>OX371180.1:29276594-30565594 GCA_947310635.1 Leptodirus hochenwartii | reverse complement strand
ACCGTGTTCAATTGAAAATATATTAATTTAAGTTGACTTCATTATCTCACAATAAAAATATCTATCTATTATATATTTCATCTTTACAGCATATATACATAAAAGATCATTTTTATGTCGTACCTCCAGACATCAGTGAGATATGCATAAGCATCATCGCAATCGTAAGCATTTACATCTACAACTATGTTGGAAAATAAGCCATCCTCTTTGATAAATTCTTTAGGTAGAATATATTTTTTGATCAATTGATCGGTTTGTAAATCAAAGATAAGTACTTTTGGGGGACAGACTTGTAGAGGGTTTATAGTCACTTGAACTTGCCCAGAATCGAGGACCCAAAGCCTACCGCAAGCATCAGCTTCCATACGATAAACGGAAACTATTAAGTCGCAATCATCTGAAATTGTTTTTAGCGTTTAAGGAAATTTTCTAAATAACTCCTTGTTTTTATTTTTTATTTTTGTTGAAAAATTCCAACATTATTTCTTACCATTGTGATGCCAATCCCAATTTGGATATGGCACAAGAGGTGGTGCGATTTCACTTGGAACTTTTGGTAAAACTGCTAATGTACAAGGGACACCATTCTTCCATTTCGGCATTGACACAAATATTCGATCCTTATACACTTCTATTCCTAAGGGTAGATTATTGGCTGGGACAAAATCTCCATTTTCTAAACAAAATCAATTATCCTAAATCTTAGTTTCGTCATTATAATTGCAGCGAGTTTATTTAAGAAAGTTCTTTTCTACCTATGGCACTGGAACGGGCTTTAAGTGATGGAAAAGCAAAATCTATTTCCCCCCATTGGTACCATGTCGTAAATGGTCCCGTCTTTTCTATTAAATCCTGAGCATGACTATTTAAGTGACTATTATGACTTAGCATACCAATTGAGATGAGGTAGGGTAAGAAGGTGACCATATTTTGCTGCTTTTGAAGTGGCGGATCTAAAATTAAATTAAAATGAAAACATTTTTTACCGACCAATTTATATCATATTGATTTAGTTCATTTTCGATTTTCATAATAAGCTTCCAGTCAAGAATTTATTTTTTCAGTCAGGCAGATACTCCTTAGTTCTAAGACTTGGTTAGAAACAGTACGCTGAACCGATCTATTCTGAGCTAACTTCTTCATCTCCATATTGCTATTCATCCTAACTTCCTCCAGCATCTGACTTACATACTCCGATCTGGGTTTAACAACTCCTTTCTTTCTTTCTATCATATCTTCTATAACTAATTACTTTGCGACAAATTAATACCTTCCAAACGATTCTCTTTCCCAATATAATCCTCATCATCCTCCAATAGCACCAAATTTCAAATACATCTATACTATATTTCTTTTATTTCCTCCACGCCTATTGTATTGTATGGACAATTGACCGTAGAGGTATTTTATTTAGTTTATTGTTGTGCTACTGTAGATGGGAACATAGCCTTAGAGTTGCACTAAGATAATTTGAATAGGATGACCTGATTCAAAAATATGCTCGGCTACAGCACTTTTATCTTTTCTATTTATTATGAAATGCTCCTTAAATCTAGTTTCAATTGGTATTTTTTCATCTAGCTACTTAATACTTTAAATTACGGTATTCAGGTGATATTCTATACAAGTATTTTGCACCGTAGTTGCAATTTTTAAATGGATCTAAGGAAATCATTTATAATCACGCGTACTTAGGGCCTCAAGTGAGTCCATTGTACTACCTCCTAGTGTTTAGAAGTGTCCCAGAGCAGACCTACTCAAGCCAACTAATGTGCTTGATAAACCTAAAAATGTCCCCGATCGGGGAAATTTTCCCTGAGGAAATAAATCCAATTCCCTGAGGAATTCCAATTCTCATGAGTAAAGAAAAAAAAAAAAATTCTGTGAAAGTAATGCAAATTTTTTGCAAAGACTGCGTAATATGCGTATATTTTTGAGTTTTTTATTGTATATAATTCCGTCTGTATACATTCACAATTTATCTCTATTTTCTATTCATAAATAATTGCAATATCTTTAAGATCTTTGTTCAATCCACGTTAAAGATATATCAGTAACCATTTATAATTCATGCACAGCAAGTTCTGTGATCGCAATAATTTTCTGTGAAAGACGATAATTAATTCAAATACTTTTGTATCTTTAGCTGCAGTTGCTTAACGGTACAGTGGCAGTACGTCGTAAGTACAACCAGGTGTTCGTATATGCTTGGATTATTCCACGTTCCTTCATTGAAGAGTTGTAGTACCATCCGCATCGATTTATCTTCGCTATTATTTAGTTGTTGCGGTTACCAATTGCTATTGGTATATGGGCATCGTGTATTTAAAATTTAAAAACCAACCACCTAATTTATGCTTTCAAAAAAATATGTAGCAATTCACCTCTAAATACTTGTAAATATTGGATTTTATCATCTTCGTGTATTTATTTCTGCAAACTTAATTTTACGTCTATATTCGTTCATTAGATGAATGAAAGAATTCTTCAATTTTAAACATTATCACTACGGTGATAAATAATAGTATAGAATATCACCCAAATACCGTAACTTAAAGCATTAATTAACTACATGCGCATTTCAAAGGATATGCCCCCATTTTCAGTAAAACAATATAAATTAGATAGATATTTATTTGTGTTGATACATACAAGATATTTACACAGGTCAGAAAATCAGTAAGTAATAATTGGTAGTTAGCAAAATATTATAAAAATAAAGTTATTTCATATAATTTCGATGGTTTTACATTTTTCAAATTTTTTTTTGTATTCATAGAATGCCCCATTTATTAAAAATCTTTTAACAGTATTTTTATACTTATTATGTGGTAGTTCTTTAATTTTTTTAGGTAATGCATTGAAGAACTTGATAGATAGAAAACTTGGTCCATCTTGTGACTTTTTTAGTCTTAGAAAGTCAGGTCTAATGTTATCTTTAATACGCGTGTTGAAAGCATGAAAATTAAGACTAAAGATATTTAGATTTTTATGCACATATAATAAACATTGGAGTATGAAGATACTGGGAAAGGTCAATATAGATAATTTAAGAAAGGACCGCCTGCAATCATCCCTGTAACCTAAGCCATCTACGACTTTAATAGCTCTTCGCTGAAGTCTGAAAATAATATCTTTATCTGCCGAAAGGCCCCGTAAGACATAATGGATTCGCATAGAGCATAGTACGCTAATACCAGAGTCCTTTTAGACAAGCTTGTGAATAGATTAAAGAAAACAAATGTGTTGCTACTTAGCCGCTTGGATAGCGACTCTATATGGCGATGCCAGTTTAGCTTCGGATCGATATGAACCCCAAGAAAGGTAACACTGTCCAAGTTATTTGAATCTACATGCTTTAAAGTAAATAACATTTCATTATGTCTCATTTAGACATAGGCTATTTGCCACGAACCATTCTTTAGCCTTCGCTTGCGCAAAGTCACTTAAACTCCTAAGAGTGATCAGGTCAGTGCTACGCACGCTGATAGTTGTATCATCTGCAAATAAGGTGCATTCAGCTTGTTTTATATGATAGGGAAAATCATTAACGTAGATTAGAAAAAGGAGCGGTGCTAGGATCGAACCTTGGGGTACGCCTGTCCTTATTTCAGCTTTATTAGTATGGTCTTCATTGTAGGTTACAGTTTGGAAACGATTCATAAGATAGGACCTTAATAAGTTGAGACTATTTAAGTCTAAGTTATATTTTTCTAGTTTCTTTAGCAATATTTGGTGGTCCACGCAATCGAAGGCTTTGCTAAGATCATAGAACGTAGATAGAGTGTGTTGACCCTCCTCAAAACAATCTAAGGTGTTGAGTGTGAATTGTAAAATGACTTGACCTGTATTTCTTGTTTTCCGAAAACCGAATTGATTCGCATTAAACAGTCTATTACTTTAAAAATAATCTGAGATTCTCATGAAGATAGCCTTTTCATATATTTTAGAGATTATTGGCAAGAGAGAAATAGGTCTATAATTCGACATGAGGTTGAAATTTCCTTTTTATATATCGGAATTAGTAATAATAATTAATAATTAACGAAACTGACAAGTAACAACAATAAACATTTGTTCGTCAAATCTAAAATAAATGAAAATGAATTTAAAAATAGTTCTTGTTAAATAAATTAAATAGACAACATGAAATTGGCCTGAAACTAAATTTATTAAATTTGATTTATATTTATGCATGTATATACTTTCATAAGCATTTAACTCGGAATAATTCAAAACACTCTTAAGTAATTCAAGTGAACTAATTTGACGATGGGATGACCTGATTCAAAAATATGCTCGGCTACAGCACATTTATTTATCTTTTCTATTTAATCTGAAATGTGCTAAATGCTCCTTAAATCTAGTTTCAATTGGTCTACGTGTTTTTCCTAAATATACATTAGGACAACTAGAACAAGATATTTTATAAATACCAGATTTTTTTATTGAAATCAATAAAATCTTTAAGATTTCCTAGAAAATTAGCAAGACTATTATATGTTACTTTAAGATTATATTTATTTAAAATAGTATCTAAACCACGTGCAATTATAGGATCAAATGGTAATTTAACAAATTTAGCAGTTGAATTATTACCTTGTTCTAAACTACTAATATTTCTGATATCTTTTGTTCTTTTAAATTTTCTTAATATGTTGTTTATAATTTTATAAGAATAGCCATTTTGTACTGCTACATTTCGGATATTATTTAAATCAATGTTATATGAATCATTAGATAAAGGAACATCTAATAAGCGGTTAATTAAAAAATTAAAAGCAGCATATTTGTATATTTGGGTGATATTCTATACTAGAATTCTTCAATGACAAATATCAAAAATTGTAAAACAAAAATTTTCATTGCTTCTAAAATATATTCTAATAGTTTTCCAAATAACTTGTAAGTGGTATGAAATGTAAGTATTGGAGGATTTTATGATACACTTTTCTAAATAATTAATGCTCCAAGATATAAATGAAATATAAAAATGAAAGATCTTCCTCTTTGAGTGCCTTCTCCTAACGGAGGTTTGTTATCATAATGGAAATCTTGATCTTGGACACTGTTACTCTGAATAACCCTATGGAGGAACAGTTGTACCATTCTCTTAAGTTTTTGAGCCACGAGGTTCTTCTTCTTCGTGGATTCCTCTTCCCTGATATCTTCCCTTATATAATCAGTTGTAACAGGCCATATCTTTCTCCTCGCATAACGTGACCGAAGATATTGTATAGTTTTCTTGTTGTTATTGTTTTAACAAATTCTCTCTCTTTATTCATTTCGCGTAAAACTTCCTCATTTCTTTTTGTCGATGTCACCTTTTTTTAGCGTCCATGCTTCCATCCCAAATAGAAACGTTGTAAAGACATACAAATATAAAGACATAAAGATGTAAAGACATAAAGCATCTTACAGATCGGGTTCGAATTTCTATACTTAGATTGTTATTGGATGCTAGATTCTTCAGTTTCATGAAAGCAGCCCTTGCCATCTCTACTCTTGATCATATTTCTTGTGTTTGGTCATTGTTTTCAATTATTATGGTTCCTAAATACTTATACGAGTAATATCAATTCGCGTATTGTTTATTGTTCGATTTGCTGCAATATTAGGTGTTTCAGAGATAACCATTAATAATCAAAAAATAAAAATTGTTATTGAAGAAAATTGAAAATATACTGGTCGCTTCTCCACCCCGAAACCTTATGCTCGTGAAGAGATGCTCGCCACTGCATTTTTGTCATTTGAGGGTGTGGTCAAAATTACTGCAATGTTGTCATATCGACAGCCAACAAATACAATATTAGCATAATTGACCAAAACAAATAATAAATAATTGGAAACTTTTGACTAAATAGTGGACTTTAATCGAAGCCGTATATATTCATACATTAAATATTCTCAATCTGAATTTTGCTATGCAATTTACAATTTGAGCACTTTGTTTGTACTGAAGTTTTTTATTCATATATGGCAACAATGGTACTGGAAGCTCAACCCTTATGCGCAGTAGAGGATGAATTAGGTCCGCCAAGATATAAAAAATGACTTATATACAATTGAATAAAAAATAAACATGAGAGAAGTTTTGAATCTATGACATATAAATTTGTATAAATGATAGTAGATGATTACATTTTTATGAAAATTATTCCTAACCCTTTAGGCATTGAAATATTCATTGACTTTTATTTAATCATATATGCTGATAGCAATATCAATAGCTAAATGGTAATATCGTTTATACTTTCAGTTAATTTATTTATAATTTATATTTAATTCATCGCGCATGCAAGTTATCTCCTTTAGGGACCACTGGCTTAAGTTCCGTTTCTTCAGGTCTTCAGTCTGTAACTTTGTATTTAGCTCTGCTTTAAAAAAATAATCGTGACATTCATATTGAAGAACAGACTATATACAATTCGCCATTGTCTATTCAAGAGTAATAATATAATGGGGTTATGCTAAACATGTAATCTTCAATTTTCATGCAGCACTGATCTAATTTACTTCCTATATAAAGATGTTGTTATGTGAATATAATTCAATTTTTCTTCTTGTGATTATACATTCCACTGTAAAACTGCTCAACTTTTCAAAGTTATTGTATTAATTATCCTAATATTTTGAAGAAAATAAAACAACCAGTTTTTTATAATAATTTTTATAGTTTTTATAATAATTTCGTTTCTATATGATACTTAAAGTTCTTATATTAACTACATAAGTATATATATACGGAGGTTAAGATTAATGCATTATATATATATATATATATATATATATATATATATATACGAGGTGTGTTTAAAAAGTATTGAGACTGTTTCAATAAAACTCTTTATTTATTTTATATTTACAATTCAACTTTATCACCTTCAAAATACTTCCCTTCTGAGGCCACACAGCGTCGGAGACGTTGCACCCACTGCTCATAGCAGTGTTGAAAGTTGTTAAGTGGGATCGAACGAAATTGGTCCGTCACAGTTTTCTGAATCACGTTTATAGTGATGTCCTTTGAGTTGAATTTTCAACTTGGGAAAAGGGAAGAAGTCACAGGGTGATAGATCAGGTGACTAGGGGGGCTGGGGAACCACTGAAATTCCTTTTTGTGTCAAAAATTGCCTAATAGAGAGTGCTGTGTGACAACGTGCGTTGTCATGATGCAACATCCAACTTTCAGAAATACTTGGTCTGACGCGAAGAACTCTTTTCCTTAGTCTCTCGAGAACTTCGCGGTAAAACTGCTGATTGACAGTTTGCCCCGGGGGCATAATCTCCTTATGTACAATCCCCTGACTGTCGAAAAAGTAAATGAGCATTGTTTTAATCTTGGATTTGCTCATCCGTGCTTTCTTCGGACGTGGTGAGTCGGGGGTGTGCCACTCCTGACGCTGGCGTTTCGTTTTTTCACGTTTTTTAGAAAATCTTTGTTAGTTTCAATGTTCTGCAGAAGATCTGAACACACAGTTATCCGATGTTGTTCTTGCTCAGGTGTCAGGATTTTGGGAACCATCTTCGAACATACCTTTCGCATGCCCAAATCCTGGTTTAACATGTCGTAGACAGTGGCAATGTTCAAATTCAATTCACTGCTGATCATTCTGACAGTCATTCGTCGATCAGACATCACAAAAACTCGCTCTTTTTCCAAATTTTCGTCGCTTTTTGAACTGCGCGGTCGTCCTTTCCGATTTTCATCATTAACGTTTTCACGTCCCTCTAAAAAGGCCTTGTGCCACCTAAAAACTTGAGCTTTCGATAAGACCTGCTCCCCATACGCTAGCGTCAATTTTTGAAAAGTTGCCGTTGCGGTTTGGGCAAGTTTGACACAAAACTTTATCGCATAACGTTGCTCCAATTTTGTTACGTCCATTTCCGTGACACACTTAAAAAAACTAGCTTCCCAAGAACACGTAGTAAAAAAAGTGCAGTAGCAGTTAGTAGTTGAGTCTTGTACTGGAGGTAGATCAAATCTTTATCTAAATGGCGGGAAAACTTGCATTGTTGCCAAATCACGCACTGTGCATGCGTTCTCACTACTTTTTAAACTTACCTCGTATATATGAGCTGTTTATTTTTATAGTGGTGTCCATTTGTGGTCACAAAGTCCCAATTTTTCTTCATGCAATTCCGATATATTTTATATAAGTACCTCAAAAGTTTAAATATTTGTCAGCACAAAAAACATAAAGTGATAATTAATATTTTTGAGTCGATTAAAACGCGAACCCTTAAATATCTCAATATTTAGGAAAATGGATTTGCACCACTATCAAAATAAACGGCTCATATATAATTTAGGAGACAGAAAAGATAAATAGCTATAAGAAACCGAAAAAGTTAGTCCTGGAGACATGGCACATGTTATTTTAAAAAATCGCAAATTCAAAACAAAAAAATTATGAAAAATATGGTATAATTCTCAATAATCATTTATAAAGTTCAGGAGGAGCTAGAAAGTGTGGAACAGATAGATGAGGATGACTTAGGTCCTAGCATACTTAGGTCAGAGTTTCATAGAGCATTAAATGATTTACGAAATAACAAAGCAGCGGGGATTGATATGATACCAGCCGAATTAATAAAACACGCAGGGGAAAAGATGCAGGAGCGATTATACAGGTTAGTTTGTAAAATATATGAGGGGGGAGAGGTACCACAGGATTTTCAGCGTAGTAGAATAGTAACAATGCCGAAGAAAATAGGAGCTAATTTGTGTGAGAACTATAGGACCATTAGTCTACTATCACATGCATCGAAGATATTGTTAAAGATTATTTATAGGAGATTAGAAAATAAAGTAGAGGAAAGGCTAGGAGAAGATCAGTTTGGTTTTAGGAAAAACAGAGGGACGAGAGAGGCGATTCTAGCACTAAGAACGGTAGTAGAAAAAAGAAAGAGGGTAGGAAAGGTAACTTGCATAGCTTTTGTAGACTTAGAAAAGGCATTTGATAATGTAGATTGGGACATAATGTTTAGAATTTTAAAAGAAACGGGTATAGATTATAAGGATAGGAGAATAATTTTTAATTTATATAAACACCAAACTGCCTTAGTTAGAATTGAGGGGGAAGAAGAGGTAGCAAAAATAGGGAAGGGAGTTCGGCAGGGATGTACACTCTCACCGTTATTATTCAATCTATATATAGAAGATGCAATAAACAAAGTAAAAGAAGAGTATAGTGTAGGTGTGAATGTACAGGGAGAGAAAATATATATGCTGAGATTCGCCGACGATATAGCTATATTGGAAGAAAGCGAAAAGAATTTAGAAAGGGTATTGAATGGTATGCAGGCAGTATTGACTAGGGATTTTAACATGAAAATAAATATAGGTAAAACTAAAGTGATGAGGTGTGACAAAAAGGAATGCAGTAGAAAAATGAGGATCACAATAGGAGATAATAGAATCGAAGAAGTGTCAGATTTTTGTTATTTAGGCAGTAGAATCACAAAAGATAATCGAAGCAAGGTAGATATAAAGTGTAGGATAGCACAGGGTAGGAAGGCATTCGTAGAAAAGGAACAGATTTTAAGATCAAATATTGACTTGGGTATTAGAAAAAGATTACTGAAGGTATATGTTTGGAGTGTAGCACTGTACGGGTGTGAGGCGAGGACTATAGGAAAGGAAGAGAAGCGTAGATTAGAAGCACTTGAAATGTGGTGTTATAGGAGGATGATGAGGATTGGTTGGGAAGATAAAGTAACAAATGGAGCTGTACTAGAGTTAGTAGGGGAGAAGAGAAGTATCTGGAGAGTGTTACAGCGTAGGAGAGACAGATTAGTAGGGCATATTCTTAGGCATGGGGGGATTATGCAATTGATCATAGAAGGTAGAGTGGAGGGAAAGAGGGGGGTAGGTAGCCCTAGATTGGAGTATGTGAGTCAGATAGTTGAAGACGTTGAGATGAATAGCTATAGGGAGATGAAGGGATTAGCTCAGGATAGATCGGCATGGCGTGCTGTTTCCAACCAATCTTTAGGATTGCGGACTCTTTAACTTAACTTAAAGTTCATTGGCCAATTAATTTTAAACTTTTAATAAATTTTTTTATTATTATAGTAAAATATTAATAGTTTTACAAATCATTACTGCTAGTTTGATACTAGTGCTATTTTACAGGACGAAAGCAAAAGATACAAACATTCTTTTGTCTTTAACGACATAGATTAATTGGTAGAGTTTCATATAATTTCGCAGTAAATTAACTTTGAAATACAATGCAATTGAAATAAAAAAAATAATGGTACTGTGATTTAATTGTGGCTCACTATATTCATGCACTCATTAATGAAATTAAAAATTACCTTATAATCACAAGAAATTTTTGCAATAATTAAACATTTCACTACACACTTTTACATTTTAATTAAATTTTCAATGCATTTTATGAAAATCATATGGTGCGTTAGAAGAAAATCATATCTTATCTGAAATGAATTTATACCGCTTCAATTGTGGATATCTAACTTTTTAAATCACGTAAGAGTTAAATAAACTCTCTAGTTGCTAGAATATTGCGGATTTCTATTGGCGACTCCGACCAGATAACTAGACTATTCATAATTGGATAATAAAGGCAACAAAAGCATACGTAGGCTTATATATGTAGAGACTAAACCATATACCAGGGTCCCTCAACTTGTGAAACATTAAACATACGAGCGATTAAAAAAAAAAGCCTTTGTGTTTAATTTTTAACTCGATATAGACGTGGAATTTAAATAAATTTCAGAAAGAGCTTCGAATTTTGTGGTGCCATTTAAAATAATGGTCTTCATATCATAAAATATTTCACAAAGTTAACAAATCAATCGGATATTTATCTGATTAATTTGCTAGTGAAGCTTAGTCTTTAATTATATGCATGCGCATCTTGATTATAAATAATTTGAGTTGCAATTTTTGTTTAATAGTAGATAAATTTATTTATTATCGTAGCGTAATTTTGCAATCAATATAAACAAATTAATTGCTACGAACCAAACACAATCATTTCTTTAATGTGCTAACCTTCTCTTAAACTTGTATTTTGAATTTCATATATATTTTTGTCAAATATATGTTATAATATTATACACTTATTTTCGATTTACGAGTATTAAACAATTTTATTCAAGCTGATATCGTGACAATTCATAATAAGTTTATTTGGTGGTACAAAGATTTGAAAGGTTGAGAAACCCTGACATAAACCATAAATTACATAGAGCAATGCTGCACATTAGCCTTTTTCGTTAGTTGTCTTGTCAACTTAAATTACCTGCAAGATGGACATTGCAATTAATGTATAAATAACATTGGTACATATATGTAGTATTAAAAGATATTATTTATTTAGAAAGAAGTTTTCTTAATAAAAAACAATACATCGATTTTATGAAATTATTCGCAATATTTTTTATTTCTTTATACTTAACGATGAAAATCTTATAAAATCCACCAAAATCCACTGGATTTGATTAATTAAATAATTGACAAATTTTAATATTACTCTAGCGAATCATTAAGTGTGAATTAAATAATATTTTTTTATCAAAGACATTTTTATATCGACTTATTATTAATAAAATATATACCAATAAAGTGACCATAATCTCGATTTTCAGTAATTTTATGCGAGATTTTTGAAAAATCCCGCTGTAAAGAAAAGAAATCAATATTTCCAAGTTTATTACAAAAAATTACTTTTTAATCTATATATACATTTTGACGGCGTTTCTTTCGTCGTTTAAAAATCGATTTTACAATTTTAGGTGCCATTGCCCGAAACTTAAAAAAAACATTTGTGGCAATTCAACAATCCTGAAAATTGATTAATACTTGAAAAAAATGTTTATTTTTATTGTTACGCTGTCATTTCAGTTGTTTGATCGAGATTTTTTCGTGGTCCTGTATATTTTTAACTATTTTCTTTGCTTGACACGAAGGAGTAATATAATACCAATAGCCGGAGGAAGAAAAATTCCGCGTACGTGCTTATTTATATTACAAGAACAGTTATTTTGTGTAAAACGGTTGATTTTCAAATATTCTTAAAAATCAAATTAACAAAGCGACTGTATCGTCGCTTGTTTAAGTGCGTTTAATATATGCAATCCAGTGTAATATTAAAATCAGTGTAGTGTAAAGAAATATATCTTGCAGCACCAAATATATTCAAAGTTTCACCGGCCTTATACTATATATACACAACGCACGAGTGCGAAATGATGCGCCCTTATTTATTTCGAGCTAGTGCTGATCGTAAGGCGAGTACCAGCATACAGTGCAATGCTGGCCCTCGCCAGCATTAAATGCATTTTTGCGGTCGCAAAATTTTTCTAAACTCGGTCGAAGCGAATGTTGACAAAGTGTGTAATCTGTGTATATGTCCATCGTTGTTGCCACACACACCTAATACTAGAATTTGCAGATGACGATACCTTCTCGGTCAGTGTTAATAACTATTACGTCCTCAAATTTACCCGCGCTGTTAATTGACTCTTCAATTTCAAAAGTTACAGATTTTCAAAGTAAGCATTTAGAAGTATTTTTATATGAACTGCCCAAACTTTTTATTTTACGTGAAAAAAAAGATTTTATAAGACATTCTCTAATGAGAAATGATCTGAGGATTCTAAATCTGCAACTAATTAAATATAAAAACCATAAACTGTACAATAAATGTGGAATAATATTGGACAAATTTGTGCCAGAAGTTTTATTAATAATCCGAATCTTTTGAAGAAACTCCACCCAGTGAAAAATATGTATATCAAAAACAAGGAAATGATTTATATGGCGAGATTAATAAAGTAAACATTTTTCTAGTCCCTAATATATTTTGAATTTTGAACGTCCCACTGTGGCATTGAGAAGTATTTACTTTCTGATGTTGAAATCCAAACGTATTTTTTATTCTTGCCTTGCAAATCAAATTTTTCTGAATATTCTCCATTATTTCTAACATCAATTATCGTTCTAAATTTATCATCGAAGATAACATAATGTGTCATGGAGTGAAGCAACAAACTATATTGTAGATAAATCCGGAATTTATAATTAAGCATTATACTATTGTGACACGTGATTAATATTAAGAAAGAAAAAGAAACTTTTGAAACGAGGAAGCTGATGAGTATGATTGCGTAGGTAGATAGATTGATAAATGAAACCGTGCTAGAGTTAGAGTAGAGAGGAAAAGAAGTATTTAGAAGGTTGTTGCAGAGATAGAATGAATACTTGTAGTTATGTTATTAGATACCGGAGTATTGAACAATTAATTATAGAACGTATATAATAAAAAGAAGGGAAGAGAAAGACACAATTTGCCATAAACATGGAACAAAATTCTAGATAGATTTTTCCAGTGAATACTACAAAATTATTTATTCCACGAACCTTATTTATCGATTTAGTGGAATTGAATGGTTATTTCGTTATAAAAATTTATATTCAACGGAAGAGGCAACTGTAGTAAAATCTCATGCTTTGTTAACATATTAAGTAGTAATTTCAAATCTGGTTGTTGCTATTTTGCAAAAAATAAATAATTGAAATAATATCATTGATGCAATAAATAAAATACTTTACATAATCTATCATAATCTTTACATAATCTTGTATAAAACTAATATAAATCCATAATTTCTGCAGTTAGTCTAATAAATAGAAAAACCAAAAAAAAAACTATTGCCAAGTATAAAAAATGTCTTGTCAGCCATTTGTAGTTTGAGAAAATTATTCATTTATTTTGTTCTTAATATTATAGTATAGAATATCACCCAAATACCGTAACTTAAAGCATGAAGTAGCTAAATGCGCATTTCGAAGGTTATGGCCCCTTCTTCAGTAGCACAAAAAAAAATAGTAAATATAAATTAATAATTAACGAAACTGACAAGTAATAACAATAAACATTGGTTTGTCAAACCTAAAATAACAAAAAATAAATTTAAAAATACTTCTTATTAAATAAATTAAATAGGCGACATGAAATTGGGCCTGAATCTCAATTCGTTAAATTTGATTTAGATTTATGCATATTTATGTATATACTTTCATAAGCATTTAACTCGGAATAATTCAAAACACTTTTAAGTAATTTAAGTGAACTAATTTTAATGGGATGACGTGAGTTAGTCAAAAATATGCTCGGCTACAGCACTTTTATCTGTTCTATTTAATCTGAAATGAGTTAAATGCTCCTTAAATCTAGCTTCACTACGTGTTTGTCCTATATATACTTTAGGACAACTAGAACAAGATATTTCATAAATACCAGAATTTTTATTGGAATCAATCAAATCTTTGGGATTTCATAGAAGATTAGCAAGACTATTAGAAGTATTATATCTTACTTTAAAATTATATTTATTTAAAATACTATCTAAAGCACGGATGAAATGGTAATTTAACTAATTTTGGAGTTGAATTATTACTTTCATATTATATACTATTTTTTGAAGTACTTCTGTCATGTTAACTTATTTATTTAATAGTATATCAATCACAATTCGTGACAGAGGTATTTTATTTCGTTTTTATCTTGTGCTACTGAAGATGGGGGCATAGCCTTCGAAATACGCATATAGCTACTTAATGTTACGGTATTTGGGTGATATTCTATATTATTAAAGAGTGTGACTAATAATGTTCATTATTTTGTAACTGATCATTTAATAAAATATACGAAATTAATATAATAACTGTAACAAAATATAAAATATATATAATTTGGTGAAAATGTAGACAGAAATTACTGATTTAAAGGATATACAATTTTGAAGATATAATATCGGTTAAGTCGAAAAATTGCGCTATTACAACCTTTTTATTAATTCGATATTGCAAAATATAATTCAAATTTCCTTCAAGTAATTAGATAAAGAATGAAACTGAAAGGTGCATTTTTTTAAATCGTCCAAATTATATATTCGTTTATTTTATAAAATCTGGATATATGAACATTTTCATATAGGATAATGGAAATTTTAAATATGACCATAAAAAAATAAATAAAAGTATAGGCCGATGGAATTTTGTGTATTCGTATAAAAAAAATTGATTTTTCCTACGGACTCTTATGAATGTTTGATATTAAAGCCAAAGAATTGCGTGTTATCATATAGTACCATTTAAGATTGTAGAAATGCATTTCATGATTTTTTTTAAGATCTGATAAATGCAAAATGTAATATGAAGCCCTTAATTAAAAACTAAAGGTCGAGTACTATCTCAGAAAATTCAGTATAAACAATTTTCAAAGGTAATAATGGAAATCCTCATCAATTACTCTTCCGTTTTTAATAAATTTTGTAAAAATATGATTAAGGAAATGTAGATGTTTTTGTGCTCGGCTACAGCACTTTTATCTTTTCTATTTAATCTGAAATAAGCTAAATGCTCCTTAAATCTAGTTTCAATTGGTCTACGAGTTTTTCCTATATATACTTTATGACAACTAGAACAAAAAATATTTTTTTAATATCCTTTACTCATGTTTTACAACAAAACAATGTTTCCATGTCGACGTATACTAAGGAGAAGTGTCGTATAACGATATACACCTTTATTATATCTGTTATAACATTTGTTACGTCTAAATTATAACAATAAAAATACATAATTAACACGCTATTGTTTATGCACTAATTAAATGATAATAAATGAAGTATTTGACAATAAACTCAAGTCATTAGCGTCCAGAACTACGAAAACAAGACAAAGTATTTTGAATCGAATTTATCGATTATATATAGTTGCGTTTTTCAGGATAATAAAAAAGTTTCTTAATATTTTAATGTTTACTATTGCTATTAAAAACAGGAAATTCATTCTTTAAGTGCTTAATTTCACCACTTGTTCACTTACGATATGATAAATCTATTATTTTCTTTATTTTTTAATAGCAAATCAAAAAATGCACGAAGGAAAGCTTTCATGCGAAAATAGTTTTTACACCTCAAATCTAATACTAAAATTGTATTTAACACATGGTTTCTAACAGCCCGTAGAGTACATACAAAGAGTTAATAAAATCATTAATCAATTAAGTCAAAGTCTTACTGCCGTTTAGATTCAATCATTATTAGCCAATAAGGTATACGAAAAGAAAGTATTCCGAAAAGAAAACAAATAAAAGTATTCCGTATAAGAAAGTGTATATAAAAACGATTGCAATTCATGATCCAAATTGTTTCTTATGTAATAGGCAATATTTGCTAATTTTAAGAAACTTATTGTCACACTTACTTAGAGTAAAAATTATATAACTGCTCTTTTATTCTAAATACGATATTAAATATACAGTTTGTAACAATAAAATATCGTAGCAAATAAATTATGACAAATTTTTGATTGTAAATACATTCTAGAGCACAATGACGTAGATTTTACAATTTTATTTCAAAAATTTGGCGTAGATTTCAATTTGATTTGATTTCAAAATTTTACAACTCAATATAGATAATATCTGTGTATTAAATTAGAAGGTGACAATAATAGTAATAATATTACTTTATTTTTTAATTTTCTCATTTTGGGATTTTTTTTTATAATATAAGTCTCTTCAGTATTACTACTATTGTTATAACAGCTTAAATTTGAGGAATGTAATAATGTTAAAAAAATATTTTAAAAAGCTCCACACTTTTGTTATATTTTTCCAAATTGCACTATTATATAATGGTTTAATATCAATGTTTAAAATATTTCAGAAAAATATTGAATGTATGAATTCTTTACCAAATATTCTTGTAACTTTTCTTCTTCTATTATTTATTGAAAACGTAAATACAAATGTGACAAACATACAGAGGCTATGAATGAAAATTTTATCAATAATCCTGGTTTATTTTTTATTTAGAAATTAAATTCATTTGACACATTTGTATCATAAAATGTTATTTATATAAATTGAGCGTAATATGTTGTGCAATAATTTCGCGAACGTTTAAATATTGTAAAATGCCCCTAATAACATATAGACATTAATTGTGAAGAAGGGTCGAGTATTTTGGGAGAAAATTTTGAAAAAGTTGGAGCTGTTTGTAAGAATGTTTATATTATTGAAGGATAGCGAATTGTTGGTCGAATTTCATTTTATATTATTATAAGAAAAATATTATTTAAGCTAACAAAAAAAATTTCTGTCATGAAATAAAATTGAACTAATACTTTAATTATTTGCGGAATAATTATTTTATGAAATATTCGTTCAAAATTAGTTTCTATACAACAATAAATGAATTTCATACATACTTTTGTCCATTTGTTTCACCAATGATGATATGAAATGTCAAAATTAGTAGGAAAATTAAAATAAATACAATTTTACACTGCGAGGATTTACTTTACTCCTAATTCAATTGAAACAGGACGTTGAGGAACACTCTGTATGCTGTAAAGTGTACGATAGACTATATTTGATATTTTTGCATAAGTGACTAGTTCATTGCTCTAGTTCCTAATTAATATCTGCAGAAAAGAACGTTTGGGTACTTAGTTGTGGTACTGTAACCAATTATAAAACCGCAAGTTGCTTGTTACAAATAAAACCAGCTGAATCTAAAGAAATTAATGTGCAATAAACGTATAGACACAACTTTTTTATGCCTTGCTTTAATATTTAATACATACGAAAATTTGCAGAAAATATGCACAATTAATGATTGTGTAAACGGTGCTTACATAGACACTTAGAGCATATGTAATTAGTTGTCGTTGAAATAGAATACAATTTTAAATAGGTTATAGATTTGGAAGAAAGCGAAAAGAATTTAGAAAGGGTATTGAATGGTATGCAGGCAGTATTGACTAGGGATTTTAACATGAAAATAAATATAGGTAAAACTAAAGTGATGAGGTGTGACAAAAAGGAATGCAGTAGAAAAATGAAGATCACAATAGGAGATAATAGAATCGAAGAAGTGTCAGATTTTTGTTATTTAGGCAGTAGAATCACAAAAGATAATCGAAGCAAGGTAGATATAAAGTGTAGGATAGCACAGGGTAGGAAGGCATTCGTAGAAAAAGAACAGATTTTAAGATCAAATATTGACTTGGGTATTAGAAAAAGATTACTGAAGGTATATGTTTGGAGTGTAGCACTGTACGGGTGTGAGGCGTGGACTATAGGAAAGGAAGAGAAGCGTAGATTAGAAGCACTTGAAATGTGGTGTTATAGGAGGATGATGAGGATTGGTTGGGAAGATAAAGTAACAAATGAAGCTGTACTAGAGTTAGTAGGGGAGAAGAGAAGTATTTGGAGAGTGTTACAGCGTAGGAGAGACAGATTAGTAGGGCATATTCTTAGGCATGGGGGGATTATGCAATTGATCATAGAAGGTAGAGTGGAGGGAAAGAGAGGGGTAGGTAGGCCTAGATTGGAGTATGTGAGTCAGATAGTTGAAGACGTTGAGATGAATAGCTATAGGGAGATGAAGGGATTAGCTCAGGATAGATCGGCATGGCGTGCTGTTTCCAACCAATCTTTAGGATTGCGGACTCTTTAACTAACTATAGATTTGGCCGTTACGTTGTGATATTCCATATTCTAGGAAGGTTGAAGAAAAATACGAAGTTTTAATATCACGTAAAAATATTTTAAATATAATTGATTATTTATTCGACTAGTTTCGCTATGAAGCATTGTCAAGACTAAAGAATAACAATAACAAAAAAGGGGGGAACAAGTATATATAACCAAACAAGATTTTATCTGCGCACAATATCGAATAAGGGACTGTAGATCAAGTCTAATTGGTCGTTAAGTAGTGTATAATTGGGGTTTTTTCGGTACTACTGAATTTCCAATGATTCAAGTAAATTTAGTTTTGGGCTTTTTGAACAAATATGCAAGATCGTTAAATTATTAATACAAGGAAAATTATGTTGAGATTCAATACTATGATTTGCAAAATTTGAATTATTTTTTTAAATTTATAACTATTAAAATGTTCATTAAATCTAATTTTAAAACTACGGCCTGTTTGGCCAATATATATTGCATTGCAATCTGGACAGTTTATCTTATATACTCCACTCCTGTTCATTTTATCTGTTTTATCTTTATGGTTAAACAGAAGATTTGATAGGGTATAAGGATTTCGTTGTGAAAGGCTTAGGTTGTAGTTAGATAAAGTATTGGCAATTTTTAATGTGTTCGTGGAAAAAGTGAAGGAAATATATTTAATAGTATTAGTAGTCGTAGATACAGGGTAGATAGAGTTGAAAATCAGTTGTTTACGTTTTTTATGAATTAGATTAGAAATTGAGGTTTTTGGGAAACCATTTAATCTAGCTATCTCAAGGATATTTGAAATTTCTAGGTTAAGTAGTTCATTACTAAGAGGGATAGAGAAGGCTCTATGAATTAAGGATTTGTACGCTGCAAGTTTATGTTTTAAGGGATGCGATGAGTTAGCTGGGATTGTTATAGGTGAGAAGGTGGGTTTTCTATAAATGTTAAAATTTAGTTTGGAGTCATGTCTATTAATGGTTAGATCAAGAAAGTTTATAGATTGGTCTATTTCAATTTCTAACGTGAATTTAATATTATTATGTTGTTGATTCAAAAATAATAAAAAGGAATTTAACTGTCTGGTAGTCCCATTAAAACAAGCTAAAACGTCATCTACATAGCGATACCAAATATAAATATATATATAAATATATATTTACACCATGAAGGGTATGTAGAAAAAATATAGCAAATTATAAAAAAAACGAATTAAATACTGCTAAGTTATATTCTTTATTAGTTCTTCGTTTATAAATATATATATTTTTTTTAAATCAATCTAAATAGAAATTTTAAGTTTTCAAGTATTAAATTGTTAGATGCTGAATTTTCGATTAGTTGCTAGTAATAAGAAGTGCATTAACAATATATATACATAGTATTTGTGAAGTTTGTTTAAATTTAATACTTTTTCATTAAAATTGTTTCAATTTAATTTTTTTTTTCCTATTTCTCTTTTCTAAGTTTTATCATAATAACAAATAATGTAAACTATTTCATTTCTTACTCGCATAACTAATGATTATTTAAATAAATACATATAAAAATTTCATACTACCCTTATAAATATAACAAATATTTGGAGCCGGATTGGCTGTGAATTTGAATCTCAGCCATGGCGGCATATTAATAAATAATTAAATAAAAATACAAAAAATTGGGACTTGGGTCCTGTTGGTGTTAAGCAATTAACAAACAAAAAAATGCATTTAAATTCCATATATATTTATTGCCCCTTCATTACATTTGAGCAAAATCCTCAAAACTTGTAGTAAAAAAAACAACTTAAAAATAAATAAATATTGTAATTTAAGCTACCTCTTTATGATATTGCTACATGCCCCTTTACTTCTTTGTCCAGTTGTACCGGTTTTAATTATATAAAATAGAGAAATTTAATAAATTGTAGAAACTAATAAATATTGAATTTAAAAAATGGTACACCCTCTAAACTTGTAAAGTCAAAAAAGCTTAACAATAAATAAATATTGTAATTTAAGTTACCTCTTATGATATTGCTACATGCCCCTTAACTTCTTTATCCAGTTGTACCGGTTTTAATTATATAAAATAGAGAAATTTAATAAATTGTAGAAACTAATAAATATTGAATTTAAAAAATGGTACACCCTCTAAACTTGTAAAGTCAAAAAAGCTTAACAATAAATAAATATTGTAATTTAAGTTACCTCTTATGATATTACTATATGCCCCTTAACTTCTTTATCCAGTTGTACCGGTTTTAATTATATAAAATAGAGAAATTTAATAAATTGTAGAAACTAATAAATATTGAATTTAAAAAATGGTACACCCTCTAAACTTGTAAAGTCAAAAAAGCTTAACAATAAATAAATATTGTAATTTAAGTTACCTTTTATGATATTACTATATGCCCCTTAACTTCTTTATCCAGTTGTACCGGTTTTAATTATATAAAATAGAGAAATTTAATAAATTGTAGAAACTAATAAATATTGAATTTAAAAAATGGTACACCCTCAAAACTTGTAAAGTCAAAAAAGCTTAACAATAAATAAATATTGTAATTTAAGTTACCTCTTATGATATTACTATATGCCCCTTAACTTCTTTATCCAGTTGTACCGGTTTTAATTATATAAAATAGAGAAATTTAATAAATTGTAGAAACTAATAAATATTGAATTTAAAAAATGGTACACCCTCTAAACTTGTAAAGTCAAAAAAGCTTAACAATAAATAAATATTGTAATTTAAGTTACCTTTTATGATATTACTATATGCCCCTTAACTTCTTTATCCAGTTGTACCGGTTTTAATTATATAAAATAGAGAAATTTAATAAATTGTAGAAACTAATAAATATTGAATTTAAAAAATGGTACACCCTCTAAACTTGTAAAGTCAAAAAAGCTTAACAATAAATAAATATTGTAATTTAAGTTACCTCTTATGATATTGCTACATGCCCCTTAACTTCTTTATCCAGTTGTACCGGTTTTAATTATATAAAATAGAGAAATTTAATAAATTGTAGAAACTAATAAATATTGAATTTAAAAAATGGTACACCCTCTAAACTTGTAAAGTCAAAAAAGCTTAACAATAAATAAATATTGTAATTTAAGTTACCTCTTATGATATTGCTACATGCCCCTTAACTTCTTTATCCAGTTGTACCGGTTTTAATTATATAGAATAGAGAAATTTAATAAATTGAAGAAACTAATAAATATTGAATTTAAAAAATGGTACACCCTCAAAACTTGTAAAGTCAAAAAAGCTTAACAATAAATAAATATTGTAATTTAAGTTACCTCTTATGATATTGCTACATGCCCCTTAACTTCTTTATCCAGTTGTACCGGTTTTAATTATATAGAATAGAGAAATTTAATAAATTGAAGAAACTAATAAATATTGAATTTAAAAAATGGTACACCCTCAAAACTTGTAAAGTCAAAAAAGCTTATCAATAAATAAATATTGTAATTTAAGTTACCTCTTATGATATTGCTACATGCCCCTTAACTTCTTTATCCAGTTGTACCGGTTTTAATTATATAGAATAGAGAAATTTAATAAATTGAAGAAACTAATAAATATTGAATTTAAAAAATGGTACACCCTCAAAACTTGTAAAGTCAAAAAAGCTTAACAATAAATAAATATTGTAATTTAAGTTACCTCTTATGATATTGCTACATGCCCCTTAACTTCTTTATCCAGTTGTACCGGTTTTAATTATATAGAATAGAGAAATTTAATAAATTGAAGAAACTAATAAATATTGAATTTAAAAAATGGTACACCCTCAAAACTTGTAAAGTCAAAAAAGCTTATCAATAAATAAATATTGTAATTTAAGTTACCTCTTATGATATTGCTACATGCCCCTTAACTTCTTTATCCAGTTGTACCGGTTTTAATTATATAGAATAGAGAAATTTAATAAATTGAAGAAACTAATAAATATTGAATTTAAAAAATGGTACACCCTCAAAACTTGTAAAGTCAAAAAAGCTTAACAATAAATAAATATTGTAATTTAAGTTACCTCTTATGATATTGCTACATGCCCCTTAACTTCTTTATCCAGTTGTACCGGTTTTAATTATATAGAATAGAGAAATTTAATAAATTGAAGAAACTAATAAATATTGAATTTAAAAAATGGTACACCCTCAAAACTTGTAAAGTCAAAAAAGCTTATCAATAAATAAATATTGTAATTTAAGTTACCTCTTATGATATTGCTACATGCCCCTTAACTTCTTTATCCAGTTGTACCGGTTTTAATTATATAGAATAGAGAAATTTAATAAATTGAAGAAACTAATAAATATTGAATTTAAAAAATGGTACACCCTCAAAACTTGTAAAGTCAAAAAAGCTTAACAATAAATAAATATTGTAATTTAAGTTACCTCTTATGATATTGCTACATGCCCCTTAACTTCTTTATCCAGTTGTACCGGTTTTAATTATATAGAATAGAGAAATTTAATAAATTGAAGAAACTAATAAATATTGAATTTAAAAAATGGTACACCCTCAAAACTTGTAAAGTCAAAAAAGCTTATCAATAAATAAATATTGTAATTTAAGTTACCTCTTATGATATTGCTACATGCCCCTTAACTTCTTTATCCAGTTGTACCGGTTTTAATTATATAGAATAGAGAAATTTAATAAATTGAAGAAACTAATAAATATTGAATTTAAAAAATGGTACACCCTCAAAACTTGTAAAGTCAAAAAAGCTTAACAATAAATAAATATTGTAATTTAAGTTACCTCTTATGATATTGCTACATGCCCCTTAACTTCTTTATCCAGTTGTACCGGTTTTAATTATATAGAATAGAGAAATTTAATAAATTGAAGAAACTAATAAATATTGAATTTAAAAAATGGTACACCCTCAAAACTTGTAAAGTCAAAAAAGCTTAACAATAAATAAATATTGTAATTTAAGTTACCTCTTATGATATTGCTACATGCCCCTTAACTTCTTTATCCAGTTGTACCGGTTTTAATTATATAGAATAGAGAAATTTAATAAATTGAAGAAACTAATAAATATTGAATTTAAAAAATGGTACACCCTCAAAACTTGTAAAGTCAAAAAAGCTTAACAATAAATAAATATTGTAATTTAAGTTACCTCTTATGATATTGCTACATGCCCCTTAACTTCTTTATCCAGTTGTACCGGTTTTAATTATATAGAATAGAGAAATTTAATAAATTGAAGAAACTAATAAATATTGAATTTAAAAAATGGTACACCCTCAAAACTTGTAAAGTCAAAAAAGCTTAACAATAAATAAATATTGTAATTTAAGTTACCTCTTATGATATTGCTACATGCCCCTTAACTTCTTTATCCAGTTGTACCGGTTTTAATTATATAGAATAGAGAAATTTAATAAATTGAAGAAACTAATAAATATTGAATTTAAAAAATGGTACACCCTCAAAACTTGTAAAGTCAAAAAAGCTTAACAATAAATAAATATTGTAATTTAAGTTACCTCTTATGATATTGCTACATGCCCCTTAACTTCTTTATCCAGTTGTACCGGTTTTAATTATATAGAATAGAGAAATTTAATAAATTGAAGAAACTAATAAATATTGAATTTAAAAAATGGTACACCCTCAAAACTTGTAAAGTCAAAAAAGCTTATCAATAAATAAATATTGTAATTTAAGTTACCTCTTATGATATTGCTACATGCCCCTTAACTTCTTTATCCAGTTGTACCGGTTTTAATTATATAGAATAGAGAAATTTAATAAATTGAAGAAACTAATAAATATTGAATTTAAAAAATGGTACACCCTCAAAACTTGTAAAGTCAAAAAAGCTTATCAATAAATAAATATTGTAATTTAAGTTACCTCTTATGATATTGCTACATGCCCCTTAACTTCTTTATCCAGTTGTACCGGTTTTAATTATATAGAATAGAGAAATTTAATAAATTGAAGAAACTAATAAATATTGAATTTAAAAAATGGTACACCCTCAAAACTTGTAAAGTCAAAAAAGCTTAACAATAAATAAATATTGTAATTTAAGTTACCTCTTATGATATTGCTACATGCCCCTTAACTTCTTTATCCAGTTGTACCGGTTTTAATTATATAGAATAGAGAAATTTAATAAATTGAAGAAACTAATAAATATTGAATTTAAAAAATGGTACACCCTCAAAACTTGTAAAGTCAAAAAAGCTTATCAATAAATAAATATTGTAATTTAAGTTACCTCTTATGATATTGCTACATGCCCCTTAACTTCTTTATCCAGTTGTACCGGTTTTAATTATATAGAATAGAGAAATTTAATAAATTGAAGAAACTAATAAATATTGAATTTAAAAAATGGTACACCCTCAAAACTTGTAAAGTCAAAAAAGCTTAACAATAAATAAATATTGTAATTTAAGTTACCTCTTATGATATTGCTACATGCCCCTTAACTTCTTTATCCAGTTGTACCGGTTTTAATTATATAGAATAGAGAAATTTAATAAATTGAAGAAACTAATAAATATTGAATTTAAAAAATGGTACACCCTCAAAACTTGTAAAGTCAAAAAAGCTTATCAATAAATAAATATTGTAATTTAAGTTACCTCTTATGATATTGCTACATGCCCCTTAACTTCTTTATCCAGTTGTACCGGTTTTAATTATATAGAATAGAGAAATTTAATAAATTGAAGAAACTAATAAATATTGAATTTAAAAAATGGTACACCCTCAAAACTTGTAAAGTCAAAAAAGCTTATCAATAAATAAATATTGTAATTTAAGTTACCTCTTATGATATTGCTACATGCCCCTTAACTTCTTTATCCAGTTGTACCGGTTTTAATTATATAGAATAGAGAAATTTAATAAATTGAAGAAACTAATAAATATTGAATTTAAAAAATGGTACACCCTCAAAACTTGTAAAGTCAAAAAAGCTTAACAATAAATAAATATTGTAATTTAAGTTACCTCTTATGATATTGCTACATGCCCCTTAACTTCTTTATCCAGTTGTACCGGTTTTAATTATATAGAATAGAGAAATTTAATAAATTGAAGAAACTAATAAATATTGAATTTAAAAAATGGTACACCCTCAAAACTTGTAAAGTCAAAAAAGCTTATCAATAAATAAATATTGTAATTTAAGTTACCTCTTATGATATTGCTACATGCCCCTTAACTTCTTTATCCAGTTGTACCGGTTTTAATTATATAGAATAGAGAAATTTAATAAATTGAAGAAACTAATAAATATTGAATTTAAAAAATGGTACACCCTCAAAACTTGTAAAGTCAAAAAAGCTTAACAATAAATAAATATTGTAATTTAAGTTACCTCTTATGATATTGCTACATGCCCCTTAACTTCTTTATCCAGTTGTACCGGTTTTAATTATATAGAATAGAGAAATTTAATAAATTGAAGAAACTAATAAATATTGAATTTAAAAAATGGTACACCCTCAAAACTTGTAAAGTCAAAAAAGCTTATCAATAAATAAATATTGTAATTTAAGTTACCTCTTATGATATTGCTACATGCCCCTTAACTTCTTTATCCAGTTGTACCGGTTTTAATTATATAGAATAGAGAAATTTAATAAATTGAAGAAACTAATAAATATTGAATTTAAAAAATGGTACACCCTCAAAACTTGTAAAGTCAAAAAAGCTTAACAATAAATAAATATTGTAATTTAAGTTACCTCTTATGATATTGCTACATGCCCCTTAACTTCTTTATCCAGTTGTACCGGTTTTAATTATATAGAATAGAGAAATTTAATAAATTGTAGAAACTAATAAATATTGAATTTAAAAAATGGTACACCCTCAAAACTTGTAAAGTCAAAAAAGCTTAACACTAAATAAATATTGTAATTTAAGTTACCTCTTATGATATTGCTACATGCCCCTTAACTTCTTTATCCAGTTGTACCGGTTTTAATTATATAGAATAGAGAAATTTAATAAATTGAAGAAACTAATAAATATTGAATTTAAAAAATGGTACACCCTCAAAACTTGTAAAGTCAAAAAAGCTTATCAATAAATAAATATTGTAATTTAAGTTACCTCTTATGATATTGCTACATGCCCCTTAACTTCTTTATCCAGTTGTACCGGTTTTAATTATATAGAATAGAGAAATTTAATAAATTGAAGAAACTAATAAATATTGAATTTAAAAAATGGTACACCCTCAAAACTTGTAAAGTCAAAAAAGCTTATCAATAAATAAATATTGTAATTTAAGTTACCTCTTATGATATTGCTACATGCCCCTTAACTTCTTTATCCAGTTGTACCGGTTTTAATTATATAGAATAGAGAAATTTAATAAATTGAAGAAACTAATAAATATTGAATTTAAAAAATGGTACACCCTCAAAACTTGTAAAGTCAAAAAAGCTTAACAATAAATAAATATTGTAATTTAAGTTACCTCTTATGATATTGCTACATGCCCCTTAACTTCTTTATCCAGTTGTACCGGTTTTAATTATATAGAATAGAGAAATTTAATAAATTGTAGAAACTAATAAATATTGAATTTAAAAAATGGTACACCCTCTAAACTTGTAAAGTCAAAAAAGCTTAACAATAAATAAATATTGTAATTTAAGTTACCTTTTATGATATTACTATATGCCCCTTAACTTCTTTATCCAGTTGTACCGGTTTTAATTATATAAAATAGAGAAATTTAATAAATTGTAGAAACTAATAAATATTGAATTTAAAAAATGGTACACCCTCTAAACTTGTAAAGTCAAAAAAGCTTAACAATAAATAAATATTGTAATTTAAGTTACCTCTTATGATATTGCTACATGCCCCTTAACTTCTTTATCCAGTTGTACCGGTTTTAATTATATAAAATAGAGAAATTTAATAAATTGTAGAAACTAATAAATATTGAATTTAAAAAATGGTACACCCTCTAAACTTGTAAAGTCAAAAAAGCTTAACAATAAATAAATATTGTAATTTAAGTTACCTCTTATGATATTGCTACATGCCCCTTAACTTCTTTATCCAGTTGTACCGGTTTTAATTATATAGAATAGAGAAATTTAATAAATTGAAGAAACTAATAAATATTGAATTTAAAAAATGGTACACCCTCAAAACTTGTAAAGTCAAAAAAGCTTAACAATAAATAAATATTGTAATTTAAGTTACCTCTTATGATATTGCTACATGCCCCTTAACTTCTTTATCCAGTTGTACCGGTTTTAATTATATAGAATAGAGAAATTTAATAAATTGAAGAAACTAATAAATATTGAATTTAAAAAATGGTACACCCTCAAAACTTGTAAAGTCAAAAAAGCTTATCAATAAATAAATATTGTAATTTAAGTTACCTCTTATGATATTGCTACATGCCCCTTAACTTCTTTATCCAGTTGTACCGGTTTTAATTATATAGAATAGAGAAATTTAATAAATTGAAGAAACTAATAAATATTGAATTTAAAAAATGGTACACCCTCAAAACTTGTAAAGTCAAAAAAGCTTAACAATAAATAAATATTGTAATTTAAGTTACCTCTTATGATATTGCTACATGCCCCTTAACTTCTTTATCCAGTTGTACCGGTTTTAATTATATAGAATAGAGAAATTTAATAAATTGAAGAAACTAATAAATATTGAATTTAAAAAATGGTACACCCTCAAAACTTGTAAAGTCAAAAAAGCTTATCAATAAATAAATATTGTAATTTAAGTTACCTCTTATGATATTGCTACATGCCCCTTAACTTCTTTATCCAGTTGTACCGGTTTTAATTATATAGAATAGAGAAATTTAATAAATTGAAGAAACTAATAAATATTGAATTTAAAAAATGGTACACCCTCAAAACTTGTAAAGTCAAAAAAGCTTAACAATAAATAAATATTGTAATTTAAGTTACCTCTTATGATATTGCTACATGCCCCTTAACTTCTTTATCCAGTTGTACCGGTTTTAATTATATAGAATAGAGAAATTTAATAAATTGAAGAAACTAATAAATATTGAATTTAAAAAATGGTACACCCTCAAAACTTGTAAAGTCAAAAAAGCTTATCAATAAATAAATATTGTAATTTAAGTTACCTCTTATGATATTGCTACATGCCCCTTAACTTCTTTATCCAGTTGTACCGGTTTTAATTATATAGAATAGAGAAATTTAATAAATTGAAGAAACTAATAAATATTGAATTTAAAAAATGGTACACCCTCAAAACTTGTAAAGTCAAAAAAGCTTAACAATAAATAAATATTGTAATTTAAGTTACCTCTTATGATATTGCTACATGCCCCTTAACTTCTTTATCCAGTTGTACCGGTTTTAATTATATAGAATAGAGAAATTTAATAAATTGAAGAAACTAATAAATATTGAATTTAAAAAATGGTACACCCTCAAAACTTGTAAAGTCAAAAAAGCTTATCAATAAATAAATATTGTAATTTAAGTTACCTCTTATGATATTGCTACATGCCCCTTAACTTCTTTATCCAGTTGTACCGGTTTTAATTATATAGAATAGAGAAATTTAATAAATTGAAGAAACTAATAAATATTGAATTTAAAAAATGGTACACCCTCAAAACTTGTAAAGTCAAAAAAGCTTAACAATAAATAAATATTGTAATTTAAGTTACCTCTTATGATATTGCTACATGCCCCTTAACTTCTTTATCCAGTTGTACCGGTTTTAATTATATAGAATAGAGAAATTTAATAAATTGAAGAAACTAATAAATATTGAATTTAAAAAATGGTACACCCTCAAAACTTGTAAAGTCAAAAAAGCTTAACAATAAATAAATATTGTAATTTAAGTTACCTCTTATGATATTGCTACATGCCCCTTAACTTCTTTATCCAGTTGTACCGGTTTTAATTATATAGAATAGAGAAATTTAATAAATTGAAGAAACTAATAAATATTGAATTTAAAAAATGGTACACCCTCAAAACTTGTAAAGTCAAAAAAGCTTAACAATAAATAAATATTGTAATTTAAGTTACCTCTTATGATATTGCTACATGCCCCTTAACTTCTTTATCCAGTTGTACCGGTTTTAATTATATAGAATAGAGAAATTTAATAAATTGAAGAAACTAATAAATATTGAATTTAAAAAATGGTACACCCTCAAAACTTGTAAAGTCAAAAAAGCTTAACAATAAATAAATATTGTAATTTAAGTTACCTCTTATGATATTGCTACATGCCCCTTAACTTCTTTATCCAGTTGTACCGGTTTTAATTATATAGAATAGAGAAATTTAATAAATTGAAGAAACTAATAAATATTGAATTTAAAAAATGGTACACCCTCAAAACTTGTAAAGTCAAAAAAGCTTAACAATAAATAAATATTGTAATTTAAGTTACCTCTTATGATATTGCTACATGCCCCTTAACTTCTTTATCCAGTTGTACCGGTTTTAATTATATAGAATAGAGAAATTTAATAAATTGAAGAAACTAATAAATATTGAATTTAAAAAATGGTACACCCTCAAAACTTGTAAAGTCAAAAAAGCTTATCAATAAATAAATATTGTAATTTAAGTTACCTCTTATGATATTGCTACATGCCCCTTAACTTCTTTATCCAGTTGTACCGGTTTTAATTATATAGAATAGAGAAATTTAATAAATTGAAGAAACTAATAAATATTGAATTTAAAAAATGGTACACCCTCAAAACTTGTAAAGTCAAAAAAGCTTATCAATAAATAAATATTGTAATTTAAGTTACCTCTTATGATATTGCTACATGCCCCTTAACTTCTTTATCCAGTTGTACCGGTTTTAATTATATAGAATAGAGAAATTTAATAAATTGAAGAAACTAATAAATATTGAATTTAAAAAATGGTACACCCTCAAAACTTGTAAAGTCAAAAAAGCTTAACAATAAATAAATATTGTAATTTAAGTTACCTCTTATGATATTGCTACATGCCCCTTAACTTCTTTATCCAGTTGTACCGGTTTTAATTATATAGAATAGAGAAATTTAATAAATTGAAGAAACTAATAAATATTGAATTTAAAAAATGGTACACCCTCAAAACTTGTAAAGTCAAAAAAGCTTATCAATAAATAAATATTGTAATTTAAGTTACCTCTTATGATATTGCTACATGCCCCTTAACTTCTTTATCCAGTTGTACCGGTTTTAATTATATAGAATAGAGAAATTTAATAAATTGAAGAAACTAATAAATATTGAATTTAAAAAATGGTACACCCTCAAAACTTGTAAAGTCAAAAAAGCTTAACAATAAATAAATATTGTAATTTAAGTTACCTCTTATGATATTGCTACATGCCCCTTAACTTCTTTATCCAGTTGTACCGGTTTTAATTATATAGAATAGAGAAATTTAATAAATTGAAGAAACTAATAAATATTGAATTTAAAAAATGGTACACCCTCAAAACTTGTAAAGTCAAAAAAGCTTATCAATAAATAAATATTGTAATTTAAGTTACCTCTTATGATATTGCTACATGCCCCTTAACTTCTTTATCCAGTTGTACCGGTTTTAATTATATAGAATAGAGAAATTTAATAAATTGAAGAAACTAATAAATATTGAATTTAAAAAATGGTACACCCTCAAAACTTGTAAAGTCAAAAAAGCTTATCAATAAATAAATATTGTAATTTAAGTTACCTCTTATGATATTGCTACATGCCCCTTAACTTCTTTATCCAGTTGTACCGGTTTTAATTATATAGAATAGAGAAATTTAATAAATTGAAGAAACTAATAAATATTGAATTTAAAAAATGGTACACCCTCAAAACTTGTAAAGTCAAAAAAGCTTAACAATAAATAAATATTGTAATTTAAGTTACCTCTTATGATATTGCTACATGCCCCTTAACTTCTTTATCCAGTTGTACCGGTTTTAATTATATAGAATAGAGAAATTTAATAAATTGAAGAAACTAATAAATATTGAATTTAAAAAATGGTACACCCTCAAAACTTGTAAAGTCAAAAAAGCTTATCAATAAATAAATATTGTAATTTAAGTTACCTCTTATGATATTGCTACATGCCCCTTAACTTCTTTATCCAGTTGTACCGGTTTTAATTATATAGAATAGAGAAATTTAATAAATTGAAGAAACTAATAAATATTGAATTTAAAAAATGGTACACCCTCAAAACTTGTAAAGTCAAAAAAGCTTAACAATAAATAAATATTGTAATTTAAGTTACCTCTTATGATATTGCTACATGCCCCTTAACTTCTTTATCCAGTTGTACCGGTTTTAATTATATAGAATAGAGAAATTTAATAAATTGAAGAAACTAATAAATATTGAATTTAAAAAATGGTACACCCTCAAAACTTGTAAAGTCAAAAAAGCTTATCAATAAATAAATATTGTAATTTAAGTTACCTCTTATGATATTGCTACATGCCCCTTAACTTCTTTATCCAGTTGTACCGGTTTTAATTATATAGAATAGAGAAATTTAATAAATTGAAGAAACTAATAAATATTGAATTTAAAAAATGGTACACCCTCAAAACTTGTAAAGTCAAAAAAGCTTAACAATAAATAAATATTGTAATTTAAGTTACCTCTTATGATATTGCTACATGCCCCTTAACTTCTTTATCCAGTTGTACCGGTTTTAATTATATAGAATAGAGAAATTTAATAAATTGTAGAAACTAATAAATATTGAATTTAAAAAATGGTACACCCTCAAAACTTGTAAAGTCAAAAAAGCTTAACACTAAATAAATATTGTAATTTAAGTTACCTCTTATGATATTGCTACATGCCCCTTAACTTCTTTATCCAGTTGTACCGGTTTTAATTATATAGAATAGAGAAATTTAATAAATTGAAGAAACTAATAAATATTGAATTTAAAAAATGGTACACCCTCAAAACTTGTAAAGTCAAAAAAGCTTATCAATAAATAAATATTGTAATTTAAGTTACCTCTTATGATATTGCTACATGCCCCTTAACTTCTTTATCCAGTTGTACCGGTTTTAATTATATAGAATAGAGAAATTTAATAAATTGAAGAAACTAATAAATATTGAATTTAAAAAATGGTACACCCTCAAAACTTGTAAAGTCAAAAAAGCTTATCAATAAATAAATATTGTAATTTAAGTTACCTCTTATGATATTGCTACATGCCCCTTAACTTCTTTATCCAGTTGTACCGGTTTTAATTATATAGAATAGAGAAATTTAATAAATTGAAGAAACTAATAAATATTGAATTTAAAAAATGGTACACCCTCAAAACTTGTAAAGTCAAAAAAGCTTAACAATAAATAAATATTGTAATTTAAGTTACCTCTTATGATATTGCTACATGCCCCTTAACTTCTTTATCCAGTTGTACCGGTTTTAATTATATAGAATAGAGAAATTTAATAAATTGTAGAAACTAATAAATATTGAATTTAAAAAATGGTACACCCTCAAAACTTGTAAAGTCAAAAAAGCTTAACAATAAATAAATATTGTAATTTAAGTTACCTTTTATGATATTACTATATGCCCCTTAACTTCTTTAGCCAGTTGTACCGGTTTTAATTATATAGAATAGAGAAATTTAATAAATTGAAGAAACTAATAAATATTGAATTTAAAAAATGGTACAATGGGTTTGAAGGAAAATAACTAAATTATTTCTTTTCCTTCAAACCCATTTACTATGAACTACCACAAGGTAACAGTTGATTTAATCGATTATTTAAAATGGTACAAGTTTGGAAATCTGTTATCGGTATTTGTTACACATTAATCTTCAAATTTTATAATATATAAAGCAGAAAATTAAATTTAGTGTTTATCATAAACATGCGCTTATGATTAAACGTGGAAAATTACTGTTAGACATACTAAATCGTTGCATCATAAATTTACATTAGATGGATATTGAATATATAGTTACCTTTCGAAGTGAGTATGTAAAATTTTCACATCTCGTTAATATTGAACGCGGTGTCTAATTATCTCAAGAAAATGCGCGTCTAGTGTTAATTGGGGTGCCGCGATTGCTTGTCTGCTGTTAGAAGGTATTTTAGTAAATATATACTTGAATATTAAACACATTTATGTAATTGTATGACAATTGGTAATTTACCGGTTGAATCTTAATGCATAATTATCACATTATTTCAATATTCCAGTCTAATGATGAATAATCATGAATAAAAAATTATGAATAATCACGAGTAAGATTACTGATTCATTGTAATAAGTAGGAATAATTTTATACTATCCTTAATAACGCGGCAAAAGAAAGAAATTATCTGGATAGAATATAATTGTAATTAAGGAGGTAAAAAGGTGTTTTTGCACTTCTGCGCGTATAATTTTATACGTGTAATATATTCTATATTTTACACTGCACGAAAAATGGATAGATTCTACAACTCAATAATTATAATTGTTAAATATCAAAAAATATTGTTACTTGAATTGTATAATCTATAGTATGTTGATAGTTATCAGAATGTTTCGTCAAGTTGTAATTACAATTATACAAAAAAAAATTGATTCTGACAAGGAGTCGAAATTACAAACCATAAGTTGGTAGAAATGTTGTTGCCATAAATTGATTTGTCTTAAAAAATGGAAAATTGATAACTGCACAACGGGCCGATTAAATTAGAAATTGATCAATAAATTAAGCTACTTCAAACTCAATCAGAAAAATTAACAAGTGCATATAGTGATGTGTAGTTTACTCGCGAACCGTTCACTCTGAACGGTTCAATCAAATGACGGGCGTACTGTGACGATGTTTTGCAACGACCTATAGGTCACTATGACCTAGTTCGTGAACTATAAACTACATAGTGAACGATGTACATGTACTATGTCCCGAGCCCATCGTGTACTAAACCGTTCATGAATCACAACGACTCGTAAACGATGCAGTATAGTATACATTACATATACAGAACTAACATATACATGGTGTCCAATAATATGATTCGCATATTCATACAAACATTAATCCGCCGTTTTTTGTTACTAACTTTCCAATCATTATAATATAAAAGTAAAAACGTATAAATCAGCAAAACTGTATTTTTCTTAAAAACTTGTTTTACTTCCTATCAAACACAAACCCATTGAAAGATAACTTGGAAATTAGACTGTTACGAATTTTTTTTATATATATATACCATGTGTTTCAGGTAAAACTCCCTTGCCATATTTGTCAGGAACGAAAAGAGCTATATGAGTTCTACAAACGCCGTTTGTAGAACGTGAACAGCTTCAATTCTGCATAAGAGTAGCGATGTGTAGTTCATTCGCGAACCGTTCACTCTAAACCGTTCAAGCAAATGACGGGCGTTCTGTGACGATGTTTTGCAACGACCTATAGGTCACTATGACCTAGTTCGTGAACATGGTGCACGGTGTATGTATTGATGTACTTGTACTAGGTCCTGAACCCGTCGTGTACTAAACCGTTCATGAATCACAACGGCTCGTAAACCATGCAGTATAGTATACATTACATATACAGTACTAACATTTATTTTGTGATACCAACACACGGTGAACGGAACGAAATAGGAAACTCGATGCAATATTGCAACAGCAGCATTGCCGAGCTGAGTCTAGATATATTCGCAAGATTAAATATGTCATGCCATAGCAAATTTTTGCAATAATGCAAAAATAAACATCTAAATCTTATAGTTCTTCTATTTCATACTGAGTGCAATGCAATCACTTAATATCAAATCAAAGCTTTGAAGTTTGAACAGAGAAGATTCGGAATAGAAAATATAAATTATAACGCCAAACAAAACGATTTTATCTAGTTCATTTTATTATAGTTTGTACATTTAATTTTCAAGTGTTAATAAAGTAGTAAACATTTTCATCAGTAACTACCAATAAGCATTTTAGAACTTCATATAAATAATCGTGAGTATCTAGAGAAGATTATATTTCCTTATATATATGTTTTGTATAAATTATAAACATTGTTGTCTTTTCTTCCTCATTCCTAATTCAAAATAAGTATTGTAATATTTCAATTTATTTATTTTTTACTATTTAATATTTTTATATTGCGAAAAAAGAGATTATTTTCAGTATGTGCATGTATTTTATATAGGTCGTGAACTAGTTCATTTTTAAAAGATGTAGTAGTTCACGACCTATAGTTCGTGATGAACGGTACATTGAAATGAACGACGAACTATGAACTAGGTCCTCAAAGTGACCTACAGTTTGCCATCGCTACTTTCATGTCATATTTCTATATATAATTTATTTGTGTGCTTAATAGTTTTAAGAATATATTTGAAAAGCGGCTGTTAATTAATGAAAATTATATATATTTCAGGTTTTTTAAATTCCCATTTAATAAACTTTATGGTTGGTGGTAACAAAGAATTTGCGCAAATCGAGCCAGGAGCCTGTTACAATATGTCCCAACTGAGAAATATTTCTTTGTCGTATAATCCAAAATTAACGCAACTACATCCCGAGTCTTTTATGGGTTGTGATAACATGGACGTTATGGACTGGATTGAAAACAGATTTTTACGTATCTTGGACTTTACCCGAGCTCTAACCCACGAATTCTGCCAAAATGAAGAAAGATTATAGTTGCTAAACATTCCATCGTTAACATAACACGGGCAGATTTTGATGTGATGACTGGAACAAGACTTCGTGTTCTAAATATTAACGATTACAATGTATCTAAAATTGATCCATGATATAAAATGGATATAAAATTGAACTACGAAGTAGGTCCTCAAAGTGACCTACAGTTTGCCATCGCTAAAGTGCAATAAGGCTTAAAAATGACCTTTATGCTAATTGCATTCTTGATGATATATGTATATACACAATGGTACAATGAAAGGTAATTTATCGACACACCTCTGTTCAAATTATTTAAGCAAATTATTATGAACTATGAACTTACGGAACGTTTTATGAAAATAATTATTGGCATTTTCATGATTGGCTTGGTACCTCCTTTTCGATCTTGGATCTCCATTATAATGATGGCGATTGTAAATGGACTGTTCGTTGAAATTTCGGTCCGGAAATGGGCCACTTTCTTCATGACTGTGTCCGGTGTCGTGGTTTATGTGGAAGAACTTGAAATTCGTCTCGTGGTCATGCCCGTTGAACTGAGACAATAAATTCGCTGGTGGGTTCCAACTTTGGAACCACGTACTACTTGTCGATAGCGCCATATCATCACTGACTCTTTTAAAAATCTTTTGAGTACCTTTAATTTTTATTAATTAATCCATTTTTTCAACTTATCAAATCTTCATTTAGGCACGTCATTTGGCATCAGATTTTTTATAAAAACTAGTCACGACGAGTTTAATATTAACAGTGGAGGTACTTCTTCTTGACCGTTCGATATTATATCAGCGTATATGTGTACAAGTGCTTGTAAATTATTCCTCGTGGGTGCACCACATTTCTTAGCCGAACCCATTAATTAAACCACATCGTTTTTATCACGTTGTTTAGGCACACCTGATTAGAATTTCACAATTCGCAAATTGTGCAAATTTGTATTATTTTTACAACTATGAACTAGATTGTCGAATGGCTTAACGCAACAACCAAAGACTTTTAAATTCGCGAATGCGTATGGTCCTAATATTGTTGAGTAATTATTAATATTTCTTACTAATTACTTTTAATATATTTCCCAAAACGTTTTGTGCGTTGGTAATTTAAATTTTGAATACCTTTTTATGGATATTTTAATATATAATAATAATAAATAATATCTATTAAGTAATAATGAATATTAGGTCCTTATTAAATATTTTATTTGAAGGAAAAAGTTGGATAAAAGCACGATATAATAAATATATAAATTATAACATTTTAGTCTCTATTATAATAATCATTTTAATAATTCTAATAATTAGAAATATGTTAAAATTTAATAATCATTTTTTCTTACAAATAAAATTAGGTACGTAACGATCTAAATTTTATATTTTCATATATAAGACTAATTATATGCTATTAGTTTTGCCTTGACTTAATTTCTGTATGTCTACCACAAATGCATTTTCTCTTATGATTTCCTTCGAAATTAATTAATAGTACTTGGCACTTGCATTAAATGATTTACGGAATAACAAAGCAGCGGGGATTGATATGATACCAGCCGAATTAATAAAACACGCAGGGGAAAAAATGCAGGAGCGATTATACAGGTTAGTTTGTAAAATATATGAGAAGGGAGAAGTACCACAGGATTTTCAGCGTAGTAGAATAGTAACAATGCCGAAGAAAATAGGAGCTAATTTGTGTGAGAACTATAGGACCATTAGTCTACTATCACATGCATCGAAGATATTGTTAAAGATTATTTATAGGAGATTAGAAAATAAACTAGAGGAAAGGCTAGGAGAAGATCAGTTTGGTTTTAGGAAAAACAGAGGGACGAGAGAGGCGATTCTAGCACTAAGAACGGTAGTAGAAAAAAAAAAATAGGGTAGGAAAGGTAACTTGCATAGCTTTTGTAGACTTAGAAAAGGCATTTGATAATGTAGATTGGGACATAATGTTTAGAATTTTAAAAGAAACGGGTATAGATTATAAGGATAGGAGAATAATTTTTAATTTATATAAACACCAAACTGCCTTAGTTAGAATTGAGGGGGAAGAAGAGATAGCAAAAATAGGGAAGGGAGTTCGGCAGGGATGTGCACTCTCACCGTTATTATTTAATCTATATATAGAAGATGCAATAAACAAAGTAAAAGAAGAGTATAGTGTAGGTGTGAATGTACAGGGAGAGAAAATATATATGTTGAGATTCGCCGACGATATAGCTATATTGGAAGAAAGCGAAAAGAATTTAGAAAGGGTATTGAATGGTATGCAGGCAGTATTGACTAGGGATTTTAACATGAAAATAAATATAGGTAAAACTAAAGTGATGAGGTGTGACAAAAAGGAATGCAGTAGAAAAATGAGGATCACAATAGGAGATAATAGAATCGAAGAAGTGTCAGATTTTTGTTATTTAGGCAGTAGAATCACAAAAGATAATCGAAGCAAGGTAGATATAAAGTGTAGGATAGCACAGGGTAGGAAGGCATTCGTAGAAAAAGAACAGATTTTAAGATCAAATATTGACTTGGGTATTAGAAAAAGATTACTGAAGGTATGTGTTTGGAGTGTAGCACTGTACGGGTGTGAGGCGTGGACTATAGGAAAGGAAGAGAAGCGTAGATTACAAGCATTCGAAATGTGGTGTTATAGGAGGATGATGAGGATTGGTTGGGAAGATAAAGTAACAAATGAAGCTGTACTAGAGTTATTAGGGGAGAAGAGAAGTATCTGGAGAGTGTTACAGCGTAGGAGAGACAGATTAGTAGGGCATATTCTTAGACATGGGGGGATTATGCAATTGATCATAGAAGGTAGAGTGGAGGGAAAGAGAGGGGTAGGTAGGCCTAGATTGGAGTATGTGAGTCAGATAGTTGAAGACGTTGAGATGAATAGCTATAGGGAGATGAAGGGATTAGCTCAGGATAGATCGGCATGGCGTGCTGTTTCCAACCAATCTTTAGGATTGCGGACTCTTTAACTAACTGGCACTTGCAATTCTTCGTAAATATTATATTATTGGCATCCAATATTTTTATATAAAATTGGTCGACACTTCTAATTAATTAATTTGTTAAACACTAAGAAATTGTTATTATTTACGTTAATGATTAAACTCGAGTTAATACACGAAAATTATTTCATATAAATTAATAAATTATATATTCTTGTATTTCCATATAATTAAATTTAGAAGGAGATTTGACAAGAATTATAAAATGTGGTTGCATATTGAACATTAATTAAATAGTAGATTTTTTATAATAATATACATGATACGAAGAAAATTTTATATATGCATATAGATTACAATATTCTGAACTTCCGTTGTATTAATGATAGCAGAACTAATAATTGCAATTATTCTCTTTTAATGGCGTTGTGTTACATCGAATCATTGAATAATAATTATTAGAAAAGTAGGCTTTTGATGGTGAAAGTAAAATAATATTTAAGCGAAAAGATAATTACGCTACATATGGCAACGTATAGAAATATATAATATAAAGTGTGTAAAATGCAATATGAAATCTTAGGAAAGATGGAAAATGTTGTATTGAATTTTGTTGGAATCAATTAATATTCAATATATCTCACACATCTCGTATTTTTAATGCTTATGTTATACGTGTTATAGATAAAGAAGATTATCAATTTATATTTTTAATGAACCATAAAATTTTAGTGAATTCTAAAGGACAATTAACACTCGTTGAATTTCCCATTTAATTTTCCGAACTGGATGAATAATGTGGAATTTATATGCATTTTGCTTAGGGACATTTACGTCTTTGTTTATGTTTTAAATTTAAATTAAAAGTTGGAAGTTTGAGCTTGCTCGAGTTGTTGTTTTTAATATCGCAAAAACGAATTCTGGGGGTCTTCTGCACCAGTGGTGGCGAACCTTTTTACGTGCGCGTGCCAATAATGTCAAAATATCGAGTGACTGACGTGCCGGGCAGTTTAAATAAGGAAATAAATTATAGGCACATTAATTATTCCAAAATTTTCAAGTTTCAAAAGTAACAAAATTTCGTAAAAAATGAACACGTAACTTGTACAAAAATCGATAGCATTTACGACCGATTTTTGCTGTTGTCTTTGGATGTCAAAGGGCTTTATATCTCGTCACTTTCAATAATGTATCAGGAATAGTATTAAGAAATTTATCAATAGTTATCAAGTTATCAATGCGTTCTTTTTAAGTACGCCCAATAATCGATCATTTTCAATTATTTTCAACTCATTTCTCAAGTCGACAAACTTTTGTTTCCATTTAGAACTGGATTGAAAATCAATTAATTGCATGTCTATATACTCCAAATTGAGCCATTCGAACATCTCCAAATTGGGTTTATCCATTTCATATTATGTCTGGATGTAAAATAAATTTGGATGTTTCTGCAAATTGCCTGAATCTTGAAGAAAATTCGTCAATTATCGACAGCGGAAAACTTTTGTTTCAATTTAACTTGATCTGGCTTTTTATGCGATTCTAGATGTGCTAAGAATTTTTTTATATTTGGAAAATATTTGAAGGTGTTCGAAATAACATCACGATTGAAAATTTGTCATTCAGCTTCGAATGAAAAATCAAACATGACAACAACTGTCTTATAGTTTCACATTTAATTCATTTAAATGTGCACACATATCAGTAAAAAACATTCATTTGGAAAGCCATTCGACATCCATTAATTGATTATATTTTTCAATGATTTTCTCGTTATGTAAAAAAAGTCTAACTTCATCTAAACACTCAACGAATCTTTGAAGAATTTTTCCTCGATTTAACCATCTTATTGTACATAAGTAAACCATTGTATACTGAACTTACCTCATTCAATAATTCTAGAAATTTTCGTAAATATTTAAATCGCGTGCAGATATAAAATTGTCTAATTTAAAGCGTAAAATACCAATATTCTATACTAGAATATATAATTTATTAATTCATATGATATAATTATCAATTTTTGTGTATTAATTATTAACATTTTAATAATTATTAGCGTAGTGATAATTTTTAAAACGTAAAAAATGATGATCTGTAAATAATTTACGTGCCAGTAAATTTTTCGTACGTGCCACCTCTGGCACGCGTGCTATAAGTTCGTCATGCTCTACACCAACAGAGTGAAATAGGTTCAAATTAACTTATATATTAAATTATATCAAATATCGTTGTAATATAAAAGTTCCGCACAGTTTCCGACCCTCCGAAATATATTCTTACTAAAGAACGCGTCACTAAAAAAGTTGGTTATTATAGAAATGCCCACAATTTTTTTTCGATGTGTTGTTTTGTTGGACATAAAATTAAATCGAACCTCATTTGACTTAAAAATGGGCATATATACTGCAATATATTGAATGAAAAATTTGGTGAGTTTAGAGCAAGCTTTTTGCATTAACACTATAAATAGTTAATAGGCAATATTTTTTTAGTTATCAACTTTTTTTTAAAGACTACCACGTTACAGAATTTTTTATTTATAATTTCAATTTTTTGGACAATTCACAACACCTTTGGCCCGGCGGAAAAAGAATTTTTTTTTCGAAAAAAAATTTTTGCGGGCGGGATTCGAATGCCCCCTTGCTTTAGATTTAACAGTTGAATGTTAAATCTAAATGTGAATAATTTGGTCGACTGACACACAATCACTTGCGGTTGCTGTAGTTATGTATTCCAATTTAACTTGGCCAAATGCATTTGAATTAAATGTTGCACATTCTCCACATACAATAAATATAATGTGTTTAATGCCATAATAAAATATTGAGTTGTGATAATACGTATACGTACTAATTTAGTAGCGTAATCAAAGCTGGGAATTTAAAAAAGCATTTTTATGAGTTATGGAAGTTTATAAAACACTTTATTTTTTAGTGGTCGGCAAATTTTTGAAATTCAATTTTTTCAATACTATATAACGATTATTATACGATTTTTTAAATACGAAATCTAGCTGCGTATAATGGTTCGATTTTTAAATAAAATTTATAATTTTAGATCTACTATCATAATATTTATTTGGATTAAAATACCAATAAATAATTTATGAATTATATATGAAGGTCCATACTACTTAGAAAAGTACTTTTCCAGATAGTATTATAATATTTTCCAGCTTCTTTTTGTACTATAATTAAATCGCTATTTAATATTATATACGACTTGCTGAAATAATTATAGAGGAAAAATATATGACAGCATTAAAAAACGGCACATCTGTTAATTATTTTAACACAAATCAAACTTAGATGTGGTTTATAACGTTACTGAAGATGCATACTGTCGAGGCCTTTACTTACTTTTTCTTATATTTACGTTGAAAGTGATCAAAATGCCCAATTCAAATTTGATTTATTTCTGGCATGGAAATAACCACTGACCGTTGACGATAGATTTATTTTTTTACGAAAAAATGTTTTCATTTCAGCGAAACATTAAGTATTTTTTAACATTTTGGATCTTTAATTAGAGTAAAACCAAATATTACATAAAATATAATTGAAAAATATAGTACACACTGTATATATAGTGTGACAATGTAATTTTGTAATTTTAAATGTTGCCTAATTGGACTGTATTTTATGTTCTATTTTGTTAAGATTATCAAAATAATAACTATATCTTCTTATTAAATTAATACATCATCTATTATATTTTTGCAAGTTTTCGTTGTCGCAATAATTTTATTAAAATGCAATTTAAATATTGTAAATTTTAACACTAAAATTAATTTTTTAATCACTTTTTTTAAATATATTGTATTTTAGGATATCCTTTATATAAAACGTGTATTTATCACTAAATAAGTAAATTCACATTTGCGCCGAAAAACAGCTGTATTGTTTAAATTGTTTGAACACTAAACAAGTACTAAGCAAGTAACCAAAGACTTGTAAAGAAATTATCATTACTAGTAGCTGATGGTGTTCTCCCGGTGGTACCCAACAGACACGCTGTGAAAGCGCAAGATAATAAAACATTAATAGCCATCGTATACGCAATTCCATCAAATATGGTAATACCAAACAAAATATATTGTTAAAAGAATACATGGCGAATGAAAAGTAATTTATCTACCAAGTCAAGAAATAAGTTGCCAAGTTAACTGGTGAGACTCATAAGCTCATTTTTTATCTACTCTTCTAAAACATGTCTTAGCTTCTGCCGTACATTCTATAATCCTATTGCTAATTATATAATATCTGCACGTCAAATGAATAAGTACAGCACTGTATGATTTATAAATAAACAATAGTAAAACAATTGAAAACAAAAACGAAAGAAAACTGGTAACTGGTAAAACATATTAGCACTGGTAACATGTTATGCAATACTTAAAATCAGTTTGATAAGATATTTATCAACCACACGCTTCTTAACAATCTTCATTGAAGATTAATTTCAATTTAATGTCAACATATTTTATATAATCTTGTTGATATACTCGTATATTAATTAAATATGAATATTAAACAAAATCTAATTGAAATGCTCCTTAATGTTAAGAGTAGTTGGTGAATGAATGTTTATCGATATATTGAGGATTTTCAGGATCTTCCAAATTCAGGGTCGATATTTTATTTAGAATTTAGTTGTTTTTAATTTAACAATTTTAAGAGGTTTTTAAATAAAAACTGCACATGTATACATTACATAGTTCTTAAAACTTATTTTTTAAATAAAAACCTCTTAAAATTTTTAAATGTTAAACCTCAAAATTCCGAGAGTATAAGAATAATATTGATATAATAATAAGATATTGCTAAAGATTATTTATAGGAGATTAGAAAATAAAGTAGAGGAAAGGCTAGGAGAAGATCAGTTTGGTTTTAGGAAAAACAGAGGGACGAGGGAGGCGATTCTAGCACTAAGAACAGTAGTAGAAAAAAGAATGAGGGTAGGAAAGGTAACTTGCATAGCTTTTGTAGATTTAGAAAAGGCATTTGATAATGTAGATTGGGACATAATGTTTAGAATTTTAAAAGAAACGGGTATAGATTATAAGGATTGGAGAATAATTTTTAATTTATATAAACACCAAACTGCCTTAGTTAGAATTGAGGGGGAAGAAGAGGTAGCAAAAATAGGGAAGGGAGTTCGGCAGGGATGTACACTTTCACCGTTATTATTTAATCTATATATAGAAGATGCAATAAACAAAGTAAAAGAAGAGTATAGTGTAGGTGTGAATGTACAGGGAGAGAAAATATATATGTTGAGATTCGCCGACGATATAGCTATATTGGAAGAAAGCGAAAAGAATTTAGAAAGGGTATTGAATGGTATGCAGGCAGTATTGACTAGGGATTTTAACATGAAAATAAATATAGGTAAAACTAAAGTGATGAGGTGTGACAAAAAGGAATGCAGTAGAAAAATGAGGATCACAATAGGAGATAATAGAATCGAAGAAGTGTCAGATTTTTGTTATTTAGGCAGTAGAATCACAAAAGATAATCGAAGCAAGGTAGATATAAAGTGTAGGATAGCACAGGGTAGGAAGGCATTCGTAGAAAAGGAACAGATTTTAAGATCAAATATTGACTTGGGTATTAGAAAAAGATTACTGAAGGTATATGTTTGGAGTGTAGCACTGTACGGGTGTGAGGCGTGGACTATAGGAAAGGAAGAGAAGCGTAGATTACAAGCATTCGAAATGTGGTGTTATAGGAGGATGATGAGGATTGGTTGGGAACATAAAGTAACAAATGAAGATGTACTAGAGTTAGTAGGGGAGAAGAGAAGTATTTGGAGAGTGTTACAGCGTAGGAGAGACAGATTAGTAGGGCATATCCTTAGGCATGGGGGGATTATGCAATTGATCATAGAAGGTAGAGTGGAGGGAAAGAGAGGGGTAGGTAGGCCTAGATTGGAGTATGTGAGTCAGATAGTTGAAGACGTTGAGATGAATAGCTATAGGGAGATGAAGGGATTAGCTCAGGATAGATCGGCATGGCGTGCTGTTTCCAACCAATCTTTAGGATTGCGGACTCTTTAACTAACTAAGAATAATATTTAAAATTTTCTGATATATATTTTTGTCAGTAAATTATAAGTACATTTATATTTTTGTTTTGATATTGAAATATTTTCGTCACCTCTTTCTAAGTGATTTCCTAAATTATGTTTGAAACCAACGTTACAGATTTAAATAATAATTGTATAATATGAAAATGGAGTTAAATCACTGCCACAAAATAATTTATTGTAATATTGTCAATATATTACATGATATTGTAAAAAACCATAACTCAAAGCATTTAATAGGTAGATGCCCATTTCGAAGGTTATGCCCCGATCTTCAGTAGCAAAGGATTAAACTAAATTTTATACCTCTTATACCAGTGTAAAAACTGCCTGAGGGATGGACTAGGATCTTTAGTATGTACGTTTGTTATATATAGATAGAAATGAGTATTATAAGTATTTAGATGGACTAATAAAGAATTAAAAAATATATATATATTGAAGAAGAAGACAGCTTTAAGACCGTATTAGATACAAAAGAATGTTTTAATTAATATTTCGCGAAACTTGAATATCAAGAAGTATTTTATTTAGTTTTTATCTTGTGCTACTGAAGATGGTGGCATAGCCTTCGAAATGTACATCTAGCTATTTACTGCTTTGTGTTACGGTATTTGGGTGGTATTCTATACGTAATTAGATGCTTATAAAAAATAAATTATATGATCAAAGGTGTTCAGATTTCAGTTTATAGATTATAATAGATTAGAGACTGGTAATGTCAGTAATAAATTGACGCATATTGGGGACACTGCCATAGACTCCGGGATGATCTGGTCGAGCGCATCCGTAGCCCCAGGAGACAATGCCGATCAACTCACCGTCAATGGTGAGTGGGCCACCAGAGTCTCCTTGGCACACGTCCTTGCCTCCTTCAGGCATAGTACCAGCGCAAGTCATACGGTCGGTAATTCTACCACCGAAGGCGACATTACAGTCATCTTGACTTACTGTTTGCACTGTAACCGCATGTAAAATCTCGGGAGATTCACCTTCCTCACTGGTGGTACCCCAGCCAGAAGTGATTGCATCCACCCCAACAGGCACGGGTTGGTTTAACGTTGGCAGTTTAATGTTATCAATGCCTGGTCCGAAGGGTAAGGGTGCAAGTAATTCCAAGATGGCAATGTCATAGTCCATGAGTTGTGGGTCATATTGCGGATTTCTGTGAATTTTAGCGACTTGATAGACGACTCCTCCAGAATGGGCCTTGCTTGACCCAGCCCGAATCGTCAGCACCTCCGGGGGATCTCTGCGATTTTTTTAAAAATTTAATTGATATGCCACCAGATATAATATTTTTCAAAAGAATGTGGTATTTTATAAAGGATAACGTTGTACGGGATTATTTAATTTCATATATATTTAAAATTACCCTTTCGTGCAGTGTGCCGCTGTGACGATGAATATCTCGGATATAATGGAGCCCCCGCATACTTGAGATCCATACCACAAAAGAGCAATCTGGTAAGGATAGTCTTTAATATCTACCTCTTCACCGCCGACTATGCGTCCATCTAATCTTGGTATTTTAGTTGATGGCTTTGCTGCAATAATAAACGAAGGGCATTGAATAACTATTCATTGTAATATAAGCCAAATAAAATTTGGGAATATAAATTCTTCGCATAAATTTCGTGGACTTGGCAGTGGAATAATTATAATAACATTTTACCAGAAGCAATTGCGATAAGAACAGATAATATCACGAAACGGAGCATTGTGACAATTGATGGTACAATTCGCTAAGAGGAGTTTTTATACTAAAATACTGCACGAGGAACAATCATCTAACTAAAATCTCAAGTATTTGATAATATTTATTATCGCTTATTAGAAATTATGAGTTAATTAAATTCGGCAATTCTCTCTAGTTGTTTCTCAAACTATTAAGTTAAAATATATAATAACTTTGAATCGATTTTTAGATTTTTAACATACCGTGTTTAGCAATAACACTTCAATAAGCCTTCTCAGACATAGTTTAATTACGATACTAAAAATATTTATTAGATATACAATCAAATATCAGCTTATGTTTAAAAATATATACATCCTAATTCTGAGCACAGATTGTAACGAATATTTTTTTTTATATGATTTTTAGAATTTATTAGGAATTTATAAAATTAATAATAATTCCTTATTTAATCTATAATTATTAAACTTTCTTTCCATCTATGCATTGCACATGAAAACCCAATTATTGAAAACATTTAAGCAATTTAAGTGAACTAATTTGAATAGACTTGTTTCAAAAATATGCTCGGCTACAGCACTTTTATCTTTTCTATTTAATCTGAAATGAGCTAAATAGTCCTTAAATTATTTAGATATTCTAGGGAAAATTAATGGAGAGGTGCAATACCATTGGTCGCATTAGAAAGGCATACGAAAAAGAGTGACATCTATAAAATGTACGTAATCTCATCAATGGACAAACAAAATAATAACTTGACTAAAATAGTTACATAATAAGGTAATATTAAAAATTTAAGATTGCCAGACATTCATTTTCGAAACTATATTTTGTGGCCTTCTATAATGTCCACGATAGCAAGAAGGTAAGGTCAGGCGTAAAAGGAGTTGAGGAGTTTTAATTAACCTAAAATCTGAGAATCCATTTTGTTTATGTTATATATAGATATAAATGGATGGAAGCGAATAATTGAAGAATATAGTGTAGGCGTGCAAATCCAGGGAGAAAAAATATATGAATATATGTTGAGGTTCGCCGACGATAATAGCTATCTAAGAAGAAAGGAAGCAGAATTTGGTTGATAAATGGTATGTAGGAAGTAAGAACTACGGATTATAACATGAAAGTAATTAATAAATAAATAGAAGATAATAGAAAGAAAGTGTGATATTTCCGATACTTTAGAATAGTAAGGTATATACAGTAGTATGCGAATTAATGTGAACAGAAGTAAAATGTTTGAAAAAAAGTATTTATTACTTATAAAATTTTACAAATAAGTAATTACATACACATAACTCCTTATTTTAGTAGGAAGTGTGTCCCCCTTTAGCGTTAATTACTCGTTGAATTCGATTTGGCATAGAATCGACCAATTTCTTGCAATTTTCCAGTAACAGCACGTCCCGAAACCAAAATGATTGCTTCTATCATCAGATTTTTTGTTTTGCAGTCCATCTTTCGAAGCCTAGGCTTGCAAATAGCCAACAGATTTTCTATAGGATTTAAATCAGGTGAATTCCCAGGCCAGTCAAGGCAAGCAATATTACTTTCCCTAAAATATTTTATCATCTTCTTTGATTTGTGGCACGGAGCTGAATCTTGCTGAAAAAATGGTTCACCATTGGGAACAACATTTTCCAAATTGCTGACTAGTTTTCGTTCCAGTAACTGTTTATATTTGTCACTATTCATCATTGCTTCAAATGGCACAAGAGCTCCACGTGCCATGTAAGAAACACAACCCCAGAACATCTTCTTCAGGGGATGTTTTACTGCTTGGTCAATATGGGCTGTTAGTTGTTCGTTGTCTGATTTTCTGACATATCGTGACCGCTGTCCCTGCACTAAAAAGTGTGCCTCATCTCAGAACAACACCTTCCTTCAATCATCTGCAGTCCAACTTGCATATTTTATAGCCCAAAGAAGCCTTTTCTTCATCATTGGAGCAGTGAGCAATTGTCTTTTCTGAGGTGTCAGTGCTTTTCTTCCCAATTCCAAGAGCCTTCTCCGTACTATCGAATCGTGGATTTTGACTCCAGAAGTGGCCAAGTCTTGTTGTAAGTCGAAACTTGTTTTCTTAGGATTTATTTTGCTATTCCTGATTAAAAATGCTTCTTCTCTTGCAGTTGTCTTCCTCTTTTTCCCACATTTTCCTTTCCTCTGAACTTCAATTGACCCAGTTTCCGTTTTCTGTTTTAGGATTTTATTTACTGCCCCCAAACTCACACCACACTCTTCTGCAATTTTTCTCTGTGCCATGGAAGTATGCTCACTTAAAGTCACAATCTTCTCTCGCTTCCACGGCGTAATATCCAACAATACCAAATTACCTCACTATATAAGATTAATAAAAGCAAATATGTAGAGTGTAGCATTGTACGGGTGTGAGGCTTGGAAATTAGAAAGGAAGCATTCGAAATGTGGTGCTATAGAGTTTATCAAGAGAATTGGATGGGTAGATAAAAAGACAAATGAAACCTTGCTTGATTTAGTTGAGGAGAAGAAAAGTATGAATAAGGCATTGCAACGTAGGAACGATAAACTAGTTGGTTTTATTTGTAGACATGGCGGTATTATGCAATTAGTTATTAAAGGCAGAATAGCAGAAAAGGGAGGAATACAGAAGACAAAGATTAGGACGTTAGGATAATGAAGAAGTTAGCGCAGGATAGATCGGCTTACTAACTTTTAACTAACTAGCCGATTTATGTATTTTGCAAAGTGTAATGACATCGCCGAAAAGAAAAATTAATGGTAAACCAGTGAGTTAGCATCGCTGAACTATTTCTAAATTCTACTGCACAAAATACTTATTGGACTTTGAACAGAGGAGCCCAAAACGCACCCTTAAATAAATTAAAAGAAGTCTTTAAAAAACGAAGAAACACAAGAAAGGTTGAAGTAAAAATATTTATTACTCAGTTTACATATAATATTACAATTTGATTTATCGCTAGGGATATTCTTCGTTTCAGTTACTCTTCTATTCTACGATATGGAAACGCAAGATTACATCTTACTATTCCACCTGATTTTTAGCAAAGGACCAAACTCTCACGGAATGGTTAGTCTAAATGTATTTAATTTTTAATTTTTGAATGGCAAGATACGATTAAATATATTGTAATAAAATTTTGAGATTAATCATCAACTATTATATTAAGGCCTCTATTTTTAGAGAATTATACAGAATTATTTTCATTTTTGCTTTTTGAGAGGGTTGTTTTAAGAATTCGATTAATATCTTTATTATAGCTATCTTATCTATAGCTTAAAAGTATATCACAATTTAATAAAAAATATTAAATCTTGTAAATCTTATTTTATATTCATTTTTATCAAAATTGAATGTATTTTCTAGTTCTCTGCAAACCATTAAACTTGTTTGGTGAATTTGTAATTTTGGTCATTTACAACTGTCTATAACTCAAATTTATACTTATAGATCTCGTTACATCATCTTGAATTATTACATCTAGAGTCGTTCGTTGTTGTTAATATTATCAGACTACAGAAATTGCAATCATATTTTCTGGCATAAACCTGTTCTAATGAAATTTGATGAGGGTCAACGTAATATCGAAATGATTTTTAAGGATATTAAGAACAAAATAAAATAATTTTGTACGTGAGTTTGGAGATATTTTTGGGCTCTTCTGCTATATCGATATATTGAAATATTTTCATATTAAACTAATCGTCACGCAAAACGAATGGATAATGAGTTAGATTTCTTCAATCAACAAAACTAAATGAGATAGCCACAAAATGTTTTGGGATCCCTAAAAATAATTTGAAAATAAATATAATCCTTAAATAAATAGATTTATTGTTTGGGATTGAGTTGAGCACATCGTTTTCCTTTTAGTAGATCTGTTATTTTTCCCACCATAATTCGAAAATTTGGTCCAGTCTTGCTTAACGTTCCTGCCATTAGCTTTTGGAAGGATGTTGTTATTGCCCATAATTCTTGTTTACCTTTCATATTTCTGACAACCTAAAAATTAAGTTTCCTTCAGTACTATGGAAATATTGAAAGGCAAGGCTACATGTATAAAATATATAAAACAAATTGATGTATTTTACCTTAATACCGGATGGAAATTGCAAATTTATACTATCCTTTTGAATAACATCTAAATGATTTCCTCCGTAATATATCTGTGTATTCCAGCACATGATGGTAGTGTCCTCCATGTTGGCAAAGTACGCAATACCATTCTTGTCAATTGCCATTGCAGCACTTTGAGAGGTTCTTGTTTGGGGATATGTCTAAAATATCAATATTTGTCTTCAATGTAAATTCGTTCATTATGTGCAAATATGCTCGGCTACAGCACTTTTATTTTTTCTATTTAATCTAAAATGAGCTCCTTAAATCTAGTTTCAATTGGTCTACGTGTTTATCTTCTATATATACTTTAGGACAACTAGAACAAGATAATTTATAAATACCCGATTTTTTATTGAAATCAATCAAATTTTGGGGTTTCCTAGAAAATTAGCAAGACTATTAGAACTATTATATGTTACTTTAAAATTATATTTAAGTTACGGTATTTGGTGATATTCTATACTATTATTTAACACCGTAGTGATATTAAAAAAAAGAAGACATTAATACTTCATTTATTCTATCATCTTCTAATCTAACGGTCATCTTTCGCCTGCTTCCTTTCTTGTCGCACCTCGTCACTTATATTTATAAACTATTGGTTGAGTAAATCCTTACAGGTTTTTTTATATTACGTTAATTTTCGACTAGTTTCAGCTTTTGGCCATCATCAGGTGAAAAAAGTGTCAGATATTACATTAAGGATAACATGATATCTGACATTTTTTTCACCTGAAGGACAACTTATAGGTTTACTTTAAAGACAACATGATATCTGGCACTTTTTTCATCTGATGATGACCAAAAGCCGAAACTAGTCGAAAATTTACATAATATAAAAAAAAAACCTGTAAGGATTTACTCAACCAATAGTTTATTATATTCAACCTCATAAAGATGGACTTCCACAACTTTACTTATATTTATATTCATATTATATCTTTAGTATACTGTGCTTCTCCTCTTTTATGTTTAGATTTTATGAAATTTTTACGAAATGTACGATCTTGGACAATGAATTAAAATCAGTTTAGAAATCAAATTGATTAATTTAATCATCCACGCGTAAAACTAAATCTTTTGAAGATCTTACAAACATTGGTTAATCTTTTAGGTACATTTTAATATAGTCAATTCTGATACTTACGTGGAATAATTGTGGAGATGATTGAGGATCATCTTCAAATAAGGATCCATTTCTAAGTACAGCTGCATACACCCAATTTTCGGTGTTGCTTGATAGTGCATGATAGAATAACTGCCTATCTCTTCCAGGAATATTTGGTGATAAGTCCATTCCCAAAATACCATCCAATAAATCAAATTGATCTCCTATACATATGGCGTGCGTGAAACGAAAAGAAAGCGATTAATATTTCATGAATAGAAAGCAAAAACGTTATTGTGCAAAAAAATATCTATAAAAAAATGTTCTTTTTCAAAAAAATGTTATTTTACGTACTCGGATTTCTTCTAATCTTTAGATTATTAACCGTACATACTTATGTCTTAACACATATGTCATAATAATAATAGGTCTTACTAATCCTAACAACAATTTAATTAATTTTGTAAATTAATTTATTTCATTTAAAAAAATTCTTTAGAAAAACCGAAATCAATGAGAGCTCTTCATTAACCAATTCGAAAGTAGTTGGAAGATTCCAGATATAATATTCTTACCTTCTATCCTAAATGTTCCAAAGTTAGGATATGGGTAGAAAGTTTTATCGATGATTCTCCAAGATTTATGATTTTCCAAGTCATAAACCACAATAGCATACGTTTGACAATCTGCCATATATACAAAACTCCTTTTACACTGATCTGCTCTGTCCACCACATCTACGATTGGTGTCACAAAAATAGATCGACTTTCATATTGATTCGGTGGTATTTCATAGTTGTGTATCCTTTTATTCTATAACAGGCAAAAAAACAAAGAAGGAATGAATGGCAATAATCTATCATTATCCAATCACATTTATGTGAAAATGATAATGTTCAGAAACTTTAAGAAACAGCGGTCGAAATCAATTCCAAAAAGATCAAACTTACTAAAGGATGAAGCATGGAATATATTTACAAAAAAAAATCCAAATATATTTCAATATTCATTTGATCGTTAGATTTTGTGAAATTTTTGAAGAATTTCATGTGGGTTTCTTATATGTGTTTATTCCTGCTTAAATTTATGATATGAGAAAAAAATTTCAGGTTTTATCTTAAAAACTCAGGATTTATTGGTGTAAGTTAAATATATACAGTCGAACTCGGTTAGTAAGTCATCGGTTAATAAGTCATTATGTTGACGACATTATGATTTCATCTGTTTAGGAGATTAGACGGGTTTTCTGGTAATTATCAACTAATGAGGTTGTTTAATAGCTTGCAAGCAGAAACATCAAATCAGTTTTGAGTTTGATCTCTTAGAAAACGAAATGGCAAGCCTCAAGCGTAAAGCAATAACCTTAGAAACAAAACTGGCAGTGGTGAAAATGTTAGAAAGCGGTGTAAAGAATAGTGAAGTGTGTAAGCATTCAACTTAGTAAACTCATCGGTGGGTTCAATAAGGACGGCTCGAAATAAAATCAAAGAAAATGAAGGAAGCAAAAGTGTGAAGCGTATGAGGAAAACTACTCACGAGGATGTAGATGCTGCTTTATTGAACTGGTTTAAACAACAAAGAACTCTCAATTTACCGGTAAGCGGACCTATTCTCCAAGTAAAAGCTGGAAAATTGGCTGAATTGTTGGGAATAGAAAATTTTGAATGTTCCTTGGTATGGCTAGACCGTTTTAAAAATCGTCATGAAATCAATTTTGGGAAAATGATTAGCGAAGCCAAAGACGTCAATTTGAATATCACCAGTGCGTGGATTTAAAAGGAGTGGGAAGAAATCCGGAAAATTATTAAAGACGAAGACATATTCAACGGGGACGAGACAGACCTCTTCTTCAAGCTGACACCAGACCACACTTTAAAGTGCAAAAATTAAAAATACATTAGCGGAAAACTGCCAAAAGAAAGGATCACTGTTTTTGTTTGTGCTCAAGTAAGCGGCACTGAAAAAAACGATTTGTTAGTGATCGGCAAATCAAAAAACCCACGATGCTTCAAAAATGTAAAAAGCTTGCCTGTAACATATGAAGCCAATAAGAAGTCTTGGATGACAAGCGAGTTATTTGCAAAAGAAAGCCGACGTTGGGAAGAGGACCTCAAAAAAGCAAAGAGAAAAATCGTTCTAATTTTGGATAATTGTCCAGCTCATCCTCGCATACTAGAATTTGAAATTTATAACTTTGAAGTTTTTGCCTCCAAACACAACCAGTATTCTACAGCCGATGGATCAAGGAGTAATAAGAAGCCTGAAATGTGCGTACAGAAAAAGACTAGTTTTGAAAATGATGGAAACCGACGACGCAAACTTTAACTTGAGCAAAGTAACTCTACTTGATCTTCTGAAAATGCTGAAAAAAGCCTGGAAGGACGTCACCGGTGCTACAATTAGGAACTGCTTCCGGCATGCGGGTTTATGTGACCATCATTTTGATGAGGAAGATGATTTACCTCTGAAACATCGGATACAATCATTCGATATTCCCACTTCAAATAATTTAGAAGATTTGATCGAAATGGATGAAGACCTTCCAACGACTGCAGAAATGTCTGATCTCCATTTAGTAAGAGACGTACAGACAAGAAATGAAAAATCAGACGACGAATAAGAATAAGAAGAAGAGATAATGCCAGACACAAAACCTACCACCTCTGAAGCATTGTTACTTATTCGTAAATTAATTACATATTATGAAGCCGAAGAAAAAAGTCTACATTTAGATAATTTATATAAAATAGAAAAGGATTTAGAAACAAAAATTTGGAATTCTAGAAAAAGCAGACAATGATAACCGATTTTTTTTAAATGTTTAAATGTTTTAAATGCTAGGTATTATTGAAATAAAATTCAAATAAAAATCTAATTCATTAAATTTGTAACCCTTTCCTACCTCGGATAATAGGTCACCTCGGTTTGTAAGTCAAAATTGCTCGGTCCCTGCAATGACGTTTTAATCTAGTTCGACTGTATACGGCATTGATTTGATTACAAATAAAAAAAAATATTATAAGCAATAAATTCGTAAATAAAATGGTAAAAATAATGCAAATTTTCTACATGTCTTCTATTGCAAAATTAGTATCTAACTGTAATCAAATTTGACGAAATATTAATCTAAATATTCTTTTGTAAATTCACTCAAAAATCGTAACACAATGCATTTAATGGCTAGGTACGCATTTCGAAGCTATGCCACCATCTTTAATAGAACAAAAATATCCAAAACAGGATTGCATTACCACACACACACACACACACACACACACACACACACACATATATATATATATATATATAAAATCATTACACAAAAATATTTATATTAAACAAGAAACGTTTCAAATTTTAAGCAACGTTTTTAGAAATATGTTAATATTGAATTTGTCCATTCAGACAAGAATTAATTCTCAACCATAAATTCGTTTATAATACTTATGAAAGTACTTCGTACGAAAACATCAGCATTTATTTAAATACTACCGATACTAACTCAGTTATCATATTGAAATTTATTTTGAGTCATATATTTTGCAATTGCTTAAAGATATTCAATTTGCGTAATATATTTTGCAATTGCTTAAGCAAATTCAAAATCTTATTTTTTTTTTAAATAAACAGTACATATTTCTTTGATGGCAAATACCATATGTATTTATATTCATATTATTTTTAATTTAAGTAATTCCAGTTGTAAAAAACGCATTTCATCTAGGTCGATGCTACTAAAGAAAGTTTTTAATTTGATGTATTTTCTTAATTTTTATAAAAACCCCAATGTTTTTACTGTTAATTATTAAAAATTCTACTTACATAATTACTGATTTATAACATAGCAAAGCAAAAGCAACCAGGCTATTCAGATTTCTTTTAGGTATTTATTTTAGTGCAATCTTTACACATGGTTAAATAATTTCATGTATACACATGGTATTTCAAATCATAATTGTTTAATAAATAGTAATTTGAATATCTGCATCTATTACCATACGATTTAAATTCACTCTTCCGCAACATTCAATTCAATAGCATTGGCTAGTATCAATTTAAGGACATACAATTTATATAATTCAGAAATGAATACGATAGAAGGACTTACCGATCTTAAATCGAATGCCATTATTTGAGGATGGCAAATGAAGTCATTGGCAATTCGTCCTGCATCCAAAACCCACAACCTTCCACACTCGTCAATCTGAATCAAAATAATAATTTTCAACCGCGGATTGTAATATAGAAAATTAAATAATCGCATCATTCTAAATTCCTTTTGAAATTTCGGTCAGAAAATACTTTTTGATAGAATTTATAATTCCAGTTGAAGAACATTTATTCAATCTAACGAGTTGCTATTGAAAACCATAAACTAAATACATTATTAAAGAGCGTAGAAAAACTGTAAGACAATGACTTATTTACTAATTAAAAATACAAATGAAGCGGTAATCATTTTATTATTAAAATAATAATAAATCTGGTATTTATGAAATATCTTGTTCTAGTTGTCAGGACAAATAGGACAAACACGTAGACCAATTGAAACTAGATTTGAGAAGCATTTAACTCATTTCAGATTAAATGGAAAAGATAAAAGTGCTGTAGCCGAGCATATTTTTGACTAACTCAGGTCATCCTATTCAAATTACTTCATTTAAATTACTTAAAAGTGTTTTGAATTATTCAATACACTTTTAAGTAATAACTGAATAATTCAAAACACTTTAAAGTAATTTAAGTGAACTAATTTGATGATGGGATGATCTGAGTTAGTCGTAAATATGCTCGGCCACAGCACTTTTATCTTTTCCATTTAATCTGAAATGAGTGAAATACTCTTTAAAGAACGAAGTGTTTAGAATGACATGACGAAATATTTCAAAACGAATCCCGAAATTGATGATTGCCTGTTAAAATGTTTTCCTTACCTTTACTCTATAAACTGAAATAATGCGTTCTTTATTACATGGTTTCTGAATGTTTCGATTCCATTTCCAATTGGGAAATGGAGCAATCACAGGGTTTCCTCTTATAATTTTCTCTGTCACAGTACCAAAAGTAATAGGTATTCCTTTCGAAAATCTTGGTATCGTCACAAATATTCTTACACTATTGTCATCTTTAAAATAAATCATATTATTAATAAATTTACCAATTGGTGTGAATCTCATGATATAAATCCTAGTTTTTTATTAATGCCCAACTGAACTAATATATACAAAATGGAATACACGGGTTATTAAATCGTCAGTATTGTGTTAAATAATTGCATAAAATATCTCACAAATATCGAATTAGAAGTATTTAGTAGTTAGATGTGCACTTCGAAGACTATGCCCACATCTTCAGTAGCACAAGATAAAATCTAAATAAAATGCTTCTGTCACTTACTGAGATCTATATATAATTGAATAAAAGGACAATATGATAGCAGTTTCTCATCTTCATACGACCTCTTACGTACATCTTATAAATATTATAAACTAATATGTTTTTGTAATACGATTTTTGGGTTTATATGTTCTGCAACTCACGTCGCTTATTTCAATGAAATATACCCTACCTTATATATATTTATATAACCCTACGTTCTCCAAAATAAAATAATTTCCGTAATTTTCTAAATATCAGACAACATCTGGAAGAGTCTAGGTAAATTGCTCCAAAGAAATTGATCGAAGGTAAATCGATTCACGGTAAATTAATCCACGGTTAATTCATCCAAAGACAAATTGATCCAACGGTAAATTGATCCCACGAGAAATTCATCTGACGGTAAATTGTTCCAAAGGTAATTTGATCCATTTGTAATTGATCCAATAGTACATTCATCCAAAAATATCATATATTTATACTAAATTATATAAACAGTCTTTTTTTCAAGATGATTTCTATGTATATTGAATCCTGACCAGACCTGACCATATATTGTGTAGTTTACCAATGTAATGACCTCACCTGACCCTACCGGTGTAAACATGCATCCATATGTATGACATCAATAAATTATATAAACAGACTTTTTTTTCAAGATAATTTCTATATATATTGAATCCTGACCTGACCTCACTATATATTGAGTAGTTTACTTTGACCTAACCTGACCTGACCTATTTCAAAGAAATTTTTGGATGAAAGTACCATTGGATCAATTGCACATGGATTAAATTACCTTTACATCAATTTACCGTTGGGCCAATTTGTCGTGGGATCTATTCCCTGTTGTATCAATTTGCTTTGGATCAATTTACCGTGGATCAATTTAGATGGCGCAGGCGCATCTGTAGATGAACAGATTACATTTGTATAGTTGCAAATTAATAATGTGTTCAATATTGAAGGCTGTTATAGTTAATGTTTTATTTATTTATTTTTGTTTATTTAAAATTTTAAATTATAAATTTTATTAATGTTTATTTTTATTTGAATTATCAATCAAAAATTTTATTATTATCAATCATATTAATTTAAATCGTCAATAGGATTTACAATATTTAAAACTGATTTCGATGAATGGCAGAAGTGTATTATTTGTCTGATTGTTGTGCTACTGAAGATTTAATCTTCGAAATGTGCATCCTGATAAATATATTATTTTAAGTTGTTGCTTTTTGGAAAAATATACAATCCCGTACAATTTCATTTGGGTATCTCTTCCAAAAAATTCAGAAGATATATGTTGTAAAGCCAAACCAACAAAATATCAATAATGTGTTCTGGCTGGTATTCGAACTCGTAGCATTTAAACGTTTTATCCGATTACTAACTGTGCTATTACTAACTTAGACATTACTAATTATAATGGGAATTATAAATTGTCAAATGCGTTTAATTTAATTTAAATATAGGTAGTAGTATAATAGTAACAATGCCGAAGAAAATAGGAGCTAATTTGTGTGAGAACTATAGGACCATTAGTCTACTATCACATGCATCGAAGATATTGTTAAAGATTATTTATAGGAGATTAGAAAATAAAGTAGAGGAAAGGCTAGGAGAAGATCAGTTTGGTTTTAGGAAAAACAGAGGGACGAGGGAGGCGATTCTAGCACTAAGAACGGTAGTAGAAAAAAGAAATAGGGTAGGAAAGGTAACTTGCATAGCTTTTGTAGACTTAGAAAAGGCATTTGATAATGTAGATTGGGACATAATGTTTAGAATTTTAAAAGAAACGGGTATAGATTATAAGGATAGGAGAATAATTTTTAATTTATATAAACACCAAACTGTCTTAGTTAGAATTGAGGGGGAAGAAGAGGTAGCAAAAATAGGGAAGGGAGTTCGGCAGGGATGTACACTTTCACCGTTATTATTTAATCTATATATAGAAGATGCAATAAACAAAGTAAAAGAAGAGTATAGTGTAGGTGTGAATGTACAGGGAGAGACAATATATATGTTGAGATTCGCCGACGATATAGCTATATTGGAAGAAAGCGAAAAGAATTTAGAAAGGGTATTGAATGGTATGCAGGCAGTATTGACTAGGGATTTTAACATGAAAATAAATATAGGTAAAACTAAAGTGATGAGGTGTGACAAAAATGAATGCAGTAGAAAAATGAGGATCACAATAGGAGATAATAGAATCGAAGAAGTGTCAGATTTTTGTTATTTAGGCAGTAGAATCACAAAAGATAATCGAAGCAAGGTAGATATAAAGTGTAGGATAGCACAGGGTAGGAAGGCATTCGTAGAAAAGGAACAGATTTTAAGATCAAATATTGACTTGGGTATTAGAAAAAGATTACTGAAGGTATATGTTTGGAGTGTAGCACTGTACGGGTGTGAGGCGTGGACTATAGGAAAGGAAGAGAAGCGTAGATTACAAGTATTCGAAATGTGGTGTTATAGGAGGATGATGAGGATTGGTTGGGAAGATAAAGTAACAAATGAAGCTGTACTAGAGTTAGTAGGGGAGAAGAGAAGTATCTGGAGAGTGTTACAGCGTAGGAGAGACAGATTAGTAGGGCATATTCTTAGGCATGGGGGGATTATGCAATTAATCATAGAAGGTAGAGTGGAGGGAAAGAGAGGGGTAGGTAGGCCTAGATTGGAGTATGTGAGTCAGATAGTTGAAGACGTTGAGATGAATAGCTATAGGGAGATGAAGGGATTAGCTCAGGATAGATCGGCATGGCGTGCTGTTTCCAACCAATCTTTAGGATTGCGGACTCTTTAACTAATAGGTACACAAAAGCGTAGTTTTTTGGAAAAATGTCTTCTTATCCCTTCATACTTGTAAAATGTACATCCACATCAATGGGAGTGGGAACAGTGGGAATGTAGAGGCCTCTATCAATGTCTTTCTGGCGATCTGATTCGCTACCATAATCAAACTCCAGGTGATTCCAGTCATGCAATTTGATCATATTGTTCGAACTATTTGGTTCAAGTATTACCATCCTTAAGCAGCACATTCCAAAGAACAGGCGAAACAATTCTTTTCTAGCCATCTTCGACCTTGTCAATTAAAATGACAAATTAAATTAAATTCAATATAGCCAAATTCGCTTAATCTTCACACTCAAAAATTTATCGGTATTTATCTACACACACACAGAAAAAAATGCTTGTACCAAACTAAATTACTTTGACCCGAATAAATATTTATTGTTATATATGCTAGTAAATATATTTTCTTGGATCAAATAAATTTCATAATTCGCATTATGAGCAATAAAATTATTTAAACCAAGAAATGCGCTTTATAGCTTCAAAATTGGAATACTTTATATATCGATAATTATTATTTATATTCAAGTTAACTCAATTATTACTTAATTTAAAACAATAAGTTATTTGTTTTGAATTCTAAAAGCTTGCGTGGTTTTTTTTTTATAATATATTCGCGTTTCGAAACAATATCAATTTGTTATAATATTAATAACTATTGTTTCGATATTATTTTTACGTACCCATAATAATGGTAGTATCTATTTTTAAATCATATATTAATTTATTCACTCTTTTATTTGATCAGTAAATCTACATCGTACGATCAGTGAAAATTTTTATAATAATAAATTAAGACTGGACAAAACTATATATTAATATACGAATATTAATATATAGTAGTAATAATAAAAAAATAAAAAAACTATATATGACAATATATAAATATATAGTATACAATAATAATACGATATAATAAAATCTACTTATACTTGCATATATCTTGAATGCATAATTTTTTTTTTTAAGCTATTATTCAATTTCCATAATTCACTAAACCTTAGAATTTTAATAATACCACAGTGGGGTAAAATATCTTACATTAAAATTAAAATTATATCTGACGGACTATGTAAAATATTACAAATAAAAGAAAAGTAACTTTTTTCGAAAAATAATTTTTTCACTGCATTGATACATAGAATTTAGAAATATTTATGTATCAGTAGACGTCTATTGGCATCATTTTGATTTGTTTTTAATTTTAAATATCATTAGGCATTGTAGGAATATTTAACACTATTAACAATCTTACCTTGTTTTCCAATATCGCACAATTTCCCCACTTACTTTACAAAAAATGAATATTATCAAATTCGATTTTTAACTTTAAATCTTTTGAAATCTACAAGCGATATTATTTTTACCTTAATCAAAACCGATTAATTTTTTGCATGTAATGTAATTGTTGAAGGATGTGTATATAGAGATGTTCTTGTCCTGACATCCAACATGATACTACTAGACAGGTTTTCAAAATAAAGAAATTTATTAGTGGACGATGGTATTTAACGTCAAATGACCATTGGCTATTATTGATGCGTACAACCATGTTATGTGCGCACTTAGGATTAATTTAACCATTTTATTAAGTATTTAAACAACGATAATCGACGTATATAGAAGTAAATATTTCAACTATTAATTGATACAGATTAGATCTATTTGCGTTCTTTGATAAACTTCCTTACAGAAACATCTCAAAAGATTATTTCTGAGAAAGTTTTACTTTAATAAAATCTTGATCGAATCGTTTGAAGGGTTCGTTCAATTAGTATTTACTATATATACTGTAAGTAAATAAAAAATATCAAATTTAAAAATTCCTTTGCAATCAATTTTATTATTTGGGTATTCATACTCTAGGAAATCTACATTAAATCATTAAAGACAATTATTTATAACATATTTGGATATGAAATAAATTTATTATATACGTAATCAAATATTTACACATATAAATATATTTACCGTTTGAAAACGATATGTTTAGTTTGTTATAAAAATTGTCCTGGAATAATTTTTGTAGTCCGTATCTGTTTATCCCTGCATATCTCTAGAATATCCGTAATTATCTACAAAAAAACAGCAATTCAATTTGACCAAATCCGCTAGACCTTAATTTACGTCGAAGCTTATTAATAATTCTCTATGAAATTACGTTTGTTATTGAAATTATTTTGGAAACACTCAGCACGCTAGCAATTATATAATTCCGCTCAAAAATATTTTAAACTGTAATTTCGTAATATGCACACATAAATGTTAAAAATTGGTCTAAATCTAAACATTATGCACCATAGGAAAATTTGAAAGGGGCCTTATTTTAACGAAATGCGGCTCATATATGAAACAATACCATATTAGTCTAAATGAAACGTGTAACATTAACACGGATCAAGGATATATTTAGTATTTACCATAAATTTTAAGTATTTGTATATTACCCAATAAATCAATAGTAAAAACATGGTATATTTTTTTAAAATAAATATTTTTGTACCATTATTGTTTATATCTACGTCGTTCTAGTGTTAATTACTTTATCTATAATTAGATATTACTGAACATAAATCATAGACTAAGGTGCAAATTATATGACATGGATCAGCTCTTCGCATTATAATTATCTAATTCTAGTCTCTTATATTTAAAAATGCAGGATATAGGATATTCTTAATTATATTTAATAGGAGATATAATCAGAGATTCCAATAAATTCTTATGAATACGTTAAATATAACAACCTATCGCAAAAGAAATGAAAATATGAATTCTCTTAGACCAACATTCTCTTAGACCAACTCGCGAACCGTTCACTCTGAACGGTTCAATCAAATGACGGGCGTACTGTGACGATGTTTTGCAATGACCTATAGGTCACTATGACCTAGTTCGTGAACTAGGAACTACATGGTGCATGGTGTACTTGTACTAGGTCATGAACCCGTCGTCTACTAAACCGTTCATGAATCACAACGGCTCGTAAATGATGCAGTATAGTATACATTACATATACAGTGCTAGCATTTATTATTATTTAATCTATATATAGAAGATGCAATAAACAAAGTAAAAGAAGAGTATAGTGTAGGTGTGAATGTACAGGGAGAGAAAATATATATGCTGAGATTCGCCGACGATATAGCTATATTGGAAGAAAGCGAAAAGAATTTAGAAAGGGTATTGAATGGTATGCAGGCAGTATTAACTAGGGATTTTAACATGAAAATAAATATAGGTAAAACTAAAGTGATGAGGTGTGACAAAAAGGAATGCAGTAGAAAAATGAGGATCACAATAGGAGATAATAGAATCGAAGAAGTGTCAGATTTTTGTTATTTAGGCAGTAGAATCACAAAAGATAATCGAAGCAAGGTAAATATAAAGTGTAGGATAGCACAGGGTAGGAAGGCATTCGTAGAAAAAGAACAGATTTTAAGATCAAATATTGACTTGGGTATTAGAAAAAGATTACTGAAGGTATATGTTTGGAGTGTAGCACTGTACGGGTGTGAGGCGTGGACTATAGGAAAGGAAGAGAAGCGTAGATTAGAAGCACTTGAAATGTGGTGTTATAGGAGGATGATGAGGATTGGTTGGGAAGATAAAGTAACAAATGAAGCTGTACTAGAGTTAGTAGGGGAGAAGAGAAGTATCTGGAGAGTGTTACAGCGTAGGAGAGACAGATTAGTAGGGCATATTCTTAGGCATGGGGGATTATGCAATTGATCATAGAAGGTAGCGTGGAGGGAAAGAGAGGGGTAGGTAGGCCTAGATTGGAGTATGTGAGTCAGATAGTTGAAGACGTTGAGATGAATAGCTATAGGGAGATGAAGGGATTCGCTCAGGATAGATCGGCATGGCGTGCTGTTTCCAACCAATCTTTAGGATTGCGGACTCTTTAACTAGCATTTATTTAGTGAGAAAGTGTGTTGGTGAACGGAACTAAATAGGAAACTCGATGCAAAATTGCAACAGATCAGATTGGTATCAGATGGTATCAGATTTCATTTGGAATAATATAAATAATATATTCGCAAGATTAAATATGTTCTTAAATATGTCATGCCATAGCAAATTTTTGCAACAATGCAAAAATAAACATTAAATCTTATAGTTCTTCTATTTCATACTGAGTGCAATGCAATCACTTAATATCAAATTAAAGCTTTGAAGTTTGAGCAGAGAAGATTCGGAATAGAAAATATAAATTATATCGCCAAACAAAACGATTCTATCTAATTCATTTTATTATACTTTGTACATTTAATTTTCAAGTGGTAGTAAAGTAGTAAATATTTTCATCAGTAACTTCCAATAAGTATTTTAGAACTTCATATAAATAATCGTGAGTACCTAGAGAAGATTATATTTCTTTATATATATGTTTTGTATAAATTATAAACATTGTCGTCTTTTCTTCCTCATTCTTAATTCAAAATAAGTATTGTAATATTTCAATTTATTTATTTTTTAAGCTATGGTCAGTTTAGTTATACATAACTACATTGTGAGTAGCGGTGTGTAGTTCACTCGCGAACCGTTCACTCTGAATGGTTCAATCAAATGACCGGCGTACTGTGACGATGTTTTGCAACGACCTATAGGTCACTATGACCTAGTTTGTGAACTATGAACTACATGGTGCACGGTGTACATATTCATGTACTTGTACTAGGTCCTGAAGCCGTCGCGCACTAAACCGTTCATGAATCACAACGGTTCGTAAACGACGCAGTATAGTATACATTACATATACAGTACTAACATTTATTTAGTGATAAAGTGTGTAGGTGAATAGCGATGGCTACTTCGCACATAATCAAGTTTATGGTAGTCTGATAGCTCATTGCTACATGCAAGAGCCACAGCATAACCAATAATAAAAATAATAAAAAATAAAATAAAACACTTTAAGATGAATTAAATAAATATCGAGTTTTGGGTAAAGATAACCCATATACTAAGTATAATTTTAGGGATTTTTATTTCTAAATAAATAATATTAAAATGTCATATGTTTTATTACATGAATATCTTTTTAAAGATAGACGCCAAAAGCTCTCCCATCCTTATGGCCTTACGATCGAGCGCTTTAGCCAGCATCAGTATTATTATTTAATTATTATATAGGCACACATCAAGGGACACCTGGTGGCGACATTTAGGAAGACTTTGCATTAGACATATACAGGATGCATATCCATGGTGCGGAAGAAATTTTCCTTTTCCTTTTTAAAAATATCCGCTGGCGTGGGATTCGAACCCACGACCAGAGCGGCGTGTTGTCACTAGCCCCAACAATTATACCACCGCGCCACCAATGTCTTCTTTTCATAGAAACATTAATTACACATCGATAGATAATAATATGATAGGTTCAAAATTAATCCCTCTTCAAACATTTAATGTTTACATGATTGCAATGTCGTTTAAGTGATTTTTGCTCTAATATTTATCCATGAATTTATCCATTTATTTCCATGAAAGCATATCTAATCTTATCGCATCGTTCTTCTTATTATTGTTCGGTATTGTTTCATTTGAATCAATATTTCATTTATAGGCAAAATATATATCAAATTTAAATATGCAGAGTGCTACAGATAAGAGCGTGGGCTTTAAAAGACAGCCATCATTAAAATATTGGTTCTTAAATAGTTTGAAAAAAATGTAGTTAGCTAGGTTGTATTGTGCAAGACGTAAATATTTTTAGATTATATATATTTTTTTTAATCACGATTTTAACTCAATGCAAAGTGGCGCAAGATTTTTATAAGGAAAGTTCGGTAATTTAGAAAATAAAATTGATTTAGAGCATTTTCCGAGATAGGCTTATAATTCTGTTTCTAGAAAAATATATAAACAAAATAATTCAAAAAAGAAACTGTGTAGGTAGCTCAATGTAATTATTTAGATGTGTATTTTGCATTTGAACTATGTAATATTCGCGTCCTGCATCAACTTTTCAGAAATAATTTAATCGTGGTAGTTTTCCACCTATAATAAATCATCAAAGTCATGCATATACGAAAAAATAGTGTATAATTTTGTTTCCATTAATTTGAATTTTAATTGTTAAGAATCTTATTTATTAAAATTGATTTCTCAAAATGTATAATGTTTGACTTGCATGAAAAACAGCTTAATCCTTAAATTATTTAATAAAATAGATAAAGGGAAATATAACAAGTTTTAAAAATGCTTCATTAATATGATTTATTTATGGCAAACATAACAACATATCCATTTATAATATCTTAAATATACATAGAATAAATTCTGAACTTATATAAATCATACTTTTATATATATGTGCATTACTTATAAATAAATCACATTTTTATTAGCCTATTTATATTATGTATTACAACATTTTATTTCTTATCTAGAGCAGACAATGACAAATTAAATGAGTTATTAAGAGCTAAAACCATTTCTTTAGAATACACACTTTTAAATATGTCGAGTAAGTTTCAGGCAATTGCTATATATTAAGATATGGTCTTTAAAATGACTGTATTTATAATAGAAATAAATAAATTATATAGGTTTTGTTTATTCATTTCAATATTTATATTATATAGTCATTTTGATTTTAAAATATTTATTTTCTTATATTTATACAACGTAAGGAAAATATCTTCTGAGTAATAAAAAAATAATTATTTGCGTTGCATATGTATTGAAATAAGCGCATTTGAGATTTATATAATAACTGGGACTGGTTTTAATTTATAAACAGTAATAATTGTTATCGGTCCTCCGTTGTATTTAAAATACAAGAAGGACTATGTAGTATTACCAGTATAAACTCTGTAGAATTAATTCAGCATTTCATTATTTTACGAAATTGACGCATTTACTACCATTTAATAAGTCACTTGTATATCCAGCAAGAATGCGGAAATTGTGCGCTGTCGAACTTAATGTCTGCGCTGCTACTTTTTGGAAGGAGTTTGTCAAAATCCAAACCTCCTGATTTCCGCGCGTATTTGTGACCACCTAGTTCAGATATAATCATAAAAAAAATTAACAAAACATTAATATCAAATATATGATAGTATACACTGATTATTAATATTACCTTATTTTATAAAATGTGTATCATATTTGTATAAATCGTATACAGAATAACACAAAAAATTGTAATTCAAAACGAGCAATATATATAAATTTCTCAAAAAATTCTAAGATCAATGTATTTGCTAATTGTTATATTTCTCAAGAAATTCGCACTTGTTTTTTAACATATATCAATGATGTGTAATACTACCGCTAATATACACATGAAAAAATCATTCGTTTTTTATCTGTTCAATGGAAAGCTACATTAGTTAGTTAAAGAGTCCGCAATCCTAAAGATTGGTTGGAAACAGCACGCCATGCCGATCTATCCTGAGCTAATCCCTTCATCTCCCTATAGCTATTCATCTCAACGTCTTCAACTATCTGACTCACATACTCCAATCTAGGCCTACCTACCCCTCTCTTTCCCTCCACTCTACCTTCTATGATCAATTGCATAATCCCCCCGCATGCCTAAGAATATGCCCTACTAATCTGTCTCTCCTACGCTGTAACACTCTCCAGATACTTCTCTTCTCCCCTACTAAGTCTAGTACAGCTTCATTTGTTACTTTATCTTCCCAACCAATCCTCATCATCCTCCTATAACACCACATTTCAAGTGCTTGTAATCTACGCTTCTCTTCCTTTCCTATAGTCCACGCCTCACACCCGTACAGTGCTACACTCCAAACATATACCTTCAGTAATCTTTTTCTAATACCCAAGTCAATATTTGATCTTAAAATCTGTTCTTTTTCTACGAATGCCTTCCTACCCTGTGCTATCCTACACTTTATATCTACCTTGCTTCGATTATCTTTTGTGATTCTACTGCCTAAATAACAAAAATCTGACACTTCTTCGATTCTATTATCTCCTATTGAGATCCTCATTTTTTTACTGCATTCCTTTTTGTCACACCTCATCACTTTAGTTTTACCTATATTTATTTTCATGTTAAAATCCCTAGTCAATACTGCCTGCATACCATTCAATACCCTTTCTAAATTCTTTTCGCTTTCTTCCAATATAGCTATATCGTCGGCGAATCTCAGCATATATATTTTCTCTCCCTGTACATTCACACCTACACTATACTCTTCTTTTACTTTGTTTATTGCATCTTCTATATATAGATTAAATAATAACGGTGAGAGTGTACATCCCTGCCGAACTCCCTTCCCTATTTTTGCTACCTCTTCTTCCCCCTCAATTCTAACTAAGGCTGTTTGGTGTTTATATAAATTAAAAATTATTCTCCTATCCTTATAATCTATACCCGTTTCTTTTAAAATTCTAAACATTATGTCCCAATCTACATTGTCAAATGCCTTTTCTAAGTCTACAAAAGCTATGCAAGTTACCTTTCCTACCCTCTTTCTTTTTTCTACTACCGTTCTTAGTGCTAAAATCGCCTCCCTCGTCCCTCTGTTTTTCCTAAAACCAAACTGATCTTCTCCTAGCCTTTCCTCTACTTTATTTTCTAATCTCCTATAAATAATCTTTAACAATATCTTCGATGCATGTGATAGTAGGCTAATGGTCCTATAGTTCTCACACAATTTAGCTCCTATTTTCTTCGGCATTGTTACTATTCTACTACGCTGAAAATCCTGTAATATTTTTTAATAAATTAGTATAAAACAAAATAATCTATTCTCAGTCCATCAGACTAAATTGCGTAAATCAATTGTTAATGATGCATATAGGCTATATAAAATGCTGTGTATACTTTTTAATATTCCCATATATTAATTTTAGTTTCAAATTATCTCTTTAAAAAATAAAGCTTTTTGTTCAAAGGGGGTATTTACGTCTAACAATGTAGGTTAATTTTCAAAGTTTAACGGAAAATTATACTGGTAATTTTTTTCCAATTGGCGAACGTCCGCGCACCGATAACCGCTGCACAGACAGCAACAACCAATAAGATATGCCATAGAGGATGTTTACATGTGAACGCTTTAGAGGCTGTGCTTACTGCAGGGCTGTAAGACGAATACGCATACCCTTGCAGTCGCGGACGTGCGCCAGTTGGAAAAAAAATATTTATTTATATATATATCAAAATATTATATATATTTATATATATATTTCAAAATATCAATTCTACCTTAACACCTGCAGGAAACTGTAAAGTGGTTGCATTTTGCTCGATGATATCCGTGTATGGACCCCAATAAGGTGTCCTTATATTCCAACACAGCATGGTTGTGTCCCCTACATTACCAAAAAATGCAATACCATTCCTATCGATGGCTATTGCAGCACTTTGAGACGGTCGACTTAATGGATAAGTCTAGAAAGAATTGAAAAATTATTTTATTATATATGTATACGATATTTAATTTGTTATGGTTCATTTTTCACATATGTGCAAATAAATGTTGATTGAAGGCATGCTGAAAATATGTTGGTGTCCAAACATATTGATATATTTAAATTAACGTGGTATTTGTATAGAATTTATACAAATAAATTGTTTAATAGATTTTTATCTTAGATTTACATATTTATATTTCTAGATGCAATGATGTAGTAATTATTGATAGCAATTAAAAGACGCCATGACAAGATAAATACAAGATTATAATCTAATGATATTTCAGTAAATAACGATAAAAAAAATGATCGTAACATTTTCAAAAACAGTTAAGAAAGTTCTTATTATTTCAATATTGCAATATTTCGATTTCCGGTCAAAGTGAAAATAATTGCTGTATATATCGCAATTATATATTTTTAAATTGACACAACTCAAAAATCGGTATTTTTGAGTTATCACCATATAAGAGTTTCGTAAAAATTCCTCTATTAATCACCAAAAGGCTTAAGCAGCGAAATAGAGAAAAATGATAATTTGAACGTTTTTTCGTGGCGTCCAACTTTTTTAGAAACACTACTTGTTATGTAAGTATTTTTACCAAGCTTACAAAAACAGTTTTTCGTCTTGTCCAACATTTTTTTTGAGTTACGTCACTTTAGAAAAACGTGTGCGATATGTTTTGATATGTGCGATCAAATTTTTAGGGGCATTTTACAATTAATATTTAACAAAATACAAAATTACTAATTATTTAGGTCATTATATTTTCTTGCATAAAGATAAACTCAACTCAACGTCCATTCGATAGATTTTTATATAAACGATTCCTCAATCATGGGCAATTTACTATTTCTATCGCTCAATCAATATTATAGAAGTGGCCATAAAAAGAAAAATTACATTAAAGATCCCCGGCGAAGAATAAGGATCACTAGCGAACCGTGACTCATCCTTCAGGTATGACGTGTAGACCCAATTTTCAGTACCAGCAGACAAAGCGTGATAATATAACTTCCTGTCTGGCATACCAGAATACTTTGGTTCCAAATCCATACCAAGAATACCGTCCATTAAATCGAAGGAATCGCCTAAAGTGATTTGGAATAAATCAATAATAATAACGGAGCAAAACTATTTTTTATACATTGCAATTCACACATTTTTTTAAAATTTAAATCGATATATATTTACGTTTTGTAAAATATCAAATAAATGAGCACGGAAATACAAAACGACAAAAGTGCCACAAAAACGAAAGTGACTTTTTTATGTCAACATATGAAATGGTGTTTTGTAAATGTAATATTGACAATACTTACGACCAGTGATACCTTGGGTGATTGATTGCCGTTAGAATGGAGGATGATTCCCAAGATGTTCCAAGAAGATAATATGCAATGATGTATGATAAAAATAATACGTAGATATAATAAACATACAAGTAGCAGAAATAAACATATTAGTATGAAACAATAACTCTTTATTAGCACAAAATTCAATTGCTTAAAACAATAATAAAATGTGGTTTAAAAAGCGCTGTGATGATTATTAAAAAATAATTGTAAATGGTGTTAAGTGAATATTAGTTGTGCAAATCATTGCGAAAATTATTTGTATTTAACAATGTTCTGGAATTTAATTTGCCAAAATAAAGACTTTATTATTATTATTACTTCTGTAGGGTAAAATAGTCGATAAAACGAAAGGAAATTAATTATTCGACGGGTTAGATTTGTTCAGATGATGAGTTTTTTGCAATAAGCCTAATTCTAACCTTATATCGTAAAAATATCTATTCAGATATTCTTACGATATTTGTATCTTATATGTTACAAATTAAGTAATTAGTAATAGAATATCACCCAAGTACTGTAACTTAAAGCATTAAGTAGCTAGATGTACATTTCGAAAGCTATGCCCCCATATTCAGTAGCAATTTGTTCATATGTGAACTAATTTGAATAGTATAACCTGAATAATTAAAAATATGTTCGGCTACAGCACTTTTATCTGTTCTATTTAATCTGAAATGAGCTAAATGCTCCTTAAATCTAGTTTCAATAATTGGTCTACGTGTTTGTCCTATATATACTTTAGGACAACTAGAACAAGATATTTTATAAATACCAGATTTTTTAATGAAATCAATCAAATCTTTTGGATTTCCTAAAAAATTAGCAATGTTAATTTAAAATTATATTTATTTCAAATACTATCTGTCATGTTGACTTATTTATTTAATAGTATGCAAATCACACAGGTATTTTATTTAGTTTTTATCTTGTGCTATTGAAGATGGGGGTATAGCTTTAGAAATGCGCATCTAGCTACTTAATGCTTTAAGTTACGGTATTTGGGTGATATTCTATACGTAATTTGATGATTATAATGTTTTTTAAAATCTGAATAATGTGATTTTATTTATGTTTATTTAAAACTTCGACATTAGCGAAATATATTGTTTTATTTGTTCTATAGTCATAGCTAGTCTTATAGTATCATTCAATTGCAATTTTCTTGAAAATTATTGCAATGAAAGCAATGCCACGAGGACTTTTAATTTCAATTTTCGATTTGATAATTTAATTAACTTTTAGAAAGTACACACATTCTAGTTCTAGGATTTTTTCATGCTAGAAATAACAAGTATTAGTATGCTTCAGATCGGTAATATCGGATTCTGTAAGACCAAACTTTTCGGGAAATTGCAAACGTTTACATTATTTCTGCACTCCACTACTCAAGCCGATAAAAGTACCGCAAGCAAATTGAAAATACATATAAAAATCATTTACCTTGAATATTAAATGTGCCGTAGTTAGGGTACGGGTAAAACGTCTTGTCAATGATCCTCCACGATCGCATTTTGCCTTGATCAAAAACGACTATAGAAAATGCCTGACAGTCTGCCAAATAGACAAAAGTGTTGACACATCCATTAGCAGTGCTGACAACATCCACAGTTGGCGTTACAAATATAGAACGACTCTCATATTGATTAGAGGGTAGTTCATATTTCACGATGCGTGCATTCTGTTTCAAAAAAGAAATAGTTGAAATACGTCCATGTTGAAATAAATCACATGCATCGAAGATATTGTTAAAGATTATTTATAGGAGATTAGAAAATAAAGTAGAGGAAAGGCTAGGAGAAGATCAGTTTGGTTTTAGGAAAAACAGAGGGACGAGAGAGGCGATTCTAGCACTAAGAACGGTAGTAGAAAAAAGAAAGAGGGTAGGAAAGGTAACTTGCATAGCTTTTGTAGATTTAGAAAAGGCATTTGATAATGTAGATTGGGACATAATGTTTAGAATTTTAAAAGAAACGGGTATAGATTATAAGGATAGGAGAATAATTTTTAATTTATATAAACACCAAACTGCCTTAGTTAGAATTGAGGGGGAAGAAGAGGTAGCAAAAATAGGGAAGGGAGTTCGGCAGGGATGTACACTCTCACCGTTATTATTTAATCTATATATAGAAGATGCAATAAACAAAGTAAAAGAAGAGTATAGTGTAGGTGTGAATGTACAGGGAGAGAAAATATATATGCTGAGATTCGCCGACGATGTAGCTATATTGGAAGAAAGCGAAAAGAAATTAGAAAGGGTATTGAATGGTATGCAGGCAGTATTGACTAGGGATTTTAACATGAAAATAAATATAGGTAAAACTAAAGTGATGAGGTGTGACAAAAAGGAATGCAGTAGAAAAATGAGGATCACAATAGGAGATAATAGAATCGAAGAAGTGTCAGATTTTTGTTATTTAGGCAGTAGAATCACAAAAGATAATCGAAGCAAGGTAGATATAAAGTGTAGGATAGCACAGGGTAGGAAGGCATTCGTAGAAAAAGAACAGATTTTAAGATCAAATATTGACTTGGGTATTAGAAAAGGATTACTGAAGGTATATGTTTGGAGTGTAGCACTGTACGGGTGTGAGGCGTGGACTATAGGAAAGGAAGAGAAGCGTAGATTAGAAGCACTTGAAATGTGGTGTTATAGGAGGATGATGAGGATTGGTTGGGAAGATAAAGTAACAAATGAAGCTGTACTAGAGTTAGTAGGGGAGAAGAGAAGTATCTGGAGAGTGTTACAGCGTAGGAGAGACAGATTAGTAGGGCATATTCTTAGGCATGGGGGGATTATGCAATTGATCATAGAAGGTAGAGTGGAGGGAAAGAGAGGGGTAGGTAGGCCTAGATTGGAGTATGTGAGTCAGATAGTTGAAGACGTTGAGATGAATAGCTATAGGGAGATGAAGGGATTAGCTCAGAATAGATCGGTATGGCGTGCTGTTTCCAACCAATCTTTAGGATTGCGGACTCTTTAACTAACTAATGAATTGTATATGGTTACTGTAGTCGTGCATTGCCATGCATCGCCGATAATGGGTTAAATGGATAAAATGGATAATGGTCAAATTGCATATGCAATTTGCATTGCATTGCACGTATGCATGAGGATCACGTTAAAACAATTTTAACAACTTAAACGACATTAACATATTATGTTATTATAAATATTTTGTACATAATAAAATATGTGTTAATATCAAATTTAATTATTCATTTAAAATGACATTCCTTTTAAAGGGATTCAATAATTTGAATCTCCCGCCACCCTGTAATAAAGCAACGGTAGCGACACTTGCGTCTGGCTTCCGCACTAACATTTTTGTTGCGAGTTGGCTATTTCTATTGTCTAGTCATCTCTATAGTCATAGTCTAGTCTAGTCTAGTCACTGTAGTAAATACATTGTCATTGATATAAGTGTCAAGTGATTTAATGTGAATTAAGTGAAAAAGCGATAAAAAATGTTTTGACAAAGAGAATTTTAAGGAGATTAAGACGATGAAATAGCAGCCATCGTGATGCAAGTACATTTTTAAATATTTTAATCATTTACATGTAAAGTGCGAAGGACGGTACATATGTCAATATAATTTAATTGCTTGAAAATCATCTTTTATATAATTCTGAAAGAAGAGCTTCTATAATGTGTCAAAAATTGTAACACCAAGCATTTATTAATTAGGTGGGCATTTCCGGAGCTATGCCACCATCTTCAGTAGCACAATAAAAGACAAAACCTCACTGGGATTGCTACACAAATTAGAATAGCAATTAATTAATGCGGTAGTGACCACTTTACAAACAACATAGATGACGTACAATAATCGAAATATCTAAATACGGATATTAAATGTACAGTGTGAGGTAGAATGACACTTGTAGAAAAGGCGCGAATTTTAAATATGTCTTGTGAATTGGAAATGACAATGAAGTGTCATAATCATTTAAAATGCGGTGCTATAGGAAGATGGTGAGAAGATAAATAAAGAAATGACTGACTGAACTAGTTCATATTTTCATATGAAGTGATATTTCATATTCAAATGATTTATGATCTAATGAATTATATGAATACACTTACAGTTTTTAAATCAAATGCCAATATTTGCGGAGGACAAATTAAATCATCTCCAACGCGTCCAGCATCTAATACCCATAATCGTCCACATTCATCTATCTAATAATAAAAACAGAAATTGTAACTACTTGACAGGATATTTTACTATTTAAGAGCACGCCACATATTCATAATAAAGACGACTATCCTTATTATTATTATTATAGGAACATATCATGCGTGATGTGACAATACCTCCTATCTGCTTTGAACTTTTAATGGGTTGGGGGATTTTATGAGCATACGCAATAAACCTAATAATCTGTTTGACATAATATCTCATTTTTCGAATTTTTGTAAATTCTGGAGGTTTTGTCACATCGCTAACGATGTGAGGTTTTGTCACATCGCTAACGATGTGACAAAACCTCCAGAATTACATGCGCTAGACCTGTAAATTGTCATATCACTAAGGCCCGGCCTTCCATCTGTGTATAAAGTAAGGATTAACTAGAGGATATATTTAACCTATAGATACATGTCCCAGTTAAGCGTGAAGTGTATTTGCAACATTTAAAATCATAGAGATAGCCATTCCTTAGTTAAAAAGAAAAACATATGGTTGGTGCTCCTCCCAGTTAAGTTATATGTGTACGATTGCGATAAATAGATACAAAATGCGTCTTGTATGTGGTGGCTAGTTAGGCCTGTGTGTGGAGTGTCAAACGTCTGTTTCTTTCTCCGGTGTTTTTTAATAGTGTGGTCTTGGTGTGAATCTGTGTTCTTGACGTTTTAGTTAGTGGCTTTTCAATATTTGTAATTACATGTCTGTTATGTTAGAGATTGTAGCGTTTGTTTGATGGTCTTTCGTTTGTGTGATGCGGTTTCTATTGTTAGTCTTTCGAGTGTTGGGTTGTTGATGTGTTTGATGTTTTTGTAGAACTTTAGGTTTTTTTAGTTTAGTTGTTTTTGTACGTATGTCATTGCTGTCTGTTCGTGGAGTGTTTTGATGCTTGTATACATGGGTAATCTGGTGGCTAGTCTAAGGAATTTGTTTTGTATTAGTTGGAGCATGTCCATATTATGTTTTGATGTGTTAGTCCAGGCTGGTGCGGCACATGATAGGATGGGGAGGATCTATGTTTTGTATAGTAGGATAATATGTTCTTGTGTTGTAGAGGGGGTTATTATTATAGGGATGAGTTGGTGCATTTCTTGGATGGCTTTTTTGACAGTGTTATTAGTGTGTTTGTTGAATGAGAGTCTTCTGTCAAGTGTGAGTCCCAAGTATTTTATGTCATCCGTCCAGTTGATCCAGTTCTGGTTTACTTTGATCTTGTTGGGTTCGTTGTGTTGGTGTTTGCTTCTAAGTGTGAAGTGCGTTAATTCTGTTTTTGTTGGGTTTACTGTTAGTCCCCAGTGTTCGTAGTATTCTGTGAGTTGTGTGGTTTCTTTTTGTAGGATTTTAGTTAGTAGTTGAATGTTCTTTGATGTTGTTAGTATGGCTGTGTCGTCTGTGTATTGTGAGTATATGGTTCTGTGATCTTTCGGGGATGGGATATTCGCTATGTAGAGGTTAAATAAGATTGGACCTAGGGCTGAGCCTTGCGGTACTTCTGCACTTAGGGGAAATGTGTTTGATATGGAATTGTTAATTTTGACTCTGAAGGTTCTGTCGTGTAGGTAGTTCTGTATGAGTTTACATAGTCTTGTGTTAAATTCGTGTTTGATAAGTTTGAATGTTAGTGCTTTGTGTGGGATTTTATCGAAGGCTTTTTCTAAGTCTAGGGATAGTATTGCGGTGTGTTGTTTGTTGTTTTGTGCGGTTTGTTTGTCGTCTATGATTCTGAGGAGTTGTAGTGTTGTCGAGTGTTGTCTCCTGAAGCCAAATTGGTGGTTTGGAATGATGTTGTGAGTGTGGATGTGGTCTAGTATGATTGCGTCTAGGAATAGATACAAAATACTTTGCGTTGGACAGTAATAGTGGGCAGGTAAGCAGCGGAAAAATAAATTGAAATTTTTAGGTTACACCAAAATATCTTGCAATATTGAGCAGTATATTATTATACACAGAGCAATTTACATAAGCGTCATTTAACATTATGAATTTACAGGACCTTTATGATGAAAGATTACACTATAATATTCATTATCATCTTACAACCACCTTAAACATTTTTAATGTGCTATTATTAAAATATTACGTTATTGAACTTTACTAACTTTATCGTCGATCGGAATTAGGTACAGTTTTAAGTTTTCGGGGTGCGTTAATGCTTATTGCAGTGTAACAAACGAGATAAAGATATGTAACCCAAAATACAAATATATCATGCGCATGATTGAGCGTTAACCTTTAGATACTGGAGTTTATTTGATGGTTCTCCAACAGATAAAGTAACTGATCGATAAGGGGTTTATCCTACAAATAAAATTGAACTGGAAGTCGAAATATAGTTTCGCAGTTTATCTGAATGTTAAATTTAACTGCTGGTAGAAAAATCGGCCCTAAGTCATTCCTATATATAATCGAATTAATTTCCAATTTTCGGTAACTTGAAGATTAATCTTAGAGTTTTTCCCTTCGCGGCTTGAATATTTATTAAAAATTGCATCGTCCGATTATGGGTTTTTAATCGCAGAATTAATCTGTAGTTTGGTAGCTAAATTTGATATTTTTCGTGTAATGACATAGCGACATATTATATTATAAGATTTACTTGTACTACTAAGATGTTTGAGAATAAAGTACAATAAAATTCAGGCAGGGTTGTACGCGGTGCAACAAAATGCGGCTGAATTTTAACACTACAAAGAAAAGACGGTATCTCTTAAATATAACATAAACCAATCATCGAATTTAATTAAAATATATGACTATTGATTACAGATTCATTTGTATGCTGCAAATCATTAAATCCTACAAAAGTACTATTGAAAAGAGTCAATTTGCTAGAGTAAATTTGAAATTGATTCTTACTTTAATTCTGAAAACAGATACCACTCTATCTGGATTGCATGCATTGGGACTGTTTGGTTTCTTTACAGTCCTTTGATAGTTCCAGTTCGGGTAAGGGGTGATAACCGGGTTTCCGTTGTAAGTTTTGCCGGAGACAGTTCCCAACGTCACTGGCAATCCAGCTAAGAATCTGGGTATAGTGATGAAAGTTTTCGCAGGTTGATTCGCTATAAAAGTAATGCCAATTTATATTATAAATATTGTTATTTAATATATTATTAAATATATTAAAATCTACAGTGTAATTACGTGATATAAATATAGTACAACAAAAAAAGGCAACATATTTTCATCGAAACCTACAAAAAACGTTCTTTCGTAATGCTATATTTTTACTTCCAATCTTTTTACTTCGTAAATATGTATTTTTTCGAAAATGTTAATTTGCAGAATTTATTTTCCATTTTCATCATTTTAGTGCTTGAATTAATTATTATATATTTTCAAGCTCGTTAGTGAGTATTAATAAGACAATGAATTTGAGTATTAAATAAAGTTCACAAAATCATTCAATTGATAATGAACAAAATTTGACTATGCCTAATAATATCAGTCATTATACAGAATGCCTAGGTATTCTACAGAATGCGCAATTATACACATTAGGTATAATCAGTGGCCGCTCTTGACATTTCAATCGAGGGGGGCACGTTTCTTAAAAAATAACATAATAGTAAGAAATTTTTCGTAATGGGTGCAAAATGATTAAATTCAATCATTTCTTGAAAGTGGTATCTGCTATCTCTGCTATCTTTCATTGATATAAACACTCCTTGCACAAGTTTGTGATAAATTTAAATCAGGCAATGTCCTACCTAATTCTTTAATTTTTACTTTGACCTAAAGAGAAAGTCTACAAAACTCTATTTTCAATAAAGAACTAACTCTAGTCGTTTTTATTAAATATATTCTTGGAGAAATATGTGGTAACATCGTCCATACGTAACTACACAGAACAATGCGACTGTCTTATCTGGCTATTCTATATCAATTTTCCTGTATACTAGACTAGGCTTCTCTGTTGGGACGCTAAAGAAGCGCGGCCTGTAATAACTTAAAACGACGATATATTCGTAGCTGTAGAAGCAGTGTGATGTCACGTTGCCATAGCAATCCGGGCCGCTAGTTTGTTTGCGGCGCATACGATACGCGAACCCAAGAAACAGATGATATACTACATACGGTCGCTCTCACTCTACCAACAGATAGGATGAGTGCATATGCACTTACCTCATACTTGCTCGCCGCCACACCGTGTTGTGTTGAGTGTTATGTATGTTCGCGGCGCAAGCTTTATCTTTTAGGGAAAATAATGCCTAGTTAAAATATTACAATACAATTATATATCTACGGTGATGCGCTCAATGTTCAGGGGGGGCGTGCGGCCGTGCGGCCTCGAAAGAAACCGCCACTGGGTCTAATCACACACAAAGGCTCTAATTATACACATTAGAAAGAAAGTATTATGCCCTCAGAAACATTGGTGATTTTAAGCGACAACTCAAATTCTCAATAAGCGTTACTTATAATTTAGATAGGATACTGTGTAATGAATTATGATTTATATTTTTAACATACGAGCATAATAAACATCAACATCGATTGGAGCACCTATTCCCGGAACATAGTAGCCCGAATTGATATCTAACTGCCGTTCTGTCTCAGACGGATAGTCGTACTCTAATCTATTCCATCCATGCATCAGCTGGAAGTGTTGATGATAGCCGTCAACTACATGGAAGCATATTCCCAGCAACATACACAAATTCCGTTTGCTGCTTCCCATTGTCTTGTCCCTATAAATCTCTAATCACAAAAGAAAAATTTTACATGCAACAACAATATTTTATTATATTCTTTCAGGGATTTTATTATAAAATTATATTTAAATAAAAAACCAATCGATATGATCTACAGCCATATATTTATTATTCAGTCGCAGAACGTTTTCAAATAATTAAATATTCATCTTCAGTGCTCTGTTGATGGTAACTAGTGGGTCCTACCCGGGATTTCCCGGGAAATTAGCTGTTTTTTATAATCCCGATGTTTTAAAACCCGGGTCGAGAAAAATCAACAAGACGTATAAATTCAATATTTATTTCCTATTTTTTTTACTTGATTAAAAAATGAATTTATTTTTGTTTACTGTTTTCTTAAAAAAAGGTGTTTTTTGTTTTTTATTTTTTTAAAATAAAAATAATTAAATTGCTCTATAATATCAAAGGTTTAATATTAAAATAATATTTCCCGGTTCCCGAGAAATTCCGGGATTTTACGAACTTTCAATCCCGACTCCCGGAATTCAAAATATCTTCGGGAACAGCACCCGCTAATGATAACCTACAATAAATGTTTAGATATCCGATAATTTACAAAAAAATAAATTAAAAAATGTGGATTATCATCCAAAATTGAGAATCTCACACAACTAAATTTAAAGTTAGATAGGACTTATCTTACCTAACTTTAAATTAAGTTGTGTCTAAAAAAAAGTCAAAAAAATTGCAAAAATGCAAATTCTGTATTTGTTTTAATGGCAACTATTGATTTTTTGTTATATTTTGGCAAATCTGTAAAATTATATAAAAATTTGAATATCAATTTTATAGTAATAGATGAAACAGTTGTGCTATTGATTTAGTATGAGAGTTTTAGCAGTTTGCAAATTTACAGACGAATGAAGAAAAGAAACTCGATACAATATTATTTAAAAAAATGACAATTGGGGTCAAGAAATAAAATATGGTTCAATATCCGTTATGAATTATTATGTGTAAATGGTTCCTATTGAATAAAGTCATAATGAGACAATATATGAATTACGTTAATTAATGGGAGTCCGCATTGTTTCCTATTAGACATATGGTAGACTTTCTCAATTTTATAATACTTTGATGACATCAAATATTTTAGCATGACTATACAGTCGAACTCGGTTATAACGTCATTGCAGGGACCAAGCAATTTGAACTTACTAACCGAGGTGACTTATTATCCGTGGTAGGGAAGGGATACAAATTTAATGAATTAGACTTTTATTTAATTTTTATTTCATTCAATAATACATAACATTTAAATGTTTAAACATTAAAAAATTCTGTTATCATTGTCTGCTTTTTTCTAGAATTCCAAGTTTTTGTTTCTAAATCCTCTTCTATTTTATATAAATTGCCTAAATGTAGACTTTTTTCTTCGGCTTCATAATATGTAATTAATTTACGAACCAGTAACAATGAGGTCGTTGGTTTTGGGTTCTGGCATTATCTCTTCTTCTTCTTGTTCGTCGTCTGATTTTTCATTTCTTGTCTGTACGTCTCTTACTAAATCGAGATCAGACATTTCTCCAGTCGTTGGAAGGCCTTCATCCATTTCGATCAAATCTTCTAAATTATTTGAAGTGGGAATATCGAAAGATTGTAGCCAATGTTTCAGAGGTAAATCATCTTCCTCATCAAAATGTTGGTCGCCTAAACCCGCATGCCGGAAGCAGTTCCTAATTGTAGCACCGGTGACGTCCTTCCAGGCTTTTTTTCAGAATTTTCAGAGCATCAAGTAGAGTTACTTTGCTCAAGTTAAAGTTTGCGCCGTCGGATTCCATCATTTTCAAAACCACTCTTTTTCTGTACGCACATTTCAGGCTTCTTATTACTCCTTGATCCATCGGCTGTAGAATACTGGTTGTGTTTGGAGGCAAAAACTTCAAAGTTATAGATTTCAATCCTAGTATGCGAGGATGCGCTGGACAATTATCCAAAAGTAGAACGATTTTTCTCTTTGCTTTTTTGAGGTCCTCTTTCCAACGTCGGATTTCTTTTGCAAATAACTCGCTTGTCATCCAAGACTTCTTATTGGCTTCATAGGTCACAGGCAAGCTTTTTACATTTTTGAAGCATCGTGGGTTTCTTGATTTGCCGATCACTAATAAATCGTTTTTTTCAGTGCCGCTTACATTAGCACAAACAAAAACAGTGATCCTTTCTTTTGGCAGTTTTCCGCCAATGCATTTTTCATTTTTGAACTTTAATGTGTGGTCTGGTGTCAGTTTGAAGTAGAGGCCTGTGTCGTCCCCGTTGAAGATGTCTTCGTCTTTAAAAAATTTCCGGATTTCTTCCCACTCATTTTGAATCCACGCACTGGTGATATTCAAATTGACGTCTTTGGCTTCGCAAATCATTTTCCCAAAATTGATTTCATGACGATTTTTAAAACGGTCTATCCATGCCGGGGAACATTCAAAATTTTCTATTCCTAACAATTCAGCCAATTTTCCAGCTTTTACTTGGAGAATAGGTCCGCTTACCGGTAAATTGAGGGTTCTTTGTTGTTTAAACCAGTTCAATAAAGCAGCATCTACATCTTCGTGAGTAGGTTTCATAATACGCTTCACACTTTTGCTTCCTTAATTTTCTTTGATTTTATTTCGAGCCGTCCATATTGAACCCACCGATGAGTTTACTAAGTTTAAATGCTTACACACTTCTCTTTTCTTTACACCGCTTTCTAACATTTTCACCACTGCCAGTTTTGTTTCTAAGGTTATTGCTTTACGCTTAAGGCTTGCCATTTCGTTTTCTAAGAGATCATAGTCAAAACTGATTTGATGTTTTTGCTTGCATTTTACGTGTAAGCTATTAAACAACCTCATTAGTTGGTAATTACCAGAAAACCCGTCTAATCTCCTAAACGGATGAAATCAGAATGTCGTCAACATAATGACTTATTAAGCGAGGTATGATGACTTATTATCCAAAGTCATAATACATAGAATATATGAGCCTTGGGTTGGGACCAAGCCATTTTGACTTACTAACCGAGTTGACTTATTAACCGATGATTTACTAACCGAGTTCGACTATATTACCAGTGACACAAATATCTAGTTTTTCAACCATTCTGCAGAAATCAAGGTTGGTTTATGATTGATGAAGCACTAAAATTTTTCACTTAACCATACTACCTTATACATTATATAGGTATATTTAACATTTATTCTTTGAGTATTTCAATATTTTATTGGGAAGTTTTTTTTTTTTTTATCAAAAATAACTATGGAATAAGGCCACCTACATATGTATCAAAAACCGCTTAGTAAATATTAGAGGCATTACAAAATTCGCAATTTTCTAAGTTGTGATTTATAGGAATTATCGCTGGTAAAAATAATCTTTGGATTAGAAAGAACATAAACTGTTTCCTAAATTTATACAAATTTATTGCACATTTCACATAACTAGCAACGAAGATTATATACCGCAAGCTGCAATTACTTATAATTACATGACATCATTTAAATTGTTCGTCTAAATATTTAATAAATAATCAAATCGTTAACAGACAACCTTGATAATGACCGCTAAACGAAATTTTAATTCTAGATCCGCTGCTTATGTTGTAATTTTATAATAATAGTATAAATATTTATATACTACGATTATGGTAAATTTTTTAGATAAAAATAATTGAACACATACCAATAGGATTATATTGTGTTTGGTTAATGCATGTTTATTTCTTAGTACGTCCTTGGGTTAATATTTAATTTTTATACAAATTTAATAGTTACTTTGTGCTACGTTTCTTACTCGTTCTTAACAATTCTTCCTTTCATGTGTTCACGTAGTACCGTTATGTTAGTTCAGAAAGGTACCGCTTAATGCAGACATGATGAACTTATGGCACGCTACAAAAAATGTACTGTCACGTAAATTATTTTCACATCAACATTTTCTACACTTTAAATTAGTTAATTTTATATCTGCACGCGCTTTAAATAAACGAAATTTTCTAGAATTATTGAATGAGGTAAACTCATTATACAATGGTTTACTTATGTACAATAAGATGGTTAAGTCGAGGAAAAGTTCTTCAAAGATTCGTTGAGTGTTTAGATGATGTTAGACTGTTTTTACATAACGAGAAAATCATTGAAAAATGTAATCAATTAATGGATGTCGAATGGCTTTCCAAATTAATGTTTTTTTACTGATTTAAATGAATTAAATGTGAAACTATAAGACAGTTGTTGTTATGTGTGATTTGATTAAAGCATTCGAAGCTGAATGACAAATTTTCAATCGTGATGTTATTTCGAACACCTTCAAATATTTTCCGAATATAAAAAAATTCTTAGCAGATCTAGAATCACATGAAAAGGCAGATCAAGATAAATTGACACAAAAGTTTCCTGCGGTCGATAATTGACGAATTTCTTCAAGATTTACACAGTTCACGCAATTTGCAGAAACATCAAAATTTATTTTACATTTTACATAATTGATAAACTCAATTTGGAGATGTTCGAATGCTTCAATTTTGAGTATATAGAAATGCAATTAATTGATTTTCAATCCAGTTCTAAATGTAAACAAAAGTTTGTCGATTTGAGAAATGAGTTGAAAATAATTGAAAGTGATCGATTATTGGGCGTACTTAAAAAGAACGCTGAAGAGGAACTATTGATAACTATTGATAAATTTCTTAATACTATTCCTGAAACTTTTAGTTGTTTAAAAAATTAGCGACCGTTGTATTATCAATTCTCTCCTCTACTTATGTTTTCCGAAATGAATTTTATAAAAGTTCAAGAAATAGAATGCCTGATACATTATTAAAAGTGACGAAATATGAAGCAGATATAAAGCATTTGGCATCCAATGGTACAATAGCAAAAATCTCTTTAAATGCTATCGATTTTTGTATAAGTTTCTTTGAAATAGAATTTTCATTTTTTCAATTTCAATTTTCATTATCAAAAATATTTATTTTCTATGAAATTTTGTAACTTTTTAAACTTATAAAATGTTGCTATTAATCAATTTGCATATAATTTTGCAAACTGTCAGTCACTCGATAAATATTATTTGGAAATTTTTGGCACGCGCACGTAAAAAGGTCCTATCGCCACCACTGGCCTAATGAATGTGATGTATAAGAGAAGTTGCTTGAGTGGCAGAAATTCATGATTTAATTTATAATAACATTTTATTTTAATTACACTAGCTAACTTATTTGCAAACAATAGTCGAAAATATTTGCATTCCTTTCTAGATTTTTCAATTATTCAATTTTGTTTATAGTCCCCAATATAACTGATTTAAGAATATTTTAGGAATACTATATAGTATCGGTCAAATCCATGCGTCAAATTTATGTAGATTAGACTAATTATGACTTATTTTAACGACTCGAATTTGCACATATTTAGTCTAGTGAACACAATTGACACATGGTCATAATTAATGACATTTAGGCACATAACTATTTGCCACGGTTACATTATCTAACATTTAAAAAATGAACACTACGGTGCTAAATTATTTAAGTTATTTAATTAAATTATAAGTCCATATTTGTAGCTTTTCTATATATATCAAATTCTAATATATTATTATTTCTAATGACTAAAACATCTAAGAAAGGTAACTGATTATTATTTTCGATTTCATAAGTAAATTGAATTGAAGGAAATTTAGAATTTAATATTTTAATAAAATCATCAATATTAGATTTTTCGGTATAAAAAATCGCAAAGATGTCAGCTACATATCTAATCCAAATTCCAGGAAAATAAATTTCAGTTTCCTTTAATTTTGTTTCAAAATAACGCATAAATAAATTAGCAATAAATGGACTTAAACAATTTCTCATAGCTGTACTATTTGGGTCATATTGTATAGTATATTATCTAACAAGAATTAAATTTAAAACCGTTGGAATTGGAAATAACTTACTATTATAAATTTCAAGAAAATAACCTGATTAAAGTACGTATACTAATTTTATTTATTACTTTTATGAAGAAAGGTTGGCAAGCGCAATAATTCGAAATTATGTCCCGAAGAGAATAATTTTTTTTTTTTAAACCGTATAAAATAAAAGAACTAAAGAAAATCTTTTCAATAGGTTATAGATTTTGCCGTTCTGTTGTGATATTCCATATTAGTGAATAGAAACAAAATTACAATATTTTATATCACAATTAAATTTAATTATGATATATAACATAGCAATTTTATTTCTCTTCCCGAAAATCTTTTCTTCATATTCATTACAGTTTATCATATAATATCTAGTTTGCCATAATAAACTCTGTAATTTGCCAAATTACCTATTAATTCTACGAATTTGCAAAATTTTAAACGAAGTCGTACTCCAGGCTATTTCAAGACATTTTTTTTATTAATTACCATTGCTAAAAATCGAATTAAAACATTACCTCTCACTTTGTTGAATAATTATTTAAATAAACTGCGTTGTAATATCAAAAATATTGAAGTATATTTTTGTTTTATTGGTGGTTACGAAGGAATTTCGTTATGAATAAATTTTTAAATTAATATAGGAGAAATTAACATACCATATATTCAACTTATGTAATTCGAATGTCTTGTGAAAAATATACCTAAAAAAAGATTTCATTGTTCACGCTTTATTTTTTTTTATAAAATTAATACATTAAATAAAAATGCCAAAATTGCCCAATACAAGACTAAATACGAACTACAATTAAGTCGAATCTCACTTTGCAAACTACAGTTAAAAATAAAAAAATTATAAACAAATTATTACTTCTTATCTATAGGAATATCTCATACCAACGTTATGTAAAATTATTTAATGTTTTATTACTTTCACGTTTCATGGCGATGTAAAATTAGTTTACGCAAATTGCTTTTAATTACACGTAAATAATGTATATACTTTCATGGAAGCAATATAAAGACAATATTTTATTAAGTGTACCAAATTGTCATTTTGTTTTATCTTTAGAAAATAAAATTTAATTACAATGCCTGTTCATATTTATTTTGATTATTAAATTTAAAAAAAATGAACTATCTCAATTTTTCGTGGATGAATGTATTTTGTTAGTTATAGCGATGTGTAGTTCACTCGCGAACCGTTCACTCTGAAAGGCTCAATCAAATGACGGGCGTACTGTGACGATGTTTTACAACGACCTATAGGTCACTATGACCTAGTTCGTGAACTATGAACTAAATGGTACGCATTAATGTACTTGTACTAGGTCCTGAACCCGCCGTGTACTAAACCGTTCATGAATCACAACGACTCGTAAATGGTGCAGTATAGTATACATTACATATACAGTACCAATAGCAGTACTAACATTTAGGTGATAAAGTGTGTTGGTGAAAGGAACGAAATTATATTTCCTTATATATATATATTTTGTATAATTTATAAACATTGTTGTTTCTTCTTAATCATTCTTAATACAAAATATGTATTGTAATATTTCAATTTATTTATTTTTTACTATTTAATATTTTTATATTGAGAAAAAGAGAGATTATTTTCAGTATGTGCATGTATTTCATATAGGTGGTGAACTAGTTCATTTAAAAAAATGTTGGTAGTTCACGACCTATAGTTCGTGAACGGTACATTGAAATGAACTACGAACTACGAACTAGGTCCTCAAAATGACCTACAGTTTGCCATCGCTAGTTAATTATATGAAAATAACTTATATAGAATAAAAAATGCAAAATATCTAATTACAATGAACGGTGTATTACGCCTTTAACATTACAAAAGACCATAATTTATATTTTAATGATTTGCCTTATGTAACCTTTATTCTTATTAAGAACACTATTATAACTGTAACTATTCGAAGTATAGTGTCCTTTAACATCCCGAGTGATATCCAGAAAGCTGTTGTGTCCAAAGTTCTGTTCCACATATTGATGAGAGTTGGGCCCCGCGTGGTACTGCTTATAAACTCGCGTATTACCGCCTCTGACACAATCAGTAACACATGAAACAGACAGTAGCACAACCGTCACTAACCTGACAAAGGAGCATACACTGCTGGCACTACAATTCCGACAAGTGGATGTTAAACGAAATCGTCGACAATAATGCCGCAAAGACATCTCACTTACAAACTAACGTACGATATGACTGACCACAGAAAGAGCTCGTGTGTTATGGTCAGATACTCCTGAGTATAGTGCGTTTTACTGTTGCCAATACAGCTGGTAATATACTTTCTCAGACACGTTAGAATTAAGCCGTTCTTATTATCGATATTATCAATTGCTTCACAGCGTAACATCGAAATTAGCTACGAAGAGAAATTGCATAAAATCTATCGTAAGTCGAAGCATTTATAATAGCGATGGCAAACTGTAGGTGACTTTGAGGACCTAGTTCGTATTTCGTAGTTCATTTCAATGTACCGTTCACGAACTATAGGTCGTGAAGTACTACATCTTTTTAAAATGAACTAGTTCACGACCTATATGAAATATATGCACATACTGAAAATAATCTCTTTTTTTTTAATTTCAAGATATTAAATGGTAAAAAATAAATAAATTCAATACATATTTTGAATTAGGAATGAGGAAGAAAAGAGAACAATGTTTATAATTTATACAAAACATATATATAAAGAAATGTAATCTTCTCTAGGTAGTCACGATTATTTATATGAAGTTCTAAAATATTTATTGGTAGTTACTGATGAAAATGTTTACTACTTTACTAACACTTCAAAATTAAATGTACAAACTATAATAAAATGAACTAGATAGAATCGTTTTGTTTGGCGTTATAATTTATATTTTCTATTCCGAATCTTCTCTGTTCAAACTTCAAAGCTTTGATTTGATATTAAGTGACATAAATGTTAGTACTGTATATGTAATGTATACTATACTGCATCGTTTACGAGCCGTTGTCATTTAGTAGACGGCGGGTTTAGGACCTAGTACAAGTACATCAATACGTACACCGTGACCATATAGTTCATAGTTCACGAACTAGGTCATAGTGACCTATAGGTCGTTGCAAAACATCGTCACAGTCATTTGATTGAACCGTTCAGAGTGAACGGTTCGCGAGTGAACTACACATCGCTAATTTATAAGCTAGATGTGCATTTCGAAGGCGTCCACTTTCAGTAGCGCAACAATTTATCTCTTTCCCTCTCTTAGTCACTCTCTGAAGAAAAGTCTCACTCTCCGTAGAATGGGAAAATATCAAATTTTATCAAATTAATCTTATACGAAAATTTTAATTTTCTAATACATTTAGTAAGTTAATTCTTCGACAAATTTAAATTTAGTATCATTTATCTAGGAAGATAAAGATAATCTTCTTATTTGTTGTAAAGTCTGATGGTTACCTCAAATTGTCCTGTTCATTTTTTTCGATACAAATAATATATGAATGTTTTCTATACGCAACTATTTCCAAAAAGTACGCCTAATTACTGATAATTAACATGTAGTTGTTTTTTTTTTTTTAAATTATCACTACGCTGTTAAATTATAATGTAGAATATCACCCAAATAGATGTACATTTCAAGCGCTATGCCCCCATCTTCAGTAGCACAATATAAAACTAAATAAAATACCTGTCACAAATCGTGATTGATATACGATTAAATAAATATGTCAACATGACAGAAGTACTTCAAAATTGGCATATAATATGACCTATAAATATTTTAAAAATAATACAAATAAAAAATTACAAATTACAAATTATAAATTAACGAAAATAACAAATATGTAGTTAACAAATAATTGTCCCAAGAACAAAAGACACGTCCGCGTGTGTTTGTTATGCGACTAATACTAAACACTTCTCCGACGAAATCACTTTTAACAATTTCAAACGACTACAAACTTTTTGTTTACTTTTTACGATTTTTATAGTCAAATTCAAAAAGGAAGGTCCCTTTTATAATAATTTCAAAATTGTATATCAATCAAGATTCGTGACAGGGGTATTTTATTTAGTTTATACCTTGTGCTACTGAAGATGGGAGCATAGCCTTCGAAATGCACACCCATCTACTTAATGCATTGAGTTACGGTATTTGGGTGATATTCTATACTATTATTTAACACCGTAGTGATAATTTTTAAAATTATTATTATTATTATTATTTTATATTTAACACATACGGCTAAGATAATAAAATTATGAACCATTCAATCAAATTGGTTTATAATTTTACCATCATGAAATAATACAAAAATTCGCTGCTATCCTGTATAAACCATCCGTTTCGGTAGATTGCATTCTTGTAATCGCTGTGGATATATCATAAGTGTGTACGTTTGGTAGCAATTGAAATGTGCATTTTGAAACAACGAAAGTCACCAATGCCACTATATATTAACTGTTAATAATACATCATAATTCGGCCAATCAAGACTCTCCCGAAGAGAATGTTATTGCATCTTTATGTTATGATTGTTACATTCCTTATATAAGAAATAGCATTTTTATTATCAATATGTTAGCGATAACAAACTGTAGGTGACTTTGAGGACCTAGTTCGTAGTTCATTGTTCAATGTACCGTTCACGAACTATAAGTCGTGAACTACTACACCTTTTAAAAATGAACTGTTCACGACCTATATAAATTACATGCACATACTGAAAATAATCTCTTTTTTTCTCAATATAAAAATATTAAATGGTAAAAATAAATAAATTGAAATATTACAATACTTATTTTGAATTAGGAATGAGGAAGAAAAGACAACAATGTTTATAATTTGTACAAAACATATATATAAGGAAATATAATTTCGTTCCGTTCACCAACACACTTTATCACTAAATAAATGTTAGTACTGTATATGTAATGTATACTATACTGCATCGTTTACGAGTCGTTGTGATTCATGAACGATTTACTAGACGACGGGTTCAGGACCTAGTACAGCTTCAGATTTTTGATAATCAAATAAATAATACACCAACATCACTCATTATATAGACAAAATAAGAAATTACCAAAAATTATAAAAATTATAAAATTAATGTAACAATGTTTATAATTTATACAAAACATATATAAGGAAATATAATTTCATTCTGTTCACCAACACACTTTATCACATGAATGTTAGTACTACCATTGGCACTGTATATGGAATGTATACTATACCGCATCGTTGTGATTCATGAACGGTTTAGTACACGACGGGTTCAGGACCTAGTACAAGTACACCGTGCACCATCTAGTACATAGTTCACGAACTAGGTCACAGTGACCTATAGGTCGTTGCGAAACATCGTCACAGTACGCCCGTCATTTGATTGAACCGTTCAGAGTGAACGGTTCGCGAGTGAACTACACATCGCTATTGGATAGTAATTCTATTAACTAGGAATCTATCTAAGTCATCTCAATAATAATGACACTTTATCAATACCAACTGAATTTGATACATACCTGTTTAAAAAAAACATATTTCTTTATTACATGCTTCATTTGTCAAAACAAGAACAAGAACACCATAATCACCCATTTTTAAAGGATGCGAGTACGCCCCTGTCCGAGCGAATTGAAAATAGTTATGTATTTCACCTAAGGATGTGTTTCCTGGATACTTAGGGACATCCTTGTTAATTTTAGCACGTTAATAGGAATGACCTGTATCGCAAGAATGATATATTTTTAAGTAGTTATTCATGAGTCTAGAATTCAAGAACGAATAATCTTTTTAAATGCTGCTTTTTAGCTTTGACATCGTCTCTGGTTTATTCTCAACTTCATTATCAATAAAGATCACTTTATTCTCAATTTTATACACGTACAGAATTTTTTTTTCCGTTGTAACAAATCTTGTCTGGTTTTTGATTTTTTGGTTTGTTCATTTTTGAATCATGATTTGTTGTGGGTATTTCGATATATATTAAGTATATTAGTAACTATAACTTATGACCATCAATAGTAATTTTATTCTCAATATATAGTATATATATAAGTATAAGTATATACTATATAAGTATAAGAATATATATATATATATAAGTATATACTACATAAGTATAAGAATATATATATATATATATATATATATATATATAACTATATAACTATATATATATATATACTACTACTATAAGTATAAGAACTAAGGAACTTAATTAATAGGAAATGCAAGCTAGCGAAAGAAGAGTGGATAAAAGGAAACTGTGAGGATATTGAGGAGGATATGAGAAGAGGTAAAGTAGATTTGGGCTACAGGAAAATTAAGTCACATTTTTCTAAAGTAAAACCAAAGGGTAACATTATATGTGATAAGCAGGGTAAGGAACTCACAGAAAATAAGGAAAAAGCTAGAAGATGGAAGGAGTATCTTGAAGATTTATATAAAGGTAGGCAGGACATGGAGGAGCTAGAAAGTGTGGAACAGATAGATGAGGATGACTTAGGTCCTAGCATACTTAGGTCAGAGTTCCATAGAGCATTAAATGATTTACGGAATAACAAAGCAGCGGGGATTGATATGATACCAGCCGAATTAATAAAACACGCAGGGGAAAAAATGCAGGAGCGATTATACAGGTTAGTTTGTAAAATATATGAGAAGGGAGAAGTACCACAGGATTTTCAGCGTAGTAGAATAGTAACAATGCCGAAGAAAATAGGAGCTAATTTGTGTGAGAACTATAGGACCATTAGCCTACTATCACATGCATCGAAGATATTGTTAAAGATTATTTATAGGAGATTAGAAAATAAAGTAGAGGAAAGGCTAGGAGAAGATCAGTTTGGTTTTAGGAAAAACAGAAGGACGAGGGAGGCGATTTTAGCACTAAGAACGGTAGTAGAAAAAAGAAATAGGGTAGGAAAGGTAACTTGCATAGCTTTTGTAGACTTAGAAAAGGCATTTGATAATGTAGATTGGGACATAATGTTTAGAATTTTAAAAGAAACGGGTATAGATTATAAGGATAGGAGAATAATTTTTAATTTATATAAACACCAAACTGCCTTAGTTAGAATTGAGGGGGAAGAAGAGGTAGCAAAAATAGGGAAGGGAGTTCGGCAGGGATGTACACTTTCACCGTTATTATTTAATCTATATATAGAAGATGCAATAAACAAAGTAAAAGAAGAGTATAGTGTAGGTGTGAATGTACAGGGAGAGAAAATATATATGTTGAGATTCGCCGACGATATAGCTATATTGGAAGAAAGCAAAAAGAATTTAGAAAGGGTATTGAATGGTATGCAGGCAGTATTGACTAGGGATTTTAACATGAAAATAAATATAGGTAAAACTAAAGTGATGAGGTGTGACAAAAAGGAATGCAGTAGAAAAATGAGGAACACAATAGGAGATAATAGAATCGAAGAACTGTCAGATTTTTGTTATTTAGGCAGTAGAATCACAAAAGATAATCGAAGCAAGGTAGATATAAAGTGTAGGATAGCACAGGGTAGGAAGGCATTCGTAGAAAAGGAACAGATTTTAAGATCAAATATTGACTTGGGTATTAGAAAAAGATTACTGAAGGTATATGTTTGGAGTGTAGCACTGTACGGGTGTGAGGCGTGGACTATAGGAAAGGAAGAGAAGCGTAGATTACAAGCATTCGAAATGTGGTGTTATAGGAGGATGATGAGGATTGGTTGGGAAGATAAAGTAACAAATGAAGCTGTACTAGAGTTAGTAGGGGAGAAGAGAAGTATCTGGAGAGTGTTACAGCGTAGGAGAGACAGATTAGTAGGGCATATTCTTAGGCATGGGGGGATTATGCAATTGATCATAGAAGGTAGAGTGGAGGGAAAGAGAGGGGTAGGTAGGCCTAGATTGGAGTATGTGAGTCAGATAGTTGAAGACGTTGAGATGAATAGCTATAGGGAGATGAAGGGATTAGCTCAGGATAGATCGGCATGGCGTGCTGTTTCCAACCAATCTTTAGGATTGCGGACTCTTTAACTAATAGTATACTTATATAATATTCTTTGCATTTAACTATTTACTTCATTTTCTCAGTCGCATTAAATATACAATATTCTTTGTTAGTTGAATTTTCATCTAGCAGTTTTTATAAAAAAAAAAAATCTTTTTTGTAAATATTTGTATTTAGATATGTTTTCTTGATATTTACAATACTAACATCGACATATTTAATTGCTGGTTGTGTGACTTGCAAAAAATAATAAATTAAAAAACAAACATTATAACAACGAATGAAGCGTAGAATTTCCCGCCATTTCACGCGTATAATATTTCGTATAGCATTTAATACAATAATCTCCATACGAATATTTATATAAAATAACGTCAGTACTTAGAGTTTGTCACCAACATTGCAAGTACCTGTCATGGTCTTTTGTTGACATTGACATTGATGAGTACCATATTCAACAATCATCAAGGCAATTAGCAATAACAATCTCGTGTTGAATGCTTTTGGAAATTATCGCACAGCGTTTTGTTGAAAAGAGCAATCTACATGTTAATATTTTATATGAGCCTTACCCAATTTTTTTTTCTCGACCCAACATATGTTTGCTATGTCCGCGGGCCGCAACATTAACTACACCCCTTAATATAATAATGCACAAAATAAAACTCAAAATCTAAATATATAGAAGCGTTTTAAAAATTATCATTGCCGTTTTAAAAACTATCACCACGGTGTTAAATTATAGTATAGAATATCACCCAAATACCGTAACTTAAAGTAGCTAGATGTACATTTCGAAGGCTATGCGCCCATCTTCAGTAGCGCAAGATAAAAAATAAATAAAATACCTCTGTCACGAATCGTGATTAATTTATAATAACTCACTAACGTGTTAAATAATAGTATAGAATATCACCCAAATACCTCTGCTGCTGAAGATGGGGGCATAGCCTTCGAAATGCGCATCTAGCTACTTAATGCTTTGAGTTACGGTATTTGGGTAATATTCTATACTAATATAGAAGCATGTATATAAAAATTAATGCGATTTTTTATGTTGGGACAAACTTTAAAAAATGTTTCAAAATCATTGATGGTCAGATTTTTAAAAAAGTACCTACTTGATAATGAGTTTGAGTATGCGGAGTATGTTCTAAAGTTGATTATGCATTGTAGACTTGAGGATAAGACGTAAATAGATAGTTTAACATATTAACCAATAGAATATTTTATAGGAGAACGTAAGAAAATGATGCTAAAATAATATATTGCTACCAGAATTACCTCAAATTGTATTTAGATCGGGTATTTAACTATAACGTTTGTACATGTTCATTTGAAGAAGAAGATTGTTATTACTCTGCAACAGTATTGTTATTAAATGTCATTTTTCATAATTAATCAAATTTGGTTTGGAAATCAAATTATTCAGATTATTATTTATGAATAAAAAAACGTATGAATAAAAGAATTTTGACTGACCTCAGCATAATATAATATTGCGTTACAATAAAAAATATCATTCAATTTAATTGCATTTGAAACGTTTTTCAAATTCCGTACACAACAAATGTTTGAGTGGCACTTTATTAAGGAAGAATATCACACCATTTATTTGAACGTATTATCTTCAGTTTCACATTCGTACATCCAAATAAAGTCTAATATACTAGTGATGTGTAGTTCACTCGCCAACCGTTCACTCTGAACGGTTCAATCAAATGACGGGCGTATTGTGACGATGTTTTACAACGACCTATAGGTCACTATGACCTAGTTCGCACGGTGTACGTATTGATGTACTTGTACTAGGTCCTGAGCCCGTCATGTACTAAACCGTTCATGACTCGTATACGATGCAGTATAGTATACATTACATATACAGTACTAACATTTATTTAGTGATAAAGTGTGTTGGTGAACGGAACGAAATAGGAAACTCGATGCAATATTGCAACAGCAGCATTGCCGAGCTGAGTCACAATTTATATGTTGGTATCACATTTCATTTGGAATAATATAATTAATATAATCGAAATATTAAATATGTTCTTAAATATGTCATGCCATAGCAAATTTTTGCAATAATGCAAAAATAAACATCTAAATATTATAGTTCTTCTATTTTATACTGAGTGCAATGCAATCACTTAATATTAAATCAAAGCTTTGAAGTTTGAACAGAGAAGATTCGGAATAGAAAATATAAATTATAACGCCAAACAAAACGATTCTATCTAGTTCATTTTATTATAGTTTGTACATTTAATTTTCAACTACGACCTAGGTCCTCAAAGGGACCTATAGTTTGCCATCGCTAGTGGTAAACGTTCTAATTAATAAGCTATCCATAATGAATTACGTTGACGAGATGTCTACTTGATTGTGATTTGTATAATGCAGATCAAAGAATCTTCATAACATAAGCAAATTCTTTTAACTAGTAATAATTTAGATTCACATAGCGTTCCCTTATTACTTTTACTTAACCGAAATCTTATTTAACTTCCTTACAAAGAGGTAATCAAAAATGAAGCAAATATTGCCCAACCAAATGCGAAGATTTATTCTTTGTAAAATCATGCTTCAGTTATATATTTAACAAAAAATCATACAAATTTCACGTCAATAGACCTAAGTCTTGTATCATTATACTTGAACTAAAATATCTGTGAATAGATTGCGGATTAATACATTATTCATCATTCACCATTCATCATCAGTGTTCTTCAAGTCTCGCATTATAGATTAATGATAATGGTCCGCAAATTGATTTTGGCAATGGTAAACATTAATTTGCAAAAAAAAAATATGCAATTTGAATTCCGAGTATTTTATTACTCTACTCGATTCAAAAGTATAAATTGTTGCAGACAACAATCAATATAATTTAGATTCGTGTTTTGCTATTGGTGGTCAAGGGTTGAACTCTCGCTACAAGTTCAAAACTTAAATATGTTGATTTATTTTAATAAATTTATTTCGTTGATAAAATAAGTGTTTAATTTATTTCGACCGTATATCTGGCAGTAATTTTATATTCGGTTTAATCAATATTTTGAAATCATATGGTCGAACGAACAGCGTCAGTACATAAAGAAATAATTAAAATATTTATATATCCTAGCTGTGTATTATTTTGATTTTTTTTTAAACAAAGAGCAGATTGAATATATTATATGATATGGTATAATCTGTGAATCAATTATTAAACTCAGTAATTAAAAATAATGCATAAATGCATTTACCACAAATACAATATTAACACTTAAGTTATCAAACAATTTCAAATAACTAAAAGTATTGATCTTCCAATTGACACAAGTATTATAATTTTTTAATAATATAAACAAAAATGAATACGACTAATTATAATACAATACATATTAAATAATACTATTGTCAAGATATTATAAAATAAAAAGGAATAATGATTAGGTTTGTACTGTTAACAAAAATAGCTTTGCAATTAAAAAGCGATTTTAAATGTTAAAAACAATTTTTTAAATAATTGTGTAGATAATCATTTATTTACGCTGTCTGTATTTTGTTGTTTGTTCTGAATTCTGTTCTGTTGTTTTGTACTTTTTAGTGTACAATGGATTTTATTTATAAAAAAACAACAGCAAAATAATAGTAATTTGAAGAAATAATAGACGAGAATTTTATTTTCCCCATTACGTGCGAAACAAAACAATATTACTATTATTATCTTTGTAAGACTGCATTTTAATTTATTTTCATATTTTGATTGACTTGATTTGACTTTCCACGTGTCAAATTTATGTTAATTCTATACGTAGTTCTTCAACTGCAGTAGAATATCAAATTGAAATTTGAAAAACATCCTTGGTAATAGCGTAAAGAAAAGCGCCTAGAGGATCAATTAGGTTTTTGCTTTGCAAAATAACGAATTATATTCATTTCGAAATTTCTGCTATAAAAAAAGATGGTGAGGATTGCATGGGTAGAAAAAAAAACAAAAAAAATACAAACTATCGGAATCTATAATTTTTAGGATACGACTATTATACAACATACTCCTTTTTTAACAATTGGTAATGGTATAGAAATAAATGAGTATCATAAATTGTCTTTCGTCAAAATTAAATGTTTCATCTAACGTTGTGGGCACATAAATTCCATTTTTTCCGAATTATTGTTTAACTGCTTAAGATGTTATAAATAGTTACCGTTAGTCAATTTTTGAAACAATAATATAAATGATACAATAATACACATAGGCTAAATATAAAAATACGTCTTATTCTTCCTACATTCAATTCTTTGTCATTACTACTTTGCCAAAAACTTACGCTTAATTCATCCTAGAGTTTTATTTTATTCTCGAAAATCGCGAGAAATTAAATTATAATAATTGCAGTTACTATAATCATTATCCATAGTAGATGTCTTACTTTCCAAAATAAAAAAATCATTGTTACCTAAGTAGCAATTAAGATCGTCAATAAATTTAACAAAAAAACATGTTTTGCAAGCTAGTAATAATGAAATGTAGCTCTTGTAAGTTCGTAACTATGTGCATATTTCCAAAATAATTTGTAACAAGCTTTCTTTAGTTAGTTTAACTAAGTAAAGCCTTTAACGATGTGTAGTTCACTCGCGAACCGTTCACTCTGAACGGTTCTATCAAATGACGGGCGTTCTGTGACGATGTTTTGCAACTATGACCTAGTTCGTGAACTATGAACTACATAGTGCACGGTGTACGTATTGATGTACTTGTACTATATATATACTTGCAGTATAGTATACATTACATATACAGTACTAACATTTATTTAGTGATAAAGTGTGTTGGTGAACGGAACGAAATAGGAAACTCGATGCAATATTTATATATACTAAACCGTTCATGAATCACAACGACTCGTAAACGATGCAGTATAGTATACATTACATATACAGTACTAACATTTATTTAGTGATAAAGTGTGTTGGTGAACGGAACGAAATAGGAAACTCGATGCAATATTTATATATACTAAACCGTTCATGAATCACAACGACTCGTAAACGATGCAGTATAGTATACATTACATATACAGTACTATTTTTTGATCAAGATCAGTTTGGTTTTAGGAAAAACAGAGGGACGAGAGAGGCGATTCTAGCACTAAGAACGGTAGTAGAAAAAAGAAAGAGGGTAGGAAAGGTAACTTGCATAGCTTTTGTAGACTTAGAAAAGGCATTTGACAATGTAGATTGGGACATAATGTTTAGAATTTTAAAAGAAACGGGTATAGATTATAAGGATAGGAGAATAATTTTTAATTTATATAAACACCAAACTGCCTTAGTTAGAATTGAGGGGGAAGAAGAGGTAGCAAAAATAGGGAAGGGAGTTCGGCAGGGATGTACACTTTCACCGTTATTATTTAATCTATATATAGAAGATGCAATAAACAAAGTAAAAGAAGAGTATAGTGTAGGTGTGAATGTACAGGGAGAGAAAATATATATGCTGAGATTCGCCGACGATATAGCTATATTGGAAGAAAGCGAAAAGAATTTAGAAAGGGTATTGAATGGTATGCAGGCAGTATTGACTAGGGATTTTAACATGAAAATAAATATAGGTAAAACTAAAGTGATGAGGTGTGACAAAAAGGAATGCAGCAGAAAAATGAGGATCACAATAGGAGATAATAGAATCGAAGAAGTGTCAGATTTTTGTTATTTAGGCAGTAGAATCACAAAAGATAATCGAAGCAAGGTAGATATAAAGTGTAGGATAGCACAGGGTAGGAAGGCATTCGTAGAAAAAGAACAGATTTTAAGATCAAATATTGACTTGGGTATTAGAAAAAGATTACTGAAGGTATATGTTTGGAGTGTAGCACTGTACGGGTGTGAGGCGTGGACTATAGGAAAGGAAGAGAAGCGTAGATTAGAAGCACTTGAAATGTGGTGTTATAGGAGGATGATGAGGATTAGTTGGGAAGATAAAGTAACAAATGAAGCTGTACTAGAGATAGTAGGGGAGAAGAGAAGTATCTGGAGAGTGTTACAGCGTAGGAGAGACAGATTAGTAGGGCATATTCTTAGGCATGGGGGGATTATGTAATTGATCATAGAAGGTAGAGTGGAGGGAAAGAGAGGGGTAGGTAGGCCTAGATTGGAGTATGTGAGTCAGATAGTTGAAGACGTTGAGATGAATAGCTATAGGGAGATGAAGGGATTAGCTCAGGATAGATCGGCATGGCGTGCTGTTTCCAACCAATCTTTAGGATTGCGGACTCTTTAACTAACTAAATACAGTACTAACATTTATTTAGTGATAAAGTGTGTTGGTGAACGGAACGAAATAGGAAACTCGATGCAATATTTATATATACTAAACCGTTCATGAATCACAACGACTCGTAAACGATGCAGTATAGTATACATTACATATACAGTACTAACATTTATTTAGTGATAAAATGTGTTGGTGAACGGAACAAAATAGGAAACTCGATGCAATATTTATATGTTGGTATCAGATGTATATGTTTTGTATAAATTATAAGCATTGTTGTCTTTTCTTCCTCATTCTTAATTCAAAATAAGCATTGTAATATTTAAATTAATTAATTTTTTATCATTTAATATTTTCATATTGAGAAAAAAAGAGATTATTTTCAGAATGTGCATGTATTTCATATGGGTCGTGAACTAGTTCAATTAAAAAAGATGTTAGTAGTTCATGACCTATAGTTCGTGAACGGTACATTGAAATGAACTATGAACTACGAACTAGGTCCTCAAAGTGACCTACAGTTTGCCATCGATAAAAGCCTTATTTAAATTCTACAATCGAGGAACTGAAAAAATTCATTGTGTTTGATCAAAAACCTACTTTAGATAAACACGAAATTTCTAAACAGCATTTTTTGCAGAAAAATTTGCAGAAACGATTCAATTGAACAATCGAATATACGGCTGAGAAAAAGTGTTTAATATAATATACCTAAAACAGGAAATGTCCTTAAGGAAAGTTCGGTTATTGTAAATGAAAAAGAACGCTTTATTTTTATTGTTTTGTTTCGATTAATAATACAGCTGTATCAAATATGTGTAATTATGAGAAAAGTAAATTATAAGTTAAAGGATATAACTAAAAAAAAGTTTAGTTACAACTTGTAATTAGAATAGAAAATTTCTTTTCTTGTCCATAAATCAGTAGCTTATTATTTAATTACTAGCGCATTATTTCAATTCAAGCAATTTGCTAATTATAAATACTATGGATGATATCCCAAATAAATAGAAATGTGTATAATTTGAAAACATTTCGTGGTTGGATATCACACCTAACCTCATTTTTTTCACTGAATTGTCATTGTCAATCGCTGCATTTGGAATCTAACGTTGATATGCATTTTTCGATTATATATAGCTTAATAATATAATATTTCTGCATTTTTCGTAATTTGATGCTTTAAATTAGTTTCAAATTTATTTTGCTAGTTTTTAGTAAGAAGTTGTTAATTTTTTTAGTAGTCTAAGCTGTGCCATGTACACATGCCTACTTTGGCGAGAAAAAATACGTTTTTCCTGTCGTATATGTATATATTTAGTCCATGGCAAATACTTGCTAAAATTTTTAAATAAAAATTGGCACAGGCATGTATTCTTTTTTAAAACGAACTCTCAATTCAAGGCGGTCTAGTAACCATTTAGTTTGGATAAAGATGATGTAAAATATTACGTCTTTGTAAATAATAATTATATACAGTGTATAACAAAACAGATAAGATAAAATATAAATCATATATATTTTATTTATTTTTTAGCTAGATGCGCATTCGATTTTGAATTTTATGTTGACAATAAATATCAATTAATACTTCATTGGAAATATTAATTCGATACTCTTGGCCTTGATGAACAATTTGTTGCATCATTTAAAACAATCGTAACCATCGAAGCGCATCAATTAATTTTTATTTATCGAAAATATGAATGCTATAAAATAAATCTGATCTGATTTAATTAGAGGGTGTTTTAAATGGGTGTTTCAAATTTTATAAATCCCAACAATTTTATTTGTAAAGATAAATTTGGCTAAATTTAAGTAAATAAATACAGATTATTTGTAAATTATGAAATATCTAAGGCTTAAACAATATTTTCACTTCATTTTTCTTAATATTCTTTTAAAATTGTTATTGTTATTTAAATAATAATATGCACGTGCAGAGTATGCTAAAAATTAAACTAACCATTTTGTTTGGTAATATATTTATGTAATGTAATTAATACTAAATATCGATAATTATTATTGCATATATATTATAAATGAAAGTGTACATATTGTTTTAAAATTAACGTTCACTTTAATTTATTAAGTATTAAAGAATATTTAAATAACTACAGATTCGCTTTTATAAATTATATTTCGTTATTTAAAAAATATATCAAATTACTTTTTCGTCTCTAAACCACTGAATTTTCAACGCTCACTTTTCTCAACATTATAAAATTGTAATAAATATATAAAATATTAATATAGAGTGGATGAAAAATATTATTTTACTATCAAATAAAATATCAACATATCTGAAAAGACAATTATAAATATCTACCCTGCCTCTAGGTAATATGAAATAAATACTTTATTTTTCCAGTATATGATAAAATATAAAATATTGTTCGAAAGTAGAATTATTGTCTTGTCTAAAATTATATCGAAAATAGGAAAGTATAAAATTACTCACCAAATTTTTAAAATTTGCAATAACGCAACTAATTCACTCAAAAAAAACGAATAGTACTAAACTAGTAAAATATATTAGTAAAAACAAAGATGATTGTTAAATTGAGTGACACCGCGGGAAGTTGTACTCGCCTGCCAAATGAGCAGAAAGCAAAAGCGAACTGGTTTTTGAAGTACTGAATTTTTATATTACCGCTCAAGTGAGCAGCTCCGATTGATTAGCTAGAAAATGCCAGTGCGAAATAATAATAACAATTTTATTTTATTTTTAAATATATTCTATACCAAGAAAATACGCCCACTCTATTTGTACAATTGTGATAATATTGATGCGTGGAGTGGGCAGGTCTTAAATTTGATTTAAATAAAATTTATAGATTTAAAAAATCGTCATGCTCGCAATATTTAACATTTTACTGATATCGGTGTGCACTTTCTACTTATTGTTACAAAACTAAAATTTATTTATTGAATTTTAAGAATGTGCAACGTTTTATGCACGTGGAAAAGTTTATAAACCATTTTTAAAGAAAAAATAATAAAAATCTGGTTGTCGCTTATTTAGGTTCAAAAAGTATGAAATAATTCTTATACTATATATTATTTCTATTAATGCTTAATTAGTTAGTTAAAGAGTCCGCAATCCTAAAGATTGGTTGGAAACAGCACGCCATGCCGATCTATCCTGAGCTAATCCCTTCATCTCCCTATAGCTATTCATCTCAACGTCTTCAACTATCTGACTCACATACTCCAATCTAGGCCTACCTACCCCTCTCTTTCCCTCCACTCTACCTTCTATGATCAATTGCATAATCCCCCCATGCCTAAGAATATGCCCTACTAATCTGTCTCTCCTACGCTGTAACACTCTCCAGATACTTCTCTTCTCCCCTACTAACTCTAGTACAGCTTCATTTGTTACTTTATCTTCCCAACCAATCCTCATCATCCTCCTATAACACCACATTTCAAGTGCTTCTAATCTACGCTTCTCTTCCTTTCCTATAGTCCACGCCTCACACCCGTACAGTGCTACACTCCAAACATATACCTTCAGTAATCTTTTTCTAATACCCAAGTCAATATTTGATCTTAAAATCTGTTCTTTTTCTACGATTGCCTTCCTACCCTGTGCTATCCTACACTTTATATCTACCTTGCTTCGATTATCTTTTGTGATTCTACTGCCTAAATAACAAAAATCTGACACTTCTTCGATTCTATTATCTCCTATTGTGATCCTCATTTTTCTACTGCATTCCTTTTTGTCACACCTCATCACTTTAGTTTTACCTATATTTATTTTCATGTTAAAATCCCTAGTCAATACTGCCTGCATACCATTCAATACCCTTTCTAAATTCTTTTCGCTTTCTTCCAATATAGCTATATCGTCGGCGAATCTCAGCATATATATTTTCTCTCCCTGTACATTCACACCTACACTATACTCTTCTTTTACTTTGTTTATTGCATCTTCTATATATAGATTAAATAATAACGGTGAAAGTGTACATCCCTGCCGAACTCCCTTCCCTATTTTTGCTACCTCTTCTTCCCCCTCAATTCTAACTAAGGCAGTTTGGTGTTTATATAAATTAAAAATTATTCTCCTATCCTTATAATCTATACCCGTTTCTTTTAAAATTCTAAACATTATGTCCCAATCTACATTGTCAAATGCCTTTTCTAAGTCTACAAAAGCTATGCAAAATAATAATATAAAAACAAAATAAAAATGCTTAATACAAACGAATATTTCGCCATACCCAGTGATTTTGATTTTGTGATTTATATAGAATTTAACATAAATTTTTTTTTTTTTTAAATGACATTTGTTTAATAATGGTTGAATTTCAATGCATATATTTTTGAACTATAGAAATCTGCGTCCACTTTACAAATTATTGATATTTTCAGCAACCATAAAATTAAATCATTGAAAAACAAAACTTACCAAAGAATATCTAAGTTACTAGATGCAGATTTGAATATGAAATGTGGTGCTATACGAAGGTAATAAAGATTCGGTGGACAGCAAAAGTTAAAAATAAACACGTGTTCGAGTTAGATGAGAAAAAGAGCAGTATTTGGAAGGTATTACAGCGTAGAAGAGACAGACACTTTCATAAACATGAGGGCATTATATGATTAGTTATAGAAGGTAGCGTAGAAGGAAAGGAAAGAGTAGACAGACTCAGATTTGAGTATGTAGATCAGGTAGTATTTAATGTTGCGATGAATAGCTATAAGTAATAATGAAAAAGTTAGTTCAAGATAAATTCATACGTCGTATGTCATATTCTCTCAGGATAGATCATGGAATATTGTTAGACAAATTGTACTTATCGAGAATTCATGGTAATTTCTCTAGATGGATCGAATCTTACTTAACTAATAGGTCTTTAGCAGTTTCAGCGCAAGGGTATATATCGAGGTTTGTAAATTGTACATCTGGAGTGCCTCAAGGATCCCATATGGGGCCGTTAACGTTCATTTTATTTATAAATGATATTTCGAAATGCTTTGTATAATAACTCTTCGTTCTCAATGTATGCTGATGATCTGAAGTTTTATAGACGTATATGTACCTTGGAAGACTGTATGAACCTACACAGTGATATTAACAACTTATCCACATATTGTGTGAAGAATCGACTAACTTGGAATTATGATAAATGTGCTTGCATCACATTTACTAGAAACAAAACTAAGATTGTCAATTAGTACTTGCTGTCCATTGAGTTCAGTCTCGTCCATTAAGGATCTGGGCTTCAATCTTGATGAAAGGTTAATTTTTGATAAGCACATTCATAATATCGTTTCTAAATCCTACAAGATGTTGGGTTTTATAAAACGTACTTGCCATGATTTCCGTAATCTTAGTACTTTAAAGACACAATATTTTGCATATGTATTTAGTAATGTAAACTGTGCTACTACTAATTTTAATCCACAATACCAACTGTAAATAAACCGTATCGAAAGAGTCCAGAAAAAAATCATGAGATTTCTGTGCTTCTAACTTAATATTGAGTATGTGGACTGCCGTAGTGTTTGTTCTAGATTTAATATGTTAATAGACGCTCCATCAATGATTTATGACTGCTCTTTAAAATTGTAAACTCTACTATCGATTGTCCATCTGTTTTATCTAACATTCGATTTCTGTGCGGCAAGTATCCAATTCGCCACCAAGGCTTATTTCGTTGTATAACGTGCAATACGAATGCCTCACAGAACTCAACAATTTATAGAATTATGAATTTGTACAATGGGGTGAGTTTGGTGGTCGATTTGGATATGTTCAACACATCCTTAAGATCTTTCAAAAATAGCATTGTTAAACATTATCTTACCGTTCAATTGCTTTCTTAGTTTTTGAATGTACTTCTTGCTGTGCTCTTCGTATTAATCTGTATTTCCTAGATTATGTTTGTAATTTAATATTTTGATTATCTTAATTGACATTTAGAACCTCTTTTGTTTAATTGCACTTTAAAATTATAGTGAACTCTTTGCTGGGCTAATACCTGTATGAGTTTGTATTATAATAAATAAATAAATAAATAAATAAATTCTCCAACTATTCGCTATGAATGAGAACTCTCCAAACAATCTGTTTAACTTCGCTTCCAACTTATATCGTAAACGAATTATGAAATTCCATTCGTATTTCTAAGTAAAAACCCAATTTAAACAAAAAAAACTTTTTAAAGGTTTATCATGATTTTATGCAAATAACGGCAAATTCTCTACATGTGTTGTATATACTGTATACGTTCTTTATGTAGAATATAATTATTTCAAGGTTCCTTTATAGTTGAGATTACACTCCGATTCATCTAATATCTATTTCTATCGGCTAATACAAATGAGACAATGGTAATTCATTTCAATTTACGTTTCAATTATTTGGGGCTTTACTATTCCGATATACGAGTATGCACATCCGTGAGACATGATAAAATATTGACAGTATATACTAGCGATGTGTAGTTCACTCGCGAACCGTTCACTCTGAACGGTTCAATCAAATGACGGGCGTACTGTGACGGTGTGTTGCAATGACCTATAGGTCACTATGACCTAGTTCGTGAACTATGAACTACATGGTGCATGGTGCACGGTGTACGTATTGATGTACTTGTACTAGGTCCTGAACCCGTCGTCTACTAAACCGTTCATGAATCACAACGACTCGTAAACGATGCAGTATAGTATACATTATATATACAGTACTAACATTTATTTAGTGATAAAATGTGTTGGTGAACGGAACGAAATTATATTTCCTTATATATATGTTTTGTATAAATTATAAACATTGTTGTTTTTTCTTCCTCATTCTTAATTCATAATAGTTAAAGAGTCCGCAATTCTAAAGATTGGTTGGAAACAGCACGCCATGCCGATCTATCCTGAGCTAATCCCTTCATCTCCCTATAGCTATTCATCTCAACGTCTTCAACTATCTGACTCACATACTCCAATCTAGGCCTACCTACCCCTCTCTTTCCCTCCACTCTACCTTCTATGATCAATTGCATAATCCCCCCATGCCTAAGAATATGCCCTACTAATCTGTCTCTCCTACGCTGTAACACTCTCCAAATACTTCTCTTCTCCCCTACTAACTCTAGTACAGCTTCATTTGTTACTTTATCTTCCCAACCAATCCTCATCATCCTCCTATAACACCACATTTCGAATGCTTGTAATCTACGCTTCTCTTCCTTTCCTATAGTCCACGCCTCACACCCGTACAGTGCTACACTCCAAACATATACCTTCAGTAATCTTTTTCTAATACCCAAGTCAATATTTGATCTTAAAATCTGTTCCTTTTCTACGAATGCCTTCCTACCCTGTGCTATCCTACACTTTATATCTACCTTGCTTCGATTATCTTTTGTGATTCTACTGCCTAAATAACAAAAATCTGACACTTCTTCGATTCTATTATCTCCTATTGTGATCCTCATTTTTCTACTGCATTCCTTTTTGTCACACCTCATCACTTTAGTTTTACCTATATTTATTTTCATGTTAAAATCCCTAGTCAATACTGCCTGCATACCATTCAATACCCTTTCTAAATTCTTTTCGCTTTCTTCCAATATAGCTATATCGTCGGCGAATCTCAACATATATATTTTCTCTCCCTGTACATTCACACCTACACTATACTCTTCTTTTACTTTGTTTATTGCATCTTCTATATATAGATTAAATAATAACGGTGAAAGTGTACATCCCTGCCGAACTCCCTTCCCTATTTTTGCTACCTCTTCTTCCCCCTCAATTCTAACTAAGGCAGTTTGGTGTTTATATAAATTAAAAATTATTCTCCTATCCTTATAATCTATACCCGTTTCTTTTAAAATTCTAAACATTATGTCCCAATCTACATTATCAAATGCCTTTTCTAAATCTACAAAAGCTATGCAAGTTACCTTTCCTACCCTCATTCTTTTTTCTACTACTGTTCTTAGTGCTAAAATCGCCTCCCTCGTCCCTCTGTTTTTCCTAAAACCAAACTGATCTTCTCCTAGCCTTTCCTCTACTTTATTTTCTAATCTCCTATAAATAATCTTTAGCAATATCTTCGATGCATGTGATAGTAGACTAATGGTCCTATAGTTCTCACACAAATTAGCTCCTATTTTCTTCGGCATTGTTACTATTCTACTACGCTGAAAATCCTGTGGTACATCTCCCTTCTCATATATTTTACAAACTAACCTGTATAATCGCTCCTGCATTTTTTCCCCTGCGTGTTTTATTAATTCGGCTGGTATCATATCAATCCCCGCTGCTTTTTTATTCCGTAAATCATTTAATGCTCTATGAAACTCTGACCTAAGTATGCTAGGACCTAAATCATCCTCATCTATCTGTTCCACACTTTCTAGCTCCTCCATGTCCTGCCTACCTTTATATAAATCTTCAAGATACTCCTTCCATCTTCTAATTCATAATAAGTATTGTAATATTTCAATTTATTTATTTTTTACTATTTAATATTTTTATATTGAGGGAAAAAGATTATTTTCGGTATGTGCATGTATTTCATATAGGCCGTGAACTAGTTCATTTTAAAAAGATGTTAGTAGTTCATGATCTATAGTTCGGGAACGGTACATTGAAATGAACTATGAACTACGAACTAGGTCCTCAAATTGACCCACAGTTTGTCATCGCTAGAATATACGTTAAATATGCCAATTTTTTAGTAGATATTTTAATATATATTTTATGGGCGTCGTGTTACGGAGAAATAATAATTATTACGTTTGCTTTGTCTCGAATATAATTTCATTTGTAGTGCTACTCATTATTTAACGTAACTAATAAAAAAATTGCTGTAGAATAGTGCATTGATGAATAGCTTTTTATTTAAATCACACCTTCAAACGTTTTTCAATACAACCTGTATTGCAATATCTACATTTTGATACTCGTAAAATTTCATTAATATTAAAGAGTGTTTTAAAAATTATCACTACGGTGTTAAATAATAGTATAGAATATCACCCAAATACCGTAACTTAAAGCATTAAGTAACTAGATGTGCATTTCGAAGGCTATGCCCCCATCTTCAGTAGCACAAGATAAAGACAAAATAAAATACCTCTGTCACGAATCGTGATTGATATACTATTAAATAAATAACTCAACATGACAGAAGTACAGTAGTGTGCGAATTAATATGAACAAAAGTAAAATGTTTGAAAAAAGTATTTATTACTTATAAAATTTTAGAAATAAGTAATTACATGCACATAACTCATTATTTTAGTAGGAAGTGCATCCCCCTTTAGCTTTAATTACTTGTTGAATTCGATTTGGCATAGAATCGACCAATTTCTTGCAATTTTCCATTAACAGCTCGTCCCGAAGCCACACTCCTCCAATGACTGCTTCTATCAACAGATTTTTTATTCTGCAGACCATGTTTCGAAGCCTAGCCTTGCAAATAGCCCACAGATTTTCTATGGGATTTAAATCAGGTGAATTCCCAGGCTAGTCAAGGCAAGCAATATTACTTTCCCTAAAATATTTCATCATCTTCTTTAATTGGTGGCACGGAGCTGAATCTTGCTGAAAAATTGCTTCACCATTGGGAACAACTTTTTCCAAATTGCTGACTAGTTTTCGTTCCAGTAACTGTTTATATTTGTCATTATTCATCATTGCTTCAATTGTCACAAGAGCTCCAGGTCCCATGTAAGAAAAAAAACCCCAGAACATCTTCTTCAGGGGATGTTTTACTGTTTGGTTAATATGGGCCGCTGTTCGTTGTTCGCTGTCTGATTTTCTGACAAATCGTGACCGCTGCCCCTGCACTAAAAAGTATGCCTCATCTGAAAACAACATCTTCCTCCAATCATCTACAGTCCAACTTGCATATTTTATAGCCCAAAGAAGCCTTTTCTTCATCATTGGAGCAGTGAGCAATTGTCTTTTCTGAGGTTTGAGTGCTTTTCTTACCGATTCCAAGAGCCTTTCCGTACTGTCGATTCATGGATTTGACTCCAGAAGTGGCCAAGTCTTGTTGTAAGTCGAAGCTCGTGTTCCTAGGATTTATTTTGCTATTCCCGATTTAAAATGCTTCATCTCTTGCAGTTGTCTTCCTCTTTCTCCCACATGTTCCTTTCCTCTGAACTTCAACTGACCCAATTTCCCTTTTCTGTTTTAGGATTTTATTTACTGCCCCCAAACTCACACCACACTCTTCTGCAATTTTTCTCTGTATTATGGAAGTATGCTCACTTAATGTTACAATCTTCTCTCGCTTCCTCGGCGTGATATCCATCATGCAAAACAATACCAAATTACCTCGCTATAACATATACCACTAAATATACCTTTTGACAATTGCGAATTCATTAGCTTAATGTGAGATTAAGATGAATGGCATCATACGAACGTCAAAAGTGAAAGTTCCTATTAAATAAATGAAATAGACAAGATGAAATTGGGCCTGAATCTAAATTCATTAAATTTGATTTAGATTTATGCATGTATATACTTTCATAAGCATTTAACTCGGAATAATTCAAAACACTTTTAAGTAATTTAAGTGAACTAATTTGAATAGGATGACCTGAGTTAGTCAAAAATATGCTCGGCTACAGCACTTTTATCTTTTCTATTTACTCTGAAATGAGTTAAATGCTCCTTAAATCTAGCTTCACTACGTGTTTGTCTTCTATATATACTTTAGGACAACTAGAACAAGATATTTTATAAATACCAGAATTTTTATTGGAATCAATCAAATCTTTTGGATTTCATAGAAAATTAGCAAGACTATTAGAAGTATTATATGTTACTTTAAAATTATATTTATTTAAAATACTATCTAAACCACGGATCAAATGGTAATTTAACAAATTTTGGAGTTGAATTATTACTTTCATATTATATACTATTTTTTGAAGTACTTCTGTCATGTTAACTTATTTATTTAATAGTATATCAATCACAATTCGTGACAGAGGTATTTTATTTAGTTTTTATCTTGTGCCACTGAAGATGGGGGCATAGCCTTCGAAATACGCATATAGCTACTTAATGTTACGGTATTTGGGTGATATTTTATATTATTGAAGAGTGTGACTAATAATGTTCATTATTTTGTAACTGATCATTTAATAAAATATACGAAATTAATATAATAACTGTAACAAAATATAAAATATATATAATTTGGTGAAAATGTAGACAGAAATTACTGATTTACAGGATATACAATTTTGAAGATATAATATCGGTTAAGTCGAAAAAATGCGCTATTACAACCTTTTTATTAATTCGATATTGCAAAATATAATTCAAATTTCCTTCAAGTAATTAGATGAAGAATGAAACTGAAAGGTGCATTTTTTTAAATCGTCCAAATTGTATATTCGTTTATTTTATAAAATCTGGATATATGAACATTTTCATATAGGATATGGAAATTTTAAATATGACAATAAAAAAATAAATAAAAGTATAGGCCGGTGGAATTTTGTGTATTCGTATAAAAAAAATTGATTTTTCCTACGGACCCTTATGAATGTTTGATATTAAAGCCAAAGAATTGCGTGTTATCATATAGTACCATTTAAGATTGTAGAAATGCATTTCATGATTTTTTTAAGATCTGATAAATGCAAAATGTAATATGAAGCTCTTAATTAAAAACTAAAAGTTCGAGTACTATCTCAGAAAATTCAGTATAAACAATTTTCAAAGGTAATAATTGAAATCCTCATCAATTACTCTTCCGTTTTTAATAAATTTTGTAATAATATGATTAAGGAAATGTAGATGTTTTGAGAAAATTCACATTATCGTCGTATATACGAAGAAGTTTAGCATTTAACCGATTTTGTTCTAAAATAATTTCTAATACTCATGTGCTTTAGGTGTTATAGGAGGATGATGAGGATTGGTTGGGAAGATAAAGTAACAAATGAAGCTGTACTAGAGTTAGTAGGGGAGAAGAGAAGTATCTGGAGAGTGTTACAGCGTAGGAGAGACAGATTAGTAGGGCATATTCTTAGCCATGGGGGGATTATGCAATTGATCATAGAAGGTAGAGTGGAGGGAAAGAGAGGGGTAGGTAGGCCTAGATTGGAGTATGTGAGTCAGATAGTTGAAGACGTTGAGATGAATAGCTATAGGGAGATGAAGGGATTAGCTCAGGATAGATCGGCATGGCGTGCTGTTTCCAACCAATCTTTAGGATTGCGGACTCTTTAACTAACTAATGTGCTTTATATAAAAATAAGGTGGTTCTATATTTTTACAAATAAATTATTCCTTTGATAAATCCAATAGCATTTTCATTATCAAAATTTTATATGCATCGTATTAACTAACGGGGATTTTGACTATACAATGATTTTTTTTGGTTGACAGGTTACCACCTGCTACTAAAAGGGTATTTATTTTAATATTAATTATCAGACAATTCACAACAATCGTGGTATGAAATAAATGTGTTTTTTTCCGAAAAATCTTCCGTCTTAGTGTGGATTTAAACCCACGTTCACCTGGCTGCGAGTTAACTAACAATCACGTCGAATTACTATTGACATTTTTTTTCTTGGAACACCTGAACCAAGAGAATATATTTGATAGATTTTGGAATCTATATTTCATATAATAGTGCCAAATCGAAAAGCGAAAGTAAAGTTATTATAGAGATACATTAAATGTACGAAAAATCGATGGTTAACTTTAGATTCATCATTCATATACCAACGATACAAAAGAATTCAATCAAATAAATGTTTAAAAAATAGTGTTAATAATAGAAAATATCAAAATTGCACAAATTTCGAAAAAATTTAATTCATATTCATCGATTATGGGACACCAAATGATTATTATAAATACACTATAAAATCTTATGAATATTATTAGATTACTCTACGACATGATTATTTCCAAAGTTGGCTTATTTCTATATACAATTTACAAACATAAATTTATAAAGCTTATTATTAGATCTCAAAACATATAAAGTATTTTCCGGTCGTCATATATATGGTAAATATTTCTTAAATGAGATATTACAATAAAATTATAATTTCATATTGTAGATACAAATTTAACCATGTATATTTTTTGCAAAAAATTATATTATAAAATACGTTAATCCATTTCTCATAAGCCATTGTTCAATTAATATTATAATTTTTAACTAATATTGTAACTAATATTGTTCAACTAATCAGTTACTTTATAACTAATTATCTTCTTCTTTAAATAAAAAAGTATAAACTAGTCTAATAATGCTCAGATATTACGCGAACAAAGAAATTATTTACTATTTTTGGAAAATCGTCAGTTGCATTTCAATTAACAAATTATTTATGCTATATTATTTCTATATAAAAATATTTGAGTTATAATAATTACAAAAATATACAGAACAGACTTTTATATGGCATTACGATCTACGTTAAGAAAACATTTACGGAAATATTCACGAAGAAAATAAATATGATCCCAGTTATATAAAATATTGACATATAAATTCAAATATTGTATCAAAAATATTTCAAATGTAATAAATTTTAAATATTCACTCTAAAATTCAAACTACATTATACTATGTTGAAAATAATAAAGTTAGAAATAGCCCGCTTTCTCAATAAAATATATCTTTTAAAATTTTATTTGCGAAACATATTATTTCTTTAAATATATATTATTATTTACAGGGTAAATAGGTCTGGAGTATGGTGTTACTCGTATTACCCTTAAGTTAATTTCATTGTTGCTGTAAGCTCTTCTAAAGAACTTTTGGAATCGCGTTGTTAAGGCCCAAATACCTCCGTCATGACCAATCCACCGAACTTCGGTTGGAAACTGAAGTTGCTGTAGATCATAGGCTAACAATCTATCAAAGATATTTTCATATTATCGTATTTATTATATACATAGCATGTTAATCTTATTTTTATCATCATTAGTATTTTACGTACACAATAAATATAATGAAAAATGAAAATTGTCACTTTGGATTACATAAAATGCTTTTTCACAATCGCAATACAAACTACTCTTTCTAAATTTTCTACTAAACTTTATCAATTTAAAAAATAGTTCTATAAAACACAGAATGTCTGCAATACCTTTTTAAGGTATACATTGAGGCTATTTTTTATTTTAAACTTTGAATTTGTTATCATCGAAATTTCAACCAGCAATTCTAAAAATTATAAACTTTTATCGATATTTACTATATATATATAAAATTTGCGGCAATTTTCTAATGAAAATATTATTTATACAAACATAAATTGTATTTGACAAATATGAACATAAATTTACTGGGAAAAGTGCGAAGTATGAAATAAGAAATTTAAAAAAGTAAAAGAAACTATGCGCTTTAAAAATACCTATGGACAATTTAAAAATGCAATGTAAATATTTCAATATATTAACGGTTAGTTGCTTCTCTGTAACAAGTCAATTTTATCTATTTCCCAATTGGACATTGACCAAATTATCTTGAAGTGGCAAGAACATTTAAATTATAAATGATTCTACCAAAAAAATATTTTAGCCGAATACAAATTTTAAATTATAAAAAAAATGTAAAATCATATACAAAATTCATAAATGACAATTTAAAAGAAAGTTATAATTACTTTTGTTGATTAGTTTTAGGATTCCAGCTTGCTATCGAAGTTTGCTCTAACGGACTGAAATAAAGTGATTCGTCTCGTAAATCGACAGCCAAACCAATGCCCTGCGATGCTTTGCGCCCCACTAACGTCACAGGCAAATTTTCATCCTCCGCTAAAGGTCCTTTGCTTAAAACGGATGTAGAGACACTGAAAATCCTATAAAAACAATACACCTCTCTTATATTTCAATATTGTAATTATACGCTTATATATATTTCATAATGTGTTTCAAGTAAATTTGGTTTATTGAAATTTATATTGTCAATTGATGAGAATAGTTTATCAACACAATCCCCTATTTTGGATAGAAAGATAACTATTCCGCCTTGGTGTCTATATTACATATTTATTTTTAACTTGTTGAGAGCCTGTTGAAAGTAGCGATGTGTGGTTCACTCGCGAACCGTTCACTCTGAACGGTTCAATCAAATGACGGGCGTACTGTGACGGTATTTTGCAACGACCTTTAGGTCACTATGAACTAGTTCGTGAACTATCAACTACATGGTGCACGATGTACTTGTACTAGGTCCTGAACACGTCGTCTACTAAACCGTTCATTAATCACAACGACTCGTAAACGATGCAGTATAGTATACATTACATATACAGTACTAACATTTATTTAGTGATAAAGTGTGTTGGTGAACCGAACGAAATTATATTTCCTTATATATATGTTTTGTATAAATTATAAACATTGTTGTCTTTTCTTCCTCATTCTTAATTCAAAATAAGTATTGTAATATTTCAATTTATTCATTTTTTACCATTTAATATTTTTATATTGAGAAGAAAAGATATTATTTTCAGTATGTGCATGTATTTCATATAGGTCGTGAACTAGTTCATTTTAAGAAGATGTAGTAGTTCACGACCTATATTTCGTGAACGGTACATTGAAATGAACTATGAACTAAGAACTGGGTCCTCAAAGTGACCTACAGTTTGCCATCGCTAGTTGAAAGGTCTCACAAACTCCAGGGTATTATATAAAAAAAAAAACAATAGTATAGAAATTTCTTCTTCCAAAGCCTATCAATATTTCGTTAACAAATATTATCTTCGGTTAATCAGTCAGCAAGGATTTTCATTGAAGTCGAACCAGAATCAACTTAAACCCTCTGTGTTTTCACATAAATAATTAAATGGTACAAAAGAAAGAACAAAAGATAATCTGCATTGTGAGCGTTCCATTGTAGAAATTTCCATTATATTAACTGACGTAATTGAATAATTATTGTTCAAATTTTATACCAAATCTGCAAATTAATAAAACCCCGCTTAAACAGACAGAAAAGCAGACAATACATGTTTTATATATGCAATATTTCTTAATGCAATTATATGATAACAAGAAATCTTGCCTTAAAATTCCACAATATTAAAATAATTAGAGCTTTCAGCCACATCCCAATTGCAAGGACAGATAAACTCTCACTCTCCACTATTGGAAGTTATGTTATCCATCTATCCGTGGCTACAAGTAAAAAGTATCCTCGTGTATTTAATATCCCCAAATACCCTCCACCAATAAATAATAACTCTATACATCTGTACCTTGGAACAAAAATGTCCAAAATATGAAGCCAAAATTAAAAAAAATTATAAATATATTTTACACTGTTAATTTACCAAATAACATGTATAATTAACTCAAAAAAAACGTTGAAAAACAATTTTATGAAAACCATTACAAAAATGTTTAAAATTTTAAAAACTCCATTTTCCGGCAAATTATAATATTGGACATTGGGAGTTTTTGTACCAAGGTACAGATATAAAGTATAACTAATATATAGCATAACTCTGTAATAGTGTAACCACTTTTTGAATTTTTTGATCCACTAATTACTTAAACTGTATTCAAACTATCCCAATTATTCCCCTTTCCAGGATACGCGCTAGCCTCGGTCATTTTACATCAATTATTATATTACTATTATCTTTTTTTTCTAATTTAAATTAATCTTTAAAAATTCTAATTATTGTTATTATTATTAGCATTTTAGACGAATTATTTACAATCCTATACTGAAATAGTATAAACGGAATAAAAATACGCTAGGGAGATTTATTTTTAGTTGTCATATTTTAGTAGACTTCTTTTAATATTCAATAATGGATCACCAACAAATTATTTTTTAATGAATTTAATGACTAATAATTTTTAAAACATGTTTTTTTTTTAATTCATTCAAAAACAGTTTTACATTTTTAAAAATTAATTATATAATACATTTACTTATAGAAACTTTTAGAAATTTGCAACCAGTCTACAATATGGGTATTAGGTTTCTTATAAACAAGATTATAATATTTTTTTCAAACAGGATATATAAATTCTATGTAAATTATGCATTTTGTAATACACTACCGATTTGTTTTTGTGTATAGTCGAATCAAGTGAATACATAATATAATTAAAAATGGAAGTATATGATAGTTTTTAATAATTTTTTCTAATTTGCGTTTCTAATAGAGCTGTTAACGAACCTAAATGAGTTCGTTTATAGCGAATTTGAGTTCTCTTATAGCATAGTGCAATTTATTGTTTCAAAGTTGGTAGCTCTGCTTGCCAGTTATCAAACGTCAAACTACAAACGAAAGCAACAAATAGTTTAATTTAAATTTTATCCCTGAAATATGCAATTGTACGTCAAACTACAAAAGAAAGCAACAAATAGTTTAATTTAAATTTATTTGACAATTTATTTAAAATGTTTCAAATATGTCAATAGTTACTATCACCAGTCAAAAATTGCCTAAATTTTGAAATTTCGATTTTTTTATTTAAAAAGGGCATAGAAAATGCAAATTAGAAAAAATAGTATAAAAAACTCATTTCATAAGTCATTTATAACACTCGTTCCTTAGAAAACTTGAAATCGTGCAATAAAACCGGCCTTATGAAATTCGTTATTTAATATACCATTTTCTAATTTGCGTTTCTAATAGAGCTGTTAACGAACCTAAATGAGTTCGTTTATAGCGAATTTGAGTTCTCTTTATAGCATAGGGCAATTTATTGTTTCGAAGTTTGTAGCTCTGCTTGCCAGTTATCAAACGTCAAACTACAATAGAAAGTAGGAAATAGTTTATTTTCAAATTTGTCCCTGAAATGTACATTTGTACGGCAAACTATAAAAGAAAGCAACAAATAGTTTAATTTAATTTATTTGACAATTTATTTCAAATGTTTCAAATGTGTCAATAAACAGTCAACAAATTCCCTAAATTTTGAAATTTCGATTTTTTATTTAAAAAGGGCATAAAAAACACAAATTAGCAAAAATAGTTTTAAAAAACTCATTTCATAAGTCATTTCTATAGAATTTCTATAGAAAACTTGAACTCGTGCAATAAAACCTGCCTTATGAAATTCGTTCTTTAATATCTATTATGACATTATAACGACTAGATTTTAACGATTTTTGCATTATTTTATTTTTACTACTCTCTATTATCGATCTTTGCGACTTACAACTTGTAAAACCATGCTTCTAAATATTTTCCAAGCGATTTTTTAAGTACTTAATAATGAATTAGTTGGACGATTAAAATATTATAATTAAAAATATGTAGATATTCACAATGTTCGTTACATTTGTAAAAGAAATCTATTGCTTTAGGAGCCATCTCACAGATGTATCTATTTCAATAAATTTAAGCATTATCTATGAAATTAGTATACGTACCTATCTGTAGCTAATGGCTGATAATAAAGGGTACCAGTAGACGGCGCATGCGCTATACCGATAATTCCATCCATAAGAGTAAAAGTATCGCCATCGACGGTATAATCGGAAAAATCGGGATCAGGGAACATTGTTGGATGCGTTACACGCCATGTTCGGTCCTTAGCGGAATCATACACCACCAAACCTATAAATAAAAATAATAGATTTCATTTATTATATACATTTATATTCATAATTCAGAGGGTATATATATGCATTGCATGACACAACAATTTTCATAAAAGAAAATATATTTTCTTGTTTGCATTTTACTCTTTTATGTTTTTCAAAATTTCTCCATAAATAATTAATTATAATTCCCTTTATAAATATCCTATATGTCACTAAGTAGTGCATATACACATTGTTACCTGGGGCAGCTGTATCAGTCATATAGACAAGGGCGTCGTCGCAGGATCCTTGCAGCGTTTCGTCCAGGACTAAATTCGTTAGCAAGGACGCGGGCCTTAACACTTCCCTCGGAAATACGACAGTACGAATGACGTGATCAGTTCTTAGATCGAAAATGACAATCTTCGGAGGACACACAACTCTGAAGTCTTCCAAGGATGTCATTACACCGGAATCTAAAACCTTCAGCCACGAATAAATTAGTTTAGTATTGATAATTTGCACGATATTTTTATGGAAGCTAGTAAATAAGATCATATTTGTCGTTACATAATGTAATAATATTTAACACCGTAGTGATAATTTTTAATATTGAAAAGAATAATTACGGAGAAAAGAAGAAGTAGCTCAAGATAAATTGATATACTGTATGAATCAATTATTATAATTATTGATGATATTGAGAGCTAAAAAGAAAGTATTGATGTTTGGAGTAATAATAAATATATATGATAAGATAATATAAATACACTGAAAAAATAAAATATATTAACGTCAAAAAAATGTTATTCATGTAAATTTTATAATTTTTATATTTCATATAAATATATATTATCATATGTATATTTGAGCGATCGCAAACTGTAGGTTAGTTTGAGAACCTAGTTCGTAGTTCGTAGTTCACTTCAATGTACCGTTCACGAACTATAGGTCGTGAACTACTACATCTTTTAAAAATGAACTAGTTCACGACCTATATGAAATACATGCACATACTGAAAATAATCTCTTTTTTTCTCAATATAAAAATATTAAATCGTAAAAAATAAATAAATTGAAATATTACAATACTTATTTTGAATTAAGAATGAGGAAGAAAAGACAACAATGTTTATAATTTATACAAAACATATATATAAGGAAATATAATTTCGTTCCGTTCACCAACACACTTTATCACTAAATAAATGTTAGTACTGTATATGTAATGTATACTATACTGCATCGTTTACGAGCCGTTATGATTCATGAACGGTTTAGTACACGACGGGTTCAGGACCTAGTACAAGTACATCAGTACGTGCACCGTGCACCATGTAGTTGATAGTTCACGAACTAGGTCATAGTGACCTATAGGTCGTTGCAAAACATCGTCACAGTACGCCCGTCATTTGATTGAACCGTTCAGAGTGAACAGTTCGCGAGTGAACTACACATCGCTACAACAAATAGCAAACACACTCTCGAAATATAATCTAAATGTAGCTGTAATAATCCAATAAAAAGCGTATAGTAATTTTGGTTATAGTGGTAGAAGTTATTTTACAATGACCGAAAATTGCGCAGTTTTGACGTTAGATTTAAGGATCAGTTAAAGAGCTATAGAAATAAGATAAATCATTCAAATTTCGCGAATCATATTATAGATAATAGATAATATCGAAATTTTATAAATTTGTTCAAAAGCCGCAAAACTAAATTGGCCAGAATCACTGGAAATCCATAAACATCGAAAAAATCACAATACATTTTATTAAATGACCAACTGGACTTAATCTCTTCTTCTTTGTTCAATAAAATCCCATTACCTACCCCTAATACCTAATAGATTATAGACCTTTTGCCAGTGGCGGCTCGTGCCATTTCAATCGGGGGGGGGGGGGGCATTTCTTAAAAAATAACATAATAGTGAGAAATTTCGTGTTAAATAACTCAGCGTCTTGTAGATGGCCACGATATGAGAATCTGTCCTTCATCTGTGTTATAATTTTTTTTTGTAAATGTCTTTTGTAAAACGCCTCGTAAATGTTCGGTTTTGAGCACTTCTTGCACAAGTTTACGATAAATTTAAATCAGGCAATGACCTACCTAATTCTTTAATTTTTACTTTGTCCATAAGATAAAGTATATAAAACTACTATTTTCAATAAAGAACTAACACCATTCATTTTTATTAAATTATTTCTATTAAATATATTCTTGGAGAAATACGTGGCAAATCGTACATATGTACATATCGTACATACACAGAACAAATGCTACTGTCTTATCTGGCTATTCTATATCAATTTATATACATATATACTAGACTACTCTATTCTCTGAATTGTGGCTGTGGTTCTATGGCTGTTCGGCGCGAAAGTATCGTGGCATCAATATTTTAAAACAACTATATATTCTTAGCTTTGAAGCAGCGTGACATCACATTGTTATGACTTATCCCAAACCACTGGAATGTGTGTTACATTAGTCGATATATGTATAACGACACGCGAACGATAGAAATAGATGCTATACTGCATACGGTTGCTCTCACTCTAGCGCTTCCAAAAGATAGGATGAGTGCATATGCATTTGTCTCGTACTTGCTAGCTGCCATATCGTGTTGAGTGTTAGGTATGTTCGCGACGCAAGCTTGATCTTTTAGGGAAAATAATGCGGAGATAAAATATCGCAATACAATTATATATCTACGGTGATGCGCTCAATGTTCAGGAGGGGCGCGTGGCCCGAGGCCCGCATAGGGAACCGCCCCTGGTTTGTACTGTAACTCAATATATGACTTGAAAATGTGTGAATAACACGAAATTACAATGATATAAAAACAAAGTATTCTCTTATTCCCCAATTTACATACCCATAATCTATTGCAGGAATCTGCTCTTAGTCTATAAACCGATATCAGACTATCACAGGATGCATTGCCGCCCTTTCCCGACTCGTGGAGTGACCAGTCCGGGTATGCCTGCAGCACAGGACTGGACTGAGGTGGAGAATTACGGGGAATAGTGGCCACTGTTGCGGGGACGCCAACCCTCAAACGGGGCATCGCTAGAAAGATGCGATCATGGGTCACCTCCAATCCAGTGAACACCGTATTTTCGGGTCTAAAAAGATACGGTAAAAGTTTTGAGAGTTGTTGCATGTTTAATCCTGTCAACATTATTATATTTTTTAAATTATCACTACGGTGTTAAATAATAGTATAGAATATCACCCAAATACCGTAACAAATACCGCTGAAAATAACACAAAAGGCCGCAATCGTCTTTACGTAGAGGTAAAAAAAATATTTTTAAGTAAAAGTTTTATTCAATCATTTTATTTCCAATTATTTTCTATTGCTTTATAGTATGAAATATTTGTGATAAAATTGCAACATTTGTAAACAATTCATACAAAAATCCTTCTCGCCAACATGACGTCAAAATCCTTCTCGTCATTTTATAAAATCTAATTATTTTGGAATTACTAAATATAGAAAACAGGCAATTGCCGCTTTATTTGCAATAAATAAATAAATAAAATAGTTTTAATCCTGTACTATTTGTACGCTATTTTCAGCATTTTACGCTTCTGTCTGTGAAAATACTCCGGTACAAAGATCTGGTACAGAGTTTTTTTTTTATTGTTTTCTTTAATTAACACAGAATCTTTTAATATTCATACACATAACATATAATCGATTTTACTTCAATTTTTAGTAGCATCAAAATTAAATATTTAACATTTCTCTTTGTCGTGTAATGTGTTACATATACAGAATTGCCTTTTCCAATTATGAGATTTTTTTATAGTTTAATAAGCCATAGTTAATAATTTAGACATAGAGACATCTATAAAATTTATGGGTAAAATGTGGTTTACGGTAAAAATTCCTAAAAATCCGGCGTTAATTTTTCTGTGTCCAGGAAGGTCAGGTCAGGTCAGGTCAGGTCAGGTCAGGTCAGGTCAGGTCAGGTCACGATTTTTTTCCATTTTTTGGTGGACTATACAAAAAATTCGTGATTATTTTTTTTTAGTATGGAATCCGATGGGATAAAAAAATGGCCGCTAAGCCTGTTGACCATCAACGACTTGTGTAGGCAGCCGAAAGATGTTGTTTTGGGCGAGTTGCAAAAATGGGGGTTGATACCGCCAGATGATGGGTCGTATCTGTGTCCGAAATGTTACCAACCATAGAAACATAGTAATTGCTGTGAAAATTGCAAATGTTTCTGCCTGGTTTTTTCAATTCAATGTTAAAGTTTCCACCCTAAAAAGGCCTAAAAACCCTCATTCCTCAAAATATGCAAATTTACCGTAAACGTAATTCGCTCCAAATTTATTTCTACGGGTACTCTTAACATGTTTATACTTACACTACCATATTTTCGGACAAAACAATAGATAGCGTTAAGATTTGCAATCAGTTCAATTGGTACTGTGGAGCGTTATGGACGTGCGAATCTAGTTGTGATATTCTGTCTGCTAAATTGAAATTAATTTGTAATCGAAGTATTACTGTAAATATAGTTAAATATATAGTTTGTGTGGGTAATGTGCCAGTGCATGGCAAGTGATAACGACCCTGTCAGGAGTTAAGTAAATGCATTCGGAAGAGTTTGGACATTTTAAATAACGTGGTAACTCAAGATAATTGATCTTGAAACTACAAGGGATTGCAGTTCATCGGTGAGTCCGTTTCATGTCATACACACTCAAAATGCAAATAATGCAGCTCAGTTGTTAAATAAAGAAACAATATTACTTTCTGATAATACTCTTTTAACGGCGAATAATACCGGTTCTATGTGTAGTAACTATAATACGGAGGTGACCGTCAGTGGTGATAATAGCAATCTGGATGTGATAACAACACACTCGTCAACAAATATTCCCTGTACATATAATAATGTTACATTTATATGATACAAATGATATTGGTCCGTTCGTTGTTTATATTGAAAATGGCGTTCTTACATCCAATGACTCTTGGCAAACTAATATTTAGTAATCATTTGGATCTACATGCTGGTGTTTTGAAAATTGCAAAAATTGGCAGAAATACGGTTAAGATTAATTTAAAATCTCCCGTATCTGCTAATAAGTTAATTGAATCGAAGTATTTTAAAGATAACAAGTACAAAGTTTATATACCTTTGTTTTTGATTCGAAAACAGGGTGTTATTAGGGATGTAGAATCTTCAATATCGGATCAAGAAGTGTGTGGAAATATTTCTTTTATGTCAGGTGAAATAGATGATATTTTAGAGGTCAATGAGAAGGAAACAAATTGATAACGAATTTATACTTGAACCTACTCAGTCAGTCTTAGTGGCTTTTAAAGGCCAAAAATTACCGTCAATGGTTGCTATACATAAAGTCTGTCGCCAGGTGGTTCCATATGTACAAAAGGTGGCCCAATGCATAAAATGGTACAGATATGGACATACTGATAAATTATGTAAGGGTGATACTCGTTGTAAGAATTGTGGCGACAAACATGATTTTGCTATTTGCGAATCTTCCATTGCAGTGTGCGTGCATTGCAAGGGAAATCATTTGGTGAATAATAGGGATTGCCCGGAATTCGACAAGCAAAGAAAAATTAAAAATACTATGGCTGTGCAAAATATATCATACAAAGAGGCAACTGATAATACAAAGAATTCGTATGCAGCTTTGGCTTCAATAAATTTGCCTGCTTTGAATATACCTGCAACTAGTCGAGTTGGAGGTAATACAGGTTCTAGCTTCTCCATTCCGGTCAAGCGCAACAGGCCCAAGAATCATTGAAAATAATGTAACTATGCAGGCACATCGACACATATTGAGGGATTATTCATTTGGTAACAGTCGTCCAAGTTCAACAAGTAGATATAATGCTGATACAATTTCTAATGTTCAAGGTAATTATACTGATCATAGGCCAAATAAGCAAAATTTAAATTTGATTAATTTTGAAGGTTTAATTAATAAACAAATGTTTGTTAATAGAATGTCGCAAGTTATCGTTAAAGTATTACAGTCAACTAATAAAGAAAACGTAGAATCCGTGTTAAAAGCTAATTTAAATTCTATTTTAAACGACAAGTCCATATGGCAATAAAGTCTTTTAGTGATAAATCAATGGAATTGTCGTTCTATTGTCGCAAATAATGGTAGTCTCGAGCTATTTACGAGGTGTGTTTAAAAAGTAATGAGACTGTTTCAATAAAACTCTTTATTTATTTTATATTTGCAATTCAACCTTATCACCTTCAAAATAGTTCCCTTCTGAGGCGACACAGCGTTGGAGACGTTGCACCCACTGCTCATAGCAGTGTTGGAAGTCGTTCAGTGGGATCGAACGAAGTGGTCCGCACGGTTTTCTGAATCACGTTTATAGTGATGTCCCTTGAGTTGAATTTTCAACTTGGGAAAAAGGAAGAAGTCACAGGGTGATAGATCAGATGACTAGGGGGGCTGAGGAACCACTGAAATTCTTTTTGTGTCAAAAATTGCCTAATAGAGAGTGCTGCGTGACAACGTGCGTTGTCATGATGCAACATCCAACTTTCAGAAATACTTGGTCTGACGCAAAGAACTCTTTTCCTTAGTCTCTCGAGAACTTCGCGGTAAAACTGCTGATTGACAGTTTGCCCCGGGGGCATAATCTCCTTATGAACAATCCCCTGACTGTCGAAAAAGCAAATGAGCATTGTTTCAATCTTGGATTTGCTCATCCGTGGTTTCTTCGGACGTGGTGAGTCGGGGGTGTGCCACTCCTGACTTTGGCGTTTCGTTTCAGGGTCGTATTCAAGTACCCAGGATTCGTCACCTGTGATCACGTTTTTTAGAAAATCTTTGTTAGTTTCAATGTTCTGCAGAAGATCTGAACACACAGCTCACCGATGTTGTTTTTGCTCAGGTGTCAGGATTTTGGGAACCATCTTCGAACACACCCTTCGCATGTTGGAATTCCTCAGGGGAGTATTTTAAGCCCTACGTTATATAAAATATACACCAATGGAATTGGAAAAAATAATGCTCCCATATGCTAAAATCATTCAATATGCTGATGATTTAGACCTCAACATGATTTAAAACAAGGATATCAAATAATAGAGAATATATTTAGTCTCTTGGAATCTTGGGTGACAAAAATGGGATTAAGTATAAGTTTGGAAAAATCGGAAATGTGTACTTTTATCAGGAAAAGGTGCGCTATCCCAAACAGAGTAAAATTAGGTAAACACCATATACGGCAATTGGAATGTGTTAAATTCCTAGGAGTTTTCTTCGATAAAAAGTTGAATTGGAAAAATCATATACTATATACTCAAAATAAAGCCGCTAAATCTTTAAACGTACTCAGATATCTTTCGAGAAGGAATTGGGGTGCAGATCCATCTGTCCTCATCCAGGTCCATAAGCTGCATATACGGAGTATTCTCGATGTGGGAAGCATGTTCTACGTGGATGCATCCAAGAGCTTATTGAAAATTATAGACTTGGTATATTATAGAAGTCTTCGAATTGTTTTCGGTTTTTTAAATAGTTCTCCTATCGATAATATTATAATGGAATCGGCGGATTTGCCTCTGATGTTCCGAAGATCTATGTTGTCAAATCGATTCATAATTGGCTGTATTAATAAATTTGGTCTCCGAACTGCATGAATTGTTCATTTTGGACCTAACTGCGAAATTTTGAATTAAAAAAAATCTCCTCTTATGGTTGAAAGCTATGGCAATGTAATCGATATATGTAAGGATATGTTTTCTCATCGTTCTCTTTTCGCTTCTGAAAATTATCAAGTGTATCTGCAAGATATCCAATGTAGATTTATTGATAATTATATCGATGTGGTCAAAGAGAATCATATAAATGATGTATTCAATGAATTTATATTTACTAATTACAATGAGCACATCGTATTAGATACCGATGGCTCTAAGACTATTGACTATACCGGGGCAGGAATATACGTTCCTAAACTAAATATTAGGAAGGCCATTCGAATCAAGAATACGTTCTCTGTATATGATGCAGAGCTGATTGCTATCATACAAAGTTTATAAATCATTGACACATGTGAAAAACAATATTATCTAATTTGTTCCGATAGTAGGAGTGCCATAGATTGCTTAAAGAATTTTAATTGCAAGTCTGAACTTAATCTAACTATATGTTCAAAACTCTACAAACTACAACTTTAATCGAAAAGTGTCTCCTTTCTATGGGTAAAGGGACATTGTGGTATATCTGGTAATGAAGTAGCTGATCATGAAGCTAGGAATTCTTCAGATATTGCGGAAATTTCTGCCCGACTATAATTTAACAAAGTCCAATTGCAATCGATGGTTTAATAGTGTGATAAAAAAATCCTGAAAAAAGCAAATATAATTGGAATGATAACACCGGTAGATACTTCAAGTCTATGTTTCAAGATATTAAGGTTGTTTGGTTTCATGGCCATAATCTAGGCAGAGATATGGTTCGAGTTATAAGCAGATTAATCATGCGCTGTCACCTGCATATCTTCATAAAATTAATATTGAAGACAATCCTAGTTGTTGCTGTGGCCCAATATGGTTCGACACAGCACATTATTCTCGAATGCTCTGAATATTCAGCGAACAGAAATACAATGTTCAATAAACTGTTGAAATATGTTCCGTTCCCAGTAAATTTAAAGACGATCCTGATATCAAATAATGTGGGAGTCTATAATATTTTATATGGTTATATTAAGTCCGATGATATTAGATTATAGTGGTATGAGTATGATAGTGCATATATGTGTTTGTGTCTATTTATCCTAAATTGTTTTTCATCCTTCCAATCCGATTGGTCCTCCTTTGTATGTGTTACTTAAATGGCTTGACAGACCCCAAGTCGAGAAGATTATACCCCTGTTATAAACATCCTAGAATGAAAGAGTTCCTGGACGTAAGATAGTGTGAATGAATGAAAAGGTTTGCTGGTTCAATAAACTACGGTTTAAGACCATTATAAAGAAAAAAAAAAAAAGATTTGCTATAAACATCCGACTGAATTTTGTTCCTTCAAAATTCTAAAAGTATATTAAGATATTTATATGATACATATATATTTATACATATTTATTAGACTTTTATCAAGATAATCTAAATTATAATTTCATTTCTTAAGGTGGCGGCGATTGGTAGCAGCTATTGATAAAATCTGCGTATTTTACCATAATTGGGGCCGATGTTCCTTATGTATTTAAATTAATTTAACATTATTTTCCGATTTCTAATAACTCTTGCCCAAATATTTGATATATTTGAAAGCATGAAATTTTCATTTCTATTTGAAAGTGTTTTTTTTTTAACTTTTAATGAACATTTAATAAGCAATGATGTTTATTACCCAGCCATTTTAATATTCCAACTTAGGTATTAAGAGTTCGGCAAAGTGACCGATGATGTGATAGTTTTTGGCAGTTTCAAAGTATAAAAAATATTTCTAGCTCAATTTTGAGATTTATTTAAAAAGTAACTAATCGGTCATTATCTAATCTAAAACTTTCTTCATATGTGTAGTCATTCTTCATATAATATTTCGTTCTTAGTAATTCTTACTAATCTAATTTCTTGTCTCAAAATATATCGAAAATTAAACTAAATTTTTAAACGCCCATCTGCGACGAACTATCTTCAGATGGTACAACTTCGTTCCACTACTTTTTACGGTTTAATTCACATCTAAAATTACATCGTCTTCATTCGTCCATGTTTTTCGTCGGTTTCCCATCTACCAATTTATCATTTAGCTTCGTTATACAAATCTTCCATACTGATACATTTATTTTTGGAATCCGAAATCTCAAATAAAAATATACAATTGAATAAGCTTACCGGAAGGCATTAAGAAAGTCGTAGTCATAGGGAAAATTAAAATTGAACAAACTCCATTGGTTGATTACTTCCACATCCGATGCCCTGACGATGCAGGCGAGTAAAAGAAACGCGAATGATGACGATGCAGTCCACATCCTGAAATCTGAAAGAGAATTTTTTTTTATTATATTGAAAATTTGATTTTCAACTGGTAAATCGAATTAAACTGTGACAATCTGATTTTTTCATAACATATTTAATATATGTAATTATGATTTTAATATCATTTAATGATTTGCAATTATCAATTTGATGCCTGATCTAAAATTTGGGTTTACAAGTGTAAAATTTATGATACATCTTACAAGAGTTAAATTAGTAATTGATTACAAATTAAGTCGATTTTTTCACGTATAACATTTAACTAGATTTCTTACTATTTTAGGATGGTAGAATTCATCTTTATATATTATTAGCATTTAAAATATTCTAAAAGCCATTGTAAGGCGAAGTTACAAAAAATAAATTAATTGAGATTAATCAGAACATTATTTATAATTTTTAAAATTATCACTACGGTGTTAAATAACGTAACTTAAAGAATTAAGTAGCTAGATGTACATTTTGAAGACTATGCCCCCATCTTCAGTAGCACAAGATAAAAACGGAATAAAATACGAATCGTGATTGATAAACTATTAAATAAATAATTCAATATGACAGAAATATATCAAAAATGGCATATAATATGACCTATATATATTTGTAAAACAATATAAATTAATAATTAACGAAACTAACAAGTAGCAACAATAAAAATTAGTTTGTCATATCTAAAATAACAAAAAATAAATAAAATAAAAATAGTTCTAATAATTCTTATAAAAGTCTTGCTAATTTTCTAGGAAATCCCTTTTTTTTTTATTAATTTCATTAAAAAATCTGGTATTTATGAAATATCTTATTCTAGTTGTCCTAAAGTATATATAGAAGACAAACACGTAGACCAATTGAAACTAGATTTAAGGAGCATTTAACTCATTTCAGATTAACTAGAAAAGATAAAAGTGCTGTAGCCGAGCATATTTTTGAAACAAGTCATCCTATGCAAATTAGTTCACTTATGAAAAAATTGCTACTGAAGATGGAGGCAAGACTTCGAAATGTACAAGCTACTTAATGCTTTAAGTTACGGTATTTGGGTGATATTCTATACTATTATATATAATATCAATAGGAAACTTTCCAACTTGAAGCATTTGATTACATTCGATAAATTTATTAGGTTAAAGAGTCCGCAATCCTAAAGATTGGTTGGAAACAGCACGCCATGCCGATCTATCCTGAGCTAATCCCTTCATCTCCCTATAGCTATTCATCTCAACGTCTTCAACTATCTGACTCACATACTCCAATCTAGGCCTACCTACCCCTCTCTTTCCCTCCACTCTACCTTCTATGATCAATTGCATAATCCCCCCATGCCTAAGAATATGCCCTACTAATCTGTCTCTCCTACGCTGTAACACTCTCCAGATACTTCTCTTCTCCCATACTAACTCTAGTACAGCTTCATTTGTTACTTTATCTTCCCAACCAATCCTCATCATCCTCCTATAACACCACATTTCGAATGCTTGTAATCTACGCTTCTCTTCCTTTCCTATAGTCCACGCCTCACACCCGTACAGTGCTACACTCCAAACATATACCTTCAGTAATCTTTTTCTAATACCCAAGTCAATATTTGATCTTAAAATCTGTTCTTTTTCTACGAATGCCTTCCTATCCTGTGCTATCCTACACTTTATATCTACCTTGCTTCGATTATCTTTTGTGATTCTACTGCCTAAATAACAAAAATCTGACACTTCTTCGATTCTATTATCTCCTATTGTGATCCTCATTTTTCTACTGCATTCCTTTTTGTCACACCTCATCACTTTAGTTTTACCTATATTTATTTTCATGTTAAAATCCCTAGTCAATACTGCCTGCATACCATTCAATACCCTTTCTAAATTCTTTTCGCTTTCTTCCAATATAGCTATATCGTCGGCGAATCTCAACATATATATTTTCTCTCCCTGTACATTCACACCTACACTATACTCTTCTTTTACTTTGTTTATTGCATCTTCTATATATAGATTAAATAATAACGGTGAAAGTGTACATCCCTGCCGAACTCCCTTCCCTATTTTTGCTACCTCTTCTTCCCCCTCAATTCTAACTAAGGCAGTTTATTATTTATTACAGTATAAGATTCGCTTAGTTTATATTTAGAAATAAAATATCGAATGTATATGTTTCGAAATGCTTAACTGAAAGACCGACTAAAATGTCTTAATATTAAATACTGTTCTAAATACGGTATGTGGCAAACAAAACAAATTGGAACAAATCTAATTTATTCGTCCGGTTAAAAGTTATCAAATTAAAAGATTACCAATTCTCCATATTTGTCGGTTTATCTACCCACATTTTTTGCATCATCATCTTATTGGCCCACATTATAAATGCTATTATCCTACGATTTATCCATCTTTTATTTTTATTTTTTGATATCAGCAGGTTTGGGTGTATGGGCAATTACCATTTGACTTCTTCTGATTCGTCTGTCTTCTTACATTACACCTCGTAGCCGAACAATATCACACTACCAAAATCATTTTATTAGTCTCTTCCCAATGCCTAATGCCAACTTCAAATTAGTCTATTGGTCAGTTAAGTGAAAGAAAGGGAACAAGCAAAAAGGCCATAATCATCGGAACCAAAGGTATGACTTGCAAAATGACTATAAACTAAAGCATTCATAAATAAATCAACATCGAAAATATATAACACGCGCCTATATTTTTATTTATTTTAAATAAACAGATCTCATTACCCAACAATATATGTAATTGTTACGTTTTCATTAATCGGTAATAGTTTTTATCTACTTTCATTCAGTAAAGTAAATATTACAGTTTAAAAGAAAGTTTTGTAATGATGACCATTACAGCACTAGTGCTGTAATGAGTTTTTGATTAATAGAGTAACATTTAAAAATTATTTATTATATACATTTATAACATATTTATTGCAATTTGAAATTTGCAGACCAGAGGTGGACATCACTGAGTTATTCAGGTTGGCGTTTTTAACTGTCATGGTTTTTTTGGAACCCATAATCTTGTTTGCTATTTCTTTCTTATTTTCTAAAGAACTCTCAATATACCTCTCTGCAGTAGCAGAGGATTTCCACTCTCCGTGACGCTTAAGCATTTGCATATCCACCCCACCATCTACCAGCATGAAAGCAGAGGACCTCCGAAAACAGTGGCCCGTATATTTTTCGGGTCTCTTCAAGCGCAACTGCTTTGCAATTAATTTTGGTATATTTCCAAAGGTATTGATCCCAACAGGCTGCGAGTTACATTTTCCTTGCTTATAGAAGACAAAAAAACTCACGCCTGTGAGTAGCACTAGGAGGACGAAGCTCAGCATATTTTCGAAAAATTGTTAAGCAGTTAATACCTGCCAGGTTTCCTTCGGTAACTATAAATTCTCGTACGATTTTCGTTTTTGTAGATGGAATTACGATTTTAACATATGATACTTTGTCTTCAATGTGATCTAACATTAACTATGTAAGTTTGACTCGTCGACAAGCCCCAAAAATGCCAACGATCATCACAACTTTCATAAGCAAAAAACAATTCATCCTCTGCTGTGCCCAAAAATTTACATACTTCATTAGAAAAAATGATAGACTTTTTTGCCGTGTATCCATCTGAACTTCTGTATAAATTTGCTTATATCTTGATTTTTTCTTACGGAAATCATGGTTCTTAACATGGAAAGTGCGTCCAAAGCGTTGACGGCTTTTGTGATTGTTGCTTTTCGGCGAAATACGCCAACAACTTTTTTTCCGACATTTGTTTTATTCTTTTTGAATAACACCATTTTTCAAATTTCTAGTATTCAAGTTCATATCGTAACTTTGATTTAGCGGGAATTAGATTTGAAATTGCTCCATTTGCAGCTTCCTCTACTTCCGAGGGTAATCTTTCTTCAGAATCAGACATTTTCAAAGAGTACTTTTTTTGCAAACTTTTGCTATAAATCTGACGTGTTTAACAGTAACTAAGATAACTCAGAAACAACAAACAGTTCAAGACTACTTAGAAAACTTAACAGCAGGTATCATTTTTGTTTAGAACATAACATTATTTAAAAATTTATTTTGACACTTACGAATTACGGATTACTTACAAAAGTAGTACAATTTCGTACAATAGTCGAGTTGTAAATTGATATTATGAATAATATGAATCGTTACAACACTTATATTGTAAATAACTATTACGTATTTATTTAATTAAGGTATTCATTTATTATATCATAATTATCATCACTTTATTACAGCAAACTTACACTTATTTACACTTTATTGCGTAAACTATTTTAGAATTTCTTTATTTATAACCTTGTCAGTGAACATTCAAACAAGCAGCAACGATTTTATAATCATGGCAATGATGAAATTATTTTAAATATATCCGTAATTATTTCATAAACTAGAGCACGCATATATCTAAACTTTAAATAAGTCTTTATAGTCCAAATACCTTATTGTCTATATCTGATTAATTGATTATATAATTCAAGATAAACTGAATGTATATTTAGTCAAATATACATTTAATGTTGAATCACTATAATTATGTCACTATATTGCAAAATCAATGCATTTGTCATAAAGAATATCACCCAAATACCGTAACAAGCATTAAATAGCTAGATGTACATTTCAAGCGCTATGCGCCCATCTTCAGTAGCACAAGATAAAACTAAATAAAATACCTCTGTCACGAATCGTGATTGATATACTATCAAATAAATAAGTCAACATGACACAAGTACTTCAAAATTGACATATAATATGACCTATAAATCTTTTAAAAACAATACAAATTATAAATACTAAATTACATATTATAAATTAACGAAAATAATAAGTAACAGCAAAAAATATTGGTTTGTGAAATCTAAAATAACCAAAAATAAATAAATAAATAAATAAAATAATAATAATACATTTAAAAATAGTTTTTATTAAATAAATTAAATAGACAAAATGAAATTGGGCCCGAATCTGAATTCAATAAATTTGATTTAGATTTATACATGTATATACTTTAATAAGCATTTAATTCGCAATAATTTAAAACATTTTTAAGTAATTTAAGTGAACTAATTCGAATAGGATGACCTGATTCAAAAATATGCTCGGCGACAGCACTTCTATCTTTTCTATTTAATCTAAAATGAGCTAAATGCTCATTAAATCTAGTTTCGATGGTCTACGCATTTATCCTATATATACTTTAGGACAACTAGAACAAGATATTTCGTAAATACCCGATTTTTTATTGAAATCAATCGAATCTTTTGGATTTCTTAGAAAATTAGCAAGACTATTATATGTTACTTTAAAATTATATATATTTAAAATACTATCTAAACCACGTGCAATTATATAGGATCAAATGGTAATTTAACAAATTTTGGAGTTGCATTATTACTTTGTTCCAAACTACTAATATTTTTGATATCTCTTGTTCTTTTAAATTTTCTTAATATGTTATTTATAATTTTAGAAGGATAGCCATTTTTTACTGCAATACTTCGAATATTATTTAATTCAATGTCATATTTATCATTAGATAAAGGAAAATTTAATATGCGGTTAATTAAAAAATTAAAAGCAGCATATTTATGTTGACGACAATGATTTGAATCGTTCTTTATATAGCAGTCCGTATTTGTAGCTTTTCTATAAATATAAAATTCTAATATATTATTATTTCTAATGACTAAAACATCTAAGAAAGGTAATTGATTATTATTTTCGATATCATAAGTAAATTTAATTGAAGGAAATTTGGAATTTAATATTTTAATAAAATCATCAATATTAGATTTTTCAGTATCAAAAATTGCAAAGATGTCATCCACATATCTAATCCAAATTCTAGGAAAATAAATTTCACTTTCCTTTAATTTAGTTTCAAAATAACTCATAAATAAATTAGCAATAAATGGACTTAAACAATTTCCCATAGCTGTACCTTCCTTTTGATCAAAGAATTTACCATTTAAGGAAAAACAATTCTGAGAATTACATTTTTTTTAAATGCATTTGTCCTTTTTAACTTGAAAATGTTTTTCACTAAATCTACGATGGATCCAGTAAATTTGAAATTTTTGAACGATTTTAGTGAACATTTTTCAAATCTGTCACGATCTACATAGATATATTGTACGGCTCTTATTTTTATACAGAACAAGAATTGCTGATAACTAATTTTAATATTATCAAGAAAGTTACATATGTGTTTAAAAATTACACTAAAATAAAAACTGAGGATTGAAATAATTGTTGAAGGAAATGATGAAACTATAAAAATGGAAACTGTATCAAATTATATTCGAATCAGTCATTACATAAAAGGCTATTGATGAGATAAAATACTGAATCAAATTAAATTTTATTAAAATGATTTAATATTAAAAATTCTTAGCCAGCAACAACAATATCAGCAATAATGCGAAAGCAATAAAACATATTAGTATGAAAAAATTCAAACATAGCCAAAATTCATTCCTACGGTTTTTAAATACAACGGATTTTTAAATTAATCTTAGGAAAGATATACAAAAAATATAAATTGTAATAGAGATTTCTATACAAGTTAGATTTTACAAATTGTTAGAAATTTGAATTCGGCAACAAAATTGAATGAAGAAAATATAAATTACAAATATTATTCCTAACCACAACACTTCGAAAAGCAGCAGTTATATAATCAAAATTGTATAACTAAATTAAGTACGTAAGAAAATGATTATTCAGAAGATGTTTATCCGCAATTTGCGGAAATGGCATCCGAATTACCGTAGTCTATATCAGTATAGTTTGACATACGAACAAAGAGAGAAATTTCATTCCAAGAGATCATTTACAACTAACTTCTGTTAAATAGTTTTACATATTTGCACGCAAAGACAAATGTTCATATAGCAAAGATAATTGCGGAATTACAATCGAATTCCTGGAAGTTGGTATACAAATCCCAGGTAACTTGACATCTCCTGCAGAAACCAGATGTTTAACTGACATTCTCATGTGTATTAGTGAAAGTGTAAAATGATATCGTCATGCTGTGTGCAGAAAAAAATTGTTTTGTAAACGTAAAAGTATTTAGTGTGTCAAGCTTAGAATTTGACATTAAAATTAAATAGAAAACCTGTTTTAATTCAAATTGTAGCGCCGGTAAAATATTTTGAATGAGGGTAAATGACAATTCTCACAAATTTTCGAATTTTTTTAATTTTCCGTTTTTAATCTTGATTTTAAAAACGGAAAATTGAAAAGATTAGAAATTTTGTGAGAAGTTACTACTTCGTCCTTTACCATCATTACTTTATCTCATATAATGGACTTCCACAATTACAATTACACAATTACAATATTTTGAATGATCTAAATTAATGGCATTTTGTAAATAATCAGAAATTAGGCACAAATATAGATAATACTATAAAAAAAAGAAGTATATAATACAATCTAAATGTTTGCACTACGACAGCAATTTTTTTTTTGAAAAAAATTACACAATGATTCATTTTGAAATTAAATCATATTAAATTAAAAAAAATATTATGCATCAGATTAAATGAAATGGCTTCTCCGGGTCTTTTCATCTAAGGGAACCGAATGAAGAACTTATTCAATTACAATTTAAGATACAAATAATCCATTCAATTGTACAATTAGGATTTTTTTGTGAATTATAATATTTAAGAAAAGTGTAAAGAACATTTATTTAAAGAAGCTAGATGCGCATTTCGAAGACTATTAACTTATTTAAGTGAACTAATTTGAATAGGATGACCTGAGTTAGTCAAAAATATGCTCGGCTACAGCACTTTTATCTTTTCTATTCAATCTGAAATGAGCTAAATGCTCCTTAATAAATCTAGTTTCAATTGGTCTACGTATTTGTCTTCTATATACACTTTAGGACAACTAAACCAAGATATTTCATAAATACCATATTTTTTTTATTGAAATCAATCAAATCAAATTTTGTAATTCCTGAAGAATTTATATTTCACATAAATTTGAAATCTTTTATTTAAATACATCAAAATTTTGTATGGAGTGAAGTATGGAAAATAAGTTTCTGAAATGATTTAAAATTCATCATTCGTCAATCATTTTTATATAAAAATTAGTTGAAATTTTCAAGAAATATGACTAATAAAATATAATATTTTTAATAAAATGAATATTAAATATTGTTTAACGTTTTTGATTTGGTTTATTATCGGCAAAACTTGGGATAATCAAAATTAACACTAATTTTGAATTAATCAAGAACGAACATACGCCGATTTGATGCAAAGAGTTTATTTCATCAATCTTCAGTTGGTTTACCTATTACATTGTCTGCACGAAATGTTGTGCGTAAATAATAAACCCTATATTTTCGCGTTTTACTTTACTTACTATTTTAATTTCTTTTATTTGTTGGTGTGACTTAATATATTTTTAAAGCAATCATTTAAATTTAAAAGGTTAATATTGTAATAAAAGTAAATTGGGAAAACAGCACTTTTTTAGGAATATGTAGGTTTCCTTACAGGAACAACATCATCAATAAAAAATTGTCAATAATTAATATGAAGTTCCTTTTACCAAAAAGTAAATAGAATAAAATACAATCATTATTTCCATCAACATTTTATACAAATTAGATGAATTTAAATTTATAAATTGTTCAGAATAGCGTCAAATATAATTAATATATACTTTTAAGAAGATTTTTTGCAATAATTTATGTATTCACTTATACTACATGGTTCTATCAATAATAGATATTTTTTTATTTCCTTTTTAAAACATGTAGATGTAAATTTTTGTATCTGTTTGGTACCACCGATTCAAAAAAAAGGCAATACAATTGAATCGTTAATTGTTAAATCAAAACGTTAATTCTTCGTTTCCCGAGGGAGCTGAAGGAAATTGATCCCCAAATCCTATTAAATAGGCTACTGATTACGTTTGCATGCTTTAGAACATTGAACTTAACTTAACTTAACTTAACTTAACTCAAAATTGCTTCATTTAATAGCAGCGCGGTTTTTTTTTCTAACAATTTCACGCACTGATAAATAGAAATTAATTTAAAGCGTGATTTTAACCGTACTTTTGAAATTTGTTTATTAAATAAAACAATTTTTTAATTTAAAATCAATATAGCAATTCTAGTAATGAATGTGTCGAAATGTGCATGCGTGCAAGAAGTCTTCGCATTTATTTATAGCTATTTATTATACTAATGAATAGTTATTATTTAAAAAAAAATTTTACCCGTACTTTTCATAAATTAAAAAAATTCTACAATTTAAAATATCTTGCGTTGATTAAATAAATGTCTTCTGACATTATTAATAAGTCTATATTCATACGTTTTCAATAAGCTGAAGTCTGTAATAAAATCTAATTGATGATGCGTTTATTTTCTGAATATTATTCAATTTTATAACGACATATAATAAAGAAAAAGTATGTATAATATAATATAATAGTAAGGATGTTATTCCATATATGTTCTTCAATTTTGGAGCAAATTGTTCATCTTTTACTAAAAAACGATTACATCAGAAATTTAACTTCCATTGGTATTTGATCAAATATATCAAAAGGTAAAATATATTGTACTAGTTAAATTAAATCATTTTTACGCACTTTATAAGAAAATGATAATAAACGCACAAATACAATTTCCTATATTAATGTTAGTTAGTTAAAGAGTCCGCAATCCTAAAGATTGGTTGGAAACAGCACGCCATGCCGATCTATCCTGAGCTAATCCCTTCATCTCCCTATAGCTATTCATCTCAACGTCTTCAACTATCTGACTCACATACTCCAATCTAGGCCTACCTACCCCTCTCTTTCCCTCCACTCTACCTTCTATGATCAATTGCATAATCCCCCCATGCCTAAGAATATGCCCTACTAATCTGTCTCTCCTACGCTGTAACACTCTCCAAATACTTCTCTTCTCCCCTACTAACTCTAGTACAGCTTCATTTGTTACTTTATCTTCCCAACCAATCCTCATCATCCTCCTATAACACCACATTTCAAGTGCTTCTAATCTACGCTTCTCTTCCTTTCCTATAGTCCACGCCTCACACCCGTACAGTGCTACACTCCAAACATATACCTTCAGTAATCTTTTTCTAATACCCAAGTCAATATTTGATCTTAAAATCTGTTCTTTTTCTACGAATGCCTTCCTACCCTGTGCTATCCTACACTTTATATCTACCTTGCTTCGATTATCTTTTGTGATTCTACTGCCTAAATAACAAAAATCTGACACTTCTTCGATTCTATTATCTCCTATTGTGATCCTCATTTTTCTGCTGCATTCCTTTTTGTCACACCTCATCACTTTAGTTTTACCTATATTTATTTTCATGTTAAAATCCCTAGTCAATACTGCCTGCATACCATTCAATACCCTTTCTAAATTCTTTTCGCTTTCTTCCAATATAGCTATATCGTCGGCGAATCTCAGCATATATATTTTCTCTCCCTGTACATTCACACCTACACTATACTCTTCTTTTACTTTGTTTATTGCATCTTCTATATATAGATTAAATAATAACGGTGAAAGTGTACATCCCTGCCGAACTCCCTTCCCTATTTTTGCTACCTCTTCTTCCCCCTCAATTCTAACTAAGGCAGTTTGGTGTTTATATAAATTAAAAATTATTCTCCTATCCTTATAATCTATACCCGTTTCTTTTAAAATTCTAAACATTATGTCCCAATCTACATTGTCAAATGCCTTTTCTAAGTCTACAAAAGCTATGCAAGTTACCTTTCCTACCCTCTTTCTTTTTTCTACTACCGTTCTTAGTGCTAGAATCGCCTCTCTCGTCCCTCTGTTTTTCCTAAAACCAAACTGATCTTCTCCTAGCCTTTCCTCTACTTTATTTTCTAATCTCCTATAAATAATCTTTAACAATATCTTCGATGCATGTGATAGTAGACTAATGGTCCTATAGTTCTCACACAAATTAGCTCCTATTTTCTTCGGCATTGTTACTATTCTACTACGCTGAAAATCCTGTGGTACTTCTCCCTTCTCATATATTTTACAAACTAACCTGTATAATCGCTCCTGCATTTTTTCCCCTGCGTGTTTTATTAATTCGGCTGGTATTAATGTAATTTTATTAATGTAACATCAAAAAATTATTAAGTAATGAAATTAAAGTACAATGAAAGAATATAATAAAAAAATTGAAATATCAATGCCATCGTATAAAGATATAAATGCCAACATCCTTCCTTTCGAATTCCAAAGACGTAATTTATAACTATCCAACATAGAATTGCAATAATCAGAAATAGTATATAATATAATAAATATAATAACATAATGTTATCTAGTTTGTAGAAAATTGTTAATTTCTTTCAATTTCTAGAAATAACAACTCAATTTCTTATCACGTACAAATTTATGTGCAAAACTCGTGTTTTATAATTACATTCTAGTTAACCAAGTAATATTAATGATCGATATTAAATTATTATATATAAATAAATCAACAATTGTGGAAGTAAAAGTATTTCGTCCTTTGCTAACCATATTTTCGGTTATGTTTTAATAAATTAATTATACAAAACCCATATTTCTATCGAACTTGGAACTTGAAACTTGAACTCAAATTGTATCATTGAATTGATACAATAACTAATGCTAATAAAAATATTATTTTCCATACTAATTGTGAGTTAATTATATATATTTATATATATAAGTAATTGCTTATTAATTAATTTAATTTAATTCCAATTGAATTAAAAAAATTGACTCATGTATTTAATGGCCAACTTTAATAACACAAGAACAATTTATTATTGTGGTAAGCGTTGTCCAGGAACGCAATGCAAATCATGAACGAGTTTAGCAAAAAAAAAAAAAACAATCGCTATTGTTTGTTACCGGACTAGTTATATACAGTGTGTTCGCGTTTAATTTGCCTGGCCATGATATGCGCACTTATCCAAAAATGGGGGTGCAATTGCTATTGCTTAAGACGCGCCTACAATCATTCGTTCTTTCTTCAATCAGTGGCGTAACAACTTACTACCAAAATGAGTAAATGTTTAACCATTTAAGATCAAGTGAATTAATTTTCAATGTGTATAAATACTTTAAATCTGATGGCAATTTGTCATCGAAGGAAGTAAAGGAAATAGTGTCTGCAGCAACCAAAGTGTCCATAAGAACGGTAGCTACAATTATAAAGGAAGCTGAAGCTCCAGGTAACGAAAGTGAACCGAAATTTTCTACACCAGGAAAGAAGCGTTATTCGAAAGGCGACTATACGACATTTAGAAGATTTTGAAAATTGTGACTTTCGGAATGTAATACATAATTTTAACACAACCGAAAATACAAGAGTTACGCTTAAAACATTACGTGAAAACTATACAGTGACTTAGGATGGGAAGGACATAAAACTTCCTTAAATCATTAGTTAAAGAGTCCGCAATCCTAAAGATTGGTTGGAAACAGCACGCCATGCCGATCTATCCTGAGCTAATCCCTTCTTCTCCCTATAGCTATTCATCTCAACGTCTTCCACTATCTGACTCACATACTCCAATCTAGGCCTACCTACCCCTCTCTTTCCCTCCACTCTACCTTCTATGATCAATTGCATAATCCCCCCATGCCTAAGAATATGCCCTACTAATCTGTCTCTCCTACGCTGTAACACTCTCCAAATACTTCTCTTCTCCCCTACTAACTCTAGTACAGCTTCATTTGTTACTTTATCTTCCCAACCAATCCTCATCATCCTCCTATAACACCACATTTCGAATGCTTGTAATCTACGCTTCTCTTCCTTTCCTATAGTCCACGCCTCACACCCTTACAGTGCTACACTCCAAACATATACCTTCAGTAATCTTTTTCTAATACCCGAGTCAATATTTGATCTTAAAATCTGTTCCTTTTCTACGAATGCCTTCCTACCCTGTGCTATCCTACACTTTATATCTACCTTGCTTCGATTATCTTTTGTGATTCTACTGCCTAAATAACAAAAATCTGACACTTCTTCGATTCTATTATCTCCTATTGAGATCCTATATTATTATCCATATTGTACGTGATTTAGGATTTACGTTTAGAAGCACAAAAAATAATCGTAAAGTTTTAATTGAAACGCACGATATCGTGGAGTGATAATGCCAATGAAGGATTGCATACGAATATCTCAAAGGGTCAACGTTTAATAATAATTCATGCCGGTGGTGAAAGTACCAAATTGTTTGACAATATTTCAGTCGCGTATATAAATTGGAGACTATCACCATGAAATGAATGGTGAAAATTACGGAAAATGGATAACAGATAAATTGTTACCAAATTTACCGGAGGATTCTGTAATTACGTGCCTTACCATAACATGCAAATTAATCGTGCGCCAAACAACAATTCTCCTAAGTAGGAAATGGTAAAATGGTTGTCCGAAAGAAAAATCCATTCACGCATCTAATGTTAAAGCCCCAACTGTACGATATTATAAAATCTCAGAAAAAGAACCACATTACATATAAATTTGACACACTTTTCACAGACCATGGACACAGAGTTTTACCTTTACCCCCTTAATATCCGGATTTGAATCCTATAGAACTAATATGGGCACAAGTGAAAAACAGTGTTGCTAAAAGAAATGCGACATTTTCTTTAAAAGATGTGAAAGTGTTAGTAGAAGAGGAATTCAACAATGTCACACAGGAGCTTTGGACAAAGTGTTGTGGAAACATTATTAAAAAAGAAGATTTTTATTTAGAAAATGAAACTATAGTGGATACACAAACTGAACAATTAATTATAAATCTGAACGAAGAATCCGACGAAGAGGACAGTAATTTATTTTTAAATAGTGACAGTGAAGAATAATTGTAAATTATTCTATTTCTTATTAAATATCCATTAAATGAACATTACCTATAATATCACACTGAAGAAATGTTATTTATGTATGTAATAATAGCATATGACGACGAAATTTTATAGGCCACTAATTTATGTTCATTTACTATTTTGTATTTGACTTGTTGTATCTTTGTTACTTAGTTTGTTACATGTAATAAAGTAAGTACTTTTGCCCAAAAATTTACGAACATGGTAGCAACGACAAATGTATTGGGAACGCCACTGGTCGACAGAGTTGAAGAGAAGAACCGCCTTCTATTCACGGAGAATGCCGAATATCCCTTCGCTATCTGCGCGACCCGAGGCAAACTTATAGCGAACAAACTGTACCTGGGTAACGTACTTTTTAAACCTATCTGCAATTGTATTACTATGCCATTTGTTGCTAATGTATGCAATATGTTTTTTTTAAGACCTAGCTTATAAGACCAACATCAACTGTTCCATAAGCTGGCACTAGTTCTATAGAAAGTAACCGCAAGGTCGCTTATTATATTCACACAATACATATTGCCAGAAATACATGCAGATTTATCAATATCACTTGACAGAGTGGTCTTTCGTACCCTTTGATATTGACTATATAAACCAGGGGTCACCAAACTTGTTGAGAAACGGGCCGGATTGAAATTTTTAATAACATGGGGGGCCGGACGAAAAATATTCTTATTGAAATCCTATTAGAAAATTCACAACCAAATCATAGAATTTTATAGAATTAATATTTCTTATATATATAATATTTATATATAAAAGTCGGGGGCCAGATGAAAATCTTTGGCGGGCCGGATACGGCCCGCGGGCCGTAGTTTTGTGACCGCTGTTATAAACTCAAAAATAAGTTCTGCATGTTACGTATTACGATCTCCAAGAGACATTATATCAAAAAAATCGATGCTAAAGTATAACATGGTATGATAGCTAGCAAAATCAGATATTGTATAGAATTCTGGGGTAATTCACGTTTTAGAAAAATGACATTTAAATACCAAAAGCGATCAAATCGAATTATTGCTAGATTAGGATACAGAGATTCTTGTAAGCAGTTAATCAAAGTATAGAATATCACCCAAATACCGCAACTTAAAGCATTAAGTAGCTAAATGTACATTTCGAAGTCTATGCCCCCATCTTCAGTAGAATTTTTTCCATAAGTGAACTAATTTGAATAGGAAGACCTAATTGAATAATATGCTCGGCTACAACACTTTTTTCTTTTTTATTTAATCTGAAATGAGCTAAAGATATTAGGACAACTAGAACAAGTTATTTTATAAACACCAAATTTTTTTATTGAATCTTTGTACATACTATCGTTACTCAGTAGCGCATATAAGAATGAAGATAGCATTAAATAAAATCAATTACCTGGTCATAGCCAGGGTCTATTAGAGGAGGGGCGGCTGCCCTGGGCCTTACAATATTAGGGGCCTCAACTTGGTAACTCTATATGTTAGACAAAAATATAGAGGAACGGAACTAACGGAAGTTTAAAACTAACCATAAGACAGAAATTAGGGTGAGTAGAAAAAATGTATAGGCACATGCAGTGGCGTAGCTAGAAATTTTAGGCCCTAATGCAAATGTGGGCCAAGGTTGTGGACCCCGTTGTCCCGCATTAATGACCAGATAGCGCGTATTTTAGACTTCTGAAATAATAACTGAATTTGCTAATGTTAAAGCGCGCAAAGCTTCTGTGAAATAATTAAATGTTATACCTTCTAAATACCATTGCTTTTATTTTCTTGCCCGCAATTTTATTTTAAATTTTGTAGGGCCTCAAAATTATTAGTTACCCCGGGCCTCGCATTTTCTCTGAAAGGTCCTGGTCATGGCAATAAAGACCTATTGAAATCACAACGACCTCACTGCGAAAAGTACAAAACTAGCGCTTTTTACAATTCTTTTACATTGTTTAACCTTCTTCCTAATGTAATAAAGGATTCTACATCCCATCCATAAATTAAAAAAAAAAATACATGATATGCTATTTACAGAAGCTTATTATAAATGAATTCATTGATAGCTTTAGATAAATATTTTCGTACTTAAGTAGGTTTAAGATATATAGGTAAATTTTAAATTGTTTTAAGGTATTTTATTGGATTGATAACTATTTACTGATATTTACTAATACTATTTATTCTGAATACATGTTTCGAACAAAATTGTATATTATTGTCCCCATTGTCTTCACATTGTTAAAAAATGTAGCAATTTATTCAATCATGGTATTGATTTTTCTCATATTGAATGTGGTACTAGTTATATATTTTTATCTAAAGTTAACAATTGTTATTTATGGAATTTTACTATGTCTTCTGTAATTCTACACCAAAAAGTTTTTGAATAAACTTTTCTTAGTTAGTTAAGGAGTCCGCAATCCTAAAGATTGGTTGGAAACAGCACGCCATGCCGATCTATCCTGAGCTAATCCCTTCATCTCCCTATAGCTATTCATCTCAACGTCTTCAACTATCTGACTCACATACTCCAATCTAGGCCTACCTACCCCTCTCTTTCCCTCCACTCTACCTTCTATGATCAATTGCATAATCCCCCCATGCCTAAGAATATGCCCTACTAGTCTGTCTCTCCTACGCTGTAACACTCTCCAAATACTTCTCTTCTCCCATACTAACTCTAGTACAGCTTCATTTGTTACTTTATTTTCCCAACCAATCCTCATCATCCTCCTATAACACCACATTTCGAATGCTTGTAATCTACGCTTCTCTTCCTTTCCTATAGTCTACGCCTCACCCGTACAGTGCTACACTCCAAACATATACCTTCAGTAATCTTTTTCTAATACCCAAGTCAATATTTGATCTTAAAATCTGTTCCTTTTCTACGAATGCCTTCCTACCCTGTGCTATCCTACACTTTATATCTACCTTGCTTCGATTATCTTTTGTGATTCTACTGCCTAAATAACAAAAATCTGACACTTCTTCGATTCTATTATCTCCTATTGTGATCCTCATTTTTCTACTGCATTCCTTTTTGTCACACCTCATCACTTTAGTTTTACCTATATTTATTTTCATATTAAAATCCCTAGTCAATACTGCCTGCATACCATTCAATACCCTTTCTAAATTCTTTTCGCTTTCTTCCAATATAGCTATATCGTCGGCGAATCTCAACATATATATTTTCTCTCCCAGTACATTCACACCTACACTATACTCTTCTTTTACTTTGTTTATTGCATCTTCTATATATAGATTAAATAATAACGGTGAAAGTGTACATCCCTGCCGAACTCCCTTCCCTATTTTTGCTACCTCTTCTTCCCCCTCAATTCTAACTAAGGCAGTTTGGTGTTTATATAAATTAAAAATTATTCTCCTATCCTTATAATCTATACCCGTTTCTTTTAAAATTCTAAACATTATGTCCCAATCTACATTATCAAATGCCTTTTCTAAATCTACAAAAGCTATGCAAGTTACCTTTCCTACCCTCATTCTTTTTTCTACTACTGTTCTTAGTGTTAAAATCGCCTCCCTCGTCCCTCTGTTTTTCCTAAAACCAAACTGATCTTCTCCTAGCCTTTCCTCTACTTTATTTTCTAATCTCCTATAAATAATCTTTAGCAATATCTTCGATGCATGTGATAGTAGACTAATGGTCCTATAGTTCTCACACAAATTAGCTCCTATTTTCTTCGGCATTGTTACTATTCTACTACGCTGAAAATCCTGTGGTACTTCTCCCTTCTCATATATTTTACAAACTAACCTGTATAATCGCTCCTACATTTTTTCCCCTGCGTGTTTTATTAATTCGGCTGGTATCATATCAATCCCCGCTGCTTTGTTATTCCGTAAATCATTTAATGCTCTATGAAACTCTGACCTAAGTATGCTAGGACCTAAGTCATCCTCTATCTAAACTTTTAAACATCTAAACTTTTCTATCTATCATATAACAATTGTTTGTAATAATGTAAATGTTGTGATATATTTGTTAATATAGTTTTATGTTTTATATTACAGACGATTTGAAACAAAAATTAAATACTTATATTGATATTACTAAATGAAAAATAATTACGAATCACGTGGGAGTGGAAAGTCATACAATATACGGAAAAACCAAAATATCTGGGACTCACAAACTGGATGGGTCGCTGACATACACTGCCACAACACCTTGTAGAAAGTCACATCCAGGAATACTCTGCAAAGGAATTTGGCTGGAAGTAAGTGGGGCGTGAACCCAAACATGCTAAGAACAACAGCCCAAACCCTCTGTTTCTCGACGGGAGAATATGCCCGCCCAGTGTGAAATTGATCAACTCATTGAAAGGCTTACGCGTTGCCCTAAATCCTAAGAGCTGGCACGTGCGAAAATGTTACTGGCACGTGAATTATTTACAGATCACGGTTTAAATTAGTCAATTTATATCTGCACGCGCTTTACATGAGCGAAATTTTCTAGAATGAGGTAAACTTATTGAATGAGGTAAACTCAGAATACGATAGTTTACATATGTATAACAACGTCCGATGGTTAAGTCGAGGAAAAGTTCTTCAAAGATTCGTTAGATGAAGTTAGACTTTTTTTACATAACGAGAAAATCATTGAAAAATATAATCAATTAATGGATGTCGAATGGCGTTCCAAATGAATGTTCTTTACTGATATATGTGCACATTTAAATGAATTAAATGTGGTAGTGCAAGGTGTTAATAAGACAGTTGTTGTCATGTGTGATTTGATCAAAGCATTGAAGTTGAATTACAAATTTTCAACTATAATGTTATTTCTAACACCTTCAAATATTTTCCGAATATAAAAAAATTATTAGCAGATCTAGAATTGCATGAAAAGCCAGATCAAATGGCTTAGATTTTTGAATAGCTGAATTTGGAGGATATAGAAATGCAATTAATCAATTTTCAATCCAGTTCTATATGAAAACAAAAGTTTGTCGATTTGAGAAGTGAGTTGGAAATAATTGATAATGTTCGATTATTGGGCGTACTTAAAAAGAACGCTGAAGAGGAACTATTGATAACTTGAAATTTTTAATTGTTTAAAAAAAATTAGCGACCGCCGTGTTATCAAATTTCTCCTCTACTTATGCTTGTGAATCATTGTTTTCCCAAATTATTTTCATAAAAGACAGTTCAAGAAATAAAATGACTGATGTTCGACGTATACCTTATTAAAAGTAACGAAAGATGAACCAGAAAAAGACTGAAATCCAGATAATGCTTTCTGAATAGATAGCCACCAGTCTTTGTCTCAAGAGAGTTCACCCGGAAGCTACGACGACTTGAAAACCTGGTGAACAGTCATCAAATAAATAACTGGCGTTACTGCCGTAAAATCAAATAAAGCAAGATGGGCGTTAGTAAATGTGGAGAATAACTTTTGCGAATGTCACAAGACATACAACACCTACTCTCATGCGCAAAAGACCCACGTAAATGAACTCCTGATGATGTTTGGGTGATCAGCGATGAAGCAACCGATGTAGCCCTCAACCGGGTGCATAATCTTGGCTGACTAACTCCGAACTCGAAAAAATAACATAAGGAACCAAGTGTAAGAGTCTTTTTCACTGCCCTAGAGAGTAACTGCAGACTTTTGCAAACGCTGCATTGTGAAACTGTTGCCCAGCGTTTTAAATTTGATAAAAATACGTAGAAAACCATTGCGTACTAACTATTTAAAGAATGCTAATGTAAGCGGTAGAAGACGTATTATACTAGCACGTGCAGCAATGACCCAGCTTACTAAAATATGGAAGCATGGGAACCTAACAAAGGCCACCAAAATAGGAGTGGTAAGGGCACTGATCTTTTCAATCTTCTCATACGCCTCTGCAACGTGGGTAATAAGATCCAGGGATAGACGTCGTATCGATGCCTTTGAAATGTGGTGCTGGTTCAAAATGTTACGAATACCATGGACAGCAAGAAGAACAAATGTTTCCAACCTAGAGGAGATCAAACCAGCCTAAAGATTATCAACAGCAACATATAGTCGTATATAAAAAAATTTCGGACATATAACACGAAGCAACCACATGGAAAAAAATTGTTATCCTTTGGGCAAGCGCAGGCGCGGTAGCTCACCAACGCACTGGACGAACCTAATTTCTAAATTAACAGACCTGAAGTTAAAAACCGCAACCCAAGAGGTAAATATACAGCAAAAATCCGGCATGGTTATCGCAGAGTTATCCAAAATTTAGATCAAGACAGATTATGTCACAATCACTAAACATCGGTCACGATGTTGGACTAAGATGAAGAATGTAAGCGGCAACATCATGCCGAAAACATACAAAACAATTTTTAGAAGCCCTCATCTAACTGAATATAAAATTCTTACTTTTTAAGAATTCTTTAGAATTCGTTCGTTAGTAATTTAATTATCCATGAATATCTCTCTATTGTATAATATTTTCTACTAGGTGTATTACATTCACAAAACGGGAAAATTATGAAAATATTGTGAGATTTACCGCTAGAAGTATTCTTGCGATGTTCCCGTACAAGAACTTGTGTCTTATCAAATTGAAAAGACAATGCATTTCATGCCATAATATGAGAATAACATGATCTCAATTACGAGATTTATTGTAAATTGGGAAACGGATCTTATCTCACGGTTATCTTATTAACATCACTATGCAAAAGTTACGCTCTTGGAAACTATTATCATCACAATGTGTTTAAAGTAAATTTAGGTCTACAATTTTTTATATTATACAAGAATATTCAGTAAACAAAGGTGTAAAAATTATAGATAAAACTCGACACATTAACAATTTTCATTGTATGCTTAATTTTTACCCAAGTGCTTCCTGTCGTAAAAAAAGACTACTTAATTTTCAGTTGCTACATTATACATAAACAAATAGTAATATTTTATTTTACTATCAATCAATTCTAAAATAATACGAATAGGTATCAAAAGAACTGAACTTCTAACGCTATTATTTTAATCGCAAGAACTTTTGAATTGCAATTTTTTTGCAAGAACTGCAGAAACTGAATGTTTCCCAATAATCTAATAAAATCAAAGTTGACAAAAATACATGTATTTTCTAACTTAACTCATAAATTTATCTTTGTTTTTTTATATTTTCTTAGCAGTAATATAAAAATAACTTGAAAAATAAGGATTAGAATAGGAGATGATAAAAAAGAAGAGTTTCATCAGATATGTGATATATAAGAAGTAGAATTTCAAAAGATAAACGAAATAAGATTGTGTAAGAAATCAATCAAACCGAATTTAGTAATTCCTGAAGAATTTATATTTCACATAGATTAGAAATCTTCTAAATACATCAAAATTTTGTATATATAAAGAGTATCGAGTGAAGTATGGAAAATAAATTTCTGAAATGATTTAAAATTCATCATTCGTCAATAATTTTTATGATAGACCTTGTCGAAAAGGAGCAATTTTAGTGTCAAATATTAATTTCAGTTATTAGAAAAATATACTAATACGTGTGGAGTGTAGCATTATACATATATGAGGCGTGGACTATAGGAAAGGAAGAGAAACGTAAAATGAAAGCAATTTTACAAACTTATTCTACTAATGCAATTTATATATTTTCTACAGCAATAAAATCTATATTACTCATTTTATAGACACGACTAAAATTTCGATTGATCAATTTATTGGCCTATCGCCAATTTGATTAGGTAACATTTAATAACAAGTTAGCAAAATGATTAAACATTTAATGGGTAGTGTCAAATCAATCATCAACATCAGATCTGACGAAGTTTTCTACCAACTAGTCGAATATGAATCTAGGTTTATTAAATATTTATTTTTTTAAAGTATGAAAATATATAGTATTTTTTATCTTATTCTCTTTTGTTTATCGTAATATCGTTTACAAATAATATCGTAATACAAATATATTTTGTTTATCGTAAAAATTACTGGAAATATCAAAATAATATTTTACATAACTTTATTAAACGACGAACGATAAATGCTAACCATTTATAATAAATATCCTTCTGATTAATTTTTATCGTAGTCGATAAAAAATATTCAATTTTTTGTATAAGTGTGCTCGCGGACAAACTGTGTCGTAAGTAGCGATGTGTAGTCCACTCGCGAACGACTCGTAAACGATGCAGTATAGTATACATTACATATACAGTACTAACATTTATTTAGTGATAAAGTGTGTTGGTGAATGGAACGAAATAGGAAACTCGATGCAATATTGCAACAGCAGTATTGCCGAGCTGAGTCACAATTTATATGTTGGTATCAGATAATATAATTAATATATTCGCAAGATTAAATATGTTCTTAAATATGTCATGCCATAGCAAATTTTTGCAATAATGCAAAAATAAACACCTGAATCTTATAGTTCTTCTATTTCATACTGAGTGCAATGCAATCACTTAATATCAAATCAAAGCTTTGAAGTTTTTATATTGAGAAAAAAGGAGTTATTTTCAGTATGTGCATGTATTTCATATAGGTCGTGAACTAGTTCATTTTTAAAATATGTAGTAGTTCACGACCTATAGTTCGTGAACGGTACATTGAAATGAACTATGAACTACGAACTAGGTCCTCAAAGTGACCTACAGTTTGCCATCGCTAGGGTACTCAGAGCTATCAGAATTAAATTTAAATTGGAAAATATGACATCAAATAAATTCGAGAAAATATATTTTCCGTGCGACGAAACGTATTATAATTTAATTGTTGAATGTCAAATAAATGTAAAATAAAATAACCATTTTTAACATGGCCTGCAAATGTTTCAGATACCAGGGCGATATAAAATAGTAGGAGAGTCCCTGGTATAATCCTTTTTATGTGTATTTAACACTCCTGCAAATTATTTTCTTCATAGACGCTCGTGCAACTGATATTATTACTTTGCGATTTACTGTTACTTGTATTTTATATATGAATTATTATAATCATTTTTATCAATGAGTCTAACGAGTTTAAATCTTCGCGTTAAAGTTTTTACAAGAAATGTCATAAATTGATACATATATTTTTGTTATTTTAAAATAACATCCAAATAATAGCGATTTCTTATTTATTGTATCTTTTGACATTTTCTTATTTTTACTACTTATTAAACGTAATTCAAATAGTTTAGTTTTAACACCCTATATACTATTAATATTTCTTCCATTTTATATCAAACAGATTATGTTATTTAGAAATTTTATATAGATAGATTATAATCTATTATATAGATTATAATCTAAAAATTATATCCCAAATCATTTATAAGCTAGATGCGCATTTCGAAAGCTGAATCCCTATCTACAATAGCACAACAACCAGACAAGAATACATTTTATGATAGTCATCTGGATTTAATCTATAGTCATCTTCGATTTAAAAATATATTCTACTTGTCTCGAATATTTTTAGTATTGCTTGAAAAATATCTTTTTACTTCGTGCTGGAAATCCTGTCACCCTATACTTGAGAAAATTTGTTGCATATAAAACAATTTAATCGTTTAAATATATGCAATATATAATCGCATATGGAAAAATTATATCCGCAAGTAAACTACTGACACATGAACTATCAATTTTAGATACCTATTACAAAATATAACTAACTTGTAAACATAATAATATAATTTAAATATTCTATAATATATTCTATGACGTGTTTTAACTAATGATGGGTACATTTCACTAAATGGTTTCCATTAAACATATAATCTGCCTCTGTAGAAAACTAGAGAGGCACTTACGCAAGTTTCCTTTCAAAGAAAGTTAGGCGTTTATATCGTAACTATATATATAGTAAATTTTCGTTCAAATAACCGCACAAAATATTGCATTATAACATTTGTATGAGCAGTATTTTTTAGATTAATGATATTTGTGTTTTAAGTGAAAACAATTAAAAAATAATATTCTTTTTACTATGTAAAATTCTAGATAAAAGTTATAATTGAAGATATTTTTTATATCTTAGCGGACCTAATTCATCCTCTACTGCGCATAAGGGTGAGCTTCCACTACCATTGTTGCCATATATGAATAAAAAACTTCAGTACAAAGTGCTCAAATTGTAAACTGCATAGCAAAATTCAGATTGAGAATATTTAATGTATATAATATATACGGCTTCGATTAAAGTCCACTATTTAGTAAAAAGTTATTTATTATTTGTTTTGATCAATTATGCTAATATAATACTCTGTGTATTTGTTGGCTGTCGATATGACAACATTGCAGTAATTTTGACCACACCCTCAAATGACAAAAATGCAGTGGCGAGCATCGGGGTGTTGAAGTGGCCAGTATATTTTCAATTTTTTTTGTTATCATTGGTCTTATGCATAAACTAGTCTTAATTTGTAATGCGCGGTAGAAAGGGGGGGCCCGCCACTTAAAAAAAATAGCCTTGTTTAAGATATATTTTTCAAAATTAGAAATATATGTATAAAATATCAGCGAAATTGACTTCGTCATATTATTTATTTCATTATTGTACTATTGAAGATGGAGCATATCCCTCGAAAAATAATTTAAGATCCAAATATAGTGAACAATATCATTGGCTTAAAAAATATATATATATATTATGATTATTATATATGGAGGAGCTAGAAAGTGTGGAACAGATAGATGAGGATGACTTAGGTCCTAGCATACTTAGGTCAGAGTTTCATAGAGCATTAAATGATTTACGGAATAACAAAGCAGCGGGGATTGATATGATACCAGCCGAATTAATAAAACACGCAGGGGAAAAAATGCAGGAGCGATTATACAGGTTAGTTTGTAAAATATATGAGAAGGGAGAAGTACCACAGGATTTTCAGCGTAGTAGAATAGTAACAATGCCGAAGAAAATAGGAGCTAATTTGTGTGAGAACTATAGGACCATTAGCCTACTATCACATGCATCGAAGATATTGCTAAAGATTATTTATAGGAGATTAGAAAATAAAGTAGAGGAAAGGCTAGGAGAAGATCAGTTTGGTTTTAGGAAAAACAGAGGGACGAGAGAGGCGATTCTAGCACTAAGAACGGTAGTAGAAAAAAGAAAGAGGGTAGGAAAGGTAACTTGCATAGCTTTTGTAGATTTGGAAAAGGCATTTGATAATGTAGATTGGGACATAATGTTTAGAATTTTAAAAGAAACGGGTATAGATTATAAGGATAGGAGAATAATTTTTAATTTATATAAACACCAAACTGCCTTAGTTAGAATTGAGGGGGAAGAAGAGGTAGCAAAAATAGGGAAGGGAGTTCGGCAGGGATGTACACTCTCACCGTTATTATTTAATCTATATATAGAAGATGCAATAAACAAAGTAAAAGAAGAGTATAGTGTAGGTGTGAATGTACAGGGAGAGAAAATATATATGCTGAGATTCGCCGACGATATAACTATATTGGAAGAAAGCGAAAAGAATTTAGAAAGGGTATTGAATGGTATGCAGGCAGTATTGACTAGGGATTTTAACATGAAAATAAATATAGGTAAAACTAAAGTGATGAGGTGTGACAAAAAGGAATGCAGTAGAAAAATGAGGATCACAATAGGAGATAATAGAATCGAAGAAGTGTCAGATTTTTGTTATTTAGGCAGTAGAATCACAAAAGATAATCGAAGCAAGGTAGATATAAAGTGTAGGATAGCACAGGGTAGGAAGGCATTCGTAGAAAAAGAACAGATTTTAAGATCAAATATTGACTTGGGTATTAGAAAAAGATTACTGAAGGTATATGTTTGGAGTGTAGCACTGTACGGGTGTGAGGCGTGGACTATAGGAAAGGAAGAGAAGCGTAGATTACAAGCATTCGAAATGTGGTGTTATAGGAGGATGATGAGGATTGGTTGGGAAGATAGAGTAACGAATGAAGCTGTACTAGAGTTAGTAGGGGAGAAGAGAAGTATCTGGAGAGTGTTACAGCGTAGGAGAGACAGATTAGTAGGGCATATTCTTAGGCATGGGGGGATTATGCAATTGATCATAGAAGGTAGAGTGGAGGGAAAGAGAGGGGTAGGTAGGCCTAGATTGGAGTATGTGAGTCAGATAGTTGAAGACGTTGAGATGAATAGCTATAGGGAGATGAAAGGATTAGCTCAGGATAGATCGGCATGGCGTGCTGTTTCCAACCAATCTTTAGGATTGCGGACTCTTTAACTAATATATCATATTCTGATTTTTTTTTTAATAATTTCAAATTGATATATGCATAATGGATTATTATAATCCTTAATAAAGTTCCTTACATTCAGAAAACTACTTATCTCGTTTACAAATTGGCATAATTTACGAATTCAAAATTAACGTTTTGTACTTGAATAAATTTCGGCACGTTTTTACAACAATGTATCAATGAAATACAATCTATTCCACTTATTAATAATATTAGCATACTCACATTTTTTTGAAGTAGAATTTGCAAACTGAACTGATTGGTAAATGCTCTTTCACTTTAATTATGTAATTTCATTGCACTTGAAATTTACTAAAGCTAAATGATATCGCTCTGAAATAGAATGTGGAAGTTAATTTTATTATTGGGGGAATAATTTTATACTTTCACTAAATATTCGATTTTATTGTTATTACGTAAAAAAATTATATTTCTTTTTACAATATGTCTTGTTCTCGTAATAGAGGTTTACTAAACATATTCAAAAGGTATTTATTTTTTTTAATTGTTAAAAATACGAACAAACGCCCGAAATTCTGTAATGAAGAAAAATTATAGTAGTGTAATATATCTTGCCTCATATTCAACAAGTATTTTACAATTTTTTTAAATATTTAAATATTTTTTTTTAATATACATCCAATGCGTTCATTAGATAATTATAATAAGAAAATAATTAATTAGAACGAATGATGAAATGTAAAATTATACTTTAAAATTATTAAGCCTAAAATTTGCTGTTATTAAATATTGACGTCGTCATTTTGGCAAAGAAAAATTCGATTTTTCGACAAATGAATTTCTACCTGTATTCAAATTAAATTTATTCCAATTAAATATCAATAAAATTCAAATTTTAACAAAAAAATTATATTTTACTGTTTTTTTAAATTGTATATAATTTTACGAGGAATTATTATATCAATGATTAAAATATACTTAATTCGGAGTAATGAAATTTCCTATACAAGTTTTCTCTTACAATAGTCACTTGCATGTTACATTTAATTCATATCAATCATTTGAAACTATCCCAATTATTAGCATAAAACTTTCCACTGAACAACAGCTATCATTAAAAGGCACACTTCGTACAATAATCCTGCGTACGCCATTGAAATAAGCAGGGGCTTTTCTCAAAAAGCAAATTTTCTTCAGTAGCAATAAAATTTGTGGCGGTATTTTGATCACTCTTTATAACAATTCGGATTTTAATGAAATTTATTATTTCAATCGCCAGATTTTTTTGCAAATATTATCAAAAGGTGTTAATTAACAAATTATTGTCGAGTACCTATAATCTGCCGGCTCCGATATTGGTGCCGTTACGCACGTTTACGAAGTAAAACCACGATCAGAACTGCGGTACCATTCTCACCAAAGACATATTATATAAACTGAAAGACACCGTAATGAACCTAGCCCAGTAACATTGTACCCAGATCTAGTACATACCGTGCTAAATCCTTCTTCAGGCCACATACTGCAACTCGCACACACGAACACGAGGTGCACTTTCGCTTGATAGATAAATGCAAGAACCAACATTCATATGAGGAGCAAATGTGCAACATATTCGATCGACTTCAATATCTCAATATACAATCAATAAAAAACTGGAAAACATCGTGGAGATTTAATAAATCGAAGCCCTCAAATGGACCAAATGATATCACAGAACATATTATTTATCCTTTACAAAATCAAGGACTATGCTACTTAGTTAGTCAGTCTTTCAAATTGGAAAATACGCCTTATAACTAAGCTTATGAATTTCTACTTTACAAATCGTATTGCACCAGATTGGAATCGTTTTAGTGAAGAAGAGATGAACGCAAATGTTTTGCCGTTTCTCACAAAGCTGAGCTCTGCTGATTGTGTTCTTTATTGATCCCCACAAAAATAGAATTGAAAATTTGGCAGACCTATCAAAATTATATTAAATATACTTTTTGAAGTGAAACTTCTATGGTATAGGCGCGGTAGGATAAATTAGCCTGAACGTCACGAAAAGTGAAACGCGTCCGTCACGAAAAGTGAAACACACTACGCGCATGCGCCGCCTGTATTGTGTGTATACGTGGCATAAGGCAACCAGTAGACGCTTGCGTATTTTATTATATATTACACAAACACAGCTTAATCTTTTAGTTAACAATTTCCATTGTGTGAAAAGTGAAATGTTGAAAAAGACAAGTACAGACAGAGTGCGAGCCTTTAGAGAACGGAAGAAAGCGAATAAACCGCTAATAAAAGTGCCAACAAGTACCTTGGAAAGAAGAAGAGAGTATCGAACCAGGCAAGGGGCGTTAAAGAAACACGGTGGACAAAATAACCTTCCAACCACCTCAAATACATTGGATGAATCGATACCGTTGTTAAGTGAGGACACAGTGAGTGGTATAGAGAATTTGAATGCCACTGATTCAGGCACGTGAAGATACACGCGGTGTGAGAGATCAACGAAATGAATCTGATACAGCTGAGAGAGCCATCGACAAATAGAAATGCACCCACTAGTGCATCATAAACAAAATTTACATTCTTTCAACCTGGTCATCGCGAATTTGATAAACAATTGTTCAATAATCCGCTAGGTACAGTGTGTTCCATATGTGATCGAATATGGTTTAAGAACGATGTGAAACCTGTCGATCCTAAGCACGAGCAACTTTTACATACTGCGTTTCCAGCCATTATCATTGAAGATGTGATAGCGTGCAATTAATGGCGAAATGCTCTCACTCGGAATACCATTGCAATGTTATCGATGTCAAATGGTTTTGTCTACCCAGAATTGCCTGGTCATCTACCAAAATTAGATTTAGTGTCAGAAAGGTTAATTTCACTCAGAATTCTATTTATGCAAATTCGACGTTTACGACATGTACATGGTCAACATGGGATTTATGGGCAAATTATTAATATTCCAATATCTGTGAATACGATGGTGAATCATTTGCCAAGAGAAACATTGATGATGATCATTGTATTAATGTGCACATAAAAAGAAGAAAAATACACAGATCGAGTTATTTAATTGGTTTGGTGAGAAAAAGAACGATAAAAATATGGCTACAATATTTAATCCAAATTCCTCTTTATAGACTGTACGACATTACAGTTAATAATGCTTTCTTTGATGATCAAAATCAATCAAAATCAAAATCAAATCGTTAACAAATGGAAAAAAAGCAATGCGTAAAATCAACTTTTCCTGGGAGCTAAGAAGTTTCACTTCTACCACGCGAGCGTCTCACGCATGTTTTTTTTATTTACCAGAGATATAAAACTGGCAATTTTCCTGTTAATCTGCAACTTTTAATTAATAAATAAATAATATATATATATTTTGTTCATTATCTTCCTGATAAAGAATTAATCAAACAAATTAATTTCATTGATTGCATTAATTTGTTAGGTTAAAGAAATTATATCATACAATAATATTTATAATACTTTGACCATATCTTATGTTTTTTTTTTGGAATCCATCATATATAATCAAATATCAAAAATATAAATAAGAATACATTATATTTGTACAGTACAAAAGCTTTCTTGGAATTTTCAAAAAAATTCATGTCAGTCTCTGAACATTAAGAAGGGTTCTTTGTATTTTAGATGAATCTTTGATTTTATTTTAAAAATTATTATTACGGTGTTAAATTATAATATAGAATATCACCCAAATACCGTAACAAGCATTAAGTAGCTAGATGTACATTTCAAGCGGTATTTGGGTGATATTCTATATTTGATTTTATTGTACGAATACATAACTTTATATTATAGTATTGTTTACTTTATTTACTCTTTAGCAGCTTTACGAATGATATCTCTATGGAATTTAAAGCATATTTTATGGTAATGATTATAAATGTTCTTTTGCATTTTCTTCGTATCGAAAAGGTTATTCTCAGATGCTGAAGGATTAAATTTTATAATATTTATATCTCTCTCGTAGCGATATTCTAACTCCCCTCAGATCTAATATTAAATTTGTTGCCTAAACAAAATAAAAATAAAATATATCTTATAATCTTATACCATACATTCAGCTCTTTCGATTTATTTATGTTTGCTTGTACAACATATTAACATAGGTAATTTGAATATTCATATTAATTAATTTAACAACAAAAAATAATTACGGCTTTCTTTTTATGATTATATTTTTATATTTGTTGTTTCTTCTTTATTTTTTGTGCGGTGTGAAGAAGCAATGGTGTAGTCAAAGCATATTCAAATTCCAGTCTCTAGAAAAGAATATGCAACTCTATTACTTATCTAAGGAAGTTGCGATTAAAGATAAATATGATCATAGAAATAATGTATAATTTTTTGAATGGAAAATTTATTACGAAGGGGTAAATTCTTGATTAAAGAAAAAGCAGTACAAAAGTTATATAAAAGTAATCACGGTGATTTCTAAAATTATTTTATTGCTACATAGATCTATATATATATGTGTGTGTGTGTGTGTGAGTGTGTAGACCAATATATATATTGAATTGAGAATACAAGAGTTTGAGTGAAAGAGCAGCCTCAACTTTTTATTATAATTTTGTAAATAGTGCATTTTTCTTTGTGCTGATTTTCACCATTTGAGTATTATATCTTATAATTTAAAACAGGTAACTTAATAGTATAGAATATTAAGTACGTAGATGCATATTTCGAAGGCTACACCACCATCTTCAGTAGCACAACATAAAAACGAAATAAATAAGTCAACACGACAGAAGTATTTCAAAAATGCATATAATATGACCTACAAATCATTTAAAACAATATAAATTAATAATTAACGAAACAATTAACAATAATAAACATTGGTTTGTCAAACCTAAAATAACCATAAATAAATAAATAAATAAATAAAAGAAAATAAATTTAAAACTAGTTCTTATTAAATAAATTAAATAGACAAAATGAAATTGGGCCTGAATTTAAATTCATTAAATTTCATTTAGATTTATGAATGTATATATATTTTCATAAGCATTTAACTCGGAAGAATTCAAAACACTTAAGTAATTTAAGTAAACTAATTTGAATATGATGACCTGAATGATTAAAAATATGCTCGGCCACAGCACTTTTATATATTCTATTTAATCTGAAATGAAATAAATGCTCCTTTAATATTAAGACAACTAGAACAAGATAATTCATAAATACCTGATTTTTTATTGAAATCAATCAAATTTTTGGGATTTCCTACAAAATTAGCAAAACTATTATATATTACTTTAAAATTATATTAATTTAAAATACTATCTAATCCACGTGCAATTATAGGATCAAATGGTAATTTAACAAATTTTGGAGTTGAATTATTACTTTGTTCCAAACTACTAATATTTCTGATATCTCTTGTTCTTTTAAATTTTCTTAATATGTTATTTATAATTTTATAAGAATAGCCATTTTGTACTACTATACTTCGGATATTATTTAATTCAATGTTATATTTATTATTAGATAAATTTTTTAAAAGGTAACTTAAATTAAATTCATTTCCAGAATACGTCTAACTATTATTTTTATTAATAAATGTCTCTCTTTGTGATTACTATTTTCTAGTTTTGGTTCTTTGCTTCTCACGACATATTACTCCTACCATCATAAGCTAAGGTATACTTTATAGATTATACTTGGACCTACCCACGCTGATACAAGTATTTACGATTTTTTTTTAAAACAATGCAACGGTATTGTTGTTACACCCAATCAACTATTGCAGGTAAGCGTACTCGCAAAACTATGCAATTCTTATTGTCGGATATGAAGAAGCAATGGTGTAATCAAAGCGTATTCAAATTCCAGTTTTTAGAAGAGTATTTGCTACCTTAACATTCTATCTTATTCGATTTTTTTTAGATATACAATTATTATATTATTACTGTATAACAATCACGATCAATGATTTATCTTGTGCTACTGAAGATGGGGGTAGAGCCTTCGAAATGGGCATTTAGTTAATAAATGCCAAGCGGCGATATATATATGTATGTATATATACAATATATATAAATGGAGCGTAGTGTAGCATTGAATCTATAAGGAATTTGAGAGAATTGGCACCAATGGTACAAACCCGTTTTATATAACAAGTAAAATCGACCAGATAAGCTATGGTCAATAAATAATTTCGAACCACTAGCGGTATCTGTTGACAGAAGTTTGTCAAATTTTAGGAGACGCTGACCTTAATGTATATATTTTTAATTTCAAATAATAAGAATTAAAAAATCATGCGACAATTGCCTTATATGATTTTTTTTTAACTATATATATACTTGGTGGAGCGAAACTAATGTCTAATTTTTAAATAGTTTACTTAATAAGTTATGCAAAATCTTGGGAATATCATAATAATTGAAAGAAGTCGATTTAAAGGAAATTTTGAGGAAGGATTTATAAAGTGTCAAAAAACTTCAATTTCAAAAATCATAATAATTACATATTATTCCTTTATATCATATATTTTTATTACTTTTTTTTTAAATTATACTTATTTCTTCATTACTGGACAGATTTTTAAGATGGAGTAATTAATTAAAAACCTATATTTATATATTTGTTGCACATTATATGCTATACAATCAAAATATAAAAGCCTAACCGTAAAATTACATGGTCTATATATCTCAAGGCAACATTAAATTACAAAATTCACAAAATAATTGTTCAGTCATGCGGGCAAGTAAATACACGTTATGTATTGCATAAATTATTAATTTTACGCATGCTGCTGAAAAAGTAGAATTCATTACATTATACGCTTAATTACTCAAATTAATTTCATTATTTTCCTTTTTTCAACGATTTACTACAGACCTGAACTTCACCTTGCGGTTTTGGTAACCACTTTAGCTAAACCTATATTTTATAATGACAATGGCATAAATATATAAATTTGTCCTCTATAAGGTATTAATTTTTATTTTTTATTATATAATGTTCCAGTTTTTGTCGAAATAAAGACTTGTCCTTATTATTATTATTATTATTATTATTTGTGAATTCTACACTTATGAAAACGATAATTTAAAAATCCATTCAAATTGTTATGGCTAGCTGCAGATAATCTACTTTTGCATGTTCTTCAAAAATCTACAGATGTTCTCCAATTTGTTCAAGATTGAGACCAACAAATTTTAATAATTATTATAAATATTAACCAATTAAAAATTATATTATGAAAAAGAAATTATATAATAAGTAATACTATAGAATATCACCCAAATACCGTAACTCAAAGCATTAAGTAGCTAGATGTACATTTCAAGGGCTACGTCCCCATCTTCAATATTAAATACATAAGTCAGCATGACAGAAGTACTTCACAAATGACATATAATATGACCTATAAATCTTTTAAAACAATATAAAGTAATAATTAACGAAACCAACAAGCAAAAACTATAAACATTGGTTTGTCAAATCTAAAATAACCAAAAATTAATCAATTTAATTAAAAAAAAATTTAAATAGTTCCTATTAAACAAATTAAATAGACAAGATGAAATTGGGGCTGAATCTAAATTCATTAAATTTGATTTAGATTTATGCATGTATATACTTTCATAAGCATTTAACTCGGAATAATTCAAAACACTTTTAAGTAATTTAAGTGAACTAATTTGAATAGGATGACTTGTTTCAAAAATATACTCGGCTACAGCACTTTTATCTTTTCTATTTAATCTGATGCTCCTTAAATCTAGTTTCAATAGGGCTACGTGTTTGTCTTCTATATATACTTTAGGACAACTAGAACAAGATATTTTATAAATACCAGATTTTTTATTGAAATCAATCAAATCTTTGGGATTTTCTAGAAAATTAGCAAGACTATTAAAACTATATATTACTTTAAAATTATATTTATTTAAAATACTACCTAAACCACGCGCAATTATAGGATCAAATGGTAATTTAACAGATTTTGGAGTTGAATTATTACTTTGTTCTAAACTACTAATATTTCTGATATCTCTTGTTCTTTTAAATTTTCTTAATATGTTATTTGTAATTTTAGAAGAATAGCCATTTTGTACTGCTATATTTTGTATATTATTCAATTCAATGTTATATTTATTAGATAAAGGAAAATTTAATAAGCGGTTAAAATAAGTAGATAATGCTAGATAGTCTAAATAATCATATTTAGGCTAGATGCGCATTTCGAAGGCTAAACCTCATATATAGATATTATCCTATATACATTCAGAGGAAGTATTATATGAGAAAATATTATGGTAATCGTATGAATGTTGATGTGGCGAACAGCTTCTTTAAGACGTATGCTAAGAATCCATGCTGGTCGTTGTCGTGGGTTCAAATCCAGACTACAAGAGATTTGCTTTTCGGAGACGAAAAGTGCCTTCTGTATTGTGATTAATATGAAATTATCCAGGGTAATAAAGAATTATTATAAAATGGTAATACCTTAATATCTCATATACAATAAAAAAATAAATATAATAATAATAATAAAATATTATAGATTGTAAGTGAATGTCATATTCTTACGCATCTGATTGTACATAATTTCAACACTGAAATATTAATAAGACGAAATATATCAGACAATACTGATACGATTGTAACAATCTTCATACATATATAAATATGTACGCTCATAATTTAAATTCGCACGATGCCCGAAAAAAATGCTCAAATCTGTTTTATAGCTCAAGGAGTGTTCCAAACCTGAAATTGTACTTCTTAATAGCGATGTATAGTTCACTCGCGAACCGTTCACTCTGAACGGTTCAATCAAATGACTGTGACGATGATTTTCAACGACCTATAGGTCACTAGGACCTAGTTCGTGGAACTATGAACTACATGGTGCACGGTGTACGTATTCATGTACTTGTACTATACTTGCAGTATAGTATACATTACATATACAGTACTAACATTTATTTTGTGATAAAGTGTGTTGGTGAACGGAACGAAATAGGAAACTCGATGCAATATTGCAACAGCAGCATTGCCGAGCTGAGTCACAATTTATATGTTGGTATCAGATTTCATTTGGAATAATATAATTAATATATTCGCAAGATTAAATATGTTCTTAAATATGTCCTGCCATAGCAAATTTTTGCAATAATGCAAAAATAAACATCTAAATATTATAGTTCTTCTATTTCATACTGAGTGCAATGCAATCACTTAATATCAAATCAAAGCTTTGAAGTTTGAACAGAGAAGATTCGGAATAGAAAATATAAATTATAACGCCAAACAAAACGATTCTATCTAGTTCATTTTATTATAGTTTGTACATTTAATTTTCAAGTGTTAGTAAAGTAGTAAACATTTTCATCAGTAGCTCTACCAATAAGTATTTTATAACTTCATATAAATAATCGTGAGTACCTAGAGAAGATTATATTTCCTTATATATATGTTTTGTATAAATTATAAACATTGTTGTCTTTTCTTCCTCATTCTTAATTCAAAATAAGTATTGTAATATTTCAATTTATTTATTTTTTTAACATTTAATATTTTTATATTTCAGATTATTTTCAGTATGTGCATGTATTTGGTCATATAGGTCGTGAACTAGTTCATTTTTAAAAGATGTAGTAGTTCACGACCTATAGTTCGTGAACGTTACATTAAAACGAACTACGAACTAGGTCCTCAAAGTGACCTACATTTTGCCATCGCTACTTCTTAACGAGCAAACGTATTCAAAAATAATCAAACTTATGTCTACGCTTTCCTGAGTGGGAAGAAAGAACTAATTGATTAAAGTAAACAAATTTTATATTACTTCTGACTCGTAGAAAGTTGCGATTGGTATATTAAAACATTTCAGTTGGTCTTACATTTTTAATTCATTTTACAATTAACAATTCCACGCTGATAAGGCGCAAACATATCCAAATTTCTTATTCTGGTTTTCTATAAACTGTTAAATGAGTAGAACTAGTACATACTGTTTATGTTTTAAGTTTTTTTTGTTCCCTTTTCCAGTTTATAAGTAAAATTTCAGATTTGGGAAACTAGTTTGAATTGTTTTTCAGCCATTGTGTACAATCGGGCTTTGAGTCTAACATATGCACTTCTTTATATTTTGCTATCAACACTGTAATATTTTTAAATATTTTCACAGCGGCCATCGTACTAATTACTGATATGAAAATGAACTATTTATGTAAAGAATGTGGGTTATTTCTCTTAAAAAATAGTGTACTACTTCTTTTAAATTAATTCAGACACTTAGATTATTTAACGTACGTGTCCATTATATGTTTATAACTTGCTTCGTTAACAAGGCTGACAACTTACCATGAAACTAGCAACAAAAATCATTTTCGCCGTTCTGCAATTTTCTTGCAACTTCACATGTACAACAACATTACTTTTGCGAAATATTTTTGAATCTTCGACGAAATCGATACAAACATCCACTAATATAAATACCTGGTCAATGACAGAAGCAATAGGTGAACCCTTAATGGGAATCGATCGCAAATCGTCATATGAATTTGAAATAATACGCCGTGTATTAAAAATAATAAACTGCACCGAGAAAGCTAGAGTGAAGCGCATGAATGTCCGAGGACCTTATTGGGTTCTATATAATTTTGTCATACCAGATACTACCTATTTATGTCACGAAACCATCACATTAACTACTCAAGGTGAGTTGCAACCTATAAAGTGAACTCGTCCCTTATAGAAAAGCTTTTCCTGATTTTTAAGTGGACATAACAAACTATTAACTAAACGTTCTTAGAAATAATTGCGCATTTTTATAAAGCGCAAATCTATACTATTATCTTTGCAAGAAATCTAATTTATTTCTCCACATAAACAAACATTCTAGCGATGTGTAGTTCCCTCGCGAACCGTTCACTCTGAACGGTTCAATCAATGTGACGATGTTTTGCAACGACCTATAGGTCACTATGAACTAGTCGTGAACTCTGAACTACATGGTGAAAGGTGTACGTATTTATGTACTTGTACTAGGTCCTGAACCCGTCGTGTACTAAATCACAACGTCTCGTAAACGATGCAGTATAGTATACGTTACATATACAGTACTAACATTTATTTATGTGATAAAGTGTGTTGGTGAACGGAACAAAATTATATTTCCTTATATATATGTTGTATATAAATTATAAACATTGTTGTGTTTTTTTCCTCATTATTAATTCAAAATAAGTATTGTAATATTTCAATTTATTTATTGTTTACTATTTAATATCTTTATATTGAGAAAAAAAGAGATTATTTTCAATATGTGCCTGTATTTCATATAGGTCGTGAACTAGTTCATTTTTAAAAGATGTTAGTAGTTCACGACCTATAGTTCGTGAACGGTACATTGAAATGAACTACGAACTAGGTCCTCAAAGTGACCCTACAGTTTACCATCGCTAAAACATTCTTTAAGTCATCAATTGGATATGAAAAAAATATATTTTGTACACATCAAAAAAAAATTATGACAGCAAACATTGATCAGCGATATAATTTCGAAATATTTATAATACTTTTCGATCGCGTGAAATACAACAAATATATAATATAAGACGAAAACAATGAATACAAAAATATATAGTTGGTATTCTTTAACGAAAGTGATGAACGTTTGAAATGAATGAATGAATCCGAAAGATAAAAGTTAAAGAATGATAAACGTATGATAGAAGAGTGATTCGCAAATATTCGATTCGAAATTGAAGAAAATTGATTGGAATGAATAGATTTAATTGATAGAATCAAATAATTGCATTTGAAGGGGAGCATAACAGAAACATATTTAAATAGGTCTAGATTAAAAGATAAAAATCAAATTTGACACAATGTTGAATTAAATATTAGAAGAAATTGAAGGAATAACTTTTATGCGGGTTAACGCGACATGCAATTTTGAAAAAATCATTATCATCATATAAACAAACCAGTAACAACAATAAACATTTGTTTGTCAAACTTAAAATAACCAAAAATAAATAACATGAAAATAAATTTAAAAATAGTTCTTAAATAAATAAATTAAATAGACAAAATGAAATTGGGCCTGAATCTAAATTCATTAAATTTGATTTAGATTTATGATTTAGATTTACTTTCATAAGCATTTAACTCGGAAGAATTCAAAACACTTTTAAGTAATTTAATTGAACTAATTTGAATAGGATGACCTGAGTTAGTCAAAAATATGCTCGGCTACAGCACTTTTATCTTTTCTATTTATTCTGAAATGAACTAAATGCTCCTTAAATCTAGTTTCTAAATATACTAAATGCTCCTTAAATATACATTAGGACAACTAGAACAAGATATTTTATAAATACCAGATTTTTTTATTGAAATCAATCAAATCTTTTGAATTTCCTAGAAAATTAGCAAGACTATTAGAAGTATTATATGTTACTTTAAAATTATATTTACTTAAAATACTATCTAAACCACGTGCAATTATAGGATCAAATGGTAATTTAATTTAATTTAATTTAATTTAATTTAATTTAATTTAATTTAATTTAATTTCGAAATGCGCATCTAGCTACTTAATGCTTTAAGTTAAGGTATTTGGATGATATATTATACTATTATTGCTAATAATTGTGAGGAAAAGATTTTAAGTTTAAGTTAAATCTCTACATAATCATAATTCGGTCGACTTATTTTTTAAACAGCTGATTTTACATTTTTGGATAACCTCGTACCATTGGTGGAACATTGGCGAGGGCCTATCAGCATTGCCATGTACGCACCAGGGGATGATTTTCAAGCAACTTTAAACTCGATTGCTTATCTTCGTCATTGTAGAAGTACCTTGATAAAAAGATATGTTGCTTTTCATCTATTTTTCGATAATTTGCATCTTCCAACAAAGGTACATAATTCCCAAAAGTTATTATAATTAATCTTTACCGCAAAAACGAATTTTGGATCATCAGAATAAAATCATGTATGTTCGAAATTTTCAGGTCGATGACCGTATTATCAATGATAAATACGTGGATTATTATAATTGCACAAATGCTTACCCACCATACCTAATTTTGTCCGATTCTTCATACAGACATAAGAATAATTTAACATATCCAATAAATGTGGGCAGAAATATTGCAAGAGAGGAAGGATTAACTTATTTCGTGTTGGCGTCCGATGTTGAATTAAGGCCTTCGCGAAGATTCATTACTAGATTCATGCAAATGGTGGCTAATAATCCAGAATATATAGAAGCAAATACTCCGAAAATATACGTACTGCCAGTGTTTGAAGTACTGCAAAATGAAAAAGTTCCAAATTATAAGAAAGAGTTGATTAAGATGCTTAAAGAAAAGAAGGCATTTATATTTCATGAAAAGTGAGCGATACCTAATCAATATATTTGTTGAAATTTCAAAGGGATCGATTTGCTTCGATTTATTTGCATTTGTAATAATAAATTTTGAACTATTGAAATAATGCTGGTGACTGAATGACAAAAATTGTAATAAGTGAGAAAAGTTTAGATATGTATCTGAATTTTATCGGTCCCGGTAAATTGTTCGCCGTAAATTGTTCCCCGGCAAGTTGTTCCCCGGTAAGTTGTAGCCCAGGTAAATTGTACCCCGATAAGTTATTCGCCGACAAATTATTCCCCAGTATATTTTTGTCTCACACTACTGGACTTCCTATACGTCAAGTCAAGCCAAGTTATTTATAATTGACTGAATTTGATCATTATGGCTTATTAGATATGCCCTCTAACAGTGTTTCCGACTTTGACCAACTTTTCTCTTGCTCTTTGGTAATATGGTTTTAGTGCCAATAAATGGGAGTAGTGAAGCATTAATATAGATTGCAAGTGCCTATATTTCTTCTTCTCATATAAGTAACTAATTGGGCAGGGGTGGTCAGGTCGGGTCAGGTAACTTATTGGGCAGCGGGGGGTCAGAGGCCCGCAGGCAGAAGTTATTATGCATACAAGTAACTACATACATAGTACACATCCAAACATTTTCATATTTTTGGACGTTCCGAAGGTATTTTTACCCGCGAGGATATTGCAATTTATCTCTTTACTTGTACCATGAGATACATGAATAAACTCGCTTCATATACAATCTACTTTATTTACAATTTAAACATGATTTGATGATAACATCATATTTACAATTTGCCGGGGAACAATTTATCTGGGGAACAACTTATCGGAGAACAATTTATCTGGGGAACAACTTGTCGGGGAACAATTTACCGGGGAACAATGCACGGCGAACAATTTACACTGATTCGAATTTTATTACCATTACTAAAACTTTTATTTTTTCTATAGCCGACTAGAAATTTCTAATACATTTCCAACAGACATAAAAACAACTTTCATATCGCCTACAATAAGAACTTTTTATTAGGCTTTGTAGAATGTGTCACGAGATTCCACAATTTAATAAATGGGCTGAAATCAATGAAAGCGATGAGTTGAATATTTTTGTTACGGCTAAACGGCAGGGAAGCCAAAGAATTTGGGAAGCCTTTTACGTTGGAACTCACGAAGATCCTGTTTATGATGAACGGCTCGTATGGGAGGGCCAATCCAATAAAATGACTCAAGTAATCTGTTATAAAATTAAATTTATATTAATATGGACCAGAATAATTTCTTATTCATTATTATCTTAGTTAGAATTGAGGGGGAAGAAGAGGTAGCAAAAATAGGGAAGGGAGTTCGGCAGGGATGTACATTTTCACCGTTATTATTTAATCTATATATAGAAGATGCAATAAACAAAGTAAAAGAAGAGTATAGTGTAGGTGTGAATGTACAGGGAGAGAAAATATATATGTTGAGATTCGCCGACGATATAGCTATATTGGAAGAAAGCGAAAAGAATTTAGAAAGGGTATTGAATGGTATGCAGGCAGTATTGACTAGGGATTTTAACATGAAAATAAATATAGGTAAAACTAAAGTGATGAGGTGTGACAAAAAGGAATGCAGTAGAAAAATGAGGATCACAATAGGAGATAATAGAATCGAAGAAGTGTCAGATTTTTGTTATTTAGGCAGTAGAATCACAAAAGATAATCGAAGCAAGGTAGATATAAAGTGTAGGATAGCACAGGGTAGGAAGGCATTCGTAGAAAAAGAACAGATTTTAAGATCAAATATTGACTTGGGTATTAGAAAAAGATTACTGAAGGTATATGTTTAGAGTGTAGCACTGTACGGGTGTGAGGCGTGGACTATAGGAAAGGAAGAGAAGCGTAGATTACAAGCATTCGAAATGTGGTGTTATAGGAGGATGATGAGGATTGGTTGGGAAGATAAAGTAACAAATGAAGCTGTACTAGAGTTAGTAGGGGAGAAGAGAAGTATTTGGAGAGTGTTACAGCGTAGGAGAGACAGATTAGTAGGGCATATCCTTAGGCATGGGGGGATTATGCAATTGATCATAGAAGGTAGAGTGGAGGGAAAGAGAGGGGTAGGTAGGCCTAGATTGGAGTATGTGAGTCAGATAGTTGAAGACGTTGAGATGAATAGCTATAGGGAGATGAAGGGATTAGCTCAGGATAGATCGGCATGGCGTGCTGTTTCCAACCAATCTTTAGGATTGCGGACTCTTTAACTAACTAACTATTATCTGGAATACACGCGAAAAATATATTGATACTTTTTAAAAATTCAGTGTGGTCATCACAAAATTGTTATTTACAATATAAGTGTTGTAAAGATTTATATTACGAAACGAGATGTTGAGTGTCATAATATGAATTTACAACTCGAATATTGTACGAAATTTTATCTACTTTCGTAAGTAATCCGAAAATTACAAAAAAAAATATTTGACAAGAGTTGTCAAAATAGATTTTTAAATGATGTTATATCCTAAACAAAAATGATACCTGCTGTTATAAGGATTTAAGTTTTCTAAGTAGTCTTGAACTATTTGTTGTTGCTGAGTTGTGTTGGTTACTGTTAAATACGTCAGATTTATAGCAAAAGTTTGCAAAAAAAGTACTCTTTGAACATGTCTGATGCTGAGGAAAGTTTACCCTCGGAAATAGAGGAAGCTGCAAATGAAGCAATTTCAAGTCTAATTCCCGCAAAATCAAAGTTACGATATGAACTTGAATACCAGAAATTTGAAAAATGGTGTTATTCAAAAAGAATAAAACAAGTATTGGGAAAATTTTGTTGGCGTATTTCGCCGAAAAGCAACAATCACAAAGCAGTCAACGCTTCGGACGCACTATTCCATGTTAAGAACCATGATTTCCGTAATAAAAAATCAAGATATAAGCAAATTTCTACAGCTAGTTGCTTTTCTCAAGAGAAGTTCAGACGGATACACGGCAAAAAAGTCTAGCATTTTTTCTAAAGCAGAAGTATGTAAGTTTTTGGGCACAGCAGAGGATGAATTATTTTTGCTTATGAAAGTTGTGATGGTCGTTGGCATCTAACATTAACTTACAAAGTTAATGTTAGATCACATTGTAGACAAAGTATCATATGTTAAAATCGTGATCCCATCTACAAAAACGAAAATCATACGAGAATTTATAGTTACCGATGGAAACCTGCCAGGTATTAACTGCTTAACAATTTTTCAAAATTATGCTGAGCTTCGTCCTCCTAGTGCTACTCACAGGCATTTTTTTTGTCTTCTATAAGCAAGGAAAATGTAGCTCGCAGCCTGTCGGGATCAATAGCTTTGGAAATGTACCAAAATGAATTGAAAAGCAGTTGGGCTTGAAGAGACCCGAAAAATATACGGGGCACTGTTTTCGGAGGTCCTCTGCTTCCATGTTGGTAGATGGTGGGGCGGATATGCAAATGCTTAAGCGTCACGGAGTGTGGAAATCCTCTGCTACTGCAGAGGGGTATGTTGAGAGTTCTTTAGAAAATAAGAAAGAAATATCAAACAAGATTATGGGTTCCAAAAAAAACATGACGGCTCAAAACGCCAGCCTGAATAACTCAGTGATGTCCACCTCTGGTCTGCAAATTTCAAATTGCAAAAAATGTGTTATAAATGTATATAATAAATAATTTTTAAATGTTACTCTATTAATCAAAAACTCATTACAGCACTAGTGCTGTAATGGTCATCATTACAAAACTTTTTTTAAACTGTAATATTTACTTTACTGAATGAAAGTAGATAAAGTTCATTTACAGGAAGTTCGAAAATATCTATCACCTATTACAGCGCGTCCAATAATTTGGACATTTCGGTCACCATTCAAAAATTCTTAATTAAGAGTCGGTATGAATTCGAAAACATCGCACAAATCTGTGGTAAGATAACAAAACATGATATGTGCAATGTTATAAATTTTACAAGAGCGTAAAAATTAAGTTTCCGAAGGCATTATATGTGACTACATATCATAAGTGTCTTGCGTGGATTTCTACGGATTTAAAACCCGTTGACATTAAATGTTTTATCAACATATAGACCTCAATATGTATTCTTGACTCGAGTAAAAATCAGAAAATGACCAAAACATGGCAAAACATGTTTTGCCATCTTACCACAGATATATTATTTATGGTTGTTATTCAAATATATATTTGATTGAATTTCGAATAGTGGCTATTGATCAAAAATAGATGGTTTTTATATATATATATGAGTATATTCAGCAAATATACTGTACATGAAAATAATAAGTAGTGCCCATTATAATTATATTTATAAAATATTAAATGTCATATAAGATTGTTGTTTGCTTTAACTAAATTTAGGGATATGCCCAATGCCTTCTGAACTATGACTACATGGTTCTGGACAATGCGTTTTTGGTACATAAACCTGGAGTAAAAAAAGATAAAATACAAATCGAAAAATACTCCAAAATCGTGAGTGAAACTGATTATTTCCTAAGACATTATGCAAAACAAGAACTGGATAATATTTATGGCAAACGGAATGGATGTTATCTTTATTTAGGAAATTGAATATTTTACAATATTATTTGTTTAAAAAACATAATATAGAATATCACCCAAATACAGTAACAAGCATTAAGTAGCTAGATGTACATTTCAAGCGCTATGCGCCCATCTTCAGTAGCACAAGATAAAACTAAATAAAATACCTCTGTCACGAATATTTTATTTGATAGTATATCAATCACGATTCGTGACACAGGTATTTTATTTAGTTTTATCTTGTGCTACTGAATATGGTCGCATAGCGCTTGAAATGTACATCTAGCTACTTAATGCTTATTACGGTATTTGGGTGATATTCTATATTATAATTTAACACCGTAGTGATAATTTTTAAAATAAAAACCATAGTTTAAGTTAGTATAGAATATCACCCAAATACTTATATGCCAATATATACTTATATAATATCACCCAAATATGCCATTTTTGAAATACCTCTGTCATGTTGACTTATTATTTAATTGTATATCAATCACGATTCGTGACAGAGGTATTTTATTTCGTTTTTATCTTGTGCTACTGAAGACGTGGGTATAGCCTTTGAAATGTACATCTAGCTACTAAATGCTTTAAGTTACGGTATTTGGGTGATATTCTATACTTATATTTAACACCGTAGTGATAATTTTTACAATGGTTTAAGTTATTTATTAGTATACGTTCCTTTTAGAATTACAGTACATAAAAAAGGTGCGATTAGATTGTTGGTATTAGGAGCAAATATTTCGATAGAATTTAGGGCGCTGTTTTACTAAATAATCAGTGCAATTTTTATAAATACTATTAACAGTGCCGATAACTAAGAACTAAGAATTTACTTCTTTATATAGAAAAATCACTATAATGTTTAAAATAGCATTTCTTTTATTATCCTTAATTTCGTCGTCTGGCGTACGTGGAGTATTTACGTTCGAACAGAAAACCTTATCATCTGAAGAACTAAATAAAATAAAAAATATAACGCAATGCAGTTACAGACCAAGGCATTCTAGAATCGAAGAACGAGGAAAATATATGGTGTATTATAATATTATCCCAGCTAAGAAACAATTCAAGTGCTACGAAAGTCTAACACTAGCTACGCAATGTGACTATTCGTATTTAGACAATCTCGTTACCTTAATAGGTAGATGGAAAGGTCCGATAAGTATTGCCATTTACGCTCCAGGTGATGATTTCCAAAATGCTTTGGACTCTATTGGATATTTAAGAAGTTGTAAAAATCCAATGATTAAGGAATATGTTACATTTCACTTATTCCACGATAGAGAACACTTCCCAAAAGTACGAATATTAAATACCTCTTTCATTCAAATTGTAATTTAATTCATATTTTAGGGATATAAAGCGGGAATTTACAAGATGTTTAAACACTTCCATAACAAACGTTATTCTTGTAATAACATGCCTTCTCCGTACAATAACGTTCGAAAAGAATCACTATACAAATTCAAGAATCACCTCCCATATCCCATAAACGTTGCTCGAAACATTGCCTTGGAGTCAGCTCAAACTCATTTCGTTTTTACCTCAGATGTTGAACTGATCCCTTCGGAAGGAATAATCATTAATTTTCTGTCCATGATTGTAAGAAATTCTTCATTAGAGCGACATCATCGCCATCATCATATTTATGCTGTCGCGGTTTTTGAAGTTACAAAGGAATCAAACATACCAAAAACTAAAAGTGACTTACAGAAGTTGTATAGAAAGAATAAAGCATTCTTCTTTCATTGGGTGCCATGCAAAGAATGCCATGGTATTCCTAACCCGATAAAGTGGATAAACACTCCAGAAACCAATGAGTTTAAGATTGCGGCAACCGTCAAGAGAATTGGCAAATTCAGAAGATGGGAACCGTTTTATATTGGCACACATTCTGAACCACCATTCGATGAGCGTGTCACGTGGGAAGGTGGCAGCAATAAAATGATTCAGGTGTGGCATTTTGTGAAGATTTGCGAAAAACGCAATTTATTTTAGTTAGTTAAAGAGTCCGCAATCCTAAAGATTGGTTGGAAACAGCACGCCATACCGATCTATCCTGAGCTAATCCCTTCATCTCCCTATAGCTATTCATCTCAACGTCTTCAACTATCTGACTCACATACTCCAATCTAGGCCTACCTACCCCTCTCTTTCCCTCCACTCTACCTTCTATGAGCAATTGCATAATCCCCCCATGCCTAAGAATATGCCCTACTAATCTGTCTCTCCTACGCTGTAACACTCTCCAGATACTTCTCTTCTCCCCTACTAACTCTAGTACAGCTTCATTTGTTACTTTATCTTCCCAACCAATCCTCATCATCCTCCTATAACACCACATTTCAAGTGCTTCTAATCTACGCTTCTCTTCCTTTCCTATAGTCCACGCCTCAGACCCGTACAGTGCTACACTCCAAACATATAACTTCAGTAATCTTTTTCTAATACCCAAGTCAATATTTGATCTTAAAATCTGTTCTTTTTCTACGAATGCCTTCCTACCCTGTGCTATCCTACACTTTATATCTACCTTGCTTCGATTATCTTTTGTGATTCTACTACCTAAATAACAAAAATCTGACACTTCTTCGATTCTATTATCTCCTATTGTGATCCTCATTTTTCTACTGCATTCCTTTTTGTCACACCTCATCACTTTAGTTTTACCTATATTTATTTTCATGTTAAAATCCCTAGTCAGTACTGCCTGCATACCATTCAATACCCTTTCTAATTTCTTTTCGCTTTCTTCCAATATAGCTATATCGTCGGCGAATCTCAGCATATATATTTTCTCTCCCTGTACATTCACACCTACACTATACTCTTCTTTTACTTTGTTTATTGCATCTTCTATATATAGATTAAATAATAACGGTGAGAGTGTACATCCCTGCCGAACTCCCTTCCCTATTTTTGCTACCTCTTCTTCCCCCTCAATTCTAACTAAGGCAGTTTGGTGTTTATATAAATTAAAAATTATTCTCCTATCCTTATAATCTATACCCGTTTCTTTTAAAATTCTAAACATTATGTCCCAATCTACATTATCAAATGCCTTTTCTAAATCTACAAAAGCTATGCAAGTTACCTTTCCTACCCTCTTTCTTTTTTCTACTACCGTTCTTAGTGCTAGAATCGCCTCTCTCGTCCCTCTGTTTTTCCTAAAACCAAACTGATCTTCTCCTAGCCTTTCCTCTACTTTATTTTCTAATCTCCTATAAATAATCTTTAACAATATCTTCGATGCATGTGATAGTAGGCTAATGGTCCTATAGATCTCACACAAATTAGCTCCTATTTTCTTCGGCATTGTTACTATTCTACTACGCTGAAAATCCTGTGGTACTTCTCCCTTCTCATATATTTTACAAACTAACCTGTATAATCGCTCCTGCATTTTTTCCCCTGCGTGTTTTATTAATTCGGCTGGTATCATATCAATCCCCGCTGCTTTGTTATTCCGTAAATCATTTAATGCTCTATAAAACTCTGACCTAAGTATGCTAGGACCTAAGTCATCCTCATCTATCTGTTCCACACTTTCTAGCTCCTCCATGTCCTGCCTACCTTTATATAAATCTTCAAGATACTCCTTCCATCTTCTAGCTTTTTCCTTATTTTCCGTGAGTTCCTTACCCTGCTCATCACATTTTATGTTACCCTTTGGTTTTACTTTAGAAAAATGTGACTTAATTTTCCTGTAGCCCAAATCTACTTTACCTCTTCTCATATCCTCCTCAATATCCTCACAGTTTCCTTTTATCCACTCTTCTTTCGCTAGCTTGCATTTCCTATTAATTAAGTTCCTTAGCTCCTTATATTTTTTCTGTCCTGCTTCTGTGTTTCCTATTTTAATTTTCCTTCTTGCTTCTATCATTTCAACTATTTCTTCCGTGATCCATTCCCTCCTACCTGCCCTTTTCTTTGTGCCTAATACTTCATTTGCTGCTGTAGTTAACCCATTTCTGATTTCCCTCCATTCGCAATCTATGTCGCTCCTAGATGTTCCATTAGCCATGATTTCTACTTTCTGCTTGTACTTTTCACATACATCAGCTAATTTTAACCTATCGACATCTACTCTGACCTGTTTAGACTTCTGTAATTTCTTGAATTTGACCTCTGAGTCCAGGACTACTAAATTATGGTCACTATCAATATCTGCTCCAGGGTAACTCTTACAATTCTTAATCTGGTTCCTAAACCTCTCTTTAACCAGTATGTAATCTATCTGATACCTCCCTATATCTCCTGGCATTTTCCACGTATATATCCTGCGCTTGTGATTCTGAAAAAGCGTGTTTGCTACCACTAGTTTATTCCTAATACAAAACTCTACCAATATATCCCCTCTATCATTACGTGTTCCTATTCCATATTCTCCTACTATTGGAACTTCCTTTCCCTTACCTACTACGGCATTCCAATCTCCGATTACAATTAGATTATCCTGTCCTTTAACGTTTGCTAACCTAGATTCAATCTCCTCATAAATGGATTCTACCTCCTCATCATCGTGACTTGAAGTTGGCATATATACTTGCACTATAACTGTGTCCGTTGGCTTCGTGTCTAATCTAATAGTTATAATTCTATCACTAACTTGGCAATAACTCTTTATTCTACATCCCAACTTTCTATTCATTATAAAACCTACACCGGTATGCCCATTATCTGATGCTGTGGTTATTAATCTATATTCTCCTGACCACGTATCTACTTGATCTTTCCTCCTAACTTCACTAATCCCTACAATATCCAGTTTAAGTCTCTCCATTTCTAATTTCAAATTCTCTAACTTTCCTATCCTATTCATACTACGTATATTCCACGCTCCGACTCGTAGAATTCGCGATGAAATCGATCTCTTGCCCGCCCCAGAATCCGAGGGCTTGCCTGCTACCGAAGTAGCAGGGTGAGATTCTGAGCCATTGGCTCTACTCACCTGGGGTAATATATTAGAGATAATCGACATTTTCATTGCTGTAATCTTGAGAAAGGTACAGTGCTGGTTTCTCCTTGCCTTGCACCGACCAATGAGTGCATATTTTAGCCGTCGCCCCACCGATTCAGCCTAATCCCCCTAATACCGTGGGTTAGCCTGAATCTTTCCTATAGACCGGGATCCCTGTATAGGGACCGCTCTATAGGCCAGAGCGTCGTTGCCCATGTCTTGCCCCTAGGAGGCATATGCAGTGCATTGGCACACTATTGACACTATTTTATTTTATCCACTGATAATTATAATATAATATGCTTTGAGGTCGGAATGAGCTTCGAATTAATTTAATTTATTTAGTGCAATAGAATTATGGGTTGCGTGTATAATTAGAATATTTCACATTGGGTCAATTTAATACATATAATACAAAACCTAATATAACATATCACAATTATAAGGGCTACTAAAAAAATTACCACATAATTTCTTGTCCGAAATTACAGGGTTTATGTAACAAAATACATTTATATATATTTTGGATGAGTTAGAAAAATGGATCTTAAAAAAATAAGTACGTTATTTTATATTATTATAACTTAAGAGACTAGAAGAAATTTAAATATCAAAAAAGTTGGCGATAGCCGAATTTTCGAATTTATTAATAATATAAATGCACAATATTCGTGCTCTTGCTGATATTGATACTTATTTAATAAGATAAAATATACATTTTTTTTTAATTTCATTTATTGTAATTAGATGCAACGAATAGTAAAACTAATACTTCTATATTTATACAAGTATTAGTATATACTTCCTATCCCAGAATATATTTTCTCTTAATCTTGGAGAAGAAGTATTTATTTCACTTTTTTAACAATTCAAGCTCGAATATGGTACATTTTTGAAATCGCAATTTAAAAATTATGGTTTCGAAATATTTAGCTAGAAAGTTATATGAAAAAATGAATATAGATTTCATCTCCCAATAATAGTTAAGTAGAGTTGAAAAAAAGATATATATATATTTTTTTGCCACTCTCTTTGGAAAAGAGTAAATTATGAAGGCAGATTTACGAGTTTTTTTAATCAAACTGGACAATTTCCATAGGGTGCCCCAAATTGCAAAAATAAAAACTGTTATGAAAATTTAATGACGCTTTCTTAATAACGAATTTATTTTTTAATCGGTCGTTAAATAATTATATTAACCATTATTATACACACAAGAATTAATATGTAATATATTTGATCGTATGTGAATTCTTTTAAAGGCATTAATTTTTGATAAACAATCATGTCCTAATTTTTTCGCACTTGTTTATTAACAACCACTGAATATATGGTAGATTGTAATTAATGTCTATTTATATGAGTAGTACTTATGACCATATATTATTTTAAAAAACTTTTATAACGCATAATTTATTTTTAGGACTTTGTTCTATGTCTTTTAAACTATGACATTCATGTACTAAATAATGCTTTTCTTGTGCACAATCCGGGGATATCAACAAGAACCTTACATTTGAAGGAAAACAAAATTCAAATGGCCGAGCTAATTAAAAACACAATTGTGCCAGAACTTAAAGAAATTTATGGGAAAAAGAAAGGTTGCGTCGTCGGTGGGGAATATACATTGGACATTTCATAATAACATTAAAGATGTATGTTATATTTTTATTTTGGCCATACTATACGTAACTAAATTTCATAAAATAAATTTTAATAAAAATCGATTTCCACTCTAGAAATAACTAATTACCATCCATATCTATCAGTGGCGGTTCCTTATGCAGGCCGAAGGGCCGCGCGCCTCTCCTGAACATTGAGCGCATCACCGTAGATATATAATTTGGTTGCGATATTTTATCTTGGCATTCTTTTTCCTAAAAGATAAAGCTTACGCCGCGATAACAATCAACACAACGTTCGTTGTGGCGTTCGTTGCGGTATCCGTTGCAAGTTACAGCAGCGACCGATGCTGTATCTATCGTTCGCGCGGTATAGATATATCGCTAATTTGGTGCCGCTGCGTGTTCAGCGCCACCCAGCCACACAGAACAGGTTAAATGCATATGCACTCATCTCACTCTGTTGCAAGCAATCGGTGAGAGCGACCGTATGCAGTATATCTTCTGTTTCTTCGGTTCCCTCCTTGCTTCATCATCTAATATGTGTCACTGATTCCCAGCGGCTATCCAATACCAGTACAAGTTAAATACATATATACAGTACATATACAATGAGATGAGTGTATCATAGAGTGCAGGCGACCGATGTAGTATATCATCTATTGGATGTCGCGCTTCTTTAACGTCCTAGAGAAGTTCAGAGAGAACAGACAGTAGTATATATATCCAGAGAGTATGTATATATGTATATAAATTGATATAGAATAGCCAGATTAGACAGTAGCATTTGTTCTGTGTATGTACGATATGTACGTATGTACGATTTTGCCACGTGTTTCTCCAAGAATATATTTAATAGAAATAATTTAATAAAAATGAATGTGTTAGTTCTTTATTGAAAATAGAATATTGTAAACTTTCTCTTGTAGACAAAGTAAAAATTAAAGAATTAGGTAGGTCATTGCCTGATTTAAATTGATCGAAAACTTGTGCAAGAAGTGCTCAAAACCGAACATTTACGCGGCGTTTTACAAGAGACATTTCAAAAAAAATTATAACACAGATGAAGGACAGATTCTCATATCATGGCCATCTACAAGCCGCTGAGTTATTTAACACGAAATCGATGCCAACATTTTCTAAACAATTTCCAGTGGACCTTTTGGAAACCGTGTGTCATGCATATCCATTTTTGAATAAAACCAGATTGAAAACAGATTTAGAAGTCATTTACTCGCGTTTGGAGCCAGAAATATTCTTTCGTTATTGCTACAAAATAATCCCAGTGAAACTTTTCCGGAAACTATAAAAATACTTAAAATTATTTTAACAACGCCGATGACCACTGCTGAATCAGAGCGTTGTTTTTCAACACTTAAAAGAATCAAGACTTTTTTGCGAAATGCTATGGGTAATGATCGTTTAAACGCGTCGGCGTAGATGTGTATTAATGTGCTGTGAGATATTTCTAATTTTAACGAAAAATTTTTGGAAAAGTTTATTACCAATGAAAGATAGAAGAGTGGAATTCACTTTCAAGAAATGATTGAATTGAATCATTTTGCATCCATTTCTCACTATTATGTCATTTTTAAGAAATGCGCCCCCCCCCCCCCCAGATTGAAAGCCACTGATATCTATGAATTGTATTCAGATTAAGGCATATTCCGTTTAATAGCAAAATTTTAGAATGCGAATTTTAGATCGATGAGCAACAAATATTGCATAAATCAACAATTTTATATAAGCAAACATTCTCTTCATTTTAACGTGAAACCAGAAATCCCCTTAGTTAACTGGTTTCCTCTCACTAACGAATAAATATGCGTAATTACAATTAATGATCATTAATGTTGCTAAATTGATCATTTATGAACCGGTACTGGAAAATAATAGCACAATATTGGAAAAGCAATATTTTTTAAACTTTGACATTTACCTATTACAAGATAATAAATGGTCGTGTTAAATGAAGCTAATATGATATTTTTTTCGAAAGTAATTATATGTCATAATTTATAAAATATTGTTGGGTATGTTGCGTTGGTATTATAATTATTGTTGGCTATTATCGATATATCGCTGCTCATGTAAATGAAATAAATACAAGTTCAGCTAGTTTGTGATATAACTTTATTTTGTAATATTTATCTACATGACTTACAAAACAACCATTAATACAAGCAGCTATTTTTTATACTAGAAAGCAGTTTTTATTTTTTTATAATGATAAATATAAAATCGTTAAACAAATTTTTATTCGAGAGCTTGAATTTTTTTAATTTATGGGAGAGTTTTGCGAGATTGTAAATATGTGATTGTAAAGTTGTCAATACGATGATGAATAATTGTATAGAATATCATCCAAATACCGTAAATGATAGAATTTAATAGCTAGATGCGCATTTCGAAGGCTATGCCCCCATCTTCACTAGCACAAGATAAAAACTAAATAAAATACCTCTGTCACGAATCGTGATAGATATACAAATAAATAATAAATCAACATGACAGAAGTATTTCAAAAATGGCGTAAAATATGACCTTTTAAAACAATATAAATTAATAATTAACGAAACTAACAAGTAACAATAATACACATTGGTTTGTTAAACCTAAAATAACCAAAAATAAACAAAATAAAAATAAATTTAAAAATAGTTCTTATTGATTATTATTATTATTATTATTCTTAAGATCAGTTTGGTTTTAGGAAAAACAGAGGGACGAGGGAGGCGATTCTAGCACTAAGAACGGTAGTAGAAAAAAGAAAGAGGGTAGGAAAGGTAACTTGCATAGCTTTTGTAGACTTAGAAAAGGCATTTGACAATGTAGATTGGGACATAATGTTTAGAATTTTAAAAGAAACGGGTATAGATTATAAGGATAGGAGAATAATTTTTAATTTATATAAACACCAAACTGCCTTAGTTAGAATTGAGGGGGAAGAAGAGGTAGCAAAAATAGGGAAGGGAGTTCGGCAGGGATGTACACTCTCACCGTTATTATTTAATCTATATATAGAAGATGCAATAAACAAAGTAAAAGAAGAGTATAGTGTAGGTGTGAATGTACAGGGAGAGAAAATATATATGCTGAGATTCGCCGACGATATAGCTATATTGGAAGAAAGCGAAAAGAAATTAGAAAGGGTATTGAATGGTATGCAGGCAGTATTGACTAGGGATTTTAACATGAAAATAAATATAGGTAAAACTAAAGTGATGAGGTGTGACAAAAAGGAATGCAGTAGAAAAATGAGGATCACAATAGGAGATAATAGAATCGAAGAAGTGTCAGATTTTTGTTATTTAGGCAGTAGAATCACAAAAGATAATCGAAGCAAGGTAGATATAAAGTGTAGGATAGCACAGGGTAGGAAGGCATTCGTAGAAAAAGAACAGATTTTAAGATCAAATATTGACTTGGGTATTAGAAAAAGATTACTGAAGGTATATGTTTGGAGTGTAGCACTGTACGGGTGTGAGGCGTGGACTATAGGAAAGGAAGAGAAGCGTAGATTAGAAGCACTTGAAATGTGGTGTTATAGGAGGATGATGAGGATTGGTTGGGAAGATAAAGTAACAAATGAAGCTGTACTAGAGTTAGTAGGGGAGAAGAGAAGTATTTGGAGAGTGTTACAACGTAGGAGAGACAGATTAGTAGGGCATATTCTTAGGCATGGGGGGATTATGCAATTGATCATAGAAGGTAGAGTGGAGGGAAAGAGAGGGGTAGGTAGGCCTAGATTGGAGTATGTGAGTCAGATAGTTGAAGACGTTGAGATGAATAGCTATAGGGAGATGAAGGGATTAGCTCAGGATAGATCGGCATAGCGTGCTGTTTCCAACCAATCTTTAGGATTGCGGACTCTTTAACTAATTAAATAAATTAAATAGACAAGATGAAATTGGGCCTGAACCTAAATTCATTAAATTTGATTTAGAATTTATGCATGTATATACATTCATAAGCATTTAACTTGGAATAATTCAAAACATATTTAACTAATTTATGTGAACTAATTTGATGATGGGATGACCTGAGTTATTCAAAAATATGCTCGGCTACAGCACTTTTATCTTTTCTATTTAATCTGATGCTCCTTAAATTTAGTTTCAATTGGTTTACGTGTTTATCCTATATAAACTAAAAAATTTTGAAGGTATGGCAGCATATTACAGCAGATTTTTTTTTAATTGGCGGTTATACAGTACCAGTGGTGCCAGACAACAAAAAATGCTCTAGGTCTAAGAATTTAAATTTATCACTATTTTATAGCTATCGTACAAATTAATTATGACATAAATATGATACTATAATAAGTATTTATCAACATTTCTTATATTCTAGTATAACTTTTCTGCATTTTGTATTAATTTCAAAGAATTCATTCTAATTGCATAAAATGGTTATAATTGTGCGTGGTCATTTGTCAACATTGCATTTCTGAGGACGCACACCTTCTGCACTAGACACACCTACTTATTCTTTGGAGAAGACAGAAGCGTAGCGTGTTTTGGTAGAATTATATTTATTGAAATAAAAGTTATATGTACAAAATATGTGCAAAAAAATGTACTGCACTGAAATATTCAATGTGCTACACGACTGATACCATACTATTTCGAATAGCACTGCTCTGTACTGTATTTGTCAAGCCATTATGTCGGTTTTGATTTATGATGTCATTACTTCTGTCATTCTCCGCTAATTTAAAAAAAACGAACTTCCAAACATTTAACTTCCAAATAGTATCAGCTATTTAAGCTATCAATTGTGGGTGATAATCGCCAGACAACAATTTTGTCATAATTTAATATTTATTATATCATATATTTACTAAAATTATGTATCGTAAATTTACCGTAAAAATTACGATCTATAGACCTAGATCCTAATTAATAGACTTCTACTGCACATATTTTCATAGCACTTGGACACGACAATTAATAATCTATTAAATACTTCTAATTAAAAAATTTCGTTTTAACTAATACAAAATGATTCAATAATTTATTATTGAAATATTGTACAATTTTTTTCGTTAAATATTGCAAACACGCTCGAAGCGGTCGTGCCATTCAATTGTTTAAACAACTCATAAATAAATTGTGGCCATTTTTAGGCCCATTAACCTTATGGTCTCTAATTCTACCTTACGAGATCTATTTTTAATTATAACGATTGTAAAGACCAAACAACTTGGTTTATGTTAAGTGTGGGCGTGTTCAATTACTAATCAAATAATTAGCGCTGAGGAAGGTTTTGAAAATATAAACCGAAACGTTGGTACTTTATCAATGGTATTTTAATTTTATCACATATGGTCCTTGATCCCGACATCATTATTGCAGTTATTTAAATTATCGGACGCTAAAGAAACTACTGATACTAAACAACGTTTTGAATACCGCAATAAGTCTGTTTTTATTAAATTACCATCCATATAAATATATGCTTCAATTGTATTGTACTAGCGATGTATAGTTCACTCGCGAACCGTTCACTCTGAACGGTTCAATCAAATGACGGGCGTACTGTGACGATGATTTGCAACGACCTATAGGTCACTATGACCTATAGGTCGTGAACTATGAACTAGATGGTGCACGGTGTACGTATTCATGTACTTGTACTAAGTCCGGAACCCGTCGTGTACTAAACCGTTCATGAATCGCAACGACTCGTAAACGATGCAGTATAGTATACAGTACATATACAGTACTAACATTTATTTAGTGATAAAGTATGTTGGTGAACGGAACGAAATATGTTGGTATCAGATTTCATTTGGAATAATATAATTAATATATTCCCAAGATTAAATATGTTCTTAAATATGTCATGCCATAGCAAATTTTTTCAATAATGCAAAAATAAACATCTAAATCTTATAGTTCTTCTATTTCATACTGAGTGCAATGCAATCACTTAATATCAAATCAAAGCTTTGAAGTTTGAACAGAGAAGATTCGGAAAAGAAAATATAAATTATAACGCTAAACAAAACGATTCTATATAGTTCATTTTATTATAGTTTGTACATTGAATTTTCAAGTGTTACTAAAGTATTGACTTGGGTATTAGAAAAAGATTACTGAAGGTATATGTTTGGAGTGTAGCACTGTACGGGTGTGAGGCGTGGACTATAGGAAAGGAAGAGAAGCGTAGATTACAAGCATTCGAAATGTGGTGTTATAGGAGGATGATGAGGATTGGTTGGGAAGATAAAGTAACAAATGAAGCTGTACTAGAGTTAGTAGGGGAGAAGAGAAGTATCTGGAGAGTGTTACAGCGTAGGAGAGACAGATTAGTAGGGCATATTCTTAGGCATGGGGGGATTATGCAATTGATCATAGAAGGTAGAGTGGAGGGAAAGAGAGGGGTAGGTAGGCCTAGATTGGAGTATGTGAGTCAGATAGTTGAAGACGTTGAGATGAATAGCTATAGGGAGATGAAGGGATTAGCTCAGGATAGATCGGCATGGCGTGCTGTTTCCAACCAATCTTTAGGATTGCGGACTCTTTAACTAACTAACTAAAGTAGTAAACATTTTCATCAGTAACTACCAATAAGTATTTTAGAACTTCATATAAATAATCGTGAGTACCTAGAGAAGATTATATTTCTTTATATATGTGTTTTGTATAAATTATAAAAATTGTTGTCTTTTCTTCCTCATTCTTAATTCAAAATAAGTATTGTAGAAAATGCGAATACGCGAATTCAAACAAAGTCATAAACTAAACTGTTAAAGACAATTTTGCGCCATTCTATATAAGACATCTGTGCAATATAGGTGCGATTTTCTATATTCAAACTAACCCAGACACTAGACCGGTAATCATACCTCGATCAAATAAATGTCATGGTTATAATCCTCTGTTTTCTTTCAAGAAATCACACCATCGCTGTGTAAGACAAACTGCAATTACATCCTTAAGTGCACACAGCCAATCTTACAACTGTATAATCTACTTGGTACTTCTTGTTTAAATTTATATTGTAATACATATAATTCAAAACGAATTAAAATAAGTTAAGTCAATTTTAAGTCATTTTCTTAATAATTGTGATATGTTTTACTTTCATTGCGCCTTGTAAGATGTCCTACGTCTATTATAGTTATTATGAGACGAATGGAAAAGTATAATAAATGCAAAATGATTTAATGACTTGGGAGTATTCTTAGATATTATAATTCGTTATATTCGCTAATGCATATTTCAATAAAACTATCCCTTTTATGGATTATTATTGTTTATATTATTGTTATTTTATAATTAGCTTACAAATTACGACCCAATTTTAAACATAATAGATTCTTAGTTTCTTAGATTCTTTTTATGTAGCCCGCAACAATGGTAATAATAGTAAAGAAAAAGAAACCTTAAAGGTATATTGAAAATTTTCCATTAATTATTTTTTGTTGCATATAAAATCTAATTGTTTTGCATACATACTATGAAAAATACACAATATTTTAATATAAAATAATCAATAGTCGTCCCAAACTGTCTACTCCATTTCCCTAAAGCAATATTCATCCTAAGGTCCAATTCTAATCTGGGTCTGCCTACTCTTTCCTTAACCTCTACTCTACCTTCTAAATCTAGTTGTTTAATACCGCCGTGTCTAGGAATATGACCCATATAGTAATCATACAATATATATATATATGTATATACTTGTACAATTGGAGACAATAATAATGCTAGTAATGATGATAGTAATAAAGTATCTGTCCAAATACGTACAATTCTTTTCTATACCAACAATCTACATTTATCGAAAGTTCGCAATAAATATATCTCGACATTAGATCCTTAATATTCATAAAATTTTCCTAATAAATATAATAATGCGAAAAAAACCATTGCACACTAGCGATGGCAAACTGTAGGTCACTTTGAGGACCTAGTTCGTAGTTCGTAGTTCATTTCAATGTACCGTTCACGAACTATAGGTCGTGAACTACTACATCTTTTTTAAATGAACTAGTTCACGACCTATATGTAATATATGCACATACTGAAAATAATCTCTTTTTTTCTCAATATATAAATATTAAATGGTAAAAAATAATTAAATTGAAATATTACAATACTTATTTTGAATTAGGAATGAGGAAGAAAAGACAACAATGTTTACAATTTATACAAAACATATATATATAAGGGAATATAATTTCGTTCCGTTAACCAACACACTTTATCACATAAATGTTAGTATTGCTATTGGTACTGTATATATAATGTGTACTATACTGCGTCGTTTACGAGCCGTTGTGATTCATGAACGGGCGTACTGTGACGATGTTTCGCAACGACCTATAGGTCACTATGACCTAGTTCGTGAACTATCAACTACATGGTGCACGATGTACTTGTACTAGGTCCTGAACCCGTCGTGTACTAAACCGTTCATGAATCACAATGGCTCGTAAAGGATGCAGTATAGTATACATTACATATACAGTACTAACATTTATTTAGTGATAAAGTGTGTTTGTGAACGGAACGAAATTATATTTCCTTATATATATGTTTTCTATAAATTATAAACATTGTTGTTTTTTCTTCCTCATGCTTAATTCAAAATAAGTATTGTAATATTTCAATTTATTTATTTTTCACTATTTATTATTTTTATATTGAGAAAAAACACATTATTTTCTGTATGTGCATGTATTTCATATAGGTCGTGAACTAGTTCATTTAAAAAAGATGTTAGTAGTTCACGACCTATAGTTCGTGAACGGTACATTGAAATGAACTATGAACTACGAACTAGGTCCTCAAAGTGACCTACAGTTTGCCATCGATAGTGAATTGGTCATCAATCCCAATGAATTGGTACGCTATGCCGATCTCTCCTCAGCTAACTCCTTCATTTTCCTATAATTATTTCCACACATCTGACATATTCTCTAATCTGGTTTTACTTACGCCTTCCTTTCCTTCTAATCTATCTTCTATAATTAATTGTATATATACGTCTATGTCTAAGAATATAACCTACTACTCATCTATCTCTCCTACGCTGTAATTTCTCCTAAATACTTCTCTTTTCCTCTACGAACTCCAGTGCGACTTCTTCGTTTGTCCCTCTATCTACCCACCCAATCCTCATGATCCTCCTATAGCACCATATTTCAAATTCTTCTATCCTACGCTTCTCTTCCTTTCCTATTGTCCACGCCATGCTTTTAGTAAGCTTTTCCAAGTCAACATTTACCCTTTTCTATGCCTTCCTACCCTGTGCTAACCTACATTTTCTCTCTGCCTTACTTCGGTTATCCTTTGTAATCCTACTTCCTGAAAAACAAAAATCTTATACTTTTTCTATACCATCATCTCCTATTCTAACCTTCATCGTTGACCGGCTTTCCTTCTTTTCACACCCCGTCACATTATAATTATATAGTTTTGCAATATTTGCATCCTTTTGGAGAATAAGAAATAAGAGAAAAGGAAATTGTTATTACTGTTTATGCATAATATATATTTCTTTCAAAAAGTCATCACAAATATCAACCAATATTAATTTAATTGGCACAAGTCTTAATCAATGGATGAACTACAATACACGGTCCAAAACAGCCCGCAGTATTAGCAATGTAATCGTGGAAATTACTGTCAATAACCCACATCAATCTCTTATATCCGGGCACGACTTGAGTTGGTAATCTGCAATCGCCACCCTTCTGTACTAGGATAAAGTTATCCTCCTTCAAACATAAGTCCGTATTCCAAATGTACACATCTGACTCGCCCTTGTTACGGAAGAATATAGCGCCACCATTATCGGTACCTAGGAAGACCATGTCGTAACCTTCCGGCTTTGCACCGACCTCCACAACAGCACCTGAAGCTTTTCCTGATTGCAGGAATACGCATTTGATGGAATAGATCTTCGAAGATGATAGATAACTGAAATACAAAGCATTGCCTGTTGATTTACGAACTAATGCTAAGTAAAGGACGTCTTTTTGGGTTGCCGATTTGGCTACAGCAGCTGGAAGAATAACACGACATCCCTTATTGGCGTAAATATCGTATACGATTATAGCTGCAGCTCCAGCATCACTGATATAGGCGTAAGCTTTGCCATCGGCAGCGTAGTCTACCACAACATATTGCAGTCTAGTGGTAGCGGCTAGCAACGGTGACAAATCAATCACTTTCACGACCTGGTTGGTCTTCATGCTGATGCCGACCAACTTGGGCGGGCATCGTTTGATTGGCTGCTCAAGAGTATTCACTAATCCAACATCCAGTGCCCATAAGATCTCCTGAGGATCGAGGAAGATATCCACAACAGATTGTAGAGCTTCGCAATTGCCCTCTTCCTGCATTGACCAGCATGGGAAAGGTTGTAAGAATGCCTTACAGCCCTTCGTCTTCAGACTGAATTTGGCTAAAGTAAACGGTACTCCGTGCTTATATCTGGGTAAAGCCACGATGGCGTCCTCTTTGTAGATTTGCATTCGAGTTGCGATGATATTCTTTGCCACATAACGGCCACTGGTGGTGTAGATGTTCTTGGTACTATCGCAGGGGAACTGCAGATTGGCTCCACAAATCTTGAAGCTCAGATCCTGGAGAGGATTTCGGTCACAAATGGCAGCGACGCTGACCATTATGAAGCAGCAGAATACCAAACCATAAGCTTGTATCGACATCTGAAACACAATAAAAAAACCACGTAGGAACAAACGTAAAAAATTCTTTTATTTTTGGGTGAAACTAAATTTTTAATTATACTCTATTTTTAATAGAATTTCAATCATTTTACCTTTATGTCGCTTCTGAAGCTTCAATTTTTTCAATGATGTGTCTGATACCTTTCTTTTGCGTTCTTTGTATTTATACCAAAGAATTTATTGAAATATTTAGATTTGGTAATATTATAAAGCATGATTAATTCATAAATAATTCAGGATAATATTTTAAATTGACCCCGAAGGGTTCAATGCATTTAGTAATAGTTCATTTTTAAGTTAATGTTACTAATAAGGTTATTGTACTTTATTATTATTTTAAATGTACACTTATATTTATTTTAATAATTAGCATGTTCATTGGTATTTAATTATTGAATGTTATAAATCAATATAATGAAAATGTTATGTTTACATATTATTAAATTGCAATAATTAATAACTATTGTTATATTCTGGCCTTGTCAAATTAACCGCTATACTTTCATTAACCATGTGATCGTTCTCAATTATGTAAATAATAATTAATATTATAAAATAATAATTAATTTTATACGTTAAATAATTGCAATTATTTCAATTATAGGAAGTTGTTAATTATTTCGTATATTTTTATATGAATATTTATAGAAATATTAAATATCTTCAATGATTTATTGCAATGATATTTTTATCTGTGTACAAATTGAATAGTTGAATTAAAATCATTTAAATATTTTTCTATTGTCTTAACAATATTATATTTCGTAGTAAGAAATGTGTTCTTTAACATGTAATAATAAAATATTACTATAATTCAAATCAATATTGCTAAAAAAAATTATAGTTGATATATTATAGAAGGAAACCTAATTAATGAAAATGAAAACCAAAACGTCGATCATAAATTTGTTAAAAACAAAAAACAATTTATTGCTATTAATCAATTTAAAAGAAACGGGTATAGATTATAAGGATAGGAGAATAATTTTTAATTTATATAAACACCAAACTGCCTTAGTTAGAATTGAGGGGGAAGAAGAGGTAGCGAAAATAGGGAAGGGAGTTCGGCAGGGATGTACACTTTCACCGTTATTATTTAATCTATATATAGAAGATGCAATAAACAAAGTAAAAGAAGAGTATAGTGTAGGTGTGAATGTACGGGGAGAGAAAATATATATGCTGAGATTCGCCGACGATATAGCTATATTGGAAGAAAGCGAAAAGAATTTAGAAAGGGTATTGAATGGTATGCAGGCAGTATTGACTAGGGATTTTAACATGAAAATAAATATAGGTAAAACTAAAGTGATGAGGTGTGACAAAAAGGAATGCAGTAGAAAAATGAGGATCACAATAGGAGATAATAGAATCGAAGAAGTGTCAGATTTTTGTTATTTAGGCAGTAGAATCACAAAAGATAATCGAAGCAAGGTAGATATAAAGTGTAGGATAGCACAGGGTAGGAAGGCATTCGTAGAACAGGAACAGATTTTAAGATCAAATATTGACTTGGGTATTAGAAAAAGATTACTGAAGGTATATGTTTGGAGTGTAGCACTGTACGGGTGTGAGGCGTGGACTATAGGAAAGGAAGAGAAGCGTAGATTACAAGCATTCGAAATGTGGGGTTATAGGAGGATGATGAGGATTGGTTGGGAAGATAAAGTAACAAATGAAGCTGTACTAGAGTTAGTAGGGGAGAAGAGAAGTATTTGGAGAGTGTTACGGCGTAGGAGAGACAGATTAGTAGGGCATATTCTTAGGCATGGGGGGATTATGCAATTGATCATAGAAGGTAGAGTGGAGGGAAAGAGAGGGGTAGGTAGGCCTAGATTGGAGTATGTGAGTCAGATAGTTGAAGACGTTGAGATGAATAGCTATAGGGAGATGAAGGGATTAGCTCAGGATAGATCGGCATGGCGTGCTGTTTCCAACCAATCTTTAGGATTGCGGACTCTTTAACTAACTAATCAATTTAATAATCAATAAATACATGGTCGCTTACGAAGAAAGAAAAATTCTCGATGGCCTCTTCGCTTAATTTTTCTGATTACTTAAATATATCATATTTTTAATATCACCGTATTTCGTGTGAACATTTTTACCTACTTGATGATTTTATTAAATCCTTTATTAGTGGCACAGATTTCGCACGATCCCCTTGCATAAATTTAAACTGACATTCCGTTATAAACATATTCATTGGTGCAGAAAGACATTTAAATTACATACTTATCGTCCCACATCAAAAGTGAATACAATTCTTACTGCGATATTTAGCATTTAACATATCGCTATTTATTCATCAACATCGGACATAGCAATTGCTATTTGCAAATCAAGAGTAAATCATGCTGTTAGATGTGTATTAAGATATTTGTTTTATATATATAATTTGTGGGTTGCTAATAAGGGAACACGATCTGTAATATTATCCAGAAATTCTGCTTTCAGTGAACAAATTTTATTGCGACACATCAAAATATTATTATAAATGACCTTTTTTGCCGTATTAATTTATAAAAAGACTTTTTTTAAAAACGAATTTCAAGACCACAGAAATCATTCCTGAAAAATACTTTTTTAAATGAAAAATTTAAATTTTTGAAACATATTAGTGAAGATTTAACAATCGATAAACAATTGATTGAATTTTAGGGAACTATTTATCTAATTACTTGAAAAAATATATAATTACATGTATTAGTTAAAGAGTCCGCAATCCTAAAGATTGGTTGGAAACAGCACGCCATACCGATCTATCCTGAGCTAATCCCTTCATCTCCCTATAGCTATTCATCTCAACGTCTTCAACTATCTGACTCACATACTCCAATCTAGGCCTACCTACCCCTCTCTTTCCCTCCACTCTACCTTCTATGATCAATTGCATAATCCCCCCATGCCTAAGAATATGCCCTACTAATCTGTCTCTCCTACGCTGTAACACTCTCCAGATATTTCTCTTCTCCTCTACTAACTCTAGTACAGCTTCATTTGTTACTTTATCTTCCCAACCAATCCTCATCATCCTCCTATAACACCACATTTCAAGTGCTTCTAATCTACGCTTCTCTTCCTTTCCTATAGTCCACGCCTCAGACCCGTACAGTGCTACACTCCAAACATATACCTTCAGTAATCTTTTTTTAATACCCAAGTCAATATTTGATCTTAAAATCTGTTCTTTTTCTACGAATGCCTTCCTACCCTGTGCTATCCTACACTTTATATCTACCTTGCTTCGATTATCTTTTGTGATTCTACTGCCTAAATAACAAAAATCTGACACTTCTTCGATTCTATTATCTCCTATTGTGATCCTCATTTTTCTACTGCATTCCTTTTTGTCACACCTCATCACTTTAGTTTTACCTATATTTATTTTCATGTTAAAATCCCTAGTCAGTACTGCCTGCATACCATTCAATACCCTTTCTAATTTCTTTTCGCTTTCTTCCAATATAGCTATATCGTTGGCGAATCTCAGCATATATATTTTCTCTCCCTGTACATTCACACCTACACTATACTCTTCTTTTACTTTGTTTATTGCATCTTCTATATATAGATTAAATAATAACGATGAGAGTGTACATCCCTGCCGAACGCCCTTCCCTATTTTTGCTACCTCTTCTTCCCCCTCAATTCTAACTAAGGCAGTTTGGTGTTTATATAAATTAAAAATTATTCTCCTATCCTTATAATCTATACCCGTTTCTTTTAAAATTCTAAACATTATGTCCCAATCTACATTATCAAATGCCTTTTCTAAATCTACAAAAGCTATGCAAGTTACCTGTATTATTATAATTTAATTAGTTAGTTAAAGAGTCCGCAATCCTAAAGATTGGTTGGAAACAGCACGCCATGCCGATCTATCCTGAGCTAATCCCTTCATCTCCCTATAGCTATTCATCTCAACGTCTTCAACTATCTGACTCACATACTCCAATCTAGGCCTACCTACCCCTCTCTTTCCCTCCACTCTACCTTCTATGATCAATTGCATAATCCCCCCATGCCTAAGGATATGCCCTACTAATCTGTCTCTCCTACGCTGTAACACTCTCCAGATACTTCTCTTCTCCCCTACTAACTCTAGTACAGCTTCATTTGTTACTTTATCTTCCCAACCAATCCTATTTAATTATTATTATAATATTATAATTACATGTATATATCAAATTTAATGTTTAAAAATTAAAAAATTATTTCATTCAGTTTCTTATTATAAACAATTGCTGAAAATGTATCGATATATAAACGACTGTTCAGATTGGGAGTTTCCAATCTTTTTCTTGCATAATATTCTTTTTAGGATATTTATGTCATTTTCCATATTCCTTATCATATTATATCTATAGATATCTTTATTATATATATAAATTTCCCTTCCTTTCGCTATATATATTTATAAAAAAATTAAAAGCGTTAAAAAAAATTGTGAGAATTGCTATTATTTCTGTTATTCGAAAATTTTCTGAATTTTTCTGAAACAGTACAATATCTATTTGACACTGCAACGAGAGAGTAATCCTTTGAGAGTCAAATTTTCTATTTTATCTATGTTGAAGAGTTATTTAAGTTTCTGTAGTAGAACAAGTCGATAATGGCTTGGCAAAGTCTTGATTATTGAAGAAATTCTTCGCTGTATTTTCGTAATATTAAGATACTTATTTTGTGGTGTAATATCGATAGAGTACTGTGAAGTAAGAGCAATTGATATTAAAAAAGTAATGAAACTTGCTAAAGAAGAGGTGTGCAAAATGATATTTTCATAATAACATAAAGTGGACCTTAAATAATAAATTGGATAATCAAAATGAATTCAATTTTCTAATTGTAAGCATTTTTTTTTTTATTAATTAAATTTGTAATTAATTTTTTAGGCCTTGTTTAGGACTTTGTAATTCTCAGAACCGACTCTGTATGAGTTCCATAATATATTTAGTTCTTGCAAATTGTTTTAGGAAAAGTGTGAGTTGAACTTTAAAAATTGTTAAAATAATTTGTTACAATAACCCTATAATAAAGTTTATTATAAATATTTGTACAATATTTGACCACGTAAAGTGCTGTTTTCATGCGATAAATTATTTTCATTGATTTTTCACGTATGACCTCCTCAATTTCAACAAAATGTTACATATAAATACTATTTCCTCTTCGATTTTATCTATATCATTTTTGAATTTCGCATCATTAAGGTGAGTTTCAAGAATAACATTATTCACAATATCAAAAAAATCATTCCGTGCTTTATAAACTGTAAACGGTATTTTAAGTCATATTTTGTTTAACTTTCACCATTTGTATTTATCTATTAATATATGTTATACTTTTTTTGTAGTAATAATTTGCTACTTTTTTCTTTCAGGATATCTAAAAATGTTATTGAAGCTCATATTAGTTTCTGCGGCATGTTCCTGTGCGATGGCCGTCTGTGATAAGGACCTACTCAAAACAATTGAATGGACTGGTGCCAATTTCGAATGGCCATGCGAACAAACAAAAACAATTTATACATCCTCCGGCAGATACATTAATAAAAACACAATCGCCACAAGAGGCCAAATCTATAAAGATGACGTATACCTCGCCCTACCGAGGTATAAGCCCGGAGTGCCGATTACCTTAGCCAAAACCTCGTTAAAACTAAAAGGTTGTGAGGCAGTTTTAACGCCATTCCCTTGCTGGTCAGCACAGGAAGAAGGAGACTGCAAATCATTACAATCCGTGGTGGATATCTTTATCGATGCACAAGACATTTTATGGGCATTAGATGTTGGGGTGGTAAATACTCTGACTACTCCAATCAGAAGATGCCCGCCGAAAGTAGTTGCTATTTCCTTGGTTACTGGAAAGATAGTCAAGACCTTGGATTTGTCAGGACTGGTAGCACAAGCATCTAGATTGCAATACATTACAGTCGAATATACTACATCGGGAGCTCCATTTGTCTACGTAAGTGATGCTGCCACCAGATCTATCCTGGTTTTCAATGTTGGAGGCAATAAATCATACCGCGTCAACCTACCAAAGGCTGTACTGGCTGGTACAAACCGCAAGGACGTCTTGTACTTGGCCCTAGTGCGAAAAGGATGCGGAAACAATTACCTAATCTTCACCTATTTGTCGTCCACACGCCTCTTCGCCATTAGAACAGATTACTTGCGATCTGGATCAACGGCTGGCAAGATCATTGATCTAGGGCCGAAATCGCAGAAGCTTGTTATATTGGGAACTGACTTGGGCTCAGCTCTGTTCTTCCGTTACGAAGGGCAACCCGAAGTATACAGATGGGACACTAACACCTGCTTTAAAAAGGAAAACTTCGTGGTGGTATATAAGAGTCCAAATTGTTTATTGGCCACCCAAGCTATGCCGGATCTGCGAAGGCAACGGATCCGTGTGCTTGAGAGCAACTTCCCCGATTTTATTCAAAATACGGTTGGCTGTGGAGCCGTACAACAGATCAATATTATGTCTGGGTCATGCTGAAAAGATGATTTAACTTTACCAAACTGATTTTTGTTGTTGTGCTTGGTTTTTGCGTGACATGTGCAATTTCTTTTGTTAATAAAATACTGTCTGTTTGTCAGTTATTGTAACGCTTAGACCTTCGCGTTTACTGTGAATGTTTATAAAGAGTTTGTCACAACACCTCAACCTTGTGTGCTTAATTACTATACAATTTATATCGGCCTCTTTTTCCTCTAACAAAGACGGACTTGACAATTTGATTCAAATATTTGATACCTCAAATTACAACTGCAAATATACAACACAAACTAAGAAACTTTTAGGTCAAATATATATTTTAGATCTAATAAATAATTAAATAAATAAAAAAATTATCGTAAAATCGGGGCAATTTACTTTTTACTGTTAGTTTGTTCGTGTTAATCTCACAAATTACTATTTTAATTTTAAACTATTCCAGAATATTTCGAGTCATTTAATTTTAATTAATTTAATAATAATACGCTTATTAATTCACAATATAGTAATAAAATAGAAGGCTCAAAATCGTTTATAAACAAAATTTGACGAAACATTAAAAAAGTGAAGCGGGTGTTCAATATTAATTTTAAAAAATCGCTACAAATACGTAAAAAAATAAACATTTTTTTTTACAAGACTATTGGGAAGCATTACCGAGTATATTAGCAAAGTACCCTGTATATACCACAAATAAATTGAAGCATAACATTTTTATTTTGCTCGAAATTAATAAATAATAGGAATCGGAATATACGCGTAAAATGTAAATTATTTTTATTTCGTACATAATACATACTGAATTATATATCGCGATTCTCTGACTTAAAAAGGCACACTTCTTGCATGACCATGAATTATCCTTCTAGACTGAGATTTATATAATATTCTCGTCGATTTCACAGACCATGTTAATTGTTTATTTCAACTAAATTGATTTCTAGCGAGGAGAGCTTTTTTCTTTTTCGTATAATAAATCGAAGCGACGAACTTTAATTTAAGTTTATTATAAGAACAATATATTTACCATTCTTTTCTTTTTCACGTGCATTTTCTGTTCTGAAGAAATGGGGATTTGAATTATTATTTTTATTAATATAAAGACCTATTAGAGGTGGTAATGGAATAGAAAAACGTTTGAAAAAAGAGCAAAGAGTAAAAAATCTATAAACCTGTTGGTAATAAATTGTTACGTTTACATTTAAAAGTTTATTCGCCATCGTTTAAAAACGAGAAAATTAATTAGTATCACTATAAATTAAGATTACTTCAATCGATATATGGCTTAATTTTAGTCTAATTTATATTAAACGGAAATATATTTGTTTAAAAATTAATATATATCTGTAATAAAACTATACAATAATATAGGTAAATCAGAATAATATTTTTCTTCAATTTAATTTATATCAATATTTAAAAAAAATCATTAAAAAATATTTGAAACCTCTAGATAAAAAATTAACATCATATAATCTAATAATGGACATATAATGGACATAAAACTAATAGCTTAGACATTTTTTCGACATAATTATACTTAAAAATATAAATTTGAAGCAAACAATGCATAAAATCGTTTGTATTCTTTTTTGGCCCCACTATATTGATATTTGCTTACAATGTTTTCTCATAAACTTATTTTGGGTTTAAATTATAATAAAAAAAGATGTTTTATTTTAAGGCCTTATAAAAAAGGTATTTGTCAATTTGAACCAACTTATTACATATTTAAACGAGTTACATTATTTTTAAATTGTTTTTTATCTTTTGTTCAAAGTCACCCTGTTGCAGAGGTTACCATATTCCTACCATACAATATTTAAAAGGACTTACTCATTATAAAGTGGTTGTTACTCTAATGCGAAGTTCTTTTTGCTTCGCTTATTATACTGAAGAATTTTGATAACGCGCGACTCCAGCGTTGGTGGAGCAACCTCATTAGAGAGAATAAATTGCGTCCTATTCGCACTCGTACATGTCTCTGGACCGAAGGGATTGACCAGTGCCCAGATCCCGTTTTGAGGCCCATTGAATAGACACGACACGTACGGTAATGAACTGTACGATTGAGCCAGGACGTTGTGGCCCTCCGCATTTAAAGGCTTACTGCAACAAACGTAACTATTTCAATATTGTAACAAAATTTTGTTGGATTATCCGATTCTACATTTCAATATATATGCAATGTGATCATATAGATGAATTGAATTAAGATTCATGTATACTATCATAAAACTTACACAAAACACGTGGCGAATCCACGACATACGTGCGAGAGATATAGGCTATTTTTTTTAAAGTGGCGTACCCGCCCCTTCTACTGCGCATTACAAATTAAGACTAGTTTATGCATATTACTATACAATTCAAACAAATTGAAAATATACTGGCCGCTTCAACACCCCGAAACCGTATGCTCGTGAAGAGATGCTCGCCACTGCATTTTTGTCATTTGAGGGTGTGGTCAAAATTACTGCAATGTTGTCATATCGACAGCCACCAAATACAGAGAGTATTATATTAGCATAATTGGTCAAAATAAATAATAAATAACTGGAAACTTTTTACTAAATAGTGGACTTTAATCGAAGCCGTATATATTATATTCATTAAATATTCTCAATCTGAATTTTGCTATGCAGTTTACAATTTGAGCACTTTATACTGAAGTTTTTTATTCATATATGGCAACAATGGTACAGGAAGCTCAACCCTTATGCGCAGTAGAGGATGAATTAGGTCCGCCAAGATATAAAAAAATTACTTATAGCACGTATAAATATTTTGTTGGCATGTGAACATTATTTATTAATAATCCAGTTTTCCAAATAGTTAATATTGAAATACGTTTCTTAAAATTTTCATCGGCTTAGATGGGACAATGGTTATGAATAAAAATTTTAGAATTTTGCCGACGTGTTACATAAATAAATAAAGGTCCTGAAGAATCCCCTCATCAGTGGCGAAATATGTCGACAGAATTCTAAACTTTTTATTCATACCCGTTGTCCTATCTAAGCCGATGAAAAATTTAAGAAGCGTATTTCAATTTCAGCATCATATTAATTTTTTTTTTTATTGTCAAGGTATATAGAAATGAATTTTTGTTTTAACTGAAAGAAACCAACAAAAAAAAATGTTCCTCCTTGTATCAGTCGATATATGGGAGTATCAAATGAATTTTTTTGATGATATGCACAATTCAGTAAATTTGCAGAAAGTTAATAATTATTTAAATCTAGTGATTTAAATCGATTACAATAAATCGATTTTCAAGCCAGTTCTAGATATAGAGACTGTTGTATCTATACATTTAAAAAAGTTTATGAATTCAGGAAATGACTTGTAAAGAACTGAATGTGAATCTTTACTTTGCGTAATTAAAAAGGAAGCAGCAGAGATAGTAAAGACATCTTGAAATGCTATCTCCGAAAATTTAGCTAATTTGCTAACAAATAATTCTAAGAAGTAAATCAAAAAATTCTGGTATGTAGATTTATTTCTTTGTGCTTCACATTTCTGACTATAATCACACTTATTACAACAATAAATTCACTATCATAATCTTTTCTTCAAGAGCGGCGTCTCCAAATTAGAGGACAACTTCTCCCAACAGATACCACTAGTGGTTCATGACCATAGTTTATCTGGTCGATTGTAATTGTATCGTATAACGCGTTTGTACCATTGTTACCAACTCTCTCAAAACCCGTATAGATACAATACAAATTTACTTGCGGATGCACATACATACAGATTCGTCTGTCGGATTCTTATTTATGTGGCCTTCATGCCTGTGAAATTTGATACGTTCGTATAATTTATGGCTGAAGAGTTGTAATAGGGCTTGCAAATGTAACATCTTCTACTTTAAGCAGTATGTTTAAAGTATTGGCATTTTTATCTTTATGTCTATTTTACTTTTGTGTCTTTATGTCTTTTATTGCAAGTAAAAGTAGAGTACATGTATGAATATAAATAAATTTAAACTCCCACCATTTTTTTTCCAAAGAATTGATAAAGTTTCCATATCTAATGAAATTGTACAATGTTGTAAAACCTTATGTAAATGTATTCTTTCAAAACGAGACATACTGTATAACTATATATATGTCAAGGAACATTCATATACTTCATTTAATTTCTAAATAAATTCTTAAACAGCGATATATAAATTAATCTTGCCTCGGGTTTTCAGGAGTCGCAACAGATTTGTAAAATTTCTGACCTATCAAAAAATTGAAGACGACTGATAAAGCTATGCAATTTCTGTTATATAGAATTTTTGTACGTTATAGCAATGATTTTTGATGAAAGCTAACAAGACTATGATATTCAACAAGCGTACCGCCTTATAATTATAGTTAGTTAAAGAGTCCGCAATCCTAAAGATTGGTTGGAAACAGCACGCCATGCCGATCTATCCTGAGCTAATCCCTTCATCTCCCTATAGCTATTCATCTCAACGTCTTCAACTATCTGACTCACATACTCCAATCTAGGCCTACCTACCCCTCTCTTTCCCTCCACTCTACCTTCTATGATCAATTGCATAATCCCCCCATGCCTAAGAATATGCCCTACTAATCTGTCTCTCCTACGCTGTAACACTCTCCAGATACTTCTCTTCTCCCCTACTAACTCTAGTACAGCTTCATTTGTTACTTTATCTTCCCAACCAATCCTCATCATCCTCCTATAACACCACATTTCGAATGCTTGTAATCTACGCTTCTCTTCCTTTCCTATAGTCCACGCCTCACACCCGTACAGTGCTACACTCCCAACATATACCTTCAGTAATCTTTTTCTAATACCCAAGTCAATATTTGATCTTAAAATCTGTTCTTTTTCTACGAATGCCTTCCTACCCTGTGCTATCCTACACTTTATATCTACCTTGCTTCGATTATCTTTTGTGATTCTACTGCCTAAATAACAAAAATCTGACACTTTTTCGATTCTATTATCTCCTATTGTGATCCTCATTTTTCTACTGCATTCCTTTTTGTCACACCTCATCACTTTAGTTTTACCTATATTTATTTTCATGTTAAAATCCCTAGTCAATACTGCCTGCATACCATTCAATACCCTTTCTAAATTCTTTTCGCTTTCTTCCAATATAGCTATATCGTTGGCGAATCTCAGCATATATATTTTCTCTCCCTGTACATTCACACCTACACTATACTCTTCTTTTACTTTGTTTATTGCATCTTCTATATATAGATTAAATAATAACGGTGAGAGTGTACATCCCTGCCGAACTCCCTTCCTTATTTTTGCTACCTCTTCTTCCCCCTCAATTCTAACTAAGGCAGTTTGGTGTTTATATAAATTAAAAATTATTCTCCTATCCTTATAATCTATACCCGTTTCTTTTAAAATTCTAAACATTATGTCCCAATCTACATTATCAAATGCCTTTTCTAAATATAATTATAAATAAATATTAATTTAATTGTTTCGAAACACGACAACCCAATAATTTAAAATGTTCGTTGCAAAATTTTTAATCTCGATGAATATATTATGTAAATTGTATCACGCTCTGAAATCTGAACTGGTGAGTTAATAAGCATATTAGTAATTAATTATTCATAATTTTTATATAATGGGTTAATTAGAGAAAATTCATTATTATATTTCGTTATTACTCATTAGTATTACTTAAACTATTATATAGTTTTCTTTTAAATAAAAATCAAAATAGCCCTTCGAAATGCGCATCTGGCTATTTAATGCTTCGAGTTACGGTATTTGGGTGATATTCTATACAATTATAAATAATATAAATAATTCTCTCGCCCAGTGTCGAGAAAATATACAATTGTAAACTTTTTGCTGAAATTCTAGTAAAAATTTGTTGTTTTTAAATTTCAAGCGTATATACCTGGTGTCCCATCTTAAAACTGCATAGTCTCGAATTAAAAAATAGTTTAAACCGCCCTTAATATCCGTTGTCATACCAGATGATGGCCCCAATTTGTTTCCCAAATATGCCACGTTCATCTCCATTATTGGATCTTCCTGCAATGCAAACATAATTTGACAATTTGTGCAAATTAAATCAAATCAATTGTCTAAATCAGTCAATTTATATATGTGAACGTTGAATTTTAATTCACACCCCGAAATTCCATCTTTCCATCAATTTTATTTATTATTAACTTACTGATTCCAATTTATTCAATAAATATTACTTAATTCATTTCCATTTTATAGCATATACTAACAATAAATAATTCAACTGTCTTTATTATTGATATCCATAAATTGTTTCTAAATTATCATATGAATTTTAAAAATAATTAAAAAATTACTTAGCATAGTTTTTCATAAATTGAATTCTAATTTGTTTGTAGCTGGTGAAATTATGAAAACATTTATTTTAAATATTTTTACTAATCACTAATTAATCAGTGGGAACTTCTAATACAGATTTATTAAAATTATGCTAAAAAATTTTACCTAAAAATCAAAGATTGCTCTAAGAATTTTAAATCATTAGATATTAGCCACTTCTATGCTATGGTAAATAAAATGTAAAATTTAAGCTTCTATTACTTTGATTTTTTTAGTTAAATATTTAAGTATAATATAAATATATTCTTTTCTTTTACATCACTTCTGTTTATAAAGCCTTGATTTCTCCAATTAAATTATTTTGGAGATATACAAAAATGTATAAAATAAATCTTATAAGAACTTATCAATTTGTAATGGATAAAAATGTGATTTGATCTTTATATATCTTTAAAATTAAAATACGTTTAAAATAAAACACATTATCGAATGAAGTTAATGAGGAACATCATATGAATGTTAAACTATTCTAACCGAAATCAAAGAACCTCCGTTAGAAAACAATCACCTGGATCGGATTCTTTTGCATTCGAATCCATTTCAAATCCATTTCAAACACCTCTTCACTTTTAGCCCCGGTCAAATACATTACTGGATCAATTTTTGAAATGGCAAACAGCTCTGCACTAACTTGCATGTGTTCCATATCAGGCACCCTCAACTTCAATCGCCACATCTTCATACTAATGGCACTAAACACAATCAAATCACTACCTTGACCACCGACAAATACTTTTCCACCGACGAAATCACTGCCACGTGTATCAACAGCTAGGGCACTCCAAGAGCCATGTTCAAGAGGTACCCTAACGACTTCCGTATTGTAATATAAATTGTACACTACGATGGTAGCTGGACACTTATCTGTACCACCATCCAGAACCCATAAGCGACCGCGCTTCAGTTCGACTTCGGCCGATATTGCATTCTGCAGTTCTTTGCATCGCCCCCAAGTTTGTTCCTTGTAGTTTGGATAAGGTTTCTTCTTATACATGAGATTATAATCACTGTCCCTGTATTCCCCTGTCCAAGGTACTTCCACTAAGGTTGGATTCGTCAGATTATTGTAGCAACTTGTCCGTGGTAAAGTTAAGAACGCCCTACTTTTAAACAACGATACACTTGATGCGAAATATGTATCGGAGATCTTGATGGACTTCAAGTTCCATCCATGGCACAATTGCAAACTGCTACTTAAGAGTAGTACTACCGTGGGCAAGATATTCATGATGTGTCTTCTGCGGTAGCTGTGCAATGTTTGAAGAAAGATTTTTAATTAAATAAGCGTTTAATAACGCATCCGTGATAGTTTTGATGAAATATGCTTTCATTTGCAGGTTCTACGAACTTTCTTGTGGGTCTTGTTTTGATATTTGCATTTTTTTTCCAATGCTTGCATTTCATAAGCGTCGGTTTCACGTTTATTTGAGCAGTTAGCAAAACATTGTTATTAGAAAACTTAATATATACCATTTAATGAAAAATACTTTTTATATTCCGCATACTTTGCATAAAATCGATTTCAATTTTAAATTATACGATTTTCTAATGTACTTAATACATAATTTATTTAATAATACATTAATAATACATTTAATTCGAATATCATGAATTTTCTCTTCCTTATCAAATTGATCGTTAAAAAAATAACTAAAAATTATAGCGCAATGCAAGATGCGTATTTTGAAGGCTGAACCCCCATTCTCATTAGCACAATGATTAAATTCGTATGACTCGCCGGGATTGATATATATTTCAAATGTATCAATTGTATAATATTGGTCTAATTGCTGTGATGTTGAAGGGGACGGCTTAGCCCACGAAATGCGCATTTATATTTTTAGTTACAGTTTTTAGATGATATTCTATGGAATAAATCCTTTTATTTGATCATATACAGTTTTAGAATATTATAGAATTTTACCAAAAATATTATAGAATTATTATAGATTTTTATAGAATATTATTGAATATTACCAAAATACGGTAAGACAAAGTATTTAATAGCTCATTTACAATGTGTTCATAAAAGTTTTATAAATCATTTAGCTATGTACTATAGAAATAAATCATTTCATTATGAAGTTTAAAAAAAAAAGTCAGCTGAATGTAAATTATAATTTTTTCGTCCTTTTCCGGGACATTTTAACTAAGTAAATAATTTAACAGATGCGCTACTGTATAGGAAAAGCATCTATATTCTTTTAGAGCAATGTAAGATTCATGAGCATAACAATGTTAACGATTATTTTATTAATTACGTGCCATTATATCACATAATGCCAAATTTCAAATTCGATGCACTTTTTAATCACTAAAAGCCTTCGTGTGTATCTTTTGTTTTTAATTGACGTATAAAAGTTCCGGATATTAATTTTTTGTTCTTGCTTATAATTACACAATTAATAAATTATAGCAGAAACGAATGTTATAATTTAAAAGTTGTAACAAGATTGTTATGACACTATGAAGAAAATTATGTAAAATTGTAAAGTACCGCTCTGTTCGCAGTGTATATACAATAGGGCAGGGGTGGCCAACCCCGCGCCCTCGGGCGCATGTGCGCCCGCAATTGGTCTTCTAAGCGCCCGTGACACGATCATCTAAAAAATACGTTTTAAACGTGATTTCTCAACTTTTTTTTTAATGTGTAAAGATAATTAAAACAACGTTTATTTGTCATATAAGTTAACACTAATTTAACTTTTTGAGAATAGAATATATATCTAAAATATAAGTATTTAAAATGATGACATGTCATGTCATGGTTCTTCTTCCTTGCGCCCGCAACAACTATTAACATTTTTCATTGCGCACATGCTTTCAAAAAGGTTGGCCACCCCTGCAATGGGGTATACAATATAATGCACATTAAGACATTACATGAAGGGTTTAATATAGTTATTAATTTTGAGGTACTAATCAACATCTAAAGTATATCATAATAACTAAGATAACTACATCTTAATTATTTTTCCTCCAATTACTTATGAAAAATTTATTAATTACTAGTCCTTCGTGAATACTACAAAGTTTCAAATAATTAAAAAATTTATGTTAGTATTAGCATACTCGTACTTAGAAAAATCTGTATTAATTATGAGCAAAGCTTGAATGAATATGAATCGTCGTAAAATCGTCACTAAATGCGCTAAATAATATTAAAATAATTGTATAAAACATCACCCAAATACCGCAACACAAAGCATTTATAAGTTAGATGCGCATTTCGGAGGCTATGCCCCCATCTTTTGCTATCCAATTGTATGTCAATCCCGGTAAGTGAGAGAGGTATCTTTATTTGTTTTATTATTGTGCTACCGAAGATGGGGACATCGAAATGGGGCCACCTTTGAAATGCGCATCTAGCTATTGAATGCTTTGTGTTATGGTATTTGGATGATGTTTTATACAAAGTGAATATTTTCATAAACATTTAATTTTGGATAAAGTACTTTTAGATTTTCTAGCAATTCAGTGAAATTTTTCTAAAGATTTTTGAAAGAACTGAAACTGTTGAATAATAGTGAAGAAATTTTTTATTTTATTTCATTTTTATATATAAAATGTTAATTTAATTTAATTTTTTATCAAATTAGTTTACTTAAATTACTTAAATGACAAGGGGTGTCATTTAAGTAATTTAAGTAAGTTAATGGAGGGGCCTTTAATTTTATCTACAAAATTTAAATAATTTAAGGAGCATTTTTGCTCATTTCAGATTAAATAGAAAAGATAAAAGTGCTGTAGCCGAGTATATTTTTGACTAACTCAGGTCATCCTATTCGAATTAGTTCACTTAAATTACTTAAAAGTGTTTTGAATTATTCCGAGTTAAATGCTTATGAAATTATATACATGCATAAATCTAAATCTAAAATCAAAAATCAAAAATTGATGACCGAACATTTCTTAGCGAAATCGATATTTCTGGTTACCTAAATTTGACCAAGAACTTGGTGCCCCTTTTTTTTTGTTTTGGTGTAAAGCAAAGTGCTTGATAATAGAATTACTAAAACTGTTATATTTGAGAAAATAAATGATGGGTTCCAACATACATAAAATTGGGAATATTCGTTGAAAATTTGGACATGAGATTTTAATAATCCATGTCAATATGTCCACATTCATAAACATATTGTAATGTAAAGCTAAAAGTTTTTAGTTCACTTTCGGATAGTTGAAAAATTCAAATAAAAAAAATTAATGATGAATATGTAAAAATGCATTAATATATTATTGTATTATTTGAATGACTAACAATTCTGTGATATTAACTAGAACATGTAACAAATATTGACTTATTTATTTAATAGTATATCAATCACGATTCGTGATAGAGGTATTTTATTTAGTTTTAACTTGTGCTACTGAAGATAGGGGCATAGCCTTCGAAATGTACATCTAGCTACTTAATGCTTTAAGTTACAGTATTTGGGTGATATTCTATATTATAATTTAACACCGTAGTGATAATTTTTTTAATGTTTATTAACTTTAAAGGAAAGAATTTAAATTCAATCAAATTATTATTTGTCTTAAATGTTTTTAAAAATATAAATGCAAAAGAAACATATTTACATATTCTTAACAAAAAAAAAAGTATTTTTTCGTTATTGCATGTTAAAACTGAACTTGATACAATTAAATATTTATCAAAAATGGAATTCTTTATATTTTCTTCACTTTTCTTTATTTATATATTTTCATTTATATCAAATACATAACAAGATTTAAGAAGCCAGTACAATAGTTTGGGCAACCCTAGCTTTTTATTGTGTATGTATAGTTGCCTATATGTATTTTCCTTTCCTTATTCTCAGCCAGAATGTTACCATACAATGAATATGAATTGTTTATCTTTATATCGCGTAATTTAAATTATAATGGGATGAAAGCATCTAAATCTAACTCAAATCTGTTGTGTAAATATATTTAAAAACAAAATAATATTATTACACGATTTTATCCTGTACTAGTTGGATTTCAGACAGGATTATTGTTCGTGTCCTGATATTAATAACCGTTATTAGGCAATTTACTATACTATACTTCCTTGCTTATTACATTTTAATCAGATTTCTTGCAGTAGATGGCGACAGTGGCTCTCTTGTTGCTTGTTTTAAATATATTAATACTTAGAGAAGGCAACTTACCTCGCAATATGTCCAAAGGAATTAAATATGCCATAATTTATCTCCAGATGTCGCCAGTAGCAAAAGTATGAAAGTGTCACACAAATGGCTGCTGCTGCGATTTCACAGATTTACTGCAAACTACAATTTCTGCAGCAGTTGTGCACGTAAATTTGTGGGTGTGGGTGCTGTGTGTTTAAACTCTCTGTGCCGGTGGTATTTCGAAATGATGTGAGATCGCGTTGTTCTTTGGGATCATGAAACCTCCGATTTCCCCAGAGTGCGATGTGATCCAACAAGCGCCCGCAACGACCGAAAATATGCCCACGGTGACACAGGCAGCTACCACCGGCACCGATCATTCATTGTTGGAGCCATCCCGCCTGAAGAGAACCTTCACGTTACCCCGCAATCCGTTCGGTGCTGCGGCCCGCATGTCCAAGCGGAAGCTGAATATCCCGAATCCACCTAGCGCGGATGCAACTGACAGCGACAACAACAACAATAGCCATAAAAAGATATTCAGGCGACCGTCCTTACGTAAGTTCATAAATAGGATCGCGCAACATATTGGGGGCGTACCAGCTCTGGGCGGTAATGGTGTTGGTATCGACAGTCGCGTGCCCACTGTGGGATTGCAGACATGGTCGGCGGAACAGACGCCCGGGGTGACGGGCATCCGGAACCACGGCAATACCTGCTTCATCAACGCGGTACTGCAATGCATATCGCACACGGACATTTTGGCCGAGTACTTTGTATTGGATAAGTACAAGATCGACCTGTCTCGTCGCAATAAATTGAACGCGAAAAAGTTCGGCACGAAGGGTGAGGTGACGGAACAGTTGGCTGTGTTATTGAAGGCGCTGTGGGCGTGCCAATACCAACCGGAACTTAGCACAACATTCAAACAGATCGTTGAGCGGTACGGGGTCCAGTATAAGGGCACACAGCAACACGATGCCCTCGAGTTTCTTATTTGGCTGCTTGACAAAGTGCATGAAGATCTTAATATGGCACCCAAGAAAAAATACAAGTCCATCAAGGTGCGTAGCATTTGTTTATTGATCGTAGAGTTAAAGAAAACATTTTTCTAGATGTTAAGAAGGGATCCATTGATAAGGTCTAGGTCTACGAGTAGGGTACGTAGGTACTGTTCTTATCAGTTGAAATAGAAATACTTTTTCGCAACTAGTTTCGGTATGTATTTAATTCGCCTGAAGATGGTTATTTAAATACAGGCACATAATTGGTTCCTGAAAATGTGTGCGAATGTTCGAAAGTAGAGGGATGTAAAAAAATCATCAAAAATTGTATTTTAAAATATTAATTTATCAATAATAATTTTTATCTATCAATATACATAATTAAGTTAACGAGGCGTGTTTAAGTGCTTTCAGGTGTTTTCTTTATAAACATGTCAAGAGTTAGTTGAATACCACCCTTTTTTTTCTTGATAAAGAGTTCGATTACATGCTGTGTCTTTCTCAATCGCCCTACGTACTTGAGATATACTTTCTCCATTGGGATCATATTCTTCCATGATAGTCAAAATTTTGTCAAGATGCATGAAGGCTTCATTCATATTTTTGATTGTCAAAGTCTTGACGATTTTATCAGCTTCTTCTTGCCACTTACATTGTGTATTTCATTTAACTCTTGTTGCTCCATTAAGTATTCATTTGACAGAGGTACTGAGTGAGATTCAATTAACTCATTAACATCTTCGTTGTTGACGGCCAAGTTTAGTTTATTCATTAGGCTAACTATTTCATCTGTGATAGTTTCCGGATTTTTTTCAGAATTTATAAAATCACTCATCATTTGTGGGCATAATTGTTTCCAGGAACGTTTCATTGTTGACTCTTTCATTTCAGCCCACGAGTCTCCAATATTGTTTATTGCGTTCCATATATTATAGTTCTTCCAAAAATCTTTTAATGTAGGCCCACCTTCCCTGTCTGATGGCCTGATTCATTATTGTCCTCATATAATATCGTTTAAACGTAGCTATCACTGTTTAGTCCATGGGCTATATGAGGCAGGTAGTATTGGGAGGAAGAAACACAACATTGATTTCCGGGTATAAATTCTGCAGAGATTTTCGGTGTCCTGGAGCATTGTCTAAGATTAATAATGCTTTAAATTGTAAATTTTTATATTCACAATATTGCTTAACTGTCGGCACGAAATGAAAAGTAAACCAATCTTTGAATATTAACGCAGTAACCCAGGTTTTTTTATTTGATTTCCAAGTCACTGGAAGCAATTCTTTATCTTTCCCTTTCAATGCTCTGTGATTTTCTGCTTGATAAACTAACATTGGCTTCAATTTTAAATCACCAGCTAAGTTTCCACCAAGAAGCAATGTCAATCGGTTTTTAGATAGTTTATGTCCAGGGACAAGTGATTCTTCCTTTGGTAAGAATGTACGATTAGGCAATTTTTTCCAAAATAAACCCGTCTCGTCTACATTGAATATTTGGCTACAGGAATATTCTCAATCTATAATAATTTTGGACAATGAAGAAATAAATTCTTTTTCAGCATCTTTATCTGCATCAGCCGATTCAGTGAATTTAATATTATGTAGAGACTACCTCATTTTAAATTTGTCGAACCAGCCATTACTTGCTTGAAACACCGTGTTAGAATCTTCTTTTAATCTAGTCTTCCAATCTTCATGCAAACTAAGAGCCTTAGCTTGAATAATTGAAAAACTCAGAGGTACATCGTTTTGATGTTGATCATCAATCCATCATGTCAAAGATCTTTCCATTTCATCCATCACTATGCCGTGTCTTTTGGAAACAATCTTTGAAGATATATTTCCACAATTTTGAACGTATTCCTTAATTTTATTTTTGTTTTTCAAAATTGAACATATCGTAGACCTGTTTATGTCGTACGAACGGCCGATTGAAGCAAAAGATTCGCCGCTTTCAGAACGTCTAATTATTTCCATCTTTGTCTCGATCGTATGAAGTTTATGAGTCCTTAATTTCTTTTTGTTCGTATCAACACTGCAGTATCTCCGTTTCTCATTCATGATTATAAATTTCTAAGGGCGAAATATAAACATAAAACAATAAATTGTGGCAAAACACACAACGCATCAACCTGCGCCCTAACGCAAGTCTAAACCTGTTTAATACATTGTACATATTTGACATTCGGCCCCGAGCCGAAGTCAAAAAAAAGAAGTCCGCTACTCTAGGCGGCAATGTGTAAGTGAGCGCGAGCTAACGCGCTCCGTGGGAGCGACTGCATGATAGCGAACAATTTTTGCATTATCCACAAAAATCTTTAAAAAAATGAATTTAAAAAAATGTGCGAAATAGCGAATTGTGCGAAAGTCGGGGGCCGCCTGTATATACCAAAACTAGTTGCGAAAAAGTATTTCTATTTCAACTGATAAAGACAGTATCTACCTACCCTACTCATATGTTTTTATAGGCTTTTATCATAGAAGAATAAATAAATATATCAATTAATACTATAACAAAACAAAAAGGGTACGGTACTTCGTAAATGATTACGTTAATTTATATTTCTTATCAATATGAGCGATTGATAACAACTGTAAAAACTGTTATCGCTTTGATAGAATAACAAATATTTCATATCAAAGAAATATTACAATTTCAAAGCAAGTCACATTCATTACATATTTCATAATTACCTAGTTCTTATCGCATTTATTATTATTATTATTATTATATTGTTTTAAATGGCTCTATTTTGCATGGTTTTATAAAATGTATCCCTAGGGATACATGAGAGGATCCCCTAAGGCAGGCATGGCGAACCTATGGCACGTGTGCACGTACGAAAATTTTACTGGCACGTTAATTATTTACAGATCGTCATTTTCTACGCTTTAAATTAGTCAATTTTTCACTGATGTGTTCACATTTAAATGAATTAAATGTGAAACTGCAAGGTGTTAATAAGACAGTTGATCGATTGATCAAAGCATTCGAAGCTAAATGACAAATTTTCAACCGTGATGTTATTTCTAACACCTTCAAATATTTTCCAATTATAAAAGAATTTTGTGCAGATCTAGAATCACATGAAAAGCCAGATCAAGTTAAATTGACGCAAGAGTTTTCTGCTGTTATTCAATCGATAATCAAGTGCGGGCAATTTGCAAAAGCATCAAAATTTATTTTATCAATATCAATTGATAAACTCAATTTGGAGATTTTCGAATGGCAGAACTTGGAGGATATAGAAATGCAATTAATCGATTTTCAATCCAGTTCTGTATGGAAACATAAGTTTGTCGATTTGAGAAATGAGTTGGAAATAATTGAAAATGATCGATTGTTGGGCGTACTTAAAAAGAACGCTGAAGAGGAATTATTGATAACTTGGTATACTATTCCTGAAACTTTTAGTTGTTTAAAAAAATTTGCGACCGCTGTATTATCAATTTTCTCTTCTGTCATTGTTTTCCGAAATGAATTTCATAAAAGACACTTCAAGAAATAGAATGGCTGATACATTATTAAAAGTGTCGAAATATGAAGCAGATATAAAGCATTTGGCATCCAATTGTACAACAGCAAAAATATCATTAAATGCTATCGATTTTTCTATAAGTTGTGTGTTCGTTTTCTTTGAAACTTTGTTACTTTTTAAACTTATCAAATTTTGCAATAATTAATTTGCATAAAATTTATTTCCCTATTTCAAACTGCCTGGCAATCGATAAATATTATTTGGAAATTTTTGGCACGCGCACGTAAATAAGGTTCGCCACCACTGCCCTAAGGGATAGATTTCACCTTGCGATAACCTATTTATTAATGTAGGAATCGAGTTGATTTATACTCGAAATTTCGCTCGAGATTAATATGATTTACTTGCAGCGAATGATGCAATTCTTTTTATATATGATTATTTTTCAATTTCTTTAGTGCATTCAAGTAAGAAAGTATATTATTAACTTTTTTATGTTAGTTCTTTCTTATAACATGGCACTGATAAAGGTCAGTGGCTCGATTTTTTGTATATCTATTGCCGCAGGCTTTCCTCAAATATGCATTTATCAAATGCTGTAAATAAATCGTAATTGATTATAGTAGAAAATGATGTAAAGTAATCACAAATATGTAGGTTGTATAGGAAAATATCACTTTAGTCGCATAAATTGCATAAATCACAGTAATAACGTATCCTGAATTACGATGGAGAATATTGTTATTAACAAAATAATTTCAGAGTATTCTAAATTTGAGCCTTGCACAAAATTTATCATTTTCCAATTCTCTTTAATTAGAAAATAAGGAGCATGAGGAGAAAAATCTTGTTTACATAGTTGTTTCAGGCATAAACATTGTCCTTTTTGACATGCGCTGCAGACGATTTATTTATAAGATTACTCTTTGATAAACAAATATAATCAATTTTTGAACGCGTCGCTGCCGATTTTTTCTATTCACTCTTTATTCACTACACTATTTTCAATATAGAATATCACCCAAATACCGTAAGAAGCATTAAGTAGCTAGATGTACATTTCAAGCGCTATGCGCCCATCTTCAGTAGCACAAGATAAAAACTAAATAAAATACCTCTGTCACGAATCGTGATTGATATACTATTAAATAGTTAGTTAGTTAAAGAGTCCGCAATCCTAAAGATTGGTTGGAAACAGCACGCCATGCCGATCTATCCTGAGCTAACCCTTCATCTCCCTATAGCTATTCATCTCAACGTCTTCAACTATCTGACTCACATACTCCAATTTAGGCCTACCTACCCCTCTCTTTCCCTCCACTCTACCTTCTATGATCAATTGCATAATCCCCCCATGCCTAAGGATATGCCCTACTAATCTATCTCTCCTACGCTGTAACACTCTCCAAATACTTCTCTTCTCCCCTACTAACTCTAGTACAGCTTCATTTGTTACTTTATCTTCCCAACCAATCCTCATCATCCTCCTATAACACCACATTTCGAATGCTTGTAATCTACGCTTCTCTTCCTTTCCTATAGTCCACGCCTCACACCCGTACAGTGCTACACTCCAAACATATACCTTCTGTAATCTTTTTCTAATACCCAAGTCAATATTTGATCTTAAAATCTGTTCCTTTTCTACGATTGCCTTCCTACCCTGTGCTATCCTACACTTTATATCTACCTTGCTTCGATTATCTTTTGTGATTCTACTGCCTAAATAACAAAAATCTGACACTTCTTCGATTCTATTATCTCCTATTGTGATCCTCATTTTTCTACTGCATTCCTTTTTGTCACACCTCATCACTTTAGTTTTACCTATATTTATTTTCATGTTAAAATCCCTAGTCAATACTGCCTGCATACCATTCAATACCCTTTCTAAATTCTTTTCGCTTTCTTCCAATATAGCTATATCGTCGGCGAATCTCAACATATATATTTTCTCTCCCTGTACATTCACACCTACACTATACTCTTCTTTTACTTTGTTTATTGCATCTTCTATATATAGATTAAATAATAACGGTGAAAGTGTACATCCCTGCCGAACTCCCTTCCCTATTTTTGCTACCTCTTCTTCCCCCTCAATTCTAACTAAGGCAGTTTGGTGTTTATATAAATTAAAAATTATTCTCCTATCCTTATAATCTATACCCGTTTCTTTTAAAATTCTAAACATTATGTCCCAATCTACATTATCAAATGCCTTTTATAAATCTACAAAAGCTATGCAAGTTACCTTTCCTACCCTCATTCTTTTTTCTACTACTGTTCTTAGTGCTAAAATCGCCTCCCTCGTCCCTCTGTTTTTCCTAAAACCAAACTGATCTTCTCCTAGCCTTTCCTCTACTTTATTTTCTAATCTCCTATAAATAATCTTTAACAATATCTTCGATGCATGTGATAGTAGACTAATGGTCCTATAGTTCTCACACAAATTAGCTCCTATTTTCTTCGGCATTGTTACTATTCTACTACGCTGAAAATCCTGTGGTACTTCTCCCTTCTCATATATTTTACAAACTAACCTGTATAATCGCTCCTGCATTTTTTCCCCTGCGTGTTTTATTAATTCGGCTGGTATCATATCAATCCCCGCTGCTTTGTTATTCCGTAAATCATTTAATGCTCTATGAAACTCTGACCTAAGTATGCTAGGACCTAAGTCATCCTCATCTATCTGTTCCACATTTTCTAGCTCCTCCATGTCCTGCCTACCTTTATATAAATCTTCAAGATACTCCTTCCATCTTCTAGCTTTTTCCTTATTTTCTGTGAGTTCCTTACCCTGCTTATCACATATAATGTTACCCTTTGGTTTTACTTTAGAAAAATGTGACTTAATTTTCCTGTAGCCCAAATCTACTTTACCTCTTCTCATATCCTCCTCAATATCCTCACAATTTCCTTTTATCCACTCTTCTTTCGCTAGCTTGCATTTCCTATTAATTAAGTTCCTTAGTTCCTTATATTTTTTCTGTCCTGCTTCTGTGTTTCCAATTTTAATTTTCCTTCTTGCTTCTATCATTTCAACTATTTCTTCCGTGATCCATTCCCTCCTACCTGCCCTTTTCTTTGTGCGTAATACTTCATTTGCTGCTGTAGTTAACCCATTTCTGATTTCCCTCCATTCGCAATCTATGTCGTTCCTAGATGTTCCATTAGCCATGATTTCTACTTTCTACTTGTACTTTTCACATACATCAGCTAATTTTAACCTATCGACATCTACTCTGACCTGTTTAGACTTCTGTAATTTCTTGAATTTGACCTCTGAGTCCAGGACTACTAAATTATGATCACTATCAATATCTGCTCCAGGGTAACTCTTACAATTCTTAATCTGGTTCCTAAACCTCTCTTTAACCAGTATGTAATCTATCTGATACCTCCCTATATCTCCTGGCATTTTCCACGTATATATCCTGCGCTTGTGATTCTGAAAAAGCGTGTTTGCTACCACTAGCTTATTCCTAATACAAAACTCTACCAATCTATCCCCTCTATCATTACGTGTTCCTATTCCATATTCTCCTACTATTGAAACTTCCTTTCCCTTACCTACTACGGCATTCCAATCTCCGATTACAATTAGATTATCCTGTCCTTTAACGTTTGCTAACCTAGATTCAATCTCCTCATAAATGGATTCTACCTCCTCATCATCGTGACTTGAAGTTGGCATATATACTTGCACTATAACTGTGTCCGTTGGCTTCGTGTCTAATCTAATAGTTATAATTCTATCACTAACTTGGCAATAACTCTTTATTCTACATCCCAACTTTCTATTCATTATAAAACCTACACCGGTATGCCCATTATCTGATGCTGTGGTTATTAATCTATATTCTCCTGACCACGTATCTACTTGATCTTTCCCCCTAACTTCACTAATCCCTACAATATCCAGTTTAAGTCTCTCCATTTCTAGTTTCAAATTCTCTAACTTTCCTATCCTATTCATACTGCGAACATTCCACGCTCCAACTCGTAGAGCTCTCGGCGAAATCGATTTCTTGCCCGCCCCAGAATCCGAGGGCTTGCCTGCTACCGAAGTAGCCGGGTGAGATTCTGAGCCATTGGCTCTACTCACCTGGGGTAATACATTAATAGTAATCGACATTTCATTCGCTGTAATCTTGAGAGAGGTACAGTGCTGGTTTCTCCTTGCCTTGCACCGACCAATGAGTGCATATTTTAGCCGTCGCCCCACCGATTCAGCCTAATCCCCCTAATACCGTGGGTTAGCCTGAAATCTTTCCTATAGACCGGGATCCCTGTATAGGGACCGCTCTATAGGCCAGGCGTCGTTGCCCATGTCTTGCCCCTAGGAGGCATATGCAGTGCATTGGCACACTATGCACACTATTAAATAAATAAGGTATTTTACATAGGTATTTTATTTAGTTTTACTTGTGCTACTGAAGATGGGCTCATAGCGCTTGAAATGTACATCTAGCTACTTAATGCTTGTTACGGTATTTGGGTGATATTCTATATTATAATTTAACACCGTAGTGATAATAAAAAAAATCACCCTTTATTCACTTACTCTCTTATCATAAAGAAAAATAATCAACCATTTTAGTTTTTTAAACATTGTTATGTTACGAAGAATTATAGATGACCAAAGTTGCCTGCATTGAATTACATGTATTTTCTATACATATATATCAATTTTTTACTATATTTTGTTCAGAGAACACTACACAGCAAAACTTCCTGTTTGATTTCTCGAAATATAGATAAATTAAAATCAAAATATTTCGTTAGATTCTATAAAATGTACATGATATTAATTAATTAATATAAATATTAATGCTATAAATGATATTCTACAATGACTCTCATTGTACGTGTATTTGAAATATCAGTTGAAATTGTAGATCGAATCGTGCCTGTATTTTGTCTTCGAATATTTTATAAAGATTTTCATATTTTATGACCTGATTCCTCAATCAAGCATCATATAATGTAAAAAGAAATCCTGCTGGAAATTGAATGTATTGGTCACGTTTTCGAAGGTAAAACAAGTAAATTGAAATTCAGTCACCCACACCCACCCAATGGATCCACGTGGATTCTAGATTGTATAATGTTAATATCGGAGAGTATATAGAATGCTTTGTTCAACTAATTTCATGGCTGTTAGGATGATCCTTTTATGATTACAATAAACCACAAAAATCTACTTCCAAATATGCTGAATTTCGATATATATTAAATGCCAACAAATGATCGAAGTCTAGATCGTGCTCAAAGTGTACAAAAAATAATTTTTACTGAAATGAACCGAATACTGTAATATGCTCATATGTCCTGAATGCCCTCCAAGATTATTCTTCAGACTAGCGATGGCAAACTGTAGGTCACTTTGAGGACCTGGTTCGTAGTTCGTTTCAATGTACCGTTCACGAACTATAGGTCGTGAACTACTACATCTTTTAAAAATGAACTAGTTCACGACCTATATGACCAAATACATGCACATACTGAAAATAATCGCTTTTTTTCTCAATATAAAAATATTATATGGTAAAAAATGAATAAATTGAAATATTACAATACTTAATTTTGAATTAGGAATGAGGAAGAAAAGACAACAATGTTTATAATTTATACAAAACATATATATAAAGAAATATAATCTTCTCTAGGTACTCACGATTATTTATATGAAGTTCTAAAATACTTATTGGTAGTTACTGATGAAAATGTTTACTACTTTACTAACACTTGAAAATTAATTGTACAAACTATAATGAAATGAACGAGATAGAATGGTTTTGTTTGGCGTTATAATTTTTATTTTCTATTCCGAATCTTCTCTGTTCAAACTTCAAAGCTTCGATTTGATATTAAGTGATTGCATTGCACTCAGTATGAAATAGAACAACTATAAGATTTAGATGTTTATTTTTGCATTATTGCAAAAATTTGCTATGGCATGACATATTTAAGAACATATTTAATCTTGCGAATATATTAATTATATTATGCCAAATGAAATCTGATACCAACATATAAATATTGCATCGAGTTTCCTATTTCGTTCCGTTCACCAACACACTTTAGCACTAAATAAATGTTAGTACTGTATATGTAATGTATACTATACTGCATCGTTTACGAGTCGTTGTGATTCATGAACGGTTTTGTATTTTGTATTTTCATTGCATCGAGTTTCCTATTTCGTTCCGTTCACCAACACACTTTAGCACTAAATAAATGTTAGTACTGTATATGTAATGTATACTATACTGCATCGTTTACGAGTCGTTGTGATTCATGAACGGTTTTGTATTTTGTATTTTCATTGCATCGAGTTTCCTATTTCGTTCCGTTCACTAACACACTTTATCACTAAATAAATGTTAGTACTGTATATGTAATGTATACTATACTGCAAGTATATATATAGTACAAGTACATCAATACCTACACCGTGCACCATGTGGTTCATAGTTCACGAACTAGTTCATAGTGACCTATAGGTCGTTGCAAAACATCGTCACAGTGAACGGTTCGCGAGTGAACTACACATCGCTACTTCAGACCAATTTCGTGAATAAAGTCAAAAGTAATTGTGGTAAAAAAAAACAGTACGATATGCAAAAATATGTGTATAGTAACGATAATTGATCAAAAATAAAATTTCTTTACATACTGAACTTCCAAATAATACCATGGTACTTTATCATCACAGATGTTAAAGCAGTGGTAATGGAATTTGTTTTAAACTGTATATAAAAGACATAAGTTTATTTAATTTGTAGAAAATTCGTTTCGAAAAAATAGAAAAAATAAAATTGGTTTAGTTTCGTCTAAACAATTTAATGTATTTAAATATTGATGCCAGGATAGATGCCAATAGTTAGGAGCTTGTTGATAATCTTAACAAATTCGAAATGTTCTGAAAGAAAATCTTTGCGATAGGAAATTTTTTATGTTTCAATTTGATAATTGAAATGTATACAGAACAGAATTGAGATATGATGGTTTCGTCTAAACAATCATCCCAGTGAGTGATATTATTAAAATTTGGTGTATTATTAGTGTAGATGCCAGTGGATTCTTAAATTCATTTTAACAAATATATCGATTGTTGAATTTTCGATTTCTAGGACTTGTTAAAATGTATATTCATTTTTTAGCCAAAATTGAATTAGTAATGTATTAAAATACAAAGTGAATTTTCTACAAATGAAGTAAACTAATGTTTATTATCTAATCTGATCTAAAAATTAAATAAACTAATGTTTATTCTATAATATTTTTATTTTAGCAGAAGTAAATACAATGATATGAAAAAATAAATCTGATGTTATAACGATTTTAGCTTGCATGCAAAAATCATTGAAGATATTCATTATAACAAAATTATATCGAGGAAATTAGAAAATAAAGGAAGAAGCGCTAGCGGAAGATAATTTGGATTTAGGAACAACAGAAGGACAAGAGAGGCTATTTAGCGAATAATTATGAGAGTAGGAAATATAACTTACTTAGCTTTCGTAGATTTAGAAGAGACATTTGATGATGTAGAGTGGGACATAATGTTTAGAATTTTAAAAGAAACGAGAATAAGGATAGGAGAATTATTTTCAATCAATATAAACATTGAACTGCAATGCAAATTAAATTGCTCCAATAAACGATTTTTGGGTGACGTTTAATACAATTATTTAACGCCGTAGTGACGAATTTACAACAATATGTAATGAAAACGGATATTCAAATGTCCAGCCATAAATTAACCACGAGAATTAAGCTAATGAATTTTTGGCCGCTCCTTTTTATTTCATAAATTAGGATAGATTGGAAGAAAGGATCGACTGGGTATTGTAATATATTTTACGATTTTCAACACGCATATGCATACTTATTTGAACGTTCCTTTTTACCAGTTGAAACTGTAAAATTACATGAAAAAGAATATTTCTATTTTACATTAGTGTAATGGGCTACTTTCATTATTAGTGCGTATTTTTTTCTAATGTTAAGACGCTTTTTTGCTGCGTCAGGTGTACGTTGGGATTATGCGCTACAAACTTCAAAACGGTTTGCTCTAAATATATTGAAAATATAACTCGAATTGCATTTTGTGCACTGATTATCAGAATTCTTAAATGTATTTGTTTTTGATTTGTATGTAGACTAATGATGGCGTAAGTATGAATTAGTTGGATACAAAGAATGAATGTCATTTTAACAAACGCCCGAATCAAGAAGCACAAAAGTTCAACACAATTTGATTTTTTTAATTCTAATAATAACATATTTCAAATGTGTTGGTATAGAATATGATGGGGGCTGGGTACGTAAATAAAGTGATAAATGTAATATATGGTAATAAGGTTTAGCAGAAGAACAAAGAAACATTTAGAAAGTGTTATAGCTTTACAATGTAGGTGAGAGAGAGAGTAACACGTCATATTAGACGCGAAAGTGTAATGAAATTTTTAGAAGTGTTGTGATAAATTAGGGACATTAGTGAATGCAAATCAGATAAAGCAGAACATTGGAAAGAATCGTAAAAGAAACGAAAACGAAGCAATTAGCGCAGATCAAATAGGCATGACGTATTTTTTCGAATGAATCATGATTGATGACATGAAAAGTGAGACGTCCACTTTAATTCAAAAATGCATCCATAAAATTTTATGTGATAATCGAATAAACTGCAATTTATTATAATACTATTTAATTTTCTTGGATTCTGATCATTGCTTATGTGAGATTGGTACATATATTATATTTCTCGTCTTTTTCTGGTAAAGGGTAAAATAGTACACATAAAAACCATCTGAGATGCGATGCAAAGCACCTATAAGTTCTTTGAACCATTAAGTTTTTCTTCGCACCTATAAGTTCTTCATTCAACATGATATTCGATTTATACAACCAATTAAAACTTCCAATAGAATAACACAAAATTACATTGAACCTTATCATAGTCATCTATTTAATTGATATATTAAAACACAAAATTACAGCTCAGAAAATACAAATCTCTTAATAAATAATATGAGCCTCATATTAAGATTGCGCAATTTTAAAAAGATTCTTAATCTGATAAACAATATTCCCTTTTTTTTTTATTAAAAAAAATTCTAATTCTTATGTAAGAAATGAAGAATCTGTTTACAGCCATGACTGTTTAACAAGAATAAAGGTATAATGACTCCTAGACTAGTCTAGTCGAAATATTTTGTTTGTGTAATTTTAATATAAAGGAAAAGTTTATGTTGTTTTCAAATATGGTATTAATTCTATAATATTCTTCTTTGTGCCATTGTTAATGTTAGCAGAACGTAACTATCTGGACAACAATTGTCTACATAATATCGCTGTTATTATAATGAAAATGAACTTCTTTCTAAGACAAATGTGAGTGCTTCGTGGTTTATATTTATTTTAAGATAGGTTGAGATTATGGTGTTTAACGAACCATGATGTTAACGAAAACAGACATTTCTTTATAAACACTCTATAGAAGCTCACGTCGTGGTTTTTAGAAGAACATATAAACTATGGGTAGAAATTTAACAGTATTAACAATAATACCGTTAGCAAATTTTAAATAAAGTATAAAGATTTTTTTTCGAAGGTATGGCAGCATATTACAGCAAAGAACAGCTTTTTTTTTTTTTTATTGGCGGAGAATTTTGGTAGTCGTCTGCGCAGAGGGTTGTGCTTATCGGGGTTATGCAGTACCAGTGGTGCCAGACAACAAAAAATACTCTAGGTCTAAGCATTTAAATTTGTCACTATTTTATAGCTATCGTACAAATTAATTATGACATAAATATGATACTATAATAAGTAGCTATTAACATTTCTTATATTCGAGTATAACTTTTCTGCATTTTGTATTAATTTCAAAGAATTCATTCTAATTGGATAAAATGGTTATAACTATGCGTGATTTGTCAACATTGCATTTCTTAGGACGCACACCTGCTGCACTAGACACACCTACTTATTCTTTGGAGAAGACAGAAGCGTAGCGTGTTTTGGTAGAATTATATTTATTGAAGTTAAAGTAATATTTTTGTTCAAAATCGAAATAATATTTTATGTCCAGCTCAAAGTCAACCGAAAGCTAATAGGTAAGAGTTTATTAGTAATTATAAATTGCGTGCACTTATTTTCTATTTTATATTTTGTAACAATATAATTACCTATCTGTTTATATTTCAGTAAAAGTACCCGTTGCAAATTCATATTCCATCGTTAATAAAAATACGAACATTAAACAATATTTTCAATAAGTGGACAATAAATATATAGAATGTCAGCTGAAGTTTAGTTAGTTAAAGAGTCCGCAATCCTAAAGATTGGTTGGAAACAGCACGCCATGCCGATCTATCCTGAGCTAATCCCTTCATCTCCCTATAGCTATTCATCTCAACGTCTTCAACTATCTGACTCACATACTCCAATCTAGGCCTACCTACCCCTCTCTTTCCCTCCACTCTACCTTCTATGATCAATTGCATAATCCCCCCCATGCCTAAGAATATGCCCTACTAATCTGTCTCTCCTACGCTGTAACACTCTCCAGATACTTCTCATCTCCCCTACTAACTCTAGTACAGCTTCATTTGTTACTTTATCTTCCCAACCAATCCTCATTATCCTCCTATAACACCACATTTCGAATGCTTGTAATCTACGCTTCTCTTCCTTTCCTATAGTCCACGCCTCACACCCGTACAGTGCTACACTCCAAACATATACCTTCAGTAATCTTTTTCTAATACCCAAGTCAATATTTGATCTTAAAATCTGTTCTTTTTCTACGAATGCCTTCCTACCCTGTGCTATCCTACACTTTATATCTACCTTGCTTCGATTATCTTTTGTGATTCTACTGCCTAAATAACAAAAATCTGACACTTCTTCGATTCTATTATCTCCTATTGTGATCCTCATTTTTCTACTGCATTCCTTTTTGTCACACCTCATCACTTTAGTTTTACCTATATTTATTTTCATGTTAAAATCCCTAGTCAATACTGCCTGCATACCATTCAATACCCTTTCTAAATTCTTTTCGCTTTCTTCCAATATAGCTATATCGTCGGCGAATCTCAACATATATATTTTCTCTCCCTGTACATTCACACCTACACTATACTCTTCTTTTACTTTGTTTATTGCATCTTCTATATATAGATTAAATAATAACGGTGAGAGTGTACATCCCTGCCGAACTCCCTTCCCTATTTTTGCTACCTCTTCTTCCCCCTCAATTCTAACTAAGGCAGTTTGGTGTTTATATAAATTAAAAATTATTCTCCTATCCTTATAATCTATACCCGTTTCTTTTAAAATTCTAAACATTATGTCCCAATCTACATTATCAAATGCCTTTTCTAAGTCTACAAAAGCTATGCAAGTTACCTTTCCTACCCTATTTCTTTTTTCTACTACCGTTCTTAGTGCTAGAATCGCCTCTCTCGTCCCTCTGTTTTTCCTAAAACCAAACTGATCTTCTCCTAGCCTTTCCTCTACTTTATTTTCTAATCTCCTATAAATAATCTTTAACAATATCTTCGATGCATGTGATAGTAGGCTAATGGTCCTATAGTTCTCACACAAATTAGCTCCTATTTTCTTCGGCATTGTTACTATTCTACTACGCTGAAAATCCTGTGGTACTTCTCCCTTCTCATATATTTTACAAACTAACCTGTATAATCGCTCTTGCATTTTTCCCCTGCGTGTTTTATTAATTCGGCTGGTATCATATCAATCCCCGCTGCTTTGTTATTCCGTAAATCATGTAATGCTCTATGAAACTCTGACCTAAGTATGAAGTTTAAGTGATTTTATTTCGAATTGATTTTCAAATTTTATTAAGTGATAAATAGGCGCCATATTTGACTTCATATAATTTATAAATAATATTAGTGATACTTTTCATGAATTTGCAAAAAAAAAGTACTGCACTGGAATATTCAATGTGCTACACGACTGATACCATAATATTTTGAATAGCACTGCTATGTACTGTATTGGTCAAGCCATTATGCCGGTTTTGATTTATGATGCGTATACTTCTGTCAATCTCCGCCAATTAAAAAAAAAAAACGAGCTGTGTATGGTAGCGCATAGGGAGAAGAAAGGGAGTTAGGCCTAGATTAGAATATTTAGACCTCATTTAGCTGCTCTGCAGTGTCTGGATTGAACACTGTAGGCTTTAAAACTATAATATCATCCATTTTAGAACATTTGGCAATACCATCACAGTGTAATGGAATAGCAGTTTAAAATCTGCAGTATTTCATCTTGAATGCAGCTGAATAAGGCCCTTAGAATAAATAGCTATATGGAAATGAAGGAATTAACTCAGGAGAATCGGCTTGGTTTATTAGTACCAATAAAAAAGAATTCAAGACATAAGAAGAAAAGAAACGATACAGCTACATTTAATAAATTTCGTGAAAAAATGGAAATTTAAAAGTTTTGAGTTCTTAGCAAAGATGATTTGTTATCACCTCGGTTATTATAAGTCATTTTTTATATCTTGGCGAACCTAATTCATCCTCTACTGCGCATAAGGGTTGAGCTTCTAGTACCATTGTTGCCATATATGAATAAAAAACTTCAGTACAAAATGCTCAATTTGTAAGCTGCATAGCAAAATTCAGATTGAGAATATTTAATGTATGAATATATGCGGCTTTGATTTAAAGTCCACTATTTAGTAAAAAGTTTCCAGTTATTTATTATTTGTTTTGATCAATTATGCTAATATAATACTCTCTGTATTTGTTGGCTGTCGATATGACAACATTGCAGCAATTTTGACCACACCCTCAAATGACAAAAATGCAGTGGCGAGCATCTCTTCACGAGCATAAGGTTAACGCTTAAGAATAGATTCTGAATTGTATAGTAATATCATTGGTCTTACGCATAAACTAGTCTTAATTTGTAACGCGCAGTAGAAGAGGCGGGCTCGCCAATAATAAAAAAATAGCTTATACATTCTGGTAGCTATTTTATCGTGCATTTTGTCTGCTGTTTGGTATTTACCTACAAAGTAGCTATTCGTCGATGTAAAATGTGAAATGATTTTTCAAGCATTGACTTCAAATAATAAATTGGTTCAGATATATCCATAAAAATGGTAATGCTTTCATTAACGGCTTACGCATTCATTCACTGTTTTATCCAATTTCTTATTGATTCATGTTTTACTCCTCTATACATTTATCTATTTTTGTTTTATCCAATTTCATATTGGTTAATGTTTTACTCCTCTTTACATTTATCTATTTTTACCTTTTCTAACTGTATTATAAATCAGACCTAATAATTTTAACTTATTTTTATTTTTATATAACTTATTATCCACAATCGTACATAAACATATATTCCAAAACCTATTCGAAACTTGATTTAGACCTAAAGGCAAACAAAGCTCACACATCTCGAAGTCAAGGGGTCTGTCATGACAATTTAAACGCACCTGAGGTAGACCACAGATTGGAATGTAAACACTTAAGGAGAACATTCTTTCCATTGGATTACTAAATGAAATTAACATATAATTATAGGACAATTGCTATATGAACTTATAAATGCATCGTAAATTTTGCAATTTTAATAATGAAAACTGCTTTATTACTCTAGAGATTTCTCTTATAAATTCCTGCCTCTGCATGCATAATGTACTTCTTGCAAACGAAACAAGCGATTATGACAAAAAATATATATTAAATTAGGATATGTTGAACGTTCACGTGGTACTTAATTTCCTCAATACATTCATGATATATCTCGCAAATATGGTAGAGATGGGATGTTTGTAGATTTCTACAGCGGATGATGCGAATGAGAGAGAAACATCGACGATTAGTTGCGCAGCGTTGATTGAAACTAGTTAATTCATCACATTCCGACCCAATTATTATCTGAATAAATACTCTGCACTAACAGCAGCAAGTGGCTGACCGTAATACTAATGCGCTTATTACACATACAACAATTGTTCATTGTACAACGATATATTTTGTTTGGTGTTACTAAAGATATGCATAAGATAATCCAAGGGCAGACGATTGCAAAAAAAAATGACACCACTTATTTCCATTTTGGAAATATTTCAATATTTTCGGTATGTCTTCGTATATCAATTATTTAATGGTATTTCTAGTATTCGCTGATATTTAAGTCTAAAAAAAATTGTAAGTATGATATATAGAAGTTTGTAGAATAAAATTATAAGGAATATAGATTATAGTTATATAATAAGTAGGTATATCTATTGAAGTTATCTTAAGAGCCATAGTGATTTTTAAAGAAATTATTTTCGATTTATTCTTAAAGTTAAGGATAAAACCAGGTGCCATTATCATGTTAAAAAAAAACACATTTACCCGTAAGAGTAACACCTTCACATAAAGAGATTGTTGGTGGCTGTTTAAATTGCTTGTAAAGACAGTATATACATTTTGAGTAATATAATATTATAAGTAAGATAACTTGAAATGAAAGAAAAACGGGTATCTAGCTATTTTCGCGCCAAAAAATCCCATAATTAACTAAGTAAGAAATCTGATGATATTATCTTTTTATATTTCACTAAAAGGTGGATTTTATTCTATAGGAGATGATGGTATAGTTTTCGATTTCTGTGATTTATGAATTCGATTTATGATTCGAATTCGAAGTGATGTACATTTCGAATTTTAGGATACCACATGGTATTGAATGGGTATTGAATGGTATGCAGGCAGTATTGACTAGGGATTTTAACATGAAAATAAATATAGGTAAAACTAAAGTGATGAGGTGTGACAAAAAGGAATGCAGTAGAAAAATGAGGATCTCAATAGGAGATAATAGAATCGAAGAAGTGTCAGATTTTTGTTATTTAGGCAGTAGAAACACAAAAGATAATCGACGCAAGGTAGATATAAAGTGTAGGATAGCACAGGGTAGGAAGGCATTCGTAGAAAAGGAACAGATTTTAAGATCAAATATTGACTTGGGTATTAGAAAAAGATTACTGAAGGTATATGTTTGGAGTGTAGCACTGTACGGGTGTGAGGCGTGGACTATAGGAAAGGAAGAGAAGCGTAGATTACAAGCATTCGAAATGTGGTGTTATAGGAGGATGATGAGGATTGGTTGGGAAGATAAAGTAACAAATGAAGCTGTACTAGAGTTAGTAGGGGAGAAGAGAAGTATTTGGAGAGTGTTACAGCGTAGGAGAGACAGATTAGTAGGGCATATCCTTAGGCATGGGGGGATTATGCAATTGATCATAGAAGGTAGAGTGGAGGGAAAGAGAGGGGTAGGTAGGCCTAAATTGGAGTATGTGAGTCAGATAGTTGAAGACGTTGAGATGAATAGCTATAGGGAAATGAAGGGATTAGCTCAGGATAGATCGGCATGGCGTGCTGTTTCCAACCAATCTTTAGGATTGCGGACTCTTTAACTAACATGGTATGAAAGCTTTCGCAGAGATTCAGCAAATTTTAAGGTAAAATATTTTGAAAAGGTTACTAAAAGCATTTGTATGGAGTGTGGAATTATACGGTTACGAGACGTGGATTATAGGAAAGAAAGAGAAACGTAGAATATAAGCAACTGGGTATTTGGGTGACAAATGAAGCGGTGCTAGAATTAGTTGAGAACAGCACTATTTGGAAGGTGCAGCTCGTTGTTTTTTAATTGACGGAGAATTACAGAAGTATACGCGTCATACATCAAAACGCGCATAATGGCTTGACCAATACAGTACATAGCAGTGCTATTCGAAATATTTCAATAAATATAATTCTACCAAAACACGCTACGCTTCTGTCTTCTCCAATGAATAAGTAGGTGTGTCTAGTGCAGAAGGTGTGCGTCCTAAGAAATGCAATGTTGACAAATCACCACGCACAGTTATAGAATGAATGCTTTGAAATTAATACAAAATGCAGAAAAGTTCTACTCGAATATAAGAAATGTTAATAGCTACTTATTATAGTATCATAGTTATGTCATAATTAATTTGTACGATAGCTATAAAATAGTGACAAATTTAAATTCTTCGACCTAAAGTATTTTTTGTTGTCTGGCACCACTGGTACTGTATAACCCCGATAAGCACAACCCTATGCGCAGACGACTACCAAAATTCTCCGCCAATTAAAAAAAAATGAGCTGTATATTATAACGTAGAGGAGATAGTAGATAATATTCCTAGACATGGGGGTATTATGCAATTGGTTATAAAAGGAGTAGCAGGAAAGGAAGGGGTAAGTAGGCCTAGATTGGAGTATAGAGATAGTGCAAGGACGATATATAAGAGATCGGCGTATTCAATTCTAACAACAGCAATATCTTATAATATAGAATATCACCCAAATACCATAACAAGCATTAAGTAGCTAGATGTACATTTCAAGCGCTATGCGCCCATCTTCAGTAGCACAAGATAAAATATAGTTATATATATATATATATACACACACACACAAGATAGTATATCAATCACGATTCGTGACAGGTATTTTATTTAGTTTTACTTGTGCTACTGAAGATGGGCGCATAGCGCTTGAAATGTACATCTAGCTACTTAATGCTTTAAGTTACGGTATTTGGGTGATATTCTATACTAAATATTAGATGGTTACGTTTAAAAAAAAACGTGTTTCCAGGTTTATTTATTAGATATTAATATCGCGAATTGTAAATATTAATAAATAAATCGTCATTAATTAATTTGTAATATCGAATCTCTTATGTTCACCAAACTAGAATGTAATTTCAGTGTAATTTCGGTCAACTGCAACTCTTTCAGGTCAACTACACTCAGCAAGTTGCAGTTTTACACCTTTTGCGGCAAGAACTACAAAGTTCGCAGATACATTATTTTAAATTTCATTTCTATTTCACAACTTGTTTATGGTATAGACAAGCATAGGCGTCGTTACACATGTTGTCCCCCCGCGGGGGGGGGGGCAAAACAAAACAGACAAATTAAATCAAACCATGTATAATTATTAATACATACTAATAAAATAAAATACATTTACAAAAATATTAAATTTTATACCTAACGTTTATAACTAAAAGACGTAACGTTTATAATAAAATTAAACATAGAAATGAAATGAATTTCAATAGAAATTTTTAATTGTGTGTATTAAATACAGGAAATAAGATATCGAAATGCATTACAACGTTATTATTGCCTTATAATAAAGGGAATTTAATATCTAGTAATACAGTAGTGAATTTCACTTGCCCCTCCCAAACGACGCCTCTGTATACAAGCCTGACTTCATTTAGCATATGTTAACTACTATTCTACACATACGCATATGCATCAATTTTAAAACACTGGGAAATTTTTCACAGTGCAGCCAAATACGTTTTAAAAGTCTACAGAGTGTAATTCTGCAGCCTACACTGCGGGCCAACCTAATAACGCCCTCACGGAATTTTAACACAGAAGTCAATGGTAGCTATGGACCTCGCCCTCTACCTCGCATTCAGTGGCGACTTTTGCCATTTCAATCGTGGGGGGCGCATTTCTTTAAAAAATAATATAATCGTAAGAAATATTATCTAAAATGGATGCAAAATGATTAAATTCAATCATTTCTTGACAGTGGTATTCCGCTCTTCTATCGTTCATTGATATAAACACTCCTTGCACAAGTTTGTGATCAATTTAAATCAGGCAATGGCCTACCTAATTCTTTAATTTTTACTTTGTCCTGAAGTGAAAGTCTACAAAACTCTATTTTCAATAAAGAACTAACACTATTCATTTTTATTAAATTATTTCTTTTAAATATATTCTTGGAGAAACACGTGCATACGTGTTGAATGTTGAATGCAGAATGTGGTGTTGAACGGATTTGAATCTGAATCAAAACATGTCACTTCCGGGGTACCCCAAGGTTCACACCTGGGTCCACTATTGTTCACAATATTTTTTAATGATATCTACCAATGTTTTACAAATACAAACTTTCTAGCATATGCACATGATTTAAAGATTTATAAACAAGTTTCTTCCGTGCATGATGTGACTGTCTTGCAGGATGATATCAATATTTTTTTTAGTTACTGTGTTAAGAATAATCTTCAATTAAATATTGACAAATGCTCTCATATAACATTTTCAAAATTAAAAAAACTCATTTGATAGAAATTACCACATTAATAACGATATCCTCAAAACGGTAACTAGTATTCGTGACTTGGGTGTGACTCTTGATGGTAAATTGTCATATGACCTACATATACATCGAATTATCAATAAAGCTTTAAAAAACTTGGGTTTCATTATAAGAACTTGCAAATCATTCAAAAGCGTGCATACTCTGAGAACCCTTTACTTCACCCTGGTACGTAGTAATCTAGAATTTACTTCCGTCGTTTGGCGCCCACATTTTAATATCCATATTGACCGGCTTCAAGGGGTGCAGAAAAGGTTTATTAGGTATTGCGGTAAGAAGCTGGATGTTAATATAATTCTCCAAAGTATTTACAATAGACACAATGTAACGGATCTCTTAATGCTGTATAAAATTGTGAATAATTTCATAGATTGTATGCCCTTGTTAACCCAAGTGTCGATAAAGGTTCCACTTAGAAATGTACGAAACCATTATACCTTTCATACACCCCATTGTAGTACTTCGTATTCAGCGAATTCACCACTGTTAAGAATGTCGAAGCTTTTTAATTCCATGTGCTCGACGTAACCTCGTCTAGATATGTGGAACTCCAATTATAATTCTTATCGAAAGCTAATAATTTCCATTTATAATCAAACTACTGTTACTAATTAAATGTAGCTCACGTATTTTATTCACTTTTGTTTGATACGTAAATACACAGAACAATGCAACTGTCTTATCTGGCTATTCTATATCAATTTTCCTGTATACTAAACTAGGCTTCTCTGTTGGGACGCTAAAGAATTGCAGCCCGGAATAGCTTAAAACAACGATATATTCTTAGCTGTAGAAGCAGCGTGACGTCACGTTGCCAAAGCAACCCGGGCCGCTACTTTGTTTGTTTGCGGCGCATACGATACGCGAACCAAAGAAACAAATGATATACTGCATACGGTCGCTCTCACTCTACCACTTCCAACAGATAGGATGAGTGCATATGCACGTAACTCATACTTGCTCGCCGCCACACCGTGTTGTGTTTAGTGCTATCGCAACGCAAGCTTTATCTTTTATGGAAAATAATGCCTAGTTAAAATATCACAATACAATTATATATCTACGGTGATGCGCTCAATGTTCAGGGGGGGCGCGCGGCCGGTGCGGCCTCGAAAGAAACCGCCACTGTTCGCAATTATTGCAACAAGACCATACCATGATGTGGTGGCATGAATCGGTAGCCGTAATTATATTATTGCATAGCTCTGCCGTGCGTGTTTATCAAGGTCAGCGTTCCCGATCAGTGTTGTAAAAAAAAAAAGAGTAATAAGGTCGAATGACGAATGCATTCAACGAAGGGGAAAGACAAATTAAACTGTATAACTCGGATTAAGTTTGTAAATTTGGTAATATAACATGAGGTGTAGCCAAACTGGCACCGCTCGGTATCCTACGCATAATGAGCAGACAAGTACACCCACTCCTCCACATCATTAATGGCGTAGCCAAGGGGAAATTTTCGAGATATATATTTTATAAAATTATTGGAGATACTTCAAGTAGTTTTGTAAAAGAAAATATATGCCATAACGTAATTCGATCAAAAACGAGATGAATATTCTTGATGACTATAACTTACAAACACTTCATTTTTGCGTTAACAGAAGTTCGTTTACTTTGTCAGTGAAAAGTTACTAAAATTTTAACATCGACTGTCATGTTGAATAAAAATAATGTATGGCCACTTTAAACAATTTATTCCAACATTTCTATACTTTATAAAAAATATTCAAACCATTTTTTCATATATAAATTCCAATATTGAAATCTTCGTAATCTACCACTAAGTTTTTTTAATAGATTGACTCGGATTTACTTGTGCAAGAATATTTTAAAAAATATATACTAACCATCTGTTATTATAATATTGTATACGCCACTGTTCGAAATAAATAAAAAAGGATGCTACAATTCTTCACACTTCCATTTGAACTGCTTATACTTAATTTATAACATCCGAGCATTTGTTACGATTTCTTTATTTGTACTGAATTTACGCTAAAATATAGTTACCTAAATAAAAAATATCTACAAATAATCTAAGGAATTTATTGTACATGTAAGTGATTTATCTGAAACATGGAAATGTTATTTAATGGTAAACTTGTTATTTTGTCCGAATAAAACCTGACAAGGACTAATATGAAAAAGAGACATTTTTTACTTCAAAGAAAAATTAATTCTGGCACTGAATACTGATTTCGAACATATGGGTATATAAATTTGTCTCGATAAAAAGATTCTCGGCACAACATATATTGATATTCTGAAATAAATGTTTATCGATTCATCAAAATATATTGTCTCATCTTGCTTAATATTTACACTTTATATACACATATGTAATAGTTGCAAATTGGCATACACTGGTCAAATATGAATCAGATTGTTTGCAATTTATAGAACTCTTGTAATGTTTAAGTTAGCAATGTGAATATTATATAAAACAAGCAAAAATTCTCTAAAAAGAATTAACAGACCAACAAGCATCGATATCGGCATAATTATGAGTTCATGTCCATTAAAAATACAGCAAATAAGAAAGTTAGAATTTGATCCTAAAGTAACAATCAAGACACTTTAATTAAATCTTAGAGTAGAAATACTAAAGAACACAATCTCCAAAATTGATCGTTCGAAAACCTTCACCTATGGCAATCACTTATTATTATATTTCTTAGTAGAATTAACTCTTAAGTAGAAACCCAAGAGTCTTGTTTGCATTTTACTAAGAATAACAAGAAGGTACATATTTTAATATTCAACACTTTTAGCCTATATATATATATATATGAGTGTGTGTGGGGGCTGAAATCTTAGGTACTTTCATGTTTGATAAATGGATATATTCTTATGTCGAAATTTTCTTTTATATTTGCAATTTGTTTATAATCAAACATCTCCGCGATCCATTTTTTTTTGTGAGGAATGCTGATATTTTAGACTACGTTTCCCAATTTATGTTACGCAAATAAATTTACCACGTCTTCCCATTATTCTTCTATATTAATTTCTGAACAAATTTCCTGACATTATTTTTTTTTAAATGATTAGTTGAAAATGACGTTTCTTTTATTTTGTCGTACCAGAACTTATAAAAATGTGTAAGGAAATACGAAATATCAAAGTTTCGAAACAATATAGTATTGAAAATAGATTTTATAGTAGTGTTTACTTAATTATCGTGTATCTTAATTATTAAATATAAATATCGATTAGTTAGTTAAAGAGTCCGCAATCCTAAAGATTGGTTGGAAACAGCACGCCATGCCGATCTATCCTGAGCTAATCCCTTCATCTCCCTATAGCTATTCATCTCAACGTCTTCAACTATCTGACTCACATACTCCAATTTAGGCCTACCTACCCCTCTCTTTCCCTCCACTCTACCTTCTATGATCAATTGCATAATCCACCCATGCCTAAGGATATGCCCTACTAATCTGTCTCTCCTACGCTGTAACACTCTCCAAATACTTCTCTTCTCCCCTACTAACTCTAGTACATCTTCATTTGTTACTTTATCTTCCCAACCAATCCTCACCATCCTCCTATAACACCACATTTCGAATGCTTGTAATCTACGCTTCTCTTCCTTTCCTATAGTCCACGCCTCACACCCGTACAGTGCTACACTCCAAACATATACCTTCAGTAATCTTTTTCTAATACCCAAGTCAATATTTGATCTTAAAATCTGTTCCTTTTCTACGAATGCCTTCCTACCCTGTGCTATCCTACACTTTATATCTACCTTGCTTCGATTATCTTTTGTGATTCTACTGCCTAAATAACAAAAATCTGACACTTCTTCGATTCTATTATCTCCTATTGTGATCCTCATTTTTCTACTGCATTCTTTTTTGTCACACCTCATCACTTTATTTTTACCTATATTTATTTTCATGTTAAAATCCCTAGTCAATACTGCCTGCATACCATTCAATACCCTTTCTAAATTCTTTTCGCTTTCTTCCAATATAGCTATATCGTTGGCGAATCTCAACATATATATTTTCTCTCCCTGTACATTCACACCTACACTATACTCTTCTTTTACTTTGTTTATTGCATCTTCTATATATAGATTAAATAATAACGGTGAGAGTGTACATCCCTGCCGAACTCCCTTCCCTATTTTTGCTACCTCTTCTTCCCCCTCAATTCTAACTAAGGCAGTTTGGTGTTTATATAAATTAAAAATTATTCTCCTATCCTTATAATCTATACCCGTTTCTTTTAAAATTCTAAACATTATGTCCCAATCTACATTATCAAATGCCTTTTCTAAATCTACAAAAGCTATGCAAGTTACCTTTCCTACCCTCTTTCTTTTTTCTACTACCGTTCTTAATGCTAGAATCGCCTCCCTCGTCCCTCTGTTTTTCCTAAAACCAAACTGATCTTCTCCTAGCCTTTCCTCTACTTTATTTTCTAATCTCCTATAAATAATCTTTAGCAATATCTTCGATGCATGTGATAGTAGACTAATGGTCCTATAGTTCTCACACAAATTAGCTCCTATTTTCTATCGATTATTGCCTTGAATATTTTATAGCCAATTAAAATGTAGAATATTTCCAAAAATCAAATTGGACCACTTTACATACTATTATAATCGCATATATACTTATTTTTAATTATTTTTAAATTAAGTTGTTTGTGCAATAGTGACAAATTGTACAAGTTGTTGACAATCATTTCCTTTCAATTTCATCTCTAAAAAAAAATCCGTTTTGTACAATTTTTTCTTCCTTGGTCCAGTATTATAAAAAAAAAAAAAATTAAAAAATTTAAGTCAAAACTCTTACACAACGCCAATTTAGAAGGAAAAAACCGCGGAATTTTCAATTTCCTCGCACCCTATCTAATTTCAACCAAGTAAAACTATTAAAATTTGATGGCCCATAACTTCAAATATTTGCACAATTTAAATAAATTTATCCATTACACTACTTACATAATTTTCAGACAAAATAGATTTTACGTTGAACGGAAATAAATCATTCTTCCATACCTAAAGTTATACATAAAGTTGTGTTCGCTAATGAAATTAATGCGGTCATTACTTCCAATATAAAATTTTGATCGGCCCTATTTTAATGGTAATACTTACCAGGGAATCGCAAATTTTAAATAAGCTTCATCTCCAAAATATTTTAAGATAGGGGAGTAATAAAAGAAAGATTATCGAGTGACGAAAAAATATGCTTTTAAAGCAGAATTGTTAAAAGTTGGCAAAATTGAAAATGGAACCATTCTTAATCTGTATAATAGAAATAGAGTACATACTTTTACTGTTTTTTTTTTAAACCTGTTGTTTTCTTCTTTTTTTTCATCCAACATGTTACGCTGAAAAAAATTTGCATAGAAGTCTCCTACCATTTTAAATCTGAATTATTAGACACCTTAAGGTACTTTGTAACGTCTTACTATGAATATTGGAAATATAGTTTAGGGCACGTCCATATAATTATAGCAGATCTACTTCACCCATTAATGTTAATAAAATATTAAAATCTCTAGCAACGCCTTAATTTTATTAATCTTCATATTTCTCTTTTTTATGCGCGATTTATCCATCCGGTTGATGTATTATTGCTTTATTATTGTTTAGTTACGTGATGCTTTATTACGTGCGAGGTATGTTTATCCATTCTAATGAATAATGTAAAACAATTCTCTTCGATTTCCTATATATTTCCATCTCAAATTCCTCCGTCGATTCTTCACCGATTCACTTGTTGCAAGTATAATGAGCCACGCCACCGACTCGGTATGTTTAATTTCATAAAATTGCTAACATTCCTTCCAATGTGTACCATTGAAACAATTAAACAATTTTCTTTTTTAATTACAATTTAATAATACCCGTAGAAATTGTTATAAGGTCATTATCATTACAAATATGCAGATAGGCAAATGAATTGAAATCATTTCACACTATACTGCAACTTTACGTTACAAAAAATTCTTCTTCTACTCTTAAGAAATGCCGAATTCATTATATAAATTAAAACTATTCTACAATACAAAGTCACGAACATTTTTTATTCCTAGAAATTTATAACATTGTCCATTTTGTTAATAGTACAAATATTGACCTATAATTTCCCTTTTCAATGACATTGACTATCTACAATGGCCATGTTCTAGATGTAATTATGTTTGTTTTATTAAAAATAATACATTATGTACATAATATACATATTTCATATTCACCTCGATGTTTACTTATTTAATCCGCAAGCGACAAATTATATAAAAGTATATTACGCGACGAGCTCAGCCATGAGACAAGTATTACTTATTTTATTAATAAAAATTGTTTTCAAGGTTGTCAACATGACGGAGATCAAACTGATGGTGAACATACTTAAATTAATCGATAATTTTGTATATACGCAAGGAAGTTTAAAAGAACCTTCGCGATTTTGTTCAATTACGAGAAATTATTCTACGGCGACCTGTCAAACTCAAAACTCCATTCTATATTTTAATATTCTATGAATATTGAAATTTCGTACATTTGATTGTATTCTAGCGATGGCAAACTGTAGGTCACTTTGAGGACCTAGTTCGTAGTTGGTAGTTCATTTCAATGTACCGTTCACGAACTATAGGTCGTGAACTACTACATCTTTGGAAAATGAACTAGTTCACGACCTATATGACCAAATACATGCACATACTGGAAATAATCTCTTTTTTTCGCAATATAAAAATATTAAATAGTAAAAAATAAATAAATTGAAATATTACAATACTTATTTTGAATTTAAAATGAGGAAGAAAAAAGAACAATGTTTTAATTTACCATTCACCCAACACACTATCACATAAATGTTAGTACTGCTATTGGTACTGTATATGTAATGTATACTATACTGCATAGCTTTTGTAGACTTAGAAAAGGCATTTGATAATGTAGATTGGGACATAATGTTTAGAATTTTAAAAGAAACGGGTATAGATTATAAGGATAGGAGAATAATTTTTAATTTATATAAACACCAAACTGCCTTAGTTAGAATTGAGGGGGAAGAAGAGGTAGCAAAAATAGGGAAGGGAGTTCGGCAGGGATGTACACTCTCACCGTTATTATTTAATCTATATATAGAAGATGCAATAAACAAAGTAAAAGAAGAGTATAGTGTAGGTGTGAATGTACAGGGAGAGAAAATATATATGTTGAGATTCGCCGACGATATAGCTATATTAGAAGAAAACGAAAAGAATTTAAAAAGGGTATTGAATGGTATGCAGGCAGTATTGACTAGGGATTTTAACATGAAAATAAATATAGGTAAAACTAAAGTGATGAGGTGTGACAAAAAGGAATGCAGTAGAAAAATGAGGATCTCAATAGGAAATAATAGAATCGAAGAAGTGTCAGATTTTTGTTATTTAGGCAGTAGAATCACAAAAGATAATCGAAGCAAGGTAGATATAAAGTGTAGGATAGCACAGGGTAGGAAGGCATTCGTAGAAAAGGAACAGATTTTAAGATCAAATATTGACTTGGGTATTAGAAAAAGATTACTGAAGGTATATGTTTGGAGTGTAGCACTGTACGGGTGTGAGGCGTGGACTATAGGAAAGGAAGAGAAGCGTAGATTACAAGCATTCGAAATGTGGTGTTATAGGAGGATGATGAGGATTGGTTGGGAAGATAAAGTAACAAATGAAGATGTACTAGAGTTAGTAGGGGAGAAGAGAAGTATTTGGAGAGTGTTACAGCGTAGGAGAGACAGATTAGTAGGGCATATCCTTAGGCATGGGTGGATTATGCAATTGATCATAGAAGGTAGAGTGGAGGGAAAGAGAGGGGTAGGTAGGCCTAGATTGGAGTATGTGAGTCAGATAGTTGAAGACGTTGAGATGAATAGCTATAGGGAGATGAAGGGATTAGCTCAGGATAGATCAGCATGGCGTGCTGTTTCCAACCAATCTTTAGGATTGCGGACTCTTTAACTAACTAACTAACTATACTGCATCGTTTACGAGCCGTTGTGCTTCATGAACGGTTTAGTATACGACGGGTTCAGGACCTTGTACAAGTACATCGTGCACCATGTAGTCCATAGTTCACGAACTAGGTCATAGTGACCTATAGGTCGTTGCATAACATCGTCACAGTACGCCCGTCATTAGATTGAACAGTTCAGAGTGAACGGTTCGCGAGCGAACTACACATCGCTATTGTATTCATACATTTCTAGGGCTTAAAAATCGATTTTTTTAACTTATGCGCTAACAATTAAAAATATATATATGATTTTAAAAAACTTATAAGCTCAAGAAATTGCGACATATGTATTCTTATATTAGGATCCAAGATCTGTATGATGGAAGCACTCGTAATATTCGATTATTAAAATTGCATTGCAGTTAATTTATTCTGCAACTTAAGTTGTGTGTCTTAGAACACACGTCCTGGCATAATCCTTGAAAATAAAATGAAAAATTAAGTTCGCGCGAATAAAAAAATAATGCCAATTAATAATTGAAAAAATCTACTTATACCATTGATTAAGTAATATTAAGTATATTACTTAATCAAAGCTTATACTCAATTATAAAAATAATTTTTGGTTCTCTTAAACCCATTTATGTTGACCTTTAGTTTCAATTAATTGTGTATATTTATAGATTTTCGATTGATTTGGACACATTTTCCGTGCCTTTGGGTACATAGAAATACACCATCATTTACGCTTTTGAAAATAAATATCGACAAAATCCACGCTTTCTTTTTATGACAAAATGAAATTTTATTTGTATCCTACACAGAGACGAATTGGCCATATCAACTTATTTGTGTTGAGTAGTAATAAAGTATTAGAGCTGTCAATCATCTGTCATCTAAACTAAAATTTTAATTATTCTTTAATTGACATCATATACCTCGATACTAGCGCTGGCAAACTGTAGGTCACTTTGAGGACCTAGTTCATAGTTCATTTCAATGTACCGTTCACGAAATATAGGTCGTGAACTACTACATCTTTTTAAAATGAACTAGTTCACGACCTACATGAAATACATGCACATACTGAAAATAATCTCTTTTTTTTCTCAATATAAAAATATTAAATGGTAAAAAATAAATAAATTGGAATATTACAATACAATTCGCATTGAGTTTCCTATTTCGTTCCGTTCACCAACACACTATCACTAAATAAATATTAGTACTGTATATGTAATGTATACTATACTGCATCGTTTACGTGCCGTTGTGATTCATGAACGGTTTAGTACACGACGGGTTCAGGACCTAGTACAAGTACATCACTACGTACACCGTGCACCATGTAGTTAATAGTTCACGAACTAGGTCATAGTGACCTATAGATCGTTGCAAAACATCGTCACACTACGCCCATCATTTGATTGAACCGTACAGAGTGAACAGTTCGCGAGTGAACTACACATCGCTACTCGATACATACCAAATAAAATACAAATATAATTACACTTTATTAAGTAAAAGTGTCTATTGCTTTCAATTACATTACATGGAAACTAATTATCGAAATTTAGGAAACTGCATTTTTAATAAAAAAAATTTTACTGTGTCTAAACTCTTGAAATATATTTCCATAAGTTGACAGTTTCTCAAAAACTATTTCAATAATACAGTTTTTAATTTTATTGTTGGCATTTTTATTATAAATTAATATTCCTGGTGCTCTTTTCGCACTAAGAATTTCACACATTGTTTTACAAATACTTTATACCAAATTTTCTTACATGTCATGTCAGTACTCGTACAATCATTTTTTGATTAAAATACTCAACAATCCGCCCCTGACCTACCACAAGCTAATAAAGATAATATTCTATCCGTTTTGCAATTTGTTGAACTTGACTTTGCAATGCATTTGTACTTGTTGCATATCGATTCATAACTCGGTCTATTAAATCAGTTCGTATGCTAAATTGTCTATATATTATTGTGCGTTGTCTAAATTTGTACTTCTATAGAGAGCATAATCAAAAACTGTTTCATTCACACTACCATTAAATTATCCAATATAATAGCGATGGCAAACTGTAGGTCACTTTGAGGACCTAGTTCGTACTTCGTAGTTCGTTTCAATGTACCGTTCACGAACTATAGGTCGTGAACTACTACATATTTAAAAAATGAACTAGTTCACGACCTATATGAAATACATGCACATACTGAAAATAATCTCTACTTCTCAATATAAAAATATTAAATGGTAAAAAATAAATAAATTGAAATATTACAATACTTATTTTGAATTAGGAATGAGGAAGAAAAGACAACAATGTTTATAATTTATACAAAACATATATATATATATATATATATAAAGAAATATAATCTTCTCTAGGTACTCACGATTATTTATATGAAATTCTAAAATACTTATTGGTAGTTACTAATGAAAATGTTTACTACTTTACTAACACTTGAAAATTAAATGTACAAACAATAATAAAATGAACTAGATAGAATCGCTTTGTTTGGCGTTATAATTTATATTTCCTCTTCTGAATCTTCTGTGTTCAAACTTCAAAGCTTTGATTTGATATTAAGTGATTGCATTGCACTCAGTATGGAATAGAAGAGCTATAAGATTTAGATGTTTATTTTTGCATTATTGCAAAAATTTGCTATGGCATGACATATTTAAGAACATATTTAATCTTGCGAATATATTAATTATATTATTCCAAATGAAATCTGATACCAACATATAAATATTGAATCGAGTTTCCTATTTCGTTCCGTTCACCAACACACTATCACTAAATAAATGTTAGTACTGTATATGTAATGTATACTATACTGCATCGTTTACGAGTCGTTGTGATTCATGAACGGTTTAGTACACGACCTAGAACAAGTACATCAATACGTACACCGTTCACCATGTAGTTCATAGTTCACGAACTAGGTCATAGTGACCTATAGGTCGTTGCAAAACATCGTCACAGTACGCCCGTCATTTGATTGAACCGTTCAGAGTGAACGGTTCGCGACTGAACTACACATCGCTACAATATAATATAAAACGATAATAGCCAATTGTCCTTTTGTTGTGATTTTGTGATTAAGTTTTTATATGAGATTATTTTTGCGCGCACAATGTCATAAAAACAATCGGGAAAAAATGCACGTGGAGTATACATCAATTCGTATACTTGTTTTGACATTGAATCTAATTATTATAATCAATTTAGTCTATAAATTTAGTCAATGCAACGAAACTCAACAACGAATGATCGTCGATTGTTTTCCATATAATAAATTGAAAAAATCTCCAAACTACTACCGCGCTGAAACTGAATATATTAATCATTAAAATTTAAAATTTCGCATTAGTTTAAATACTTTCAATATTTGATTATATTTAAAGAATATAAATAATAGGTTGATGCAAAAGTTCGGCACTTTTTAAATGTGCTTTGTTTGAAATGTCATATCTCTAGAAATTATCACTTTTATTAATCAAAATAAGCACCATTCGAATCTACATACTTTTGCCAATGCGAAACTAATCGATTTATACCATCAGTGTAAAAATTTGGTACTGGGGACTCGATGAGATCGATGAATGCTGATTTTGCCTGGTCCTGATCATTGAACGTTTTATTTCTAAGGAAGTGATCGAAGTGCTTGAAAAATTGATAATCGGTTGGCGAGGGATCTGAAGAGTATGGTGGGTGAGGCAGAACTTCAATAGCTAATTTGTTCAATTTTCGCACAGTAACCTGTGAAACATGTGGTCGGGCAGTGTCGTGCAACAGGTTCGGGCCTCTTCTGTCGGCCGTAATTTCTGTACATTTCATCGATTTCTGCACAGTACTTTTTAGCTGTGATTGTTTCACCAGTTTAAAAAAATATATAGTGGATGACACCGGCTGCAGACTACCATACGGTGACCATGCTCTTCTTTTGGTGGATTTTCGCCTTGGGGAAGTGCTTGGCGTGCTCGTGTTTGTCCAGACCGTTTACAATTATCGTACAAGATCCATTTTTCATCACATGTCACAATTCGTTCCAAAAACGGGTCATTTTTGTTGCGCAACAGCAGTGAAGCGCAGGTTTCAAAACGCGAAATTTTTCGCCGGTCGCTCAAATCATGAGGGACCCACTTGTCCAGCTTTTTCACCTTTCCAATGCTCTCTAGACGTCTGGTGACAGTAGATTGGTCCATGTCAAGCTTTTCGGCGATTTCTCGAGTTGTTTGTCATGGATTAGCTTCGACCATAGTCTTCAATTCATCGTCTGAGATTGCTGTGGGTCGACCAGTGCGAGGCTGATCTTCGAAGCTAAAATCTCCAGACCGAAATTTGTTAAACCAACGTTGTACTGTGCATTTGTTGACACTATTGGCACCCCACACCTGATTAATTTTGCGAGCCGTTTCAGCAGTACTTTGGCCTAATTTGAACTCATAAAAGAAAATGGTCCGAAATGCTTCACGCGACATGTTACAGTAAATGCCAAAAAAAAAAGGAATTTTAAACTAGGAGTTTAAAGTGACACAGTTCAATAGAGCAGAAATTTTATTATAAGCCTGATCAAAAGAAACAACACTGAAAAAATTTTTTTTCGTAGTAAATATTAATGACAAACAAAGCACATTCAAACAGTGCCAAACTTTTGCATCAACCTAATACAAAAAAAAACGCATGTTTTACATTAATTTTTTATTTGGTTAATTTAATTAATATATTTTTATATGTATACGAGTTAATTCAATCTATTGTTTTTGTACTACATTGTTGTCATTTCGAATTCGAATATATTACGAAAATAGTTTTGTGGTTACAAGAAATTTATTATTATGTATATAGAAATTTTTTATTTCATTTTTAACTGGTTTTTAGATTTTTTACTATCTTTTCTAGTATCTGTCTAGTATTCATATTATTAATTATATACGTACAACTTGTTGTTCTGTTTACCTCAAAACCATAAAAAAAACCTCTTAAATGCTAAATTGTTGAAGTATTTAATTTTAATACAAAATACAGTGCGAAATAGCGGATATAATTTGTATGTTAATATGTTACTTATACGGCTTTTTAATGCTATTTTCAGATATATTTAAACATAATGTAATCTCACTAATTTTAAAATTATAATTATTATCCATGCCTCGCACTTGTAAGTAAAGACCGGATTATATGCTGTGAAAAACCTGATAAATATGCGCATATATATGCAAGCCTTTTAGACCAATATATGCAAGCAGATATGCAAAGTTTAAATGTATAATAAATACGATAAATAAGAATTTTTAGTAACTTTTAATCAAACAATATGTTTGATTTTATATCACATATATTTCATATACAAAATATTTACATCAAATTTATTTACTATTAAAAAAATAACTAAGGAAGTACTATTTAACCACACATCCCCCTATAAATTACCTTATATTATGGACTTTCAACTAAATGTTTTAATTTCTCAAAATAATTTACAAGAAAATTATATCGAGACTTTTTTTTTTCTAATTTAAAAATAGTTTTTGCGACGAAGCTATAATTTGAGTGTTATAATATAATATAGTTAGGTGTTGCCACAATTCTTCATTACGAAATATTTTTTTTGCAAATATAATAGAATGAGCAGAATCTGTTAGTTCACATACAATGTTTTTTTGGGTCTTCAAAACTTTAAGGATAATAAAGAGCAGCTTCCAGCCAGGTGGCCCATCTCGTAACCCCCGGTTCTGGTGGTAATTGCACCCCTGGCAGCTTTTGTTTATCAAATTGTATTCGTAATGGGGCTTTTAAAAATACTTTTTAATGCTACTAATTAAGTCGAATGGAAAATGGCTTCTAATTTCCTCAGCTACTCTATTTAAAGCATATGCTAAACATGTTACATGAATCTAATTGTTCGTATTTCTTGTATAGTTGCAATATAAATTCAATCAACACTTCGCTTTCTTAAACAGCTCTCTTCGGGCATGTTAAATTTGCAATATTTTTGTAGAAACGAAAAATTAGGATTGTTTAATTTATTTAAAGGTATATTTGAGGCCACCATCATCGCCTTGCATAAATCATCGTTGAACTCGGTTTTTTCGCTTCTTGCAAAAGTATTCGACAAACACTGACAGTAATTGTTGCGATTTCTCTGCACCTTTTGATTTTCGCAGTTTGGCGGCATGAGATTTGGCATGTTGATAAACTTGAAATTTCTTGTCGCGAGAAATCTGAAGCCAAAAAAAATTATAATGCCGAAATATATTTAGTCATTTAAGTCAGTGGTAGATTGCACAGGCGAAATATTTATTTTATGTTAAACGAAGACATCCTAAATTATTTAAAAAATATAAAAAAAATAGTCAATACTTACTATTTCAGAACACTTTATCACCTTCAAAAACAAACTCGGGGTAAGGTTTGAGCCACGATAAATTAACTTTCGGCATTTTCAATTTTTCAGTTGACCCAAAGTTCAACAAGTATTTGAAAAAGACTGTCAGACAAAATACAAGTAAATAAAATTATAAAATGTGAGTCTTGACGTAAATTATTCAACTAGCATAACTTCATCTGATTGAAAAAGAAGAGTATTTACAAATAAATATATAACTAATGACTTGACTAATGTAATTCAAATACATTTTGTGAAATAATTAGTGTAAAGCGATTAGAAATGTAAATTGCTTTAAAAAGCAAGTATATGTAATTTAAAACTAAAATATGCAAAAAGGTAAAAAATGGTGAAATATGTGCAAAATATGCATTTTGAATATTCGTAATAACAATTGCGAAATCTATTTTTTTTTAAAGACTATATGGTGACCGTCAAACGTGCATTTCAGTGGCAACGGTCGAATATAATGAAAAATATACATATATTATTAACGTAGCATTCGTTGTATTTAAAATTCCTTAAAACCGATTCAAACCCACGTCGATTGTAATTTGTAAGTAACATCACGCGATTTTATTTATAAATACTAGGTAGCATACGCTGGTCGCATGCATACTCAAATACGGATTGTCTACGAGACTATAATTAGACTAGCACTATGTCGACTAGTTAGTTATAAATGCTGGTAATTATTTGTACATCTGTTGCATGACCATGCATGAATAAATAAAGATTTTGGGCATATTGTAAAAGTTCAAAAACATAAAACGTGTCGCAAAATTTACAATTGTATATGGTAAAAGCACAAATGTTTTATATATTATTTCATCTTACGAATGTTTTATATTAGGGAATAACCTTAATAGTGCTATATATATATATGTGTGTGTGTGTGTGTGTGTGTGTGTGTGTGTGTGTGTGTGTGTGTCTGATCAATATCTAAATTCAGACAATGCCGAAAATACGCTGAAATTGAAATTTTTGGTATCCAAAGTAGTCAGAAATATATAAATAAACCGTTCATGAATCACAACGACTCGTAAACGATGCAGTATAGTATACATTACATATACAGTACTAACATTTATTTAGTGATAAAGTGTGTCGGTGAACGGAACGAAATAGGAAACCCGATGCAATATTTATATGTTGGTATCAAATTTCATTTGGAATAATATAATTAATATATTCGCAAGATTAAATATGTCATGCCATAGCAAATTTTTGCAATAATGCAAAAATAAACATCTAAATCTTATAGTTCTTCTATTTCATACTGAGTGCAATGCAATCACTTTATATCAAATCAAAGCTTTGAAGTTTGAACAGCGAAGATTCGGAATAGAAAATATAAATTATAACGCCAAATAAAATGATTCTATTATCTAGTTCATTTTATTATAGTTTGTACATTTAATTTTCAAGTGTTAGTAAAGTAGTAAACATTTTCATCAGTAACTAGTTAGTTAAAGAGTCCGCAATCCTAAAGATTGGTTGGAAACAGCACGCCATGCCGATCTATCCTGAGCTAATCCCTTCATCTCCCTATAGCTATTCATCTCAACGTCTTCAACTATCTGACTCACATACTCCAATTTAGGCCTACCTACCCCTCTCTTTCCCTCCACTCTACCTTCTATGATCAATTGCATAATCCCCCCATGCCTAAGGATATGCCCTACTAATCTGTCTCTCCTACGCTGTAACACTCTCCAAATACTTCTCTTCTCCCCTACTAACTCTAGTACATCTTCATTTGTTACTTTATCTTCCCAACCAATCCTCATCATCCTCCTATAACACCACATTTCGAATGCTTGTAATCTACGCTTCTCTTCCTTTCCTATAGTCCACGCCTCACACCCGTACAGTGCTACACTCCAAACATATACCTTCAGTAATCTTTTTCTAATACCCAAGTCTATATTTGATCTTAAAATCTGTTCCTTTTCTACGAATGCCTTCCTACCCTGTGCTATCCTACACTTTATATCTACCTTGCTTCGATTATCTTTTGTGATTCTACTGCCTAAATAACAAAAATCTGACACTTCTTCGATTCTATTATCTCCTATTGAGATCCTCATTTTTCTACTGCATTCCTTTTTGTCACACCTCATCACTTTAGTTTTACCTATATTTATTTTCATGTTAAAATCCCTAGTCAATACTGCCTGCATACCATTCAATACCCTTTCTAAATTCTTTTCGCTTTCTTCCAATATAGCTATATCGTCGGCGAATCTCAACATATATATTTTCTCTCCCTGTACATTCACACCTACACTATACTCTTCTTTTACTTTGTTTATTGCATCTTCTATATATAGATTAAATAATAACGGTGAAAGTGTACATCCCTGCCGAACTCCCTTCCCTATTAGAATAATTAAAAGGAAGAGTATATAAAAGGAAACATGCGAGCAATTGAAGCTGAAATCTCAAGAATAACTAAAATTAATGTTAAATAATAGTCTTCAATATTTAAAAATGCTGAAATTAGCGATGTGTAGTTCACTCAATCAAATGACGGGCGTATTGTGACGATGTTTTACAACGACCTATAAGTCACTAGCACCTAGTTCGTGAACTATGAACTACATGGTGCACGGTGTACGTATTGATGTACTTGTATTATATATATACTTGCAGTATAGTATACATTACATATACAGTACTAACATTTATTTAGTGATAAAGTGTGTTGGTGAACGGAACGAAATAGGAAACTCGATGCAATATTTATATGTTGGTATCAGATTTCATTTGGAATAATATAATTAATATATTCGCAAGAATAAATATGTTCCTGAATATGTCATGCCATACCAAATTTTTGCAATACTGAAAAAATTAACATCTAAATCTTATAGTTCTTCTATTTCATACTGAGTGCAATGCAATCACTTTATATCAAATCAAAGCTCTGAAGTTTGAACAGAGACGATTCGGAATAGAAAATATAAATTATAACGCCAAACAACACGATTCGATCTATTTCATTTTATTATAGTTTGTACATTTAATTTTCAAATGTTAGTAAAGTAGTAAACATTTTCATCAGTAACTACCAATAAGTATTTTAGAACTTCATATAAATAATCGTGAGTACCTAGAGAAGATTATATTTCCTTATATATATGTTTTGTATAAATTATAAACATTGTTGTCTTTTCTTCCTCATTCCTAATTCAAAATAAGTATTGTAATATTTCAATTTATTTATTTTTTACCATTTAATATTTTTATATTGACAAAAAAGGAGATTATTTTCAGCATGCGCATGTATTTCATATAGGTCGTGAACTAGTTCATTTTTAAAAGATGTAGTAGTTCACGACCTATAGTTCGTGAACGGTACATTGAAATGAACTACGAAATACGAACTAGGTCCTCAAAGTGACCTACAGTTTGCCATCGCTAGCTGAAATAGATCGGCTTGAAGAGCCGCTGAACTGAAAATTTCGAAAAATATAATGTGAATGAATATTTTTGTAATTTTTTTTTCACGAAATAAATGTTAGTACTGTATATGTAATGTATACTATACTGCAGAGTTTACGAGCCGTTGTGAACGGTTTAGTAGACGACGGGTTCAGGACCTAGTACAAGTACATCAATACGTACACCGTTCTCCATCTAGTTCATAGTTCACGAACTAGGTCATAGTGACCTATAGGTCGTTGCAAAACATCGTCACACTACGCCCGTCATTTGATTGAACGGTTCGCGAGTGAACTACACATCGCTACTTCGAAGTATTGTTCAATTTATATAACGAATACTGCAAGAAAATGTCAATATGACATAAATAATAAACACGGTATATCATAGTTCATTGGAGAATATGAGCACCCTTTCTTGTTTATTAAGTTTCATATTATAAATGAACGATTTGTAAGACGATGTATTAATCATTAATTCGTTAATTATTCGTTTATACTGCAAGAAATTGTCAATTTCTATCAGGCATCTGTCTTCCACGTTCTATTTTCCAAGTTTCACAATTATTATATCCATATATTTATTATATCCACCTAGATATAAAGTAACTATGGTATCGGATATGTTTTACATTCTCATGCGGTAGCAAAAAAAAATCTGAAATAATTAAATAATTTAAATAAAACAAAAGAACTACCGATACATATAATTTATTGAGAGATTGTCGTTTTATTTGAATAGCAACGGCATTATCAATGTTGCTGAATTAATAAACGATTCAAAACAATGATCAATTTAACCACATACCCCTGTCACCAAAGCATTGAAATTATTCATTTATTTAAATTTTTGCAGAAATAATCATATAACGCATATACCTAAATTTCACATACATGCTCACAGTATTTATATGAAATCTAAAAATCGTTGTACAAAACCAGAACCCATCGATCAAACAGAAGAATCATTTTTCACAATTCTGTTTCTCGACGTAAAGATTTATGCAAAATAATTTTTCAATTTATATTTTCACTTACAACATATTGAAGAATAAAAACCGGTTTTTTCTCGCAAGATGTATTTGATACATTTCGTTTGCCATTCGAACAATAAATTCTATGGTTTGGCTATGTAAAAGTGATAATATTTCTAGAAAAGTAATATATTCCACTCGACAATTGTTAATAATAAATCAGAAATGTTTAATACGATAATGTTCAATCACCGAAACAAATTTCACGACGTGTAATGATCCATTGTGAAATTCTACACTGGAATATTCATTATAGTTTCTTATTATTCGCTTTTTGTGGTTTTTGTGTTTCTCTATTTGGTATTTTGCAGTATTATGCATACCGGAATTCGTGTTTTCCGCATTATTCAATTTAAATTTAATCGAACTAGTTGTGACGGAATGACTCTTTTCCTTTATTTGTCAACTGCTATTGTTACATGCTCGAGTTAATATCACAGAATTGTTAGTCATTCAAATAATACAATAATATATTAATGCATTTTTACAACATATTCATCATTAATTTTTTTTATTTGAATTTTTCAACTCTCCCGAAAGTGAACTAAAAACATTTAGCTTTACATTACAATATGTATTATGAAAGTGGACATATTGACATATTAAAATATCATTTCCAAATTTTCAATAAATATTCCCATTTTTATGTACATTGGAACCCATCATTTATTTTCTCAAATATAACAGTTTTAGTAATTCTATTATCAAGCATTTTGCTTTACACCAAAACCAAGAAAAGGGGGCACCAAGTTCTTGGTCAAATTTAGGTAACCAGAAATATCAATTTCGCTAAGAAATGTTCGAATATCAATTTTGATTTTTGATTTTTGATTTAGATTTATGCATGTATATAATTTCATAAGCATTTAACTCGGAATAATTCAAAACACTTTTAAGTAATTTAAGTGAACTAATTTGCATAGGATGACCTGAGTTAGTCAAAAATATGCTCGGCTACAGCACTTATCTTTTCTATTATATTATGTGCCATTTAAAAATTTCCCCATACAGTAGTTTAACTTATAAAAGTGCTAATTGCGTACTAGTTTTAACATGAACATTCATTATAACGCATAGTTTTAGTACCACAGGTCACGCTTCAAAGTTTTCGCTTATATTATAGTCCAATTATCCTTTATAACCAAATATCCGCTACTTTTAAGAAACTATACACATTCCCAGACTGATCCATATCCATATTTTTACATTGCAAGGCTGTTATTGTTCCACATTTAATGTCAATAATTACAATGTATATTTCAAACAATAAAAATACACAATAAAAACAAAACTAGAGAAAATTGGCGTATGGAAATCTTTACTAAATCGCGAGGGTCTTAAGTCCAAATCCATCCAAGAAATCGTAGAAAAAAAGGAAGAGAGGTATCCTCTCTAGTGATGTGTAGCTCACTCGCGTACCGTTCAATCTGAACGGTTCAATTAAATGACGGGCGTACTGTGACGATGTTTTGCAACGACCTATAGGTCACTATGACCTAGTTTGTGAAATATGAACTACATAGTGAACGGTGTACTTATTGATGTACTTGTACTAGGTCCTGAACCAGTCGTGTACTAAACCGTTCATGAATCACAATGACTCGTAAACGATGCAGTATAGTATACATTACATATACAGTACTAACATTTATTTAGTGATAAAGTGTTTTGGTGAACGGGACGAAATAGGAAACTCAATGCGATATTTATATGTTGGTATCAGATTTCATTTGGAATAATATAGTTAATATATTCGCAAGATTAAATATGTTCTTAAATATGTCATGCCGTAGCAAATTTTTGCAATAATGCAAAAATAAACATCTAAATCTTATAGCTCTTCTATTTCATACTGAGTGCAATGCAATCACTTAATATCAAATCAAAGCTTTGAAATTTGAACAGAGAAGATTCGGAATAGAAAATATAAACTATAACGCCAAACAAAACGATTCTATCTAGGTAATTTTATTATAGTTTGCACATTTAATTTTCAAGTGTTAGTAAAGTAGTAAACATTTTCATCAGTAACTACCAATAAGTATTTTAGAACTTCATATAAATAATCGCGAGTACCTAGAGAAGATTATATTTCTTTATATACATGTTTTGTATAAATTATAAACATTGTTGTCTTTTCTTCCTCATTCCTAATTCAAAATAAGTATTGTAATATTTCAATTTATTTATTTTTTACCATTTAATATATTTATATTGAGAAAAAAGAGATTATTTTCAGTATGTGCGTGTATTTCATATAGGTCGTGAACTAGTTCATTTTTAAAAGATGTAGTAGTTCACGACCTATAGTTCGTGAACGGTACATTGAAATGAACTATGAACTACGAACTAGGTCCTCAAAGTGACCTACAGTTTGCCATCGCTAATCCTCTCTACCAGCGCAAATATAATCCTCCAGTCTTCTTTTGGAACACATTTTATTTTTAAACTCATTTATGTTTATACAACAATTCATTCCATATCATATAATTTTAATTACCATTACAGACGTCTGGACGACCTGACGAGGTAATCGCCGCCGAAACGCTGGAGAACTACAAACGGCGTGACAACTCGTTCATCCACAGCGTGTTCCAGGCACAATACCGCAGCTCGCTGAGCTGTCCACGTTGTCACACCCAGTCAAACACATTCGACCCGTTTCAGTGTATTTCGGTCCAGTTGCCCCAGCTACATCGGTACTCAGTCTATGTTACGGTAGGTCCAGAATCCAAATGGTATAGCTCTTTTTCTGCTGGAAATTGTATAGACAAATGTTTGCACCATTGTGTGTTAAAGCTATGCATTTTTCATTTCAAGGTAGCTCTTACACCGCTGCACTCAAGAGATTCGTGGGGAAAATGTGTCTTTTTCGAATTGTGGAACAAAATTCAAGAAAAGTGGTCAGAAATTCCGTATATTCAAAATATTGTTCTATACTTGCCTGATCGAATTAAGGCGGTAGAATTAATTGATACGAAAGCGCGATTTTAAGTTCGAAAAATAAAAAAATTTCATAGTGGTGCAAACATTTCTCGTACTCTATGTATATGTGTATACATTATATAGTTATTCTAAAAATCTACAAATTTTACACGTTGGAATTTCAAAATTAAGATCCAACTCTTGGTCATTCCGAATCCACAAATACAAATCAATTTCTTAAATTAACTGGCATATTCTTCAATTAATACATGTTCAATGTAAATATTTCTTAAAAACAATCAGAAATCGGCTTTCACAGAAATTTTCAGCTATAAAATTCAGTTTGAATTTTTTTGCATTATTAAGATCTTACACTGCAACTTTTCTATTACTGGATTATATTATAGTAAGAATGTTTAGCAGAGTACCGTTCAATTAAACAAGTTATGAAATTAAATATTCTTATTTTTTAAATAATTACAACAAAAAATAAGAATGGGAAAAGTAACTAACATTTCATTGTAGATTTAGAAGACATTCGACAATGTAGGTGATTAGAATTTTTAAAGAAACAGTAGTTTCTTTAAATATAAGTATAGGAGAATTATTTTAAATTTAATAAATATCGAACTGCTCTAGTTAGAATTGAGTGGGGCTGAAGAGGCAATAAGCATAAGAAAGGGAGTCGGGCAGGGATGTACACTTTCGCCGTTACATTTTTTTTCTTTTCTAGTATACGATTTAGTTTATAATAAAACAAGATATCTCTGGTTCTAGCGTAGTAAAATTCCAAATTTGCAATCTGCTCTTAACCTGATTTAAAAACACATGACTACTTAAATATTGTATTACATTAATCGAAAATATGAAGGAATTTCTATGGTATGCTGGTCGTTTATTTTTATAAACGTTCAATTTATTATTTCAGTAAATATATATTGCATAAAAGTTGTCTTCCTTTTTATTCTATATTTTATAAATGTATAGTACTGTTTGCTTTTTCAATTTTTACCTGTTGTAGTTAAAGACATTTCTACAAATTTTTAACTTTATTTTTAATGATTACCCTGACGTATATAATTATATTGAATATTTTATTTATATAATCCTGGATAATTTTTATTACGTTGCATCAGCCGAGGTATCAGCACTTTTCACAAAACAAAACAAAAAAGATTAGATTGACGCATATTTACACAGCGTCCGTATTTTTGTCTAAATATAAAAATAGTTAAAACAAAAACATTTTTAAATTAATAATTTTCTATGACGATACTTATATCCTAATATTAGACCCGAACCGTGCTATTTTTTTTAAGATTGTTATCTTACGTAAATAGAAAGTGGCATTTTAAATCAAAACTCGAAATCTGGTATGTCTGTCAAACCATTCAGATTATTACTGATTGTAGATTAAATTAAATTTTTCTTTTTGCTTGTCGCTTAGGATCTCATTATTGTAGTACGAATTACTATAGGTAATTTGTAATTAGTTACCCATGAGTTGGGTTACATATATATTTACATTTACATTATACACCATCGATTGGTTGACTAATTTTAATTTATGAATTATTCAAAAACTTCCAATTTTATATATCATTCTATGGTGATGGAAATTTACAAAAATTATTTAGCATTCCCAAAGAACAGCACACATTTATATTTTTCATACTATTACTGAAAATGCACACTTAGTTACAGAATTGTAATTAGATCGTTTAAATGTTTATATTTTGGGTTCATTTTCTGTACTAATGCTTCCCGATCTTTTTCTTGGCAGAACACTTTTATATGTTGAACAATATTTCTCCTTATATTTCTCTTCCTCTCCTATCGTCCACACCTCACATCCGCATAATGCGACACTCCACTTATAGTAGTCATACTTTTCAATCATATTTTCCTAATATAGCTGAATTAAAATTTGCGTCTTTTCTACAAATGCCTTCCTAACTTGTGGTATTTTATATCTACCTTATTTCGAATATCCTACTTCCTAATATCAAAAATCGGATACTTTCTTCTATATTAACATCTTTTCTAACCTTTATCTTTCTACTGCTTTCCTTTTTATCACATCTCATCACCTTGGTTTTAATTATATTTATTTTCGTATTATTATCCCTAGTAATAGCTTCGTACATACAAAATATAGAATATCACCCAATTACCGTAACAATAATTAAGTAGCTAGATGTACATTTCAAGCACTATGCGCCCATCTTCAGTAGCACATGTTAATAAATGTTCTAAAATCCACTCCCTTTCTTATAAGATAGCTATATCGTTAGCAAACCTCAACATATCTCTTGGTGAACCTTTAACCAGTCGAAAGTTTGCATCCCTGCCTGAATCTCTTTCCTATCCTTGCTTTCTCTTCTTTCCTGAACTCTAATTAGAGTGGTTTGATGTTTATTGGATTGAAAATTATTCTCCTATCCTTATAATCGTGTTCTTTGATTCTAAACATTATGTACCAATCAACATTATCGAATTCTTTTCCTAAATTTATGAAGGCTATGTAAGTTACTTTTTCTACTTTGATTTTTTTCGTCTATTACTCTTCTTTGTATTGAAGGAACCTTCCTCGTCCCTCTACTTTCATAAAGACGCACTGGTCTTCTGCTAACTATCGTTCCACTTTATTCTCTAATTTTCTATAAATTATCCTTAAAAATATCTTCGCTGCGTGCGATAGTAGACGAATGGTTCTATAGTGCTTTTGTCTCTAAAGCACCGAAAATTTAACGATTTTAGAAAACAAAATGACCATTTCTCATTTGGTCTGCTTCGAAAAATTACGAAATTACACAATTATAGTCCTGATTAATTTATTGACTGTACAATCTTTTCTCCAGGTACTCTACACTTCTCAACAGCCGCGCCAAGTGAAGATTGGCCTGAGCTTACCGTCCGGCGCGACAGTGTCCGAGCTGCGCGACCTCCTCGAATCGGACACGAGCATTCCCCGAGCACATATGCTACTCACGGAAATTGCGGATCGCGGCGGATTTCTGCGCACATTCGCCAACACGCAGACTGTGAACGTTATCACCGAGATTGACCCAGTATATTGCATCGAGGTTCCGCAACTGACCAAAGAAAACAACAGCTGCGGAAATAGTGAAAAGAATGGTGAAGACTGTTCTGGAGCTTATATGCTCCTATGTTGGATCAACGTTCTGTTACCAGAAGATGCCGATGGTGGTGGTGGGGAGGTGCAGAAATTTGGTGAGCGAATATGTTATTTATTGGATCTTATCGAATATTTTTCTTTTCCTAGGCAGTTTCCGCACCTGCATCAGACTAGAAAACATGCGGAAATTTGCAAAGCAATAGTATAATAGAACATGTATCCCTACATTGGCGAAACTCAATTTGATGATGTTTTAATTAATAATATTAATTAATTGATTAAACAAACTGCCTTAGTTAGAATTGAGGGGGAAGAAGAGGTAGCAAAAATAGGGAAGGGAGTTCGGCAGAGATGTACACTTTCACCGTTATTATTTAATCTATATATAGAAGATGCAATAAACAAAGTAAAAGAAGAGTATAGTGTAGGTGTGAATGTACAGGGAGAGAAAATATATATGTTGAGATTCGCCGACGATATAGCTATATTGGAAGAAAGCGAAAAGAATTTAGAAAGGGTATTGAATGGTATGCAGGCAGTATTGACTAGGGATTTTAACATGAAAATAAATATAGGTAAAACTAAAGTGATGAGGTGTGACAAAAAGGAATGCAGTAGAATAATGAGGATCACAATAGGAGATAATAGAATCGAAGAAGTGTCAGATTTTTGTTATTTAGGCAGTAGAATCACAAAAGATAATCGAAGCAAGGTAGATATAAAGTGTAGGATAGCACAGGGTAGGAAGGCATTCGTAGAAAAAGAACAGATTTTAAGATCAAATATTGACTTGGGTATTAGAAAAAGATTACTGAAGGTATATGTTTGGAGTGTAGCACTGTACGGGTGTGAGGCGTGGACTATAGGAAAGGAAGAGAAGCGTAGATTACAAGCATTCGAAATGTGGTGTTATAGGAGGATGATGAGGATTGGTTGGGAAGATAAAGTAACAAATGAAGCTGTACTAGAGTTAGTAGGGGAGAAGAGAAGTATTTGGAGAGTGTTACAGCGTAGGAGAGACAGATTAGTAGGGCATATCCTTAGGCATGGGGGGATTATGCAATTGATCATAGAAGGTAGAGTGGAGGGAAAGAGAGGGGTAGGTAGGCCTAGATTGGAGTATGTGAGTCAGATAGTTGAAGACGTTGAGATGAATAGCTATAGGGAGATGAAGGGATTAGCTCAGGATAGATCGGCATGGCGTGCTGTTTCCAACCAATCTTTAGGATTGCGGACTCTTTAACTAACTAATTAATTCGATTCTGTACATGTTGAATCGTTAATATTTTCAAGATTATCTCGTATACATAATCTCAGTCGCATATAAAGAGCTGGATTAGCGTATTATATTAGGCCCAGACTTTTCAATCCATAGCTGCCGGTTTCGGCCCCAGTCGTTTAATTTGTTAGTTTATAAAATGAATTCATTTATATTGTATGTAAATTAAAGTTACTATCAAAATTATGTTTTTAATTTAAAAGCATTAAACTTTTACCATGTCTCGTACCTTGTCTCATGCAAATATATATATATGTATATATGGTATTACATTGTGTGAGATATAATATTACATTACTGAATTAATCTTCAGTAATAAATAAAAACTTAAAAGGTAAATTGTTGACGCACAAATTTAGAACACAAAAACTAAGCAGTCTAATATGGTTAATATTTATCATGTTAACCACTCATAGGAAAAGATCCATTAATATAAAATAAATAACAAATGTAAGTCATTAATTTTTCTGGCAAATGATAAATCTATTTTTTATCTAGGTTATCAATTTTTCCGTTATGTTGTGATATTCCATATTAGGGAAAAGAACTAAAAATACAATGTTTTATACACAGTTAAAACGAGGATTTATTCGACTATAGATTGATTTTTTCTTTCTCGATAATGCTTAAGAAGCGAAACTATAGTCGAATAAATCCTCGTTTTTAATTGTGATATAAAACATTGTATTTCTATTTCCCAATCTACTTTTTCGTGCGAAAATTTCGCGGACTGTTTCGATCAAATAGAAATCGAAATAAAAAACATAAAATCCTGTAACTGTAATTTTTAAACATTTCTAGCATCACTAGCTCTGACACAAAGTATCACAAGCTGCCTTTCATTTTATAAAATCCATTAATAAAAATTTTAAAATGGCGCAGATAATTCATTACATTATCTCTATATTTAATTAAACAACACAACGGCTTCTATCGTATATAAAATATATTATATAGTAAACAATTACTATAATAGTCCATAACTTCACATGCAATATCAGAATTTTCTGCAGAAAACTAAGTTATTTTTTCTAACTCTATAAGCATTTGTGTTCAAACTATTTATTATTGATTGCACGCAACTTTTATGTAGTAAAATTTATTATTGCTTACAGGTAGTCCATACACGATGCAAGTAAGCAGGGAAACCTCATACGAAGACCTACAGAAGCTCGTTCTAAAAGAAATGGCGCCAATTCTTCATGAGGATGTCCTCACCTCCTACCAAAAATCTGGGGTAAATTTCTTTTATTTCTTAAAAAAAAAAAAAAAAACATACCGAAATTTAATTTATTTTTTTATATATGTACTGTACAAATACATATTCTCATATTTGAGTAGGAATTTATATATAAAAAAAGTAATAATAATTGATTAAAGCAATCTTTTTATAACAAGTTGTTCATCATAAATCATTATTTGGTCTTATGGAAACATAATCAAATAATTATTACGAACATTTTCCTCACAGCATTTTTCAATATATACTATATAAATGAAATTATATTTACATGCCTCCAAATTCTTATACCTACCCAGTTTTCTACAAATATTTAATATTCAAGGTATATAGAAGTCAAGAAAGTTTTCGCCTCGGTCAGTCTGCCTGTCGTTCCTTTACAGTTTAAATGGTTAACCATTCTTATCCACACTTAGAAGTTTCTAGTTCACTTTAAATTACACACCCTATATACCCGTGAGTAATTATATTCGATAATCTAATCCGACAAAGTTTTGTAATTTAATCATCAATATTCGTACAAAGGATTGCTTTATTTGAAGGGTATTAATTTGCAGCGTTTCAAACTATTATATTTCTCAACATATATTTTACAGCTTAACTTCTAATTAGGAAGTACTATACAAATTAATATTAATATTAATTTAATATATACTCATCTGTATCATTCATCTTTAAATTATATTTTCAAAATTATCACTACGGTGTTAAATTATAATATAGAATATCACCCAAATACCGTAACAAGCATTAAGTAGCTAAATGTACATTTCAAGCGCTATGTGCCCATCTTGTGCTACTGAAGATGGACACATAGCGCTTGAAATGTACATCTAGCTACTTAATGCTTGTTACGGTATTTGGGTGATATTATATATTTTAAATTTTATTATTTTAATTATCTTCCTTAAAATATATAAATAAGATGAATTTTTCTTGAAACTAGAAATGTTTAGATCATTTTGTAAATAATATTGTATTAATGTTTATTATGTAAATGGGAGTCTTCTGTGTTCACATTCCAATCATATTATTTTGTTAGAAGCATTGATTGGATAAATATACAACTTATATATTACTAGGAAATAAACATTACATCTGACATGTATTACGTTCTCTTGTCTCATATTCGCTGCTGTATGAAGCGGTGGAATGTACATTTCAATTGTGAAACCCGAAGCTGAAAAAGAACAATAATTATTTAATTGCCAAATTAACACCAACGCTTCATATTAATTTAATTCAGAAGCTATTGTTAAACAAATCTGAAACAGTAATATCATGTTGAGTGATAGGTAATTATTAATCTTTTGTCATTTTCACATTTTATATTTACAATTAATCTACTAAGAAATCCCTAGTAATTTAATTTATAAATGTAGTGCAAACAAGAATATGAAAAATTGCATTTAAGAATTATTAAACTAACAAGCTATAAATCTACAATAATTCTAGTTCATAGCTTCATCATTACTATTTCTGTAACTATTTTGTATTAAAGAGAAATTGATTACTGCGTCAAACCTTAAAATTTCATGAGCATTGGCAATGACTACAAGGAAACTTAATATTAGAACTAAATCTATTTAGGCCAACATGTATTCTAAAATAAGGAATCAGATCATGAAATCATGGACACTTGTTGCATTTTTTACTTAGTTTCCCAACGTAGATTGTATTTTTCACGACGCAAGTAATTTTTGAAAATTAATTTAAGAAACATGATATAAGCAAAAATATATTATCTTTATAAGAAATCGTACTATTTTGGTTTATTATTAATCTTGTTTAAAACAGACCAAAAAGCGTAAAATGTTTTGTAGGAAAAAATATGTTGTGAAATGCCTTCATTTAAATAAAATAAAATTCTTTATAACTTTTATGAACAAAATAAGGAACATTAGACGAGATGCTTCAAATAAAATTTGTAAAAAATTACTTAAGTTAAAGAATAACATTATGAAAATCTATTAATAATACTATTTGTAATGACGAAAATATGTATAACTAAGTTGTCAGTACAAGTATTAATTAGCCAAATTACTCAATTTACAAGGTACCTTGTTAAAAATATCCTTTTAATCGTCTACTCTTGGAATCAGCGTATCAATGATCCTCATAATTTTTTTCTTGTATAATTTCAAAGTGTAAGTTAAAATAAAATACAACAACAAAGTAAACAATCTATGTAGTCTAGAAGGAAGGTTTCGTTAAACTGTTAATAGACAAAACATAAAATAGTAAGGGACCGAATAAGTTCAACCTTATTATATGTATCTAATATTTACTTCTCTCATTGATTCCCACCACATAGATATTCCGCATGCGCATATCGGATCCGGCCATCGATGACAACGAACCAGGCACGTACCTTTTACCCCAAGTGCCGCATCCATTATTCACGGAGGCTGTTGACCAGGCACTGGCACTGTGTGGCGAAGACACTGGCCCAGCACATCTCAAACTCGTGTTCGAATGGGATCGAGCCGCCAAAATGGCTCTGGTTGCCGATGACAGAGAGGAAATCGAAGAACACGCAAGTGTAAAGCAGTTGAGAGCGCAAGCGCTGCAAGGTGAATGACGGAAATGATTATGAAGATTGTTTATTGAGTAAATTTTGTGAGAAAATATAACTTATATCAATGAATGCTAACTATATAAAGAAGATTAACGCTGTGTAATTTTTCGTGAAAAATAATTTCCACCGAGAGCGGCGTCGGCCTATGTGGAGTTGATCGAAGAACTAATGATTGGCAGAATTCTGCACGTTTTACTGCTGTAAAGCGTCGTTTATATTAAGATTGTTTACTCGCGGAAAGTACTTGCCGATTGCAATGTAGTCAACTTTACTTTCCACTTGCCGGCTAGTGGCAAGTGCGCTTGAATTTCAGATTACACGTGGTAACTTTACTATCTACAAGCGGTTACCGCCAGTAAACTATCTTAATGTAAACGACGCTTAACTAGCAATTGCGGCAGCCAGTGTTGTGACGTATTTTACTGACTTACTATCTTTGTTTTCTTAATAGGGTGACATAGCGATTAGATGTAGATTGGAGTAGCTACTTGTGCCGCCGCTTGGCCGCATGTCTACCTTTAGGCTTGTGCAATATATAATGCGTATTAATGAGGATCCGCAAATAGTGTCAATAGTATAGTAATATATAATATAATAATATATAATGTAATGCTATTGTTGCCCAAGAAAACTATTTATCCTTACAATTATTTTTGATAAAAAGCTCTTTATACTAGGATATAACTTTTAATTGTATATTCAATCATTACTGACCATAGAGAAGTTGAACGCCAACTGATATGCAGTATTCATCGCTTAATTTAGATAAAATTCTAAAGAATTTAGGGCAATTTTTAAATTAAGAGAACTGTGCCTTAGAAAATTATCGACGTACTCGATAATTTACAGACATAAATATTGCAAACAGATAATCGGTTGCTAGTTTTGTATTTTATTCTATCTATATATACGAACAAAATAATATGCTTTTCAAAATTTGCAAAAATCCATTTAACTGGAAGATTTTTAGATTATTCGGTATTTGTTAACAAAAATAACTATCGAAGTACTGAAGTTCCAAATACTTATTAAATACGTAATCGATTGGCTATTGAACATCAGCTCATGGTGTTCTGGCAGTGCTCAACTGCTGGATGTTGTTTTCTAATGAATATGACAAGGACGCCTAAAATTTTGATCCTTTGGCCACTATTTTTCCACTTGCGTTAGCATTCTTTATATAGTTAGTATTCATTACTTATACGATCCTAATGGCATGGTTGAATTTGAAAATGCTTTTAAGGAATTTCAACTTTTACTGTATGTAATAGACACTTATATATATAGTATAGTTTTTTTACAAACTATGAATGAATTTGTGAGAAAACATTAATTGTTACATTTGTGGTAAGGTGGCACAAGATGAAATTACATGTTTTGGTCATTTTCTCATTTTTACTCTAGTAAACAATACATGTTGAGGTCTATATGCTGGCAAACTTGCTGTAATCAAATACAGTGCCTTCAGAAACTTTATTTTACGTGTAAATTTTCTAAAATTGCACACATCATGTTTTGCCATCTTACCACAGATTTATACTTTATATGAACCAAACATGCTATGAAACATTTATTGTTTATGACTCGTATAAAAAAATATCTATAGTTAATTTTTCTATCAGCGTTCTACCCATAAAACTATGACACAAACTTATAAATCATCCAGAACAATATTAAAATTATTTTCGCATGCTTAAAGTGTAAGAATTTTGTTCATTATAATTAGTAGAATTATAAAAAGGAAACTTGTGTTGTCATCTTATTGTTTTTTTCTCTGACCGGTATAAAATATTAACTTTTCTATCTTATATTTTCTTATTTGTTTTTGTCATCCTTCGTATTAATTTTGAAACTTTATTTATTGCTTTCTAATTATCTATTTCTAAATTATTTAAGGAATCGATATAATTTAGTAAAACATTATTCTGTACTCTCAAATATCAATATGTAACCTGTTTTTAAACCCATCTATTAAATTTAATTCATACTTTCCTTTGAAATTAGCAATTTATGTTCTTTTTTTATATGCTATGAGAAGGTGATTTATGTGGCAATTTTTCTTTTATATTATAGGTGGTGCTCCATTGACTCTTGAAGAGTGTTTGAGGCATTATACCAAAGCGGAAACGTTGGATGATGCGTGGAGATGTCCGCAATGTCAGCAATATCAACCTGTTATTAAAACCTTAGACATGTGGTCCTTGCCAGACATTTTGGTTGTGCATTTCAAACGTTTTAGACAGTAAGTAATATAAGTTATACACCATGCAGAACTACAACATGCTTTTCTAGTTTTTTCTATTTAAATGATAGTGGCAATGTATATAATTCCGCATTCTGTAGAATACCTAGGCATTCTGTATAATAACTGATATTAGGCATACTGTATAATGAGTTCAATTTTGTACGCATTCTGTAGAATACCTAGGCATTCTGTATAATAACTGATATTATTAGGCATACTGTATAACGAGTTCAATTTTGTACATCGTCTAGGCATTTTCTATAATGCCGAAGAACAAACAACTGTATAGTAACACTGACGAAATGGGACTTTTTTGTTGTATATGTTGTATAACTGCATACGCTGGATTCACGTAAATTGCCTAATTAACATTGGACGTTGTATATATAATGCCTAGGTACTCCATATAACGACCAAGTAATGTATATAAAATCATTCTTCTTTATACTTTGCCAAATTCCAAGAGGCATTATACAGAATGCCTAGGTATTCTACAAAATGTGGAATTATGCACATTGCCGCTAACATATAAATTAAAGTTATAGTCTACCAAATGCGAATTGTTATTGAAACTCAGTTTCGAAAGTAATCCAAAATTCGTGAACAATGGTTGGATAATAATTTGAAGCTGTTTTCAAAAACTACTCTTGAAAATAATATGTTAAATGAAGTCTTTTAAATGGTTACATAATTAATTTAATGACCAATTAGATCCAATCTCATCCCTTTCATTTCTTGATAATGCTAGGCTAAACTATAGCCGAATAAATCCTCGTTTTTAACTGTGATATAAAACATTGTACTTTTATTTCTCTTCCCAGAAAGTGTTTTCTTTCGCAATCAATGTTTCTTTAAATTATCAAATGAAAATTAGTGTTCAGTAATGTTCGTATACTTTTAGTTACAACATATTGTTGACACTTGTTGTATTAGAAAGTATCTCTTTTCTTAATTATTTGCTAAGTTCTAATTAATGCATTTTGAACATAAGATTGAAGGCGGTTTTCATTATATCTGCATAAACAATGATTTTTGCAGGTAAAAATATACTTTTAATAAATTTTCATCATTTTTAATTTTCCCTTTTATTAAATTTTCATCACTTTCAAAATATTATGTTTGTGAGAAATCAAATATTGGATTTAAATAGTCATAGATTTTATATGCAATTTTTTTTAGTCAAACCATTTCATTGCCAAATTAAATTGAGAATCTGGAATATATAAGATTTAAAATATCGTGTACGGAACACCTCTTATCGTTGAAAGTATTTTTTAGTACGCTTTGGTTCGAAATTGAAAACAATATTCCTAATTCTGAGATATAATTTGATTTAATTTGAACCTAAGATTCCAAAAAAATAAACCATTATGAACATATTCATAAATATTTGCTTTATCTTCCATATATTATTCATTTTCTTTATACAGGCAAACCATCCGCGGGCGCAATAGCACCAAGTTGACCACAATGGTTGATTTTCCCGTATACGGCTTCGACATGACCCCCCATGTCGCCAAATCCAATTCACACTGCTCGACACCGCCAGCTAACTCGACGACACCGCGTAACTCGCTGACTAACCTACCAGATGCGCCAGTGGATAATGGCACCAGTGTCGGCGGCGCCAGTTGCTGGTCACCTTGGAAACAACAGCAACAACAACATCACCTGCAGCAAAGCTATCAACAACGGAAAACCTCCACGGCGAATGATAATCTCTATGATCTGTACGGAGTCTGTTATCACCATGGAACAGATCTGGAGACCGGTCATTATACGGCGGCCTGCAAGAATCCATACGATCAACAATGGTGAATTAGTTATTTACCTAGCACTTACATTGACATGACAGTATTCACTACGTATATAAAGAACTTTCAACTAATCTTGTATAAAATTATGTAGATATGATGTTTATAATATCTATCGGTTATTTTGTTTCTTATCAGAAGGTTACATTCTCAGAAATTGGTTAAATACTTTCCTCTCGATCTATATGAAGCTAACTTCTTAATTTCACTATTCATCCATCCTAACATCCTGCATTATGTGACATACATACTCTTATCTGGGTCTACCTACCCCTTCATTTCCCTTCAGCCTACCTTCTATAACTAATTGCATAAAAAATCCGTGTCCGGGAATATTACCTACTAGTCTATCTCTAGTGCGCTGTAATATTCTCCAAATACTTCTCTTCTTCCTTACTAACTCTAGCACGGATTCATTTGTCATTCTTTCCACCCAATTTTCATAATTCAACTATACCACCACATTTTAAATGCTCCTATTTTACTTTTCTGTAGTCCACCCCTCACAGGCGCACAATGCTACACTCCACACGTGTTCTTAGTAATCATTCTAATACCTAAGTCAATATTTGATCTTTAATTTTGCTCCTTTTCTACGAATGCCTTCCTAATCTCTGCTATACATTTTATATCTACGTTATTTCGATTATCCTCTGTAATTCTACTTCCTAAATAACAAAAATCGGATACTTCTTGTATTATATCATCTCTTATTCTAACTGCCACCTTCTCTCCTTATCACACCTCATCATTTTGGTTTTACATACATTTACTTTAATATTGTAATCCCTAATCATTATTTCCTGCATGAGGATGCAAATAACATTGTTTCTTGACTTTGTTCAATCATCATATTTGGGTGATAAAAGAAAAATATTTGTTATATATGTAGGGTGTTGCATTAAAAATGTGATGGCTCTAGGATATTTGTTGATATTTTGAGTAATCTGGCCAATAATTAAATTTTTACCGTACTATTATTACAATCACAATTTATTTTAGAAATGGGACGCATGTAATATTCCAACAATCAGATGTTACCGCCTGAACATCTCCCACTAAGCAATTCATTGATTTTTTATAGGTACCTATATGATGACGCAAAGGTGACCAACTTGAGTCAGAACAGCGCAGACATCACTGCGGATATGGTTAACAACAGTGCGTACATTCTGTTCTACCAGAAACGATGCGGAGTGTATGTAAACAGCGGCTCGAGCGGTAGTAGTAGTAGCAATAGCAGCAGCAGCGCCGCCAGTACTAGCAGTGTCGGTAGTAGCACCGACACAAATCACTGGGTTGCCAAGATGCCTAAGTTCTACCCACCGAAGAACCACGGCTCGACTAAGGCTATTAACACTAATACGGCAATCAATGGTGGTGCGAATGTAATAAACCGTGGTACAAGTAAGTGTAATAAAAAAATTGTTTATGGTGGAAATCATCCAAATATATATATATTTATTAATATTATTATTAATGGTCATTATTTCACCTCAAGTATATATAAGATCAAATATTACATAATAAATAGCAATAAAAAAAGAGACGTAAAAGGAAAAGTTCAGTTGTTTCATATAAGTAGCACTGATACAAGTCCTATTAAGCCTTATTTAATCTGAACTGACGGCTCCAAAAGTCCATACGCTAAACAATTATTCATAAGTTTGCAATTAACTCGGTTTATATACTCCATTCGCAGCTCCAAATCGGCCAACGAGTAATAACATCTCAAGAAACGACGAGGCCGTCCAGAATATCACGATCGACGACACGAAGGCCACAGAGGAGGACATCGTGACACTCCGCAACAGTCAGAACACCCTAAATAGTGAAATGTTGAAGGCAGAGGACAAGTATCCAATCTGTGAGGGTGTTTGCATGAGCGAGAAGAAGAAGCTCTTTACTACGAGCGTGTACATTAATGCAAACGGTAATGTGGCCATAACCACGACTGAAGCGGACGAAGTGGTGATAGAACGACCGCAACGACCAACCATTGTGTCTGAGGGTGATGTTAAAGTGCGCCTACAGGCCTCGTCCGTTGCTGCGAATAAATTCGGCCGAATTAGCTGGGTAAGGTAGATACATAAATAAATTAAACTCGAATGGTGTCAAGAGAGAATTAATATACTAAGAAAACCATTTCGTAAGCATTTAATAGCGCACGAGTTAAGTCTCCGCTCTACATTACATATGCTGTGGGTTCAATTCCCAACCGCACGAGAAATTTTAAAAGCATATATTTTTTCTATTTTGATCAAATTAATATACTGAGATTTGTATATTTTTCACAAAAGAACGTATCCACCCTTGGAGAATATTTTAACTTTAAAAACTCACCAATGTGAAAAATAAGCGTATCTTAATAAATGGTGCAAGATAAGCAAATATCCAATATCCAGTATCCAATTTGCATACTGATTAATTTATTTCTAAGCGTCCGACTAGTTAAATAGTCCTGAATCCTAAGGATTGGCTGGAAACAGCACGCCAAGCCGATCTATCCTGAGCTAATTTCTTCATCTCCCTATAACTATTCATCCCACACGTCCTCCACTATCTGACCCACATACTCCAAACTAGGCCTACCTACCCCTTTCTCTCCCCCTACTTACCTTCTATAACTAATTGCTTAATACCCCCATGTCTAACAATGTGACCTACTAGTCGTCTATCTCCTGCGCTGTAATACACTCCAAATACTTCTCTTTTCCCCTACTAACTCTAGTACGGCTTCATTTGTAACTTTATCGTCCCAACTAATCCTCATCATCCTCCTGCAGCACCACATTTCGAATGCTTCTATTCTATGTTTCTCTTCTTTTCTTATAGTCCACGCCTCACACCCGCACAATGCTACACCCCACACATATGCCTTCAGTATTATTTTTCTAACACCCACGTCAATATTTGATCTTACAATCTGCTCCTTTTCTACGAAATCTTCCTACCCTGTGCTATCTCCCTACGCTATGCTATCCTACATTTTATATCTACCTTACTTTACTTATTTACCTTCCGAGTGCAATTATAAACGTCCATTTTTTAAATTGAAATAACAATTTTTTACTCTTAGTCTTTATCTTGTATTGGCCATATATTAATTTTTCTTCTGTTTTTCAGATGTCCCCCCAACCAGAACGAAAACTCAACCAATCACAAACGTCAATGTAATAGTAGTAAATAATAAGTAAAATTATTTATGAAAAAATAGTAATAGATATGTAGTAATATGCAGAATTTTATATATATAATTATTTTATTTTAAGGATCACAAGGTATTCTACTGTGTATTTTACATTGTACATAATTAGTTAAGATAGATAGGATTCACTTTTCGAACTGTAAATTGTTAATAAATTGATCTAGGATTAGATTTATCTCTATGAAAAATTAAATAACGCCTTTACAGCAATATAAGTTAAATACACCTTGATGAAAAGTGATAAAACAGAATATTGATCATTTTAATCTATTTTTTTAAAGATTTAATCTTCATTAATTTGGGTCCAACTTTTTTCTACTTTTATGTTAACATTTAGTTCTTCTTTTTTTAAATTATCACTACGGTATTAAATAATAGTATATCACCCAAATACCGTAACTTAAAGCATTAAGTAGCCAGATGTAGATTTCGAAGGTTATGCCCCCAACTTCAGTAACACAAGATGAAAACTAAATAAAATAAATCTCACGAATCGTGATTAATATACTATAATATATCAATGTATACAATATATATATTGATTCGTGACAGAGGTATTTTATTTAGTTTTTATCTTGTGCTATTGAAGATGGGCTTAAAAATGTACATCTAGCTACTTAATGCTTTAAGTTACGGTATTTGGGTGATATTCTATATTACTTAGTTCTTCGTTTTAAATCTCAAAACTCTAAAACAAGCGCGCTTTATTATATTATTTTTTATAAACAAATGGAATGTGTATATCCGTTGCCCTTATGTTCTCATTCTTAATTATTTGTATGTGAAATTATATTTTGTTATATTTGTGTAAAAATATTTTATTTTATATACATAAACTTATAAATATACATCTAATAAAAATGTATTTACAATTCGGAAAATGATGAAATACTAGCAGGCTTGTATTTAAAAACAGAAGTTTTATATTAAACTAATTCTAAATAAGTAACTAGTCAAATTTTCTATCTTTTGGAAATATTAAACGGGCATAATCATATAGGTAAAAAATTATGTTTTAATTTTCGTAACAAGAATTATATTATGCGATTTGTGCCTTACAATTCCATTGTAGATTTTTCTCATATTGAACAAAATCATACATCTGTTCATAGATATCCTTAAATCGGAACGCGAATAAAATTTGTGTATAAACATCGTATTCTTTTCTAAAATAGTCGCATGTATAATCCCAATCCAATTGTGAATTATTTAATTTATATTATGAATTACATAATTAAATAATCTGGTCATTGGTCTTATAGTACGCAACTTACAAATTCATAATTTCGCGGGTTCTAATCTGTAGTTCATGTTACCAACATTCATTCTTATTGCGTTATTGAACTACTTGACATAATGTGCGATATTAGCCATTTTCATCTCAGTTTCTTTTGCGCTCTCTGCTTGGGTGGGTGTACATTAATTTATTATGTGCTGTGAATAAACTATTTTTTTGGATAGTAATAAATCAGTAAATATACGTAAGTAATATAATTAGTCGTTATATATATTTAATAATATTTCTCATACTGTTTCATTCAAAAATGGAGTCAAATGCAATAATTGTGGTTATCGATTCCACTTATACAAAACCGAATATGATTCATAACAGAAAAGCGAACAGGCAAGGAAAAAGTGCTTTTATAGTTTTGTATATTGTTTAATAATCGATTTGTATATTTAATATTTTAAGCGCAATGTTTTTTTACAGCTACTCCGGAAGAATTCTGGTAGTTGTTGCCTAATTTGGTTTTAATATTACAAAGATAAGAACAATGATTAATTACAAAATATAAAGCAACTACAAGTTTTACATTAACGAAGCTGGAATACCATGAAGTATTTTACGGTTCACAGCTATTCCCTATTATATCGATTTATAAATGAATCACCATTATACCTATTTCATGTTCATTTAATAGCGGCGACTTCGTACAATTCTTTGTACGGCTACAATATGCTTCACAATATTTCAATATCTAATCACCCTCCTTCGCAATCATGTCACATCACATGTCACTAGTTCAAACAATAATCTCGTCAGATTTGCAAACGCTATTCTATATAATTCTATATCATGTTAAATTCCATTCCTTTTGGCATAGTATATCACAATCATGTTTGTATAATTTACTGAATGAAATTTACTTTAAATTGTTTAGATGATATATGACATCATATGATCTTTCTCAGAAGAAATTGTGACAAATGACATTTTCCTTGTGTTTGATTGAAACTGCTGCAGATGCAGATATTGTCAATGTGTGCCATCTATTGCCCACAGAGCCATCAGTGTGTCAGACAATCAAATGTCATACGGTGTAGGATGTGTCCGGCCGAAATCGAGAGTAAAAACAATTTTCCACACATATTCCCTGAGCTTGTAGAATAGTAGATATATATATTATATATATATATAGAACCGCGTGTCAACCCAACAAACACAAATAGTGCTTGTTTTTGTCATACAGGGTTTCCGTAATTAGACTGACTTAAAAAACTGCGTCTTGTATGTGGTGGCTTGTTAGGCCTGTGTGTGGAGTGTGAAACGTCTGTTTCTTTCTCCGGTGTTTTGTCTGTTTTTAATAGTGTGGTCTTGGCGTGAATCTGTGTTCTTGACGTTTTCTTAAAAAACTTTTCTTGCTCGAGGCTATATATAGTTAAAAGCAGGGGTGTATTGGGGGGGGCGCGCCGTCCCCCCACCGTTTTATGGCAAGGGGCTCGCGATCCCTTACCCACACAATATAAATCGAAGAAACAATGGAATGAGAAATTCTATTCAACATAGAATACATTGCCCTGTATTTGAAAACATGAATCAAAAATTTTACAGGAATATAGATCGATAATTTGACCCCTTTGCACCATACAATATTTAATATTTTGCTAAATGCACATTTCTGAAGCTATGCTTCCATCATCAGTAGCACACTCCAAGAAATTACATTAATACAGTGCAGGTTTTGAACAAACTGTCCCAATGACAGATGAAATTATTGTAAATATTTTCTAATTTTTATGTAAAAATGTGTTTTTTAACTTATTTTTGTTTAATAAATATTTTTTTCTAATTTTCGTATCCAATAGAGCTATTAACGAACCCAAATGAGTTCGTTTATAGCGAATTTGAGTTCGTTTATAGCATGGGGCAATTTACAATTTCAAAGTTGGTAGCACTGCTTGCTAGTTGTCAAACGTCAAACTACAATAGAAAGCAACAAATAGTTCGATTTTAATTTTGTCCCTGAAATGTACAATTGTACGTCAAACTACAAAAGAAAGCAACAAATAGGTTAATTTAAATTTATTTGACAATTTATTTCAAATGTTCCTAATGTGCCAATAGTTACTATCAACAGTCAAAAAATTCCCTAAATTTTTAAATTACGATTTTTTATTTAAAAAGGGCATAATAGACGCAAATTAGAAAAAATTGTATAAAAAACTCATTTCATAAGTCATTTATAACACTACTTCTATAGAAAACTTGAACTCGTGCAATACCTGCCTTATGAAATTCGTTCTTTAATATACTATTAAATGACAAAGAATAAATATTGGCATTTAAATACTAATATTAATTCCTGGTATTACCTCCTTTCTCTCAAAGTATTCTTGAGCAATATATACATTTTGATCGGCAGTGGGAGCCCCCACCTCTTTTTTTAATACACCCCTGGTTAAAAGTAATATATGTGTAATAATACTTTATACTGTATGTCCTCAGAACTAAATGCACTTGAACTTTTCAGTTCATTTCAAATATAGCGTGACTTTCTTACTAAATTTTATTATATATAATTTTTCTGGGAAATATATTACATTGATGTATTTGTTGTTATTGAAATTATTCCTATATATTATTTGTTAGCAAATTTAAAGCAATTAACAAATACAATGTAGTACTAAATTCCTAATTGTCTTTTAAGAAGAATATTTGTTTAATTATATAGAATATTACTTAAAATGCGGAGGCATTTCGGAGGCACATCCTCCATCTTTATTGCAGTTTTAACAAGTGTTGATGTTCAAAATTTTATACAATTATTAATAATTCTGCTCATTGTCATTTACTGCAAATATAATTATCCCAATTATTATTTAAGTTAGTATCCTTTTCAAATCATTTTTCGATGGACTTTTATGCCAGCAGTGGTCCCACTCAGCGGTTCTTAAATCCCATCATATTCCTTTCTGAAATTTGACACAAGCCCACCGCACGATTTTCACATATTATGGCGATTGATATAGCAAATATAGACATACATCCTTTTGCACGTAAATATGTAAAATTAAAATATTCTGTTATTATTATTTTAATTTCTTGGGAACGCCCTTATTTACGTACGTACATAGAAAATCTGAGAGTTACCTTATTTATTTTAAGATGACGAGTTTCGAAGGAATATTGTTTGTATCCCAGAAATATGCTCGTAAATTAAATATACAAATATCCTGGCAAATATTTTGATACTTAATCTGAGTTGAAATGGAATGCTTATTTCGAGTTCTACATTGAAAAGTATGCAAACCATAAATACATTGTGTGGATTAAAAAAAATGAAAGTCTATCTGACTAAGAAATAGCATTTGATTATTTTGAGTTATGCAGAGTATTAGGAAAAACTGATAATTATTTGCTTATATCTCCTATCGTTGCTTGAAATATTCCAAAAGTTTGTCCAATTTAAAAATCGAATGACAACTATTGGCCCCAAAATATTGTTTCCAATGAGGTTTCTGGGTAATGATCTATCCTAATTATTAAAATGGGATATTATCTTGGGTACCAATTTAAAAGTACTTAGATTTACCCGTACATTTTTATTATATCTCATTTTAAATGTCTTATCAATCTATACAATCAATTTGAACTTCCGAAGTTTTCTAAAACAGAATCTTTAAAATAAAAAAATTTATACTTGCTTCTAATAACACTTGAAAATTAATTCAGTTATTGTTGGAAGCTAATCTGAAATCTAGGAATTAGAAACCTTCGAACGATGAATTAAATTTGGGATTAGTATTCACCCTTCTATATCATAATATCAGGGTAGTTGACTCGCTTCCCTTTCTGGTTCTGGTTGTTGTAGATGGGTATATTGTAGACTCTGGATCGCAAGGCAAGCCGATCGATGGTTCGGCTCCACGCCAGCCACGCCCTTTGCTAGATTCGCACCCCCACATGTGCACATCTCGATCAGACCGCGTGGTCTAGGGACTTTATGTACGCGCTATTCATAACACAATACAGGATGATCGATTTAGCACTCCCAAAAATATACAGGGGTTTGGGGTAGTATATAGACAGTAGCGTACCTATGGGGGCGATGGGAGCAGTCCGCCTCGGTCGGCACATATTTTTGGGCGGCATTTTTTTTTATATTTTTGTCTAAATTATATAAAAATAAGTAATATAATAATGATGTAAGCAACAGAATCAATGATTATAATGAGTATTCAATTTATGTTCAGTAATTGTTAATAACCACTCTTGATTTTGATTGACTTAGAAAGGGCGGGAAATTGGGGACCGCCCCAGGTGGTAAAAGCTCTAGGTACGCCACTGTATATAGATATACAAATTGCAATAGTATGATTTTTTTCAGCTAGAACAGAAAACTTATGAATTTTAATAAATGACCTGGCCTGACCTTTTGAATTTTGGTCCAAAAATTGTTAGCTTCCCTTCAATTGACCGACAGTGTTTGATAGTAATATTTGCAAGTAAATTATATAGCCTAGCCTGAGGCTTGGTCCAATTTATAGTATGCAATGCGAAATCGCCATATGTCGTAATATCTTTTAAAAAATCGTTCCCTCACTCCCCATCAAGATTACTTTGATTTAATGTCTGATAATACCGTTCCATAATCAAATGTTATGTCGCTGTGTTTAAATGATCAAGACTTTTGTACGAATATGTGAAGTGTACATTTATTGTATTTTTTATCAAGATGTACTTTAATATTTTAGATATTTCTTAGTATTTTCACGAATGACATTCTGAGTTTTATAAAAATAAAAAAGTGTAAACTAGAGACTACGGCATTTGTGATCAAATCAACGTACTATGAAAATGATTTGATTTTTGGGAACATTATATTTTATTTTTTAAATTATTGTATATCACCACGATTCGTGACAGAGGTATTTTATTTAGTTTTTATCTTGTGCTACTGAAGATGGGAGCATAGCCTTCGAAATGCGCATCTAGATACTTAATGCTTTAAGTTATGGAATTTGGGTGATATTCTATACTATTATATTTTATAGATAAAGTCTTTCATTGATACGTAATCAGTATTTCGTTTATTTTACTACTCTGTAATATCTTCCAAAGGCTTATCTCCTCTTTACCTAATACCCAAGTTAATATTTGACCTCAACAATTACTCGTTTTCTATAAATGCCTTCTTACCCTGTGCCACCCACAATCTATATATCTACCTTACTTCGGCTATTCTTCGTAACTTCCTAAGTTACAGAAATCTGCCACTTTTTCTATTCTATCATCCTATTCTAACCTACATCTTTCGCCTGCTTTCCTTGTTGTCACACTTCATCACTTTAGTTTTAATTGTATTTATTTTCATGTTCATGTTATAATCTCTAGTCATTACTTCCTGCATAGCATTTAATACCTGTTCTAAACTCTCTTCCCTTTCTTTCTAAGATAACTATATCGTTAGCGAACTTCAACTTATCAATTTTTCTCTGTATTTTCACGCCTACATTATACTTTTCTTTAATTTTGTTTATTGCATATGCTATATACAGATTAAATAATAATGGGGAAAGTGTACATCCCTGCCTGACTCCCTTTCCTAGAACTAAAGCAGTTTGATGTTTATATAGATTGAAATGATTCCTATCCTTATAATCAATTTCTGTTTCTTTTTATAATCTGAACATTATGTGCCAATTTTCATCAAATGCCTTTTCTAAATCTACGAAAGCTATATAAGTAACTTTTCCTACTCGCATTTTTTTCTATTACTCTTCTTGGCGCTAAAATAGCTTCTTTCGTTCTTCCTTAAATCAAACTGATCTTCTAGTATTTCTTCTATTTTATTTTCTAACCTTTTATAGATAATCTTTAACAATATTTTCGATGCGTGCGATGTAATGTCATAACCCAAGTATATAAATATGGACATGGGACGTTCAATGATTTTAGTCGAATTCTTTTTTATGTGACACTTCTTGCCAAGGTAACCATATTGAACGGTGTTTATAACGTATAGGAACTAGCGATGTGTAGTTCACTCGCGAACCGTTCACTCTGAACGGTTCAATCAAATGACGGGCGTACTGTGACGATGTTTTGCAACGACCTATAGGTCACTAGGACCTAGTTCGTGAACTATTAACTGCATGGTGTACTTGTACTAGGTCCTGAACGCGTCGTGTACTAAACCGTTTATGAATCACAACGGTTCGTAAACGATGCAGTATAGTATACATTACATATACAGTACCAATAGCAGTACTAACATTTATGTGATAAAGTGTGTTGGTGAACGGAACGAAATTATATTGCCTTATATATATGTTTTGTGTAAATTATAAACATTGTTGTTTTTTCTTGCTCATTCTTAATTCAAAATAAGTATTGAAATATTTCAATTTATTTATTTTTTACTATTTAATATTTTTATATTGGGGAAAAAAGAGATTATTTTCAGTATGTACATGTATTTCATATAGGTCGTGAACTAGTTCATTTATAAAAGATGTAGTAGTTCACGACCTATAGTTCGTGAACGGTACATTGAAATGAACTATGAACTACGAACCAGGTCCTCAAAGTGACCTACAGTATGCCATCGCTAATAGGAACTAACTGCTGAATTAGCTAATATAATCCTTACGTATTAGTGCTCTTCCCAACATTTATAACTAAAGTAGAATCTTATTAATTTTCTAAATTGTTCAGAAATAATATTTGCAACTAATTTTATTCACTTTAGCCATATCGGCCATATCGAAAAATGCAAACTGGCGTAACGTGTCAACTATTCGAAACAGCTGTTATATAAATTATGTGATGAGAGAAAATACCTACTATCGATCGTATCATATATATATATATAGTCCATGATTTATTAATAATATTATTTATATTATATAATATATATCTCATATCCACAGGGATAAATGTTTGTATTCTAGTGAACATTCAGCAAATTCATTTTATTTCCTGTTTTTCCGTAGCACTATTTTTTACTTGGAGAATAATTTAAAAGCACTTTTTCACTTGGACTGTCAAATATGAGTATAACATTTTTAATTAACTTCCAGTTTCCATTTTACCGCGTTTGTTGTATGCATCTGATAACATCACTTGTTTTACGAAACAATTGGGTTTTTCGTATTTTATCACTAATGGGTTGTCGCACATAAATAAAACATGAGGTAGGAAATATTTAAAATATTTAGAAGTAATATACAGTACGAGCTCGATAGTGTGAACACGAAAATCCCAAGCATGTTAACACGAGCGAGGGTGTTCACACTCAAGGGGGTGAAAAAAAATAGCTAATTATAGCTTTTTTTTCTTTTTTTGATACATGCATCCATCATAAATACAAGATTTATTTAAAGAATTAAGTTATTTTTGTCTGTTTTTATTTTTTTTGCAGAATTGTAAAGCACAGCTTTTTCATAAACCTTTTAAATACTTAACATCTGATATCTCAACATCATTCTGTTGGGCCCACTCTAATGCCACTTTCAATGGTTGAATAGCCTCATCATGTTTTATTTTTGGAAAGTTGGTTTCAAGATCTTCCTCCAAAACATCATCATCGTCGCCATCATGCTCACTGTTGTCATCTAAGGTTTCAATATTGTCCAAATTCCAATCCAGAACCTCTGATGCATCATCATGAATCCTTTTCAGTAGTGTTACAGTCTCTGAAACAACTGCTTCTACGTCGTCATCTTTCCAGAATTTCTCAAGTTGACTCAAGGGCATGTTATCTTCTTCAGTAAATTCACAACTCTTGGATAATAAGTTATGCCAACATTTTGAAATTGTTTTTGGTGTATATTTTTCCCAGGTACTGTGTAAATGTATGATGGCATCTTTTAAAGTAAGTTTCTTCAGTTCTTCTCCAATGTATTGACTGTTTGGCATAATGGAACTTAACAAACTTTCTATAATATAATTTTGTCAACCTTAAAACAATTTGGTCCATCGGCTGGATTAATGGTGTAACATTCGGAGCTATAAACATAATAAATATCATCCCATCCTCAGTTTTCAATTCCTCCTCTGGAGGGTGAGATGGTGCGTTGTCAAGAAGAAGAACTGCTTTTTCCGAAAGGCCTTCTTGGCGTAAAAATCTTTTACCCTAAAATTTTAGAAATACCTATCCATGAAAACAATACATATATAATTTTAAATTCTGCTTACCTCTGGAACGAAGTGTTGAAAGAACCACCTTTTAAAAATTTCTCCATTCATTCACGCATTTTTTGTGTTCTTGTAAATTGTGGGATTTTTTAAATTTCGAAAACATCGAGGATTTTACGATTTGCCAATCACAAGCTTCTTCAATACTTTGGAAATCAAACGAAATTCGTATAGCAATATAATCCCTATGGTCCAAAAGAAAAATATTTACTCGTTCTTGAGCAAGTTTACCAACAATTTATTTAACTAACTATTATTTGATGTAATTTTCTGTACATTTTTGGAAAGGAAAAAATCAAGTTTAATTTGCACAGAATAATAATACGGAAAATACATATAAAAACAAATAATACATGAAAAGCTGTGTTTAGTTTTTATATCACCAAGTGTGACTTAACTTCATTTCATTTGACCTATGGCTGGCTTATGATAGTTTTGTTGAAACTAAAGTTAAATAAAACTATATGCTTATCAAACTACTCGTCAAATAATAATACATATATACATTATCCAAAATGAATAAAACTTTAACTGTATTAAATTAAGAACATAATCCATCTAAATATAACTCCATGTTAAAAAAAGTTATCCCACTAAACGTATTTTTTCCGATCTGTAAATGTTTTCTACAAGTATTTGTATATGCCTCGTGGAGATTGGAATTAGAATCTTTGATAAAATGCAAGCGTCGAAGTAAGCAAATATTTATCATTTAACTAGTTATTTACTTACGGTAGTCACAAAAGTCTCATAAAATCGCACTAATATAAGATTTTGGCGCAAGTGCTACATATACGCACAAAATAAAATGAAAAATCGATCGAATCTACTAACCAAAAACATTAATTTATTGTAGTCAATGTCACACGATTATAATTTTTCAATTCAATTAAGCAAACCACCTTATAATGAAGACACATTTAAAGCTTGTATTGTGCAATATGGCTAATGTATCCAAATGGAATTATTATTCCATACTAAAATAGATTTCGAAAATTATCAATACGGTGTTAAATATTAATATAGAATTAGTTAAAGAGTCCGCAATCCTAAAGATTGGTTGGAAACAGCACGCCATGCCGATCTATCCTGAGCTAATCCCTTCATCTCCCTATAGCTATTCATCTCAACGTCTTCAACTATCTGACTCACATACTCCAATCTAGGCCTACCTACCCCTCTCTTTCCCTCCACTCTACCTTCTATGATCAATTGCATAATCCCCCCATGCCTAAGAATATGCCCTACTAATCTGTCTCTCCTACGCTGTAACACTCTCCAGATACTTCTCTTCTCGCCTACTAACTCTAGTACAGCTTCATTTGTTACTTTATCTTCCCAACCAATCCTCATCATCCTCCTATAACACCACATTTCAAGTGCTTCTAATCTACGCTTCTCTTCCTTTCCTATAGTCCACGCCTCACACCCGTACAGTGCTACACTCCAAACATATACCTTCAGTAATCTTTTTCTAATACCCAAGTCAATATTTGATCTTAAAATCTGTTCTTTTTCTACGAATGCCTTCCTACCCTGTGCTATCCTACACTTTATATCTACCTTGCTTCGATTATCTTTTGTGATTCTACTGCCTAAATAACAAAAATCTGACACTTCTTCGATTCTATTATCTCCTATTGAGATCCTCATTTTTCTACTGCATTCCTTTTTGTCACACCTCATCACTTTAGTTTTACCTATATTTATTTTCATGTTAAAATCCCTAGTCAATACTGCCTGCATACCATTCAATACCCTTTCTAAATTCTTTTCGCTTTCTTCCAATATAGCTATATCGTCGGCGAATCTCAGCATATATATTTTCTCTCCCTGTACATTCACACCTACACTATACTCTTCTTTTACTTTGTTTATTGCATCTTCTATATATAGATTAAATAATAACGGTGAAAGTGTACATCCCTGCCGAACTCCCTTCCCTATTTTTGCTACCTCTTCTTCCCCCTCAATTCTAACTAAGGCAGTTTGGTGTTTATATAAATTAAAAATTATTCTCCTATCCTTATAATCTATACCCGTTTCTTTTAAAATTCTAAACATTATGTCCCAATCTACATTATCAAATGCCTTTTCTAAGTCTACAAAAGCTATGCAAGTTACCTTTCCTACCCTCTTTCTTTTTTCTACTACCGTTCTTAGTGCTAGAATCGCCTCTCTCGTCCCTCTGTTTTTCCTAAAACCAAACTGATCTTCTCCTAGCCTTTCCTCTACTTTATTTTCTAATCTCCTATAAATAATCTTTAACAATATCTTCGATGCATGTGATAGTAGGCTTATGAATATAGAATATGACCCAAATATTAATATAATTAAGTATTTGGGTATATAATATAGAATATCATCCAAATACCGTAACAAGCATTAAGTAGTTAGATGTACATTTCAAGCGCTATGCGCCCATCTTCAGTAGCACAAGTAAAACTAAATAAAATACCTCTGTCACGAATCGTGATTGATATACTATCATATGATAGTATATCAATCATATGATAGTATATCAGTATATATATGATAGTAACAAGTATTAAGTATTAAGTAGCTAGATGTTACTTATTTACTTGTTACGGTATTTGGGTGATATTCTATATTAATACTAAAATAGAGATTATATCGAGGGGTTGCTCATCTAGTAAATCTGGTGTACAAATTTCTACAAATCCCACCAAATACCTACAAATCTGAACAAACATCTGTAAATCTCAGCAAATACCTACAAATCTCAACAAACATCTGCAAATCACAGCAAATATCTACAAATCCCATGAAATATTTATAAATCCGAGCAAATACCTACAAATCCCAACAAATATCTATAAATCTCAACAAATACCTTCAAATCTTCTTAAGGATTGGTGAATCTCAAATCTGGTGTACAAATTTTTAATAGTGATTCTCCCCCTGGATTATACGGAGATTATATATATATATATATAATAAAACATGTAAATAGCTATAGAAGGTAAAGTAGAGGGAAGGCAATGGGTAGGTAGGCCTAGATTCGAGTGGGTCAGATAGTGGAGGGCGTGTGTTTTTAGACGTTTCCAGCTCTGACGTTAATAAATTTATTTTCAGAGATAAAAAATATTTTTTTGCCGTGAAAAATACACTTTTAATCCGCGAAGCATGGAAATGTCTAAAAACGCTTGTGTTCTTTGCAAGTGGTCGTTTTTAGACGTTTCCAGCTCTCTGACGTTAATAAATTGATTTCCACACATAGAAAATATTTTTTATCGTGAAAAATACATTTTTAGTCCGCGAAGTACGAAAATGTCTTGAAACGCTTGTATTCGTTGAAAGTGATTGTTTTTAGACGTTTCCAGCTCTCTGATGTTAATAAATTTATTTTCAGAGATAAAAAATATTTTTTGTCGTGAAAAATACATTTTCAATCCCTGAAGCACGAAAATGTCCAAAAACGCTTGTATTCGTTGAAAGTGATTGTTTTTAGACGTTTCCAGCTCTCTGATGTTAATAAATTTATTTTCACACAAGGGAACAGAGATGAAGGAATTACATCAGGAGAAATCGACGTGATGTGTTGTTTTTCAAACAACCATGGGTTTGGTGACTAACCAATTAGCTTACATATTTACGATATTTCCTTAGATTTATTGTATTCTCAAAAATTCTCAACTATCGATATTTACTGGTAACCCCTCGGTATTGGACCCTTTTTCTTTTATATGTTTTTTATTTGTCCGCTCCTTGTATTTACTTATTTTCCGGAAATACTTTGTATAAAGGATCCTGTTCAATTTTCCCTTTCGATAGTATTTGGCTTATATACTGTCTATAGGTAGTGAAGAAAAGATTCTCGTTGAACTAATGTGTGCCCCGCATTGCTCCTGGGTTTTCAAGCCGGAAGGATGTCGTCATTTATAAACAACACATTACACCGACAGATCTTTTGTACAAACACCTATGAGCACTATATAGATGTTGTGTATTATGCTTCACAATATGTCTGATGGTATATATTTTAAAGTGATAAATGTTGGATATCATTCAGCCGAAAATAGAATGTCTTTGAATAGATGTGAGTGAGGACACTAGACTTAGTGGCGTATCCAAGATTTTGGAGAGTGACGGTTGTAATAAAAGCATTATATAATTATTTAAATTTGTTGTTTTCTAACAAAACTGTTCATGTAATTTACACCACGGGCAATTTGTTTTTCTAAAATAGCTGAGCTCTACAAAAATGTACACAAAAAAATCTGGTCATAAACCAAATTAAATAAATGTACTCACTGTTCCTTAGCATACTAGGATATTATGTTAGTATAACTCTCCTTCCAATTACAAATATCATCGTATGCTTGATTTCTACAGGTAATCTTTTATGTCGTGATAAATTATGAATCATTATTCTTTGTCCAATTAAACCATCTGTTTATAATAAACCCTAATTTACGTGCAAAACCTCGTATATAATATGTGGCGATAATTTTTTTACATTTGCTGGTTTAATTGAAGGGCTTGGTGCTAAAACCGGTCAACTCCATTTTTATCAATTTTACAGTATTGACAAAAAAACTGTTTTGCCAAGTATAAATCACTAAAAAAACTGGAGAAAATAATTTAGTCTGTTTTTTGCCCCAAAATAAATAATTATGTAGCAAATCTCAGTTTTATTAACTATCAAACATACAAAATGACTTTTACCATGTTAATATATTTCTACTTCAACATCCTCGTCCTCGCTATCCAGATCTTCTTGAGGTATTTCTGGTCCCACAGCATTATACACAAGATCGTAATACCATTGATCATTTTTAGGCACATACTTTTCAGCCAAAGAACGGACGTTTTCAAGTTTTTTCTGCTTGATGGATACGCAGTAGTTTTTGTAAAGTTTTTCCGTTGGAATTGAAAATGTAGCTGGTGATTTCCTGAATGAAAATTCGGAAAACATTATAATCCCTACAGTAATGCTGCATTTTACTTCATTCGTTTTTTCGTATTTGAAAACACCATATTTAGATATGGAAAACTTTTCCTTTGCATTGTTTGTAACGGTCTTTTTTAAAATCCTTTTGAAATGTTCGGCGAAATCTTGATTCACCACAACTACTGTAAATTTTCGAGATGTCTTCTTTACCAAATCGATCCAACCATTAGGCATATACACTATTTCTTTGTTTCTTTTCTCTTTTTCTATTAAACCGAAAGATCGGTCACATGGCAAAAAGATCGGTCACTCCATTCTTAGCAATATTTCCCATTATATGCCACAGAGCTGCCCGTTTTTTGCACCAAAAGATGCCCAATGCTAAGTACATTAAATTCCACCCGAAAAGTCAATTTTGCCCAAAAATGGAACTGACCGGTTTTTGCACCAAACCCTTCAATTGTTGCTAAATATTGTTATTCAATGTGTTTGTGGATATCTATAAACGCATGAGGTTTTTCTAGGATTTATCAAAGAAATTTTATTATAAAAAAAATTCCAGATTACCTGAAAGGCCTGGCATACCGATGAATTTGAATAAAAAGTATTTTTAATCAATTTGTATCAATTCTTATTTTTTCTTAAGTACCATCAAGTATTTGCGCCAAAAATGTAGTATTTCATCATTCAGATGTGTTTAAACCCCCAAATTATCCCCATACGTACAGCACTGATAACCTAGGATCAACTTCCAATATAATTTTTTAAGCAGATAATCATAAATTCTATTCAAACGATATAAATAATTTTAAATCGTTCTCTATATATGAATTTAAATTAATGAAATATATTAGTATTGAATATCACCCAAATATACAGACGTTCGATTTAATGGGTCCTTGGTTAAAAATTCATTTGCGTAAAAGCTCATAAAAATAGTTAAATTATTAACGCAAAAAATTGGTTTTTTTAAATGCATATTAAAGAACCACTTGATATGTGGTTTCTAATTCCTGCAGCTTTGCTATCTGATGTCTGAATTATACCATAATTCAAAAGTAAAACAATTTCTGAAAGTGAGAATTTCCTCCACATTTATAAATTTTCGTCGGAGCTTGTAAGTACTTTGAAAGTTTTGATTAGATTTTTTATTTCATGCATTGCCTTCTTTTTAAAGCGCGATGTTCTGAAACGTCTTAGGAAACTTTATATATTCCTTTGATCACACCTCAGATAAAAAGTAAATGCAAACGAGCCAAAAAAAACTGCAATAAATTTTATTGTTGATCTTCTCAAATTTTCTTCAATAATGTCGGTTTCAAAGCTATTATCAAGGCATAAGGAAAAGTAACCCATTTCCTTTCTAAACCACTAATAAGTTTCAAAATAAATCACTTTAATATTGACAATAACCTTTTCAACCGTAAGTATAGTTAAAGAATAAGTACTTGTATCTTTCCTCTGGACGCACATAAATATTGCTGGACTTCTTGCTCTTGGTCCGACCCACGGGACTGCGCGTTCTTGTCTTTGCTCTACGAGCGGCAACTTTATATAGACTTTTCCCACTTGTCACTTACGGTTCAAGAACGAAATTAAATTTAATCACAAGCTAGTCGTATAAGAGATTCTGAAACGACTCCTGTCTAAAGTTCAGCCAGCAAGCTGCACTTGGAAGGTATATCTGTATAATTCTATATATTCCCCCGCAATGGCGCATCCAGATCTTTCTATTAAGGTTAATAAAATCATCGTAGTCGTACACTTTTTTCCTTGTGTGACCGCAGTGGGGTTCATAGTGCCATAAAACTGCGTACTAACATAAATTGAAATTACAAGCAATCGATTTGTTCGTTAAGATATAGGCTATTTTTTTTTAAGTGGCGTCCCTTCTTCTATGCATTACAAATTAAGACTAGTTTATGCTTAAGACCAATGGTATTACTATACAAATTTTAAAAATTGAAAATGTACTGGCCGCTTCAACACCCCGAAACCTTATGCTTGTGAAGAGATGCTCGCCACTGTATTTTTGTCATTTGAGGGTGTGGTCAAAATTACTGCAATGTTGTCATATCGACAGCCAACAAATACAGAGAGTATTATATTAGCATAATTGATCAAAACAAATAATAAATAACTGGAAACTTTTTACAAAATAGTGGACCTTAATCGAAGCCGTATATATTCATACATTAAATATTCTCAATCTGAATTTTGCTATGCAGTTTACAATTTGAGCACTTTGTACTGAAGTTTTTTATTCATATATGGCAACAACGGTACTGGAAGCTCAACCCTTATGCGCAGTAGAGGATGAATTAGGTCCGCCAAGATATAAAAAATGCGTGAGATTCTCGCGAGGTAGACGTGAAACTTCTTAGCTCCTAGGAAAAGTTGATTTTATGCATTGCTTTTTTTCCATTTGTTAACGATTTGATTTTCATTGATTTTGATTGACATTCTGATCATCAACGAAAGCATTATTAACTGTAATATCGTACAGTCTATAAAGAGGAGTTTGGATTAAATATTGTAGCCATATTTTTACAGTTATTTTTCTCACCAAACCAATTAAATAACTCGATCTGTGTATTTTTCTACTTTTTATGTGGACATTAATACAATGATCATCATCAATGTCTCTTGGCAAACGATTCACCATCGTATTCACAGATATTGGAACATTCATAATTTGCCCATAAATCCCTTGTTGACCATGTACATGTCGTAAACGTCGAATTTTCATAAATGGAATTCTGGGTGAAATTAACCTCTCTTACACTAAATCTAATTTTGGTAGATGACCAGGTTATTCTGGGTAGACAAAACCAATTGACTTCGATAACATTGGAATGGTATTCCGAGTGAGAGCATTTCGCCATTAATTGTACGCTATCACATCTTCAATGATAATGGCTGGAAACGCAGTATGTAAATTGCTCGTGCTTAGGATCAACAGGTTTCACATCGTTCTTAAACCATATTCGATCACATATGGAACACACTGTACCTAGCGGATTATTGAAAAATTGTTTATCAAATTCGCGATGAGCAGGTTGAAAGAATGTAAATGTTGTGTATGATGCACTAGTGGGTGCATTTCTATTTGTCGATGGTTCGCTCAGTTGTATCAGATTCATTTCGTTGATCTCTCACACCGCGTGTATCTTCACGTGTAGACGGCACGCCTGAATCAGTGGCATTCAAATTCTCTATACCACTCACTGTGTTCTCACTTAACGACGGTATCGATTCATCCAGTGTATTTGAGATCGTTAGAATGTTACGTTGTCCACCGTGTTTCTTTAACGCCCTTTGCTTGGTTCGATACTCTCTTCTTCTTTCCAAGGTACTTGTTGGCACTTTTCTTGGCGGTTTATTCGCTTTCTTCCGTTCTCTAAAGGCTCGCACTCTGTCTGTACTTGTCTTTTTCTCCATTTCACTTTTCACACAAAGGAAATTGTTAGCTAAAAGACTAATCTGTGTTTGTGTAATATATAATAAAATGCGCAAGCGTCTACTGGTTGCCTTATGCTACGTATACTCACAGTACACGCGGCGCATGCGCGTAGCGTGCGTTTCACTTTTCGTGACGTTCAGGCCAATTTGCCCTACCACGCCTAGAGAAGTTTCACTTCAAAAATGACTTGTACGTAACGTTTGGACCTATTCTTCCGCACCATCATGTGCTATATCAAGAGGAATGTATCAAGAGAGGATGTATCAAGTGAAAACAGCACATACTAACTTTAGTATTCTCTATATTCTTCTTTATTAACATGCATTAGTTTAGAATACTGTAGGAAATCCAGTTAGTTCGTTAAAAAGTTACGTTACTGCCACTATACAGGGTATTTGATGAAAGTTTAAATCGAATGATAAATGGACAATATGGAAAAATATTGTTTTTTCGATTTGGCTTAGAATTTATTATGCTATACCCCAAGCATGATGTCGCATAATATATAAAGTAAATTACGAAAAACACAAGATACCAAATTGATTTATAAATTCAATAAAAATTTCCCTCGCTTCACTAAACATATACCGTCGAATCTCTATAACGACAGTGAAGGAAACAACAAAATTTTGACGTTATAAAGACATGACGTTATACAGAGAGCGTTATATCATTACAGCCCTAGTGCTGTAATGGTCATCATTACAAAACCTTTTTAAACTGTAATATTTAATTTACTGAATGAAAGTAGATAAAAAATATTACATCACTTAAAGCAATTCCCTCTCTTCAATCAAAGACAATAATAATACGTCTCTATACGAGTGTGCACAGCTATAAACATTATTATTGTCTATGATTGCACTTTGCACATTTTATTTACTTTACTTACATATATTCAATAATAAAATTTATTTTATTATTACCCCTTTTTGTTCTCTGGATGCACCACACTGTCTCCGTAACTTTGCACATCCATTTCCAATCGTAAATATCTCTTAAATGTCGTCGGATTCTTCTTTCCGGCCCCTTTAGCACATTGGGCAACTGTTACGTGATTCATATTCTTGATGAGATTATATCAATTAAAGTTTTTCAAGTGGTTGCACGAGCGAGAGTCGCGATGTAAAAGTTCTATGTTTTCCCCCGTTGCTTCTCCATGTCTTTTATAACAAAGAAGTGGTAGTATCTTGTTAAAATAGAACGCATTATATCATTTTAACGACGTTTCCTTGGATTCACGCTAAAATGGTTAGTTGTTTTCCCTCGGCTAATTCTAATTAAAAGTAGCCACCATTCATGTCACCCAATTTTCTTTATTCTTTGATGTTTTAAAAATACTAATCGTGTTTAGATGTAATGCTCCTCTTGCAAATTTAAAAGTAACATTAAAGATATTTCGCCATCTGTACCCCACCCTGATGGTATTCGAGCATTTTAATTCTAAATCGACCCAGAAAGAATTTAAATAAAATTCATTTCGAATTCGGAAGTATAATTTAATTGAGTTTGCATTCAATCAGTCTACTCATCAGAAGGAATTTAATCGTATTTTATACCAGTTCTCTTGATTTTATTTTTGTCCGAAACGTTTGATTACTTACTTTGCTTTATATAGAAAATAATTAAAAATTTGATGCCAAGTTACCTTGGAGGATTCAGGTACGAGTTTGGCATAGCATGATGTTTAATCTTCTTTAATTGAATTCCTGTTTAGTAACAAATTTTACATATTGTTACGAATTTAAAAAAGACGATATATAAAAGTAATGCATAAAAATATAAGCTGTCTTTTATTTTATTTTTGGAATTGTAATTCAACAAATCAATGCGGTTATTAAATCTTATTTTCTTGATATATTAACCAGTTTCTTGCGAATTTATTCATTTTAATTCCATTATTTTTATGACACATCAAAATTACATTATTACTGATTCATCCTCATATCTAAGTAAACCTATTTCCGTAAGTTAACCGTATGTATTCTGTATGTTCTATATCAGGGGTGGCCAACTTGTTTGTTCTTGAAATCGAATTTTCTACCTGAAAACTGATCGCGATCTACCTGTAAAATTATTAATATTTCACACAATGACATAATCAAGTTCCTTAAAAATCGATATCTAGTGAAAGGTAGAAATGAAGTTTAAATGAAACGATATCACGATAATAATATTTATTGAACAAATAAAAAAACAAATACATAAATTATATGTATAATAAAAAATTTATTAATGCGAAGTATGCGGTTTCATATCTTCTATCAATAATGAGATGTGGATGTCGATAAAGATAATCGTAATGAATCTTCGGTATGTGAATTGGTAAGTAAAGAACGATGCTGTTTCTTTGATCATTTTAAATATGAGAAAGCCGCCGATTCACAAAAATACGTTGATCCAAAACAAGAATAGATATATTCACTACATTTATTAGTATTTCGATACTTCTCACAAGTAACATATTTCCAAAAGTCTTCTTCAAGCTCCCTAGCTTTTAAAATTAAATTAGATTGTAGAGTTATAATTTCATTCTCTAATTTAGTTTTTTGCAAGTAAAAAATATCAGAAAATTTTCAGCAATATATTTAACATTTAAATCTTTCTTAAAATGGAAACATAAATATTGAACAATATCCTCAATTTTTTTTAAATCAAATCACCAAATCTTGCATCAAAACCTCGATAACTTTTTAATTTCTACACCATTTTTATTTTTAAGTTATAATTAAAATTGGGATGTTTTTGTAAATTCATATTTGGAAAATGATCAATATTTTTTTGGTGGAGATTTTCAATCAACATTACGAACTGACTTTTATATGTATTAATGCAACTAATCATATGACTTATTGCCTTCTTTTTTCCTTGTAACTTTAAAATCAAATCGCTTAACTTGGATGTAAAATCTGCCAGAAATGCTAAATCACTGAGCCAACTTATCTTCGCCTTATTTCGTATTCTTTGTCTTGTTTTACTAGCACCATATTCGAAATAATCAGTTTTTGTGTCCAACTGTTAGCGATGGACCAAAAATCTCTCCGTGATCGATCGCTATCAACTTATTGGCCACCCCTGATATATACTAACGTTGTTCAGTACTATCTTTTTTTGCGGCCTTTTCATCTACACAATAAACAGTCAAAAAATGTCATTTTAGTCATGTTATACCAAAAGACATTACTGAGCTCTTGTAGAATTTTCTTAAAAAGTTTTAATTTATCAGATAAATTATATATGCTGCGACATTCAAATTGTTGACAACTTATCTTCACCTTATTTCGTGGTTGTTTGTCTCATTTTACTAGCGCCACATTCGAAATAATCAGTTTTTGTGTCCAACTGTTCGCGATCGACCAAAAATCGCTTCACTTGCTGGTCGACAAAAAAAGATCGACTTGTTGGCCACCCCCGTTCTATATAATCATATATGCGCACATATATATATATATGTGCGCATTATTTTATTACGTATATCTAGTTTTAAATTATCACTATCGCAAATTAAAACCGTATTTTAAAACCTGTGTGCGCAATGAGACTAAAAAGTACATTTCTTCGCCAGGATTGTCAATTATTAGTATGCTGCTCTAAAGAGGTATGCAAAATATTCAATTCAATTTCCCAAGGAGGCAGTGGCGACTCGTGCCATTTCAATCGGGGGGGGGGGGGGGCATTTCTTAAAAAATAACGTAATAGTGAGAAATCTTACCTAAAATGGATGCAAAATGATTAAATTCAATCATTTCTTGAAAGTGACTTCCACTCTTCTATCTTTCATTTATATAAACTTTTCGAAAACTTTTTCGTTAAAATTCTAAATATCTCGCACCACATTTTTATTAATACATGTCATCGCCAACGCGTTTGAACGATCATTACCCATAGCATTTCGCAAAAAAGTTTTGATTCATTTAAGTGTTGAAAAACAACGCTCTGATTCAGCAGTGGTCATCGGAGTTCTTATAATAATTTTAAGTATTTTTATAGTTTCCGGGAAAGTTTCACTGAGATTATTTTGTAGCAATAATTCTAAAAAAATGTGTGGCTCCAATTATTTGATAAAAATCCGGACGCGAGTAAATGACTTCTAATTCTGTTTTTAATCTGGTTTTATTCAAAAATGGATATGCACGACACACGGTTTCCACAAGGTCCACTGGAAATTGTTTAGAAAATGTTGGCATCGATTTCCTGTTAAATAACTCAGCGGCTTGTAGATGGCCACGTTATGAGAATCTGTCTTTCATCTGTGTTATAATTTTTTTTGTGAATGTCTGTTGTAAAACGCCGTGTAAATGTCCGGTTTTGAACACTCTTGCACAAGTTTGCGATAAAATTAAATCAGGCAATGGCCTACCTAACTCTTTAATTTTTACTTTGTCCACAAGAGAAAGTCTACAAAACTCTATTTTCAATAAAGAACTAACACAATTCATGTTTATTAAATTATTTCTATTAAATATATTCTTGGAGAAACACGTGGCAAAATCGTACATACGTAACTCACAGGACAATGCAACTATATCTATATCAATTTTACTGTTTACTAGGCTTCTCTGTTAGAACGCTAAAGAATCGTAACCCAGAATAGCATAAACAACGATATATATTCTCGCTGTACAAGCAGCATGACGTGACGTTACTATGACTCATCCAAAGCCGCTGGAATGTTGCACACTAGTCGTAATATAGTACAAGCGCACCGAAGAAATAGAGAAGTCATACTGCATACGGTCGCTCTCACCTCTTGCTTGCAATAGAGTGAGATGGGTGCATATGCATTTAACCTGTACTGTGTGACAGAGGGCGCTGGATTTTGTACTACATATCAACGATATAGCTATATTGCGATGTATATGCAGTATAGCTATATAGCTATACTGCATACGGTCACTCTAACTCTAGCGCTTCCAACAGATAGGGCATATGCATTTGACTGGTACTTGCTAGCTGCCATATCGTGTGAGTCATGAGTGTTAGGTATATTCGCGGCGCAAGCTTTATCTTTTAGGAAAAATAATGCCGAGATATAATATCGCAATACAATTATATATCTACGGTGATGCGTTCAATGTTCAGGAGGGGCGCGCGGCCCTGCGGCCTGCATAAGCAACCGCCACTGCAAGGAGGTGACATAAATTGAGAACTATTGCCTTTTAATATGATCAAATTGTCGGTTGCCTTAAAAATATAAACTGCATATTTAATTATTTATAACTATGAAAACAAAAATCGAGTTTATTTGAACGGAATCGTTAAAAGTATTATCTTGCATTATTGCTCGTTAGATTCGGTCTCGGATTCAGTTCACGCTGCTTAAATTTGCCATCGTGTAAATGTAAATGTAAAAGTATTGCTTCCATGCATTTCTATTTCTCTATGCACCTGCGAGAGGCAAATTAAACAAAGTGCATTTTAATAGACATTTGAATTCGTGTAAACTTTGCATAGTGAGTTTGTTTTTTGTTTCTAACGAACCGTAGCAATTTTCTGCATTAGGCTGTTTATGAAGTTCACATAGTTTAATTGCACACATTACTTGCAGGACAACATGCAAATAGAACAAGGTAAAAATACTATTTCGTATCAGTTCAATCTTACGTCTATAATTATTTAAAGGAAGTGAAGCTTAAGCCAAATATATTATAATGGCTTGATTAATTGATTCTAATGTTTGCTTAGTTGCTGAAATATTCTGAATAGCGCAAAAATTGCGATTTCTCTGTTTACGCAAATATCTTCATCCGTGAAAAATAATATAAAAATAAGTTTCATAACTATCACACGCATAAAGAAAAAGAATGTTACTCATATAGCAATAATTTATAACTGAGCAGCGTTGCCATGAGTTTATCTTAGAACTAAAATATCTAATTAAAAATCATCCCTGCAATAATGCACTTAAATCAAATATGACACTAGAAAATGGCCATTCCATGCTAAATCTAAAAAAGGGGAATGTAAAATTCATGGATAGAAAAATCAAAATATTGTAGCAGCATGTGTATCAGTAAGGAAATAGTGGAACGCTTTTTTTCACGTTTTCTTGTAATTCTGGGAATCTTTATTTAACTATTTTCCCATCCTATAATGGAAGGCGCACAATTTGCTTCTAATATTGGCCAACATTTTCCGTTTCGAGTTATATGAAAAATAAGTATTTTAACCTAAGTTTAAGTTCAAGACTATACTCTATATTTAGCATTATATCCTCGGTGCAACTGAAATTTAAACTAAAAATAGTATTTGCAATAGTGCAGTAATATTTCGTGAAAAATTATCGCCGCTGCTTTTTTATTATGTTATAAATAGATACTAGCTGATTTTTTTTTCAAGTTTACGCCAATTTAGCTACAAATTGCATTTGTTTTAGTTGGAGGTTTCTTTAAAGACTTCACATAGACAATGCCGAAAAAGGGAGATACTTTCATTATTTCTTATATTATTCTTCTTAGCGCTAAAATAGCATGTCTCCTTCCTTTGTTCTTTCGAAAACCGATTTGATCCTACGCTGGCCTACCTTCCACTTTCTTCTGAAATCCTTACCAAACTCACATAAATTAGCTGCTACTTTCTTCGTCATTGTTGTAACATTCGGCATTGGCTCATCATGGTTTCTCTTCAAGATCTTCCAACATTGCTTATGATTTTTTTCTTAATATGCATTATATTTCGGTAATTTTATGTTTATTGTAATGTAGAAAAAGTACAATTTGAAATATCCCTACGACAGTTGGGCACTTTGAAGTTTTATACATTTTTCTAACCACGGCTGAATTTCTTGAAATTCGAGATTCTTTGGAGATATACAAAGAAAATTTGTCAACAATTTGAATGTCGTCGCATGTAAATTTATCTGATCAATTTAAACTTTTTAAGAAAATTCTACAAGAGCGCAGTAATGCATTTTGTCATATACAAATTGAATTTATTGGAAAAGTGACTTGATAAAAAAAAAATATTGGAAAATTTTACTGATTAAGACAATCAGTATTATACATCATAAAAAGAAGCTTCATTGTGTTTTAATTTTTCCTTTGCATTATTTATATTCTGATAATTATCTTCTCTGAAAACAATTGTAAAGTGTTCATTGAATCTGCATTTCACTTCTTGGATTGTTTGTGTTTACAATCTTTTTATTAGACCATTATAGCACCATCAAACATTGTTTATTTCATCGAATAGGTCATAAATATCATTGTTTCCGGTCCTAGAACAAAAGAAAATCATCTATACGCAGCTGTTTCCCATTATTTCGAAGATCATATCTCAATCAACCGATTAAAAAGTCTCTTAAACCAGAATAATCAATCTGGTGTAAAATCAATAAATAATAATAATACTAAATGTAAAAATCCATAACCTACTATAAAAATTTAATTTACAATAACTAGAAGATTTAATTTTAATTTTTGTCGTATGCGTTATATATATAATTGCATTTTAAAAACACGGAATTATAAATCGTTGTCTCTTAATTAAACCGTAGTTTGGAACGTAAATTAGTTATTTTTGGTGTAGCGAAAATAACGACACCTACAAACTTTGTGTGATTGGACAACGTATAATATTATTGGACAGAAAGAAAAATAAGTACGGCTAGTAAAATAAATTGCAGAAATGTTGTATCCTCTTAAGTCTATGAAGCTAATATCCATTATGGCTTGAGAATTTTGTATATTACTCTTGTTCAACCACATGGTTGGGTAATATAATTAGCGAGCTTTTAATTCATAAATTACTTTCCACGCTTTCAAACGTTAAAATCAGTAATACGAATTTCCGCTTTACTTGAATCTTCCGCTGGCGAAAAATTTGTATCCGATTTTCATTTCCATATAAACTTATTATAGGATATTATTTTGGTAATTAAAAATGAAATATTTTTCAATAACTCATCAATACGAGGAGCGACATTTATTGTACCTTATACCATCTATATGAAGTGAATTATTTCCGTTCAAAGGGTAACAATATTTTCAAATCTTCTGTTGGTGTCATAATTGGCGTATATGTTTTACCGCTCGTTAGTTAGTTAAAGAGTCCGCAATCCCAAAGATTGGTTGGAAACAGCACGCCATGCCGATCTATCCTGAGCCAATCCCTTCATCTCCCTATAGCTATTCATCTCAACGTCTTCAACTATCTGACTCACATACTCCAATCTAGGCCTACCTACCCCTCTCTTTCCCTCCACTCTACCTTCTATGATCAATTGCATAATCCCCCCATGCCTAAGAATATGCCCTACTAATCTGTCTCTCCTACGCTGTAACACTCTCCAGATACTTCTCTTCTCCCCTACTAACTCTAGTACAGCTTCATTTGTTACTTTATCTTCCCAACCAATCCTCATCATCCTCCTATAACACCACATTTCAAGTGCTTCTAATCTACGCTTCTCTTCCTTTCCTATAGTCCACGCCTCACACCCGTACAGTGCTACACTCCAAACATATACCTTCAGTAATCTTTTTCTAATACCCAAGTCAATATTTGATCTTAAAATCTGTTCTTTTTCTACGAATGCCTTCCTATAAATACGCTCGTATTTTACAATATTATATACTAACTTCAAAATTACACAAGCGTATATTTATAGAAAAAGTAATTAAAATTTGCAGGATTTGTTAAAATATCAAGCCGTAAAGTTAATAATAAAACCAATTAATAATAGGAGCTCGAATTAAATGCGTAGGTTCAATTGTGCATCACATATTACTATCAATGATTTGTACATCTCTGAAAATATTGCAAACGAAATTGATAAATACCTTAAATAATTCATTGATCTCGTTTTCCTCTCATAGATTCACATATTCAAGCGACTTCGTTATTATCCACTATTATAAAAACCTTTTTATCATTGACTTATTCATCGCTCATCTGTATCCTTTCTAAATTTAACATTTATTCTTTAATAATGACTTAATTTAAGGGGGCACCCACACATTAAATAGTGAACTAAATTGACCCAATATAACATGATAAATGGAAGATTGATTGTTCTAGTTAGATGTAATAATAATAACAGTTCAAGTTTAGATATTAGAAATTGGGTGCATATCAACGATAGGCAGCCTTGATATGCACCCAGTTGCATATCAAGGCTGGGTGCATACCCAGCACCCAGTCTTTGCCGTACCCCCAAAGACGCACATCCAAACCCAAGTTTAAATCACTATTGCATTATTCTCCCTTTACTTAAGTATCATATTATTGGTCTTTACTCAAGTAATATATGTGTCATACTTATCTTCCTCACTTGTAACAGATTCATTGATACAATCCTGGCGTAGGTCAAGTATCCTTCATCGAGGTTTACCTTCATCTCATATCCCGCAGTTTACTTTCATGCGGTGGTGATATGCCGGTGTGCGCACCATCAACCCCTACCAACCTTCGACATTGGAGCGCGTTCACCCAGCATGGCCATTCGCGTCAAGGTAGAATGACACCACCACCTGACTCTAGGCAGCGCACCAACATTTCCACGTCACCCTTCTTCTAGCCAAATCAACACCTGCACACCCCCTAATCATTGCGCTGCATTGAACATCATCAAGAAAGGTAGAAAACGATACAATGGGTACCAACATCAGCTTGAGTAGCATCATCGGCGGTGCTGCACCGGTCACGGTCGTGGGAGGGGACGATGTGTACGCGGTACCGGTCCTGGCAAGGCTGCTGCACGCCCTGCCCCATGTTAATGTTACCATGCACCAGGTCAATTCGACGTTCGATCCGAGATCACCTGTGTATTTAGAGGTAAGTTTTATTCTATGTTTAAAATTGTATAGAATATCACCCAAATACCGTAACTCAAGTAGCTACATGTACATTTCGAAGGCTATGCCCCCATCTTCAGTAGCACAAGTTAAAAACGAAATAAAATACCTCTGTTTCTAATCTAATCTGTTACCAATTGAAACTAGATTTAAGGAGCATTCAGCTAATTTCAGATTAAATAGAAAGGATAAAAGTGCTGTAGCCGAGCATATTTTTGACTGACTCAGGTCATCCTATTCAAATTAGTTCACTTAAATTGTTATATTTATTATTAGATAAATCACGATTCGTGACAGAGGTATTTTATTTAGTTTTTATCTTGTGCTACTGAAGATGGGGGCATAGCCTTCGAAATGCGCATTCGGCTATTTAATGCTTCGAGTTACGCTATTTGGGTGATGTTCTATAGTATTATTTAACACAGTAGTGATCATTTTTAAAATCTATGTTTAAAGTTGTTCGTTAGTATACAGCTCGTTTTGTTTAAATTGTCGGAGAATGACAGAAGTATACGCATCATAAATCAAAACCGGCATAATTGCTTAACCAATACAGTACAGAGCAGTGCTATTCGAAATAGTATGGTATTTATGGTAATAGTACTTTTTTTTGCAAATTCATGAAAAGTATCACTAATATTATTTAAAAATTATATGAAGTCAAATATAGCGCCTATTTATCACTTAATAAATTTTGAAAATAAATTCGAAATAAAATCACTTAAACTTCAGCAGACATTTTATATATTTATTTCCCACTTATTGAAAATATTGTTCAATGTTCGTATTTTTATTTTAACGATGGAATATTTAGATAATTATGTTTTAAAAGGATTGATATTAACCAGAGATAAGAGATATAAAAAATTAATTTATTACAAAATACTATCAATTGAAAACATAATATAAAAAAGAAACAATGTAAAATTAAAACTATATACACAAATATTTTAATTTTGTATATTATAATTCTACCAAAACACGCTACGCTTCTGTCTTCTCCAAAGAATAAGTAGGAGTGTCTAGTGCAGAAGGTGTGCGTCCTAAGAAATGCAATGTTGACAAATCACCACGCACAGTTATAACCATTTTATGCAATTAGAATGAATTCTTTGAAATTAATACAAAATGCAGAAAAGTTATACTAGAATATAAGAAATGTTGATAAATACTTATTATAGTATCATATTTATGTCATAATTAATTTGTACGATAGCTATAAAATAGTGACAAATTTAAATTCTTAGACCTAGTGTATTTTTTGTTGTCTGGCACCACTGGTACCGTATAACCCCGATAAGCACAACCCTATGCGCAGACGACTACCAAAATATTCCGCCAATTAAAAAAAAAAGAGCTGTACCTCTGTGTTAATACCTGTGCCTCAATACCTTCTAAATTAGAAAGATTGTAAGAGATTGGAAGAGAAAATAAATTGACAGATGAACACATCTTAGAGTTAATTGAAGAAAAGGGAAGCACATCAGAAAAGATTGAACATCAGCTCTTTTCCTCACTTAACTCGAACACGTCTATATTTGTCTTATTATCTTCTCCTCCATTAAAATTTGCTATTTTTCTACAAATACTTTACTACGAAAATTTGTATATTGGTGCCATGGCAATCATTGAGATCAACAATGATGCTTTGCTCAAAATAAAAACATGATTTTTATCTACAATTGCATTTTTAAGCAAAGGAAACGATCCATATTGCATTTAGTTAATTGCCCAATTCATTAATTAATTCTATAGCAAATAATTTTTACATATTAATTGTATATCTATCCTGGTGTTTATTTGTCTAATGTTTACACTTGTGAAGATAGGGGTTTAGAATTCGAAATCCGCAACTCGCTTATAAATGCTTTGAATTACAATTTTTAGGTTTTAATATATACAATTGACTACACTGTCAACAAGTTTATGGATAATCAAACGTTCGTTACATTTGAATTATTTTTATCAACTAACTGCATGGAATTATCATTATTCTTAATTAGCTGTCGTAAAACGTATAATAACGTATATCGTATAAATATAGATACCATTATCTTCTAGCATGACCTCTAACCCACATATATTTATTAATTCAATATTTTATTTATCACGGCGACCTTGTTGGCGACATATTCATCATTGCACTATACGGTATGAAAACTCTTTAATTAAATCCGGAATGAAATTGTAAATTGGAATTGAAGTAACATAATATTAAATCCGCTCTTTGTCTGCACTACACAGTTCCATTCTCAGCAACAGCCGTCGTCTGCTATTATTTGTGCAGACCGCCAAGCTAGAGACAACTCGGGTGTTGGTATATTAGAATAGAAATGGAACTATGAATAAAACTGTTGTCCCTCTACGCCATACAAAAGCTAAATACTCCGAAACAAACTTACATTATATGTAGAGAATTGTCCCGTTCGAATTGACCAACTTGCTTCCATGTTGTTACGAAGTTTGCTCGTCTAATTAATGAGTCTTTAATTTATGTTTCCTGAACATTTTATTACGTGACTAATATATTTTCAATTTAAATGCAGTTTAAATAAATCACTGCAGTAGCGATGGCAAACTGTAGGTCACTTTGAGGACCTAGTTCGTAGTTCGTAGTTCATTTCAATGTACCGTTCACGAACTATAGGTCGGGAACTACTACATTATTTCGTTCCGTTCACCAACGCACTTTATCACTAAATAAATGTTAGTACTGTATTAGTTAAAGAGTCCGCAATCCTAAAGATTGGTTGGAAACAGCACGCCATGCCGATCTATCCTGAGCTAATTCCTTCATCTCCCTATAGCTATTCATCTCAACGTCTTCAACTATCTGACTCACATACTCCAATCTAGGCCTACCTACCCCTCTCTTTCCCTCCACTCTACCTTCTATGATCAATTGCATAATCCCCCCATGCCTAAGAATATGCCCTACTAATCTGTCTCTCCTACGCTGTAACACTCTCCAAATACTTCTCTTCTCCCCTACTAACTCTAGTACAGCTTCATTTGTTACTTTATCTTCCCAACCAATCCTCATCATCCTCCTATAACACCACATTTCTAATGCTTGTAATCTACGCTTCTCTTCCTTTCCTATAGTCCACGCCTCACACCCGTACAGTGCTACACTCCAAACATATACCTTCAGTAATCTTTTTCTAATACCCAAGTCAATATTTGATCTTAAAATCTGTTCCTTTTCTACGAATGCCTTCCTACCCTGTGCTATCCTACACTTTATATCTACCTTGCTTCGATTATCTTTTGTGATTCTACTGCCTAAATAACAAAAATCTGACACTTCTTCGATACTATTATCTCCTATTGTGATCCTCATTTTTCTACTGCATTCCTTTTTGTCACACCTCATCACTTTAGTTTTACCTATATTTATTTTCATGTTAAAATCCCTAGTCAATACTGCCTGCATACCATTCAATACCCTTTCTAAATTCTTTTCGCTTTCTTCCAATATAGCTATATCGTCGGCGAATCTCAACATATATATTTTCTCTCCCTGTACATTCACACCTACACTATACTCTTCTTTTACTTTGTTTATTGCATCTTCTATATATAGATTAAATAATAACGGTGAAAGTGTACATCCCTGCCGAACTCCCTTCCCTATTTTTGCTACCTCTTCTTCCCCCTCAATTCTAACTAAGGCAGTTTGGTGTTTATATAAATTAAAAATTATTCTCCTATCCTTATAATCTATACCCGTTTCTTTTAAAATTCTAAACATTATGTCCCAATCTACATTATCAAATGCCTTTTCTAAATCTACAAAAGCTATGCAAGTTACCTTTCCTACCCTCATTCTTTTTTCTACTACTGTTCTTAGTGCTAAAATCGCCTCCCTCGTCCCTCTGTTTTTCCTAAAACCAAACTGATCTTCTCCTAGCCTTTCCTCTACTTTATTTTCTAATCTCCTATAAATAATCTTTAACAATATCTTCGATGCATGTGATAGTAGACTAATGGTCCTATAGTTCTCACACAAATTAGCTCCTATTTTCTTCGGCATTGTTACTATTCTACTACGCTGAAAATCCTGTGGTACTTCTCCCTTCTCATATATTTTACAAACTAACCTGTATAATCGCTCCTGCATTTTTTCCCCTGCGTGTTTTATTAATTCGGCTGGTATCATATCAATCCCCGCTGCTTTGTTATTCCGTAAATCATTTAATGCTCTATGAAACTCTGACCTAAGTATGCTAGGACCTAAGTCATCCTCATCTATCTGTTCCACACTTTCTAGCTCCTCCATGTCCTGCCTACCTTTATATAAATCTTCAAGATACTCCTTCCATCTTCTAGCTTTTTCCTTATTTTCTGTGAGTTCCTTACCCTGCTTATCACGTATAATGTTACCCTTTGGTTTTACTTTAGAAAAATGTGACTTAATTTTCCTGTAGCCCAAATCTACTTTACCTCTTCTCATATCCTCCTCAATATCCTCACAATTTCCTTTTATCCACTCTTCTTTCGCTAGCTTGCATTTCCTATTAATTAAGTTCCTTAGTTCCTTATATTTTTTCTGTCCTGCTTCTGTGTTTCCAATTTTAATTTTCCTTCTTGCTTCTATCATTTCAACTATTTCTTCCGTGATCCATTCCCTCCTACCCGCCCTTTTCTTTGTGCCTAATACTTCATTTGCTGCTGTAGTTAACCCATTTCTGATTTCCCTCCATTCGCAATCTATGTCGTTCCTAGATGTTCCATTAGCCATGATTTCTACTTTCTGCTTGTACTTTTCACATACATCAGCTAATTTTAACCTATCGACATCTACTCAGACCTGTTTAGACTTCTGTAATTTCTTGAATTTGACCTCTGAGTCCAGGACTACTAAATTATGGTCACTATCAGTACTGTATATGTAATGTATACTATACTACATCGTTTACGAGTCGCTGTGATTCATGAACGGTTTAGTACACGACGGGTTCAGGACCTATACAAGTACATGAATACGTACACCGTGCACCATGTAGTTTATAGTTCACGAACTAGGTCATAGTGACCTATAGATCGTTGCAAAACATCGTCACAGTACGCCCGTCATTTGATTGAACCGTTCAGAGTGAACGGTTCGCGAGTGAACTACACATCGCTACACTACAGGAATTTACAACTTTTAGACTTTTGCAAAATATAGTAAGAAATGGACAAATAATCATTTATCATTATTTGTCAACATTAAGAATTGAACAGTTGTGAATGTATGGATGCATTTTTCATGTTTATATATACTATATATATTAAATAAATAAAAAATCGTACAAATAAATATAAAAGCGACAGAGAACACTAAATTGATTTTCTCCTGTCACAATATGAGTGTCCCAGAAAATTTAACAATTTTTTTTTTAACAATCACACATTTGCGAATCTCTTACATTATTTTAAAATTTTCCAAAAAAAAAATTATAGGGCGTATTCCTACAGCTTAAGATTCAGCTGTGGCATATATTAATAAACTCGATTATTATATTTATTTTTTATATGGTTCAAAAAATATATGGAACAAATTTTGAATATTTTATTAATATCTTATTTTCGATTTTATCATATATTGTGCCCTGTACCCTCCTTACCGAAAACCTCGACACGCCACTGAATAGCTATTATTACGTAATATAATTATTAAAATTTGTTTTAAATATATATATATATATATATATATATATATTTAAATAAAAAGCAACGTTAAAGCAATTGTTGTCCATTACACATTTTTTTAACAAAACCATCAAATCGGTGAAAACTCGCATTGGCCCAGAAGATGTCGCATATATATTATGTCCAGTTTGGTCTCAATTTTTCTTTGGGTTTTTCCACGCCATGACTTGTTCTTAATATCTTTGTGCGAATATAAATGGAATAAAAAGCAGAATCACTTTGTATATGTGTTACATTTTTTTTTGTTGTGTCGAGGACGTCATTGGCCAATAACTTTTTGTTTGTATAGAAGTATTTATTGAGGAAGAATGTTAGGAACATAAAGAAATGTTTATCTGCGCTTGACATATTACAACTGTTTTCCACTTGGCGCTTGAGATACGAAACCCATATTGAAAACAGATATAACGATTTTCTCGCAAATTTATATCTGGTTCGTGTTTACGTTACGCTATTGACTGTATTTATATCGAAAAATTGTTCTACGTAAATACTATCTGCGATAAATATATTAAAACAACGATTTATTATAAAAGCAACTATTTAAAAAATATATTCACGACCTGTGATGTGAAAAAAGTACCGAATTTCCTTGAAATCGGTGTTTAGTTACACATGAATTTTAGTTCTGAAGTATAAGTTCTTTAGGATGATTGCACAGCAAATATTATGAGCAATTTAAGTATCAATTTTTTATTAATTTACATTATATTTTGTCAAGATTGATCAGAGATTCCCTTTTATTAGTTAAAGAGTCCGCAATCCTAAAGATTGGTTGGAAACAGCACGCCATGCCGATCTATCCTGAGCTAATCCCTTCATCTCCCTATAGCTATTCATCTCAACGTCTTCAACTATCTGACTCACATACTCCAATCTAGGCCTACCTACCCCTCTCTTTCCCTCCACTCTACCTTCTATGATCAATTGCATAATCCCCCCATGCCTAAGAATATGCCCTACTAATCTGTCTCTCCTACGCTGTAACACTCTCCAAATACTTCTCTTCTCCCCTACTAACTCTAGTACAGCTTCATTTTATACTAGGTAAAATTTATTTGTTAATTAATAAGAAAGTTAATTAATGGTCAATTAAAGTAGCTACGGAATACTTAATTAAATTGTATCGAATTAAAATTATATATAAAATGTATATACTTTCATAAGCATTTAACTCGGAATAATTCAAAACACTTTTAAGTAATTAACTAATTTGAATAGGATGACCTGAGTTAGTCAAAAATATGCTCGGGTACAGCACTTTTATCTTTTCTATTTAATATGAAATGAGCTTAAATGCTCCTTAAATCTAGTTTCAATTGGTATTTTTTCATCTAGCTACTTAATGCCTTCAATTATGGTATTTGGGTGATATTATATACTATTATTTAACACCGTAGTGATAATTTTTAAATAAATATATTCATTGTATATTTGTCACTGTGTATTAAATAGTATATCACCCAAATACCGTAACACAAAGCATTCTATGTATATTTTTTGTAGCTTTCGAAATGCGCATCTAGCTATTAAATGCTTTCATTTACGGTATTTGGGCGATATTCTATACAACTATATTCATTAATTTCAAAATCAAAATATCTTACGTGCAGCATAGTCATAAACTATGACTTCAAAATTCAGCAGACTTTATCGATTAATATAGTCTTGTATCTAATTAAATTGACAAGTTAGTAACTTTGGAATTAATTAAGTAATAATTTTCCCTTTACAAAAACGATTCTCCATATAATATAAGTGCGATATATCAATTATATTGTATATACAATATAGTTATATAAATTCTCTATCGTCATATTTATGAAAATTAAATAAACATGAAACCTGAATACAAAGAAATCTGTGCGCATACGGATTTTATTTTCTGTTCATATAAGCTCGTGTGAATAAACAATCCTTTTATTTTTGGTTCGAAACATTAATTTTAAAGTAATTATTAATAACGTTTCGTTGAAATTTTCAATCAACGAAAGATATTTCATTTTTATACAAAATTAATATCTACTAAACACTGAATTATATATATATGGTGAGCTTATAATTGAAATTTTTAAACTGCACTTATTTACTGTTCTCTTTTGATTAAGTAATAAAGCAGTTTTCAATATTCAAATGAAAAATCGTAGGAGTTCTTTTAGAATGCAATTTATATTTGGTAACTGTTCTTGATCATCAGTTTACTCAATCGAAATATGGATTTTTTTTATGGAGACGTTGGTCAAGAATAATGAAGTTATGTTGCTATGTCCAAGAGGTGGAGTTTTCTAATCTTTAGAAAACTCCCAAGCTTCTGAGGAATATTGAAAACAACAGTAATTTATCAAAAATGAAGAGAGCAGTTTTTAAAGTTTATTAAATGATTATGTTTAGTCCACCCTGTATATGTTACGCTTTTTTGGAACGTATAAGATTTTGAAGTATAGCACTTGATGAGTATTTCTCGCTTTCAATTATTTTTATAAAATTATTTAACCATAGAACTCGAATCAGGCATTTTCTTGTTTTATATTGAAGAATGACTTCTTACAATGTCAAACGCAAGTATATAATCTTCTGCTTGGATTGCTGCCGTGTTTGGAGACCTTCCAACCCCGTTCATTGATATGTATGAGAAACGTAAACCGTCGTAAATGTAAATCACGGGTAAACACCGGTAAATATTGATTTTAGCAAACCGTCGCTTTAGCAAATAGCACTTTAAGGAGAGATTTGCTGCGTTGACTTTCTTTTAGGAACTATGGAACTTAGGTCTTTGTAGGAACTATGCGTATAAATGGCAACTGCCACCGCAAGAGTTTATTTGTAATTTGGGTTAATCCAGATATAATCACATCTTTTTTTTAATATAAAAAATATTTTTTGGTATGATTGTATTATCTAGAATAGCGATGGAAAACTGTAGGTCACTTTTAGGACCTAGTTCGTAGTTCATTTCGATGTACCGTTCACGAACTATAGGTCGTGAACTACTAACATCTTTTTTAAATGAACTAGTTCACGACCTATATGAAATACATGCACATACTGAAAATAATCTCTTTTTATCTCAATATAAAAATATTAAATGGTAAAAAATAAATAAATTGAAATGTTACAATACTTATTTTGAATTAAGAATGAGGAAGAAAAGACAACAATGTTTATAATTTATACAAAACATATATATAAAGAAATATAATCTTCTCTAGGTACTCACGATTATTTATATGAAGTTCTAAAATACTTATTGGTAGTTACTGATGAAAATGTTTACTACTTTACTAACACTTTAAAATTAAATGTACAAACTATAATAAAATGAACTAGATAGAATCGTTTTGTTTGGCATTATAATTTATATTTTCTATTCCGAATCTTCTTTGTTCAAACTTCAAAGCTTTGATTTGATATTAAGTGATTGCATTGCACTCGTATGAAAGAAGAACTGTAAGATTTAGATGTTTATTTTTGCTTTATTGCACAAATTTGCTATGGCATGACATATTTAAGAACATATTTAATCTTGCGAATATATTAATTATATTATTCCAAATGAAATCTGATACCAATATATAAATATCGCATTGAGTTTCCTATTTCGTTCCGTTCACCAAAACACTTTATCACTAAATAAATGTTAGTACTGTATATGTAATGTATATTATACTGCATCGTTTACGAGTCGTTGTGATTCATGAACGGTTAAGTACACGACGGGTTCAGGCCTTAGTACAAGTACATCAATATGTACATCGCGCATAGTGACCTATGGGTCGTTGCAAAACATCGTCACAGTACGCCCGTCATTTGATTGAACGGTTCGCGAGTGAACTACACATCGCTAATCCAGAAGGCACAAATAGCACCCAACCAAAAAAATGTTTATTTGATCTGAAATATGAATAATTCTTCAAGTATTCAATCAACTTTAATTAATTGGTGTTTTGATCTTATAGGAATAATTAATGGATACAACTAAATTTTTTAAAAATCGTCAGAGCTCTTCTGCGTGCAATTTTTACATAGTATATGAAAAACTATGCGCACACAAAATTTCGATTGTTCTTTTCTTTATATCTGCGCTTTAGAAGATGATATGAGAATATTATAATGATTTGTTAATTTTAATTGCCAATTTTTGTATGATTTAATCGGTTGTAAAGATATTTTAGAAATTGATTGACATTTTTCAATGTCCTGATATTCTTTAGTTACGAACTATTCTGCATATCATCGTTGACTGCATTTACATTAACATATAATGCTCCTATATAATTCCAATTCTCAAATCTGGATCAAAAAATTCTATCGACTAATTAGTAAAATTTTGGAAAAATTATTACACAACATCATATTATTAATTCTGTACGTTCCATTATGGTTGAAGTTCGTTCCACATGGTTTCTGCACAGGCAAATCTGTTGTATCAAATTTATGATGTTTTACAAATTATCTACTTAAGAATCTTGACTAGTTAGTTAAAGAGTCCGCAATCCTAAAGATTGGTTGGAAACAGCACGCCATGCCGATCTATCCTGAGCTAATCCCTTCATCTCCCTATAGCTATTCATCTCAACGTCTTCAACTATCTGACTCACATACTCCAATCTAGGCCTACCTACCCCTCTCTTTCCCTCCACTCTACCTTCTATGATCAATTGCATAATCCCCCCATGCCTAAGAATATGCCCTACTAATCTGTCTCTCCTACGCTGTAACACTCTCCAAATACTTCTCTTCTCCCCTACTAACTCTAGTACAGCTTCATTTGTTACTTTATCTTCCCAACCAATCCTCATCATCCTCCTATAACACCACATTTCAAGTGCTTCTAATCTACGCTTCTCTTCCTTTCCTATAGTCCACGCCTCACACCCGTACAGTGCTACACTCCAAACATATACCTTCAGTAATCTTTTTCTAATACCCAAGTCAATATTTGATCTTAAAATCTGTTCTTTTTCTACGAATGCCTTCCTACCCTGTGCTATCCTACACTTTATATCTACCTTGCTTCGATTATCTTTTGTGATTCTACTGCCTAAATAACAAAAATCTGACACTTCTTCGATTCTATTATCTCCTATTGTGATCCTCATTTTTCTACTGCATTCCTTTTTGTCACACCTCATCACTTTAGTTTTACCTATATTTATTTTCATGTTAAAATCCCTAGTCAATACTGCCTGCATACCATTCAATACCCTTTCTAAATTCTTTTCGCTTTCTTCCAATATAGCTATATCGTCGGCGAATCTCAGCATATATATTTTCTCTCCCTGTACATTCACACCTACACTATACTCTTCTTTTACTTTGTTTATTGCATCTTCTATATATAGATTAAATAATAACGGTGAGGTGTACATCCCTGCCGAACTCCCTTCCCTATTTTTGCTACCTCTTCTTCCCCCTCAATTCTAACTAAGGCAGTTTGGTGTTTATATAAATTAAAAATTATTATTTTGATATAGACTATAGACTACAAAATAGTATACCGATTTTGGTAAGGTATTTGATAAATTATTGATACTAAATTCTGAAAATATCGGTATATCTACAACGCTGGTTAAAATCATACCTTAGTAATCGGTCACAAATAGTTACTGTCAATGGCCATAAATCATCACCCATAAGGGTTACTTCTGGTGTGCCCCGAGGGTCTCACCGCGGCCCTTTGTTATTGATTTTGTTTTAGAATGGTATGGGAAAACTGTTTTAAATGTGCTACATTTTTGCTGTATGCTGATGACATCAAGATCTTTCACACCATAAAAGATGCCCGTAATCTGCAATCGGATTTATTTAGATTTGGCGACTAATATATTGGAAATAAATTAGAACTCAACAGTAAAAAAATGTTTGAATATATATTTTACGCCTAACAAAAATCTCGTAAATATAGAATATTATATAAATGATGAATTGCTCCACGCGGTCAATTCGGTTCGAGCTGTTGGTGTCATACTCGACAGTAAACTTTTATTTAATGAACATAAAAAAAAATCTAATATTGCTATGGCATTAATTTTTCGAAATTGTAAATTACTCGCTGAAATCAAAGCATTTAAAATACTATACTGCTCATACGTCCATTCACACATCGAATTTGCATCAGTTGTTTGGACAATCTCAATTTTAAAAGTTTGCAAAAAATCCAGAACAAGTTTATAAAATTTGCGGAATATAAGTCAGGTGAACTTTTATCTATTTACAAGCAACGATATAGTTACGCTATATAAAATTTGGAATAATATTATAGATTCTCCAGAATTACTGTCAAATTTAAGTATTCGAGTCTCTTCAGTGCAAGCACGAAGTAGTAGTTTGTTCTATACTTCATTAAATCATACGAGCTCTGGTTCGTATTCTCCATTATTCTCGTTTGTGTAAATTATATAACTCTCTGCTTTCTCAATTTCGTATTATTATAGTATAATCTAAGTAGTATTCGTTTATTAAGCGTAAAACAATATTTACTAAGTAACCTTAAGACCGCTGTTTGTTTGTTTAATCTTGAACGAGCCTTATTTTCTGTTTAATCTGTAGATATAAATTTGTTACAACAAAAGTAGCTTATATATTTTTGTGATGTACGATTATAGGAGAAGAATGCCCTTAGTATTCCATCTGTTATACGTCCTACACTAAATTAAAAAAAAATAGTATAACTATCATTATTTTGCCAAGCTACCACGACTCTATCATTGATACACAACCACTTCTTGTAAGAAAAGGATCAGGAAGGTATGAAAACTGTTTATGTATTTATTTATTTGAATGTGCGTTGTAGTAACGTGAATAGGAAACGATATTTTCATATTCATGGTATATAATACAAATTGTTTTCAATAACCGCATTCTTTATAGACAAACAACACATTTTAATCAAATAAATAAAACCAGCGTGGGCAACTAGAAAATATAGCGTACAGTAGGGTGTTAAATACCAGAAAATACGAGTAAATATGTGACATATCTATAGATACAAGAAAAATCAGAAATGATTGGTAAATACAGGGTATACAAAAAACAAACATGCGTGAGACTCTAGCGCGGTAGAACTGAAACTTCTTAGCTCCTAGGAAAAGTTGATTTTAAAGCATTGCTTTTTTTCCATTTGTTAACGATTTGATATTGATTGATTTTGATTGACATTCTGATGATCAACGAAAGCATTATTAACTGTAATATCGTACAGTCTATAAAGAGGAGTTTGGATTAAATATTGTAGCCATATTTTTATAGTTCTTTTTCTCACCAAACCAATTAAATAAATCGATCTGTGTATTTTTCTTCTTTTTATGTGGACATTAATACAATGATCATCATCAATGTCTCTTGGTAAATGATTCACTATCGTATTCACAGATATTGGAACATTAATAATTTGCCCATAAATCCCATGTTGACCATGTACATGTCGTAAACGTCGAATTTGCATAAATGGAATTCTGGGTGAAATTAACCTCTCGTGACACTAAATCTAATTTTGGTAGATGACCAGGTAATTCTGGGGTAGAGAAAACCATTTGACTTCGATAACATTGGAATGGTATTCCGAGTGAGAGCATTTCGGCATGAATTGCACGCTATCACATCTTCAATGATAATGACTGGATACGCAGTATGTAAATGTTGCTCGTGCTTAGGATCAACAGGTTTCACATCGTTCTTAAACCATATTCGATCACATATGGAACACACTGTACCTAGCGGATTATTGAAAAATTGTTTATCAAATTCGCGATGAGCAGGTTGAAAGAATGTAAATTTTGTGTATGATGCACTAGTGGGTGCATTTCTATTTGTCGATGGCTCGCTCAGCTGTATCAGATTCATATCGTTGATCTCTCACACCGCGTGTATCTTCACGTGCCTGAATCAGTGGCATTCAAATTCTCTATACCACTCACTGTGTCCTCACTTAACGACGGTATCGATTCATCCAATGTATTTGAGGTCGTTGGAAGGTTATGTTGTCCACCGTGTTTCTTTAACGCCCTTTGCCTGGCTCGATACTCTCTACTTCTTTTCAAGGTACTTGTTGGCACTTTTCTTAGCGGTTTATTCGCTTTCTTCCGTTCTCTAAAGGCTCGCACTCTGTCTGTACTTGTCTTTTTCTCCATTTCACTTTTCACACAAAGGAAATTGTTAGCTAAAAGACTAATCTGTGTTTGTGTAATATATAATAAAATGCGCAAGCGTCTACTGGTTGCCTTATGCTACGTATACTCACAGTACACGCGGCGCATGCGCGTAGCGTGCGTTTCACTTTTCGTGACGTTCAGGCCAATTTCAGGCCCTACCGCGCCTATAGAAGTTTCACTTCAAAAAAATTGCAGTGCAACAGGATATATTTCCTAAATTGTAATGTTGTATATAAAATTTACCTATTGTCCGCTTGTCGCTTAAAATATGTATGTTATAAGGACCGTGTATTTTAAAAATAATTAACTTTTGGGCCCATGTTGATTGAACTAAACGATATTCGGCCCCTTTTTAACAACCTCTATTTGTCAGACACTATATATTTGACGACGTTTTTCCTAGGATGATTTATTTTTTAGAAATTACTACCATTTAACTCGTGTCTGTGTGTGTGTGTGTATATATATATCTTGTATTCTTTAACCTTAGTCATGGCATAGTAAATATAGTAATAGTACAGTTCTTATTCTTTCCCGACTTGTTTTGTGGTAGTATATAATTACATTTACAGTTGTTCATAAACACACAGCTTTTTTTACAGTTTCAGTCTCCGGGCCACATAAATTATTGTGATAATTTTCAAGCACACTCTTTTGTGCTTATATGCACCATAATGGCTTTCTTCATAGAATGAACAATATATTATGACCTTATTCTTGACAAGGAAACTAACTAAATCTACTCCAAAAGTACGTGTTCCATATGTACGTACTATACTTTAAGAGTACTCGAAAATGCATACAAAAATATATGAATAATTTTTGAGTTCGAACGGTTGCTTTTTATATTATTACTAATAACAACATTATCTATTTCACGCAATATTTCTTAACACATTTTCTTATGTTAATTAGAAAAAATTGAGAATATGTTCTATTAATTATGGTATACCCTGTGTACTTTTATTGTACCTTTAATTAAAGCATTATAATTAGAGGGTAAAGTACTTGTATAAATAAATCGTTGTAACAAATCTGAAATAAAATTATATAAGCAGAGTGTGTGTAAAAACACGCTAGGGTTGTTTCGCTAAAACTAACTATATTGTTTTTTTATAATTTATTCTTGCGGAAATTATTTTAAAATAAACGTTTAAACCGGTTCAGAAAAAAATAAAATAAAAAATTTGCGTGCTGCTGTTTTGAATATATATGCTTCAATTGGTGAAACAAGTCGTAGTTTTGACGAGATAATGAATATTGGCGTAAATTTCGCTTATATAGTTTTGAACATGTTTGTAATATTTAAGCCGTTAAATACCAATGTCTGCAAAAAAGTTTTATTTAATTTGATTATACATATTTTTATTTACTATATAATTTTCATTTTGACGATTAATTTAACACTTGAATGGAAATAGAATTTGTTAGTTGCGCAGTTTTTTTTTTGTATATTTTCCGCAAATCTAAGAATTAATAAATTGTATCATATATTTTTATGCAAAAACATCAGAAAAAAAATGCATTACATTGCTCAATTATAAGTTACTATGAAATTTTTGCCATAAAACGTATATCTATATTTAAAGTAAATTGTAAATGCATATTTTATATAGTAACATATTTTTTCATCATACTGCAAAAAATTGATGAAAAATCTCACCATAGCTAAGTGCATTCATTTGGAGAAAAAAATTAATCGAGCTTCAATTTGTCTATAATATAAAACAAACTAGTGTTTTTGTTTTACGTATCGCATAGATAGATTATATATTGTTATACACAATTTAATAATTAGACTCAGCTATTTTCTAATAAATTTTCAGACAGGAGCAAAAATAAATTGGGTACTTCCTGGTCTCTGAAACAAAGTCTGGCTTCATTGTTTCAAGACAAAGACATATATAATATAATAGCACGCCGATAAGTACTAATGATACAACAATCATGTATACTTAACCAACAAAAGCTCGACCAAATCGTACAAGACATTGAAGAATATATAAACACAAAAACAGAGAACACTTTACTTAGTGGGACAGTACATAATATAGAAGGATAAGTGATTTTTAGCTTTGAAAACGGACAAATGATGCAGAATAAACCTAATAAAACCTAAATATGATTTTGAGTTAATAGTAGCATTTTTCGTACAATGAAATAAAATAAAAAAATTGTAATATAAATACAATAAATTATTGTATTCCTAGATATAAAAGTCTGATAAAGTTTAGATGTTGTGTCCGTGTAAATTTTTTTTTTTCTTTTCTCTTAATTAAAAATTTTCTACTCCGTCCATGAAACTTTTAAGAATGGTTTTAGAATACCATATTTATTTGTATGCAAATTTTTTCCTGAAAATTTTATTTTCGTTCCATATTCAGCAACATATTATATTCTAGAATTATTCGCAAAATGAACAGTGGCGGTTTCTTTCGAGGCCATTGAGGCCATTTCGAGGAACATTGCGCATTATCGTAGATATATAATTGTATTGTGATATTTTAACTCGGCATTATATTTCCCAAAAGATAAAGCTTGCGTCGCGATAGCACTCAACACATCACGGTGTGGCGGTGAGGAAGATGAGTTAAATACATATGCACTCATCCTATCTGTTGCAAGCGGTAGAGTGAGAGCGACTGTATGCAGTATGTCATCTGTTTCTTTGGTTCGCGTATCGTATGCGCTGGAAACAAACTAGCGGCCCGGGTTGCTATTGCAACTTGACGTCACGCTGCTTCTACAGCTAAGAATATATCGTTGTTTTAAGCGATTCTTTAGCGTCCCAACAGAGAAGCCTAGTATAGTATATACGAAAATTGATATAGAATAGCCAGATAAGACAGTTGCATTGTTCTGTGTAGTTACGTATGTACGATTTTGCCACGTGTTTCTCCAAGAATATATGTAATAAAAATGAATAGTGTTAGTTCTTTATTGAAAATAGAGTTTTGTAGACTTTCTCTTGTGGACAAAGTAAAAATTAAAGAATTAGGTAGGCCATTGCCTGATTTAAATTGATCACAAACTTGTGCAAGGAGTGTTTATATCAATGAAAGATAGCAGAGCGGAATACCACTTTCAAGAAATGATTAAATTTAATCATTTTGCATCCATTTTAGGTAAGATTTCCTACTATTATGTTATTTTTTAAGAAATGCGCCCCCCATCGATTGTAATGTCAAGAGCCGCCCCTGCAAATGAATGAGGCGTAATATCCATAAATATTTTTTAATACACCACGATACAGCCATATGCATAATTGTGTTCACATGCAAATAATGATCATATCTCTCTATTACATTAATACAGTTAACCGAATCATCTATTCCTATTCGGACAATTCTAACTATACTGCGCTTAATTTAATTTGCTCTAGTTCGTATAATCCCTGCGGCTCAGCCGGCAATTAGGTTAAAGTAGATTCTAATTTAAAACAGGACTGCATTATGCATCCGCAAACGATCTGTTTTAACTCGATCCTCAAATAATATCCCGCATAAACCACCAAATGCTTCGAATGGAGACTTCTCATGAGGCATCCTTTTAAATCGCCAAATCATCACTCCAATTTTTATTTGTACAGGGTATTAGTGCTTAAGAATAATTATATTTCTCTGTATCATTTCATAGGATAGGAGAAACTACTGTCTTAATTTGTGTAAAAATATCTGTCTGTTCCTCAATAAATAATAGAAACTGGTTAATTAACCAATAATTACTAAAATATATTGCTATAATTTAATTATAATGCCATGTTTACACGCTCTTTGAGGTAAACACAAACAGGGGATGAGATTTCCACAACTCAGCAGACAGTTCGAAATAAATGTAACTGCAGTATTAAAATACAGAAGGGAAAAGAAGCTGAATCGATTATATGCTAGTTTGTACATTATATGAGAAGGGTAAAGTACCACAGGATTTCCAATATAGTATAATAACAATGCTAAGAAAATATGAACTAATTATCTATATAATAATAAGAACTATGTATGAGGAAGTTAAAAAATAAAGTGGGACAAAACCTAGCGGAAGAACAAATAGAATAAACAAACGAGAGAACTAAGAGTAGGAAAAGCAACATGCATAGCTTCAGTAGATTTAGAATAGAAATGGGAATATACTACAACATTAGGAGAATTCTTTTCAAATTGTATAAATAGCGAGCCCGTATACTTAAAATTGTGGGGAAGAAGAGGAAGCAACAATTAGAAAGGGTTTGCCGACGATATAGTCTACAACGTCACCCAGGCCCGACATGTATATTTGAGAAAAAAAGGAAGCAGAATTAAAATCAAATATTAAAGTGTATTCAAGAAATATTGATTAGGGATTATATTACAGAAATAAATATAAGTTAGGCCAAAGTTATAAGAATTTTGGCAAGAAGGAAAGTAATATAAAATCAAATATTGACTACGAAAGGGATTTTTGAAGACATATGTATCGAGTGCCGCATTGTACGGCTATGATATGTGGACAATAGGAAAGGAAGAGAAGCGTAGAATAGAGAATTTGGTGGGTAGAGAGAGTGATTAATGAAGCCACGCTAGAGGTAGTTGAGAAAGGTCCCTCGGCTCTTAAAAATAATTATTTAAAAAAAATTGTAATAATATTCCTAGACATGTAGATGTTATGCAATTAATTGCAGAAAGCAGAGTAGAAAGGTAGGAAGGGGGTTAGGTAGATCCAGCTTAGAGTACTTAAGTTATATACTTGTGTATAAAATATCTACTTCGTCCATGTGACCAATTTTTTGTACATCGTTTGAAACGCTTTATTATACTGCCCCTATAGCCATTGTTTCCTAGACCAGATGTCTACCTAATGGCAATTATATCCAACGCAGTATTATATCAGGCTCACTGATGGTTTCTGCTTTTCAAGAAGATAAAATTTTAGAACGCATGACATTTATGCAAAATACCGATTATATCGATTGAATAATATTCTGTGTGACGATTATATCGTATGATTATATGATGTGACGATTATATCAAGCGATACGTTCTCGCCTTGGATCAGGAAATGACAGTGTTCATATTGCTTTGATTTTACCAATTTCCTTCTTAGATAAACGAGAGCGCGAAAAACATTTTGCAGGATATTGTTTTTCTGAGGCTTTCCTGTTTTCAACGTGCTCTCGATTATATATCTTTCTGTATCCGCTGTTTTGTACGATAGGCTTTTGCTACTTTTGTTTACGGCTTTTCACTTTCATGCCAACGAGATAAATCATTGACCATTGAACGCAGATATTTCCAAGCAGCAGCTTCCATTGACTTCTTATTTCTTACCCACCAGGAAAATAAGAATTCTCGCGTTCATACGCGTCATACTAATGTTATGACAAAACAATAGAAAACAATGATTGGTAGTAACTAGTTTATAAGAAACACTTTAGATTTGATGTACATACAATTTAATAAATCATGGATATCAAAAATTTAAAATAGAATGCAGGCATATCAGTACATGTAATTGGCGTACCACAAGGGTCTGTATTGGGCCCAGTACTTTTTCTAATAGCTATAAACGACTTGCCTGCTACGATCAAATCGAGCATGTTTATATACGCAGATGACACTACAATGATAAGTTCTAACAAAGACTGCAAAATTAAACCCGGAAAGAAATGAAATAGAAATGAAAAAAAGGTTGGAAAAGAACAAACTTACCATGAATGCTGATTAGACAAAATATCTAAATTTTACACTCTCCACTAGAGAAAAGGATCCCATAAAAATGCTAGGTATCATACTAGATAGTAAATTTACTTGGTTGCCACACATAACTTACATACGTAAAAAACTATTTTCCATTTATTTATTGCGCAAGCTCTCCTATATGTTATCTTCATCACAACTATTAATACCATATCGTGCGCTTTTCCATTCCATGATGTTATATGGTGTGATTTATTGGGGTAACTCGACCCATCAAATCATAATATTCAAACTGCAGAAAACAGTTATATATATGATTAATAACAAGATGTGGATCTCTAGATCATTGTAAACCATTATTCAAAAGGGTAAACGTACTCCCATCAGAAGAAAAACCGATTTACAAAAAATAATGCCATATTAGTGGTTACTCAGATTTAAAACTGTGCTACTTAAATTCGCTACCTAAACATGTAATGATTTTTTGAAATGGGGCTTACAATGAACCAATTTTTTGCAAAATTTCTAATATCTTTGCAACGCCACATTCTAACAAATTACAATTTACGTGTTCACAAGTACTTGAACGTCTGCTATGAAACGGTATTAAAATATATATAGTATTACATTCAAAAAAATAAGACCAGTTTTAATTGTGCTTTCATGGTTCATTCTGTATACTTAAAATTAATTTTAGAATGTGCGACTCGTAATTCTATATAAGAGTGCAATTGTTCGCATTTCTATTTGAATTAGTTTGGGCAGGAGATTCCGATTGGTTAGAACTGCCCAACCCTGTATATATATTAGAAATTGATGTGCACTAAGTTTGAAAGCCCACAATTGATCAATTTAAGTAATTCAAAGCGTAAAATATCGCAATGTTAGGAATATAATTTAGAATTTTGTAATTATTTCTTTGCAGAGTTTAGGCATCCTGGGTTCGATACCGGCCGCGTGGTTAATTTTTACGTTACTCATCCTGTTAATCTATCTCCTAACGCGATGCTGTGATCGTAAACCGAGGCCTGCCCGTTCGATAGCCGCACTCAAGGCCACGCTGGCCGTCATATCAGTGCTCTGTTGTGCGGCCCTTGGCCTCGGACTCTACGGCAACGATGACGTTCATAATGGCATTTCGCAGTTCCTTAACGGTGAGTGATTTTTTGATCTTTGCGCATCCAGTTTTTATCCTTAAAACTGATTGTAATTGTTCTAAATGTAATATTTGTGATCCTGTGAACCTTCGCACTATTTCTTGATACCTGCCATTTAATGGCGGCTAATCCATTCTTAGAAGAAATTGTGGGACTGCAAAATTGTACCTTCTCTTCTATTATAACTTTTACAAGTTCAAAAATATTGCAAAATATGTTTCATCATTGTCACCTCAGGTTCAACTATGTCAAATAGACATTTTCGTGCAATATTCACTATGTAAATATTATAAATGTTAATAAATAGCACATAATATCGTCCGTTCATGATGCAATTTGCATCAAGAATGTGCGATATTAAGGACATATAAAAATCAAACATTTGCACAATCTTTTTTTTTTCATTTGTTCACATCTTTGTACATCTTCTGTTTTTTTTTGATTTTATATTTATTTATATCGATATATTATATGTATTCATCTCTAAAATCAGTCGTCGGGTATCTTCGGAAAACCTTGGATGGAAAAAAAGCATAGATAACTTCGCTCTAACGATTTTATAGGTTAAGTTGCTCTGTGTTTGAGTCAATTACTTGAGTCTCTGTGTTTGAATCAATCTTGAGTCAAGAACAGTACCATTTTTTTAATAAAAATAAATTAGAATATATATATTTGCATTGTGTGTATTTTACTAAACTGTTATTTAAAAAAACAACTACTTTTTCGATAACAAAATTGAATAAGGTCCGTTACGGTAATACAAAATGTATAGATTACGACCCTAGCGAGTGCTTTTGTTAATGTTAATGACTTAGTACATACTTGATTATTTAATTCTGCAAATTCAGTAAACATGTTTACAAAATACCATTTACTAAACATATATTGTTTGTCCAATGAGTGTGATTTTATTTTAAAAAAATGTTTTTATGAGGCAAAACGAATTATTAGAGTGTTTATCGCCCATTTCATACCAACATTGTAATAAAATTATTTATTTACTAAAAATACGGTATGTGCCGAATTCATACTGAACGTACAAGTTAGTAATGGTCGAGTTTTGACTGTAATTGTAATCTAAAGCAAAAAAGCAAATTTAATATTTACTTTTAGTTTGAGCAAAGTTATATCAAATTCAATACAAGATTCAGATGTTCAAAGAAGAATCTTCAAGTCGTTATTTGCTGATCAATTTGAACTGCCGCCACTCTCAAACAGAACATATTTGCAATTACCAATTATTATATTATTTCCACAATCGCAACAACAAAGGCAACTGTTATGCTGATAACGGAGTCCAGAAAAATAATAATATTGATTATTGACAATCAATATACTTGAATGAATGTTGGTATATCGATTTATTGTGAATGAATGTCAATGATTCAATTAGGCTTGGAGTATATTCTGTACTGGCATATAATACTATTTAATTTCATTAAAAGATAAAGTTGGTAGCTCTGCTTGCCATTTATCAAACGTCAAACTACAAAAGAAAGCAACAAATAGTTTAATTTAAATTATGTCCCTGAAATGTATAATTGTACGTCAAACTACAAAAGAAAGCAACAAATTGATTAATTTAAATTTATTTGACAATTTATTTCAACTATTTCAAATGTGTCAATAGCTACTACCAACAGTCAAAAATTCCCTAAATTTTGAAATTTCGATTTTTATTTCAAAAAGGCATAAAATTAGAAAAAAAAATAGTATAAAAAAACTCATTTCATAAGTCATTTATAACACTCGTTCTTTAAAAAACTGGAACTCGTGCAATAAACCTGCCTTATGAAATTCGTTCATTAATATACTATTAAATAAGTAAACGGTTTTTTATGCACCTTTACTTTATATCTTTATAAATGCATGTTATTACTTAAATCCCTACGATTTTTTTTGATTCTTTTACAATTTTGAAATGATTTTTATTCAAAAATTTTTGTCATTTAATATCACCTAGATACATATTTTGCTTTACCAATTTAAAAATCGATTACACCAAGGATACAAAATGAAGAAATGTGTAAAGCGTATCCTGCCAATGAAAATATAGAAAACTTGTTACACTTTTCATCCTACTAGTCATTAAATTGAACTGCGAAATAATATCGAATTTTGTACAAAAAATATATTTTTCTAATTTACGTTTCTAATAGAGTAATAATAACCCAAATGAGTTCGTTTATAGCGAATTTGAGTTCGCTTATAGCATAGGGCAATTTACTGGTTCAAAGTTGGTAGCACTGCTTGCTAGTTATCAAACGTCAAACTACAATAGAAAGCAACAAATAGTTTGATTTTAATTTTGTCCCTGAAATGTATAATTGTACGTCAAACTACAAAAGAAAACAACAAAATAGGTTAATTTAAATTTATTTGACAATTTATTTCAAATGTTCCAAATGTGCCAACAGTTACTATCAACAGTCAAAAAAATCCCTAAATTTTTAAATCTCGATTTTTTATTTAAAAAGGGCATAAAAGACGCAAATTTAAAAAAATAGTATAAAAAACCCATTTCTTAAGTCATTTATAACAATCGTTCTTTAGAAAACGAGCACTCGTTTTCTAAACTTGAACTCGTGCAATAAGACCTGCCTTATGAAATTCGTTCTTTAATATACTATTTTTCTAATTTGCGTTTCTAACAGCTATTAACGAACCCAAATGAGTTCGTTTATAGCGAATTTGAGTTCGCTTATAGCATAGGGCAATTTAGTGTTTCAAACTTGGTAGCTCTGCTTGCCAGTTATCAAACGTCGAACTACAATAGAAAGCAACAAATAGATTGATTTAAATTTGGCCCTGAAATGTACAATTGTACGTCAAACTATAAAAGAAAGCAACAAATAGGTTAATTTAAATTTATTTGACAATTTATTTCAAATGTTCCAAATGTGCCAATAGTTACTATCAACAGTCAAAAAATTCCCTAAATAAAAAAATTTCGATATTTTATTTAAAAAGGGCATAAAAGACGCAAATTAGAAAAAATAGTATAAAAAACTCATTTCATAAGTCATTTATAACAATCGTTCTTTAGAAAACGAGCACTCGTTTTCTAAACTTGAACTCGTGCAATAAGACCTGCCTTATGAAATTCGTTCTTTAATATACTATTTTTCTAATTTGCGTTTCTAACAGCTATTAACGAACCCAAATGAGTTCGTTTATAGCGAATTTGAGTTCGCTTATAGCATAGGGCAATTTAGTGTTTCAAACTTGGTAGCTCTGCTTGCCAGTTATCAAACGTCAAACTACAATAGAAAGCAACAAATAGTTTGATTTAAATTTGGCCCTGAAATGTACAATTGCACGTCAAACTACAAAAGAAAGCAACAACTAGGTTAATTTAAATTTAATTGACAATTTATTTCCAATGTTTCAAATGTGCCAATAGTTACTACCAACAGTCAAAAAATTCCCTAAATTTTTAAATCTCGATTTTTTATTTAAAAAGGGCATAAAAGACGCAAATTTAAAAAAATAGTATAAAAAACCCATTTCTTAAGTCATTTATAACACTCCTTCTATAGAAAACTTGAACTCGTGCAATAAAACCTGCCTTATGAAACTCGTTCTTTAATATACTATTATGTCAATTTTACATTATTGCATAATGTAAAACATTTACTAGATAATTAATCAAATTTAAAAAAAAATACGGCTTTATTAAGCCGTATTGAACCACTACTCATATTTTAATACAACCTTCAGAAATGACACAGGACCGTAGTAATTACATTGACCGCTGCTAGCCTTTAATCAATTTCTAATTCCAAGCAATTGCTTTGTTTTTCCTCTAATCTACTCGAGCATGATTGAGCCAATCAGTGAATGAACCTGTGTATAGGATAAATTCTTGTCAACCTTTGTTATCGAATCATGTTTGTTAAAATAAACACGTTACATTATTTATGATTAAAACACGCTAAAAAAGGAATAGAAATAGTTCATAGCAGATCTTCCCAAAATTTGTACACTGGTTGGTCACGTTAAAGATAAGAATTACGTATTCATTAGGAGAAATTTTCTGAATTTTTTATTCAATATAATACTGTAATAATATATCACCGATAATGTGTGGATCTATGTATTTTTGTAGTGACAAAAGGCGCATAGATTAAATTTTCGTTTATTGTTCTAGTTCACACTCTGTATATAATGCCCATAAACACGTCCGGACTTTAATAAGATACTCGCTCAAGCGATATGAATTGAATTTCAAACTGTATATTATTGGTGTATAGATTTGTTCATTACAGTTTTCTGCGAGAACAAGCCTATGAATAGAAAACTGTAATAATGCCAATATTAACCCAGTCTGAAAGGTCATTTGAGAATTGTTTTATTGTTTTTGTGATTGGGATCATTTTGCAAACAGCTTGAAGCCAGTGAAGCATATCTGAGTTCTTGGGGAGATATTAGGAATATATGGGAAGGGTGGGAAGCCTGTTACTATAGCGGTATGTTATTCCGCTAAAGCTTAGTTAATTGTATCCCAACTAAGAATGGTACCGAGTATAGAGGATAGGTAGAGAATTACTATTTCTGTCTAGTTTCCCTCAGTCCGCAATTCTATATCAAATCATTTTTGCATTGCTCATCAAAGAACTCACGATTGCACTTCGTTATTACTCATAACTCACAAATATATGCATTTAAACAAACAAATTAAGTCATCCATTTCGGAGCGAAACTGATGATTATGATGACTGATGAAGTGATATATATATATATATGAAATTAAACGAAAAGCTAATTGATATATCTTTCCAAAGGCACCTTGTAAAAAATGAATTTTGAACATAAAAAATCAATACAGATTTGGCTGTCAACTCAACGCATGTATTCAAACGCAGCTTTAAGAGTGCTGCTGTCTTTTGCTACTCCCTACTAGCGATGTGTAGTTCACTCGCGAACCGTTCACTCTGAACGATTCGATCAAATGACGGGCGTACTGTGACGATGTTTTGCAACGACCTATAGGTCACTATGACCTAGTTCGTAAACTATGAACTACATGGTGAACGGTGTACGTATTGATGTACTTGTATAAATGACTTGTATTGATGTACTTGTGAATTATTTGATGTTTCTTTAATGATTTTAATTGTGTTCGATATTTTAAAAAAAACATGATTTATTAGGCAGATATTGCACGATTCAAATTTTGAAAGAAACGTTAAAAAATTTAAAAAAATCTAAGTATAAATACTTTTTATAAAATTAAAAATGCATTTTACAAATTATTTACAGAAGTGTACATCAATACTAAAGAAAATAAATAATTTATTTAATAATTAAACTATCGTTTGAATAAATATAAAGGGGGAGTGGAGAATCTTATAGTACCGAAAATTATCAAGACATCCCTTTCTTTGTACTACTTGCAATACAGAAGCTGAAGGATTAGTTATAATCTAATGGTACCATATAAGTGTATGCATCTGTATTCTGGCATACAATTTTACCCAAAAAGCATCGTTCTTGATACTTTTCTCATCCTTTGTAGATACAGACACAATAGGTTCCTTATTGCGATAGCATAATTCCCCAGCTTAAGACATATCATGACAATGAAAATATTCAAATTTGACGGGATCATCTCTTTGAAATCTAATTTTCTGGTTATTTGCGTGCTTATTCTTATAATACTGTTATTTATACACAATATAAATAATATTTAGTTAGTCCTAACTCTCTCTTAGAGATTGGTTGGAATCAGCTCGCCATCTGTCGATCTATCCTGAGCTAATTCCTTCATCTCCCTATAGTTAGCATTCTTAACGTCCTCCACTATATGACCTACATACTCCAATCTAGATCTACCTACCCCTTGCTTTCCCTCTACTTTACCTTCTATAACTAAATATATTAGGTCCTGAACCCGTCGTGTACTAAACCGTTCATGAATCACAACCACTCGTAAACGATGCTGTATAGTATACATTACATATACTGTACCAATAGCAGTATTAACATTTATGTGATAAAGTGTGAACAGAATAAAATTATATTTCCTTATATATATGTTTTGTATAAATTATAAACATTGTTGGTTTTTTTCCTCATTCTTAATTCAAAATAAGTATTGTAATATTTCAATTTATTTATTTTTTACCATTTAATATTTTTATATTGAGAAAAAAGAGATTATTTTCAGTATGTACATGTATTTGGTCATATAGGTCGTGAACTAGTTCATTTTAAAAAGATGTTAAAAGTTCACGACCTATAGTTTGTGAACGGTACATTGAAACGAACTACGAACTAGGTCCTCAAAGTGACCTACAGTTTGCCATCGCTACTCCCTACATATTGGAAGTTGGATTTGCGGCAATAGGAATGAACTATGGATTGAGAAATAAAATTCTCTTATCAAACACTTTGCGTTTGAAAATAACACGTACTAATGTGGACATCAATTATCATCAGTAAAAAAAGAATACAATCCCATTCTTCACATACACTTCTTTATATATCTATTTAATGTTAAAATAGTTAAAAGTATAAAAGCAATATCTTTAAGCAACCCTGTTTCCCTTTTAAAATACGCATAGCAAGCAAAAAAAAAACCCTTTTCGAAAGTGGGTCTCACTCCATAAAAGTTTGGGAAGTTCTGGTTCATATTATTACCCGACATTTTCAATCGCAAATGCCAATGTGTACTAAATATGTTAAACGATTTAGTAAATCGTTTTCGTAAAAGGATCTGAAGGGGTTGATTTTGATTATGACTATTTTTGATCGATAAGACGATTGACGGGAACGCACGTAATAAGTGAATATGGTCGTATTAGTGTTCGAACGATTTCAATGAATTTATAAAACAATTAAAATATCTCAACTGCAATTTTCTTACCAATTACAGGGAAATACAAATTCTCTCCCATTATTACTAAATTTCACAATTAATAAACTATTGGAAAACTAACTAAATTTCACAATTAAACTTTGTATCCACACAATAATTTGATTTCATTAAAAGCGTTTGTTGCTCTTATCGCTGTCTATTCAAATTATACTCACTTCATCCTGGCAGATAATCTTTCAAAAATTTTCTTACTAAATACTATTGATCACCCTTCGTTGGGTATTTCTACCAAAAAAGGAAACCAACACGTACCATTTCTTTAATTTATTGTCAGTTCTATATTATATTCTCAACCAGTTCTATATAAATCTTAACTTTTCTATAATTTTTTAAATCGAAGTAATAACAAATACAGACGAGGATATAGGTGACATGCATACTCATAAGCATATGTACCTTACAAAAAAATATCTTTCGTCTACGAAAAGTAAACCTCCTGCAGTGACGCTTTGAACTGCACACCTTGGAAAATTTGCACTGATCTATTCTACTTCTAATTCTTATCATATAAACAAAATTGCCTATTTATCGGGTATAAACGACATTGCTTTAGTAAAATTCTCTTAACAAAACGTATATCTAATCTCATGATCTATAGAGGGTTATCAAATCGATCAGCTCGTTGCCAAGATACGGAATCAGACGCAGAATATGCACCAGCAACTATACCGGCAGGCGGGTACGCAGCTGACTCAGCTGCGAGACGTTTTCGACAGCCCTGTGCAAAATGCTACTGCGATCAAGTACTGCATCGAGCAGATGGACCACGCCATCACAAATAACACGTTGGCATATGGCGCTGCTAAGGATATTCGGTCACCACTGGATGTAAGCTATTCAAAATGTTATACGACATAAATGATAAAAATCAAAAGCAAAGGATATTTACTTGGAAAATGCCAGGAGATATAGGAAGGTATCAGATAGGTTACATATTAGTTAAGGAGCGATTTAGACATATTGAAATTGTAAGATTTATCCTGGAGCATACAGGAAATGGAGGAGTATGTAACAGATAGACAAATTAGGTCATTGCATTCTTAGAGTTTCATTGCAGGAGCATTGTATGATTTAAGGAATAACTATGCAGGAGGAGTAGATATGATACCAGCAGAATTAATAAAATAAGCAAGGGAAAAGATACAGAATCCCTATTATATAGACCAACTTGTAAAATATATTACGAGGGTGAGGTACCACAAGATTTGCAGCGTAGTATAATGGTGATAATGCCCATAGAGTAAGGGCTAATTCATGCCCGAATTTTAGTCCGAAATTAATCTGTTATCGCATGTGTAGAAGATAGTGTTATGAATTATTTATAAGAGGTTCGAAAATAAAGTGGAAGTAGGTTAGTGGGAGATCAATTCGGTTTTAGGAAGGACCGAGGGATGAGAATACGAGATAGACAATTTTAGCGCTAAGAAGAGTATTAAAAACAAGAATGATACTAAGAAAAACAACTTACATAGCTTTTACCCATTTAAGAATGGCATTCGACAATTGAAACATAATGTTTAAATTTTTTAAAGGCACAAGAATAGGAGAATTCTTTTCAATCAATATAAACATCAAAGTGCTTTAGTTAGAATTAAGTGGGAAGAAGAGAAAGCGATGATAAGAAAAGGAGTAGGGCAATGATATACACTTTCGCCGTTATTATTCAATCTATATATAAAGTAGAATAAACGCAATAAACATGGTTAAAAGAAGAGTATAGAGTGGGCGTCAAATTTCAGGGAGAACAAATATATATGTTGAGTTTCGCCAACGATATCGATATCTTAAAAGAAAGAGAGCAGAATTTAGAACATATATTAAATGAATACAAGAAGTATCAGACTTTTCTTATTCATGAAGTAGGATTACAAAGGATAACCGAGGTAACGTAGATATAAAATGTATAATAGCACAGAGTAGGAAGGCATTCGTAAGAAATGAGCAGATTTTAAGATCAAATACTGACTTGGGTATTAGAAAAAATATATATTGAAGCCGCATGTGTGAACAATAAATAGAGGAAGATAATAGTAGAATAGAAGCATTTGAAATATGGTGCTATAGGAGGTTGATGAGGTTTGGATAGGTAGATACAGTGACAAATGCAGCGGTGTTAGAGTTAGTCCGTTTGGTACTTAAAATTACAAAATGTAGAGGAAAAGGAAGTATTTGGGTTTATCAAACATGGTACTATTTTTAGTGTTAAATTCTAAATATAGATGAATAAAATTAGATATTATAGAATAATATGGATAATATTAATATATATTGTCTATAATATTATTTAATTTGAAAATATACATGTTTTAAAGAAATTGCGGTATCAAAACATTATAATTTGAAACCTTAAAAACCTTCCACCTGGGATGGTTTACTTTTAACTTAATTATAAATTGACTATGATAATTTAAAGTTTTGCATGTATTGTAGCACGTACTATAAAAAATAATCTAACATAAAAGGCGGGTAGCGTGTTCTATTATTATAATTTCTTGCGAATTAATAATGAGTATATGCGATTCATTACAATATTTAAACAATAATTTCACTTTATGGTGCTATTATTCTACATAAAATTTATATTACATTCACTTTATGAATACTAACTCATATTGCATGTGGTATTGCCGACAATAATTTGATTATATTTTCTTTATATTTGAAATACCACAGAATCGTATCCTCTTTTATGTAACTTAGTCCTTTGTAGTATAATACTTACTTATATTAAGTATAACAATACTAAGTAATCTCTATTATTCCTATTAGTTATATATTAAACAAAGACCGCTACCATTTTTTCTTCAATTATCAATAATTCAGTGAAAATTAAATGTAAATAAACCTCTAGTGTGTACAATGTCTATCATAAATAATACAAGTATTCTGGTACATAATATAATTTTTATTAGCAAGCAGCATTATAAAATATAGTGCATAACTACGTGATAGATATCTACGTATTAAGTGGTATTTTGTTGTTCGAGATGGAATGTTGAATCCGTCGAGAGCGACAATGACTCTTTTTGCTCAGAATGAATACAAAGTTTTTTCTTCTATTGCATCTTGTAGTAATAAAAAATAGCTATTAAAACCGAAATACTTTTTAGTTTATTTATATTTTAAAATTAATATTAAATGATTTTATTATATCTTATTGTATTAGATGATTATCTTATTTGAGTTATATGAATGGTAGAATTAACTCTACTCTGGATATCCCAAAGAGCAAAAACAGCTTTAAATGTTAATACTACTTAAAGAAGTTGGGTAGATTTTTTAAAAGTAATTGACATAATAATTAGAGTAAATTGCGATGAATATTTAAAAAAGATGTCAAAAACACTATTCAAAATTTTAAGTGAGTATTGTTATAAGAATAAAAAGTAACTCTTCTACAATATAAGTAAGCTAACTGATCTCCGCATGTACTGATGCATTAGGTGTTATACACTTCTACATATATGTACCATTATTTTCTAACCAAACCTAATTAGACCTGCCTCTAGACCTTTAGACCTAATTAGACCTGCTTTTTATATTCGCGGCAGTTGCTGTAACAACACTTGGGGAAAACTCCATAAAAGCCCAATACAACTCAGTTAAATGAAATGTATAAATGCGTTTTTTCAACAATCCTAATGTATATTACAAATTTAACTACACCAAAAACTACCTTCATTTTATTAATACAGAACATCAATCTGAGACCGCAACTCGACATCGTGGATACGGTGGAATGGTGGCGCTGGCCGGCTACAATGGGCATTCTGAGCGCCCTACTTGTCCTCTGCGTGATATTATTAGTGGGCGTGGCGCGACACAGTCGCTGCGCACTGATCGCGTTCAGTGTGTGTGGTCTTCTAGCCGTCATCGCCAGCTATGTCATGGCCAGTGTGTACTTGGCCGGCACTGTCGCCCTATCTGATCTCTGCATGGCACCCGACCGCTACGTAGAAGATGAAGCTGGTGGCGATGGTTTAGTCAAGGAAATACTCAGGTTCGTCACGAGATGGTTGCGCTAGGTCACGTTACGTATAGGTCACCTGGAGATCTTAAACCAAATTAATATAAATAATAATAGAAAATCATATATGTCCAATATTCATACGCATACATTATTTCTATTCATTTTGCCTTGTACCAGGATAGATACACGTTGATTTATTTATTTATTTATTTATTTGATAACGGTTACATCCAATTTTCAAACAAATTGTTAATACATTACAATATGTATATAACGTACATAATAATAATAACACAATATTTATTAAAATAATGATAATAAAAGTGTAATATTATAACACTAGCAAAATAAAAAGATCAAAATAAATCAAATCAGCTTCAATAAACAGATCACACTCAATGGTTCATCAAAAGTATAACAATATTTCAGTAATATTACAAATTAGTATTAATATTACAAATAAATATTAAAATATTCATTAGAGAATTCTATCAAATATATTTGAAAATGAAACCACCCTCTTCTAAAGCGACGTTTCGAAATAAATTGCAATTTCTTCCTCAGGCTATAAAATACGTTAAAATTTGGACCATTACATACACTGTATTATATAATATTTTTTAACGTATTTTATAGCCTGAGGAAGAAATTGCAATATATTTCGAAACATCGCTTTAGAAGAGGGTGGTTTCATTTTAAATTGTCCGATAATACCCGATAACTACAACATATTAATTCATTATGGACGAGAACTAAGATTAATATTTGAAAATTTCGATATTTTTTATTTATATATTTTAAAACGACGATATACGTTATATTTGGTTCAATAACATTTTATCCCTCAACCCTCATCTTAAATACGCCATTGACCACCACTATAAGATGTTATATACGCTATATACAATTTACTATTTGGCAAATTAAACGATTTCCCATAATCAATTCAAGGTGTGAATTAATATTCATTTCGTTATAGGATTTTTAAAACAGATTGTCTAGTTTATTTAATTTCCGAACAATTTTCTGATTAGTTTTCCGAACAAGATGATTCTAGAATAATAACATTTGTATTTTTTTTTAGATATTATACAAGTTGCGAACGCGCCCGAGCAAATCCGTTCACTCAGCGTCTCAGGGAAGCCAAAAATGCTATTGAAAATGAACGCAAAGCTCTGAATGCCCTCAAGCGACCCGCCATGGAACTATTCCCTCGTCTTGGTCTCGAACCTAAATTTAGTTTACTTCTGAATCAGGTAAATCCACGAGTAACACATTTACTAATCATTTTCAATGGAATCGTAACAACTGTTTTCATTTAATCTTCGAACCTCGTCTTGAGCTATTGAAACTAGTTTATTATTTATGTATGCGAATTCGTTCAATTTATAGGAACGGTAGTACATTTTATTGCTTAAACTTAAAAAATGTCATATAGGTAAATGAAGGCGACGTTCTTCTTACCTCCCTTACCGCCATGGTGGATTGCCGCACTCTACATGGCCACTATCTACGCGGAGCACGTTCTCTTTGCAACGTTGCCCTTTGGGGGTGGGTGCTCATGCTAGGATCCGCCATTCTCGCTGGACTCCTCTTTACCATTCTTGTCTGGGTCGACTCTCATACATGGATCTACATTCGAAAGCGGTATGCAAACATCTGATCAATATTTACAACAATTGCTTTCCTACGTACATTTTGTAGTTGTGGCATTTATTTATCTATATTGCAGAACTATTATATAATTTTGTATATTAAATATTTACTTTCCGAATGGAAAATTTACATCGTTTTAAGTCTAATTTTCAAACCATTGGATCCTACTAGCCTTTGACAAAAGAAATATATGTATTTGAATTTTGTGGGAGTCGAAGAAAATTCGCCACCTAGTGGGCAATACCTTTCTAAAAAACTTTGAATTTTGTCAGTGTCCCAAAAAAATCAGTGCCCTTTTATAACTATTTTTATCATAAGATCCTGGGTCCTTTTTGTTTTTTGTTACTATCTGCTGATGTGAGAGAATATGGTCGAGTTTGCACACAAATATATATATATATAATAAAAGTCAATAAGGTCAGCTGAAACCTCCTAAAACTACGAAATAAATCTAAATCTATTGTTGCTATACATCCAGAATTGTCCCTTGATAGATAATCCTTCCATTTTACAGCAAGGATTACCAGCAGGTGACCGAAACCGATCCATACTTGCCGCCACCGGCCGCCAGCCAGGCGATAGCAGCCCGCACCCTGCAACGGAGTCAAGGGTCAGCATCTCCCGCCTCTTTTCATACCCCCGACGATACACCCCCGCCGAGCTATACCTCTGCCATGATGCACGCGCGCCCCAGCGGTGCTCCTAGTGCGCCCTTGCTTCCGCTGCCGCCCGCCCTGCATGACTTAGATGACAATGACCATGCACTCACGTAGTTATACTATTTTTTTATGATTTCCCTCTGAAAATAGTTTGGTACCGCTATACTTTTCTCATTAGTTAAGAGTTCACCCCGTTGCAAAAATTTGCGAACACGTAACGGTTACAGAGTTAAGATTTTTTTTAAATTTCGTTGAAGTTATAAAATATTCTCGTTCGAATCTTTTTTGTATCGGATTGGGGTACACATTATCCTACCTTGAAACACTTATTTTCAATTTAGTATTAATCACGTTCATGTCCAAATATGTCCAAATTTTTTATATAAACTTTACTGTTTGAATATACGAAACGGTTAAATGCAGAAAGCCGATGTCAATTTTTATACATTTAAATATTTTTGTAGACTATGGCAACGTCGTCTTTTTCATTATAACTAGTTTAACAGGGGTAATGAACTATTAGACGATTTAATATATTTTTATTATATACGTAATATACACATTAAAAGTTATTATTTAAAAAAATCGGCTAAATTGCAGTCCGTTACTATTTTTATTACAATAATGGACCACTACTCTTAAACAAGAATTATGTTAACGTTTACTTTATTATTTCGATAAAAAAGTCATCTGAATCGTGATCGTTTTTTATAAGACACTAATCGATATAGTTAAATATTTTTAAATACTTATTTATATAACTAAATCATTAATGGTAACTGAGCTGAGCAAATTTTTGCTTTATAATAAATAAGCGGACAATAAATTTACCGACCTGATTTGCCAATTAAATTAAAATCAATTGAACAATTATTATTTATTTCTTATCGAGTGTACAGTATAGCGGTTATCATACTATGACATACTTCAATTTTTTGATTTTATTCCACTTTTTCTTTTATCTACAAACTTTAATGTTAATGTTATAAACGATAAAATCAAGAACACCGTTTCATATTTTCAAATTATCAATTTTGACTTATTAACATAATATTCATGTTTTAGTACGGACGGAAATCCTACGATAACTGATTTTTTAATCGACTACTCAATTCATTGTTGAGTAATTTTATATTAACCTAAAGATTTTTTATATCACGTCGATTTTTTTTCTATTTTATAAAAGTCATTTCTTGATTCCCATTTCTTGACTTTAATTGTTTTGCTTAGAATGTATATTACCCTATATTGCTAATGTTAGAAGTATGCCTGTTTATTTGAAATTTTCTATATAATTTTGTAATACTCGTCTTAATTTGAACTAGTATATAGATTTATGGAGTAATCGTTTACGAATGTTTGGCGAACACCGCAATTCCCATTAGTTGTACTTGCTTCATTAGTTTTTTATTCATTATCATTTTTGGTATGCAATTATTTTATGTTTGTCAGATATAGCTAAATGCATGATTTTAGATCCACATCAATTAAATAATTCATATCATTTCTTTATATGTTAGCGACAATGTGTATAATTCTGCATTCTACAGAATGCGTTGTGGAATTTGGCAAAGTATAAAAAAATAATAGATCGATAAATAATGAAAATGTTGATAACGGCAATGAATGAAATTAAATTTTAAAAAATTAAATGTGTCAGTTGACGAAAAATTATTTCTACTAATTAGTTAATTTATATAACACTATCGAACATGTCAGTGAAACTGGCGAAATGGAACTTTTTTGTTGTGTTTATTCAAGAATTAATTATTTATATTTTTATTTTTAAGAAAATAATAATGTATAAAAGATCATAATTTTTTATAATTTATCAAATTCCACGAGGCTTATACAGAATGCGGAATTACACACATTGCCGCTAACAAATACATTCGTGGAAATATTTTAATTTAATTAAATCAAATGAGCATTTAATTTTAAAATATTTCGTTTAAAATAATTAATTTGTAAGAAGAGAAAGGTTGCGGGATTTTATATTTTTTCGGTATGTACTCAGTTCTTAGTGTTTTGTAAAGAAAATTAGTATGTCGTAAAAGTTATAAACATGTAGGCTATATTGTACATAATATACGATAGTTTTTCTTTCAATAAAAAAGTTAGACTGTTGATTATTGATTTGTATGGTTATTTTTAATTTTTTATTCAAGGTTTCGCAATATGAGATCAAAGAATAAAGAATTTTTGCTTTAATCGCTTAAAACGCATTTGTGTCGTGAATATAAACTATTTCATCAAATAAAAGTTGCAAAGTTTGTCTGAACACAAATTTTGTATATTAATTTACCCAAATGTCGAATCGAAGATATTCTAATCTGCAAAAGTTAAAATTAATAATTTTGATAAACTAATATTTATATATAAATTAATCAGATTTTAATTATGTCCCGATTTAAAATATCACTAGGGTTATTAATCACATTGTATTAATTTTCGTGCTCTAAATGGCAATAAAAAGATTAAGATTTCAACCTACTGTTTAACTAATAAGCAATTCCATTCAGTCATGCCACACAACATTCTAAACGACTCCATCCTTCATATATTGTACTATTGCCTCTGCAAACAGGGACGGATGTGACATGCGCTCGACAGAATTGCACCACCACCATCACCGCGCAGGCTCCGCCGTGACGGGTGGGGGAATGCAGCAGGCGGGTGGAGCGCAAATGTCGCACCTGCTGCGCGGCCACACCCTCGGACGTTTACCATCGCACCACCATCAGCAACAGCACCATGGCGGTCACGGTGGTCATCATCACGCCCACCATGATGGTCACCATCACCTCGGTGCCGGCCCCAATAATGGCAAATACGCCACTCTCAGCAAGCAGTGCAAGACACTGGAGAGTTCAGATTTCTACTGAGATCGGTATGTGGGTAATGGTCGTAATTGGCTATGCACTGACTATAGAAACCGCCTGAAAGCCCAGATTTTATGTATTATCTAATGTCTAGTTCAGACCAACAATTAAATGGTATGCTGAAAATAATGACCAGGGTTTATAATATGAGAGTCAATGTATGAATGAAATGAAAAGTAACCAGTTATGAAAGAAAGTCCGCGAATTTACAACATGCAGCATGTAATGACCAGGGATTATAACATGAAAATAAATATAAGTAAAACCAAAGTGGTGAGGTGTGACAAGAAGGAATGCAGCCGTAACATAGGGATTAGAATAGCGAATAGGAGATGGTAGAGTAGCAAAAGTATCAGATTTTTTATATTTAGAAAGGTTTGATAGAATCGAAAAGAATCGATTTACATTTAATATACTTGCAAAATGCAAAATAGCACCGGGTATAAAAGTCGTAGTAAACGAGCAAACTTTTGGGTTTAATATTGTTTGATCATGTAATAATTGAAAATGTATTTACGTAAACTAGTCAAGGAAGAATGTTACAGCGTAGAAGAGGTAGATTATTAGGTCATATTCTTAGACATGGGGGTATTATGCAATTAGTTATAAAAGGTAAATTAGATGGAGGTTAATCCAGATTATGTATGTAAGTCAGATAGTAGAGAACGTGTAGGGAAATTAAGGAATTCGCTCAGGATAAATTGACGTGGCATACTATTTTTAACCAATCACAGTGATTGTAGACTGTGAATAGATAGATAGTTAGTTAGTCCCTCTTATATGGTTAACATTTCGAATATATAAAATCGGATAATGATATTAATATTCATTTTTGTCTGGCTTCCTGTCCTGTTTTTTACTGTCGATCCTGTTGGTTTACTATTCTAGGGCTGCCTGCAAGGACTTCCCAAACTTAAGATCATTTAAGTTGGACGCCCAACCGCAGTCACAAACACAACCCACCATACAACCCACCATACAACCCACCAATAACACCAACGGCAACAGTGCACTAGCAATCAACAGCAACAGTTGCACCAACTCAACCAACACCAATAGCAACCCCTCCGCACCATCAGCGACGTCGAATACCAGCGGTATCAGCAGTGGCGGTGGTTCGCGTACTGCTAATATACAGAAATTCAGTTCCCTTGGTAGACGACCATTGCCACAGCTGCCTGACGAGGCCACAAACGGTGGTACCGGCGCAGGAACGGGTGGAGGAAGTAGTAATATAGTCAGTGGCACAATGACAACTGGCAGAAGTACTAGGGGAGTTATTATCGCTACGGGGATGACCGGTACAACAATCGGTGCGAAGGTAAATTATATTGGCAATATTTATTGCCCTCAAAACTGTTAAGAATGTTGCATTTCTATTGAATTTATAATGATATATAGACAAGTAGAAACACTTTGTAAAATCGTCACCACAGCGTTAAATGATCGTAGAATATTTTGAACAACCTAACAAAGTATTTAAAACGCCGTTCCCCATCATCAGTAGGATTATTCGAATCGTGAATTTAAAATTTTGAAACTTATTCTAAAGTTAATTGGAAAATCTGGAAAATTGGTAAAATGTAGGACAATAATTGATTCGTCTTACAACATTAATGCTAAATTGAATCAAATATCAATGCGTAGTTTATGTTGAAAAGAACTTTTCTGTTTTTATATTTAGTTACGTTGCTACAAAATAATGAAACAGTGTTTTTACACCACATTTTTTCTGTTTTGTCTCAACATCCATGGATAAGCTTCATGATTAATAAGAACCGGTTTCTCTATATTCATAAGACTGAAATAGCGATATCAAACAAATATCCACCAATCAGAATATATCAATGAACGATACACCAAAATCAGGTTCCACCTCCCACTATATCGCAATCAGTCTCCAATGCTGAACAGCTGCATCATCAACAGCAACACTACCGCTCTCTTCAACGCGATGGTGCGAGCGCAACTACCGTTGCTGGGGGAGTAAACCCCGGTACCTGGCAAGATGGTACTACCGCCGCCACACCTACCACCCACTACCAGCACTATGGTGCAGTGCCGGCTTACGGTATGCACCTTCACCACCTGCACCAGCAACAAGGTCTGTAGTACTTGCAGCAAACTTAGTTTTAATGGAGTCTTTATGATCCAGTGAAACTAAATAATTCTATAGAGATATTTATAAACTCTCGCTTTAAGATATTCAGATTTATCTAAGAAAGCTATTTTAAAAGTGACAAATATTAACAAATTATTGTAATAGGACGGTTATTTGTATTAATACCGTAGTTGTGATCAATCACATTTCAGGACGGTATTTTTCAAATTTCTCGGAAATTACTAAAGCTGAAGAAATGTGTTACATAATTTTTTTTTTCATATTTAGGAAATGTAACGAGGAATTTTAAAATTCATATTTCGAATCTAGAAAAATTTTGTATTTAGTATTTTGATATAATCTACAATACATCTATAATGATAAATCATTGATATAATCATGGGAACCAACGTTTCAACAAGTAAAAATTAATATGGGATTTGATGTTGCTTCTCATGATTAGTGTTTGTCGGTTTAAAAAAAAACAGTTTTTTAGTGAATATGTAAAATTCGAAAACCGGTTTTTAAACTTTAAAAGCGCGTTCTACCACCAGTCTATAACAAAAAACGTATTACCGAGCCATGCTCTATGCACAGTTTATATTTTGTAAGAATTTTTGAATTGTCTTTTACCTGTTAATTTATGATTTATTTGGAATATATTTGATGTTATTTTCATATCTTTATACGATCAAAAATATATACATATTTTGAAATATGTATAATTATTTTACAACTTTTTAACTATGTTTTGTAAATATTCGAAAACCGGTTTAACCGTTTTTTTTTTTTTTTAACAAAAACCGGTTTTACAACAGTCTGCTTTTATATAAATCCTACTCATGTAACACCCTATGTATCAGATGACTTTATATCAATCATCTAAAACTGGATAAAATTTTGCATGGCTCATAATATCGATAATTCTCTTAAATTGATTGAAATACAAATTTTCATATTCCTTTACTGTTTGCTGTTTAGGTATGAACCCGTTCCGTTCGCTGCAACGTGGCAGTAGTGCTCAGTTGCCACCAGGTGGTGTGCACACGTCGCACAGTCATAGTGGCCATTTCCGTTCCTCGATCTCTGCAAATAAAGCGGCCCCTACCAATCAACAGCAGCAGTCTGACGCTTGCGCCGATGGAACCTACGCCAATAATGACAGTGAACGTCAGTTGTACGCTGTCACAGAGTTGTAAGTACAAACGTATGCAATTTGTAGGAATAATGGGATGTGTTTGTGAATGTGATTGGACTCGTGGGTTATATAGAGATTGATATTTCAAGAGTATTTAATTACATTCGAAATGCACACGCTATAATTGGGTTAGAAGAATTAAAATGATAATAAACAATTCATTTCCACAAAAATAAAACAAATATTAATAAATAAAGCGAAATACTTTTAATGTGAAAAACGACAAACGTCCAGTTCATTTAGTATATTGTTTATGCTTAATTTAATAGAAAAATATACACTAAACATTTGAAATTTGTAAACAACATACATGCAATCATAACAACTTTAATTGCGCTTGGAATCTATTAAGAATTAATAAAATCTATTCTCTTCAAAAAGAAACTGATCGTTTGTTGATGATATTCCTAACATTGGATGATACTATTCCATATTTAATTTTTAAAAAACAAGTCCAAAAAAGTGCAGGACACTTCTTACTATTCAAGTAGACTTAGGTTGAATTCACAAACTGTCAATTTAATTAGCGCAGCTCTTTAACATATTAAAAGTCATAGTTGAACTAACAAATTCGTATTAGGAATATCTTTTTACTATTATTTTTATTACTGCTGTAATAAGATTTTTCGTAATTTAAATTTAAATTCTAAACACCAACTCTCTGAAACTTAATCTGTATATAACTCGATTCCTTGTATTATATTTTTTATTTGCCTTTTGGGAAATGCAGGCAGTTAAGAAGAAATAAACTGGGTTTTCTCATTCCAAATTTTTGTTATTTCTTCTGTTTTGTATTTTGGTATAACCTAATCCACGTACTCTTATTTATTACATAAGGATGGATTTGTAAATATAGATTTTTCGATTACTATTATGTACATTGATGTTGTATTATTATAGAATATAAGTATGTAAGGTTACTTATTTGATAAAATTCTATAATATTTAATACGTATATCCCAAGTATACCTCTGTTGTCTTTTGTCTGTATAATTGCTGTACATTCTATTTAAGTATTTTCTTTAAGTTGGTGTCAATATTAAATAGCATTTATTTATTATCTTAAAAACTCAAATAATATTGTACAATACAGTTTGATTAAGTCTGAAATTTTATACGTTAAACTAGAAGTTCGTGTTTCGGATTTGTAATAATAAGTACAATCGTATTTTTTTTTAATCACTCATTCGTCGCACTAGGATTAACTACAATTTTTCTATTGGACATACCGTAATGGGATCAAATTTAACATAGCCATTTTATATGAGATTTGTTATTTAAAAATTTTCTACAATTTATATGTATTTCAAATAAATATTTAATCGCATATTAATCTCAATAGCATGCGACGTTTTGCTCAGAAAATTCAGCGTCGAAAATTTCAAATAGATGTATAAAATGATAACTCAAAGTACTGTAGCCATAGAAGAATTAATATGAATGATTTATAAAACTGTACTTCTTAAGTGCATTATAGATTTTTACTTAAAATATAAATGTAGTACGTCAATAACATCAGTGCAATCTTGCGCAGTAATATTAAATATCGGTCAATGTATCTTTTTTACGTACGTGCCATTTATAATATGTAATGTAATATTGAGAGAATTAAGGAATGTATTAATAATGTTGAGGTCTTCACCTCTTGTATTTATGTAAAATGTTACGGAAGCAACAAATTAGTAATTTTTTTTAAATTGTAATATCAACTTATACTATTTAATATTTATTAGGAATTGTATAAGTACCAGACGTAAATGGTATGAAACAATATTATCCAATTTGCTTAAAAATAATTTTAAAGGGTTCAGTAATCGGTAGCCTACATATTTGACTTACAATATAACTGATTTTTTTTATTAATGTAGCTTAGGATAAATTTGCTGCCGTGTGAGCAATATATTTAAATATGTATAATATAATTATCAAGTTAGACATAATATTATTGTAATGTAAAACTGCCAAAGAAAATGTTTAGATTGAATGGGGTTGCGCGTAGCTTCGAAGGATTCATCCGTACGAGTATTACTTTAGCTCACAATGTGTATTTACATTATCTTCCTTTTAATATCGGTGTACCAATTTGCTTTATTAAAAAGGAGGATGATTTGATACTACCTATATTAACTTTTCAAACATCTCCATTTTAAACACAATAAAGACGGTAACATTGTCCTGTTTATAGTAACAAGTTCAATCAACTAAGAGCACCGATGTAAAAATTAACGCTAGTGTATTTATTTTCAATTTGTATTATAGACATCGATTCAAAGGCCTGTTTTCTGTTCTGCGCTCTAATTGTAATTATATAAAAACGACTTATAAGAATTGGAAATTTCATCTTTATCATTTTCAGATATGTTTGTGCATTTTGAGGCATGCATGTAATAAAATTATATAATAGCTAATTTTAATAATATTCACATGCTAAAAGCTTCAATTTTTATTTACCTTAATGGTTTTTCTTAAAGCATCCGAAAAACTACACTTTGTAATGCAAAGTAATGCTAAAATATCACTATCACTATGATGACTTTGAATTTTGATATCACTTGTAGCAGAAGCGAGAAAGACTTCGCGCCCTTTGCACCCATGTAAATCAAATGGCGTATTTTTGCAGGAATAATGTAATTTGCCGTACTTGTATTTTACATATATTGCAAGAGCAATACAGTCGACATTCACAATTGCGGTGCCCGCATCGTCAATAGTTAAAGACGTTCTTTTTATCATTGCAAATTCTCGTCATCAGGTAAGATTAGATTGATTTCATTAAATTTAAATACTAACTACTCTTGAATTCTGTGATTGATCGTAATTTTATTAAACTTAATGTTAGTATCCGTACTTGTTAACAATCGTATGAAAGTTAGACTATAGACACGGAGCATAAAAATGCTTAGTTACGATTGTACCTCCAATTTATCCAATTAAGAGAAACACTTGGCCACTATCAAAGGAATTAATTAAATAAATGCAGGAATGGAAGGAGAGTTTTTAATAAAGTTTATATTCACTACCTAGTCTTTCAAAAAATGCAATTTTGTTCAATAAATTGAAGACATTTTTTTATCATTTATATTAATTATAAATTATCTGTATACAGTTGTAAAAATGTGTTTATTGTTTGACTTAGACAGAAAGCGTAAAACTAGATAAATGTACTTAATACGACGATATACAAGCATATAAATTAGGTTCATTTATTAAAATACATTATACTATATTTTCCAGCTTTTTCAATAAAGTATGCGTCCGATCTATAACACTGTTGATGAAGGGTCTATCGTTGGCATTTATGCATAGCATAAATTCTATTAGTTCGTGGAAATCCTATATTATAAAAAAAAAAAACTTGAGCATGTGCAAATCAAACAAGTATAAATATAGTTTTTATATTCAACATGAGGATAACTTAAAGTTTTATTTCCAAGCCGACGATTAATGATTTTACAAACAAAAATAAAAATTGTAAATAGGAAAGTTAGAGAAGCATTTAAAATGTGGTGCTAAAATTGGATGATGGGTAGATAGTGACAAATAAGGCTGTGTTATAGTTTGAGAAGATTATTTTAGATTATTAAAGAGTATTTAGAAAGTATTACAGTGTAATAGATAGATTAGTGGGTCATATTCTTAGACATGGGGGTATTGTGCCATTAGTAATAAGATGCTAGGATGAATAGCTATATGGAGATGAATAAATTGGCTCAGGAGAAATCGACTTGGTGTGCTTTTTCTAACAAATCCCGAGGAATAGTGACTAACTTAACAAAAGGGGGAAAATCCAATACGTGGTGATTCACATATCCTTAATTTATATTTAGAAGTGTATATAATTTCAACCAATAACTATAATTAAATGCATTTATTATTTGTATATTTTTATCATGCCTTTATAAAATACGAGAAAATTTCATCTTGAATAATCTTTAACAAAATGTTTCATTCTAGTTATTTAAACTGAAATAGTCGTACATGAAAGACCACTCTGTACACACACACACACACACACACACACACACACACATATATATATATATATAATTAAATACCTGAACATATGGCGTTATGGAAGGATAGCTTATATTTCCCGAGATGACCGCAAGAGCTACCGAATCCCCTCGTTCATATACAGGATCGTAAGGTGACTTGTAGTAACAGAATGCATATAACAGACATCCTAAGCTCTGAAAAATTAATATGCAAGTCTATATAATTTAATTATTATTGTGCAGCAATTTAATAACGACATGATAACGTTATTTCGCTCTTATCCAACTGAAATTAACTATAAATTTTTCGGAAAATACCCACAAAATTATATATAACGGTAATTATATTATAATAATTTTTATCATTTATCATATAACTCAAGAACGGTCAGAAATGTCTTGATATCTAGCAATCTGTAATTTGATTATATTGTATGTGCTTGGGCATAACATATGTAATAGTATCCGTATATGGTTTTAAATGAATTTTTATAAATTCTGTACGAATAGTTTACACATTGGAGTAAAATTCGCGTATATACAGTGGCGGCTCGTGCCATTTCAAGTATTTTTATAGTTTCCGGGAAAGTTTCACTGTGATTATTTTGTAGCAATAACGAAAGAAAATTTGTGGATTATTTGATCAAAATCCGGACGCGAGTAAATGACTTCTAATTCTGTTTTTATTCAAAAATGGATATGCATGACACACGGTTTCCAAAAGGTCCACTGGAAATTGTTTAGAAAATGTTGGCATCGATTTCATGTTAAATAACTCAGCGGCTTGTAGATGGCCACGATATGAGAATCATTTATGTTATATATATTTTTGTAAATGTCTCTTGTAAAACGCCGCGTAAATGTCCGGTTTTGAGGACTCCTTGCACAAGTTTGCGATAAAATTTTGCGATCAGGCAATGGCCTACCTAATTCTTTAATTTTTACTTTGTCCACAAGAGAAAGTCTACAAAACTCTATTTGCAATAAAGAACTAACACTATTCATTTTTATTAAATTATTTCTATTAAATATATTCTTGGAGAAACACGTGGAAAAATCGTACATACGTAACTCACAGAACAATGCAACTATATCTATATCAATTTTACTGTATACTAGGCTTCTCTGTTGGGACGCTAAAGAATCGTAGCCCAGAATAGCATAAACAACGATATATATTCTCGCTGTACAAGCAGCGTGACGTGACGTTGCTATGACTCATCCAAAGCCGCTGGAATGTTGTACACTAGTCGTTATACAGTACAAGCGGACCGAAGAAATAGAGAAGACATACTGCATACGGTCGCTCTCACCTATTGCTTGCAATAGAGTGAGATGAGTGCATATGCATTTAACTTGTACTGTGTGGCTGGGGGCGCTGGAATTTGTACTACATATTAACGATATAGCTATATTGCCAAGTATATGCAGTATAGCTATATAGCTATACTGCATGCCGTCGCTCTAACTCTAGCGCTTCCAACAAATAGGGCATATACATTTGACTGGTACTTGCTAGCTGCCATATCGTATGAGTCATGAGTGTTAGGTATATTCGCGGCGCAAGCTTTATCTTTTAGGAAAAATAATGCCGAGATAAAATATCGCAATACAATTATATATCTACGGTGATGCGCTCAGTGTTCAGGAGGGGCGCGCGGCCCTGCGGCCTGCATAAGGAACCGCCACTGTGTATATATATATTTACCAAAACCTACCCAAATATCAGTTCTCTGGTCTATGACGCAGTAGCTATCGACTTGGAATAGTTCCGGAGCTCTGTACGCCATAGAGCAGCGTTCCGCAGCTATGTCTTGTATATGTTGGGCGTCCTGGGTACCACATATAGTCACCTTAGCAACAGCTAAAGATCCCAAGTCCATCAGAATTGCACTTTCCGATTGTTCATCTCTGCATAAACACCAAATATCGATAATTAGAATTCTTAGGCCAATTATTACTTTTTTTTAGTTCACTTACGTAAGCATAACGTTAGCGGCTTTTAAGTCTCTATGAGCCAATGCTTCGGGTTTATAGGAGTGTAAATATTGCACAGCATTGCATACATCCAGAAATAATCTAAGAACCCTTCTTGAATCCAAGTAATCGCCAGTTTTACGAAGTGAATGCAGCAAATCATGCAGGGTGCCACGTTTATAATATGGTAATATTAGATATACTTCAGAGATTGAATTAATTACAATATCTGCGGATCCTTTTATCATAGAATCTATTAATTCTATAATGTTGGAATGTCGCATTTTTTTGCCATAGTTAATTTCATCGGTAGCAGTTTTTTGATCCTCAATACTGTGACATTTAATCCTTTTGAGAGCATATTTTCGCTTGGTTCGCGCATTTTCAACTAAATCAACCATACTAAAGCCGCTAAAATAACACGTCTAAAATATATATTTTTGTATGATAATTAAGTTAGTCCGTAATTTACCCTTGTCCCAAATTTTCAATAACGGAATATTTAGTCCCATTTATATTCACAGATTCTCTTGTACATATGCATCCCATTTTCACTATTAAGCTAAGTCCCAATGCATTCATTTTTATTCATTTATCTTGTTACGCAGCAAATAGGAATAAGTAACGTAAAGTTGTTAAATAAAAGTTTATAATCTAATCTGAATGTAACATCCGTACAAGTACCGATGATTAAACATCTGGTACAAATTTCATCTATTAAAACAGCAACTGCACACAACAGTAGCATACCTATTAAGCATATAGTTGGCAACCTTGTTACTTGTCAGTTGGCAGTATCTTTAACTAGCGTCTGTGACATAGCCAGGTATTACGTTGCAGCACCGCAGGGATGCTCTTATGTTCTATAACGTTAAATACTATACTCGTCATTACGTATTCCGCCCATAAGCCTAAACTATAATATTATTTTATTATTATTATTATTTTTTTATTTATTTATTTTTTTTTTTAATTTATTAATAGCAATCAATGCTAACATAGATACATAAACAGAGAAGAAAAAAAAAGAAAAATGTGTACATCAGTCATATATATATATACTTAAACATATAATATAATATGTAAATACAATATCAATATCAAATAACCATACAATATACTTAAACATCTAATGTAACATGTAAATACATTATAATCATATAATTATATACTTAAGCGTCTAATCTAATATAATGTACTAATTTTTGCTTAAAAACTAATATTGATTTAGAGTTCCTAATATCCCCAGGAAGACTATTAAAACATACGAGTCCCTTGTGGAGTAGCATTTTTTGTGTGGCACTTTTGTTTACTCTTTCTATGTATAATTTATTTGAGTTTGCACCTCTTGTATTATAATTATGTATTTCTTTAGCGAATTTTAACATGTCACTTAGATAGTTGGGGACTAATTTATGTACAATTTTATAAACAAATGTCATGGATTGTAGATACAGACGTTGTGAAATGTTTAACCATTGTAGGCATTCTAACATTGATTTTATACTGGTGTATCTATTACAATTTAGAATTTGACGCATTGCCCTATTTTGTAATTTTTGTAGCGATTCAAGATATTCCTGATTGACATAGTTTAATATTGTGGGACAGTATTCAAAATATGGGGCTATAATCGATTTATAAATAACAATTCTATTATTGAGGCCTACATTTTTACAAATTCTGCCAAAGTAATTTACTCGTTTGGTAATTTTGTCAACAAGGTATTCACAATGTGCATTAAAGTTGAGGTTATTATCAATAATAAGGCCTAAATATTTCATATGACTAACTATTTCTATGTCGGTATTATTTATACTAATATTAATATCTATATCTACATCTATTTTCTTATTATTAAAAAGTAGAGCTTTGGTTTTATTAACATTTAAGAATACACTATTGCACTTCAACCACTGTTCAAGAATTCTCAATTCGGTATTCATTAATAATTCTACTTCTCTAACACTGTTACCACATACATATAAAACAGTGTCATCAGCAAATAGATTTACATTTTCTGGATCAGTTAAACTACTAGCTATGTCATTAATATATACAAGAAACAATAAAGGTCCTAAAACCGAGCCTTGCTGTACACCATAACTATTGTTAAGGTTTGTTGAGGTAAATTCACCAATTTTTGTCTTTTGATTTCTATTTGAAAAATAGCTTTTAAACCATTTAAGAGCATCATCTTTAATTCCTATATTAAGTAGTTTTTGTAGTAAAATATTTCTATCTATTGTTTCGAATGCTCTCTTGAAATCTAGAAAAACCGCAAGAAAAAATTTGCCTTCATCTAACAATACTTAATATAACACATAACGCTAAATAGTATAGTTTTTTGGTATACCCGTCATTATATATAAAGTCATAGCGTTCATAAAGTTCACTATACGTAAACGAAACGTTGTGTGATGTGGAAAAATTAGATTGCGTGTAATCCGCGATGTAACCAATATTAAGATTAGATATTAATAGATTAATATTGGAAAAATAAGTGAAAGGTATAACGAAAAAGTGAAATGGTATCTAATGAGACAATTAGGGACAATATAGATAGGGAATGGATGGAAATTAGGGATGTGTTGACTACAGCAGCAAAAGAAGTATTAAAAACGAAGAAAAGGGCACATGAAAATGAATGCATAACAAAAGAAATAGTTAACCTGATAGAGGATGGAAGGAAAGTTAAAAATATAAATACAGAAGCACAACTAGGCAGATATAGGGAACTAAAGTACTTAATTAATAATAAATGTAAGTTAGCGAAAGAATAATGAATTTATATCCATGTGATATAAAATTATACTCAATAAAATTGGTTGCCAGGTCATTTTCGTTGTTTTGAGCATTTTTTAATTTTGACCAGAATCGACCAAAAACTGAAAATTTTCAAAGGGTCAAGATTCCAACTTCAAATTGGCATATATATGATCTTTTAAAAACAATACAAATTAAAAATTACAAATTACAAATTATAAATTAACGAAAATAACAAGTAACAGTAAAAAATATTGGTTTGTGAAATCTAAAATAACCAAAAATAAATAAATAAATAAATAAAGTAATAATAATAAATTTAAAAATAGTTTTTATTATTATATATTATATATTACTATATATATTTTATTATATATTACTTCTGTCATGTAGACTTATTTATTTAATAGTATATCAATCACGATTCGTGACAGAGGTATTTTATTTAGTTTTTATCTTGTGCTGCTGAAGATGGGGGCATAGCGCTTGAAATGTACAGCTAGCTACTTAATGCTTGTTACGGTATTTGGGTGATATTCTATATTATGATAATTATCATGTCCATAATACGTGAATTAATAATCATATTTATCTAAAATACAATAGAATATACAAGGCTCGAGTCAGTATCAACTATTATATTGTATAACGCATTACCAGATAGCATTAAGAAACTTGATCAAAAAACATTTAAGAAAAAAGTGAAGACGTATTTATTAAACACAGCGTTTTACTCTGTAAATGAATTATGTATGGCAAAGCACGACATTATAGTATCTAAATAAATTTGTATATGTCCAAATATGTTTATCAAATTTGATATGATTTGAAATATATATATGAAGCAAACGCTTATATATATATGTATAACCATAAAATTGAGATGTTAATGTTATACCAGATATAAGAATCAATGTGATTTAAAAATTCTTAATATTTTGGATAACAAAACTTTGTACTTTGTACCGATATCAAACTGACATGTGTAAATTTTGCCCTATGTAAAACAATGGCACGAAATAAACTATTAACTATATTTTGGAATTTAGGCTTATTGGCGATATGGTATTTCGCTATATGCGTAAGGACGAGTATGCTAAATGTTGTTTATACCAGGCGATGCCGATTGCTTTTACCCTAGCTGGCCTAAACCAAACCCAAACGAATAGTAAATTGAACTATTGTGGAATAGAAAACCTAGAAATTTAAGTGTCAACACGTAGGTCAAGAAATCATAATATTATTTATGAAATTTTTTATAAACTACTTAACAAATATCTACATTGAGGCTGAGGATTCAAACAATAACTATTAATTTTTTAATTTTTTGAGTGCAATTTCTTACGCTACTTCAGGTAGTAGTGTTTTTAAATGAGGCGAAGGAAGATGGCAGCGTACGCATTTGGCATATAATATTCAAAATATTATTATATATTATATAAATCGGTATTTTTTAGATTGTTACAATAAGAAGCATATATATATTTCCAATTTGAACGGCCAATTTCATAAGAAAACGGTTGCAAAATGATTTCGATCTGCAGAATATGCCTGAACAACATATCAGGCGAAGATATGAAATCCAGACGCCTTATAGATTTTCATTCGTATTATAAGCCACAAAAAGGAATTTGTAACATTACATTCTTCGATGTCGTCTCATCTTGCTTGCCGAATATGGTAATTATATATACTTTCAAATACAAAGATACTTAATAACTTCTTTCAGAATTTGCACATCCCAATCGACGGTATGCCCAAAGTATGTGGATCCTGTTGCAGTAAAATCGTCGGATTGTTTACCTTGAAACAACAGAGCTTCGAGATTGAAAAACTACTGTTACAATTCGTACAATTTCAGAATAGCTTCGACAATTGCGTCAATAAACCCATAAAATTGGCGGACGTAGCTTCTATGTATGGTAGTGTTTTTAAGAACCAATATACACGCGTAGTTGTAGTGGATTTGTTGAAACAATTGCATTCGGCTTGTAAACAACAAGATATAAGTATTGAGCCATCAGAGGATGAAAACCGTATATCGTACGAATCGAATATATTGAACACTGAAGAGTTCAAGTCGATCATCAGTAACAATAAAGATGCGATGATCTTAGTTGTAGAGAAAAATGTAGATTATATGAACCCTGGTTTAAAAGAAGATGTCCATCTTCACGCAGGGAAGAATTCGCGGGATAATACCGAAATTAATGATTTAATGCACAAAAGAAATTCAATGACTGCTGAGGTATATGTTTTCAGTTATATAGGGTAAAATTATTTTTCTAATTTGCGTTTGTAATAAAGCTATTAACGAACCCAAATGAGTTCGTTTATAGCGAATTTGAGTTCGCTTATAGCATAGGGCAATTTACTGTTTCAAAGTTGGTAGCTCTGTTTGCCAGTTATCAAACGTCAAACTACAATAGAAAGCAACAAATAAATGTACAATTGTACGTCAAACTATAAAAGAAAGCAACAAATAGGTTAATTTAAATTTATTTGACAATTTATTTCAAATGTTCCAAATGTGCCAATAGTTACTATCAACAGTCAAAAAATTCCCTAAATAAAAAAATGTCGATATTTTATTTAAAAAGGGCATAAAAGACGCAAATTAGAAAAAATAGTATAAAAAACTCATTTCATAAGTCATTTATAACAATCGTTCTTTAGAAAACGAGCACTCGTTTTCTAAACTTGAACTCGTGCAATAAGACCTGCCTTATGAAATTCGTTCTTTAATATACTATTTTTCTAATTTGCGTTTCTAACAGAGCTATTAACGAACCCAAATGAGTTCGTTTATAGCGAATTTGAGTTCGCTTATAGCATAGGGCAATTTAGTGTTTCAAACTTGGTAGCTCTGCTTGCCAGTTATCAAACGTCGAACTACAATAGAATGCAACAAATAGATTGATTTAAATTTGGCCCTGAAATGTACAATTGTACGTCAAACTATAAAAGAAAGCAACAAATAGGTTAATTTCAATTTATTTGACAATTTATTTCAAATGTTCCAAATGTGCCAATAGTTACTATCAACAGTCAAAAAATTCCCTAAATAAAAAAATTTCGATATTTTATTTAAAAAGGGCATAAAAGACGCAAATTAGAAAAAAATAGTATAAAAAACTCATTTCATAAGTCATTTATAACAATCGTTCTTTAGAAAACGAGCACTCGTTTTCTAAACTTGAACTCGTGCAATAAGACCTGCCTTATGAAATTCGTTCTTTAATATACTATTTTTCTAATTTGCGTTTCTAACAGCTATTAACGAACCCAAATGAGTTCGTTTATAGCGAATTTGAGTTCGCTTATAACATAGGGCAATTTAGTGTTTCAAATTTGGTAGCTCTGCTTGCCAGTTATCAAACGTCAAACTACAATAGAAAGCAACAAATAGTTTGATTTAAATTTGGCCCTGAAATGTACAATTGTACGTCAAACTACAAAAGAAAGCAACAACTAGGTTAATTTAAATTTAATTGACAATTTATTTCCAATGTTTCAAATGTGCCAATAGTTACTACCAACAGTCAAAAAATTCCCTAAATTTTTAAATTTCGATTTTTTATTTAAAAAGGGCATAAAATACGCAAATTAGAAAAAATAGTATAAAGAACTCATTTCATAAGTCATTTATAACACTCGTTCTTTAGAAAACTCGATGCTACGCACCTCGTTTTCTAAACTTGAACTGAACTCGTGCAATAAAACCTGCCTTATGAAATTCGTTCTTTAATATACTATTCAAAAGAATTCTAGGAACAGTGACTAATTTTCAGCATGAATACAATTAATTTACGTAATGTTCTTTCTTAGACATGGTTTAAGATGTCGCAAACCAATCTCTTACCGAAGGAGCACCGAAAAAGTGAAATTCAGAAGTCAGTAAACTTGCCAATGAATGAACAAATTTCACCAAATACTACAAAAAACTGTCAAACGTCTTGTAACATTTTACAAGAAACTTGTATACTTCCTAATCAAGAAATATCGCCCAATATTGGCGCGGAATGTTTGGTCACAAATGAGCCAGAAAATGGAGTATTAAATGAAAAAAATCCAACAAGTTATAATGGTCAGGATTTACAACATGAAGAATGTACAAAGATGTGGAATGTTTCATCTAAGAGGAGTTTCGCACGTATTTCGTCCACCAACGTTTCCGATTTTGTAAAAGAATTTAAGACAGCAAAGCAAAAGAATAAAACTATATCCGAACTGCCGTCAAAAAACAAGACTAAAAGCTTTTTAAACGGATCGAAGACGAATATAAAGGAATCGTTAAATAAGAATATAAAGATTAGCGAAAATGGAAGTTTAAATAATGACGTAGAAAACGAAATTGTAAATGAAGCGTCACTTGATAAGATAAATCATGATGCATCCACTGAAGCAATATTCAACGAAGCCGAAGAGGAAATCGAAAATGAAATATTTAGTAGTGACTTGGACATGAATGAATTAACGAATAAAACAAATTCTGGTTCGAATGTAACATATCAATGTAAAATTTGTGAGATTCACTTTTTGAATGAAAATGAGTACCAAGTGCATTTGTGCTGCACGACAACAGTTCAATGTGAGGTTTGCAACGTTCTCTTTGAGAATGTAGAAAGATGGAAGCAACATATTTGCACGGAGTCTTCGGATCATTTAAATAGTATGCTCATAATTTATCTGCGATTCTTTAATTTATAAAGTGAAACATTTATTTTAGGTCAGATTAATACACATAGTACCCAAAACTCCAAGGAAAAACTTTTTCAATCAGTGTTTATAAAACAATCAGATTTTGATGATCAGTTGGATTTACATTTGAGTATGTATATTTTAAATTCGCTGTAAGAATTCCGAAAACAAATTATCAAGATATTTTAAAAAGAATTACAGGGTACTATAATGTCTTATAATTGTATTTTTTTATTATTATTATACGAATCTTCATGATTCTAACGTTTTTATAATCTTCTATTATATATAATAAAATATTAACCATTTGCACTCGTCATGACTTTAAGACTTAAGTCTAAAGTTTTAAGAAATTAATTCACTATTTTGTTTATTTTATTTTAAAGAATATAATACATAAATATAATAGTGATACCATACATTATACACCCGACCAGATACACAAAGTTTGCTTTTTTAATTATATATACACAATATTTAAAAAATTGTCACTACGGTATTAAATAAGTGTTTATAATATAACCCAAATACCGTGACTCAAAGCATTTAATATATAGATGCGCATTTCCGAGGTTATGCTCCCATCATTAGTAGCACAAGAATAAACTAAATAAAATACCTCTCACTAACTATAAATTGCTATACAATTGTATAGATTAGTAGAAAATTGTATAGATTCTATACAACTATATATACAACACTTTTTCGAAATTAACTTGCTTATTTATTGATCAATATTAAAGGATTTATATGAATATTAACATTTTTTAAATTATTTCTTATTTAAAAGCTCAATCACCGATGGATGTAATTACTGACAATTATACTTGCGAAATTTGTGATATGGATTTTTTTACAAAAACCGATCTCACGGATCATGTAGCAGCATCACATGTTTCAATTACGGACAAATATACTAATAAAATTCAGGAAGAAATGAATCCGAACGCGCAGCAAATGTCGCTGACTCAAACATCGGATCTAAAAGAAGCTTCACCACCTAAGCCAGAAGTAAACTTAAATTTATCACTTGGGGAAGACAACGAACAAAAGTTCAAATGTAATAAATGCCCGTTAACATTTGGTAAGTGTAGCATGTTTGGGAAGTATTAGAAATATTAAACATTTTATTTCATTTTAAAAATTATCACTACGGTGTTAAATATTAGTCTAGAATATCATCCAAATACCGTAACTTAAAGCATTAAGTAGCTAGATGTACATTTCGAAGGCTATGCCCCATCTTCAGTAGCACAAGATAAAAATTAATTAAAATACCTCTGTCACGAATCGCGTGACAGAGGTATTTTAGAAGCATTTAAAATATGGCATATAATATGACCTATAAATCTTTTAAAACAATATAAATTAATAATTAACGAAACTGACAAGTTTAGGTTTGTCAAACTTAAAATAACAAAAAAATAATAAATAAAATAAAAATAAATTTAAAAAAATATTTTTATTTTATTTATTATTTTTGAATAATGAGTTATTCAGAAGATGAGGATTGAATAGCTGGATGAAGTTGCAAATGAAGAGTTTTGGAGTTAGTAGAGTTACTTTAGAAAAAGAGAAGTAGTACAGCATAAGAGAGATAGATTAATAGATGATATTCTTAGACATGGGGGTATTGTGCAAGTAGTTAGAGAAGGTAAAGTAGTTTCTTTTCCTTTCCTATAGTCCACGCCTCACACCCGTACGATGCTACACTCCACACATATGCCTTTAGTAATCCTTTTCTAATGCCCAAGTCAATATTTGATCTTAAATTCGACTCCTATTCTACGAATGCCTTCTTACTCTGTGCCATCCTACATTTGATGTCTATCTTACTTCGGTTATCCTTTGCAATCCTACTTCCTAAATAATGTAATAATAAGTCTGAGTAAAACAAAGTCTGACACTTCTTTTATGATTTTCTCTTATTATAATCTTCATCTTTCGCTTGCATTCCTTATCACACTTCATCACTTTGATTTTGCCTATATTTATTTGCATGTTATAATCGCTAGTCATTACCACTATTTTTAATTAATATTTTTAAATGATAAATCATTTTTTAGGAAACGAAAATTTGTTATCGTTACATATGAATGAGCACTTGAATTTATTCCGTAAGGACTTTTACAAATGCGACAAGTGTGACAAGCAATTTCAGTACGCCCATCTTTTACGACGACATAAAAATGTACATTCGCCACGTGAGTGTCTCATATGTGGCCAGTCGTTCGCTTTATCCCATAACTTGCACGCGCATATACTTTTGCACACATCAACACCGCCAACCGACTGTGGGCGAGAGAGTACCAATGCTGACTCATTATCAATCACCACGTCACCATTAAATGCTAACGCATACCCATTAGAGATCAACACGGCCGCATTATCTTCGAGGAGCAACCAATCTCCGGTCGACCAAGCAAACTTCAATTCAATTCAATGTGGTGAATCGTACAAAGTAAGTAATCAAATATTTAAAGTAGACTAACATGTAAAAAGACAACATACTACAATGTTTAAAACAAAAATATGTTCAAAACTTGGAAAATTAAAAAGACTATTAAAAAATATATATTTTCAAAATGTTCATTTTTATTGTTTGTATTTCTTTGTAGGATAAATATGAGCTAGAATGTCATGCAGAGGACCATATGATTGACATCAAATTCGAGTGCGATATTTGCTATGATGTATTTCCTTCTCGGCCTGCATATCGAATGCATAAAAACACAAATTGCCCGGGCGATGTCTTAAAGCATGAAATGGTTATTCACAATGATCAGAATAGTATCATCAATGATGACAACGATGCAGAATCTCTTGAACCAGTACGCAGACGCATTGGAAATACCGTGTTTACGAAGCGTAATGCTTCAACCGAACTATATCAATGCCGATTATGTCCAAAAAAATTCATAAGTAAGTAATATATAATGAATCTCCATTTTTACTCCAGTTGCTAGTAGTTTAGGAATATAATAGTCATTCAATTTTTCTTCCATTACATTACATATTATAAAAGCACTACTTTACTATAATTTGAATGATAATACCATATAGTAGTGCTGGGAATGGTTCCGGTAAACCGGTGCACCGGTTTATTTTTTATCGAAAACCGGCAACCAAGACAATCTCGGTTCACCGATTTTCGGTGAAAACCGGTTTTCGATTAGCACTGGTACGCACCGACTATTGATTCATACGAAACCGCGTTGGTGGTTGGTACGGTATGATAGCCACTATGCTCTGTTCATTTGGCAATGGATCTTACTCTAGCTATTCAGAATTATGAAGTTTATGCAAGTTGATTTCTATTAGAGCAGCAGAGACAAAGCTCTACCATAGTTACTACTCTAGTAGATATTAAATATTAAATAATATGATAGTATTAAGTATTTTAAACCATTTGAACTTAAAATAAGCTTAAAAAACTTAATCTTAAAATCCTAAAATAATCTTAGGCAAAGATTTAATCCTAAGGTAGATTTCCAAAGCAAAGATTCTGATCTAAAGTGAAAAACGAAACAAAATATGCGATTATTAAATTGAAAAATATATAATTTCATGCTCATTATACTGGTGTTGGTTCAGAATAAAAAAAATATTAAAAAACAGTTGACCACAGCAAAATGATAATGCATATAGAGTTATAGAGAGTAATTTTACATAAGTTTACATTCACTAAGCATGTAAGTCTCTAAGCATGTAGAATTTTATTAAAAATGCAATTTATTTATCCCTTGCAGACGAAATCGCAGTAACAAAATAAACACGTAGATAAGATATGATTCCACAATTATACAGTATTGATACGTCTGTTCTTTTTCGATAATTTTTCGATAATTTTGATGAAAATCGACCTCTGTTCTTTTTCAATAATTTTTCGATAATTTTGGTGAAAATCGACCTCTGTTAAAGAAAAGTTAAGAAAAGAAAAGAAAAGAAAATAAGTATATTGCACTGTGCATTGTGCATTAAGCTGCATCTTGATATAACAATTCATTATCTATGAGTTCAGTGGCGTATCAACTATTTAAGAGTGGTTAGCAAAAATTGTATTGTCCCCCTAAAATGCGCCGCAATGAAAATCAACAGGGATATACCTCTGTTCTTTTTCGATAATTTTTCGATAATTTTGATGAAAATCGACAGGTTCTTTTTCGATAATTTTTCGACAATTTTCATGAAAATCGACTCTGTTCTTTTTCGCTAATTTTTCGATAATTTTGATGAAAATCGACCTCTGTTCTTTTTCAGTAATTTTTCTATAATTTGGGTGAAAATCGACCTCTGTTCTTTTTCGATAATTTTTCGATAATTTTGATGAAAATCGACAGGTATATACCTCTGCTCTTTTTCGATAATTTTTCCATAATTTTGATGAACAGCTTACCTAACAGATTTTTCCTTATTTTATTTTATATAAAATTTTATTGGGATAAAATTAATAACACAAATAAGTAAAGTGACCATACGTCCCGCTAATAGCGGGACAATCCCGATTTTCGGTAATTTGTCCCGCTTAAAGATAAAAATCATTATTTCCATGCTTACTACAAAAGTTTACCATTTACGCGTATAAAAAAATTCTGCTGAGCGGCTCGACAGATTTCAATGATTTTGGTGTTATATTAAAGCGATATGTCTATTTTTGCCCATTTTGTTCAAAATTTAAGTGTTTTGCTACATTGGTCGGAAATTGAAAATTAAGAATGACTAATTTTCCTCTACATTCATATAGACTTGTATATCATAATCAAAGGCATAGCGGCCATTTGTCATGTACAATCGAGTCAAAGAAATAATCAATAATTGTGGCTTAAAGTGTCTGATTTAAAATTATTCTAGGCGAGACCTGGCGATGCTATATATATATATAATTTATTTTTAAATACATTTCTTATATTTTTTAAATATTTAATTTTAATTTTTGTCAAATATTTTATAACAAATTATGTTGGATTTATGAATTACAAAATAAATACACAATAGCGTCCTCAAACAATCGGTCGATTTTCTTTTTCAGTTTTTAAACTACATTTATGTCTGATTTGCAATATTCTTGGCAGTAGGTGTACTAGTGTATAGATAAAATTCGGATAATAAAAACGCGTTTCTTGATAACGAATACTCCACTAGAGCGAGAACTTTCTCAGAAAACGGCGAAAGTCTCGCTTCAACCAATGCAATCAACTTTTTCGAGTTTATATTCTTCGCTTCAACTTATCGTTCAGGGTGCCATTGAAACTGCCCATATAAAATAGCATGTACAAAGATGGGATTGCATTCACGTAACCATGCAGTTAGACTTGAATTCCTCGCCGCGTTCGTCGAGAATAAATAGTGTGTAATCTGTGTGTGTGTTTATCGTCGTTGTCGCACACACATCTAATATTAAAATATGTAGATGGCCATACCAACACGATCAGCAACTGTAAATTAATACGCGATGTTAATTGCGTGTTCAATTTCAAGGTTAGCATTTAGAAACATTTTTATGTGGACTGTCCATGCTAAGATTATAAATTTTTATTAAACGTGACAAAATGATTGAATGGGACATTTTCTAATGGGAAATGATAATTTTGATGAAAATCGACAATCTTTTTCGATAATTTTTCGATAATTTTGATGAAAATCGACAGGTATATATACCTCTGTACTTTTTCGATAATTTTGATAATTTTGATAAAAATCGACAGGTATATACCTTCTTTCTAAATAATTAATATAAATAATAAAAGCGTAATAGCATTGTATACAAGTAATTGAATAAGTACATTGGTAGGAAAAATATTAAAAAAATAAATAGAAAGAAAATATATAACAATTTTTAATAAATTTGACTAAATTCCCAATATAAAAGTGCGAATATAAAGAGATATAAGGCGAAATTCTTTTGTAAAAATATTGATATTGTAAATTATGTTTAGTCATGTCCGCTATATGCAATCACAGATTATATATATTTATCCTCAACTATAAAGATTAGTTGGAAACTGCATGAACATTACAATGGAATGCATTTGAAGAACTTTGAAAACTAAAGTACACTTGAAATTATATTGATTTACGTTCATTCTAAATTTATAAACAATTACGCGTTTCTAAAGAATTTTTTAAATTTTCGATATAAAATTGCGGAATTTTACACATTGTCCAGTGACTGGCGCAAGCTCTGCGCGTGCAATCCTAGATTCAGTATATGCGCCAAGCTCATCATCTATTTTACACAGTGCAGTGTACTGCACAGAAGCAACGCCACTGTATCAACGTGTTGGTAAATTGAATTGATACGTTACTACAAAGCAGTGCGTTGATTCGAAGCAACGCGGTTTGGTAAGATTCAGTAGTCCAGTGCAAACCTAAAACCGGTTTTCACCGAAAATCGGTTTTCACCATAAAGCGGTTTTCACCGAAAATTGGTGAAAACGGTTAGTCGGTGAACCGGTGAAAAATCGCTTGTACCGGTTTCCGGTTTGATTGGCAAATATTCCCAGCACTACTATATAGAGTGTCACTGAAATTCATATTTTTGCAATTATTAATGTATTAGTATAATTAAATGTAAATTTATTATTTATCTATCTTATAAATGTATAAGGTAGATGATTACCATTTCAGTACCAATAAAACGAATAATACGCAAGAGAATGAGTGACACAGATTATTATTGATCTGATTGTTATGAATAATTTGCAGAAGATAATCTTTGAAACACGCATGTAAATATAAATGCTTAAGTCGCGGTCTTTCGGTATCCCATTACTTAACGCGGTAAAAATTAATTTGCTAAGCATATTATTTATCTTCATTAAGAAGTATTCTCATCGCGATGCGAAAATTTGTACACTTTGGAAATGTTAATTTAAAAAATATATTGGTGTACTGTGTGATGGATGGATAGAAAAAATCAAATTTTACAATAAAGTTTATACGTGGGTGTTATGAAATGTAGGTAGTTATTTCCAATACTTTCTTTGTGTAAAATTGTTCGAGTAAAATATAATTACTAATAATTATTTAAACTTCTTTACCGTAGGTCAGAAGTTTATTATGAATCATTTCCGTACTCACAAGAAAAAACCACCGGCCTTGCATCATTGCAAAAATTGCGGGATCGGATTTGCTAAAATAAATATTTTAAGGAAGCACGTCGCTATAAAGCATCCTGTTGATCGCCAAGAATTAAGCGACCAAAGAATCAGTGATTAGTTATTGTAAAAATTGTTTCATTGCCTAGTTAGGTATTTTAAAATGATCAATACAGTGTTAAATAATAGTATAGAATATCACCCAAATACCGTAACTTAAAGCATTAAGTAGCTAGATGTACATTTCGAAGGCTATGCCCCCATCTTCAGTAGCACAATATACTAGGTATAAAATATACTAAATAAATTACCTCTCACGAATCGTGATTGATATACTATTAAATAAATAAGTCAATATGACGGAAGTATTTCAAAAATAGCATATAATATGACCTGTAAATCTTTTAGAACAATATAAATTAATAATTAACGAAATTGAGAAGTAACAACAATAAACATTGGTTTGTCAAACCTAAAATAACTAAAAATAAATTTAAAAATAGTTCTTTTTAAATAAATTAAATAGACGAGATAAAATTGGCCTTGAATCTAAATTCATTAAATTAGACTTAGATTTATGCATGTATATACTTTCATAAGCATTGTATAACAATCATAAGCATTGTATAACAATAATTATTACTGACACAGGTATTTTATTTAGTTTTTACCTTGTGCTACTGAAAATGGGGGCATATCCTTCGAAATGCGCATCTAACTATTTAATGCTTTGAGTAACGGTATTTCAAAAATATTCTATACTATTAGTTAGCTATTGATTTAGTTATTGTATAGTCAAATTAATTGCTTCATAAAAGTTCTATTTTGAAAAAAGAAGATCGTAATCTTATAATTATAAGAAACTTTTTTAATTCTATGTATATTCATTGCAGTACAATTTCATCTTAGATTATATTTTAACTTGAATATAAACTTAAGTGATAACTTTTATAAATGTTATTTTATATCGTTAAATTTATATAAATGAACCAGTGCGATTGAAAAGGGTCCTGTACATAATTATATACATATATATATAAATTACGATGTTTCTGTTTCTTTTGACATTTCGAACACACTCCTAAATATTTCGCCCTACACTTGATCATTACTCTCCTTTGGATTATCTATGCACCAGGACTGCTCATCGTATAGCCAACAAAATTGAGTCCATATATTTATAGCAGAATATAACATTTTTTAGGTGAAAAATTAGTTTAAATTTTTAGCTTCGATTTACATCTCCAAGTATAACATTTCAAAATAAATTATTCCCTTACACTTTATCGATAAAGAATATGATTATTGTAGCTTTTATGGCTCTATGTATGATTTGGTCAATAAGACTGCGATTATTAAATAATAACTACAGCATCAAATTTATTCAGAACGTTTGTTTTTATATAAATCTGTAATTGAAAAAATACAGTATATCTAAAATATTTTATTTTTACGATAATTTAAGGAAATAAATGAGCTTAGAAAGGATTGGGGGAAAATTGTAACTTAAATCGTTACAAGGTATTTGATAGTTTGATTTACTTAATGACCGGCTCGTTTGTTTAATCAAATTTTAATAATTCGGTTTGGGAGGGGAACTCCTCATGTTATATACCTTAATTTATCATTCTTGTCATTTCACATAGTGCTAATAAGCCTAAATTGCAAAATACCACCAAATAGTATAATTTTTGGTACATGCGTCATTTTCAAAACTCCTGTTTATTGATGCAAACTCGATTTAGTATATGCAACCAATAGTTAGTTAAATAGTCCTCAATCCTAAGGATTGGTTGGAAACAGCACGCCACTCCGATCTAGCCTGAGCTAATTCCTCCACTATCTGACCCACATACTCTAATCTAGGCCTACCTACCCCTTTATTTCCCTCTACTTCCCTTCTATAACAAATTGCATGTCACATCTCATCACTTTGGTCTTGTCTTTATTTATATTTATGTTATAATCCCTAGTCATTACTTCCTGCATACCATTTAATACATGTTATAAATTCTGCTCTTTCTTCCAAGAAGCTATATCGTGGGCGAACCTCAACGTATATATTTCCTCTATGAATTTCACACCTACACTATACTCTTCTTTTAATTTGTTTATTGCATCTTATATATAAATACAGATTAAATAACAACATTCTAACTATAAATTGTGTCTTAATATCAAAATAAAAAAGCAATGATAGTTGCCAAGTGCAGCTAATTTACTATTTAGTTTTGGTCTTATTTGCACTGAAAAATTATTATAGATATTTATTATAGCAAGTATATATTTTTATATCGACTTGTTCCGTCTAGTCATTTGTAAATTCTTATTGGTGGTAAGCGCAATAATAAGTATATTTCACCCAAATACCGTAACAAGCATTAAGTAGCTAGATGTACATTTCAAGGGCTATGCCCCCATCATCAGTAGCAGAAGATAAAACTAAATAAAATACCTGTCACGAATCGTGATTGATATACTATTAAATAAATAAGTCAACATGACAGAAGTATTTCAAAAATGGCATTCTATACTAACAAGTAACAGCAAAAAATATTGGTTTGTGAAATCTAAAATAATCAAAAATAAATAAATAAATTTAAATATAAATTTTAAAAAAAGTATATTTCATATTATGTAATATGAGTGGATACCTTTTACAAATAAATTTATGTATGAAGTTGGAGTAAATCGTACGTCTTGTATTTAGGTTATATTTTGATGAAATTTTTCAATGTACAAAAAAGTTATTTATTACAATAGCATATTTGCGTATGTGAATTGAATTTGTGTTTCAAATATAATGGTAAATGTTATGAAAGGCATTCTTGTGAAATGGTAAATTATAGTTTATTTTATTCTAAGTAATCAAAATCATCCGGAATCCCAAATTGTTTATCAATCACATCATTTTCCATAAAGAATTTGTTCTTACACCACGATCTTATATTAAAGATATTATCCGTCCATCGATTAGCAGCATCTTTTAAAACCTGCGGGGACAAATATACAAGTTGTTTAAGGTATTGAAAATAATAAGTATGTGACAGTCTTTAGGAAACTGTATAAAACATCTTGTTGAAACCTCACATACATGTAAATCAGATTTACGGTTTTTATACTCGGTAGGATCGGTGTCTTTCAAACTTTTTAATCGTTTAATCAATTCATCCCGTTCAAGTTGCAGATCGGAAATAGAATTCAAAATTTGGTTCTTTTCTGTAGAATTTTCTTTGGCCGTCTGAAATAAATAAATGTTAACTTTTAAAATACATTCCATGAAAGTTTTGACAAATTTTTAACTTTTTGAAAATTATCACTACGGTGTTAAATTTTAATATAGAATATTACCCAAATACCGTAACAAGCATTAACTAGCTAGTTGTACATTTCAAGCGCTATGCGCCCATCTTCAGTAGCACAAGATAAAACCAAATAAAATACCTCTGTCACGAATCGTAATTGATATACTATCTAGATATATATAAATATATAAAAATATCTAGATAGTATATCAATCACGATTCGTGACAGCTATGTTATTTGGTTTTATCTTGTGCTACTGAAGATGGGGGCATAGCGCTTGAAATGTACAGCTAGCTACTTAATGCTTGTTACGGTATTTGGGTGATATTCTATATTATGATAATTATCATGTCCATAATACGTGAATTAAAAATCATATTTATCTAAAATACAATAGAATATACAAGGCTCGCGTCAGTATCAACTATTATATTGTATAACGCATTACCAGATAGCATTAAGAAACTTGAAATGTACATCTAGCTGCTTAATGCTTGTTACGGTATTTGGGTGATATTCTATATTAAATTTTTTAACTTGTTTTATAAATACATATATGTATACACTTACTGCTTGCGTATCTATAGTTTCTTCAATTATTTTCAACTTTTTTTTAGATGCCTCGTACTGTTCAGTTAATTCTTGTAGCTTTCGTTTTTTGGCATTCTTCGCCTTGCTAATATAAAAATGCATTTTAAGGTACATTAAATTACATTGTCAGTTAGTATACCTGGGAAAGGCCCAGAAGTATGTAGACTGTCCAATCTTGTCGGTATCTACTAAGCCATCGTCTACAAGTTTCTGAATAACATCTTTTACGGAATTAGCAATGATTCCTTTCTCTTGTGGAGCAATTTTCTCTAAATCCTATTTAATAATATAAACAGAGTTCACTAATATAAATCCAGCAGAAATTTTCAAATTTTGTGGCTTCAATTTTCAAAGCTTAAGAAAAAATATAAGTATCTTATATATTTTTTCTTTCACGATCCAGGATTCTATTAAAGAACTACATTATATGAGAAAAAAAATCGCTTATTAGTATTTAAAATAAATACATAGAAGTTGAGATTTTTATTTGAGAATAAAAACGCGATAAAATGTGTTTACTATATCTATGCTGGTGTATATATATATATATATATTTTTTTTTTTTTTCTTCAAAAATTATAGACTTAATTTAGTAATGCTTATTGATTAAAGAGAAAAATACCACTACCTTTAATTGATAAAATTGTTTCTTCTCGTAGAACAATTGCAGCATACGAGTTCTTTTTTCATCTGCACTAACTCCTTTTCTAGACATATTTTACCATTAATTTCGTGTTTCAGTGATCCTGCGATGAAACAGTTCTTATTACATCTAGACGAGACAAATAAATTGGGCAGAAAATTCATCATCCAAGATTTAGACGAGAGTCACTTATTTATTTCGACGGATATATTGGATACATTACAAGCGAAGATTGACGATTTAATGGATCAAATAAGTTTCCCACTGGTCGACAAGAATACTTAAATAACAGAGTTGCGTGCGAGAAAGTATCATTGATTACCATAGTGATTCAAGCCATTTCGAAAATGACGAATATGACTTTATTAAAACAAAAACGCGGTTCTAATCGCGTGAAAGAAAATGAAAGGCGCCAAATCATCGATCCGAGCAGTCGTCGACGACGAATTCGGAAGATGATGGAAAGTCTTGAACGTGATAATGCACACGACGATCCACACGCAGATTTAGTTATGAGCAAGAAGGTACCCCGCTTTGAAGATTCATTGGAATCTCGTACCCGCAGTACCAAGAAGAAGGAAAAGAACCCCGAATATTACGCTATGAAATACCGAAAAACTTTTCAACAATTGATAGAAGAAGATCGAAAGGAGGCAGAGGAGCAGGGTCGACCATCATATGAAGATCTGGCAGCGCCCCCTAGTCAATTTCCACCCTTCCAGTTCTGTTCGGTCTGCGGTTTTAGAAGCGCTTACATGTGCGTTAGTTGTGGTTCTCGTGTCTGCCACCAATATTGTTTTGATACACATTATGTAACTCGTTGTCTAAAGTGGATGAGCTAATCTGTTATTACCGTCTGTTTTGTCAATGTGTATTAAGTAATGTTAGTCATATTTTAAAATTTCAATTATTGCGATTATTATAAGAACAGGTAGTTGCCCGTTTCGGTACAGGCAATTCTCATTTATATAATAAAAGTGGAATTTGACTATCAATTATAAGATAGACCTGATAATAATAGTAGTGTTGTAAGAATACCACTTCACAGCATACTTTGTTTTTTTAACTGCATGTTTTTAAGTCGTATTTTTTAAGATGTCTAATAAAGATTGATTATAATTACATTCTAGACTTTTTTCGTACTAATATAGTATGTATAAATTTGAACTTGTAGGTACCCCAAATATATACTTAGGTATTATATAAAAGTTAATTAACATTTAAATAACAGGATACGGATTTGCTTTGTGGGTTAAGTCCCCACTTTGTCTGTTCCCTTGCTACTGCGCTGATCGAAACCCAGCCGCAACAAAAAAATTGCCGATTATTTCTGTTTGTGCTATTCAAATCTGGTAGGGAGTGAGTTCATAAAGTATCTAAACTATAATTTTAATTAAATAATACTATGAAATTTGTATTGGAAAAATGTATCAAAAAACTATTTTAATTATTTTATTTACGTGTTAGTTAAAGAGTCCGCAATCCTAAAGATTGGTTGGAAACAGCACGCCATGCCGATCTATCCTGAGCTAATCCCTTCATCTCCCTATAGCTATTCATCTCAACGTCTTCAACTATCTGACTCACATACTCCAATCTAGGCCTACCTACCCCTCTCTTTCCCTCCACTCTACCTTCTATGATCAATTGCATAATCCCCCCATGCCTAAGAATATGCCCTACTAATCTGTCTCTCCTACGCTGTAACACTCTCCAGATACTTCTCTTCTCCCCTACTAACTCTAGTACAGCTTCATTTGTTACTTTATCTTCCCAACCAATCCTCATCATCCTCCTATAACACCACATTTCAAGTGCTTCTAATCTACGCTTCTCTTCCTTTCCTATAGTCCACGCCTCACACCCGTACAGTGCTACACTCCAAACATATACCTTCAGTAATCTTTTTCTAATACCCAAGTCAATATTTGATCTTAAAATCTGTTCTTTTTCTACGAATGCCTTCCTACCCTGTGCTATCCTACACTTTATATCTACCTTGCTTCGATTATCTTTTGTGATTCTACTGCCTAAATAACAAAAATCTGACACTTCTTCGATTCTATTATCTCCTATTGTGATCCTCATTTTTCTACTGCATTTACGTGGTTTTTTTATTTTTGTTTTAGTGAAATTTCATAATTTTATTATTCATTTTAATGGATTTTTCATAAATATATAAAACTTGCTTAAGGCCGAGTTCTTAAACGCGAGGCTCTGACAAGTGCCCAGTTGACCGAATTTAATGGTGGTACTGCATAAATATTACATTCTTCCAGTCTGTTTACTGTGTAAACTTTTTCTTTTTTTTTAAGTTTATAAAAATCGACTGCAATATTGTACTCAAAAATGCAGGTATGTTTTAGTCAATGATAACTGATTTTCGTAATAAATATTTTGTGAAGAGTTAACCCTTTGATTAATGGTTATTAGGCATGTTTCGAATATGTTCAAAGTACCTATATTATCTTATAGGAATAATCTTTAACAACACAGTATAAATAGGTACAATTCTTCTTGAATTACAATTTTAATGTTTTATACGCACCTGGTATACAGAATAACGACAGTTTTCCGAATAAAATTAAAGATTTATTCAATTTCACGCTTGAGCTAACTTAGTATGGTTGGTTTAGGTTAAGTTGCGTTTAATTGGGTTTGAACAATAACAATGAATATAAACAAGGACAAAGTAACATAGAGTTGCAGTCCATATACGAAAACGAATCAACTTTAAGCGGTTGATTTTCATGTGGCGACATCTGTTGATATCTTCCCCACGAGAACTTGGTGAAGATAACTGAAGACTGCGCTAGTATATTGACCTAAAACACGGGAACGAAATTTTGACAATTTTCCACTTAGCGTGGCGCCATTGTCTCCCCATAAGCAATATGTTAATTGAATTCAATTCGCGCGTTGCGTCCCTAATCGACTTCAACCAAGCATTCGATTACTGTGCGCGGGAAAATACGATATGGCCACGGTCAGCTGTTCGACATCAGCAACATCAAAACAATGAATAAAATGTGTTAAACATTCAACAACCCGGGAGAAATGAATCGAATTGATAAAATTCGATAAAATACATTGTCATTGGCATTAGTTACAATGCACATTTAATAAATATACGAGCCGTATGATCATGCACTCCTCAATATATTCCTCCTCTTACACTCCATAAAACACAAATTTTAAAATGCCAATTTTTAACTTAAACTTCCGTCATCAACAAATATTTCACTTCTGTCACTCATTACAATTTCTTTATAATTGTACCTAAAGAAGTATACAATTTACTACCTTCAAAACTGTTCAATTTATTTTCTAAAGAATCTTTAACAATTTTCAGTTTAGCAAAAAAAAAAACAAAAAGGAAATTACTTCCTTCACAAACATAGCTACAATATTCATTTTGCATTATTTTGGGTACTTGTCAAACTTTGACCAAAATCGCCAAAAAATCGGAATATTTCAAAGGTATATATACACCACTTTTTCACTTTTTTCGACGATAATTTCAACTTTTTCCATTTGAACCGGAAATCAGTAAAAAATAGTTTTAAGACGATTTATAGCCATTTTGCATTGTTTTGGGCGGCACTTGTTAAACTTTGACCAGAATCGCCAAAAAATCGGAATATTTCAAAGGTATATATACAAAACTTTTTCACTTTTTTCGACGATAATTTCAACTTTTTCTGTTTGAACCGGAAATCAGTAAAATATAGTTTTAAGACGATTTATAGCCATTTTGCATTGTTTTGGGCAGCACTTGTTAAATTTTGACCAAAATCGCCAAAAAATCGGAATATTTCAAAGGTATATATACAAAACTTTTTCACTTTTTTCGACGATAATTTCAACTTTTTCTGTTTGAACCGGAAATCAGTAAAATATAGTTTTAAGACGATTTATAGCCATTTTGCATTGTTTTGGGCAGCACTTGTTAAATTTTGACCAAAATCGCCAAAAAATCGGAATATTTCAAAGGTATATATACACCACTTTTTCACTTTTTTCGACGATAATTTCAACTTTTTCCATTTGAACCGGAAATCAGTAAAATATAGTTTTAAGACGATTTATAGCCATTTTGAATTGTTTTGGGCAGCACTTGTTAAATTTTGACCAAAATCGCCAAAAAATCGGAATATTTCAAAGGTATATATACACCACTTTTTCACTTTTTTCGACGATAATTTCAACTTTTTCCATTTGAACCGGAAATCAGTAAAATATAGTTTTAAGTCGATTTATAGCCATTTTGAATTGTTTTGGGCAGCACTTGTTAAATTTTGACCAAAATCGCCAAAAAATCGGAATATTTCAAAGGTATATATACACCACTTTTTCACTTTTTTCGACGATAATTTCAACTTTTTCCATTTGAACCGGAAATCAGTAAAATATAGTTTTAAGACGATTTATAGCCATTTTGAATTGTTTTGGGCAGCACTTGTTAAATTTTGACCAAAATCGCCAAAAAATCGGAATATTTCAAAGGTATATATACACCACTTTTTCACTTTTTTCGACGATAATTTCAACTTTTTCCATTTGAACCGGAAATCAGTAAAATATAGTTTTATGTCGATTTATAGCCATTTTGAATTGTTTTGGGCAGCACTTGTTAAACTTTGACCAAAATCGCCAAAAAATCGGAATATTTCAAAGGTATATATACACCACTTTTTCACTTTTTTCGACGATAATTTCAACTTTTTCCATTTGAACCGGAAATCAGTAAAATATAGTTTTAAGTCGATTTATAGCCATTTTGAATTGTTTTGGGCAGCACTTGTTAAATTTTGACCAAAATCGCCAAAAAATCGGAATATTTCAAAGGTATATATACACCACTTTTTCACTTTTTTCGACGATAATTTCAACTTTTTCCATTTGAACCGGAAATCAGTAAAATATAGTTTTAAGACGATTTATAGCCATTTTGAATTGTTTTGGGCAGCACTTGTTAAATTTTGACCAAAATCGCCAAAAAATCGGAATATTTCAAAGGTATATATACAAAACTTTTTCACTTTTTTCGACGATAATTTCAACTTTTTCTGTTTGAACCGGAAATCAGTAAAATATAGTTTTAAGACGATTTATAGCCATTTTGCATTGTTTTGGGCAGCACTTGTTAAATTTTGACCAAAATCGCCAAAAAATCGGAATATTTCAAAGGTATATATACACCACTTTTTCACTTTTTTCGACGATAATTTCAACTTTTTCCATTTGAACCGGAAATCAGTAAAATATAGTTTTAAGACGATTTATAGCCATTTTGAATTGTTTTGGGCAGCACTTGTTAAATTTTGACCAAAATCGCCAAAAAATCGGAATATTTCAAAGGTATATATACACCACTTTTTCACTTTTTTCGACGATAATTTCAACTTTTTCCATTTGAACCGGAAATCAGTAAAATATAGTTTTAAGTCGATTTATAGCCATTTTGAATTGTTTTGGGCAGCACTTGTTAAATTTTGACCAAAATCGCCAAAAAATCGGAATATTTCAAAGGTATATATACACCACTTTTTCACTTTTTTCGACGATAATTTCAACTTTTTCCATTTGAACCGGAAATCAGTAAAATATAGTTTTAAGACGATTTATAGCCATTTTGAATTGTTTTGGGCAGCACTTGTTAAATTTTGACCAAAATCGCCAAAAAATCGGAATATTTCAAAGGTATATATACACCACTTTTTCACTTTTTTCGACGATAATTTCAACTTTTTCCATTTGAACCGGAAATCAGTAAAATATAGTTTTAAGTCGATTTATAGCCATTTTGAATTGTTTTGGGCAGCACTTGTTAAACTTTGACCAAAATCGCCAAAAAATCGGAATATTTCAAAGGTATATATACACCACTTTTTCACTTTTTTCGACGATAATTTCAACTTTTTCCATTTGAACCGGAAATCAGTAAAATATAGTTTTAAGTCGATTTATAGCCATTTTGAATTGTTTTGGGCAGCACTTGTTAAACTTTGACCAAAATCGCCAAAAAATCGGAATATTTCAAAGGTATATATACACCACTTTTTCACTTTTTTCGACGATAATTTCAACTTTTTCCATTTGAACCGGAAATCAGTAAAATATAGTTTTAAGTCGATTTATAGCCATTTTGAATTGTTTTGGGCAGCACTTGTTAAACTTTGACCAAAATCGCCAAAAAATCGGAATATTTCAAAGGTATATATACACCACTTTTTCACTTTTTTCGACGATAATTTCAACTTTTTCCATTTGAACCGGAAATCAGTAAAATATAGTTTTAAGTCGATTTATAGCCATTTTGAATTGTTTTGGGCAGCACTTGTTAAATTTTGACCAAAATCGCCAAAAAATCGGAATATTTCAAAGGTATATATACACCACTTTTTCACTTTTTTCGACGATAATTTCAACTTTTTCCATTTGAACCGGAAATCAGTAAAATATAGTTTTAAGACGATTTATAGCCATTTTGAATTGTTTTGGGCAGCACTTGTTAAATTTTGACTAAAATCGCCAAAAAATCGGAATATTTCAAAGGTATATATACACCACTTTTTCACTTTTTTCGACGATAATTTCAACTTTTTCTGTTTGAACCGGAAATCAGTAAAATATAGTTTTAAGTCGATTTATAGCCATTTTGCATTGTTTTGGGCAGCACTTGTTAAACTTTGACCAAAATCGCCAAAAAATCGGAATATTTCAAAGGTATATATACAAAACTTTTTCACTTTTTTCGACGATAATTTCAACTTTTTCCATTTGAACCGGAAATCAGTAAAAAATAGTTTTAAGACGATTTATAGCCATTTTGCATTGTTTTGGGCGGCACTTGTTAAACTTTGACCAGAATCGCCAAAAAATCGGAATATTTCAAAGGTATATATACAAAACTTTTTCACTTTTTTCGACGATAATTTCAACTTTTTCTGTTTGAACCGGAAATCAGTAAAATATAGTTTTAAGACGATTTATAGCCATTTTGCATTGTTTTGGGCAGCACTTGTTAAATTTTGACCAAAATCGCCAAAAAATCGGAATATTTCAAAGGTATATATACACCACTTTTTCACTTTTTTCGACGATAATTTCAACTTTTTCCATTTGAACCGGAAATCAGTAAAATATAGTTTTAAGACGATTTATAGCCATTTTGAATTGTTTTGGGCAGCACTTGTTAAATTTTGACCAAAATCGCCAAAAAATCGGAATATTTCAAAGGTATATATACACCACTTTTTCACTTTTTTCGACGATAATTTCAACTTTTTCCATTTGAACCGGAAATCAGTAAAATATAGTTTTAAGTCGATTTATAGCCATTTTGAATTGTTTTGGGCAGCACTTGTTAAATTTTGACCAAAATCGCCAAAAAATCGGAATATTTCAAAGGTATATATACACCACTTTTTCACTTTTTTCGACGATAATTTCAACTTTTTCCATTTGAACCGGAAATCAGTAAAATATAGTTTTAAGACGATTTATAGCCATTTTGAATTGTTTTGGGCAGCACTTGTTAAATTTTGACCAAAATCGCCAAAAAATCGGAATATTTCAAAGGTATATATACACCACTTTTTCACTTTTTTCGACGATAATTTCAACTTTTTCCATTTGAACCGGAAATCAGTAAAATATAGTTTTAAGTCGATTTATAGCCATTTTGAATTGTTTTGGGCAGCACTTGTTAAACTTTGACCAAAATCGCCAAAAAATCGGAATATTTCAAAGGTATATATACACCACTTTTTCACTTTTTTCGACGATAATTTCAACTTTTTCCATTTGAACCGGAAATCAGTAAAATATAGTTTTAAGTCGATTTATAGCCATTTTGAATTGTTTTGGGCAGCACTTGTTAAATTTTGACTAAAATCGCCAAAAAATCGGAATATTTCAAAGGTATATATACACCACTTTTTCACTTTTTTCGACGATAATTTCAACTTTTTCTGTTTGAACCGGAAATCAGTAAAATATAGTTTTAAGACGATTTATAGCCATTTTGAATTGTTTTGGGCAGCACTTGTTAAATTTTGACCAAAATCGCCAAAAAATCGGAATATTTCAAATGTATATATACACCACTTTTTCACTTTTTTCGACGATAATTTCAACTTTTTCTGTTTGAACCGGAAATCAGTAAAATATAGTTTTAAGTCGATTTATAGCCATTTTGCATTGTTTTGGGCAGCACTTGTTAAACTTTGACCAAAATCGCCAAAAAATCGGAATATTTCAAAGGTATATATACACCACTTTTTCACTTTTTTCGACGATAATTTCAACTTTTTCTGTTTGAACCGGAAATCAGTAAAATATAGTTTTAAGTCGATTTATAGCCATTTTGCATTGTTTTGGGCAGCACTTGTTAAACTTTGACCAAAATCGCCAAAAAATCGGAATATTTCAAAGGTATATATACACCACTTTTTCACTTTTTTCGACGATAATTTCAACTTTTTCCATTTGAACCGGAAATCAGTAAAATATAGTTTTAAGTCGATTTATAGCCATTTTGCATTGTTTTGGGCAGCACTTGTTAAACTTTGACCAAAATCGCCAAAAAATCGGAATATTTCAAAGGTATATATACACCACTTTTTCACTTTTTTCGACGATAATTTCAACTTTTTCTGTTTGAACCGGAAATCAGTAAAATATAGTTTTAAGTCGATTTATAGCCATTTTGCATTGTTTTGGGCAGCACTTGTTAAACTTTGACCAAAATCGCCAAAAAATCGGAATATTTCAAAGGTATATATACACCACTTTTTCACTTTTTTCGACGATAATTTCAACTTTTTCTGTTTGAACCGGAAATCAGTAAAATATAGTTTTAAGTCGATTTATAGCCATTTTGCATTGTTTTGGGCAGCACTTGTTAAACTTTGACCAAAATCGCCAAAAAATCGGAATATTTCAAAGGTATATATACACCACTTTTTCACTTTTTTCGACGATAATTTCAACTTTTTCTGTTTGAACCGGAAATCAGTAAAATATAGTTTTAAGTCGATTTATAGCCATTTTGCATTGTTTTGGGCAGCACTTGTTAAACTTTGACCAAAATCGCCAAAAAATCGGAATATTTCAAAGGTATATATACACCACTTTTTCACTTTTTTCGACGATAATTTCAACTTTTTCTGTTTGAACCGGAAATCAGTAAAATATAGTTTTAAGACGATTTATAGCCATTTTGCATTGTTTTGGGCAGCACTTGTTAAACTTTGACCAAAATCGCCAAAAAATCGGAATATTTCAAAGGTATATATACACCACTTTTTCACTTTTTTCGACGATAATTTCAACTTTTTCCATTTGAACCGGAAATCAGTAAAATATAGTTTTAAGTCGATTATAGCCATTTTGAATTGTTTTGGGCAGCACTTGTTAAACTTTGACCAAAATCGCCAAAAAATCGGAATATTTCAAAGGTATATATACACCACTTTTTCACTTTTTTCGACGATAATTTCAACTTTTTCCATTTGAACCGGAAATCAGTAAAATATAGTTTTAAGTCGATTTATAGCCATTTTGAATTGTTTTGGGCAGCACTTGTTAAATTTTGACCAAAATCGCCAAAAAATCGGAATATTTCAAAGGTATATATACACCACTTTTTCACTTTTTTCGACGATAATTTCAACTTTTTCTGTTTGAACCGGAAATCAGTAAAATATAGTTTTAAGTCGATTTATAGCCATTTTGCATTGTTTTGGGCAGCACTTGTTAAACTTTGACCAAAATCGCCAAAAAATCGGAATATTTCAAAGGTATATATACACCACTTTTTCACTTTTTTCGACGATAATTTCAACTTTTTCTGTTTGAACCGGAAATCAGTAAAATATAGTTTTAAGTCGATTTATAGCCATTTTGCATTGTTTTGGGCAGCACTTGTTAAACTTTGACCAAAATCGCCAAAAAATCGGAATATTTCAAAGGTATATATACACCACTTTTTCACTTTTTCGACGATAATTTCAACTTTTTCTGTTTGAACCGGAAATCAGTAAAATATAGTTTTAAGTCGATTTATAGCCATTTTGCATTGTTTTGGGCAGCACTTGTTAAACTTTGACCAAAATCGCCAAAAAATCGGAATATTTCAAAGGTATATATACACCACTTTTTCACTTTTTTCGACGATAATTTCAACTTTTTCTGTTTGAACCGGAAATCAGTAAAATATAGTTTTAAGACGATTTATAGCCATTTTGCATTGTTTTGGGCAGCACTTGTTAAACTTTGACCAAAATCGCCAAAAAATCGGAATATTTCAAAGGTATATATACACCACTTTTTCACTTTTTTCGACGATAATTTCAACTTTTTCCATTTGAACCGGAAATCAGTAAAATATAGTTTTAAGTCGATTTATAGCCATTTTGAATTGTTTTGGGCAGCACTTGTTAAACTTTGACCAAAATCGCCAAAAAATCGGAATATTTCAAAGGTATATATACACCACTTTTTCACTTTTTTCGACGATAATTTCAACTTTTTCCATTTGAACCGGAAATCAGTAAAATATAGTTTTAAGTCGATTTATAGCCATTTTGCATTGTTTTGGGCAGCACTTGTTAAATTTTGACCAAAATCGCCAAAAAATCGGAATATTTCAAAGGTATATATACACCACTTTTTCACTTTTTTCGACGATAATTTCAACTTTTTCCATTTGAACCGGAAATCAGTAAAATATAGTTTTAAGTCGATTTATAGCCATTTTGCATTGTTTTGGGCAGCACTTGTTAAATTTTGACTAAAATCGCCAAAAAATCGGAATATTTCAAAGGTATATATACACCACTTTTTCACTTTTTTCGACGATAATTTCAACTTTTTCTGTTTGAACCGGAAATCAGTAAAATATAGTTTTAAGTCGATTTATAGCCATTTTGCATTGTTTTGGGCAGCACTTGTTAAACTTTGACCAAAATCGCCAAAAAATCGGAATATTTCAAAGGTATATATACACCACTTTTTCACTTTTTTCGACGATAATTTCAACTTTTTCCATTTGAACCGGAAATCAGTAAAATATAGTTTTAAGTCGATTTATAGCCATTTTGCATTGTTTTGGGCAGCACTTGTTAAATTTTGACTAAAATCGCCAAAAAATCGGAATATTTCAAAGGTATATATACACCACTTTTTCACTTTTTTCGACGATAATTTCAACTTTTTCTGTTTGAACCGGAAATCAGTAAAATATAGTTTTAAGACGATTTATAGCCATTTTGCATTGTTTTGGGCAGCACTTGTTAAACTTTGACCAAAATCGCCAAAAAATCGGAATATTTCAAAGGTATATATACACCACTTTTTCACTTTTTTCGACGATAATTTCAACTTTTTCCATTTGAACCGGAAATCAGTAAAATATAGTTTTAAGTCGATTTATAGCCATTTTGAATTGTTTTGGGCAGCACTTGTTAAACTTTGACCAAAATCGCCAAAAAATCGGAATATTTCAAAGGTATATATACACCACTTTTTCACTTTTTTCGACGATAATTTCAACTTTTTCCATTTGAACCGGAAATCAGTAAAATATAGTTTTAAGTCGATTTATAGCCATTTTGCATTGTTTTGGGCAGCACTTGTTAAATTTTGACTAAAATCGCCAAAAAATCGGAATATTTCAAAGGTATATATACACCACTTTTTCACTTTTTTCGACGATAATTTCAACTTTTTCTGTTTGAACCGGAAATCAGTAAAATATAGTTTTAAGTCGATTTATAGCCATTTTGCATTGTTTTGGGCAGCACTTGTTAAACTTTGACCAAAATCGCCAAAAAATCGGAATATTTCAAAGGTATATATACACCACTTTTTCACTTTTTTCGACGATAATTTCAACTTTTTCCATTTGAACCGGAAATCAGTAAAATATAGTTTTAAGTCGATTTATAGCCATTTTGCATTGTTTTGGGCAGCACTTGTTAAATTTTGACTAAAATCGCCAAAAAATCGGAATATTTCAAAGGTATATATACACCACTTTTTCACTTTTTTCGACGATAATTTCAACTTTTTCTGTTTGAACCGGAAATCAGTAAAATATAGTTTTAAGACGATTTATAGCCATTTTGCATTGTTTTGGGCAGCACTTGTTAAACTTTGACCAAAATCGCCAAAAAATCGGAATATTTCAAAGGTATATATACACCACTTTTTCACTTTTTTCGACGATAATTTCAACTTTTTCCATTTGAACCGGAAATCAGTAAAATATAGTTTTAAGTCGATTTATAGCCATTTTGAATTGTTTTGGGCAGCACTTGTTAAACTTTGACCAAAATCGCCAAAAAATCGGAATATTTCAAAGGTATATATACACCACTTTTTCACTTTTTTCGACGATAATTTCAACTTTTTCCATTTGAACCGGAAATCAGTAAAATATAGTTTTAAGTCGATTTATAGCCATTTTGCATTGTTTTGGGCAGCACTTGTTAAATTTTGACCAAAATCGCCAAAAAATCGGAATATTTCAAAGGTATATATACACCACTTTTTCACTTTTTTCGACGATAATTTCAACTTTTTCCATTTGAACCGGAAATCAGTAAAATATAGTTTTAAGTCGATTTATAGCCATTTTGCATTGTTTTGGGCAGCACTTGTTAAATTTTGACTAAAATCGCCAAAAAATCGGAATATTTCAAAGGTATATATACACCACTTTTTCACTTTTTTCGACGATAATTTCAACTTTTTCTGTTTGAACCGGAAATCAGTAAAATATAGTTTTAAGTCGATTTATAGCCATTTTGCATTGTTTTGGGCAGCACTTGTTAAATTTTGACCAAAATCGCCAAAAAATCGGAATATTTCAAAGGTATATATACACCACTTTTTCACTTTTTTCGACGATAATTTCAACTTTTTCCATTTGAACCGGAAATCAGTAAAATATAGTTTTAAGTCGATTTATAGCCATTTTGCATTGTTTTGGGCAGCACTTGTTAAATTTTGACTAAAATCGCCAAAAAATCGGAATATTTCAAAGGTATATATACACCACTTTTTCACTTTTTTCGACGATAATTTCAACTTTTTCTGTTTGAACCGGAAATCAGTAAAATATAGTTTTAAGTCGATTTATAGCCATTTTGCATTGTTTTGGGCAGCACTTGTTAAATTTTGACTAAAATCGCCAAAAAATCGGAATATTTCAAAGGTATATATACACCACTTTTTCACTTTTTTCGACGATAATTTCAACTTTTTCCATTTGAACCGGAAATCAGTAAAATATAGTTTTAAGACGATTTATAGCCATTTTGAATTGTTTTGGGCAGCACTTGTTAAATTTTGACCAAAATCGCCAAAAAATCGGAATATTTCAAAGGTATATATACACCACTTTTTCACTTTTTTCGACGATAATTTCAACTTTTTCCATTTGAACCGGAAATCAGTAAAATATAGTTTTAAGTCGATTTATAGCTATTTTGCATTGTTTTGGGCAGCACTTGTTAAACTTTGACCAAAATCGCCAAAAAATCGGAATATTTCAAAGGTATATATACACCACTTTTTCACTTTTTTCGACGATAATTTCAACTTTTTCCATTTGAACCGGAAATCAGTAAAATATAGTTTTAAGTCGATTTATAGCCATTTTGCATTGTTTTGGGCAGCACTTGTTAAACTTTGACCAAAATCGCCAAAAAATCGGAATATTTCAAAGGTATATATACACCACTTTTTCACTTTTTTCGACGATAATTTCAACTTTTTCCATTTGAACCGGAAATCAGTAAAATATAGTTTTAAGTCGATTTATAGCCATTTTGCATTGTTTTGGGCAGCACTTGTTAAATTTTGACTAAAATCGCCAAAAAATCGGAATATTTCAAAGGTATATATACACCACTTTTTCACTTTTTTCGACGATAATTTCAACTTTTTCTGTTTGAACCGGAAATCAGTAAAATATAGTTTTAAGACGATTTATAGCCATTTTGCATTGTTTTGGGCAGCACTTGTTAAACTTTGACCAAAATCGCCAAAAAATCGGAATATTTCAAAGGTATATATACACCACTTTTTCACTTTTTTCGACGATAATTTCAACTTTTTCCATTTGAACCGGAAATCAGTAAAATATAGTTTTAAGTCGATTTATAGCCATTTTGAATTGTTTTGGGCAGCACTTGTTAAACTTTGACCAAAATCGCCAAAAAATCGGAATATTTCAAAGGTATATATACACCACTTTTTCACTTTTTTCGACGATAATTTCAACTTTTTCCATTTGAACCGGAAATCAGTAAAATATAGTTTTAAGTCGATTTATAGCCATTTTGCATTGTTTTGGGCAGCACTTGTTAAATTTTGACTAAAATCGCCAAAAAATCGGAATATTTCAAAGGTATATATACACCACTTTTTCACTTTTTTCGACGATAATTTCAACTTTTTCTGTTTGAACCGGAAATCAGTAAAATATAGTTTTAAGTCGATTTATAGCCATTTTGCATTGTTTTGGGCAGCACTTGTTAAATTTTGACCAAAATCGCCAAAAAATCGGAATATTTCAAAGGTATATATACACCACTTTTTCACTTTTTTCGACGATAATTTCAACTTTTTCCATTTGAACCGGAAATCAGTAAAATATAGTTTTAAGTCGATTTATAGCCATTTTGCATTGTTTTGGGCAGCACTTGTTAAATTTTGACTAAAATCGCCAAAAAATCGGAATATTTCAAAGGTATATATACACCACTTTTTCACTTTTTTCGACGATAATTTCAACTTTTTCTGTTTGAACCGGAAATCAGTAAAATATAGTTTTAAGTCGATTTATAGCCATTTTGCATTGTTTTGGGCAGCACTTGTTAAATTTTGACTAAAATCGCCAAAAAATCGGAATATTTCAAAGGTATATATACACCACTTTTTCACTTTTTTCGACGATAATTTCAACTTTTTCCATTTGAACCGGAAATCAGTAAAATATAGTTTTAAGACGATTTATAGCCATTTTGAATTGTTTTGGGCAGCACTTGTTAAATTTTGACCAAAATCGCCAAAAAATCGGAATATTTCAAAGGTATATATACACCACTTTTTCACTTTTTTCGACGATAATTTCAACTTTTTCCATTTGAACCGGAAATCAGTAAAATATAGTTTTAAGTCGATTTATAGCTATTTTGCATTGTTTTGGGCAGCACTTGTTAAACTTTGACCAAAATCGCCAAAAAATCGGAATATTTCAAAGGTATATATACACCACTTTTTCACTTTTTTCGACGATAATTTCAACTTTTTCCATTTGAACCGGAAATCAGTAAAATATAGTTTTAAGTCGATTTATAGCCATTTTGCATTGTTTTGGGCAGCACTTGTTAAATTTTGACTAAAATCGCCAAAAAATCGGAATATTTCAAAGGTATATATACACCACTTTTTCACTTTTTTCGACGATAATTTCAACTTTTTCTGTTTGAACCGGAAATCAGTAAAATATAGTTTTAAGTCGATTTATAGCCATTTTGCATTGTTTTGGGCAGCACTTGTTAAATTTTGACTAAAATCGCCAAAAAATCGGAATATTTCAAAGGTATATATACACCACTTTTTCACTTTTTTCGACGATAATTTCAACTTTTTCCATTTGAACCGGAAATCAGTAAAATATAGTTTTAAGACGATTTATAGCCATTTTGAATTGTTTTGGGCAGCACTTGTTAAATTTTGACCAAAATCGCCAAAAAATCGGAATATTTCAAAGGTATATATACACCACTTTTTCACTTTTTTCGACGATAATTTCAACTTTTTCCATTTGAACCGGAAATCAGTAAAATATAGTTTTAAGTCGATTTATAGCTATTTTGCATTGTTTTGGGCAGCACTTGTTAAACTTTGACCAAAATCGCCAAAAAATCGGAATATTTCAAAGGTATATATACACCACTTTTTCACTTTTTTCGACGATAATTTCAACTTTTTCCATTTGAACCGGAAATCAGTAAAATATAGTTTTAAGTCGATTTATAGCCATTTTGCATTGTTTTGGGCAGCACTTGTTAAATTTTGACTAAAATCGCCAAAAAATCGGAATATTTCAAAGGTATATATACACCACTTTTTCACTTTTTTCGACGATAATTTCAACTTTTTCTGTTTGAACCGGAAATCAGTAAAATATAGTTTTAAGTCGATTTATAGCCATTTTGCATTGTTTTGGGCAGCACTTGTTAAATTTTGACCAAAATCGCCAAAAAATCGGAATATTTCAAAGGTATATATACACCACTTTTTCACTTTTTTCGACGATAATTTCAACTTTTTCCATTTGAACCGGAAATCAGTAAAATATAGTTTTAAGTCGATTTATAGCCATTTTGCATTGTTTTGGGCAGCACTTGTTAAATTTTGACTAAAATCGCCAAAAAATCGGAATATTTCAAAGGTATATATACACCACTTTTTCACTTTTTTCGACGATAATTTCAACTTTTTCTGTTTGAACCGGAAATCAGTAAAATATAGTTTTAAGTCGATTTATAGCCATTTTGCATTGTTTTGGGCAGCACTTGTTAAACTTTGACCAAAATCGCCAAAAAATCGGAATATTTCAAAGGTATATATACACCACTTTTTCACTTTTTTCGACGATAATTTCAACTTTTTCCATTTGAACCGGAAATCAGTAAAATATAGTTTTAAGTCGATTTATAGCCATTTTGCATTGTTTTGGGCAGCACTTGTTAAATTTTGACTAAAATCGCCAAAAAATCGGAATATTTCAAAGGTATATATACACCACTTTTTCACTTTTTTCGACGATAATTTCAACTTTTTCTGTTTGAACCGGAAATCAGTAAAATATAGTTTTAAGACGATTTATAGCCATTTTGCATTGTTTTGGGCAGCACTTGTTAAACTTTGACCAAAATCGCCAAAAAATCGGAATATTTCAAAGGTATATATACACCACTTTTTCACTTTTTTCGACGATAATTTCAACTTTTTCCATTTGAACCGGAAATCAGTAAAATATAGTTTTAAGTCGATTTATAGCCATTTTGAATTGTTTTGGGCAGCACTTGTTAAACTTTGACCAAAATCGCCAAAAAATCGGAATATTTCAAAGGTATATATACACCACTTTTTCACTTTTTTCGACGATAATTTCAACTTTTTCCATTTGAACCGGAAATCAGTAAAATATAGTTTTAAGTCGATTTATAGCCATTTTGCATTGTTTTGGGCAGCACTTGTTAAATTTTGACCAAAATCGCCAAAAAATCGGAATATTTCAAAGGTATATATACACCACTTTTTCACTTTTTTCGACGATAATTTCAACTTTTTCCATTTGAACCGGAAATCAGTAAAATATAGTTTTAAGTCGATTTATAGCCATTTTGCATTGTTTTGGGCAGCACTTGTTAAATTTTGACTAAAATCGCCAAAAAATCGGAATATTTCAAAGGTATATATACACCACTTTTTCACTTTTTTCGACGATAATTTCAACTTTTTCTGTTTGAACCGGAAATCAGTAAAATATAGTTTTAAGTCGATTTATAGCCATTTTGCATTGTTTTGGGCAGCACTTGTTAAATTTTGACCAAAATCGCCAAAAAATCGGAATATTTCAAAGGTATATATACACCACTTTTTCACTTTTTTCGACGATAATTTCAACTTTTTCCATTTGAACCGGAAATCAGTAAAATATAGTTTTAAGTCGATTTATAGCCATTTTGCATTGTTTTGGGCAGCACTTGTTAAATTTTGACTAAAATCGCCAAAAAATCGGAATATTTCAAAGGTATATATACACCACTTTTTCACTTTTTTCGACGATAATTTCAACTTTTTCTGTTTGAACCGGAAATCAGTAAAATATAGTTTTAAGTCGATTTATAGCCATTTTGCATTGTTTTGGGCAGCACTTGTTAAATTTTGACTAAAATCGCCAAAAAATCGGAATATTTCAAAGGTATATATACACCACTTTTTCACTTTTTTCGACGATAATTTCAACTTTTTCCATTTGAACCGGAAATCAGTAAAATATAGTTTTAAGTCGATTTATAGCTATTTTGCATTGTTTTGGGCAGCACTTGTTAAACTTTGACCAAAATCGCCAAAAAATCGGAATATTTCAAAGGTATATATACACCACTTTTTCACTTTTTTCGACGATAATTTCAACTTTTTCTGTTTGAACCGGAAATCAGTAAAATATAGTTTTAAGTCGATTTATAGCCATTTTGAATTGTTTTGGGCAGCACTTGTTAAACTTTGACCAAAATCGCCAAAAAATCGGAATATTTCAAAGGTATATATACACCACTTTTTCACTTTTTTCGACGATAATTTCAACTTTTTCTGTTTGAACCGGAAATCAGTAAAATATAGTTTTAAGACGATTTATAGCCATTTTGAATTGTTTTGGGCAGCACTTGTTAAATTTTGACCAAAATCGCCAAAAAATCGGAATATTTCAAAGGTATATATACACCACTTTTTCACTTTTTTCGACGATAATTTCAACTTTTTCCATTTGAACCGGAAATCAGTAAAATATAGTTTTAAGTCGATTTATAGCCATTTTGCATTGTTTTGGGCAGCACTTGTTAAACTTTGACCAAAATCGCCAAAAAATCGGAATATTTCAAAGGTATATATACACCACTTTTTCACTTTTTTCGACGATAATTTCAACTTTTTCTGTTTGAACCGGAAATCAGTAAAATATAGTTTTAAGTCGATTTATAGCCATTTTGCATTGTTTTGGGCAGCACTTGTTAAACTTTGACCAAAATCGCCAAAAAATCGGAATATTTCAAAGGTATATATACACCACTTTTTCACTTTTTTCGACGATAATTTCAACTTTTTCTGTTTGAACCGGAAATCAGTAAAATATAGTTTTAAGTCGATTTATAGCCATTTTGCATTGTTTTGGGCAGCACTTGTTAAACTTTGACCAAAATCGCCAAAAAATCGGAATATTTCAAAGGTATATATACACCACTTTTTCACTTTTTTCGACGATAATTTCAACTTTTTCTGTTTGAACCGGAAATCAGTAAAATATAGTTTTAAGTCGATTTATAGCCATTTTGCATTGTTTTGGGCAGCACTTGTTAAACTTTGACCAAAATCGCCAAAAAATCGGAATATTTCAAAGGTATATATACACCACTTTTTCACTTTTTTCGACGATAATTTCAACTTTTTCTGTTTGAACCGGAAATCAGTAAAATATAGTTTTAAGTCGATTTATAACCATTTTGCATTGTTTTGGGCAGCACTTGTTAAACTTTGACCAAAATCGCCAAAAAATCGGAATATTTCAAAGGTATATATACACCACTTTTTCACTTTTTTCGACGATAATTTCAACTTTTTCTGTTTGAACCGGAAATCAGTAAAATATAGTTTTAAGACGATTTATAGCCATTTTGCATTGTTTTGGGCAGCACTTGTTAAACTTTGACCAAAATCGCCAAAAAATCGGAATATTTCAAAGGTATATATACACCACTTTTTCAGTTTTTTCGACGATAATTTCAACTTTTTCCATTTGAACCGGAAATCAGTAAAATATAGTTTTAAGTCGATTTATAGCCATTTTGAATTGTTTTGGGCAGCACTTGTTAAACTTTGACCAAAATCGCCAAAAAATCGGAATATTTCAAAGGTATATATACACCACTTTTTCACTTTTTTCGACGATAATTTCAACTTTTTCCATTTGAACCGGAAATCAGTAAAATATAGTTTTAAGTCGATTTATAGCCATTTTGCATTGTTTTGGGCAGCACTTGTTAAACTTTGACCAAAATCGCCAAAAAATCGGAATATTTCAAAGGTATATATACACCACTTTTTCACTTTTTTCGACGATAATTTCAACTTTTTCCATTTGAACCGGAAATCAGTAAAATATAGTTTTAAGTCGATTTATAGCCATTTTGAATTGTTTTGGGCAGCACTTGTTAAACTTTGACCAAAATCGCCAAAAAATCGGAATATTTCAAAGGTATATATACACCACTTTTTCACTTTTTTCGACGATAATTTCAACTTTTTCTGTTTGAACCGGAAATCAGTAAAATATAGTTTTAAGACGATTTATAGCCATTTTGCATAGTTTTGGGTAGCACTTGTTAAACTTTGACCAAAATCGCCAAAAAATCGGAATATTTCAAAGGTATATATACACCACTTTTTCACTTTTTTCGACGATAATTTCAACTTTTTCTGTTTGAACCGGAAATCAGTAAAATATAGTTTTAAGACGATTTATAGCCATTTTGCATTGTTTTGGGCAGCACTTGTTAAACTTTGACCAAAATCGCCAAAAAATCGGAATATTTCAAAGGTATATATACACCACTTTTTCACTTTTTTCGACGATAATTTCAACTTTTTCCATTTGAACCGGAAATCAGTAAAATATAGTTTTAAGTCGATTTATAGCCATTTTGAATTGTTTTGGGCAGCACTTGTTAAACTTTGACCAAAATCGCCAAAAAATCGGAATATTTCAAAGGTATATATACACCACTTTTTCACTTTTTTCGACGATAATTTCAACTTTTTCCATTTGAACCGGAAATCAGTAAAATATAGTTTTAAGTCGATTTATAGCCATTTTGAATTGTTTTGGGCAGCACTTGTTAAACTTTGACCAAAATCGCCAAAAAATCGGAATATTGCAAAGGTATATATACACCACTTTTTCACTTTTTTCGACGATAATTTCAACTTTTTCTGTTTGAACCGGAAATCAGTAAAATATAGTTTTAAGTCGATTTATAGCCATTTTGAATTGTTTTGGGCAGCACTTGTTAAACTTTGACCAAAATCGCCAAAAAATCGGAATATTTCAAAGGTATATATACACCACTTTTTCACTTTTTTCGACGATAATTTCAACTTTTTCTGTTTGAACCGGAAATCAGTAAAATATAGTTTTAAGTCGATTTATAGCCATTTTGCATTGTTTTGGGCAGCACTTGTTAAACTTTGAGCAAAATCGCCAAAAAATCGGAATATTTCAAAGGTATATATACACCACTTTTTCACTTTTTTCGACGATAATTTCAACTTTTTCTGTTTGAACCGGAAATCAGTAAAATATAGTTTTAAGACGATTTATAGCCATTTTGCATTGTTTTGGGCAGCACTTGTTAAACTTTGACCAAAATCGCCAAAAAATCGGAATATTTCAAAGGTATATATACACCACTTTTTCACTTTTTTCGACGATAATTTCAACTTTTTCCATTTGAACCGGAAATCAGTAAAATATAGTTTTAAGTCGATTTATAGCCATTTTGAATTGTTTTGGGCAGCACTTGTTAAACTTTGACCAAAATCGCCAAAAAAATCGGAATATTTCAAAGGTATATATACACCACTTTTTCACTTTTTTCGACGATAATTTCAACTTTTTCCATTTGAACCGGAAATCAGTAAAATATAGTTTTAAGTCGATTTATAGCCATTTTGAATTGTTTTGGGCAGCACTTGTTAAACTTTGACCAAAATCGCCAAAAAATCGGAATATTTCAAAGGTATATATACACCACTTTTTCACTTTTTTCGACGATAATTTCAACTTTTTCTGTTTGAACCGGAAATCAGTAAAATTTAGTTTTAAGTCGATTTATAGCCATTTTGAATTGTTTTGGGCAGCACTTGTTAAACTTTGACCAAAATCGCCAAAAAATCGGAATATTGCAAAGGTATATATACACCACTTTTTCACTTTTTTCGACGATAATTTCAACTTTTTCTGTTTGAACCGGAAATCAGTAAAATATAGTTTTAAGACGATTTATAGCCATTTTGCATTGTTTTGGGCAGCACTTGTTAAACTTTGACCAAAATCGCCAAAAAATCGGAATATTTCAAAGGTATATATACACCACTTTTTCACTTTTTTCGACGATAATTTCAACTTTTTCCATTTGAACCGGAAATCAGTAAAATATAGTTTTAAGTCGATTTATAGCCATTTTGAATTGTTTTGGGCAGCACTTGTTAAACTTTGACCAAAATCGCCAAAAAATCGGAATATTTCAAAGGTATATATACACCACTTTTTCACTTTTTTCGACGATAATTTCAACTTTTTCTGTTTGAACCGGAAATCAGTAAAATATAGTTTTAAGACGATTTATAGCCATTTTGCATTGTTTTGGGCAGCACTTGTTAAACTTTGACCAAAATCGCCAAAAAATCGGAATATTTCAAAGGTATATATACACCACTTTTTCACTTTTTTCGACGATAATTTCAACTTTTTCCATTTGAACCGGAAATCAGTAAAATATAGTTTTAAGTCGATTTATAGCCATTTTGAATTGTTTTGGGCAGCACTTGTTAAACTTTGACCAAAATCGCCAAAAAATCGGAATATTTCAAAGGTATATATACACCACTTTTTCACTTTTTTCGACGATAATTTCAACTTTTTCTGTTTGAACCGGAAATCAGTAAACTATAGTTTTAAGTCGATTTATAGCCATTTTGAATTGTTTTGGGCAGCACTTGTTAAACTTTGACCAAAATCGCCAAAAAATCGGAATATTGCAAAGGTATATATACACCACTTTTTCACTTTTTTCGACGATAATTTCAACTTTTTCTGTTTGAACCGGAAATCAGTAAAATATAGTTTTAAGACGATTTATAGCCATTTTGCATTGTTTTGGGCAGCACTTGTTAAACTTTGACCAAAATCGCCAAAAAATCGGAATATTGCAAAGGTATATATACACCACTTTTTCACTTTTTTCGACGATAATTTCAACTTTTTCTGTTTGAACCGGAAATCAGTAAAATATAGTTTTAAGTCGATTTATAGCCATTTTGAATTGTTTTGGGCAGCACTTGTTAAACTTTGACCAAAATCGCCAAAAAATCGGAATATTTCAAAGGTATATATACACCACTTTTTCACTTTTTTCGACGATAATTTCAACTTTTTCTGTTTGAACCGGAAATCAGTAAACTATAGTTTTAAGTCGATTTATAGCCATTTTGAATTGTTTTGGGCAGCACTTGTTAAACTTTGACCAAAATCGCCAAAAAATCGGAATATTGCAAAGGTATATATACACCACTTTTTCACTTTTTTCGACGATAATTTCAACTTTTTCTGTTTGAACCGGAAATCAGTAAAATATAGTTTTAAGACGATTTATAGCCATTTTGCATTGTTTTGGGCAGCACTTGTTAAACTTTGACCAAAATCGCCAAAAAATCGGAATATTGCAAAGGTATATATACACCACTTTTTCACTTTTTTCGACGATAATTTCAACTTTTTCCATTTGAACCGGAAATCAGTAAAATATAGTTTTAAGTCGATTTATAGCCATTTTGAATTGTTTTGGGCAGCACTTGTTAAACTTTGACCAAAATCGCCAAAAAATCGGAATATTGCAAAGGTATATATACACCACTTTTTCACTTTTTTCGACGATAATTTCAACTTTTTCTGTTTGAACCGGAAATCAGTAAAATATAGTTTTAAGTCGATTTATAGCCATTTTGAATTGTTTTGGGCAGCACTTGTTAAACTTTGACCAAAATGGCCAAAAAATCGGAATATTGCAAAGGTATATATACACCACTTTTTCACTTTTTTCGACGATAATTTCAACTTTTTCTGTTTGAACCGGAAATCAGTAAAATATAGTTTTAAGACGATTTATTGCCATTTTGCATTGTTTTGGGCAGCACTTGTTAAACTTTGACCAAAATCGCCAAAAAATCGGAATATTGCAGAGGTATATATACACCACTTTTTCACTTTTTTCGACGATAATTTCAACTTTTTCTGTTTGAACCGGAAATCTGTAAAATATAGTTTTAAGACGATTTATAGCCATTTTGCATTGTTTTGGGCAGCACTTGTTAAACTTTGACCAAAATCGCCAAAAAATCGGAATATTTCAAAGGTATATATACACCACTTTTTCACTTTTTTCGACGATAATTTCAACTTTTTCCATTTCAACCGGAAATCAGTAAAATATAGTTTTAAGACGATTTATAGCCATTTTGAATTGTTTTGGGCAGCACTTGTTAAACTTTGACCAAAATCGCCAAAAAATCGGAATATTTCAAAGGTATATATACACCACTTTTTCACTTTTTTCGACGATAATTTCAACTTTTTCCATTTCAACCGGAAATCAGTAAAATATAGTTTTAAGACGATTTATAGCCATTTTGAATTGTTTTGGGCAGCACTTGTTAAACTTTGACCAAAATCGCCAAAAAATCGGAATATTTCAAAGGTATATATACACCACTTTTTCACTTTTTTCGACGATAATTTCAACTTTTTCTGTTTGAACCGGAAATCAGTAAAATATAGTTTTAAGTCGATTTATAGCCATTTTGAATTGTTTTGGGCAGCACTTGTTAAACTTTGACCAAAATCGCCAAAAAATCGGAATATTGCAAAGGTATATATACACCACTTTTTCACTTTTTTCGACGATAATTTCAACTTTTTCTGTTTGAACCGGAAATCAGTAAAATATAGTTTTAAGTCGATTTATAGCCATTTTGAATTGTTTTGGGCAGCACTTGTTAAACTTTGACCAAAATCGCCAAAAAATCGGAATATTTCAAAGGTATATATACACAACTTTTTCACTTTTTTCGACGATAATTTCAACTTTTTCCATTTGAACCGGAAATCAGTAAAATATAGTTTTAAGTCGATTTATAGCCATTTTGAATTGTTTTGGGCAGCACTTGTTAAACTTTGACCAAAATCGCCAAAAAATCGGAATATTTCAAAGGTATATATACACCACTTTTTCACTTTTTTCGACGATAATTTCAACTTTTTCTGTTTGAACCGGAAATCAGTAAAATATAGTTTTAAGACGATTTATAGCCATTTTGAATTGTTTTGGGCAGCACTTGTTAAACTTTGACCAAAATCGCCAAAACATCGGAATATTTCAAAGGTATATATACACCACTTTTTCACTTTTTTCGACGATAATTTCAACTTTTTCTGTTTGAACCGGAAATCAGTAAAATATAGTTTTAAGACGATTTATAGCCATTTTGCATTGTTTTGGGCAGCACTTGTTAAACTTTGACCAAAATCGCCAAAAAATCGGAATATTGCAAAGGTATATATACACCACTTTTTCACTTTTTTCGACGATAATTTCAACTTTTTCCATTTGAACCGGAAATCAGTAAAATATAGTTTTAAGACGATTTATAGCCATTTTGAATTGTTTTGGGCAGCACTTGTTAAACTTTGACCAAAATCGCCAAAAAATCGGAATATTTCAAAGGTATATATACACAACTTTTTCACTTTTTTCGACGATAATTTCAACTTTTTCCATTTGAACCGGAAATCAGTAAAATATAGTTTTAAGTCGATTTATAGCCATTTTGAATTGTTTTGGGCAGCACTTGTTAAACTTTGACCAAAATCGCCAAAAAATCGGAATATTTCAAAGGTATATATACACCACTTTTTCACTTTTTTCGACGATAATTTCAACTTTTTCTGTTTGAACCGGAAATCAGTAAAATATGGTTTTAAGACGATTTATAGCCATTTTGAATTGTTTTGGGCAGCACTTGTTAAACTTTGACCAAAATCGCCAAAAAATCGGAATATTGCAAAGGTATATATACACCACTTTTTCACTTTTTTCGACGATAATTTCAACTTTTTCCATTTGAACCGGAAATCAGTAAAATATAGTTTTAAGACGATTTATAGCCATTTTGCATTGTTTTGGGCAGCACTTGTTAAACTTTGACCAAAATCGCCAAAAAATCGGAATATTGCAAAGGTATATATACACCACTTTTTCACTTTTTTCGACGATAATTTCAACTTTTTCTGTTTGAACCGGAAATCAGTAAAATATAGTTTTAAGACGATTTATAGCCATTTTGAATTGTTTTGGGCAGCACTTGTTAAACTTTGACCAAAATCGCCAAAAAATCGGAATATTGCAAAGGTATATATACACCACTTTTTCACTTTTTTCGACGATAATTTCAACTTTTTCTGTTTGAACCGGAAATCAGTAAAATATAGTTTTAAGACGATTTATAGCCATTTTGAATTGTTTTGGGCAGCACTTGTTAAACTTTGACAAAAATCGCCAAAAAATCGGAATATTGCAAAGGTATATATACACCACTTTTTCACTTTTTTCGACGATAATTTCAACTTTTTCCATTTGAACCGGAAATCAGTAAAATATAGTTTTAAGACGATTTATAGCCATTTTGCATTGTTTTGGGCAGCACTTGTTAAACTTTGACCAAAATCGCCAAAAAATCGGAATATTGCAAAGGTATATATACACCACTTTTTCACTTTTTTCGACGATAATTTCAACTTTTTCTGTTTGAACCGGAAATCAGTAAAATATAGTTTTAAGACGATTTATAGCCATTTTGAATTGTTTTGGGCAGCACTTGTTAAACTTTGACAAAAATCGCCAAAAAATCGGAATATTGCAAAGGTATATATACACCACTTTTTCACTTTTTTCGACGATAATTTCAACTTTTTCCATTTGAACCGGAAATCAGTAAAATATAGTTTTAAGACGATTTATAGCCATTTTGCATTGTTTTGGGCAGCACTTGTTAAACTTTGACCAAAATCGCCAAAAAATCGGAATATTGCAAAGGTATATATACACCACTTTTTCACTTTTTTCGACGATAATTTCAACTTTTTCTGTTTGAACCGGAAATCAGTAAAATATAGTTTTAAGACGATTTATAGCCATTTTGAATTGTTTTGGGCAGCACTTGTTAAACTTTGACCAAAATCGCCAAAAAATCGGAATATTGCAAAGGTATATATACACCACTTTTTCACTTTTTTCGACGATAATTTCAACTTTTTCTGTTTGAACCGGAAATCAGTAAAATATAGTTTTAAGTCGATTTATAGCCATTTTGAATTGTTTTGGGCAGCACTTGTTAAACTTTGACCAAAATCGCCAAAAAATCGGAATATTTCAAAGGTATATATACACCACTTTTTCACTTTTTTCGACGATAATTTCAACTTTTTCTGTTTGAACCGGAAATCAGTAAAATATAGTTTTAAGACGATTTATAGCCATTTTGAATTGTTTTGGGCAGCACTTGTTAAACTTTGACCAAAATCGCCAAAAAATCGGAATATTGCAAAGGTATATATACACCACTTTTTCACTTTTTTCGACGATAATTTCAACTTTTTCCATTTGAACCGGAAATCAGTAAAATATAGTTTTAAGTCGATTTATAGCCATTTTGAATTGTTTTGGGCAGCACTTGTTAAACTTTGACCAAAATCGCCAAAAAATCGGAATATTTCAAAGGTATATATACACCACTTTTTCACTTTTTTCGACGATAATTTCAACTTTTTCCATTTGAACCGGAAATCAGTAAAATATAGTTTTAAGTCGATTTATAGCCATTTTGAATTGTTTTGGGCAGCACTTGTTAAACTTTGACCAAAATCGCCAAAAAATCGGAATATTTCAAAGGTATATATACACCACTTTTTCACTTTTTTCGACGATAATTTCAACTTTTTCTGTTTGAACCGGAAATCAGTAAAATATAGTTTTAAGTCGATTTATAGCCATTTTGAATTGTTTTGGGCAGCACTTGTTAAACTTTGACCAAAATCGCCAAAAAATCGGAATATTTCAAAGGTATATATACACAACTTTTTCACTTTTTTCGACGATAATTTCAACTTTTTCCATTTGAACCGGAAATCAGTAAAATATAGTTTTAAGACGATTTATAGCCATTTTGAATTGTTTTGGGCAGCACTTGTTAAACTTTGACCAAAATCGCCAAAAAATCGGAATATTTCAAAGGTATATATACACCACTTTTTCACTTTTTTCGACGATAATTTCAACTTTTTCTGTTTGAACCGGAAATCAGTAAAATATAGTTTTAAGTCGATTTATAGCCATTTTGAATTGTTTTGGGCAGCACTTGTTAAACTTTGACCAAAATCGCCAAAAAATCGGAATATTTCAAAGGTATATATACACAACTTTTTCACTTTTTTCGACGATAATCCCAACTTTTTCCATTTGAACCGGAAATCAGTAAAATATAGTTTTAAGACAATTTATAGCCATTTTGCATTGTTTTGGGCAGCACTTGTTAAACTTTGACCAAAATCGCCAAAAAATCGGAATATTTCAAAGGTATATATACACCACTTTTTCACTTTTTTCGACGATAATTTCAACTTTTTCTGTTTGAACCGGAAATCAGTAAAATATAGTTTTAAGTCGATTTATAGCCATTTTGAATTGTTTTGGGCAGCACTTGTTAAACTTTGACCAAAATCGCCAAAAAATCGGAATATTGCAAAGGTATATATACACCACTTTTTCACTTTTTTCGACGATAATTTCAACTTTTTCTGTTTGAACCGGAAATCAGTAAAATATAGTTTTAAGTCGATTTATAGCCATTTTGAATTGTTTTGGGCAGCACTTGTTAAACTTTGACCAAAATCGCCAAAAAATCGGAATATTTCAAAGGTATATATACACAACTTTTTCACTTTTTTCGACGATAATTTCAACTTTTTCCATTTGAACCGGAAATCAGTAAAATATAGTTTTAAGTCGATTTATAGCCATTTTGAATTGTTTTGGGCAGCACTTGTTAAACTTTGACCAAAATCGCCAAAAAATCGGAATATTTCAAAGGTATATATACACCACTTTTTCACTTTTTTCGACGATAATTTCAACTTTTTCTGTTTGAACCGGAAATCAGTAAAATATAGTTTTAAGACGATTTATAGCCATTTTGAATTGTTTTGGGCAGCACTTGTTAAACTTTGACCAAAATCGCCAAAACATCGGAATATTTCAAAGGTATATATACACCACTTTTTCACTTTTTTCGACGATAATTTCAACTTTTTCTGTTTGAACCGGAAATCAGTAAAATATAGTTTTAAGACGATTTATAGCCATTTTGCATTGTTTTGGGCAGCACTTGTTAAACTTTGACCAAAATCGCCAAAAAATCGGAATATTGCAAAGGTATATATACACCACTTTTTCACTTTTTTCGACGATAATTTCAACTTTTTCCATTTGAACCGGAAATCAGTAAAATATAGTTTTAAGACGATTTATAGCCATTTTGAATTGTTTTGGGCAGCACTTGTTAAACTTTGACCAAAATCGCCAAAAAATCGGAATATTTCAAAGGTATATATACACAACTTTTTCACTTTTTTCGACGATAATTTCAACTTTTTCTGTTTGAACCGGAAATCAGTAAAATATGGTTTTAAGACGATTTATAGCCATTTTGAATTGTTTTGGGCAGCACTTGTTAAACTTTGACCAAAATCGCCAAAAAATCGGAATATTGCAAAGGTATATATACACCACTTTTTCACTTTTTTCGACGATAATTTCAACTTTTTCTGTTTGAACCGGAAATCAGTAAAATATAGTTTTAAGACGATTTATAGCCATTTTGAATTGTTTTGGGCAGCACTTGTTAAACTTTGACCAAAATCGCCAAAAAATCGGAATATTTCAAAGGTATATATACACCACTTTTTCACTTTTTTCGACGATAATTTCAACTTTTTCTGTTTGAACCGGAAATCAGTAAAATATAGTTTTAAGACGATTTATAGCCATTTTGAATTGTTTTGGGCAGCACTTGTTAAACTTTGACCAAAATCGCCAAAAAATCGGAATATTGCAAAGGTATATATACACCACTTTTTCACTTTTTTCGACGATAATTTCAACTTTTTCTGTTTGAACCGGAAATCAGTAAAATATAGTTTTAAGTCGATTTATAGCCATTTTGAATTGTTTTGGGCAGCACTTGTTAAACTTTGACCAAAATCGCCAAAAAATCGGAATATTTCAAAGGTATATATACACCACTTTTTCACTTTTTTCGACGATAATTTCAACTTTTTCTGTTTGAACCGGAAATCAGTAAAATATAGTTTTAAGACGATTTATAGCCATTTTGAATTGTTTTGGGCAGCACTTGTTAAACTTTGACCAAAATCGCCAAAAAATCGGAATATTGCAAAGGTATATATACACCACTTTTTCACTTTTTTCGACGATAATTTCAACTTTTTCCATTTGAACCGGAAATCAGTAAAATATAGTTTTAAGTCGATTTATAGCCATTTTGAATTGTTTTGGGCAGCACTTGTTAAACTTTGACCAAAATCGCCAAAAAATCGGAATATTTCAAAGGTATATATACACCACTTTTTCACTTTTTTCGACGATAATTTCAACTTTTTCCATTTGAACCGGAAATCAGTAAAATATAGTTTTAAGTCGATTTATAGCCATTTTGAATTGTTTTGGGCAGCACTTGTTAAACTTTGACCAAAATCGCCAAAAAATCGGAATATTTCAAAGGTATATATACACAACTTTTTCACTTTTTTCGACGATAATTTCAACTTTTTCCATTTGAACCGGAAATCAGTAAAATATAGTTTTAAGACGATTTATAGCTATTTTGAATTGTTTTGGGCAGCACTTGTTAAACTTTGACCAAAATCGCCAAAAAATCGGAATATTGCAAAGGTATATATACACCACTTTTTCACTTTTTTCGACGATAATTTCAACTTTTTCCATTTGAACCGGAAATCAGTAAAATATAGTTTTAAGACAATTTATAGCCATTTTGCATTGTTTTGGGCAGCACTTGTTAAACTTTGACCAAAATCGCCAAAAAATCGGAATATTGCAAAGGTATATATACACCACTTTTTCACTTTTTTCGACGATAATTTCAAGTTTTTCTGTTTGAACCGGAAATCAGTAAAATATAGTTTTAAGTCGATTTATAGCCATTTTGAATTGTTTTGGGCAGCACTTGTTAAACTTTGACCAAAATCGCCAAAAAATCGGAATATTTCAAAGGTATATATACACCACTTTTTCACTTTTTTCGACGATAATTTCAACTTTTTCCATTTGAACCGGAAATCAGTAAAATATAGTTTTAAGACGATTTATAGCCATTTTGAATTGTTTTGGGCAGCACTTGTTAAACTTTGACCAAAATCGCCAAAAAATCGGAATATTTCAAAGGTATATATACACAACTTTTTCACTTTTTTCGACGATAATTTCAACTTTTTCCATTTGAACCGGAAATCAGTAAAATATAGTTTTAAGACGATTTATAGCCATTTTGAATTGTTTTGGGCAGCACTTGTTAAACTTTGACCAAAATCGCCAAAAAATCGGAATATTTCAAAGGTATATATACACCACTTTTTCACTTTTTTCGACGATAATTTCAACTTTTTCTGTTTGAACCGGAAATCAGTAAAATATAGTTTTAAGTCGATTTATAGCCATTTTGAATTGTTTTGGGCAGCACTTGTTAAACTTTGACCAAAATCGCCAAAAAATCGGAATATTTCAAAGGTATATATACACAACTTTTTCACTTTTTTCGACGATAATTTCAACTTTTTCCATTTGAACCGGAAATCAGTAAAATATAGTTTTAAGACGATTTATAGCTATTTTGAATTGTTTTGGGCAGCACTTGTTAAACTTTGACCAAAATCGCCAAAAAATCGGAATATTGCAAAGGTATATATACACCACTTTTTCACTTTTTTCGACGATAATTTCAACTTTTTCCATTTGAACCGGAAATCAGTAAAATATAGTTTTAAGACAATTTATAGCCATTTTGCATTGTTTTGGGCAGCACTTGTTAAACTTTGACCAAAATCGCCAAAAAATCGGAATATTGCAAAGGTATATATACACCACTTTTTCACTTTTTTCGACGATAATTTCAACTTTTTCCATTTGAACCGGAAATCAGTAAAATATAGTTTTAAGACGATTTATAGCCATTTTGAATTGTTTTGGGCAGCACTTGTTAAACTTTGACCAAAATCGCCAAAAAATCGGAATATTGCAAAGGTATATATACACCACTTTTTCACTTTTTTCGACGATAATTTCAACTTTTTCTGTTTGAACCGGAAATCAGTAAAATATAGTTTTAAGTCGATTTATAGCCATTTTGAATTGTTTTGGGCAGCACTTGTTAAACTTTGACCAAAATCGCCAAAAAATCGGAATATTGCAAAGGTATATATACACCACTTTTTCACTTTTTTCGACGATAATTTCAACTTTTTCCATTTGAACCGGAAATCAGTAAAATATAGTTTTAAGACGATTTATAGCCATTTTGAATTGTTTTGGGCAGCACTTGTTAAACTTTGACCAAAATCGCCAAAAAATCGGAATATTTCAAAGGTATATATACACCACTTTTTCACTTTTTTCGACGATAATTTCAACTTTTTCTGTTTGAACCGGAAATCAGTAAAATATAGTTTTAAGACGATTTATAGCCATTTTGCATTGTTTTGGGCAGCACTTGTTAAACTTTGACCAAAATCGCCAAAAAATCGGAATATTGCAAAGGTATATATACACCACTTTTTCACTTTTTTCGACGATAATTTCAACTTTTTCCATTTGAACCGGAAATCAGTAAAATATAGTTTTAAGACGATTTATAGCCATTTTGAATTGTTTTGGGCAGCACTTGTTAAACTTTGACCAAAATCGCCAAAAAATCGGAATATTTCAAAGGTATATATACACAACTTTTTCACTTTTTTCGACGATAATTTCAACTTTTTCCATTTGAACCGGAAATCAGTAAAATATAGTTTTAAGTCGATTTATAGCCATTTTGAATTGTTTTGGGCAGCACTTGTTAAACTTTGACCAAAATCGCCAAAAAATCGGAATATTTCAAAGGTATATATACACCACTTTTTCACTTTTTTCGACGATAATTTCAACTTTTTCTGTTTGAACCGGAAATCAGTAAAATATGGTTTTAAGACGATTTATAGCCATTTTGAATTGTTTTGGGCAGCACTTGTTAAACTTTGACCAAAATCGCCAAAAAATCGGAATATTGCAAAGGTATATATACACCACTTTTTCACTTTTTTCGACGATAATTTCAACTTTTTCTGTTTGAACCGGAAATCAGTAAAATATAGTTTTAAGACGATTTATAGCCATTTTGAATTGTTTTGGGCAGCACTTGTTAAACTTTGACAAAATCGCCAAAAAATCGGAATATTTCAAAGGTATATATACACCACTTTTTCACTTTTTTCGACGATAATTTCAACTTTTTCCATTTGAACCGGAAATCAGTAAAATATAGTTTTACGATTTATAGCCATTTTGCATTGTTTTGGGCAGCACTTGTTAAACTTTGACCAAAATCGCCAAAAAATCGGAATATTTCAAAGGTATATATTACACCACTTTTTCACTTTTTTCGACGATAATTTCAACTTTTTCCATTTGAACCGGAAATCAGTAAAATATAGTTTTAAGACGATTTATAGCCATTTTGCATTGTTTTGGGCAGCACTTGTTAAACTTTGACCAAAATCGCCAAAAAATCGGAATATTTCAAAGGTATATATACACCCACTTTTTCACTTTTTTCGACGATAATTTCAACTTTTTCCATTTGAACCGGAAATCAGTAAAATATAGTTTTAAGACGATTTATAGCCATTTTGCATTGTTTTGGGCAGCACTTGTTAAACTTTGACCAAAATCGCCAAAAATCGGAATATTGCAAAGGTATATATACACCACTTTTTCACTTTTTTCGACGATAATTTCAACTTTTTCCATTTGAACCGGAAATCAGTAAAATATAGTTTTAAGACGATTTATAGCCATTTTGCATTGTTTTGGGCAGCACTTGTTAAACTTTGACCAAAATCGCCAAAAAATCGGAATATTTCAAAGGTATATATACACAACTTTTTCACTTTTTTCGACGATAATTTCAACTTTTTCCATTTGAACCGGAAATCAGTAAAATATAGTTTTAAGACGATTTATAGCCATTTTGCATTGTTTTGGGCAGCACTTGTTAAACTTTGACCAAAATCGCCAAAAAATCGGAATATTTTCAAAGGTATATATACACCACTTTTTCACTTTTTTCGACGATAATTTCAACTTTTTCCATTTGAACCGGAAATCAGTAAAATATAGTTTTAAGACGATTTATAGCCATTTTGCATTGTTTTGGGCAGCACTTGTTAAACTTTGACCAAAATCGCCAAAAAATCGGAATATTGCAAAGGTATATATACACCACTTTTTCACTTTTTTCGACGATAATTTCAACTTTTTCCATTTGAACCGGAAATCAGTAAAATATAGTTTTAAGACGATTTATAGCCATTTTGCATTGTTTTGGGCAGCACTTGTTAAACTTTGACCAAAATCGCCAAAAAATCGGAATATTTCAAAGGTATATATACACAACTTTTTCACTTTTTTCGACGATAATTTCAACTTTTTCCATTTGAACCGGAAATCAGTAAAATATAGTTTTAAGACGATTTATAGCCATTTTGCATTGTTTTGGGCAGCACTTGTTAAACTTTGACCAAAATCGCCAAAAAATCGGAATATTGCAAAGGTATATATACACCACTTTTTCACTTTTTTCGACGATAATTTCAACTTTTTCTGTTTGAACCGGAAATCAGTAAAATATAGTTTTAAGTCGATTTATAGCCATTTTGAATTGTTTTGGGCAGCACTTGTTAAACTTTGACCAAAATCGCCAAAAATCGGAATATTTCAAAGGTATATATACACAACTTTTTCACTTTTTTCGACGATAATTTCAACTTTTTCCATTTGAACCGGAAATCAGTAAAATATAGTTTTAAGTCGATTTATAGCCATTTTGAATTGTTTTGGGCAGCACTTGTTAAACTTTGACCAAAATCGCCAAAAAATCGGAATATTTCAAAGGTATATATACACCACTTTTTCACTTTTTTCGACGATAATTTCAACTTTTTCTGTTTGAACCGGAAATCAGTAAAATATAGTTTTAAGACGATTTATAGCCATTTTGAATTGTTTTGGGCAGCACTTGTTAAACTTTGACCAAAATCGCCAAAACATCGGAATATTTCAAAGGTATATATACACCACTTTTTCACTTTTTTCGACGATAATTTCAACTTTTTCTGTTTGAACCGGAAATCAGTAAAATATAGTTTTAAGACGATTTATAGCCATTTTGCATTGTTTTGGGCAGCACTTGTTAAACTTTGACCAAAATCGCCAAAAAATCGGAATATTGCAAAGGTATATATACACCACTTTTTCACTTTTTTCGACGATAATTTCAACTTTTTCCATTTGAACCGGAAATCAGTAAAATATAGTTTTAAGACGATTTATAGCCATTTTGAATTGTTTTGGGCAGCACTTGTTAAACTTTGACCAAAATCGCCAAAAAATCGGGAATATTTCAAAGGTATATATACACAACTTTTTCACTTTTTTCGACGATAATTTCAACTTTTTCTGTTTGAACCGGAAATCAGTAAAATATGGTTTTAAGACGATTTATAGCCATTTTGAATTGTTTTGGGCAGCACTTGTTAAACTTTGACCAAAATCGCCAAAAAATCGGAATATTGCAAAGGTATATATACACCACTTTTTCACTTTTTTCGACGATAATTTCAACTTTTTCTGTTTGAACCGGAAATCAGTAAAATATAGTTTTAAGACGATTTATAGCCATTTTGAATTGTTTTGGGCAGCACTTGTTAAACTTTGACCCAAAATCGCCAAAAAATCGGAATATTTCAAAGGTATATATACACCACTTTTTCACTTTTTTCGACGATAATTTCAACTTTTTCTGTTTGAACCGGAAATCAGTAAAATATAGTTTTAAGACGATTTATAGCCATTTTGAATTGTTTTGGGCAGCACTTGTTAAACTTTGACCAAAATCGCCAAAAAATCGGAATATTGCAAAGGTATATATACACCACTTTTTCACTTTTTTCGACGATAATTTCAACTTTTTCTGTTTGAACCGGAAATCAGTAAAATATAGTTTTAAGTCGATTTATAGCCATTTTGAATTGTTTTGGGCAGCACTTGTTAAACTTTGACCAAAATCGCCAAAAAATCGGAATATTTCAAAGGTATATATACACCACTTTTTCACTTTTTTCGACGATAATTTCAACTTTTTCTGTTTGAACCGGAAATCAGTAAAATATAGTTTTAAGACGATTTATAGCCATTTTGAATTGTTTTGGGCAGCACTTGTTAAACTTTGACCAAAATCGCCAAAAAATCGGAATATTGCAAAGGTATATATACACCACTTTTTCACTTTTTTCGACGATAATTTCAACTTTTTCCATTTGAACCGGAAATCAGTAAAATATAGTTTTAAGTCGATTTATAGCCATTTTGAATTGTTTTGGGCAGCACTTGTTAAACTTTGACCAAAATCGCCAAAAAATCGGAATATTTCAAAGGTATATATACACCACTTTTTCACTTTTTTCGACGATAATTTCAACTTTTTCTGTTTGAACCGGAAATCAGTAAAATATAGTTTTAAGTCGATTTATAGCCATTTTGAATTGTTTTGGGCAGCACTTGTTAAACTTTGACCAAAATCGCCAAAAAATCGGAATATTTCAAAGGTATATATACACAACTTTTTCACTTTTTTCGACGATAATTTCAACTTTTTCCATTTGAACCGGAAATCAGTAAAATATAGTTTTAAGACGATTTATAGCTATTTTGAATTGTTTTGGGCAGCACTTGTTAAACTTTGACCAAAATCGCCAAAAAATCGGAATATTGCAAAGGTATATATACACCACTTTTTCACTTTTTTCGACGATAATTTCAACTTTTTCCATTTGAACCGGAAATCAGTAAAATATAGTTTTAAGACAATTTATAGCCATTTTGCATTGTTTTGGGCAGCACTTGTTAAACTTTGACCAAAATCGCCAAAAAATCGGAATATTGCAAAGGTATATATACACCACTTTTTCACTTTTTTCGACGATAATTTCAACTTTTTCCATTTGAACCGGAAATCAGTAAAATATAGTTTTAAGACGATTTATAGCCATTTTGAATTGTTTTGGGCAGCACTTGTTAAACTTTGACCAAAATCGCCAAAAAATCGGAATATTGCAAAGGTATATATACACCACTTTTTCACTTTTTTCGACGATAATTTCAACTTTTTCTGTTTGAACCGGAAATCAGTAAAATATAGTTTTAAGTCGATTTATAGCCATTTTGAATTGTTTTGGGCAGCACTTGTTAATCTTTGACCAAAATCGCCAAAAAATCGGAATATTGCAAAGGTATATATACACCACTTTTTCACTTTTTTCGACGATAATTTCAACTTTTTCCATTTGAACCGGAAATCAGTAAAATATAGTTTTAAGACGATTTATAGCCATTTTGAATTGTTTTGGGCAGCACTTGTTAAACTTTGACCAAAATCGCCAAAAAATCGGAATATTTCAAAGGTATATATACACAACTTTTTCACTTTTTTCGACGATAATTTCAACTTTTTCCATTTGAACCGGAAATCAGTAAAATATAGTTTTAAGTCGATTTATAGCCATTTTGAATTGTTTTGGGCAGCACTTGTTAAACTTTGACCAAAATCGCCAAAAAATCGGAATATTTCAAAGGTATATATACACCACTTTTTCACTTTTTTCGACGATAATTTCAACTTTTTCTGTTTGAACCGGAAATCAGTAAAATATAGTTTTAAGACGATTTATAGCCATTTTGAATTGTTTTGGGCAGCACTTGTTAAACTTTGACCAAAATCGCCAAAACATCGGAATATTTCAAAGGTATATATACACCACTTTTTCACTTTTTTCGACGATAATTTCAACTTTTTCTGTTTGAACCGGAAATCAGTAAAATATAGTTTTAAGACGATTTATAGCCATTTTGCATTGTTTTGGGCAGCACTTGTTAAACTTTGACCAAAATCGCCAAAAAATCGGAATATTGCAAAGGTATATATACACCACTTTTTCACTTTTTTCGACGATAATTTCAACTTTTTCCATTTGAACCGGAAATCAGTAAAATATAGTTTTAAGACGATTTATAGCCATTTTGAATTGTTTTGGGCAGCACTTGTTAAACTTTGACCAAAATCGCCAAAAAATCGGAATATTTCAAAGGTATATATACACAACTTTTTCACTTTTTTCGACGATAATTTCAACTTTTTCCATTTGAACCGGAAATCAGTAAAATATAGTTTTAAGTCGATTTATAGCCATTTTGAATTGTTTTGGGCAGCACTTGTTAAACTTTGACCAAAATCGCCAAAAAATCGGAATATTTCAAAGGTATATATACACCACTTTTTCACTTTTTTCGACGATAATTTCAACTTTTTCTGTTTGAACCGGAAATCAGTAAAATATGGTTTTAAGACGATTTATAGCCATTTTGAATTGTTTTGGGCAGCACTTGTTAAACTTTGACCAAAATCGCCAAAAAATCGGAATATTGCAAAGGTATATATACACCACTTTTTCACTTTTTTCGACGATAATTTCAACTTTTTCTGTTTGAACCGGAAATCAGTAAAATATAGTTTTAAGACGATTTATAGCCATTTTGAATTGTTTTGGGCAGCACTTGTTAAACTTTGACCAAAATCGCCAAAAAATCGGAATATTGCAAAGGTATATATACACCACTTTTTCACTTTTTTCGACGATAATTTCAACTTTTTCCATTTGAACCGGAAATCAGTAAAATATAGTTTTAAGACGATTTATAGCCATTTTGCATTGTTTTGGGCAGCACTTGTTAAACTTTGACCAAAATCGCCAAAAAATCGGAATATTGCAAAGGTATATATACACCACTTTTTCACTTTTTTCGACGATAATTTCAACTTTTTCCATTTGAACCGGAAATCAGTAAAATATAGTTTTAAGACGATTTATAGCCATTTTGCATTGTTTTGGGCAGCACTTGTTAAACTTTGACCAAAATCGCCAAAAAATCGGAATATTGCAAAGGTATATATACACCACTTTTTCACTTTTTTCGACGATAATTTCAACTTTTTCCATTTGAACCGGAAATCAGTAAAATATAGTTTTAAGACGATTTATAGCCATTTTGCATTGTTTTGGGCAGCACTTGTTAAACTTTGACCAAAATCGCCAAAAAATCGGAATATTGCAAAGGTATATATACACCACTTTTTCACTTTTTTCGACGATAATTTCAACTTTTTCCATTTGAACCGGAAATCAGTAAAATATAGTTTTAAGACGATTTATAGCCATTTTGCATTGTTTTGGGCAGCACTTGTTAAACTTTGACCAAAATCGCCAAAAAATCGGAATATTGCAAAGGTATATATACACCACTTTTTCACTTTTTTCGACGATAATTTCAACTTTTTCTGTTTGAACCGGAAATCAGTAAAATATAGTTTTAAGACGATTTATAGCCATTTTGCATTGTTTTGGGCAGCACTTGTTAAACTTTGACCAAAATCGCCAAAAAATCGGAATATTGCAAAGGTATATATACACCACTTTTTCACTTTTTTCGACGATAATTTCAACTTTTTCTGTTTGAACCGGAAATCAGTAAAATATAGTTTTAAGTCGATTTATAGCCATTTTGAATTGTTTTGGGCAGCACTTGTTAAACTTTGACCAAAATCGCCAAAAAATCGGAATATTTCAAAGGTATATATACACCACTTTTTCACTTTTTTCGACGATAATTTCAACTTTTTCTGTTTGAACCGGAAATCAGTAAAATATAGTTTTAAGACGATTTATAGCCATTTTGAATTGTTTTGGGCAGCACTTGTTAAACTTTGACCAAAATCGCCAAAAAATCGGAATATTGCAAAGGTATATATACACCACTTTTTCACTTTTTTCGACGATAATTTCAACTTTTTCCATTTGAACCGGAAATCAGTAAAATATAGTTTTAAGACGATTTATAGCCATTTTGAATTGTTTTGGGCAGCACTTGTTAAACTTTGACCAAAATCGCCAAAAAATCGGAATATTTCAAAGGTATATATACACCACTTTTTCACTTTTTTCGACGATAATTTCAACTTTTTCCATTTGAACCGGAAATCAGTAAAATATAGTTTTAAGTCGATTTATAGCCATTTTGAATTGTTTTGGGCAGCACTTGTTAAACTTTGACCAAAATCGCCAAAAAATCGGAATATTTCAAAGGTATATATACACCACTTTTTCACTTTTTTCGACGATAATTTCAACTTTTTCCATTTGAACCGGAAATCAGTAAAATATAGTTTTAAGACGATTTATAGCCATTTTGCATTGTTTTGGGCAGCACTTGTTAAACTTTGACCAAAATCGCCAAAAAATCGGAATATTGCAAAGGTATATATACACCACTTTTTCACTTTTTTCGACGATAATTTCAACTTTTTCTGCTTGAACCGGAAATCAGTAAAATATAGTTTTAAGTCGATTTATAGCCATTTTGAATTGTTTTGGGCAGCACTTGTTAAACTTTGACCAAAATCGCCAAAAAATCGGAATATTTCAAAGGTATATATACACCACTTTTTCACTTTTTTCGACGATAATTTCAACTTTTTCCATTTGAACCGGAAATCAGTAAAATATAGTTTTAAGACGATTTATAGCCATTTTGAATTGTTTTGGGCAGCACTTGTTAAACTTTGACCAAAATCGCCAAAAAATCGGAATATTGCAAAGGTATATATACACCACTTTTTCACTTTTTTCGACGATAATTTCAACTTTCTCCATTTGAACCGGAAATCAGTAAAATATAGTTTTAAGACGATTTATAGCCATTTTGAATTGTTTTGGGCAGCACTTGTTAAACTTTGACCAAAATCGCCAAAAAATCGGAATATTGCAAAGGTATATATACACCACTTTTTCACTTTTTTCGACGATAATTTCAACTTTTTCCATTTGAACCGGAAATCAGTAAAATATAGTTTTAAGACGATTTATAGCCATTTTGAATTGTTTTGGGCAGCACTTGTTAAACTTTGACCAAAATCGCCAAAAAATCGGAATATTGCAAAGGTATATATACACCACTTTTTCACTTTTTTCGACGATAATTTCAACTTTTTCCATTTGAACCGGAAATCAGTAAAATATAGTTTTAAGACGATTTATAGCCATTTTGAATTGTTTTGGGCAGCACTTGTTAAACTTTGACCAAAATCGCCAAAAAATCGGAATATTTCAAAGGTATATATACACCACTTTTTCACTTTTTTCGACGATAATTTCAACTTTTTCCATTTGAACCGGAAATCAGTAAAATATAGTTTTAAGTCGATTTATAGCCATTTTGAATTGTTTTGGGCAGCACTTGTTAAACTTTGACCAAAATCGCCAAAAAATCGGAATATTGCAAAGGTATATATACACCACTTTTTCACTTTTTTCGACGATAATTTCAACTTTTTCTGTTTGAACCGGAAATCAGTAAAATATAGTTTTAAGACGATTTATAGCCATTTTGAATTGTTTTGGGCAGCACTTGTTAAACTTTGACCAAAATCGCCAAAAAATCGGAATATTGCAAAGGTATATATACACCACTTTTTCACTTTTTTCGACGATAATTTCAACTTTTTCCATTTGAACCGGAAATCAGTAAAATATAGTTTTAAGACGATTTATAGCCATTTTGCATTGTTTTGGGCAGCACTTGTTAAACTTTGACCAAAATCGCCAAAAAATCGGAATATTGCAAAGGTATATATACACCACTTTTTCACTTTTTTCGACGATAATTTCAACTTTTTCTGTTTGAACCGGAAATCAGTAAAATATAGTTTTAAGTCGATTTATAGCCATTTTGAATTGTTTTGGGCAGCACTTGTTAAACTTTGACCAAAATCGCCAAAAAATCGGAATATTTCAAAGGTATATATACACCACTTTTTCACTTTTTTCGACGATAATTTCAACTTTTTCTGTTTGAACCGGAAATCAGTAAAATATAGTTTTAAGACGATTTATAGCCATTTTGCATTGTTTTGGGCAGCACTTGTTAAACTTTGACCAAAATCGCCAAAAAATCGGAATATTGCAAAGGTATATATACACCACTTTTTCACTTTTTTCGACGATAATTTCAACTTTTTCTGTTTGAACCGGAAATCAGTAAAATATAGTTTTAAGTCGATTTATAGCCATTTTGCATTGTTTTGGGCAGCACTTGTTAAACTTTGACCAAAATCGCCAAAAAATCGGAATATTGCAAAGGTATATATACACCACTTTTTCACTTTTTTCGACGATAATTTCAACTTTTTCTGTTTGAACCGGAAATCAGTAAAATATAGTTTTAAGTCGATTTATAGCCATTTTGAATTGTTTTGGGCAGCACTTGTTAAACTTTGACCAAAATCGCCAAAAAATCGGAATATTGCAAAGGTATATATACACCACTTTTTCACTTTTTTCGACGATAATTTCAACTTTTTCTGTTTGAACCGGAAATCAGTAAAATATAGTTTTAAGACGATTTATAGCCATTTTGCATTGTTTTGGGCAGCACTTGTTAAACTTTGACCAAAATCGCCAAAAAATCGGAATATTTCAAAGGTATATATACACCACTTTTTCACTTTTTTCGACGATAATTTCAACTTTTTCCATTTGAACCGGAAATCAGTAAAATATAGTTTTAAGACGATTTATAGCCATTTTGCATTGTTTTGGGCAGCACTTGTTAAACTTTGACCAAAATCGCCAAAAAATCGGAATATTTCAAAGGTATATATACACCACTTTTTCACTTTTTTCGACGATAATTTCAACTTTTTCTGTTTGAACCGGAAATCAGTAAAATATAGTTTTAAGACGATTTATAGCCATTTTGCATTGTTTTGGGCAGCACTTGTTAAACTTTGACCAAAATCGCCAAAAAATCGGAATATTGCAAAGGTATATATACACCACTTTTTCACTTTTTTCGACGATAATTTCAACTTTTTCTGTTTGAACCGGAAATCAGTAAAATATAGTTTTAAGTCGATTTATAGCCACTTTGCATTGTTTTGGGCAGCACTTGTTAAACTTTGACCAAAATCGCCAAAAGATCGGAATATTGCAAAGGTATATATACACCACTTTTTCACTTTTTTCGACGATAATTTCAACTTTTTCTGTTTGAACCGGAAATCAGTAAAATATAGTTTTAAGTCGATTTATAGCCATTTTGCATTGTTTTGGGCAGCACTTGTTAAACTTTGACCAAAATCGCCAAAAAATCGGAATATTGCAAAGGTATATATACACCACTTTTTCACTTTTTTCGACGATAATTTCAACTTTTTCTGTTTGAACCGGAAATCAGTAAAATATAGTTTTAAGACGATTTATAGCCATTTTGCATTGTTTTGGGCAGCACTTGTTAAACTTTGACCAAAATCGCCAAAAAATCGGAATATTGCAAAGGTATATATACACCACTTTTTCACTTTTTTCGACGATAATTTCAACTTTTTCTGTTTGAACCGGAAATCAGTAAAATATAGTTTTAAGACGATTTATAGCCATTTTGCATTGTTTTGGGCAGCACTTGTTAAACTTTGACCAAAATCGCCAAAAAATCGGAATATTGCAAAGGTATATATACACCACTTTTTCACTTTTTTCGACGATAATTTCAACTTTTTCTGTTTGAACCGGAAATCAGTAAAATATAGTTTTAAGACGATTTATAGCCATTTTGCATTGTTTTGGGCAGCACTTGTTAAACTTTGACCAAAATCGCCAAAAAATCGGAATATTGCAAAGGTATATATACACCACTTTTTCACTTTTTTCGACGATAATTTCAACTTTTTCCATTTGAACCGGAAATCAGTAAAATATAGTTTTAAGACGATTTATAGCCATTTTGCATTGTTTTGGGCAGCACTTGTTAAACTTTGACCAAAATCGCCAAAAAATCGGAATATTTCAAAGGTATATATACACCACTTTTTCACTTTTTTCGACGATAATTTCAACTTTTTCTGTTTGAACCGGAAATCAGTAAAATATAGTTTTAAGACGATTTATAGCCATTTTGCATTGTTTTGGGCAGCACTTGTTAAACTTTGACCAAAATCGCCAAAAAATCGGAATATTTCAAAGGTATATATACACCACTTTTTCACTTTTTTCGACGATAATTTCAACTTTTTCCATTTGAACCGGAAATCAGTAAAATATAGTTTTAAGACGATTTATAGCCATTTTGCATTGTTTTGGGCAGCACTTGTTAAACTTTGACCAAAATCGCCAAAAAATCGGAATATTTCAAAGGTATATATACACCACTTTTTCACTTTTTTCGACGATAATTTCAACTTTTTCTGTTTGAACCGGAAATCAGTAAAATATAGTTTTAAGACGATTTATAGCCATTTTGCATTGTTTTGGGCAGCACTTGTTAAACTTTGACCAAAATCGCCAAAAAATCGGAATATTTCAAAGGTATATATACACCACTTTTTCACTTTTTTCGACGATAATTTCAACTTTTTCCATTTGAACCGGAAATCAGTAAAATATAGTTTTAAGACGATTTATAGCCATTTTGCATTGTTTTGGGCAGCACTTGTTAAACTTTGACCAAAATCGCCAAAAAATCGGAATATTTCAAAGGTATATATACACCACTTTTTCACTTTTTTCGACGATAATTTCAACTTTTTCCATTTGAACCGGAAATCAGTAAAATATAGTTTTAAGACGATTTATAGCCATTTTGCATTGTTTTGGGCAGCACTTGTTAAACTTTGACCAAAATCGCCAAAAAATCGGAATATTGCAAAGGTATATATACACCACTTTTTCACTTTTTTCGACGATAATTTCAACTTTTTCCATTTGAACCGGAAATCAGTAAAATATAGTTTTAAGACGATTTATAGCCATTTTGCATTGTTTTGGGCAGCACTTGTTAAACTTTGACCAAAATCGCCAAAAAATCGGAATATTGCAAAGGTATATATACACCACTTTTTCACTTTTTTCGACGATAATTTCAACTTTTTCTGTTTGAACCGGAAATCAGTAAAATATAGTTTTAAGACGATTTATAGCCATTTTGCATTGTTTTGGGCAGCACTTGTTAAACTTTGACCAAAATCGCCAAAAAATCGGAATATTGCAAAGGTATATATACACCACTTTTTCACTTTTTTCGACGATAATTTCAACTTTTTCTGTTTGAACCGGAAATCAGTAAAATATAGTTTTAAGACGATTTATAGCCATTTTGCATTGTTTTGGGCAGCACTTGTTAAACTTTGACCAAAATCGCCAAAAAATCGGAATATTGCAAAGGTATATATACACCACTTTTTCACTTTTTTCGACGATAATTTCAACTTTTTCTGTTTGAACCGGAAATCAGTAAAATATAGTTTTAAGACGATTTATAGCCATTTTGCATTGTTTTGGGCAGCACTTGTTAAACTTTGACCAAAATCGCCAAAAAATCGGAATATTGCAAAGGTATATATACACCACTTTTTCACTTTTTTCGACGATAATTTCAACTTTTTCTGTTTGAACCGGAAATCAGTAAAATATAGTTTTAAGACGATTTATAGCCATTTTGCATTGTTTTGGGCAGCACTTGTTAAACTTTGACCAAAATCGCCAAAAAATCGGAATATTGCAAAGGTATATATACACCACTTTTTCACTTTTTTCGACGATAATTTCAACTTTTTCCATTTGAACCGGAAATCAGTAAAATATAGTTTTAAGACGATTTATAGCCATTTTGCATTGTTTTGGGCAGCACTTGTTAAACTTTGACCAAAATCGCCAAAAAATCGGAATATTTCAAAGGTATATATACACCACTTTTTCACTTTTTTCGACGATAATTTCAACTTTTTCTGTTTGAACCGGAAATCAGTAAAATATAGTTTTAAGACGATTTATAGCCATTTTGCATTGTTTTGGGCAGCACTTGTTAAACTTTGACCAAAATCGCCAAAAAATCGGAATATTTCAAAGGTATATATACACCACTTTTTCACTTTTTTCGACGATAATTTCAACTTTTTCTGTTTGAACCGGAAATCAGTAAAATATAGTTTTAAGACGATTTATAGCCATTTTGCATTGTTTTGGGCAGCACTTGTTAAACTTTGACCAAAATCGCCAAAAAATCGGAATATTGCAAAGGTATATATACACCACTTTTTCACTTTTTTCGACGATAATTTCAACTTTTTCCATTTGAACCGGAAATCAGTAAAATATAGTTTTAAGACGATTTATAGCCATTTTGCATTGTTTTGGGCAGCACTTGTTAAACTTTGACCAAAATCGCCAAAAAATCGGAATATTGCAAAGGTATATATACACCACTTTTTCACTTTTTTCGACGATAATTTCAACTTTTTCTGTTTGAACCGGAAATCAGTAAAATATAGTTTTAAGACGATTTATAGCCATTTTGCATTGTTTTGGGCAGCACTTGTTAAACTTTGACCAAAATCGCCAAAAAATCGGAATATTGCAAAGGTATATATACACCACTTTTTCACTTTTTTCGACGATAATTTCAACTTTTTCTGTTTGAACCGGAAATCAGTAAAATATAGTTTTAAGACGATTTATAGCCATTTTGCATTGTTTTGGGCAGCACTTGTTAAACTTTGACCAAAATCGCCAAAAAATCGGAATATTGCAAAGGTATATATACACCACTTTTTCACTTTTTTCGACGATAATTTCAACTTTTTCTGTTTGAACCGGAAATCAGTAAAATATAGTTTTAAGACGATTTATAGCCATTTTGCATTGTTTTGGGCAGCACTTGTTAAACTTTGACCAAAATCGCCAAAAAATCGGAATATTGCAAAGGTATATATACACCACTTTTTCACTTTTTTCGACGATAATTTCAACTTTTTCCATTTGAACCGGAAATCAGTAAAATATAGTTTTAAGACGATTTATAGCCATTTTGCATTGTTTTGGGCAGCACTTGTTAAACTTTGACCAAAATCGCCAAAAAATCGGAATATTTCAAAGGTATATATACACCACTTTTTCACTTTTTTCGACGATAATTTCAACTTTTTCTGTTTGAACCGGAAATCAGTAAAATATAGTTTTAAGACGATTTATAGCCATTTTGCATTGTTTTGGGCAGCACTTGTTAAACTTTGACCAAAATCGCCAAAAAATCGGAATATTTCAAAGGTATATATACACCACTTTTTCACTTTTTTCGACGATAATTTCAACTTTTTCCATTTGAACCGGAAATCAGTAAAATATAGTTTTAAGACGATTTATAGCCATTTTGCATTGTTTTGGGCAGCACTTGTTAAACTTTGACCAAAATCGCCAAAAAATCGGAATATTTCAAAGGTATATATACACCACTTTTTCACTTTTTTCGACGATAATTTCAACTTTTTCTGTTTGAACCGGAAATCAGTAAAATATAGTTTTAAGACGATTTATAGCCATTTTGCATTGTTTTGGGCAGCACTTGTTAAACTTTGACCAAAATCGCCAAAAAATCGGAATATTTCAAAGGTATATATACACCACTTTTTCACTTTTTTCGACGATAATTTCAACTTTTTCCATTTGAACCGGAAATCAGTAAAATATAGTTTTAAGACGATTTATAGCCATTTTGCATTGTTTTGGGCAGCACTTGTTAAACTTTGACCAAAATCGCCAAAAAATCGGAATATTGCAAAGGTATATATACACCACTTTTTCACTTTTTTCGACGATAATTTCAACTTTTTCTGTTTGAACCGGAAATCAGTAAAATATAGTTTTAAGTCGATTTATAGCCATTTTGCATTGTTTTGGGCAGCACTTGTTAAACTTTGACCAAAATCGCCAAAAAATCGGAATATTGCAAAGGTATATATACACCACTTTTTCACTTTTTTCGACGATAATTTCAACTTTTTCTGTTTGAACCGGAAATCAGTAAAATATAGTTTTAAGACGATTTATAGCCATTTTGCATTGTTTTGGGCAGCACTTGTTAAACTTTGACCAAAATCGCCAAAAAATCGGAATATTGCAAAGGTATATATACACCACTTTTTCACTTTTTTCGACGATAATTTCAACTTTTTCTGTTTGAACCGGAAATCAGTAAAATATAGTTTTAAGACGATTTATAGCCATTTTGCATTGTTTTGGGCAGCACTTGTTAAACTTTGACCAAAATCGCCAAAAAATCGGAATATTGCAAAGGTATATATACACCACTTTTTCACTTTTTTCGACGATAATTTCAACTTTTTCTGTTTGAACCGGAAATCAGTAAAATATAGTTTTAAGACGATTTATAGCCATTTTGCATTGTTTTGGGCAGCACTTGTTAAACTTTGACCAAAATCGCCAAAAAATCGGAATATTGCAAAGGTATATATACACCACTTTTTCACTTTTTTCGACGATAATTTCAACTTTTTCCATTTGAACCGGAAATCAGTAAAATATAGTTTTAAGACGATTTATAGCCATTTTGCATTGTTTTGGGCAGCACTTGTTAAACTTTGACCAAAATCGCCAAAAAATCGGAATATTTCAAAGGTATATATACACCACTTTTTCACTTTTTTCGACGATAATTTCAACTTTTTCTGTTTGAACCGGAAATCAGTAAAATATAGTTTTAAGACGATTTATAGCCATTTTGCATTGTTTTGGGCAGCACTTGTTAAACTTTGACCAAAATCGCCAAAAAATCGGAATATTTCAAAGGTATATATACACCACTTTTTCACTTTTTTCGACGATAATTTCAACTTTTTCCATTTGAACCGGAAATCAGTAAAATATAGTTTTAAGACGATTTATAGCCATTTTGCATTGTTTTGGGCAGCACTTGTTAAACTTTGACCAAAATCGCCAAAAAATCGGAATATTTCAAAGGTATATATACACCACTTTTTCACTTTTTTCGACGATAATTTCAACTTTTTCCATTTGAACCGGAAATCAGTAAAATATAGTTTTAAGACGATTTATAGCCATTTTGCATTGTTTTGGGCAGCACTTGTTAAACTTTGACCAAAATCGCCAAAAAATCGGAATATTGCAAAGGTATATATACACCACTTTTTCACTTTTTTCGACGATAATTTCAACTTTTTCCATTTGAACCGGAAATCAGTAAAATATAGTTTTAAGACGATTTATAGCCATTTTGCATTGTTTTGGGCAGCACTTGTTAAACTTTGACCAAAATCGCCAAAAAATCGGAATATTGCAAAGGTATATATACACCACTTTTTCACTTTTTTCGACGATAATTTCAACTTTTTCTGTTTGAACCGGAAATCAGTAAAATATAGTTTTAAGACGATTTATAGCCATTTTGCATTGTTTTGGGCAGCACTTGTTAAACTTTGACCAAAATCGCCAAAAAATCGGAATATTGCAAAGGTATATATACACCACTTTTTCACTTTTTTCGACGATAATTTCAACTTTTTCTGTTTGAACCGGAAATCAGTAAAATATAGTTTTAAGACGATTTATAGCCATTTTGCATTGTTTTGGGCAGCACTTGTTAAACTTTGACCAAAATCGCCAAAAAATCGGAATATTGCAAAGGTATATATACACCACTTTTTCACTTTTTTCGACGATAATTTCAACTTTTTCTGTTTGAACCGGAAATCAGTAAAATATAGTTTTAAGACGATTTATAGCCATTTTGCATTGTTTTGGGCAGCACTTGTTAAACTTTGACCAAAATCGCCAAAAAATCGGAATATTGCAAAGGTATATATACACCACTTTTTCACTTTTTTCGACGATAATTTCAACTTTTTCTGTTTGAACCGGAAATCAGTAAAATATAGTTTTAAGACGATTTATAGCCATTTTGCATTGTTTTGGGCAGCACTTGTTAAACTTTGACCAAAATCGCCAAAAAATCGGAATATTGCAAAGGTATATATACACCACTTTTTCACTTTTTTCGACGATAATTTCAACTTTTTCCATTTGAACCGGAAATCAGTAAAATATAGTTTTAAGACGATTTATAGCCATTTTGCATTGTTTTGGGCAGCACTTGTTAAACTTTGACCAAAATCGCCAAAAAATCGGAATATTTCAAAGGTATATATACACCACTTTTTCACTTTTTTCGACGATAATTTCAACTTTTTCTGTTTGAACCGGAAATCAGTAAAATATAGTTTTAAGACGATTTATAGCCATTTTGCATTGTTTTGGGCAGCACTTGTTAAACTTTGACCAAAATCGCCAAAAAATCGGAATATTTCAAAGGTATATATACACCACTTTTTCACTTTTTTCGACGATAATTTCAACTTTTTCTGTTTGAACCGGAAATCAGTAAAATATAGTTTTAAGACGATTTATAGCCATTTTGAATTGTTTTGGGCAGCACTTGTTAAACTTTGACCAAAATCGCCAAAAAATCGGAATATTGCAAAGGTATATATACACCACTTTTTCACTTTTTTCGACGATAATTTCAACTTTTTCTGTTTGAACAGGAAATCAGTAAAATATAGTTTTAAGTCGATTTATAGCCATTTTGAATTGTTTTGGGCAGCACTTGTTAAACTTTGACCAAAATCGCCAAAAAATCGGAATATTTCAAAGGTATATATACACCACTTTTTCACTTTTTTCGACGATAATTTCAACTTTTTCTGTTTGAACCGGAAATCAGTAAAATATAGTTTTAAGACGATTTATAGCCATTTTGAATTGTTTTGGGCAGCACTTGTTAAACTTTGACCAAAATCGCCAAAAAATCGGAATATTGCAAAGGTATATGTACACCACTTTTTCACTTTTTTCGACGATAATTTCAACTTTTTCCATTTGAACCGGAAATCAGTAAAATATAGTTTTAAGTCGATTTATAGCCATTTTGAATTGTTTTGGGCAGCACTTGTTAAACTTTGACCAAAATCGCCAAAAAATCGGAATATTTCAAAGGTATATATACACCACTTTTTCACTTTTTTCGACGATAATTTCAACTTTTTCCATTTGAACCGGAAATCAGTAAAATATAGTTTTAAGTCGATTTATAGCCATTTTGAATTGTTTTGGGCAGCACTTGTTAAACTTTGACCAAAATCGCCAAAAAATCGGAATATTTCAAAGGTATATATACACCACTTTTTCACTTTTTTCGACGATAATTTCAACTTTTTCTGTTTGAACCGGAAATCAGTAAAATATAGTTTTAAGTCGATTTATAGCCATTTTGAATTGTTTTGGGCAGCACTTGTTAAACTTTGACCAAAATCGCCAAAAAATCGGAATATTTCAAAGGTATATATACACAACTTTTTCACTTTTTTCGACGATAATTTCAACTTTTTCCATTTGAACCGGAAATCAGTAAAATATAGTTTTAAGACGATTTATAGCCATTTTGAATTGTTTTGGGCAGCACTTGTTAAACTTTGACCAAAATCGCCAAAAAATCGGAATATTGCAAAGGTATATATACACCACTTTTTCACTTTTTTCGACGATAATTTCAACTTTTTCTGTTTGAACCGGAAATCAGTAAAATATAGTTTTAAGTCAATTTATAGCCATTTTGAATTGTTTTGGGCAGCACTTGTTAAACTTTGACCAAAATCGCCAAAAAATCGGAATATTGCAAAGGTATATATACACCACTTTTTCACTTTTTTCGACGATAATTTCAACTTTTTCCATTTGAACCGGAAATCAGTAAAATATAGTTTTAAGACGATTTATAGCCATTTTGCATTGTTTTGGGCAGCACTTGTTAAACTTTGACCAAAATCGCCAAAAAATCGGAATATTGCAAAGGTATATATACACCACTTTTTCACTTTTTTCGACGATAATTTCAACTTTTTCTGTTTGAACCGGAAATCAGTAAAATATAGTTTTAAGTCGATTTATAGCCATTTTGAATTGTTTTGGGCAGCACTTGTTAAACTTTGACCAAAATCGCCAAAAAATCGGAATATTTCAAAGGTATATATACACCACTTTTTCACTTTTTTCGACGATAATTTCAACTTTTTCTGTTTGAACCGGAAATCAGTAAAATATAGTTTTAAGACGATTTATAGCCATTTTGCATTGTTTTGGGCAGCACTTGTTAAACTTTGACCAAAATCGCCAAAAAATCGGAATATTTCAAAGGTATATATACACCACTTTTTCACTTTTTTCGACGATAATTTCAACTTTTTCCATTTGAACCGGAAATCAGTAAAATATAGTTTTAAGACGATTTATAGCCATTTTGAATTGTTTTGGGCAGCACTTGTTAAACTTTGACCAAAATCGCCAAAAAATCGGAATATTTCAAAGGTATATATACACCACTTTTTCACTTTTTTCGACGATAATTTCAACTTTTTCCATTTGAACCGGAAATCAGTAAAATATAGTTTTAAGACGATTTATAGCCATTTTGCATTGTTTTGGGCAGCACTTGTTAAACTTTGACCAAAATCGCCAAAAAATCGGAATATTGCAAAGGTATATATACACCACTTTTTCACTTTTTTCGACGATAATTTCAACTTTTTCTGCTTGAACCGGAAATCAGTAAAATATAGTTTTAAGTCGATTTATAGCCATTTTGAATTGTTTTGGGCAGCACTTGTTAAACTTTGACCAAAATCGCCAAAAAATCGGAATATTTCAAAGGTATATATACACCACTTTTTCACTTTTTTCGACGATAATTTCAACTTTTTCCATTTGAACCGGAAATCAGTAAAATATAGTTTTAAGACGATTTATAGCCATTTTGAATTGTTTTGGGCAGCACTTGTTAAACTTTGACCAAAATCGCCAAAAAATCGGAATATTGCAAAGGTATATATACACCACTTTTTCACTTTTTTCGACGATAATTTCAACTTTTTCTGTTTGAACCGGAAATCAGTAAAATATAGTTTTAAGACGATTTATAGCCATTTTGAATTGTTTTGGGCAGCACTTGTTAAACTTTGACCAAAATCGCCAAAAAATCGGAATATTGCAAAGGTATATATACACCACTTTTTCACTTTTTTCGACGATAATTTCAACTTTTTCTGTTTGAACCGGAAATCAGTAAAATATAGTTTTAAGACGATTTATAGCCATTTTGCATTGTTTTGGGCAGCACTTGTTAAACTTTGACCAAAATCGCCAAAAAATCGGAATATTGCAAAGGTATATATACACCACTTTTTCACTTTTTTCGACGATAATTTCAACTTTTTCCATTTGAACCGGAAATCAGTAAAATATAGTTTTAAGTCGATTTATAGCCATTTTGAATTGTTTTGGGCAGCACTTGTTAAACTTTGACCAAAATCGCCAAAAAATCGGAATATTTCAAAGGTATATATACACCACTTTTTCACTTTTTTCGACGATAATTTCAACTTTTTCTGTTTGAACCGGAAATCAGTAAAATATAGTTTTAAGACGATTTATAGCCATTTTGCATTGTTTTGGGCAGCACTTGTTAAACTTTGACCAAAATCGCCAAAAAATCGGAATATTGCAAAGGTATATATACACCACTTTTTCACTTTTTTCGACGATAATTTCAACTTTTTCTGTTTGAACCGGAAATCAGTAAAATATAGTTTTAAGTCGATTTATAGCCATTTTGCATTGTTTTGGGCAGCACTTGTTAAACTTTGACCAAAATCGCCAAAAAATCGGAATATTGCAAAGGTATATATACACCACTTTTTCACTTTTTTCGACGATAATTTCGACTTTTTCCATTTGAACCGGAAATCAGTAAAATATAGTTTTAAGACGATTTATAGCCATTTTGCATTGTTTTGGGCAGCACTTGTTAAACTTTGACCAAAATCGCCAAAAAATCGGAATATTGCAAAGGTATATATACACCACTTTTTCACTTTTTTCGACGATAATTTCAACTTTTTCTGTTTGAACCGGAAATCAGTAAAATATAGTTTTAAGTCGATTTATAGCCATTTTGAATTGTTTTGGGCAGCACTTGTTAAACTTTGACCAAAATCGCCAAAAAATCGGAATATTGCAAAGGTATATATACACCACTTTTTCACTTTTTTCGACGATAATTTCAACTTTTTCTGTTTGAACCGGAAATCAGTAAAATATAGTTTTAAGACGATTTATAGCCATTTTGCATTGTTTTGGGCAGCACTTGTTAAACTTTGACCAAAATCGCCAAAAAATCGGAATATTTCAAAGGTATATATACACCACTTTTTCACTTTTTTCGACGATAATTTCAACTTTTTCCATTTGAACCGGAAATCAGTAAAATATAGTTTTAAGACGATTTATAGCCATTTTGCATTGTTTTGGGCAGCACTTGTTAAACTTTGACCAAAATCGCCAAAAAATCGGAATATTTCAAAGGTATATATACACCACTTTTTCACTTTTTTCGACGATAATTTCAACTTTTTCTGTTTGAACCGGAAATCAGTAAAATATAGTTTTAAGACGATTTATAGCCATTTTGCATTGTTTTGGGCAGCACTTGTTAAACTTTGACCAAAATCGCCAAAAAATCGGAATATTGCAAAGGTATATATACACCACTTTTTCACTTTTTTCGACGATAATTTCAACTTTTTCTGTTTGAACCGGAAATCAGTAAAATATAGTTTTAAGTCGATTTATAGCCATTTTGCATTGTTTTGGGCAGCACTTGTTAAACTTTGACCAAAATCGCCAAAAAATCGGAATATTGCAAAGGTATATATACACCACTTTTTCACTTTTTTCGACGATAATTTCAACTTTTTCTGTTTGAACCGGAAATCAGTAAAATATAGTTTTAAGTCGATTTATAGCCATTTTGCATTGTTTTGGGCAGCACTTGTTAAACTTTGACCAAAATCGCCAAAAAATCGGAATATTGCAAAGGTATATATACACCACTTTTTCACTTTTTTCGACGATAATTTCAACTTTTTCTGTTTGAACCGGAAATCAGTAAAATATAGTTTTAAGACGATTTATAGCCATTTTGCATTGTTTTGGGCAGCACTTGTTAAACTTTGACCAAAATCGCCAAAAAATCGGAATATTGCAAAGGTATATATACACCACTTTTTCACTTTTTTCGACGATAATTTCAACTTTTTCTGTTTGAACCGGAAATCAGTAAAATATAGTTTTAAGACGATTTATAGCCATTTTGCATTGTTTTGGGCAGCACTTGTTAAACTTTGACCAAAATCGCCAAAAAATCGGAATATTGCAAAGGTATATATACACCACTTTTTCACTTTTTTCGACGATAATTTCAACTTTTTCTGTTTGAACCGGAAATCAGTAAAATATAGTTTTAAGACGATTTATAGCCATTTTGCATTGTTTTGGGCAGCACTTGTTAAACTTTGACCAAAATCGCCAAAAAATCGGAATATTGCAAAGGTATATATACACCACTTTTTCACTTTTTTCGACGATAATTTCAACTTTTTCTGTTTGAACCGGAAATCAGTAAAATATAGTTTTAAGTCGATTTATAGCCATTTTGCATTGTTTTGGGCAGCACTTGTTAAACTTTGACCAAAATCGCCAAAAAATCGGAATATTGCAAAGGTATATATACACCACTTTTTCACTTTTTTCGACGATAATTTCAACTTTTTCTGTTTGAACCGGAAATCAGTAAAATATACTTTTAAGACGATTTATAGCCATTTTGCATTGTTTTGGGCAGCACTTGTTAAACTTTGACCAAAATCGCCAAAAAATCGGAATATTGCAAAGGTATATATACACCACTTTTTCACTTTTTTCGACGATAATTTCAACTTTTTCTGTTTGAACCGGAAATCAGTAAAATATAGTTTTAAGTCGATTTATAGCCATTTTGAATTGTTTTGGGCAGCACTTGTTAAACTTTGACCAAAATCGCCAAAAAATCGGAATATTTCAAAGGTATATATACACCACTTTTTCACTTTTTTCGACGATAATTTCAACTTTTTCTGTTTGAACCGGAAATCAGTAAAATATAGTTTTAAGACGATTTATAGCCATTTTGCATTGTTTTGGGCAGCACTTGTTAAACTTTGACCAAAATCGCCAAAAAATCGGAATATTTCAAAGGTATATATACACCACTTTTTCACTTTTTTCGACGATAATTTCAACTTTTTCCATTTGAACCGGAAATCAGTAAAATATAGTTTTAAGACGATTTATAGCCATTTTGAATTGTTTTGGGCAGCACTTGTTAAACTTTGACCAAAATCGCCAAAAAATCGGAATATTTCAAAGGTATATATACACCACTTTTTCACTTTTTTCGACGATAATTTCAACTTTTTCCATTTGAACCGGAAATCAGTAAAATATAGTTTTAAGACGATTTATAGCCATTTTGCATTGTTTTGGGCAGCACTTGTTAAACTTTGACCAAAATCGCCAAAAAATCGGAATATTGCAAAGGTATATATACACCACTTTTTCACTTTTTTCGACGATAATTTCAACTTTTTCTGCTTGAACCGGAAATCAGTAAAATATAGTTTTAAGTCGATTTATAGCCATTTTGAATTGTTTTGGGCAGCACTTGTTAAACTTTGACCAAAATCGCCAAAAAATCGGAATATTTCAAAGGTATATATACACCACTTTTTCACTTTTTTCGACGATAATTTCAACTTTTTCCATTTGAACCGGAAATCAGTAAAATATAGTTTTAAGACGATTTATAGCCATTTTGAATTGTTTTGGGCAGCACTTGTTAAACTTTGACCAAAATCGCCAAAAAATCGGAATATTGCAAAGGTATATATACACCACTTTTTCACTTTTTTCGACGATAATTTCAACTTTCTCCATTTGAACCGGAAATCAGTAAAATATAGTTTTAAGACGATTTATAGCCATTTTGAATTGTTTTGGGCAGCACTTGTTAAACTTTGACCAAAATCGCCAAAAAATCGGAATATTGCAAAGGTATATATACACCACTTTTTCACTTTTTTCGACGATAATTTCAACTTTTTCCATTTGAACCGGAAATCAGTAAAATATAGTTTTAAGACGATTTATAGCCATTTTGAATTGTTTTGGGCAGCACTTGTTAAACTTTGACCAAAATCGCCAAAAAATCGGAATATTGCAAAGGTATATATACACCACTTTTTCACTTTTTTCGACGATAATTTCAACTTTTTCCATTTGAACCGGAAATCAGTAAAATATAGTTTTAAGACGATTTATAGCCATTTTGAATTGTTTTGGGCAGCACTTGTTAAACTTTGACCAAAATCGCCAAAAAATCGGAATATTTCAAAGGTATATATACACCACTTTTTCACTTTTTTCGACGATAATTTCAACTTTTTCCATTTGAACCGGAAATCAGTAAAATATAGTTTTAAGTCGATTTATAGCCATTTTGAATTGTTTTGGGCAGCACTTGTTAAACTTTGACCAAAATCGCCAAAAAATCGGAATATTGCAAAGGTATATATACACCACTTTTTCACTTTTTTCGACGATAATTTCAACTTTTTCTGTTTGAACCGGAAATCAGTAAAATATAGTTTTAAGACGATTTATAGCCATTTTGAATTGTTTTGGGCAGCACTTGTTAAACTTTGACCAAAATCGCCAAAAAATCGGAATATTGCAAAGGTATATATACACCACTTTTTCACTTTTTTCGACGATAATTTCAACTTTTTCTGTTTGAACCGGAAATCAGTAAAATATAGTTTTAAGACGATTTATAGCCATTTTGCATTGTTTTGGGCAGCACTTGTTAAACTTTGACCAAAATCGCCAAAAAATCGGAATATTGCAAAGGTATATATACACCACTTTTTCACTTTTTTCGACGATAATTTCAACTTTTTCCATTTGAACCGGAAATCAGTAAAATATAGTTTTAAGTCGATTTATAGCCATTTTGAATTGTTTTGGGCAGCACTTGTTAAACTTTGACCAAAATCGCCAAAAAATCGGAATATTTCAAAGGTATATATACACCACTTTTTCACTTTTTTCGACGATAATTTCAACTTTTTCTGTTTGAACCGGAAATCAGTAAAATATAGTTTTAAGACGATTTATAGCCATTTTGCATTGTTTTGGGCAGCACTTGTTAAACTTTGACCAAAATCGCCAAAAAATCGGAATATTGCAAAGGTATATATACACCACTTTTTCACTTTTTTCGACGATAATTTCAACTTTTTCTGTTTGAACCGGAAATCAGTAAAATATAGTTTTAAGTCGATTTATAGCCATTTTGCATTGTTTTGGGCAGCACTTGTTAAACTTTGACCAAAATCGCCAAAAAATCGGAATATTGCAAAGGTATATATACACCACTTTTTCACTTTTTTCGACGATAATTTCGACTTTTTCCATTGAACCGGAAATCAGTAAAATATAGTTTTAAGACGATTTATAGCCATTTTGCATTGTTTTGGGCAGCACTTGTTAAACTTTGACCAAAATCGCCAAAAAATCGGAATATTGCAAAGGTATATATACACCACTTTTTCACTTTTTTCGACGATAATTTCAACTTTTTCTGTTTGAACCGGAAATCAGTAAAATATAGTTTTAAGTCGATTTATAGCCATTTTGAATTGTTTTGGGCAGCACTTGTTAAACTTTGACCAAAATCGCCAAAAAATCGGAATATTGCAAAGGTATATATACACCACTTTTTCACTTTTTTCGACGATAATTTCGACTTTTTCCATTTGAACCGGAAATCAGTAAAATATAGTTTTAAGACGATTATAGCCATTTTGCATTGTTTTGGGCAGCACTTGTTAAACTTTGACCAAAATCGCCAAAAATCGGAATATTGCAAAGGTATATATACACCACTTTTTCACTTTTTCGACGATAATTTCAACTTTTTCTGTTTGAACCGGAAATCAGTAAAATATAGTTTTAAGTCGATTTATAGCCATTTTGAATTGTTTTGGGCAGCACTTGTTAAACTTTGACCAAAATCGCCAAAAATCGGAATATTGCAAAGGTATATATACACCACTTTTTCACTTTTTCGACGATAATTTCAACTTTTTCTGTTTGAACCGGAAATCAGTAAAATATAGTTTTAAGACGATTTATAGCCATTTTGCATTGTTTTGGGCAGCACTTGTTAAACTTTGACCAAAATCGCCAAAAAATCGGAATATTTCAAAGGTATATATACACCACTTTTCACTTTTTTCGACGATAATTTCAACTTTTTCTGTTTGAACCGGAAATCAGTAAAATATAGTTTTAAGACGATTTATAGCCATTTTGCATTGTTTTGGGCAGCACTTGTTAAACTTTGACCAAAATCGCCAAAAAATCGGAATATTTCAAAGGTATATATACACCACTTTTTCACTTTTTTCGACGATAATTTCAACTTTTTCTGTTTGAACCGGAAATCAGTAAAATATAGTTTTAAGTCGATTTATAGCCATTTTGCATTGTTTTGGGCAGCACTTGTTAAACTTTGACCAAAATCGCCAAAAAATCGGAATATTGCAAAGGTATATATACACCACTTTTTCACTTTTTTCGACGATAATTTCGACTTTTTCCATTTGAACCGGAAATCAGTAAAATATAGTTTTAAGACGATTTATAGCCATTTTGCATTGTTTTGGGCAGCACTTGTTAAACTTTGACCAAAATCGCCAAAAAATCGGAATATTGCAAAGGTATATATACACCACTTTTTCACTTTTTTCGACGATAATTTCAACTTTTTTCTGTTTGAACCGGAAATCAGTAAAATATAGTTTTAAGTCGATTTATAGCCATTTTGAATTGTTTTGGGCAGCACTTGTTAAACTTTGACCAAAATCGCCAAAAAATCGGAATATTGCAAAGGTATATATACACCACTTTTTCACTTTTTTCGACGATAATTTCAACTTTTTCTGTTTGAACCGGAAATCAGTAAATATAGTTTTAAGACGATTTATAGCCATTTTGCATTGTTTTGGGCAGCACTTGTTAAACTTTGACCAAAATCGCCAAAAAATCGGAATATTTCAAAGGTATATATACACCACTTTTTCACTTTTTTCGACGATAATTTCAACTTTTTCCATTTGAACCGGAAATCAGTAAAATATAGTTTTAAGACGATTTATAGCCATTTTGCATTGTTTTGGGCAGCACTTGTTAAACTTTGACCAAAATCGCCAAAAAATCGGAATATTTCAAAGGTATATATACACCACTTTTTCACTTTTTTCGACGATAATTTCAACTTTTTCTGTTTGAACCGGAAATCAGTAAAATATAGTTTTAAGACGATTTATAGCCATTTTGCATTGTTTTGGGCAGCACTTGTTAAACTTTGACCAAAATCGCCAAAAAATCGGAATATTGCAAAGGTATATATACACCACTTTTTCACTTTTTTCGACGATAATTTCAACTTTTTCTGTTTGAACCGGAAATCAGTAAAATATAGTTTTAAGTCGATTTATAGCCATTTTGCATTGTTTTGGGCAGCACTTGTTAAACTTTGACCAAAATCGCCAAAAAATCGGAATATTGCAAAGGTATATATACACCACTTTTTCACTTTTTTCGACGATAATTTCAACTTTTTCTGTTTGAACCGGAAATCAGTAAAATATAGTTTTAAGTCGATTTATAGCCATTTTGCATTGTTTTGGGCAGCACTTGTTAAACTTTGACCAAATCGCCAAAAAATCGGAATATTGCAAAGGTATATATACACCACTTTTTCACTTTTTTCGACGATAATTTCAACTTTTTCTGTTTGAACCGGAAATCAGTAAAATATAGTTTTAAGACGATTTATAGCCATTTTGCATTGTTTTGGGCAGCACTTGTTAAACTTTGACCAAAATCGCCAAAAAATCGAATATTGCAAAGGTATATATACACCACTTTTTCACTTTTTTCGACGATAATTTCAACTTTTTCTGTTTGAACCGGAAATCAGTAAAATATAGTTTTAAGTCGATTTATAGCCATTTTGCATTGTTTTGGGCAGCACTTGTTAAACTTTGACCAAAATCGCCAAAAAATCGGAATATTGCAAAGGTATATATACACCACTTTTTCACTTTTTCGACGATAATTTCAACTTTTTCTGTTTGAACCGAAATCAGTAAAATATAGTTTTAAGTCGATTTATAGCCATTTTGCATTGGGCAGCACTTGTTAAACTTTGACCAAAATCGCCAAAAAATCGGAATATTGCAAAGGTATATATACACCACTTTTTCACTTTTTTCGACGATAATTTCAACTTTTTCTGTTTGAACCGGAAATCAGTAAAATATAGTTTTAAGACGATTTATAGCCATTTTGCATTGTTTTGGGCAGCACTTGTTAAACTTTGACCAAAATCGCCAAAAAATCGGAATATTGCAAAGGTATATATACACCACTTTTTCACTTTTTTCGACGATAATTTCAACTTTTTCTGTTTGAACCGGAAATCAGTAAAATATAGTTTTAAGACGATTTATAGCCATTTTGCATTGTTTTGGGCAGCACTTGTTAAACTTTGACCAAAATCGCCAAAAAATCGGAATATTGCAAAGGTATATATACACCACTTTTTCACTTTTTTCGACGATAATTTCAACTTTTTCTGTTTGAACCGGAAATCAGTAAAATATAGTTTTAAGTCGATTTATAGCCATTTTGCATTGTTTTGGGCAGCACTTGTTAAACTTTGACCAAAATCGCCAAAAAATCGGAATATTGCAAAGGTATATATACACCACTTTTTCACTTTTTTCGACGATAATTTCAACTTTTTCTGTTTGAACCGGAAATCAGTAAAATATACTTTTAAGACGATTTATAGCCATTTTGCATTGTTTTGGGCAGCACTTGTTAAACTTTGACCAAAATCGCCAAAAAATCGGAATATTGCAAAGGTATATATACACCACTTTTTCACTTTTTTCGACGATAATTTCAACTTTTTCTGTTTGAACCGGAAATCAGTAAAATATAGTTTTAAGTCGATTTATAGCCATTTTGAATTGTTTTGGGCAGCACTTGTTAAACTTTGACCAAAATCGCCAAAAAATCGGAATATTTCAAAGGTATATATACACCACTTTTTCACTTTTTTCGACGATAATTTCAACTTTTTCTGTTTGAACCGGAAATCAGTAAAATATAGTTTTAAGACGATTTATAGCCATTTTGCATTGTTTTGGGCAGCACTTGTTAAACTTTGACCAAAATCGCCAAAAAATCGGAATATTTCAAAGGTATATATACACCACTTTTTCACTTTTTTCGACGATAATTTCAACTTTTTCCATTTGAACCGGAAATCAGTAAAATATAGTTTTAAGACGATTTATAGCCATTTTGAATTGTTTTGGGCAGCACTTGTTAAACTTTGACCAAAATCGCCAAAAAATCGGAATATTTCAAAGGTATATATACACCACTTTTTCACTTTTTTCGACGATAATTTCAACTTTTTCCATTTGAACCGGAAATCAGTAAAATATAGTTTTAAGACGATTTATAGCCATTTTGCATTGTTTTGGGCAGCACTTGTTAAACTTTGACCAAAATCGCCAAAAAATCGGAATATTGCAAAGGTATATATACACCACTTTTTCACTTTTTTCGACGATAATTTCAACTTTTTCTGCTTGAACCGGAAATCAGTAAAATATAGTTTTAAGTCGATTTATAGCCATTTTGAATTGTTTTGGGCAGCACTTGTTAAACTTTGACCAAAATCGCCAAAAAATCGGAATATTTCAAAGGTATATATACACCACTTTTTCACTTTTTTCGACGATAATTTCAACTTTTTCCATTTGAACCGGAAATCAGTAAAATATAGTTTTAAGACGATTTATAGCCATTTTGAATTGTTTTGGGCAGCACTTGTTAAACTTTGACCAAAATCGCCAAAAAATCGGAATATTGCAAAGGTATATATACACCACTTTTTCACTTTTTTCGACGATAATTTCAACTTTCTCCATTTGAACCGGAAATCAGTAAAATATAGTTTTAAGACGATTTATAGCCATTTTGAATTGTTTTGGGCAGCACTTGTTAAACTTTGACCAAAATCGCCAAAAAATCGGAATATTGCAAAGGTATATATACACCACTTTTTCACTTTTTTCGACGATAATTTCAACTTTTTCCATTTGAACCGGAAATCAGTAAAATATAGTTTTAAGACGATTTATAGCCATTTTGAATTGTTTTGGGCAGCACTTGTTAAACTTTGACCAAAATCGCCAAAAAATCGGAATATTGCAAAGGTATATATACACCACTTTTTCACTTTTTTCGACGATAATTTCAACTTTTTCCATTTGAACCGGAAATCAGTAAAATATAGTTTTAAGACGATTTATAGCCATTTTGAATTGTTTTGGGCAGCACTTGTTAAACTTTGACCAAAATCGCCAAAAAATCGGAATATTTCAAAGGTATATATACACCACTTTTTCACTTTTTTCGACGATAATTTCAACTTTTTCCATTTGAACCGGAAATCAGTAAAATATAGTTTTAAGTCGATTTATAGCCATTTTGAATTGTTTTGGGCAGCACTTGTTAAACTTTGACCAAAATCGCCAAAAAATCGGAATATTGCAAAGGTATATATACACCACTTTTTCACTTTTTTCGACGATAATTTCAACTTTTTCTGTTTGAACCGGAAATCAGTAAAATATAGTTTTAAGACGATTTATAGCCATTTTGAATTGTTTTGGGCAGCACTTGTTAAACTTTGACCAAAATCGCCAAAAAATCGGAATATTGCAAAGGTATATATACACCACTTTTTCACTTTTTTCGACGATAATTTCAACTTTTTCTGTTTGAACCGGAAATCAGTAAAATATAGTTTTAAGACGATTTATAGCCATTTTGCATTGTTTTGGGCAGCACTTGTTAAACTTTGACCAAAATCGCCAAAAAATCGGAATATTGCAAAGGTATATATACACCACTTTTTCACTTTTTTCGACGATAATTTCAACTTTTTCCATTTGAACCGGAAATCAGTAAAATATAGTTTTAAGTCGATTTATAGCCATTTTGAATTGTTTTGGGCAGCACTTGTTAAACTTTGACCAAAATCGCCAAAAAATCGGAATATTTCAAAGGTATATATACACCACTTTTTCACTTTTTTCGACGATAATTTCAACTTTTTCTGTTTGAACCGGAAATCAGTAAAATATAGTTTTAAGACGATTTATAGCCATTTTGCATTGTTTTGGGCAGCACTTGTTAAACTTTGACCAAAATCGCCAAAAAATCGGAATATTGCAAAGGTATATATACACCACTTTTTCACTTTTTTCGACGATAATTTCAACTTTTTCTGTTTGAACCGGAAATCAGTAAAATATAGTTTTAAGTCGATTTATAGCCATTTTGCATTGTTTTGGGCAGCACTTGTTAAACTTTGACCAAAATCGCCAAAAAATCGGAATATTGCAAAGGTATATATACACCACTTTTTCACTTTTTTCGACGATAATTTCGACTTTTTCCATTTGAACCGGAAATCAGTAAAATATAGTTTTAAGACGATTTATAGCCATTTTGCATTGTTTTGGGCAGCACTTGTTAAACTTTGACCAAAATCGCCAAAAAATCGGAATATTGCAAAGGTATATATACACCACTTTTTCACTTTTTTCGACGATAATTTCAACTTTTTCTGTTTGAACCGGAAATCAGTAAAATATAGTTTTAAGTCGATTTATAGCCATTTTGAATTGTTTTGGGCAGCACTTGTTAAACTTTGACCAAAATCGCCAAAAAATCGGAATATTGCAAAGGTATATATACACCACTTTTTCACTTTTTTCGACGATAATTTCGACTTTTTCCATTTGAACCGGAAATCAGTAAAATATAGTTTTAAGACGATTTATAGCCATTTTGCATTGTTTTGGGCAGCACTTGTTAAACTTTGACCAAAATCGCCAAAAAATCGGAATATTGCAAAGGTATATATACACCACTTTTTCACTTTTTTCGACGATAATTTCAACTTTTTCTGTTTGAACCGGAAATCAGTAAAATATAGTTTTAAGTCGATTTATAGCCATTTTGAATTGTTTTGGGCAGCACTTGTTAAACTTTGACCAAAATCGCCAAAAAATCGGAATATTGCAAAGGTATATATACACCACTTTTTCACTTTTTTCGACGATAATTTCAACTTTTTCTGTTTGAACCGGAAATCAGTAAAATATAGTTTTAAGACGATTTATAGCCATTTTGCATTGTTTTGGGCAGCACTTGTTAAACTTTGACCAAAATCGCCAAAAAATCGGAATATTTCAAAGGTATATATACACCACTTTTTCACTTTTTTCGACGATAATTTCAACTTTTTCCATTTGAACCGGAAATCAGTAAAATATAGTTTTAAGACGATTTATAGCCATTTTGCATTGTTTTGGGCAGCACTTGTTAAACTTTGACCAAAATCGCCAAAAAATCGGAATATTTCAAAGGTATATATACACCACTTTTTCACTTTTTTCGACGATAATTTCAACTTTTTCTGTTTGAACCGGAAATCAGTAAAATATAGTTTTAAGACGATTTATAGCCATTTTGCATTGTTTTGGGCAGCACTTGTTAAACTTTGACCAAAATCGCCAAAAAATCGGAATATTGCAAAGGTATATATACACCACTTTTTCACTTTTTTCGACGATAATTTCAACTTTTTCTGTTTGAACCGGAAATCAGTAAAATATAGTTTTAAGTCGATTTATAGCCATTTTGCATTGTTTTGGGCAGCACTTGTTAAACTTTGACCAAAATCGCCAAAAAATCGGAATATTGCAAAGGTATATATACACCACTTTTTCACTTTTTTCGACGATAATTTCAACTTTTTCTGTTTGAACCGGAAATCAGTAAAATATAGTTTTAAGTCGATTTATAGCCATTTTGCATTGTTTTGGGCAGCACTTGTTAAACTTTGACCAAAATCGCCAAAAAATCGGAATATTGCAAAGGTATATATACACCACTTTTTCACTTTTTTCGACGATAATTTCAACTTTTTCTGTTTGAACCGGAAATCAGTAAAATATAGTTTTAAGACGATTTATAGCCATTTTGCATTGTTTTGGGCAGCACTTGTTAAACTTTGACCAAAATCGCCAAAAAATCGGAATATTGCAAAGGTATATATACACCACTTTTTCACTTTTTTCGACGATAATTTCAACTTTTTCTGTTTGAACCGGAAATCAGTAAAATATAGTTTTAAGACGATTTATAGCCATTTTGCATTGTTTTGGGCAGCACTTGTTAAACTTTGACCAAAATCGCCAAAAAATCGGAATATTGCAAAGGTATATATACACCACTTTTTCACTTTTTTCGACGATAATTTCAACTTTTTCTGTTTGAACCGGAAATCAGTAAAATATAGTTTTAAGACGATTTATAGCCATTTTGCATTGTTTTGGGCAGCACTTGTTAAACTTTGACCAAAATCGCCAAAAAATCGGAATATTGCAAAGCTATATATACACCACTTTTTCACTTTTTTCGACGATAATTTCAACTTTTTCTGTTTGAACCGGAAATCAGTAAAATATAGTTTTAAGTCGATTTATAGCCATTTTGCATTGTTTTGGGCAGCACTTGTTAAACTTTGACCAAAATCGCCAAAAAATCGGAATATTGCAAAGGTATATATACACCACTTTTTCACTTTTTTCGACGATAATTTCAACTTTTTCTGTTTGAACCGGAAATCAGTAAAATATACTTTTAAGACGATTTATAGCCATTTTGCATTGTTTTGGGCAGCACTTGTTAAACTTTGACCAAAATCGCCAAAAAATCGGAATATTGCAAAGGTTTTAAGTCGATTTATAGCCATTTTGAAAAAGTGAAAAAGTTGTGTATATATACCTTTGAAATATTCCGATTTTTTGGCGATTTTGGTCAAAGTTTAACAAGTGCTGCCCAAAACAATGCAAAATGGCTATAAATCGTCTTAAAACTATATTTTACTGATTTCCGGTTCAAATGGAAAGTCAAAATTATTGTCGAAAAAAGTGAAAAAGTGGTGTATATATACCTTTGAAATATTCCGATTTTTTGGCGATTTTGGTCAAAGTTTAACAAGTGCTGCCCAAAACAATGCAAAATGGCTATAAATCGTCTTAAAACTATATTTTACTGATTTCCGGTTCAAATGGAAAGTCAAAATTATTGTCGAAAAAAGTGAAAAAGTGGTGTATATATACCTTTGAAATATTCCGATTTTTTGGCGATTTTGGTCAAAGTTTAACAAGTGCTGCCCAAAACAATGCAAAATGGCTATAAATCGTCTTAAAACTATATTTTACTGATTTCCGGTTCAAATGGAAAAAGTCGAAATTATCGTCGAAAAAAGTGAAAAAGTGGTGTATATATAGCTTTGAAATATTCCGATTTTTTGGCGATTTTGGTCAAAGTTTAACAAGTGCTGCCCAAAACAATGCAAAATGGCTATAAATCGTCTTAAAACTATATTTTACTGATTTCCGGTTCAAATGGAAAAAGTCGAAATTATCGTCGAAAAAAGTGAAAAAGTGGTGTATATATAGCTTTGAAATATTCCGATTTTTTGGCGATTTTGGTCAAAGTTTAACAAGTGCTGCCCAAAACAATGCAAAATGGCTATAAATCGTCTTAAAACTATATTTTACTGATTTCCGGTTCAAATGGAAAGTCAAAATTATTGTCGAAAAAAGTGAAAAAGTGGTGTATATATACCTTTGAAATATTCCGATTTTTTGGCGATTTTGGTCAAAGTTTAACAAGTGCTGCCCAAAACAATGCAAAATGGCTATAAATCGTCTTAAAACTATATTTTACTGATTTCCGGTTCAAATGGAAAAAGTCGAAATTATCGTCGAAAAAAGTGAAAAAGTGGTGTATATATAGCTTTGAAATATTCCGATTTTTTGGCGATTTTGGTCAAAGTTTAACAAGTGCTGCCCAAAACAATTCAAAATGGCTATAAATCGTCTTAAAACTATATTTTACTGATTTCCGGTTCAAATGGAAAAAGTCGAAATTATCGTCGAAAAAAGTGAAAAAGTGGTGTATATATACCTTTGAAATATCCCGATTTTTTGGCGATTTTGGTCAAAGTTTAACAAGTGCTGCCCAAAACAATGCAAAATGGCTATAAATCGTCTTAAAACTATATTTTACTGATTTCCGGTTCAAATGGAAAAAGTCGAAATTATCGTCGAAAAAAGTGAAAAAGTGGTGTATATATAGCTTTGAAATATTCCGATTTTTTGGCGATTTTGGTCAAAGTTTAACAAGTGCTGCCCAAAACAATGCAAAATGGCTATAAATCGTCTTAAAACTATATTTTACTGATTTCCGGTTCAAATGGAAAAAGTCGAAATTATCGTCGAAAAAAGTGAAAAAGTGGTGTATATATAGCTTTGAAATATTCCGATTTTTTGGCGATTTTGGTCAAAGTTTAACAAGTGCTGCCCAAAACAATGCAAAATGGCTATAAATCGTCTTAAAACTATATTTTACTGATTTCCGGTTCAAATGGAAAGTCAAAATTATTGTCGAAAAAAGTGAAAAAGTGGTGTATATATACCTTTGAAATATTCCGATTTTTTGGCGATTTTGGTCAAAGTTTAACAAGTGCTGCCCAAAACAATGCAAAATGGCTATAAATCGTCTTAAAACTATATTTTACTGATTTCCGGTTCAAATGGAAAAAGTCGAAATTATCGTCGAAAAATGTGAAAAAGTGGTGTATATATACCTTTGAAATATTCCGATTTTTTGGCGATTTTGGTCAAAGTTTAACAAGTGCTGCCCAAAACAATGCAAAATGGCTATAAATCGTCTTAAAACTATATTTTACTGATTTCCGGTTCAAATGGAAAGTCGAAATTATTGTCGAAAAAAGTGAAAAAGTGGTGTATATATACCTTTGAAATATTCCGATTTTTTGGCGATTTTGGTCAAAGTTTAACAAGTGCTGCCCAAAACAATGCAAAATGGCTATAAATCGTCTTAAAACTATATTTTACTGATTTCCGGTTCAAATGGAAAAAGTCGAAATTATCGTCGAAAAAAGTGAAAAAGTGGTGTATATATACCTTTGAAATATTCCGATTTTTTGGCGATTTTGGTCAAAGTTTAACAAGTGCTGCCCAAAACAATGCAAAATGGCTATAAATCGTCTTAAAACTATATTTTACTGATTTCCGGTTCAAATGGAAAGTCAAAATTATTGTCGAAAAAAGTGAAAAAGTGGTGTATATATAGCTTTGAAATATTCCGATTTTTTGGCGATTTTGGTCAAAGTTTAACAAGTGCTGCCCAAAACAATGCAAAATGGCTATAAATCGTCTTAAAACTATATTTTACTGATTTCCGGTTCAAATGGAAAAAGTCGAAATTATCGTCGAAAAAAGTGAAAAAGTGGTGTATATATACCTTTGAAATATTCCGATTTTTTGGCGATTTTGGTCAAAGTTTAACAAGTGCTGCCCAAAACAATGCAAAATGGCTATAAATCGTCTTAAAACTATATTTTACTGATTTCCGGTTCAAATGGAAAAAGTCGAAATTATCGTCGAAAAAAGTGAAAAAGTGGTGTATATATACCTTTGAAATATTCCGATTTTTTGGCGATTTTGGTCAAAGTTTAACAAGTGCTGCCCAAAACAATGCAAAATGGCTATAAATCGTCTTAAAACTATATTTTACTGATTTCCGGTTCAAATGGAAAGTCAAAATTATTGTCGAAAAAAGTGAAAAAGTGGTGTATATATACCTTTGAAATATTCCGATTTTTTGGCGATTTTGGTCAAAGTTTAACAAGTGCTGCCCAAAACAATGCAAAATGGCTATAAATCGTCTTAAAACTATATTTTACTGATTTCCGGTTCAAATGGAAAGTCAAAATTATTGTCGAAAAAAGTGAAAAAGTGGTGTATATATACCTTTGAAATATTCCGATTTTTTGGCGATTTTGGTCAAAGTTTAACAAGTGCTGCCCAAAACAATGCAAAATGGCTATAAATCGTCTTAAAACTATATTTTACTGATTTCCGGTTCAAATGGAAAGTCAAAATTATTGTCGAAAAAAGTGAAAAAGTGGTGTATATATACCTTTGAAATATTCCGATTTTTTGGCGATTTTGGTCAAAGTTTAACAAGTGCTGCCCAAAACAATGCAAAATGGCTATAAATCGTCTTAAAACTATATTTTACTGATTTCCGGTTCAAATGGAAAAAGTCGAAATTATCGTCGAAAAAAGTGAAAAAGTGGTGTATATATAGCTTTGAAATATTCCGATTTTTTGGCGATTTTGGTCAAAGTTTAACAAGTGCTGCCCAAAACAATGCAAAATGGCTATAAATCGTCTTAAAACTATATTTTACTGATTTCCGGTTCAAATGGAAAAAGTCGAAATTATCGTCGAAAAAAGTGAAAAAGTGGTGTATATATAGCTTTGAAATATTCCGATTTTTTGGCGATTTTGGTCAAAGTTTAACAAGTGCTGCCCAAAACAATGCAAAATGGCTATAAATCGTCTTAAAACTATATTTTACTGATTTCCGGTTCAAATGGAAAAAGTCGAAATTATCGTCGAAAAAAGTGAAAAAGTGGTGTATATATACCTTCTTCTAAAAAAAAAAATTTCCAAAGGTATACCTTCTTCTAAAAAAAAAAATTCCAAAGGTATATACCTTCTTCTAAAAAAAAAAAATTCCAAAGGTATATATCACATTTTCACCTTTTTGGACGATAATTTCAACTTTTTCTGTTTGAACCGGAAATCAGTAAAATATAGTTTTAAGACGATTTATAGCCATTTTGCATTGTTTTGGGCAGCACTTGTTAAACTTTGACCAAAATCGCCAAAAAATCGGAATATTTCAAAGGTATATATACACCACTTTTTCACTTTTCTCGGCGATAATTTCGACTTTTTCAAAATAGTAAAATCAGTAAAATCAGTAAAATAGAATGTATATATACCTGACAATGTAGAAATGTAGAAATGTATTTCTTAATAAGAAAATCATGATTCTCCCCAGCTTCTGTGTTCCTGCTACTGCTGAATGTAAAAATAAACATACATGAGTATACATACTACTGCTAATCACGAGTTCTTAACTAGACATTGTAATGATTTAACAACCCCTTTTTATAGACTCAGTATATCTCAAGGGCCGTTCATTCAAGGAAAGCTGCTATATAATAAGCATTTTTTAATATTAGTTATTTTGATCATTTTCACATATTTTGCCTCTGTTAGTGATTATGATTTGTTCCTGTGAGTACTTTTAATGCATACACATGTGGTGATTATGTTTTCTGGCAAGCACGCGTATTTAAAAAATGATTTGTTTAATATTGACGCTGTGTGATTCAATTTGGTAGTCCATGCTTATTTCCGATTTAAAAATTGCAAATATATACAAAGTTTTCTTTTAAAATAAAGTAAGGTATATTATTACAACAATTATCCCACAGAAGAAAGGAAAAAATTAATAAATGGAAAAATACATCTGCATCAAATTGTTCAACATATTACTGTGTATTTGTTTACATCACTGTATAATTATTTATGTTTCAAAATAGTGCTATATATATAATCATCAAATTAGCAAAGGTAAAGTAATAACAAATTTATATTAATCATCTAAAGGTGTTTCATAAATATAGTTATACAGTATCAGTGCACGCATATAATATTATAAAATCAATTACTAATACCACAAGATAGTGGTCATGTTGAAAATACACTTTGGTGTCACATATATCAATAATAATAATACCATATTCAAATACGGCGTACCCAATAATGGGACTCGTTTATATCACAAGAAAAAACACGCGTTCCGTTTATTTAATTTCAAGATAAACACAAATACGCCTGTGATTTTTAATTCAATAGCTATAAAGAGAGCTAGATGAAATGTTGTTCAGTACAGAAGTAAAAACTATTCCATAATTAAAGGAAATATTAAAAAAAATGCAGGGATATTTTACGCATGAGCATTTGGATTTAAATACACCGGGAAAATACGAAAATATGTCATTTTAAGGCAATCGTTTTAACTGGGTTCAATATGCTGATATTAATAGTATGTATCCATATAGCCTATATTCGATTATTATTAATGTACCAATAAAACTTTCACATTATAGGTATATTATAATAATTTAGTATATTTTGTTGTAAATATATAGGTACGATAGTTCAATACGTAATACAATTCCTTAAATATTAATTTCTAGTAACTGGAAAATTGGTTGAAATGTGGTCATTTTCTTTTAGAAATTTACAAAGGCAAATTGACTAAAATATACACATTCTACTAAGTATGGCTATCAACATCTAAGTATAGTTAAGTCTTGGTGATTAAAATTACGCAATAAATAATAATTCTATATACATAAATACAAATGAAACGATAATCGCTCAGTTGCTTAAAATATTCAAGAAATACTGCAGTTATTTACGATAACAAGAGCCTCAATAATGGGAATTTTTAATTCGCATAAGTACTAAAATATATAAATATTTACGATATAAATTTAAATCTTATATATAAATTCTTGCAAATTTTCAACTCATCCCTGTAGTACTAAGACGTGTAGCATAACGTTTAGCAATCATTTTTTCGCATGACTTAATGTATCCATTAACGTACCGCGACCCAAGTAGATAAATATATGTACTCTTTAAAATTTGGTTGACTAAACTATATACAGTGGTATATAATATAAATAAAATTATACATATTTGACAATATCTTTTACAAGTGAAAAGTAACATTTAGTACACTTATATTCAGACCGGTGGATATGAATTTCGATTTATATCAAATACTTCAATTTCATTTATTTATTTATATTTAACTATGAAAAAATATTTTCAAATTAAATTCGATGATGGCTATTACTTCGCGACACAAAAAAATTTAACGCGAGCCAATATTAATAGAATTTGAGAAAGGTCGGTCTAACATACTATTTATGATATAGTATTAATGAAGTTGTACAGAAATCGAATGTGATTGAAGGCCGAGGCAACTTGCTGCTTCAAAAAATTACATCTAAAACACAGAGGCACTTCCTCTACAAGCAACCTATTCTCGTTGTTACGGCTACTCATCTTCCTCATCGTCGGCACTGTCCGCCTTCATGTTGTCACTACTATCATCAGTATCGTTGTCGCCGTTTGTCACTTGGTTCGTATCGGCTGGATTACCTTCGGAGGTGACTTCGGTAACAGTGGGGCCGTTGGTGTTAGCGGGGGCTTCTTCTATACTTCCATTTGATGGTACGAGACGATTTGCAGAAGCGATGTCTAGCCAATGTTGTCGGTTTATGCGCACTCCCGCCTCGAGCGGTGCCAACGTTTCCGATAGTAACGAAAAGTGCTCGTATATAGGCAGACAAATCGAGTCAATGAAGCCAACCTGCATAAGTGGTAATTGGTCCTCCTTATCGCGGTTCATTAAATCCTAGATATGGTTAATATATTATTTTAGATATATTTTACTATTAAAGCGTAGAGAGCGCCCATTCTTTCATAAAAAAAGACAAATAAATTCAACCGAAGTGGAATACCTATATAAGATTAATTTGTCCAGATTGCATGCAATCTGGCCAAAATTGGCCAAACTTAGCTTTAAAATTAAATTTAATGAACATATTAATAGTTATAAATTGAAAAAACTAATTCGAACTTTGCTAACCATATCTCACCATATCCTAGTATAGATAATTTAACAATTTTACACGTTTGTTCAAAAAGTCATAAATTAAATTTGCTTGAATCATTAGAAATTCACAAACACCGCAAAAACCCAAATTATAATTTACTTAATTAGACCCAATCTCATCCCCATTATTCGATATTATCTGCAGGTAGATTATTTATATATAAATGTGTTTGCTGTAATTCGTTTTCATTTCTTGATAATGCTTAATAAGCGAAACTATAGTCGAATTTTTTCGTTTTTTTAAATTGGAATATAAAACATTTCAAGCGCTATGCGCACATCTTCAGTAGCACAAGATAAAACTAAATATAATACCACTGTCACGAATCGTGATTGATATACTATCAATGTACATCTAGCTACTTAATGATTGTTACGGTATTTGGGTGATATTCTATATTATAATTTAACACCGTAGTGATAATTTTTTAAATAAAACATTCTATTTATTTTTATTTTTTATTTCTCTTCCCTAAATTGGTTATATATGTAAATTATTTCTGTAACCACCCCATTCGTTTTACACGTAAGAGAAGAAAATACAGATAATTTCTCAGAGGAGTAAATTAATTTCTCTATTATTGCAAAATCGTCTACAGTTCATTTATAAAGAACAATGTTAAAATTTTGAATTATTTAAAAAATATTGTTATTGCTAGTAGTATTGTTGATACGCTCCCCCCATATCGAATTCGTGCATATGCAAGTGTATCCCCATATATTAAAAACAACCTAATGATTTCATTGGTACTTACAATTGGTGTGATATTAAGCTCCTCTTTTTCCATGTCGCCCTGTTCAAAGAATTCGCTCGAGACAAGCTCCGCAACGCGCTTTTCTACCTCCCATGGTTTCGTTATGGCGGCCAAATCACACACTGTCATTAACATGGCGCGCATTAGCTCACGATCTTCATCACCAGTGAATGTGTTGCCGTTGCTTACCCGGGAGAAGAATGTACCGCGTTTTCTATACATTAAACACAAAATAAAATTTAAAAAATTATCACTACGGTGTTAAATTATAATAGAGAATATCACCCAAATACCGTAACAAGCATTAAGTAGCTAGATGTACATTTCAAGCGCTATGCGCCCATCTTCAGTAGCACAAGACAAAACTAAATAAAATACCTCTGTCACGAGGTATTTGATGTTATTATTTGTTTAATTTGGGTGATATTCTAAACTAAAATAAAAGATAAATATGAACCCACTTATATATAGAGTAAAAATATACCACATTGATTTTAATTAGAATTTGTTCACACTAAAGGGAAAGTGCCCTTTTTAAATTGTGTTACAGTTATAAGAAAAATTGGATGTGTACACTGCAATTTTGTTGATAAATCAAAAACACATGTAAAATTTTAAGCAGATTTTACCGGAGATAAAAATGTTCTTCACATCGTAAACTGAACTGATACTCTGACAAATCGATAAAATAAAAAATATTAAAAAAAGAATAATACTCAAATATGGGTAAAATAAACTTCTCTTTAATAAAAGAAAATTTACCGAAAGTAGACCGCCAGATCTGTAGAAAGAATCGCCTCTTCCACGTAACGAATAACGCGAGTGTATTCGTCTGAAGAAACATTGGCCAGCAGCTGATTTCCAGGCGAGTTCAGGATCATAATACACTGATCAAAGTGATGGTGTTCCATTGTAGATGTGGAGTATAGTTGGGCCAAGGGCGAGGATGCTCTAAGTTACACAAGAATATTTTTTTGTGCAGTTTAAAATGCATAGAATTATTACGACGCAGTGTATAAATCAAATTTAATTGTATGTAATTATCCAATTGTAGATCGAGTGGAGCATTGAAAGATACAATTTAGGAAATCCTGTCTTAATTTCAACATATTCAAGTATTAAATAGTTTTATAGTTTTAGCACCTTTGTTTTAGTTTAGCTCCTTTAATAGTTTAAAACAAAATACTAATTACAATAATTTTTAAGTTTTGATATCGGAAAATTAAAGATTCGTAACTTAACAGTTTTCAAGAAAATTGTAAAAATACTTTACTAACAATTCAATATGACTTGAGGAATAAAAACGACATTACTAGATTTGATGGCATCTTGCATACTATACATGCATATTGCATAATATGCGATAGTGTGTAACAGGTAGAAATAATTAGATGCCTTTGAAGTATGCATAAGCCATTCTCTCTAGAGTTTAGATCATAGGTACACAGTTCATTTCTAATTTAGGTTACTGCAATGCTCCTATCCGTTTACGATTTAACTGCTGCATGAAATATGCAGTGTTTGCAATGGAAACATGACTCACTTGATTTGGAAGGAATTGTTGGTTCCTCGATGATCTAGGTCGTGACACAGGCAACCGATGATTAATGCTAGGCACTCAATTTCGCCAAATATACCCCACCAACCAGTTGCCTAAACAAAACAAATATGCAAATAATTATACTATTCTATAGATTGCTTGGCATAACACGCCATGGTAATCTGTCTTCAGCCAACTCATCTATTTAACCAAATTCCTGCATCATCTGACACCAAATTCAATTCATCGAACGCCCTTTCAGCTATTAAGTCTAGTTGCCTTTCATCACTTTATTTACCTATCCAATTTTCATCATCTTGCAATACCCTTACATTTCAAAATTCTACATTTACTTTCTGTACGATTTACAGCCTTAAATTCTATAATACCATTAAATAAGTCTAATAGTTGGCAAGAAGTTAGAAATTACAGTAAGTATCTATAGCATATGTACAGGCTTGGTGAAATGATAATCACTTGATTCTAAATCATTCAAATAATAAATTTATACAATTCGCCACAAGCAGAACATTTGTACCAACGTTTGACGATGTAACAACAACATACTATGCTATATTATCTTCCGCAATAATTAATCTTTTGCCAATTGAAATTCAAAAATTGTTACAAATAAAGATTCCTCTTAGCTTCAAAAAAGTTTTATAAACATATAATTGTAAAAAGGTAGACCTTCTCTTTAATTTCACTAAATGATTTAGATTTGTACATAAGTATTACACATTACCACATTACTGTGTTCATTATGTTCATTCTTTAATATTTGGTTTTTTATTTTGGCTTCAATATACAAGTCGATAAGACTTATGGAATATAAAATGTTTATTTCGTTTTTTTTTCTACTCAATTATAATTTCATTATGAAAAGTTGTAGAATCTATTTAAATTTTTAGAAATAAGATATGACTAAATGTTGCTCGATATTATAATACATTATATGTATCTTATTATTAATATAAATTAATAAAAAAATACTTTCTTCCATGTCACGAATGATAATGATATATGATCTAAAATATTATATAGATAGATATGATATATAACGTACTTCGATTATTTTTGCAAAACTATTTCCTAATTTAAAAAAAATTGATACTTCATATATTTCAACCTCCATTTTTCACCTACATTCCTTCTTGTAACACCTCATCACTTTGGTTTTGCTAATAATTATGGTCATGTTATAATTCCTGGCCATTACTTCCCGCATACCATTTAATACCTGTTCTAAACTCTGCCCCTTTTCTTCTAAGGTAGCTAGATCATCAGCATACCTCAACATATCTATTTCCGTTCTATCAATTTTCATTAAATATAATAATGGTGAAAGTGATGTTACCTGCTCTTTCCATCCTCTTCTTCTACCTCGTTTCTAACTATAGCGATTCATGATTATATAAATTTTATTATAAACAATTCTTTTGTCATTATATGTATAATAATCAAATACCACAACGAAGAAAAAACTATAGATCAGTTAAATTGCATCTTATATTTTGATAGTCAAACAATTTATGCACAAGCACATAGTTACCGTTAGTATAGAGAACATCATCTGAGCGACATTAAAAGCGTGCCGCCAGTTGTGATAAGTAACGTTTCGGTAATTCTTCTTTACGGATAACAGCCATCTGCACAGCACTTCATAGTCCATATGAAAACGCTCTATTAAGTCTAAATCTAAGAACATCCGTATACAAGACTGAAACAAAACGACCAAACATTACATTTTAATTAAAATTATAAACAAGTTTAATCAATAGACAAGTAAAAAGAATTTTTAGAACCCAGATAGCTAATCAAAAATATCAATTAATTATCTCGAACAATTTCCAACCAAGAGAAAAACTTGTAAAAATAGAAATGTAATTGCATACGTAAGTACAACCAAACAATACGGCATTACAAAAACAAATAAAGAGGAAGCAAATGAAAAAGTATTAATTAGACTTCGATTGAACTTAAATTAAGATAGTTTGGAAATCCTTTAAGAATCAAAAAAAAAATTGTATGCCTATTAAATTGAATTAAGAAACTTCTAGATATTTTTTTTCAGTTTCTGAATTATTTTGTAAAAATACAAATATGTAATTGCATACGTGAGTACAACCAAACAATACGGCATTACAAAAATAAATAAAGAGGAAGTAAATGAAAAAGTATTAATTAGACTTTGATTGAACTTAAATTAACTTAAATCATCCTGTATATCTACAAATGAAAAAATAAAAACGGCAATACTTACAGTTATTGTTTCATCATCATTCATATGAAAATCGTCGAAACTAAATTCATGTAACCGTAAATTGGCGGAAGATGGAACCATTGCTTTCTGCAAAAAAAGAAAGGGAGTCTGTAAATATGAATAAATATAATAATACGCAACTGAAGCCTCAAATACTATATAATAACACAATATGCCACAAACCCTCATATAAATTTTAAGCTTTAATTATACAAGCAAAGAGAAAATATATTTAGAGCAAAGGTGTAATTTGAACATAATTTCAGTATTTGAATAGAAAGTTTAGTTTTAGATTGTTAAAAATTTAATACAAATTTATTGCTGTAATGTAATTATTGTTTATAATAAACATACATCACAAAATAGTAAAAAATATGTATTCCTAAATTACCATGAAACTATAAATTTTTAAATAATATGATAAGTAGCATAAATTTTTAGATGGTATTTGAGACCTTTTGAGTTACATGTTGGAAACAACGATTTGATCTGAATCTGGTATATTTGGTTTTATTAGGCTTTTTTCAGTTTCTTATATATTAGTTAAATTATAAATAGGAAGTCACACACATATTATATATATATATATATATAGGTACATTTTTTCCAACTGGCGAACGTCCGCGGCTGCAAGGGTATGCGCACTCGTCTTACACCCTTGGAGTAAGCACAGCCTTTAAAGCGTTCACATGTAAACATCCTTCTATTGAATATCTTATTGGTTGTTGCTGTCTGCGCAGCGGTTATCGGTGCGCGGACGTTCGCCAGTTAGAAAAAATTTACCTATATATATATATATATATAAATATCGCAAATAATGAATAAATAAAAATATACGAAATTAAAGATTGAACTTAGTTTTAAAAAGTGAAAAAAAAATTTAAGTCTCTTATATTCTTCTGATAGCAAATGATGTTCGGACGGTGAAACCAATGATGTCGTTGGTAAGGTGTGCAGTGTAGTATAATCGGTTGGTTGGATACGTACTGCACATACCCGTAATCGTTGCGCATCTTCCAGACTAGCAGTTGCATGGTATGAGAGCACCTCGAGGGTGACGTTGTGTTTCGCAATGGCGACAACGGCTCGTTCGTACATGTGTGTATTGTGGATACCCATACCTGCGGGAATGAGCATTGGCAAACGTCGTATATACTTTACAAGTTGTTGAAATTGCGTGTCAAATGCTCAAATTTAAGTGCAAAGTGGGAATTATGCGGTGGGGAATAGGAATGGTATAGGAGTGGATTTTATGTCGTGTGGTAGAGTTATTCGACCGTATTCGACACACTATGACATTTCAGTGCAATAACTATGAATAGCTGCATGCTTTTATTGCAAGACATTAAAAGTTTAATTATAGAGAATTCTACGAGATATTAGGATCGAATGAGGAACTTGAGAAATTTAATGAGAAAGATAATTGTAAAACGTAACGAGTTATTAAGGGAATATTATTTCATTAATATATCGCTTTACATTGCTGTAAAGTGATATATAAGTTTATTTATATCACTTTTTTTTCTAAGCAGAGAAATATGTGTGGAGAATAAATAGTGGAAGAGATACTTTATTTTGACGAATAGGAGACAACGTATGAAAAAGCGTGGAAATGTTGAAGAAGTGAACGAAGTATATTAGAATGGACAAATGGAACTGGAAGTAGTAAAAAACATTAGGATGTAGGCTTTATTCCTATAGTAAATATAATTAGAGCTGTTTGGCCTCCCGTAAATTTTAAATTTAATGCATTTTACACATAATTGTATAGAATATCACCCAAATACCAAAACTTAAAGCATTAAGTAGCTAAATGTACATTTCGAAGGCTGTGCTCCCATCTTCACTAGCACAAGATAAAAACTAAATAAAATACCTCTGTAACGAATCGTGAAATTTATTGATTTAATTTTAAATTTAATGCATTTTACACAATTTGTCATCGAAAAATTAAGTAAAGAAAAATAAATCAGAAAAAATATCAAGTAAGAAATATTGCTCAATTTTTGATTTAAAATACGTGTAAACTGCTTTAAGCTAAACAATAAAATATTTACTTCAAGTAATTATATTATATTTGTATAATATTACTTAGTTCCTGTCCATGTATCAAGAAGTACAATAGGTGACGTTGTACTTATATTTTGCTGAATTTTTCGAGATTTATTTATGACCTATCTTATTATTACTGACCTGACCTGACTTGACCTGTCTAGTTAGTTAGAGAGTCCGCAATCCTAAAGATTGGTTGGAAACAGCACGCCATGCCGATCTATCCTGAGCTAATCCCTTCATCTCCCTATAGCTATTCATCTCAACGTCTTCAACTATCTGACTCACATACTCCAATCTAGGCCTACCTACCCCTCTCTTTCCCTCCACTCTACCTTCTATGATCAATTGCATAATCCCCCCATGCCTAAGAATATGCCCTACTAATCTGTCTCTCCTACGTTGTAACACTCTCCAAATACTTCTCTTCTCCCCTACTAACTCTAGTACAGCTTCATTTGTTACTTTATCTTCCCAACCAATCCTCATCATCTATGTATGACCTGTCTATGTATCTATAAGTAGGTGACGTAGTACTTTTATTTTGCTGTATTTTTCGAGATTTATTTAGTTCTTCGTATGCTTTAAAAACATTACCAGTTTGTTACGTAAACGGAAATATTGAAGAAAATCACAAAGCTCTTCAAATTCTATATGATATGAGGTGGGTATAAATTGCGTGCTCCTTCAAAAAAATGAAGTTTACAGAATATTCAAATTTGTACAGTTCTACCGTTAATTAGTAACACATATAAATTAACTTTTATAGCTAAAATAATAAAGTAAACTGCGACTGCAAAAATAAAGCATATTGCGAATACAATTTAGAAAGTTTGTGTAATTTCAACCGTAAGCATCGCTTCACTTAATGACCTCTATTTTTCCGAAAAAGAATTATTTTCTATTAACAAGTAACGTAAAATACGATTGTAATATAATGCAAATATAAAAGTTGATAAATATGTGCGGAAAATGGATCATTTCGCATAATTGAAAACATCTTTAGGAAAAGCAACTCGATACAAAATTTCTATGTGAATATATAGGAGATTAGGTGCAATATAATGGATATGGATATAAGTAAAATAATATTTATATGGATAACGGAAGTAAGTACTTACCACAAAATATGGCGAATGCCTCAACAAAATTCTCGTCATTTTTCGAAAATGGCGATTCGTCAAATTTGTTAATTAATTGAATGACTCCGATTATTTGTCCCGATGAGTTTTTAATAGGCATACACAAGATCCTTTTGTGTTTAAAATTGGAGTTATCATCCACGCTGGTATCAAACCTCGCATCATCATAAGCACATGGTATGTTAACAGTCTAAAAGAGAGAGAATATTATAAAAATATATATGCAAATTAAAAATGAATAAAATATAAACAAAGTAAAAGGCAACCAAAAGAGTAGCGGTAAAAAAAAACATATGCAAACAAACGATACAATGCTAAAAACGAGTTTTAACGCTCATATTTTTTTAAGAGATAATTTTCTGCATATAGAGCCTTTAAAAAAATCGGTTACAACATTATTAATAAGAGTCCGCGAAGCAATCACAGTCTTTTATATAGTGGCTTATATAAACAGAATATTCATTGTGAGTTTTTCTAGAATAAAATTTAATGTGGTCGAAGCAAGTACCTCGCCGGTCGTTGCCACATAGCCGGTGATGCCGATGTTGATCGGAAATCTGCTCTCGAAGGGGCTGCAACAGGAAAACGCCAATAAAATATATGAACAATCATCTGGCATAGGACTTTTATATGCGATATTATTACCTCGTTCTCGACTCGCCATCGTCCGATGCCAAATCGTTGGCCTCGAAATCGAACACGCGCGAAAAGCTGCCCTTTGATGCCTGATGAACCAATAACACCTGAAACAAACAAATCATTCTTATCACTACCGAAATGAATGCTGTTTATTGGAAAATGTTAGCCTTTAATATTGTTTTAGGAAGATGATAAGATATAGACAAGATAGTTCACCTAACAGCATCCAAAATTAATTATTAAAATGAATAATCATCGTTATCTACGTTATAATTTTTTGACCAATATTGCATTGTGTAGTGTTCAACTCTATTGTTCTAAATGGAAACCTATAGATTATTATACCTAATTTTATTTTATTTTGCAATGGTGTATTTCTTAAGCCTACGAATATTAGTTGTTTAGATACTTGCGAAATATATGCTATTTAAAATTTTCCAAAATATGAGCCAAAACAGCAAAACTGTTTGCTATTTAATAACACGAAACTGTGAAATATAATTCAGTCGATTTAAAGATACTTCACTACGACATTAATTTATCTATATTTTAAAAAGAGCGTCAAACTAGTATTATGGATATGAAGACCTCAAACACACACACATTTTTCCACCATTGTATAAATAATATGATTATAAACAATCTGGTATTATGAAGTGAATAAATTGGGTATACGTTTGGATAAAAGCGAGTTCGGCTGCGGTCTTTTATACTCCATTGTGAAACACGAAAAGACAAACAGTTGAATGTGTTTTTCCAAGCCGCAATTTCACGCAGCTCATGAAGCGCAAGCGTTTTTTTCGAATCGACAAACACAATGTGGAAGACGAACTTTGTTTTTACTACAGCGTTCGTGGCTGTAGATGAATAGAAAGAAGCCTGCAATTACGATGAATACCAATCGGATTAGCGATGTATAGTACACTCGCGAACCGTTCACTTTGAACGGTTCAATCAAATGACGGGCGTACTGTGACGATGTTTTGCAACGACCTATAGGTCACTATGAACTAGTTCGTGAACTATGAACTACATGGTGCACGGTGTACTTGCACTAGGTCCTGAACCCGTCGTATACTAAACCGTTCATGAATCACAACGACTCGTAAACGATGCAGTATAGTATACATTACATATACAGTACTAACATTTATTTAGTGATAAAGTGTGTTGGTGAACGGAACGAAATAGGAAACTCGATGCGATATTGCAACAGCAGCATTGCCGAGCTGAGTCACAATTCTGTTGGTATCAGATTTCATTTGGAATAATATAATTAATATATTCGCAAGATTAAATATGTCATGCCATAGCAAATTTTTGCAAGAATGCAAAAATAAACATCTAAATCTTATAGTTCTTCTATATCATACTGAGTGCAATGCAATCACTTAATATCAAATCTAAGCTTTGAAGTTGGAACAGAGAAGATTCGGAATAGAAAATATAAATTATAACGCCAAACAAAGCGATTCTATCTAGTTCATTTTATTATAGTTTGTACATTTAATTTTCAAGTGTTAGTAAAGTAGTAAACATTTTCATCAGTAACTACCAATAAGTATTTTAGAACTTCATATAAATAATTGTGAGTACCTAGAAAAGATTATATTTCCTTATATATATGTTTTGTATAAATTATAAACATTGTTGTCTTTTCATCCTCAATCCTATAATTCAAAATAAGTATTGTAATATTACAATTTATTTATTTTTTACAATTTAATATTTTTATATTGAGGAAAAAAGAGATTATTTTCAGTATGTGCATGTATTACATATAGGTCGTGAACTAGTTCATTTAAAAAAGATGTTAGTAGTTCACGACCTATAGTTCGTGAACGGTACGTATTGAAATGAACTGCGAATTACGAACTAGGTCCTCAAAGTGACCTACAGTGTGCCATCGCTAATTCGGATGAAGAGTTTCAAGGACAGCGGCTCCATGCTCGATTATAATTAGCGCAATCCTGCAACAAACTTTTTTGATCGGTGGCTGCTAAACATGACTTTAAAATACGTGACTTTAAAATACCGCCAATTATTGTAAATACAAATTACCTTTATATTCTAATAAAATGTATGTAGACTAACTAAAATTCATTTGAAATGAGCAAATCTCCGAAGATCACCTTGAATACAATCGCATAATAGGTGTAATTTTATTGCTTAGTTGTGGCGTAATTATGATTAGGTGTTTGGAGTTCAAATCCCCATCCACGAATATTAGTTCGTGGAAATACAATATTAAAATAGTTAACCATGTAGTATATAAATCTCATGGATTTGTTGAAAACAGCACGCCATGAGTCAACTTCTTCTACTATTTATCCCTCACGCCACATTATCTGACCCACATACTCCAATCTAGGTCTGCTAACCATTCACTTCCCTCTACTCTACCTTCTATAACTAATTTCAATAATGACAAATCTCTAATTTTTAACATAATGTTTATGTAAACATTTTTTGAATCAGTATGTACTTTTACAGGATGGAATATATTTTTCTTAATCTGTTAAATTTCTGCTGAAGTACAGCTCATATTAAAAGCGAAAAAAAATCATAAAGTGGTTTTTAATCTAGTAAAATATAGGCAGATTTTGATGTATATTCAAAACAATCAACAAGTACGTTATGAAGAGTAAAATAATAAATACAAAATATATAGTCACGCAAAAACGTGTTCTAAAAATATATAATACACATTACAAATTCGCTTTGGAATTAGAACTATTTCAGATGCATTTTTTTATTTCAAAACGTGCTAAGAGATTGTGGTTTTATGCAATAATAACGTCCTCGCCCGAGGTCTTTATATACTCAACAAAAATCGAATCTTTTCGCTTATTCTTACTGCGTAAGATTTAATAATGGTAAACTTTTCAAAATTGGAGCCCATTTTCGGTTTAGGTATTATTATTATTATTATTATTTGTATTATAAAAGTATATTAACCCACGTTAATATATATATTCTTGAAAGAAGAAAAGATATTTCACAACAGCAATTTTCGTATAAATGAAATATATATTTTTTTCAGGTAAATTATGCGAAAATATTATTTTGTAAAAAAGTGGATTTTGCTTGTTTTTAAAACCGTTGTGAATAAAAATCGCTTGTATCTGATATCAAAGGTGACAATATTTATTCTTCAAAGCCTTTTGTAAAAATGTCTCCCGAAGTATATTTTAAATGGATTTAAATTTCGAAACTTTAAATATATTTTTACCCTTACCGCCTTCTTACTAAAATCCTGGATGCGATACTCTATTCCATAAGGAAGTATTCTTTTATCGAAAAATAAACCCATAGAAACCACGACATATATCGTCTGTTAACAAGTTTTTGGAATTTTGGATTTTACATTTGGGAGATAAATTGATGAGGTCTGTTTTGGAAATAATGAATTTAACTTCGTAATTTTATATTTTGCTTGAACAATGATTAGTCCTTTGCGAAATATTTGTCCTGAAGTAAATACTCGCGGTGTCATAAATACACTTTACGTATTTTCTGGAGAACTTACAAAAATATGAAATAACCTATTTAACAACTTATGATAAGCCAGCTAGTTGTTTCGAAACGATTTTTTTAAACATTAAAATATTTAAAATACGCAAAAAGCTAACAATAGCTGCACCGATATACATTAATTCCGAGAGTCCATGCAGTTTTATGAAATTAAGCTCGGGAAAAGCTCACAACTTGTACCATTAATACAAATAATACACGGGAACGTAATATATGGGGAAAACGAAAATAGAACGGGAATGACTTGGATACAAGTTGGATTCGCGTGCGAATCTATCGATTTCTTTTGGAGGGTAATATTAATAACACCGTTTAGACTAATTAATACACGGGTGTATTAAATAGAATTCATCGATAGCACAAAATACCACAGGATTTTCAGCGTAGTAGAATAGTAACAATGCCGAAGAAAATAGGAGCTAATTTGTGTGAGAACTATAGGACCATTAGCCTACTATCACATGCATCGAAGATATTGTTAAAGATTATTTATAGGAGATTAGAAAATAAAGTAGAGGAAAGGCTAGGAGAAGATCAGTTTGGTTTTAGGAAAAACAGAGGGACGAGGGAGGCGATTCTAGCACTAAGAACGGTAGTAGAAAAAAGAAAGAGGGTAGGAAAGGTAACTTGCATAGCTTTTGTAGATTTAGAAAAGGCATTTGATAATGTAGATTGGGACATAATGTTTAGAATTTTAAAAGAAACGGGTATAGATTATAAGGATAGGAGAATAATTTTTAATTTATATAAACACCAAACTGCCTTAGTTAGAATTGAGGGGGAAGAAGAGGTAGCAAAAATAGGGAAGGGAGTTCGGCAGGGATGTACACTCTCACCGTTATTATTTAATCTATATATAGAAGATGCAATAAACAAAGTAAAAGAAGAGTATAGTGTAGGTGTGAATGTACAGGGAGAGAAAATATATATGCTGAGATTCGCCGACGATATAGCTATATTGGAAGAAAGCGAAAAGAATTTAGAAAGGGTATTGAATGGTATGCAGGCAGTATTGACTAGGGATTTTAACATGAAAATAAATATAGGTAAAACTAAAGTGATGAGGTGTGACAAAAAGGAATGCAGTAGAAAAATGAGGATCACAATAGGAGATAATAGAATCGAAGAAGTGTCAGATTTTTGTTATTTAGGCAGTAGAATCACAAAAGATAATCGAAGCAAGGTAGATATAAAGTGTAGGATAGCACAGGGTAGGAAGGCATTCGTAGAAAAAGAACAGATTTTAAGATCAAATATTGACTTGGGTATTAGAAAAAGATTACTGAAGGTATATGTTTGGAGTGTAGCACTGTACGGGTGTGAGGCGTGGACTATAGGAAAGGAAGAGAAGCGTAGATTAGAAGCACTTGAAATGTGGTGTTATAGGAGGATGATGAGGATTGGTTGGGAAGATAAAGTAACAAATGAAGCTGTACTAGAGTTAGTAGGGGAGAAGAGAAGTATTTGGAGAGTGTTACAGCGTAGGAGAGACAGATTAGTAGGGCATATTCTTAGGCATGGGGGGATTATGCAATTGATCATAGAAAGTAGAGTGGAGGGAAAGAGAGGGGTAGGTAGGCCTAGATTGGAGTATGTGAGTCAGATAGTTGAAGACGTTGAGATGAATAGCTATAGGGAGATGAAGGGATTAGCTCAGGATAGATCGGCATGGCGTGCTGTTTCCAACCAATCTTTAGGATTGCGGACTCTTTAACTATCGAAGCAATTTTTCTATTTTATTTTAGTACGTACATACAAGGGGTGCTAAACTAAAACAAATACGAGGTGTAAATTGACTTCAAGACAACTATATGCAACGCTATTTAATATAAAAGTACGTTTATAAACAATATAAGAACACAACAAAGTTCGTGCAAAATCTTACGAAATTGGTGCCTTAACTTGAAGGTTACTTCATGATATTTGGTGCCATTTGATAAATATAACATCGAATTAAATAATATCAGAAATATAGCCGTACAAAATGGCTATTCTTATAACATTACAATTAACATATTAAGAAAATTTAAAAGAACAATTGATAATAAAAATATTAGTAGTTGAGAACAAAGTAATAATTCAACTCCAAAATTTGTTAAATTACAAATTAATTCTATAATTGCACGTGGTTTCATTTTTCTGATCTCAGCCAAAGCAAAGAATTTATGAATTATTTTTGTATGAAAACTCGTATATCTGTCCACGGATCCTCGGTACTGTGGGTGATGCGCAGTTACAAAAAAATATATATGTAAAATCCAACAGGTGCACTACTCCAACATTTTGTGTATCTTTATAAAATATAACTTGATTTTAATCAATATTCTTAATTTTTAATTCCATCTATTGCTAATTTATTTATTTGTTATTTTGAAACTAAATTAAAGGAAACTGAAATTTATTTTCCTAGAGTTTGGATTAGATATGTAGATGACGTCTTTGCGATTTTTGATACTGAAAAATCTAATAATAATGATTTTATTAATATATTAAAATCTAAATTTCCTTCAATTAAATTTACTTATAAAATCGAAAATAATAATCAGTTACCTTTCTTAGATGTTTTAGTCATTAGAAATAATAATATATTAGAGTTTGATATATATAGAAAAGTTACAAATACGGACTGCTATATAAAGAACGATTCAAATCATTGTCGTCAACATAAATATGCTGCTTTTAAATTTTTAATTAACCGCTTATTAAATTTTCCTTTACCTAACGATAAATATAACATTGAATTAAATAATATCCGAAATATAGCAGTATAAAATGGCTATTCTTATAAAATTATAAATAACATATTAAGAAAATTTAAAAGAACAAGAGATATCACAAATATTAGTAGTTTGGAACAATGTAATAATTCAACTCCAAAATTTGTTAAATTACCATTTGATCCTATAATTGCACGTGGTTTACATAGTATATTAAATAAATATAATTTTAAAGTAACACATAATAGTTCTAATAGTCTTGCTAATTTTCTAAAAAATACCAAAGATTTGATTGATTTCAATAAAAAAATCTGGTATTTATGAAATATCTTGTTCTAGTTGTCCTAAAATATATGTAGAACAAACACGTAGACCAATTGAAACTAGATTTAAGGACTATTTAGCACATTTCAGATTAAATAGAAAAGATAAAAGTGCTGTAGCCGAGCATATTTTTAACTAACTCAGGTCATCCTATTCAAATTAGTTCACTTAAATTATTTGAATTATTCCGAGTTAAATGCTTATGAAAGTATATACATGCATAAATCTAAATCAAATTTAATGAATTTAGATTTAGGCACAATTTCATCTTGTCTATTTAATTATTCAATCGCATTGTTCTGGTACGTGAATAATAATTACGGGTACGGACCTGAACGGACATATACATATCATGTATTATGGCAAAACCAAACTTTTCTTAAATTAAGATTATATTGATTAATAGTATATCAATCACGATTCGTGACAGAGGTGTTTTATTTCGTTTTTATCTTGTGCTACTGAAGATGGGGGCATAGCCTTCGAAATGCACATCTAGCTACTTAATGCTTTTAGTTACGGTATTTGGGTGATATTCTATACTATTATTTAACACCGAAGTGATAATTTATAAAAAGTATAATAGATAAAAGGTATATAACTAAATAATATTAAGTTCGCGTGCGATGGCTAGTTTTATGTAAAGTTGAAACAACAATTGAAGGGCTTGGTGCAAAAACCGGTCAGCTCCATTTTTATCAATTTTACAATATTGACAAAAAAACTGTTTTGCCAAGTATAACCACTGAAAAAACTGGAGAAAATTATGTAGTCTGTTTTTTGCCCCAAAATAAAAATATCCGTGTTTCAGAATTCCGCCACGAAGCCATTAACGCATCCTAATTATATCCGAATTCCGCCATGAAGCTCCAGGTGGTTAAATGGCTTAAAGATTAACACCCAGGCAATATAATTGCAACTTTAACAACTTTGGCCAACTTTAATAAATACTAAATAACAAATATGGGATTATAAATATCCAAATTGTAATTCAAGTCCTATTAGTCGTTTTTGGCACTTGCTATCGAAAGTATCGTGACCATGAACATTTCCACCATGTTTAGTGAAAAACAGAAACAACTTATAGTAGTTAACAACTACAAAGTCAACAATGGTCAGGTCAGGTCACACTTCCAAATCTACATATGTAGATGGTGTTGTGTGCAGAAAGCTTGTAAGGTATTTTGCATGTTGACTTCATATTTACATTGCCTAGGTGTTTGTCTTTGAAGCGATTACTAAGCAATTATGAAGATTAACTACCTTCGTTTCCAACATTTGACTACCTGGGTTCGTGGAGGAATTCGGATACCACCAAAAATATATATAATTATGTAGCAAATCTCAGTTTTATTAACTATCAAACATACAAAATGACTTTTACAATGTTAATACATTTCTACTTCAACATCCTCGTCCTCGCTATCCAGATCTTCTTGAGGTATTTCTGGTCCCACAACATTATACACAAGATCGTAATACCATTGATCATTTTTGGGCACATACTTTTCAGCCAAAGAATGGACGTTTTCAAGTTTTTTCTGCTTGATGGGTGTGTGGTAGTTTTTGTAAAGTTTTTCCATATTCCGCATTGAATATGTAGCTTATGATTTCTTGTATGAAAATTCGGAAAACATTATAATCCCTATGGTAATACTGCATTTTACTTCATTCGTTTTTTCGTACTTGAAAACACGAAATTTAGATTTGGAAAACTTTTCCTTTGCATTGTTTGTAACGGTCTTTTAAAGAATCCTTTTGAAATGTTCGCCGAAATTTAGTATAATGTCTTGATTCACCACAACAACTGTAAATTTTCGAGATGTCTTCTTTACCAAATCGATCCAACCATTAGGCGTATACACTATTTCTTTGTTGCTTTTCTCTTTTTCTATTAAACCGAAAGATCGGTCACTCCATTCTTAGCAATATTTCCCATTATATGCCACAGAGCTGCCCGTTTCTTGCACCAAAAGATGCCCAACGCTAAGTACATTAAATTCCACATGAAAAGTCAATTTTGCCCAAAAATTGAGCTGACCTGTTTTTGCACCAATTGTTATGAAACCATTGCCATATTTCTCACGAGAGGTCTTGCAGAAGGTAGTGGCATGTTATGGGTAATTACTCTGTTCATCCATTAAAACCAACTCCATTATCTAAATGAACCACTCCATTTTCACATGTGCAATATTATATCCGAGTTAAATCTGCATAATATTATTCCCACCGGTGTCATTTCACTAATTATGAAAATACTTAAGTGGACAGGACAACTTGCCTTTAGTGAAAGTTAACAATTGGCGAATTAGAATGACAGTCAGAGTTATATGTATACTATAATCTCCTATACCAAATATTTTATTGTTTCTCGCTCACCTTCCATTAAAACTGTAAGGTAAATAGGGATGTCCGATTGACGTCCTTTTCATTTTTCTCTGTGTAGTCTGATGTGAAATAGGTAGAGAATTGGATGTTCCAAGTATGGATTAAATAAATCTGTTAATTTTAGTGCAGCGACATGTATAAGATTTGCTTGTATTAGCAAAATCTGTATGCAAGTATTGGTAAATTTTTAACAACTGGCGAACGTCCGCGGCTGCTAGGGTATGCGCACTCGTCTTACAGCCCTTTTAATGCCTTCACATGTAAACATCCTCTATGGAATATCTTATTGGTTGTTGCTGTCTGTGCAGCGGTTATCGGTGCGCGGATGTTCGCCAGTTGGAAAAGAATTTACCTGTACCATATTATTGGACACAATTAACATTAGATGGCGTGGAACGATACCATATATTCGAATTGAATTTTACGCTGTAAAACTACGATATACCTTTAACTACAATAATCAGTTTATCCGAAAAATGAGCAGTAATAATTGGATTTATTCTATGGCATGAGTGGTGCCGCATAGATGAGTAATTCGATGGTGGTTCGATGAGCTCGTTTTTTCCACAGTAGCGTTAGAATAACGAAGTGGTTTTCCAGGTTTCCCCAGCCGGTTTACCATCACTACGTAATATTATAATGAACCGATTAATCATTGTCGCAGAGTCATATAGCAGCAATCTGGCAAGAAAACTGTCCAGAAAACCACAGCGTCGAATAAATAAGCTATATGCATCGTAAAGTTTTATTTTAACGAAGATTATGAACTATAATATAGAATATCACCAAAATACCGTAACTTAAAGCTAGATGTACATTTCAAGCGCTATGCGCCCATCTCCATCATCATCTATATATAAATGTAAGCTATGGCGAAGATTGATTTATGCGTAATTTAATAGAGGTTTCTTATTACATGTAACACAGACGAAGCTTCAGTAATATATATATGTAATGCTGAATAACAGGGATGAAACACTGCAATGCGCATGGAAATTTCTTATGGAAAAAAAAATGTGTGGAAAGTGATATTTTTCATTAGTTGATTTTTGTTGTTATTTTAGTATAAAATACAAAAAAATTTTTTTTATATAAATAACTATAAGAACTTGTGATCGAAAGTAAAATAAATTGATTGTATTATATAGAAAATGAAATGCCCGAGGCATATATATATATATATATTTTTAATTAATAAAAGTATAAGCATATAAATTATATATAAGTATGAAGCAAGTCATCAAAGTCAACGGATTTCACTCGGATATGTATAGTATTCCTTCAGGAGTACTGCAGGGGTCGCATTTGGGGCCTCTGCTGTTCTTAATATATATTAATGATATCAAAAGTTGTTTTACTAATAGTATTATATTGATGTTTGCTGATGACTTAAAGTTATATAGAAAAATTTACTGTCCTGATGATTCATTGTGATTGCAAATTGATTTAAATTGATTGTCGGATTATTGCGAGTCAAATCAACTTTTCCCCAATATAAAAAAATGCAATTTTATAACGTTCTCACGTAATAAACATCAATTTAACACTTCCTACATACTTAAGGACGTTGCCCTGGATAAGGTATTCAAAGTTCGTGACCTCGGGATTTTGCTGGATGACAGGTTGATATTTGATGACCACATTAATACTGTTGTAGGCAGAGCCCTCAAGTCATTATATTTTGTGAAAAGAATAACCAGCGAATTTCATAATGTCTCTGTCATTATTAATTTGTACTACGCTTATGTTCTTAACCAGTTAAGTTATTGTTCAATAATTTGGAATCCTAATTACGATATCTACATTAATCGAATGAAGCAAGTTCAAAATAAATTTATTCGATACCTTCAGTTCAAAATCGGAAACGAATACATCAACTACAGCTCTGCTTTACACGATTTTAACATGTCCTCATTGCGTTCGCGGAGAAGATCGTCAGATTTAATTTTCGTTTATAAAACCTTTAACAATATTCTGGGATCTTTTGAATTGCTGGCCCTCTTTTCATTGAACGTTCCCCAAAGACAGCTGAGAACTAACGTATTTTTCCATATACCATCTTTTTTGGGTCTCTGTTTCAATTTAAAACTTCTCTAAGAAATAAGTTATAAAATTAATTTAATTAAATGCCTTATTTTTTGGGCCAAATCTTGCGACATCTCCATTATTATTACTATCTCTTATATTGTATCATTTATAACTATATTAAATTAGCCTGTAAATTGTAAGCTTATAGACTTACATTAATTATACGAACACATACTTTTTTTTCATTTCTTTGGGTCTTACAATCTTGTCTCGAGATTTAATATAAAAATTTAAATATCATTGAATGTGCTATTTATCTAACCATATGCTAACTTATATTTCAATTAATTCACACCTGGCTATATAATTCAACAATATGATATGTTAATTTGTATATTTAATGTAATAGGTACCTGTAATGGGTTTATTCCGTAGTATCCCAAACTGTATATAAATAAATAAATAAATAAATAAATAAATAAAAGGAGAAAAAAGTTTGCTACCTGTTACTATCGTGCTACATCGATTTGAGATATATTGCGATATAAGATTAAATATAAACACCAAACTGCCTTAGTTAGAATTGAGGGGGAAGAAGAGGTAGCAAAAATAGGGAAGGGAGTTCGGCAGGGATGTACACTTTCACCGTTATTATTTAATCTATATATAGAAGATGCAATAAACAAAGTCAAAGAAGAGTATAGTGTAGGTGTGAATTTACAGGGAGAGAAAATATATATGTTGAGATTCGCCGACGATATAGCTATATTGGAAGAAAGCGAAAAGAATTTAGAAAGGGTATTGAATGGTATGCAGGCAGTATTGACTAGGGATTTTAACATGAAAATAAATATAGATAAAACTAAAGTGATGAGGTGTGACAAAAAGGAATGCAGTAGAAAAATGAGGATCACAATAGGAGATAATAGAATCGAAGAAGTGTCAGATTTTTGTTATTTAGGCAGTAGAATCACAAAAGATAATCGAAGCAAGGTAGATATAAAGTGTAGGATAGCATAGGGTAGGAAGGCATTCGTAGAAAAGGAACAGATTTTAAGATCAAATATTGACTTGGGTATTAGAAAAAGATTACTGAAGGTATATATTTGGAGTGTAGCACTGTACGGGTGTGAGGCGTGGACTATAGGAAAGGAAGAGAAGCGTAGATTACAAGCATTCGAAATGTGATGTTATAGGAGGATGATGAGGATTGGTTGGGAAGATAAAGTAACAAATGAAGCTGTACTAGAGTTAGTAGGGGAGAAGAGAAGTATTTGGAGAGTGTTACAGCGTAGGAGAGACAGATTAGTAGGGCATATCCTTAGGCATGGGGGGATTATGCAATTGATCATAGAAGGTAGAGTGGAGGGAAAGAGAGGGGTAGGTAGGCCTAAATTGGAGTATGTGAGTCAGATAGTTGAAGACGTTGAGATGAATAGCTATAGGGAGATGAAGGGATTAGCTCAGGATAGATCGGCATGGCGTGCTGTTTCCAACCAATCTTTAGGATTGCGGACTCTTTAACTAATAAGATTAAATAAATCGTTTCTTTTATTTTATTTTATTTTTCTGGCTAATAGTGGGAAAAATCAATTCTTGAAAAAAACTGGCTAATTCAAAACAATCAAACCGTTTGTATATAAAATCAAAATCATCGAAATCGGTCCAGTGGCTTTTTCGAAATGCTGTGGACGAGTTTGTGGAAGCAATTTAAATAATAAATTATTTAATTTGTCAATAGCAATGAATGCACACATTTACAACGTGTTCGATGAGTAAACGTGGACTTATATATTTAATTTAAGGATATATAAAATGCTATAGGCTTAGTATTATATAAACAAATTTTGATAATAAACAAATGAATTCTATGACACAACAATATCGTATATGGTTGTAATTTCGTTCAAATAGAGATGAAACATTCACTTTACGAGGGAATATGAACGATGATAATGTAGAAATGTAATAACGGGTCTCGTAAATGCGTCTGCCTAATTTATGACCTTCCAGAATTTTTTAATAATCACGCAATCTGCTATATAAATTTGGATTAAAACAATACGCAAACCCTCCTCGCAGTACAACATTGGGCTTTTTTTGTAGAGTTAATTACATTCTAATTTGATAAATTATATAAATTTGTTTAATTGTAATTATATCTATAAAAAATTGTTCAGGTATTATGGAACGCAACTAAAATATAAATGGTAAATATCTAATTTTAAAGGAAAAACTACGATATGATCTATAAAAGCTGAATTATGATATGGTAAAAATATAATAATAAAAATAATAAAATAAATAAAAGTGTAAAATACATGGAAGATTGAAACGTAATAAAAGAGTAAGAATTATTCATAGTAGATAAGTTATCAATATTTAAAAAAATATATATTTCGATTTTAAAGGACGGATTCGAATTTTTGGAATATATTCTAACACAATATCACTTCCGGTTTTCCAGAAGTTATGTTGATATTTGTCTATTGACTGCGCAAACAATTCTATTAGGTTTGTTCGCGCTGTGAGTTCAAAATTGTTTGAGAACTAAAACGCAACCATCGTTACATGTGAGCCAGCGCAGTAGAAAATTCAGAGGCTTTAAAAGACTACTGCGTTTGCATATTGGTTCCCAATTAGTTTCGAATAGTTTTGAACTGCCTCCACGAACCAATCTAATATCGTTTCTTGAGCAATCATCACAGGGTTCTTCACTCGTGGAATTACCTCCACTAGGAAAACACTGAAAGTGATTAATTTAAGCATTAATGATAATATGTATTCTACTTCAGAATCACTTAGTTCGCATTTCATATAATATGTAGGGATATTCGCATATGAGTTTACTAACTTATCATATTAAATTATAGTTTTATTCAGTAACGGTAATAAAAATGAGTGTAAAAATTTAAAATGAAACTTTTTTTTTTCATTTGAGGCCCCCTCGATTTAAGAGGCCTCGTGCGCCTGTGCTGAAATCCGCCACTGTTTACACCGTTACATTAAAACGAACACGAATGTAGTTGGCTACATTGATTCTTGTAAACAGTTTCACCTACTCTGTGATATCTGAGAGAGAACTGATCTAATCTTTGCTTTTAAAGTCCTCAATGGTTATCTATATTGTCCACATATTTTATCATTATTTCCTTTTAATATACCCGCTTGGAAATAACCGAGTTATAGCTATATTTAGGTTACCAAACTTTAGGACAAACTGTTATTACAACTCACCTATATGTCGAATTATTTGCACACTTAACAAATATAATGATACTGACTTCCATAATATTACTTTGAGATCTGAAAAATTGACGTTTAAATCTAATTTATATAAAGAAGGATAACCATGTGTAATTTTTTCCGGCTGAGAGCGACGTCGGCCTCTGTAGAGTTGATCGAAGAACTAGTGATTGGCAGAATTCTTCAGAATTTTACATATGGCAACGCTGTATTCATTTTCCTATTCACCACCACGAGCCAGCACTGTATGGATGTTGTTTTCTAATGAGTAAGACAAGGACCCTAAAAATTATCTTCTATCCTTTAAGCTCGATTTGGTCGTATGCGTTTTTATACGTTGATTTTTATTTATATCGAAATTTATATGCCGGAAAAAATTACACATCGTTAACTTTCTTTATATAGTTAGTATTCATTGCTTATATGTAGTTACTTATATATTTATGTATTATCTACTTAGTGAAGGAAGTTTTGGACATCTGTCTGTTTTCATTCCGAAAATAAATAAATATCTATCCTCCTAATCGTCATCCATTTCCTATAGCTCCTATTCTAAGAATACTTTCCCACCCCTACATTTTAACCGATTGAAATTATGCTTTGGAACATTTCTTAGCCATATAAAAAGAATCGCCGTTTCGGGATACAACACAACATCACACCATAACTTTTATTTAAAGCGCGTAATTCTTGTTACCTGAACACGTTGGCACTGTATGAGACTCTGCGTATGTGTGAGGATACGGAAGACCACGTGCTCGATGGTACTCTGCTCTTCAAAGATCATGCGCGCAAGGTCGAGCAACACTTGGTTCCGTTTGATCTCCAGTTGAGACTTCTCGTACAGATGCGCGTTGCGAAGGCCGATTCCGCAGAATTGTAAATAGCTGCCAAACACCTGCTCGTCTTGCGCAGTGAACGGAGTATCGCCAACTTTATTGATGACCTGTATTACGAATAAGACAAATTGATATAACTGAGATAAAAAACTATATAAAATTCACTATTAATGATTGAAAAAATATAATGATATAATATTTTTATATATCGCAACTGGAAGAAAACCAGCCCAACTCAACAGGTACAAGTTTTGAGAAAACGCCTTTTAAAACGTTAATGAAATTTTGAATGAAAAATTTTTGATTTACAAAAAATCATATCAATAATCCCTTTTATCCTGTTTAAAGTATGTACTATAGTTAACTTTAGTAAGTGTTCTTTTTCTCTTTCTAACCCAAATACCAACCCTTAAGGGCTTCGAATCTCATTTTTTTTAAGTTATGCCGGTTATCTTCCAAAGTAGCGATTATAATGATATATATTTAAAAGGGTTTATTAAAAAGACCACTTAGTTTAATCGGGTGTTTATCGGTTTCCCTTTTTATTCTTATATAGTAGCTTAATATAAATATTTATAAAAAGAAAATCGTTTGCAATTACTTAATTGATTATATTATTGCAATAACTATTATAAGACTTTTTGAGTATTGATATTATCGATGGTGGGTCGCCAACCTTAATAGGTTTCAAAATTGTGATGCTTTAATTTAAAACGTATAAATAAGTTTACAACATTATTTTATCACTGAAAACAGTAGCACCGACCTTTAACAAATGCATTTTAGAGAAATTGCTTCTTTAGTATATTGGTAACGTTCATATATATATTAATTATGTGTTATATAAACATCGATATCAAATATCTCGCTTATATAAACTTCTAAATCTTATTTTTGACCTTCTATTTTCTGAAAAATAAAATAAAAACGATTTTTTTTAACGAAAATTGATACTGATATTTCGATTATATTCTTTCCAGCTTATGGCCTTAATCCAATTTTGATCAAATGTTCATTAAAAATAAAGTTATAAAAAAATCATAATTTTATAGCAATCACGATTCGAAATGCGCATCTAGCTACTTAATGCTTTAAGTTACGGTATTTGGGTGATATTCTATACAAAATGACGACACATTAATTAATTAGTACAGAAAGCTATGGCTTAATATCAAAATTAACCAATTAAAACTGTTATTCTAGAAATATACGTATTATTCATAAAGTGCTTTGAATAAATTATTAAATTATCCCACAAAGACTTCGTGAAGTATCGGAATTTATAAAAGAAAATTTATATATATTGTACAATTCGTATAAATTATGTATAAGACTTTCACAGTTATTTAACCGGTTATTGGTTACAAAAATAGAACTTTGTTTCTCCTGAAATTGGAAACTCCAAACAGAAGATGTGCTGAATACATTGATTATTTATAGCGCAGTACTTGACTTAAAGCAAATATTTTTACAAAGTCTTTTGCAAATAATCATGTAGCAGTGAACGTATTTTTTGTAATAAAATATCTGAATGATTATTTTCTTGAAGTGGAGCAAATCTTTTGTTAATGTAAATTCACTTTTTTGTGTACATAAAATATTGTACGTAAAATGGGATGCCTAGTAAATATAACCAAGTCAAGATCAAAACTATATTGTATATTCTTTCAGTGGAGGAAAATGTTTGTTTTGAGTCAATACTGATTTTTTATGTACACAAATAAAATACTAAAAAGAGAAACGTAGTAGCTAATACAAGACAAAACATTATAGGATAGACAGGAAAATATTTACTTCATGTAGAAATAATATTGATGCTGATCTATTTTATTTTCCAATATATAATAGGAAATGAATTCCCAAGCTAACATCCACTGCAGGATTGAAGAGATAAATAAACCAATCTCAAAGCTGCAGCTACAAAAATAGAAATGTATTTTTTTAAGTATAAATGGATTTTTTTTCGAAATAATTCTCAATTTTCCATTATATATTTTCAAGTCTTGTATTACATATTTAATTTTAAAACGCGTATATGGAATTTTGCAACAGGGTTATCAATAATTTATATTCATTATTAAAGTTTGAGAACTCAAAATTATGTGTCGCAATAAAAAAAAACGATTTCAATCGGACCTAATAGATAGGGACTATTAAGGGAATGATTTGCACGGTTATATTTGATTTTATAACAGTGCAGAATCGACAAAAATTCTTATATATATTTTGGAAAAGTTCAGCACCTTAATCTGTTTTTAAAATCGTCACTACGCTATATAATTGTATAGCAATCACGATTATTGACAGAGGAATTTTATTTAGGTTTTATCTTGACTTACTGAAGATGGGGGTATAGCCTTCGAAATGCGCATCTAGCTATTAAATTTGAGTTACGGTATTTGGGTGATAGTCTATCTCTATACAACCTTATTCTGTGTTTATAAAATTAATTTTGAATAATAATGTCAATACTTATTTCGACATATATTGGACCATGCCACGCAATCATAGTTAATTTAAACAAATAAAATTATAAGATCGAATATAGTGGAATGTTTCATTAGTTGTACAAATATAATTTTTTTCCGAGTAGTATTTTAGTAAAAAATAAATAATTATTGAGCAAATAGCAACTTATATAGATGTATATAAAGAAAATATTATATATTAAGATGAAAGGCTTTAGAAAAATCAACCTCCATTCGAATAAAGAGTGCGATCGGAAGATCCTGAAATTCAATTTTTTTTATTAATTTTTCAGATAAATATACTCTAAGCCGCTTAGATAATAATAAAATACTATTTATCCTCAGGAAGGCGATGTGAAAAAAATATTTCCCAATTTTCTGTGTTTTTCAGACCACTCTGTTTTTAACTACTGAAATAAAAATTCACGAAGTGTATCAAATTGAATTGTTACTTATAATGACAAAGAATAATGCAGAAATTTCGGAAAATTCGCGTCATTCGCAAAAAGGGTGAAAATATCTGAATTATTGAAGAACTGTATATATCATAGATGTTTCACAAAAATGCCAATATTTAATAATTCAAGTGAAAACTTGAGAGAACATGAAAAGATAAAGGAACGTGAAAGATGATGCCTCTTTATTATCTTACACAAAGTATATAAATTTTTTTTTCTATGTCGTTGTTTTTAACTAATTTGAGCATATCGATTTTTTAGAAATATTGCTGCACTATCGTTTAAATGATTTCTGCACAATAGCAATGGCAAACTGTAGGTCACTTTGAGGACCTAGTTCGTAGTTCATTTCAATGTACCGTTCATGAACTATAGGTCGTGAACTACTACATCTTTTAAAAATGAACTAGTTCACGACCTATATGAAATACATGCACATACTGCAAATAATCTCTCGTTTTCTCAATATAAAAATATTAAATAGTAAAAAATAAATTTATTGAAATATTACAATACTTATTTTGAATTAAGAATGAGGAAGAAAAGACAACAATGTTTATAATTTATACAAAACATATATATAAGGAAATATAATTTCGTTCCGTTCACCAACACACTTTATCACATAAATGTTAGTACTGCTATTGGTACTGTATATGTTATGTATACTATACTGCATCGTTTACGAGTCATTGTGATTCATGAACGGTTTAGTACACGACGGGTTCAGGATCTAGTACAAGTACATTAATACGTACACCGTGCGAACTATGTCATAGTGACCTATAGGTCGTTGCAAAACATCGTCACAGTACGCCCGTCATTAGATTTAACCGTTCAGAGTGAACGGTTCGCGAGTGAACTACACGTCGCTACTGCACAAAAGTATATTTTGTCTGTGAATTACAAAAAGGAAATTACCCTAGTTATTTACATTTCATATTGGAATACCCTGTATATTGAATTCAATTTCTCAAAAAGAATTTAGAAACTAACTTTGTAAATAGGTTATTAATGTGCGCATGTAATACTTCAATAAAAAAACGAAATCCGGAAATTTCAAAAATCTCCCAAAGTAGATTTCCTTCGAAAAGTTACGCGTAAAAATATTTTTAAAACCACCGCTTCTTTTATTTTCCTCTGTTTGAACAGCTAATAACGAAATCAGAATCCTACCAACGTAGTCGAAGACTGCAATTCTGTTTACATTAGGAATATAGACATACACATTTCGTTTTATTAGATAATATACTCGTTATAAAAAAAATATGGTTGCAAGCGACGATAAAAGTATCGTAACTTTGTAAAGAAGAACGGTCAATAATGCTTTTCCTTCTCCGACACCCTTGCGAATAGTGATGTCTACTTCACTCGCGAACCGTTCACTATGAACGGTTCAAATGACGGGCGTACTGTGACGATGTTTTGCAACGACCTATAGGTCACTATGACATAGTTCGCACGGTGTACGTATCGATGTACTTGTACTAGGTCCTGAGCCCGTCATGTACTAAACCGTTCATGACTCGTATACGATGCAGTATAGTATACATTACATATACAGTACTAACATTTATTTAGTGATAAAGTGTATTGGTGAACGGAACGAAATAGGAAACTCGATGCGATATTGCAACCGCAGCATTGCCGAGCTGAGTCACAATTTATATGTTGGTATCAGTTTTCATTTGGAATAATATAATTAATATATTCGCAAGATTAAATATATTCTTAAATATGTCATGCCATAGCAAATTTTTGCAAAAATGCAAAAATAAACATGTAAATCTTATAGTTCTTCTATTTCATACTGAGTGCAATGCAATCACTTAATATCAAATCAAAGCTTGAAGTTTGAACAGAGAAGATTCGGAATAGAAAATATAAATTATAACGCCAAAGAAAACAATTCTATCTAGTTCATTTTATTATAGTTTGTACATTTAATTTTCAAGTGTTAGTAAAGTAGTAAACATTTTCATCAGTAACTACCAATAAGTATTTTAGAACTTCATATAAATAATCGTGAGTACCTAGAGAAGATTATATTTCCTTATATATATGTTTTGTATAAATTATAAACATTGTTGTCTTTTCTTCCTCATTCCCAATTCAAAATAAGTATTGTAATATTTCAATTTATTTATTTTTAACCATTTAATATTTTTATATTGAGAAAAAAAGAGATTAATTTCAGTATGTGCATGTATTTCATATAGGTCGTGAACTAGTTCATTTTAAAAAGATGTAGTAGTTCACGACCTATAGTTCGTGAACGGTACATTGAAATGCACTACGAACTACGAACTAGGTCCTGAAAGTGACCTACAGTTTGCCATCGCTAGTTGCGATGTATATAATTTCATAACATCGTAACATTTGTTATATAAACAAAGACTAAATTAGCGGAGGGATTTCGTAAGCGTATACTCAAGGCATAAAGTACTTTCAGGATATATATTATTGTCATAAAAAAAAATTACTTTGCCTTTTAACGACACAAAAACATGTGATTTATTAAGCGGATTTTAAATGCACAAGCTATACGAAAGTGAAATGTCATAAATTCTATGTATTATTGTTTGAAAAATGAAACAGTGAAAACGCTCTTTATAAAAAATATTATATTCATAAATGAAATTAGAAAAGAATAGATTAAAAAGAGAATTCGGGCGAATTATGTAAGTATTCTTTATTTGATATATTTGTATAAACTTCTTTTGTATTACGCTTTTATCTTGTTACGATTTAATTTCAACCGTTTTTTACCTTTAAAACGAATATTGGAAATAGGAGGGCATTTCATGAAGTGTCAAAAATGCTCGATCTATATATAATTTAAAATTAGATATTCCTAATCAATTAATATTATCAATAATATAACAAAAAAATATTTGCTATAATGAACAAACTATTATTTTTTATGAATGTTGTTTTTGATTCGCAATACATATTGTTTTCTTTGCTTTCTGAAAAAAATAATTGGAACTTTGATGAAAAGCACGTGTGTTTGTAACATGATGCTTTATCAAACATGTATTTCATTGTATTTTATTATATTTTTATGGATTCGCATATAGCGTTTTTTTTCCTATTTTCACTATTTTTCCCATTATGCTTAACTATGTTGTGTTCAGCGAAATTTGGCCGATCACTATATGATAACGTTTTATATGAAAACCAATTGATTATAAGACAAAATAATACATGGAATTTATAACTGGAGATATAGGCATTTTAGATTACAAAAAAAAAAAACAATTCCTCAATTCTCATGGCTTTTTCATTTTAAAACATCTATAAAGTTTCATTGAAGAACACATATCTACTATCTATCTGCTGCATTGTATAAAGTGTATTTTGCACGTGTCAGGCAAGTAATTGATGGAAAATACTGTATTGTTTGGTTGTTATGATAAAGAATTCAATTTATTACCGTTTTTTTTATCCCAGTGTGCAGACCTCGATAAATGATCAATTTCATTTTTGATCTCAAGGCAAATAATAGATTGTGTGTAGATTTTATCATCTTAATATATCGTTATATATAAAAAAATAAGAATAAACAACCTTTTTCTAATTTGCGTTTCTAATAGAGCTGTTAACGAACCTAAATGAGTTCGTTTATAGGGATTTTGAGTTCTCTTATAGCATAGTGCAATTTAATGTTTCAAAGTTGGTAGCTCTGCTTGCCAGTTATCAAACGTCAAACTACAAAAGAACGCAACAAATAGTTTGATTTTAATTTTGTCCCTGAAATGTACAATTGTATGTCAAACTACAAAAGAAAGCTACAAATAGTTTAATTTTAATTTATTTGACAATTTATTTCAAATATTTCAAATGTGTCAATAGCTACTACCAACTGTCAAAAAATTCCCTAAATTTTGAAATTTCGGTTTTTTATTTAAAAAGGGCATAAAAGACGCAAATTAGAAAAAATAGTATAAAAAACTAATTTCATAAATCATTTATAACACTCGTTCTTTAGAAATTTGAACTCGTGCAATAAAACTTGCCTTATGAAATTCGTTCTTTAGTTAAAGAGTCCGCAATCCTAAAGATTGGTTGGAAACAGCACGCCATGCCGATCTATCCTGAGCTAATCCCTTCATCTCCCTATAGCTATTCATCTCAACGTCTTCAACTATCTGACTCACATACTCCAATCTAGGCCTACCTACCCCTCTCTTTCCCTCCACTCTACCTTCTATGATCAATTGCATAATCCCCCCATGCCTAAGAATATGCCCTACTAATCTGTCTCTCCTACGCTGTAACACTCTCCAGATACTTCTCTTCTCCCCTACTAACTCTAGTACAGCTTCATTTGTTACTTTATCTTCCCAACCAATCCTCATCATCCTCCTATAACACCACATTTCGAATGCTTGTAATCTACGCTTCTCTTCCTTTCCTATAGTCCACGCCTCACACCCGTACAGTGCTACACTCCAAACATATACCTTCAGTAATCTTTTTCTAATACCCAAGTCAATATTTGATCTTAAAATCTGTTCTTTTTCTACGAATGCCTTCCTACCCTGTGCTATCCTACACTTTATATCTACCTTGCTTCGATTATCTTTTGTGATTCTACTGCCTAAATAACAAAAATCTGACACTTCTTCGATTCTATTATCTCCTATTGAGATCCTCATTTTTCTACTGCATTCCTTTTTGTCACACCTCATCACTTTAGTTTTACCTATATTTATTTTCATGTTAACATCCCTAGTCAATACTGCCTGCATACCATTCAATACCCTTTCTAAATTCTTTTCGTTTTCTTCTAATATAGCTATATTGTCGGCGAATCTCAACATATATATTTTTCCCTGTACATTCACACCTACACTATACTCTTCTTTTACTTTGTTTATTGCATCTTCTATATATAGATTAAATAATAACGGTGAGAGTGTACATCCCTGCCGAACTCCCTTCCCTATTTTTGCTACCTCTTCTTCCCCCTCAATTCTAACTAAGGCAGTTTGGTGTTTATATAAATTAAAAATTATTCTCCTATCCTTATAATCTATACCCGTTTCTTTTAAAATTCTAAACATTATGTCCCAATCTACATTATCAAATGCCTTTTCTAAGTCTACAAAAGCTATGCAAGTTACCTTTCCTACCCTATTTCTTTTTTCTACTACCGTTCTTAGTGCTAGAATCGCCTCTCTCGTCCCTCTGTTTTTCCTAAAACCAAACTGATCTTCTCCTAGCCTTTCCTCTACTTTATTTTCTAATCTCCTATAAATAATCTTTAACAATATCTTCGATGCATGTGATAGTAGACTAATGGTCCTATAGTTCTCACACAAATTAGCTCCTATTTTCTTCGGCATTGTTACTATTCTACTACGCTGAAAATCCTGTGGTACTTCTCCCTTCTCATATATTTTACAAACTAACCTGTATAATCGCTCCTGCATTTTTTCCCCTGCGTGTTTTATTAATTCGGCTGGTATCATATCAATCCCCGCTGCTTTGTTATTCCGTAAATCATTTAATGCTCTATGAAACTCTGACCTAAGTATGCTAGGACCTAAGTCATCCTCATCTATCTGTTCCACACTTTCTAGCTCCTCCATGTCCTGCCTACCTTTATATAAATCTTCAAGATACTCCTTCCATCTTCTAGCTTTTTCCTTATTTTCTGTGAGTTCCTTACCCTGCTTATCACATATAATGTTACCCTTTGGTTTTACTTTAGAAAAATGTGACTTAATTTTCCTGTAGCCCAAATCTACTTTACCTCTTCTCATATCCTCCTCAATATCCTCACAGTTTCCTTTTATCCACTCTTCTTTCGCTAACTTGCATTTCCTATTAATTAAGTTCCTTAGTTCCTTGTATTTTTTCTGTCCTGCTTCTGTGTTTCCTATTTTAATTTTCCTTCTTGCTTCAATCATTTCCACTATTTCTTCCGTGATCCATTCCCTCCTATCTGCCCTTTTCTTTGTGCCTAATACTTCATTTGCTGCTGTAGTTAACCCATTTCTGATTTCCCTCCATTCGCAATCTATGTCGCTCCTTGATGTTCCATTAGCCATGATTTCTACTTTCTGCTTGTACTTTTCACATACATCAGCTAATTTTAACCTATCGACATCTACTCCGACCTGTTTGGACTTCTGTAATTTCTTGAATTTGACTTCTGAGTCCAGGACTACTAAATTATGGTCACTATCAATATCTGCTCCAGGGTAACTCTTACAATTCTTAATCTGGTTCCTAAACCTCTCTTTAACATATAATATATATGTTAAATAATATTAATAATCGTTCTTTAATATACTATTATTTGTACAATGGCAAATTTTTGATATCATAACAAAAATTAAAAATATGTCAACATTTTGGAAATGTGAATGTTAAAAATAAAGCTAGAATTCATCCAAATCGTTATAAAGGATTGCACTTAAGCATTTTTTTAAAGTGACAGTCAAATCAAGACATTTTCATCCATTGATTTAGTTTGAAGAAAAACGCTTAATGAATAAACATTGTATTTTTTTAATTTGATATGGATTGACAACACTGCTTTAATAAAATCCTAAAACAAAATGTGTTTACGAGATTTTCCTAGGATGGGGTAAATACAAATGATCAAAATAACAAATATTTGTGCGCAAAGAATTCTACAAAATTTCGTTTACTCTAAATAAATAAATCATACATGCAAAAAAACTTGTTTTCAGAAGAATTCGTGCACATGCCTTTTAAAAAACTGTTCGTCATACGTAAAGTGACCATAAAGACAAGCGGACTAAAAAAATTATATGGGGGTGGGGGTGGGGTGGTGTTCAATAGTTCAATAGTAATAACTAATACAATACAAACTAGAAAAAAAACAACTTTATTAATCATTGCCATATAAACTACTTTCCTTATTTTTGAAACACATGTGTTGTTTCACTTTGTGCATTTTATTCAAAAGATTCGAATTATTAATTAAATTTTCATACAACTTTTCTCAATACGAATTTGTTCAATATAATTTTACATTCATTATATATTTTAGGATTTTTATATTTAACTAGTTCCTGATTTAGAATCCTCAGATCGTTAGAAAATGTAATTTTCAATCATTTTATCACGTAAAATAAAAAGTGAAAATTTTAACATGGTCTAAACACAAATATATCTAAATGCTGACTTTGAAAATTTGTAACTTTTGAAAATTTTGAAATCTGCTGCCAAAATATGACAAATCAGATATAATTGTTTAAAGACTTAAAAAAAAATACAATTATTGACCAATTGTTTGACTTGATTGATTATGATAAATGGCCACTAAGCCTTTCATTAATATATATGTCTCTATGAGTGTAGAGGAAAATTAGTCATTCTTATTTTTTATTTCCGACCAATTTACCAAATATGTTAAAATTTCAAACAATATTTTTTTCCTTTAAAGTGGGACATTTCAAGGACAAAGCTTGGAAGTAATGTTGCGCAAAAGTTCGCCGATAACTTTACTACTTTACTATAACATATTTTACGGTAACAAAATTGCAATTATTGCCAATTTCCTTATAACAAACGAAGAGATAACTCATAAAGAGATTCACAATTTACCAGTGACGTTCTAATCCAATTTGAATTAGTATGAATCCTAATAACATCGGATCAAGTTAACTAGACGATAATTTGCAAGAGCTTAAGAAGTTGCCTATATCGCCGGACACAGCGTCGCTCTCTCCCGTTTTCGCAACTCAAAGAATGCAATGGGAATCTCATGCTAATTCGAATAAATATTGTTCCTTATTGAATAATCATTTTTGTCCAGAAGAAAACAGAATATTAAAACAATAGTGGTATAATGGACTATGTAAATAAAACGACACTACGTAATAACATGAAATAAAGTCGTTTTATTTACGTAGTCCACTATACCAGCGGTTTATTACACGCGGCCCCCCAAATGTCCTAAAATATTTTCGCGGCCCCCTAGTGTTGTTTCTAACATAAGAATCATTACGATTTATTTTAAAGTAGTGCTTTTATTATGCTTTTAATGCTGTCTCACAATATACTGGTAAATAAGCTAAGGTATTATGGAGTACGTGGAACATCCCTCAAGCTACTAACATCATATTTAACTAATAGAAAGCAGAGAGTTAGCACCAAAGATGGCCTGAGTAACATATTCCATATAGACAGAGGAGTGCCCCAGGGATCGATATGGCACCCTTCTTTTTCGTCATATATATGAATGACTTCCCACAACATATAATGGCACATACAACGCTGTTTGCTGACGACACCACTATAACATTACGAAATACAGACATCACAAAATTACAGGAACAATGTAAGATGTAAGCAAGATGTAACACGGACGCGGAGAAGTGGTTCAACTCAAATGACCTACTATTAAACTCCTCTAAGACGAATACTATAAACTACACAATGGACAGATGGGCGCAAGCCGACAAGGAAGTTAAATACCTAGGTCTCTGGATAGATAGTAGACTCTCGTGGAAGAAGCAATGTGAAGAACTGACGGGCAACTTAGCCCGGGTAGGATATGCGATAAGAAGAATTAAAATTGTGGCAGCGAAATCAGCAGCTATTAATGCTTACCATGCTCTATTCAACAGCATCCTCAGTTATGGAATAGAGATTTGGGGCCACTCAGCACATCTGGATCAAGTCCTAATACAGCAGAAGAGAGCCATACGAGGCATTGATGGGGCATCACCACGGGAACCATGCAGACCACTCTTCACAAAGTATCAGATACTAACAGTACCAGCTCTGTACCTGTACAACATACTGAGTAAAATACACGAGACAAGAAGAACGTTCAGACACAACTACAATACTCGACACGCGGATAATCTGGCTCAGTTCGACTCGATATCTACAGAGAGGAATGCACGAATATAACAGATGCCCAGAACAATGGAAACAACTGAACTTACAAACATTCAGGAAGATAGTGAAAAAGAATCTGGTACTCAATCCAATCTATGATATTAAAGAGTTCAAGATTGACCTAGAGATGTAACGATACTGCGGATGTTTAAGATTTAATTAAATTAAATTACTATTGTTTGTACTCATCAAATTAAGCTATATCTTTTTTAGACTTGTATATGTACATATATCAATAAAATGAAACTTGTAACTTATTTACTGATCATAATTTGTTCGAGGCCCCGATAGGTCCCCCCCAGTTGAGAATCGTTACACTATACCACTGTTGTTTTAATATATTGTTCCTTATGTTTGAGTGCAAGAATTAACATATAATATACCTGTGCCACGCCGATGACGTCTCCATTGGTGTCCTTGATCGGCATACAGAGGAGTGATTTCGTTTTATATCCCGTCATGGTGTCGATGTGGTCATTGAATCGCTCATCCTGAAACAGACAATGTATTGCGATGATATTACGTTATCCATATTACATTATCGATACTATTTCTGTTATACATTGCTCTAGTTATGGTAGACTATACGTGCAACAAAATTTTAGATAAGAGTCGGCTCCAGTTAACAACGAAAGAGTATAGCAGGAGCATGTAAATCGAATGCAAATTTCTTTTTATAGAGATCAATTCACAATTTTTTTTGTGTACATAAAATATTGTACGTAAAATGGGATGTCTAGTATATAACCAAATCAAGTCAAAACTATATTGTATATTGTTTCAGTGTAAGAAAATGTTTGATTTGAGTCAATACTGACTTTTTTGTGTACATAGAAAATACTAAAAAGAGAAGCGTAGTAGCTAATACAAGACAAAACTTTTTAGGAGAGACAGGAAAATATTTACTTCATGTAGAAATATTATTGATAATGATCTATTTTATTTTCAAATATATAATAAAAAATGAATTCCCAAGCTACAGCTCTTTTTTTTTTAATTGGCGGAGAATTTTGGTAGTCGTCTGTGCATAGGGTTGTGCTTATCGGTGTTATACAGTACCAGTGGTGCCAGACAACAAAAAATACTCTAGGTCTAAGAATTTAAATTTGTCACTATTTTATAGATATCGTACAAATTAATTATGACATAAATATGATACTATAATAAGTATTTATCAACATTTCTTATATTCTAGTATAACTTTTCTGCATTTTGCATTAATTTCAAAGAATTCATTCTAATTGCATAAAATGGTTATAACTGTGCGTGGTGATTTGTCAACATTGCATTTCTTACGACGCACACCTTCTGCACTAGACACACCTACTTATTCTTTGGAGAAGACAGAAGCGTAGCGTGTTTTGGTAGAATTATATTCCATCGTTAACAAAAATACCAACATTGAACAATATTTTCAATAAGTGGGAAATAAATATATAAAATGTCAGCTGAAGTTTAAGTGATTTTATTTCGAATTTATTTTCACATTTTATTAAGTGATATTTGACTTCATATCAATTTTAAATAATATTAGTGATACTTTTCACGAATTTGCAAAAAAAATGTACTGCACTGGAATATTCAATGTGCTACACGACTGATACCATACTATTTCGAATAGCACTGCTATGTACTGTATTGGTCAAGCCATTATGCCGGTTTTGATTTATGATGCGTATACTTCTATCATTCTCCGCCAATTTAAAAAAAAACGAGCTGTAACATCCACTGCAGGATTAAAGCTTAAAAATCCAGTCTCAAAGCTTAAAAAAGTTAAAATTAACTTCTTTTTATACGAAAATTAAATTATAATTATAATTCAAAATTAAAAAGTTTAATTCTGAAATATTTTAAACGCTAATTTTTTTTAACAGTATAAGTTAAACACAATAAAATGTACTGAACGTGATGTAATCGATAGCTAAATATACGTCGAACTATCGTCCAAAAATAATACAGTAATTATTAGTCACAAAAAAAAAATCAATTCGCCTGTTGTATACGTATCTATTGTTATTTTCACAAAAAAACAAGACTAACTCCATCTTAATGAAACAATCAAAAAATTGTCTAATTTATAAAGAACGGGGACGATTAACGTTGATTTATAAGTACTGACTGATAAAATAGTACGTATCTAGATTATGGAAATAATAGTATATTAAAGAACGAATTTCATAAGGCAGGTTTTATTGCACGAGTTCAAGTTTTCTAAAGAACGAGTGTTATAAATGACTTATGAAATGATTTTTTAAACTATTTTTAATAATTTACGTCTTTTATGCCGCTTTTAAATGAAAAATCGAAATTTCAAAATTTAGGGATTTTTTTTACTGTTGGTATACTGAAAATAAATTGACACAATTGAAACATTTGAAATAAATTGTCAAATAAATTAAAATTAAACTATTTGTTGCGTTCTTTTGTAGTTTGACGTACAATTGTACATTTCAAGGACAAAATTTAAATCAAACAATTTGTTGCTTTCTATTGTAGTTTGACGTTTGATAACTGGCAAGCAGAGCTACCAACTTTGAAACAGTAAATTGCCCTATGCTATAAGCGAACTCAAATTTGCTATAAACGAACTCATTTGGGTTCGTTAACAGCTCTATTAGAAATGCAAATTAGAAAAAAGGGTTTACGAAGATGTAATCCAAAATTAATCTCGGGATTGCTGTTAGACGCCATTCTAAAGCATTAAAAATTAATTTTAAGTGTCATTAGACTATCAATAAAGATTTGATTGTTGTTTCTTAAATATTTATTAGATTTATTTTATTTCATAAAAATATTTAAGCAATTTTCAATAATCCGACTAAATAATACGTACGTAAAACGGAATCTTGAAGATAGTTTAGTTTGAGGTTTGGTATATCTTCTATTTAGTTAACACTCGACCGAAAAATCGTTAAATTGAGTTTTTCTACAAAGGTATGTCCAAAAAGATTATTTTTTGATACTTCGAGATAAATGTTAAACTTACTAAATAATTTAAAAAAATATTTTTAAATTATTATATCACCCAAATACTAAATAAGTATTTGGGTGATATTCTATATGATTAATAGTAATAATAATAGATTAACGATAGATATTTTCCAATGCAGTTGTAAGTGGTGATGTTTTTTATATACTTAATAAAATAGAATAGTGTTTAAAAAATAATTCTAAGTTTTATTTGATGAAAACAAGGAGGTTTGGCCAATATTCCACTAATCAATCCATAAATTTAATAATGTATAAAATACATATTTCTGTAAAAACGTAATATTATATAATGTACCTAAAGTACAAAAAATATATATTCGATCATATTAGCGACAATAATACACATAAAAATACTACGAAAATCTCAATTAATGAACTAAGAAGTCTAAATAATGTTACGCGAATTTTTAAAATCAAAATTTATAAATTATGTGCGTATTTATTTCATGGTTCAGTGATTTGTTATATACTATAATAAGTACCTTGAAAATAAAATAAATTAGGCGATATTTTATAGAACATGAAAGACATTTTACTAAATCATTAAGACAAATTATTAAACTTCCATTAGGTAGATTTTTTTTTTGTAAGATACGTGGTATGTTTACGTAGATAAATCATTTCAATTATTAACTTATCTGCAAAATCGAGTAACAAGAATATTTGTTTTAAATATAACTTACTTTGTAATATATGTATTGTTTTATTTTTAATAATAAAGACAATTATTTTTATTATTAGAATATATTAATATTAGTATAGAATATCACCCAAATACCGTAACTTAAAGCATTAAGTAGCTAGATGCACATTTCGAAGGCTATCTTCAGTAACACTAACAAAATTAGTCTCATCTCTGAAATGATTAGGTACAGTGCGAAGAGTACAAAAGTAACTGTTACGAAATAGCTAGAAGCTCGTTTTGGAAGGAAGATTATCCAAGTATAATTTATCAATATCTTACTCTTACTTACTAATGTTACCGAGTTCATTCTTAAGTCATAAAAGTGAAAGCAATAGCTATATGTAGTCCAAATACATTCATCCTGAACATTGATATCAGTGATCAATGTAAAATATCAAATAACTAGCTCTTTGTGTAAAACTATTATAATGGAGGGACAAATGAATTGATTCTATTTATAGACGCTATATGCCTCACTGTCTATATATGTATGGAATACACCAGGGGTGGCCACTGGCCAACTTGGCCAAATTTCGATTCTTCTCACAACTAACATATTTCCAAAAGTCTTCTTCAAGCTCCCTAGCTATTGAAATTAAATCCGATTTTAGAGTTATAATTGCATTCTCTAATTTAGTTTTTTCCCAGTCAGAAATATCAGAAATTTTTGCAACAATAAATTTCACAATATATTTTTGCAACAATATATCCAAGAAAGATTTACACGTTCTTAAAAGGAAAAGATAAATATTGAACAATATCCGCAATTTTTGTAAAATCATCAAATCTTGCATAAAAATCCTCACAATAACGTTTTTAATTTCTACAACGTATTTTTCAAAGTGACAATTAAAATTGGGATGTTTTTGTAAATGGTCATTCATAATTGGAAAATGATCAATTTTTTTTTATTGGAGATCTTCAATCAACATTACGAACTGACTTTTATAAGCATTAATGCAACTAATCACGTGACTTCTTTTTTCCTTGTAACTTTAAATTCAAATCGCTCAACTTGGATGTAAAATCTGCACAGAAACGCTAAATCACTGAGCCAACTTATCTTCGCCTTATTTCGTGTTTTTCGTCGCCTTTTACTAGCGTCACATTCGAAATAATCAGTTTTTGTGTCCAACTGTTCGCTTCGCGATCGATTTGTTGGCCATCCCTGGTATACACTAATCAAATCGATATTGGCTTTGAAGGACGCAATATCAATGAGAGAATTCCCTGAAAATTATGATCGCTAATGCACAGACTAATTAAATTTTGTTACGAACATCTACATAACATCTATAACTATATTGTTAATGCTTCCTTAGTGAACAAGATGCTTATATTAAGTCGTGTTGAATTTCCATTACGAAGATCGAATTTCCCAATAATTTGCATTTAGCGCAGTAATTACGAGCGCAGTAATTAGTAGTACTAAAGAGATATTTATTATTTTCGATATATTTAAATGACGAACAAAATATATACCAGGTGACATTTATTTCGGTTTTATTTAAATATATTATTTAACGATATCAAATACGATTAAGTAATTTTATAGCAATCACGGTCTGTGATAGATACGATTATTTAACACCGTAGTGACCAGTGGCGGTTCCTTATGCAGGCCGCAGGGCCACGCGCCCCTCCTGAACATTGAGCGCATCACCGTAGATATATAATTGTATTGTGATATTTGATCTCGGCATTATTTTTCCTTAAAGATAAAGCTTGCGCCGTGAACATACCTAACACTCATGACTCACACGATATGGCAGCTAGCAAGTACCAGTCAAATGCATATGCCCTATCTGTTGGAAGCGCTCTCACTCTATTGCAAGCTTGCAATAGAGTGAGAGCGACCGTATACAGTATGTCTTCTCTTTCTTCGGTCCGCTTGTACTATATTACGACTAGTGTGCAACATTCCAGCGGCTTTGGAAGAGTCATAGCAACGTGACGTCATGCTGCTTGTACAGCGAGAATATATATCGTTGTTTATGCTATTCTGGGCTACGATTCTTTAGCGTCCTAACAGAGAAGCCTAGTATACAGTAAAATTGATATAGATATAGTTGCATTGTTCTGTGAGTTACATATGTACGATTTTGCCACGTGTTTCTCCAAGAATATATTTAATAGAAATAATTTAATAAAAATTAATAGTGTTTGTTCTTTATTGAAAATAGAGTTTTGTAGACTTTCTCTTGTGGACAAAGTAAAAATTAAAGAATTAGGTAGGCCATTGCCTGATTTAAATTTATCGCAAACTTGTGCAAGGAGTGCTCAAAACCGGACATTTTTACGCGGCATTTTACAAGAGACATTTACAAAAAAAATTATAACACAGATGAATGACAGATTCTCATATCGTGGCCATCTACAAGCCGCTGTTATTTAACAAGTATTTAACAAGTTATTTATTTTATTATTTATTACAAGTTATTTAACACGAAATCGATGTCAACATTTCCTAAACAATTTCCAGTGGACCTTTTGGAAACCGTGTGTCATGCATATCAATTTTTGAATAAAACCAGATTAAAAGCAGAATTAGAAATCATTTACTCGCGTCCGGATTTTTATCAAATAATTGGAGCCACAAATTTTCTTTCTTTCGCTACAAAATAATCCCAGTGAAACTTTCTCGGAAACTATAAAAATACTTCAAATTATTTTAACAATCCCGATGACCACTCTTGAATCAGAGCGTTGTTTTTCAACACTTAAAAGAATCAAGACTTTTTGCGAAATGCTATGGGTAATGATCGTTTAAACGCGTTGGCGATGATATGTATTAATAAAATGTGGTGCGAGATATTTACGATTTTAAAGAAAAAGTTTTGGAAAAGTTTATATCACTGAAAGATAGAAGAGATGAATTCATTTTCAAGAAATGATTGAATTTAATCATTTTGCAACCATTTTAGGTAAGATTTCTCACTATTATGTTATTTTTTAAGAAATGCGCCCCCCCAGATTGAAATGGCACGAGCCGCCACTGTTAGTGACAAACGAACACAACCTAAGTAAGCTTCTATTTGAATAAGGGTGATGTTTTATACAATATACAATGTTTAGCTACAATTTTAACTGAAATGATTTTATAAGGCTCAAATTTAGAATAAAACTTTAGAATAGAATAGAACGACAAATGTATTGGGAATGCCACTGGTCGACAGAGTTGAAGAGAAGAACCGCCTTCTCTTCACGAAGAATGCCGAATATCCTTTCGCCATCTGCGCGACCCGAGGCAAACTTATAGCGAACACACTGTACATGGATGCGTGAGTTATGACAAAGTTAAGTCGAAATAGAGACTGCAAGCAAAGGTGAGGATCACATTGTGAAACAAAGTTGACATATTGGGTTAAAATTTATATTATAGCATTATTTTTTTATAAAATAGGCCCCATCCTCAATTCCTAACCATGGACAAATGATTAGGAATTGAAAAATAGAAGAGGAAACGGCTGGCAAAAGACACTGACACAGCTAGCCCTTCTAGTTTTAATCCCGAATCTCACGAAGCATCCAGAAAACGAAATGCTACTGCTACAAGAAAGTATAATGAAAATTATTTGGAATATGGCATTTTTTTGGAACGAGGATGATTATAATCTTTGATTACATTTGGGATGTATTGATTTTTAATCGGGAAATGCTTTTATAGTGGTACATATATTTCACGATGCTTATTTATGTGGTACAAAATTTAAAAAGTTTGAGAACATCTGCATTAGAGCTATGGAAAAGGCAAAAATGATTATGTCCATTAAATTAAATTTGCAACTTTAGTCTTGCTCAGCTTTACTATTAAACTGAATTACATATGATTTATATTTATTTCGAAAATACATTTACTCAAACATTTTTTGTGTTTATTTTTGTCAAAATAAATGTCCCGAAAATAAATGTCTTAATTATTTCCCGAAATTTATAAATTTTGGCACGATGTTTTGCATGACTGAGTATGTTGACATATGTCATATGTGAAATAAATAATCCTAGCGTTGCAAAAATGACTGATAAAAAATGATATTTGAGAATGTATAATTTTTTTTTTATTTATACAATTTACCATTGGCTCATAATCCAAATAGTATAGATAATATAATTTGGAACGAATACATTTTTAAAAATTTATACAATTTACCAGTGGCTCGTAATAAAAATAGACTGATAAAAAATGTATATTTGGGAATGAATAATTTTTTTCTTATACAATTTACCATCGACTCATAAACAAAATAGTATAGAAAGCATAAATTTAAGATTTCATCCAAATTGGTCTAATAGATTCTTCGTGAAATAATTGATAACTTTGATTATTTTAAGCATATCTTCCAGTGTCATTTGGTGGTTCTATAGTGAAATATGACGAGCTATATAACATCTAACTAAGCAACTATGTAATATTTTTATGTATTTTCTATTGTGCCATGAAATGTGCTGCTCCAGAGCACGAAGAATATATAAACCCTTGCATTAGCAGGTAAATGCGATGGAATATTGCAAATTCAATTGAAATATAAGATTATTTCTTTGAAAATCTAAATATATCAAATCCAGCTTGAAATTCATATAAAAAATATTATGTACTTGCAGCCTTCTTTTTATTAGTACTGCGCTTATAGTCGTCAATATTATATTTTTACAAGTTAGAAATTTCGTTTTTATTTATTTTTTGACGACTATAGTTTTGTTCTTGCGAACATTATCGAGTATAGTTTTCAAATAAATTTGTGATGTTAAAAGGAAATAACGCCCACATCCATAACGAAAAAACAACAATGTTTATAATTTATACAAAACATATATATAAGGAAATATAATTTCGTTCCGTTCACCAACACACTTTATCACTAAATAAATGTTAGTACTGTATATGTAATGTATACTATACTGCATCGTTTACGAGTCGTTGTGATTCATGAACGGTTTAGTACACGACGTGTTATCTGTGCCTTTGAGTTTGAAATGTTGACAGGAGGAAAGGGTCCATATACAAGAAAAAGTATGATGAAGAGATACAATACATTTGAAGGAAAGACACGATTACTATTACCAAGTGCAGGGTCATTTACAAGTACCTTGTAAAAGTGTCTGTTATTTTATATTTTATTCAGATATAGATGTGGAATATATTATAATTAAAAAGGTGTTTATTTCTGGATTGAAAAAATGTTGCCAAAGCTAATAAATTTTATATAAATTGTATGTTGCCTAAGATATAACCTACTCTTGTCCCTTTATTTAAATATATGTTGGAAAGAAATGGAATAATAGAGCAATTATATGTAATTAATATTTGATTTTTTCAGTACCTTAATTACAAACAGTAAAATTAAATAAACTACCATATCATTTCGTAAAGCAAATATTATTATTGATAAGATAAAAATGATTTTATACATAATATACAATAATGTACATGTATGTAAATAAATAATATAATTTACAACAACTTTTTTTATATGTATGTGTTCCTCTAGTATTTATTTTAATTTATTAATTTTCCAAAAAGTATTCAAGTATTAATTATAGGGACTTTCCATAACACGCACAGAAATAATTGATAAATTTCAAGATAATTTTTCTCTTTGGTATTCGAACTCACAGCCAATGGATTGCCTTTAATAAGGGGCTTTAAGCTTCTACGCTTATTTAGCTCCCACTAAATGTAAATTAAAAAAAAAAAAAATTAACTAGTTTGCTTGTAATATAAATATAGTAGTACTTAGTTGACAGCTAAAAAGTTGTGTGTTCATTGAAACTATAATATTTATAAAATGCAAGAATACGATAGGTGGAAATTATCTAGTAGCTTCTGAAGCTGATAAAAGAATTCATACAATGCAAGATTTAAATGGGTTAATAAATAGAAAGTCGTGTATAAAGGAAATGAAGGCATATAAAACCATAATTTCGTTTGAAAATGTAATTTTTTTAATACTATGTTATTTAAAAAATACTTATAAATTTTTTTTATAATTATATAACATGACATATGACCCTTCAATATTTATCTGCACAAAAGTCTCAAAACTTGGACTTAAAGTCCAAGTGTAAGCAAATTTGGTGAATATATGTAGAAAGGGGAAGTTAAAAAAAAATACTAAAATAGATAATGAATTTATAAACTGGTTCTTTACTGGTAAGAATGTTAGTTAGTTAAAGAGTCCGCAATCCTAAAGATTGGTTGGAAACAGCACGCCATGCCGATCTATCCTGAGCTAATCCCTTCATCTCCCTATAGCTATTCATCTCAACGTCTTCAACTATCTGACTCACATACTCCAATTTAGGCCTACCTACCCCTCTCTTTCCCTCCACTCTACCTTCTATGATCAATTGCATAATCCCCCCATGCCTAAGGATATGCCCTACTAATCTGTCTCTCCTACGCTGTAACACTCTCCAAATACTTCTCTTCGCCCCTACTAACTCTAGTACAGCTTCATTTGTTACTTTATCTTCCCAATCAATCCTCATCATCCTCCTATAACACCACATTTCGAATGCTTGTAATCTACGCTTCTCTTCCTTTCCTATAGTCCACGCCTCACACCCGTACAGTGCTACACTCCAAACATATACCTTCAGTAATCTTTTTCTAATACCCAAGTCAATATTTGATCTTAAAATCTGTTCTTTTTCTACGAATGCCTTCCTACCCTGTGCTATCCTACACTTTATATCTACCTTGCTTCGATTATCTTTTGTGATTCTACTGCCTAAATAACAAAAATCTGACACTTCTTCGATTCTATTATCTCCTATTGTGATCCTCATTTTTCTACTGCATTCCTTTTTGTCACACCTCATCACTTTAGTTTTACCTATATTTATTTTCATGTTAAAATCCCTAGTCAATACTGCCTGCATACCATTCAATACCCTTTCTAAATTCTTTTCGCTTTCTTCCAATATAGCTATATCGTCGGCGAATCTCAACATATATATTTTCTCTCCCTGTACATTCACACCTACACTATACTCTTCTTTTACTTTGTTTATTGCATCTTCTATATATAGATTAAATAATAACGGTGAAAGTGTACATCCCTGCCGAACTCCCTTCCCTATTTTTGCCACCTCTTCCCCCTCAATTCTAACTAAGGCAGTTTGGTGTTTATATAAATTAAAAATTATTCTCCTATCCTTATAATCTATACCCGTTTCTTTTAAAATTCTAAATATTATGTCCCAATCTACATTATCAAATGCCTTTTCTAAATCTACAAAAGCTATGCAAGTTACCTTTCCTACCCTCATTCTTTTTTCTACTACTGTTCTTAGTGCTAAAATCGCCTCCCTCGTCCCTCTGTTTTTACTAAAACCAAACTGATCTTCTCCTAGCCTTTCCTCTACTTTATTTTCTAATCTCCTATAAATAATCTTTAGCAATATCTTCGATGCATGTGATAGTAGACTAATGGTCCTATAGTTCTCACACAAATTAGCTCCTATTTTCTTCGGCATTGTTACTATTCTACTACGCTGAAAATCCTGTGGTACTTCTCCCTTCTCATATATTTTACAAACTAACCTGTATAATCGCTCCTGCATTTTTTCTCCTGCGTGTTTTATTAATTCGGCTGGTATCATATCAATCCCCGCTGCTTTGTTATTCCGTAAATCATTTAATGCTCTATGAAACTCTGACCTAAGTATGCTAGGACCTAAGTCATCCTCATCTATCTGTTCCACACTTTCTAGCTCCTCCATGTCCTGCCTACCTTTATATAAATCTTCAAGATACTCCTTCCATCTTCTAGCTTTTTCCTTATTTTCTGTGAGTTCCTTACCCTGCTTATCACATATAATGTTACACTTTGGTTTTACTTTAGAAAAATGTGACTTAATTTTCCTGTAGCCCAAATCTACTTTACCTCTTCTCATATCCTCCTCAATATCCTCACAATTTCCTTTTATCCACTCTTCTTTCGCTAGCTTGCATTTCCTATTAATTAAGTTCCTTAGTTCCTTATATTTTTTCTGTCCTGCTTCTGTGTTTCCAATTTTAATTTTCCTTCTTGCTTCTATCATTTCAACTATTTCTTCCGTGATCCATTCCCTCCTACCTGCCCTTTTCTTTGTGCCTAATACTTCATTTGCTGCTGTAGTTAACCCATTTCTGATTTCCCTCCATTCGCAATCTATGTCGTTCCTAGATGTTCCATTAGCCATGATTTCTACTTTCTGCTTGTACTTTTCACATACATCAGCTAATTTTAACCTATCGACATCTACTCTGACCTGTTTAGACTTCTGTAATTTCTTAAATTTGACCTCTGAGTCCAGGACTACTAAATTATGGTCACTATCAATATCTGCTCCAGGGTAACTCTTACAATTCTTAATCTGGTTCCTAAACCTCTCTTTAACCAGTATGTAATCTATCTGATACCTCCCTATATCTCCTGGCATTTTCCACGTATATATCCTGCGCTTGTGATTCTGAAAAAGCGTGTTTGCTACCACTAGCTTATTCCTAATACAAAACTCTACCAATCTATCCCCTCTATCATTACGTGTTCCTATTCCATATTCTCCTACTATTGAAACTTCCTTTCCCTTACCTACTACGGCATTCCAATCTCCGGTTACAATTAGATTATCCTGTCCTTTAACGTTTGCTAACCTAGATTCAATCTCCTCATAAATGGATTCTACCTCCTCATCATCGTGACTTGAAGTTGGCATATATACTTGCACTATAACTGTGTCCGTTGGCTTCGTGTCTAATCTAATAGTTATAATTCTATCACTAACTTGGCAATAACTCTTTACTCTACATCCCAACTTTCTATTCATTATAAAACCTACACCGGTATGCCCATTATCTGATGCTGTGGTATTAATCTATATTCTCCTGACCACGTATCTACTTGATCTTTCCCCCTAACTTCACTAATCCTTACAATATCCAGTTTAAGTCTCTCCATTTCTAGTTTCAAATTCTCTAACTTTCCTATCCTATTCATACTGCGTACATTCCACGCTCCAACTCGTAGAGCTCTCGACGAAATCGATTTCTTGCCCGCCCCAGAATCCGAGGGCTTGCCTGCTACCGAAGTAGCCGGTGAGATTCTGAGCCATTGGCTCTACTCACCTGGGGTAATACATTAATAGTAATCGACATTTCATTCGCTGTAATCTTGAGAAAGGTACAGTGCTGGTTTCTCCTTGCCTTGCACCGAATGTTATTTGTAAATTGTAAATTGTAAGAATGTTATTTGATTTTATTTACATTTATATTTTATTGTACTTGCAATATATAGAGGGGTAAACTTTAATGTTTGAGGTCACTATGGAAGATCAGATTTCATCTGAATAGTGACCTTTTCATACATTATATTTAGTTTGTGTTGTCCACACATTTAAATCTTTATTTGTACTAAGATCAATAAATGAAAATAATAATTAGGCAATTACAATATTTTATTAAAGAATCAGTGAAGTTTTTGAAAGATTTGAAAATCTTGAAAATCTTTTACAGAGATTTAAGCAAACATATTTCACTCAATTCACTTTTTAACAGTACCATTTGTAGTTAGTAATAAAGCATATTTTATATATCACGTTTATATGAAAAAAAAACAACACCTGCGCGTATATTAAAAATAAAATATAAACAACACTTATTATTTAATTACTATTAGCTGTGTGAGTTATTAATGTTTATTAGCGAGTCCGTAGATGGTGCAAGAAGTCAACATAAGTAACAATAATTACTAAGAAATTGCTTTGCGCCGATATGATGTCTTAGTACCAAATAACGATTAAATTTATTATCCCATGGAACGTGAGGAAACTATATGTGTTAAAAATAAAATGGAAAAACATAATACCAGAAAAAAATGTATGATTCGAATTGGATTCCGAGAAATTAAATTTATTAAAAATACAAAATATTAAAATCTATAGGCTGCCGGTTCGAATACCAGCGACGGCAAAGATTTTATCAATTATCTATGTGCATCTGTAATTAGGAAATTAGTAAATATAATTTGCATATCATATAATAAAATATAATTATGTTAGGTAATAATTATATTAATTAATTAAACCTAATTATATTAATTATATTAATATAATTAGGTTTGTCACCTCTACTTTTCAATTGCGCATTAGAGAAGGTTGTTCGTGAATGGAGGAAAGCCATAGATACTAAAGGTGTTCAACTAGGAAGAAATCCAAATAAAATCACCATAGACTGTCTAGCTTTTGCGGATGACATGGCGTTGATTACTGACTCACTGGATAATGCCCAAGAACAAATCAGAGAATTGCAGAAACAAGCAGCCAAAGTAGGATTACAAATATCATTTAAAAAAACACAGTTCATAACTAACATCAGTGATGCCCCTCAAAAGCTTAAATTTCATGACAACACAATATCTCAAACAAATTGCTTTAAATATCTAGGAGAGTTGATAACGAGCAACACAAAAGAAAAGGCAGCAATAGAAACTAGAGTACACAAAATGGAAGGGGTGTTTCATATGACAAAAAACACATATAACAAGAAATCTTTATCCTGGAACACAAAACTAAGACACTATCAAACAGTGGTTAGACCTGAAACATTGTATGCGGCAGAAACACTTAAACTAACAAGAACTGGAGATCTTGAAAAACTAGAAAAGGTAGAAAGAAGAATTTTGAGAAAAATATTGGGACCTAAAAGTAATAGTAATGCAGAATACAAATTAAGATCAAACAGAGAGCTATATTTGAAAGTTGAAAAACTAACTGATGTAATGAGGAAAAAAAGACTGCAGTTTTACGGACACATATACCGAATGGATAATAACAGACTAACTAAGCAGATCTTCAACTTACTAAACAGTTACAAATCCAAACCCACATGGTTCATTGAAATTGATAAAGATATGAAAAGTGCTGGAATTAAAAGAGACACAATAAATAACAGAAAACGTTTTAGAGAAGTAACTCAAAAGGCAGGATTTCAGGAAAGAAAGAAATCAACGAATGGAAGAAAGTGGACCAAAGAAGAAAAGGAACGACATTCTCGAAGGATGAAGGAAGTGTGGGAGCAAAGAAAATTGAATACAAAGAAGTATAGCCAATGTTGATTTATCGTACCCTCCAAAAGGGTTATTCGAAAGAAGAAGAAGAAAATATAATTATATATATAATTAAAAATAATTAGAAAACGCGTTCGTGTTTAGGGAAATAATAAATAAAAACACATACAGGTGCATTAAATATACATTTAATGTTTTAGGTTATTGGCAATAATCGTAGGTAGGTATTTTTAGAAATATATATATTTTTTTAATATTTAATTAAATACTATATAGTATAGTCTTTGTTTTAATTTATTACGGGTTAAGATTTTCCATCCGTTTGCAACTATATCAAAGGGGGGACAATCATTTTTTTTTTTTTTTACCAATGCCTATGTATGAGCGACTATAAATTCGAACTTTTATGCAGCACACCCGCAAATATTAGCGTTTGTCGAAGTGTTGAAGACCCTGCAACTAAACACATCTTTGAAAATCCGCAATGCTACCATGAAGCTGCAACATGGGGAAAATAAGTCAGCAAATCTGAAGAAAACTTTCATTTCTACCAAGATTGAAGAATATAAGGAAGGAAAAATAACACGGTGGACCTTTGTAAAAGCTGTCGCCTATAGAAACAAGTTTCATAACTAATATTGTTTTTCGACAAGTTATTCTTTGTGTGTGAAGAATGTTTGGGATATTGGAGTCCAGCAAAATGTATATTATGTCCATCTAGTCTCAATAGCGTAATGGGTTTTGAGGATTATCTCAGCAAAAATATTTGGCGAAATTACATGTGGGCTTAAGAATTTTTTTTGGTGAGTTTACATGCAATTAAAATGACCCCCTACGGCATTTGGTGCGATTACCAACTGCGCAGAAAACGAGGATATGTCTCAATGCTATGAAACTGGTTGAAAATTTTAAGGATAGTCTTTAATATTTTGAGTACTTTTCATATTGTTTCTAATCTTTTACATAGAATCTTGGTTGTAATTAATGTTAATGCTGAAAACATTCTTGTATTATAACTGAGCTAATTAAATAAAAAGATTGCAATAAAATAAATTTCAATAAGGATGGCCATCGTTACTTCTAAATTGATGCGAGCAATTTTTTCAATATTAACATCTGCATTAATAAAAAATATTCCGACATCGGTTAGTAGTAAAATAATAATGATTCGCATCTTTTATGTACACATTTGCGTCCAACAATTAGACCGCGCAACAATTTCAATTTCACACAACAAATTGCAATAATAGGAGAAAAATCGCTAAATATATTTATACAAAGATTGTATATGCTATCCATCTTCTGCATTGTTAAACTTTCTTGTATATATTGGTATTTTTATAATATTAATCTTCAAAATTCTGAACTATAAGTGAAGATGTTGATTTATGAATAAACTAAATCCTCACAGTCTAAAATTGTATTTATTTTTATTTTCCAAGTAATATGGATATTTCATATCACCATCACACATTTTCAATCTACATAACAATTTCCCACAAAAATTTCTTGAGCAATCCACGTGATTTTATAATTCCATAATATCTTATGCTGTCACATTTTTTTTTTTTTAGCTATGTAAATTTCTTATATATATATCTTTAATTAACAAATCACAGACAAATTTCGTATTCTATTTCCGTACGTACGGAATTAATATTTATTTCATAAACACATCGTGGAATAATAATTATTATCACCGTGTGTGGTGCTACAAAAAAATTTAAGTGCAATTAGATAATTAGTATGTGGCTTACGTATGGTAATACAAATCGTGAAGTCGTCAAATTGTTTATAGTCAACAGTCACATGCTATGAACCTTTCCAAATGGAGAAGACAACATATAAATCTCGAACATTAAAAAATGTTATGGTGTTTTATAGGATTGTTGCAAGCGGATTCCTTAAAATTTTAGAGAAATCTTCTAAGAACAATAAAACATAATTGAGCTAAATGAAAGGGCAAAGTACGACACATTACTATTATGTAGCGATGGCAAACTGTGGGTCATCTTTGAGGACCTAGTTCGTAGTTCGTAGTTCATTTCAATGTACCGTTCACGAACTATAGGTCGTGAACTAGTACATCTTTTAAAAATGAACTAGTTCACGACCTATATGAAATACATGCACATACTGAAAATAATCTCTTTTTTTCTCAATATAAAAATATTAAATGGTAAAAAATAAATTAAATAAAATATTATAATATTTATGTTGAATTAGGAATGAAGAAGAAAAGACAACAATGTTTATAATTTATACAAAACATATATAGAAGGAAATATAATCTTCTCTAAGTACCCACGATTATTTATATGAAGTTCTAAAATACTTATTGGTAGTTACTGATGAAAATGTTTATTACTTTAGTAACACTTGAAAATTAAATGTACAAACTATAATAAAATGAACTAGATAGAATCGTTTTGTTTGGCGTTATAATTTATATTTTCTATTCCGAATCTTCCCTGTTCAAACTTCAAAGCTTTAATTTGATATTAAGTGATTGCATTGCACTCAGTATGAAATAGAAGAACTATAAGATTTAGATGTTTATTTTTGCATTATTGCAAAAATTTGCTATGGCATGACATATTTAATCTTGCGAATATATTAATTATATTATTCCAAATGAAATCTGATGCCAACATATAAATTGTGACTCAGCTCGGCAATGCTGCTGTCGCAACATCGCATCAAGTTTCCTATTTCGTTCCGTTCACCAACACACTTTATCACTAAATAAATGTTAGTACTGTATATGTAATGTATACTATAGTAGTAGAATAGTAACAATGCCGAAGAAAATAGGAGCTAATTTGTGTGAGAACTATAGGACCATTAGTCTACTATCACATGCATCGAAGATATTGTTAAAGATTATTTATAGGAGATTAGAAAATAAAGTAGAGGAAAGGCTAGGAGAAGATCAGCTTGGTTTTAGGAAAAACAGAGGGACGAGGGAGGCGATTCTAGCACTAAGAACGGTAGTAGAAAAAAGAAAGAGGGTAGGAAAGGTAACTTGCATAGCTTTTGTAGATTTAGAAAAGGCATTTGATAATGTAGATTGGGACATAATGTTTAGAATTTTAAAAGAAACGGGTATAGATTATAAGGATAGGAGAATAATTTTTAATTTATATAAACACCAAACTGCCTTAGTTAGAATTGAGGGGGAAGAAGAGGTAGCAAAAATAGGGAAGGGAGTTCGGCAGGGATGTACACTCTCACCGTTATTATTTAATCTATATATAGAAGATGCAATAAACAAAGTAAAAGAAGAGTATAGTGTAGGTGTGAATGTACAGGGAGAGAAAATATATATGTTGAGATTCGCCGACGATATAGCTATATTGGAAGAAAGCGAAAAGAATTTAGAAAGGGTATTGAATGGTATGCAGGCAGTATTGACTAGGGATTTTAACATGAAAATAAATATAGATAAAACTAAAGTGATGAGGTGTGACAAAAATGAATGCAGTAGAAAAATGAGGATCACAATAGGAGATAATAGAATCGAAGAAGTGTCAGATTTTTGTTATTTAGGCAGTAGAATCACAAAAGATAATCGAAGCAAGGTAGATATAAAGTGTAGGATAGCACAGGGTAGGAAGGCATTCGTAGAAAAAGAACAGATTTTAAGATCAAATATTGACTTGGGTATTAGAAAAAGATTACTGAAGGTATATGTTTGGAGTGTAGCACTGTACGCGTGTGAGGCGTGGACTATAGGAAAGGAAGAGAAGCGTAGATTACAAGCATTCGAAATGTGGTGTTATAGGAGGATGATGAGGATTGGTTGGGAAGATAAAGTAACAAATGAAGCTGTACTAGAGTTAGTAGGGAAGAAGAGAAGTATCTGGAGAGTGTTACAGCGTAGGAGAGACAGATTAGTAGGGCATATTCTTAGGCATGGGGGGATTATGCAATTGATCATAGAAGGTAGAGTGGAGGGAAAGAGAGGGGTAGGTAGGCCTAGATTGGAGTATGTGAGTCAGATAGTTGAAGACGTTGAGATGAATAGCTATAGGGAGATGAAGGGATTAGCTCAGGATAGATCGGCATGGCGTGCTGTTTCCAACCAATCTTTAGGATTGCGGACTCTTTAACTAACTATACTGCATCGTTTACGAGTCGTTGTGATTCATGAACGACTTAGTACACGACGGGTTCAGGACCTAGTACAAGTACAATACATGTAGTTCATAGTTCACGAACTAGGTCATAATGACCTATAGGTCATTGCAAAACATCGTCACAGTACGCCCATCATTTGATTGAACCGTTCAGAGTGAACGGTTCGCGAGTGAACTACACATCGCTACTATTATAGTGATTTTAAGACAATATAGCAAGAATATGGTTAATTGTAAATTATATGGTACGATCTGATCGTGCCTCGAAATACAAATTTATAATACTTCAATATGTATTTATGCGAAGGTGTTGATTTTTAATTACCTGAATATTACATAAAATTCAAAGCGACAATGAAAAAATATATTGAATATGTCACAAAATCAAATTATTTGCGTTCAAACATCTCAAATTTATTTACATGTTGTAGTCATTTGTAGAGAAAAAATTCCGTTGACATTCATAATATAAATCAAAAAAGAATTTAATTACAGGGCAATATACAGAATACCTTAGCTCATTGAGGAAAAGTGTGATTACGAGTTTTATAAGATCAAAAGGAGCTATGCAAAAATAATTATAGAAGGCGAAATAAGAAGATAATGGAAATACTGGGATACAAAGAGAATGTCTATGTGGAAATATCAATGGCTTCTTATACCAAACTGAAGTATTAATTAATATACTAAATAAAAGGCATCCAGAAAAGTAAAGGCTTCAGTAATCTTATTAAATAATACTAACAAATTCAAACGTCTGTGCATGAATCTAAAAAACATAAAATTGCTTATATAAAATATCAACCAAATACCGTAACTGAAAGCATTTAATAGCTTGATGCGCACTTCGCAGGCAGTGCATCTATCTTCAGTAACACAATTGATTAAAAAGTTAACATAACAGACGTTTTTCAATTTACGACATATAATATGACCTACATATGTCAAGTTTAGATTTAGAAAAATATATATACAGGCTACTGCACCTATTTTTCGCATAAATTAATAAACACAGAAATCTAAAGTTTTTTGTACTTTTTTTTCGAAATGGATGCGTAAGCTTTTTTCTTTTAAAAACAACGTATTTGTTACATAACCCGTATAAAATTACGTAAAAGTTTCTCTACAATATGTGCCAGTGGTTTATATTTAATTCATATTATAGTATACATACATCCAAATATTTAAAAAAAAATGAATAAAAATATATATTAAATTACATGCCATTTGGTTTGCGGTTCTCTGTAAATTAGTTATTTCCACAATGAGCAAGGCTTTTAAGAGTTATAAATTCAAATTAATGTTAGAATGAATTGAAACTTTTATATTTTGTTAATAAGATGTGATTATTACAAGCTAATATGATAGAGCGTTCAAATGTTTTAAGGGTATACGTACAACGGGTGTTGGAATCTTTCAAAAATTTATATGCAGTTATATTCGTTTTTTTTTTAGAGGCAATCTATGTTTAATTACAATGTTTTTTATAAAATTCCTCTACTTTTCTAACCATATATGACTTGTTATGACTAAAATCTCTTAAATTTGTATATATATATATTTAAAGTAGATTTAAATAAGATTGCCATATAGCTTTTGTTTAATACTTGCTTCGGACACCGTACCATTAAAGTTGATTAATATTTTAGACATTACTTTTAAAATATATGATGGCGGAGAGGTATCTTAGGTTTCCATCGTAGTACCATGCCCAAGAAAGTATGAGTTCATGTGTGAGAACTATAGGACTATTATGAGTCTATTATCGCATGCAACGAAGATATTGTTAAAGATTATTTATAGGAGGATAGAAAATAAAGTAGAAGAAAGGCTAGAAGAAAATCAGTTAGGTTTTATAAAGAACAGAGGGACGATGGAGACTATTTTAGCACGACGAACGGCAGTAGAAAAATGATGAGAGAAGAACATTTAGAAAAGGCAATCAATAATGAAGATTGGGACAGTCTTCAGATTAAACATCAGATTAAACATTTAGATTAAACAGGAATAGATTAAAAGAATAATACTTTAATTAGAGTTGATGGTGGTTATTTAGCGCTAAGAAGAGTAATAGAAAAATAATGACAAGACAACCTACATAGCTTTCGCAGATTGGAACATAATGTTTAGAATTTTAAAAGACATAGGAAAAGATTTATAGAATAGAAGAATTATTTTCAATATACATAAACATTCAAATGCTCCAGTTAGAATTGAGGGGGAAGCGAAAGCGAGTATGGATAAGGGAGTAAGGCAGGGATGTACACTTTCGTGGTTATTATTCAATCTATATATAGAAAGTTAAAGAAGAGTGTAACGTAGGTGAGAAAAATCAGGGAGAAGAATATATATGATGAAGTTCGCCGACTATATAGGTATCTTTGAAGAAATAGAGCAGAGTTTAGAACATTTATTAAATGGAATGCAGGTAGTAATGACAGGGGAAAATAAATTTAAATAAAAACGGAAAGTAAAAAAGTGGTGAGGTAAGTGTATGAGATGTGACAAGAAAGAAAGCAGGCGAATGTTGGAATAAAAAATAGAATAGAAGTGTTAGATTTTTGTTATTTAGGAAGTAGAATTACGTAGGGTGACCGAAGTAAGGTAGACATAAAATGTAGAATAGCATAGGTTAGGAAGGCATTCGTAGAAATATTAACGAAAATATTGTTTCGGGTATGAGAAAAAGAGTACTGTTGACATGTGTGTGGAGTGCAGCATTGTATGGGTATGAGGTGTGGACAATGCGGAAAGAAGAGACACATAAAATAGAAGCATTTAGAATGCGGTGCTTTAGGATGATGAGGATAGGTTGTAGCGATGGCAAACTGTAGGTCACTTTGAGGACCTAGTTCGTAGTTCATAGTTCATTTCAATGTACCGTTCACGAACTATAGGTCGTGAACTACTACATCATTTTTAAATGAACTAGTTTACGACCTATATGTAATACATGCACATACTGAAAATAATCTCTTTTTTCCTCAATATAAAAATATTAAATGGCAAAAAAACAAATAAATTGAAATATTACAATACTTATTTTAAATTAAGAATGAGGAAGAAAAGTCAACAATGTTTATAATTTATACAAAACATATATATAAGGAAATATAATCTTCTCTAGGTACTCACGATTATTTATATGAAGTTCTAAAATACTTATTGGTAGTTACTGATGAAAATGTTTACTACTTTACTAACACTTGAAAATTAAATATACAAACTATAATAAAATGAACTAGATAGAATCGTTTTGTTTGGCGTTATAATTTATATTTTCTATTCCGAATCTTCTCTGTTCAAACTTCAAGCTTTGATTTGATATTAAGTGATTGCATTGCACTCAGTATGAAATAGAAGAACTATAAGGTTTGGATGTTTATTTTTGCATTATTGCAAAAATTTGCTATGGCATGACATATTTAAGAACATTTAATCTTGCGAATATATTAATTATATTATTCCAAATGAAATCTGATACCAACATATAAATTGTGACCCAGCTCGGCAATGCTGCTGTTGCAATATCGCATCGAGTTTCCTACTTCGTTCCGTTCACCAACACACTTTATCACTAAATAAATGTTAGTACTGTATATGTAATGTATACTATACTGCAAGTATATATATATAGTATACATCAATACGTACACCGTGCACCATGTAGTTCATAGTTCACTAACTAGGTCATAGTGACCTATAGGTCGTTGCAAAACATCGTCACAGTACGCCCGTCATTTGATTGAACCGTTCAGAGTGAACGGTTCGCGAGTGAACTACAAATCGCTAATAGGTTGGGAAGATAGTTTGACTAATCCTAGAGTTAATTGAGAAGTATTTAGGAGAAATTACAGCGTATGACAGAAAGATTAGTAAGTCAAATCTTAAGACACATGGGTATTATAGAAGACAGGACCAGAAGGAAAGGAAGGTGTTTGTAGTACGAGAGCACGTAAGTCAGGTAGTGGAGGACGTTAAGGTGAATAGGGGTGTGAAGGAGTTAGCTCAATTGTTTCTAGTAAATTCCTGGGATTGAGGACTATCAAAAAATAATATATAATTCTCTATCGCCGTATATTGATTAATTTTGAAACTTGTTTCATTAATATCATAATTCTGTAACATTAGGTTCGTTTGATTTAACAACGTTTAGTTACAATTATAATTAACAATATTCCAGGCAGCATTCCATGATCTCCCGGGTTAATAATTGGGAAATTCTATACGAGAGCTCAAATCGATATTTGGATAAACGTAGGACTACAATATCTCGTTAATTGTAACGTTGTTTCCACAATTCCCTCTAGATTTGACCCTATTGGAAACTATGTACATTATACAGTTAAATGCTTCAAAATATAACATCAAAGCAATGTACGAGACAGAAAATTATAAAAAAAAAATCATTTACTTCCAATTAAAACAATGTTGAATTTTCTAAATACCAACTTATCAATTTTCAATTATTCAATTATTGTAACTGTTCGTTATAATTCATTAATAACATAATTTTGAAACATTCATTTCGTTACAATGATGTACGTTTTGCAATCAGAACTTGTATATATCATTTAGTAATTATTTAGTACAAGTAATCTATTAACACTAAATAAATCTACAAGAGATTCACTATATTAGAAAGGAGGTGATAAAATAGTGCAATTTCAAATTTATTTAAGGTAGCTGTATAGTAAATCGAAATAATAATCTAATACATTATTATTATTAAATGGTAAGTAAAAAAAGACTGCACTTTTATTCAAATTCACTTTCAGTAGGGGGACATCCTGCAAATATATGCGGCTGTGTATTTTTCGGCAAGAGAATTAACAAACAGAAAATTGGAAATCGATGGATCCAATAAACATGGTAGCATTCTTGGAAATAATGCGTCAATGCAAATCGCAATACCGCAATTATAACGAAATTGTGTTTTGGTCATTTTACTCCAGAATAGTAGACAGGCTTTAAAATTTGGAAAAGTTAATAAATCATGGAAAGTTCCTCAAATGAAAAATATGCCGTAATTGTCTATTTGTAGAAGCATTAAATGAATCAATTCAAAATGAATCGGTGTAAACAGTCAACAAGTTATTAACAAAACAAATCACTTTTACGCACTAAAATAGAATGCTATGTTTTCCATATTTACAGTATTCATTCAGGGAAACTTAGAAAATCGAATATGCCGAAATATAAAATAACAAAAACAATGTTATTTATATTAGTAATTGTAACCTTGTTTTGCAGTTACAAGGATCCGTGTTTCCGTGTTTATTGAACTCTAAATCAAATTTAAAAAATGTTTGTATATTTTGTGAAATTTATCTTTCAAAGTTTTATGAGATATGAATAAGTGGTTACCGCCTCTTTCACCATAATTGCATTAATGCACACAAAGACGCATTTGGACAACTAAGTTGTCTTCTTCAGTGTGTACTCTCAGAGTGGTTAGTTCCAAATGGTTCGAGAAGGATAATTTATACTGGGCAAGAGGTAACAAGGTGTTAATTACGCTATCACGGTTAATAAATAAGTCTTTAGTGAAAGATGTAAATTATGTCTACCTAATGGTGCACTACACATAATTGCAAATGTGTATTTTAAAATAATAGTTTTTTTTTTCATAGGCAGTTTATATTGTGGTAAATTGATTCATAATGCTTAGGGAAGGCTAGCATATTTCACTCGGAGTAAAAGTGCTTTTGTCTTGTTCATTTTAGCCATATAATTCATACTTTATACAATCTCCGTCAAATTATTGTTTAATTTAAATTATTATATCATGGAGATATCCGTCAACAATAACATTTTTAAAAGAATGGGTCCAGTGGCGGTTCCTTATGCAGGCCGCAGGGCCGCGCGCCCCTCCTGAACATTGAGCGCATTACCGTAGATATATAATTGTATTGTGATATTTGATCTCGGCATTATTTTTCCTTAAAGATAAAGCTTGCGCCGCGAACATACCTAACACTCATTACTCACACGATATGGCAGCTAGCAAGTACCAGTCAAATGCATATGCCCTATCTGTTGGAAGCGCTCTCACTCTATTGCTTGTAATAGAGTGAGAGCGACCGTATACAGTATGTCTTCTCTTTCTTCGGTCCGCTTCTACTATATTACGACTAGTGTGCAACATTGCAGCGACTGTGGATGAGTCATAGCAACGTGACTTCACGCTGCTTCTACAGCGAGAATATATATCGTTATTTGTGCTACTCTTTTGGAAACCGTGTGTCATGCATATCCATTTTTTAATAAAACCAGATTAAAAACAGAATTAGAAGTCATTTACTCGCGTCCGGATTTTTATCAAATGATTGGAGCCACAAATTTTCTTTCATTATTGCTACAAAATAATCTCAGTGAAACTTCCCCGGAAACTATAAAAATACTTAAAATTATTATAACAACCCCGATGACCACTGCTGAATCAGAGCGTTGTTTTTCTTCAACACTTAAAAGAATCAAGACTTTTTTGCGAAATGCTATGGGTAATGATCGTTTAAACGCGTTGACGATGATGTGTATTAATAAAAATGTGGTGCGAGATATTTACAATTTTAACGAAAAAGTTTTGGAAAAGTTTATATGAATGAAAGATAGAAGAGTAGAATTCACTTTCAAGAAATGATTGAATTTATTCATTTCGCATCCACTTTAGGTAAGATTTCTCACATTGTTATTTTTTAAGAAATGCGCCCCCCCAGATTGAAATGGCACGAGCCGCCACTGATGGGCGCTGAGGTAACTCCCACTATTATGGCTTAACACTTTACGTATATTAGCCCGTATCATTACTTTTTCTCGAACTGTTACCACGCACACTTTAGGGAGCACCTGAGTGGTGACATACATACCATCTATAGCCTGGAAGGAATTTTTCTTCCTAGAAAATTATCCGCCCGGGTTGGGGATTCGAACGCTCTATCAGCGTGTCGAATTAGTATTCGTTCAACGACTCTACCGCCGAGTCACCCTGACGCCATAACAACAAAATGTAGCACAAACAACTTAATTTAAATAAGATAGAACACACATAACATGTAACTTACCTCGTATGCATTTGGTATGTTGACGCTTTCCCCGCTTTCAGCGACATATCCGACGATGCCCGTTCCCCAGGGGATGCGAATCTCTTCTTTCTTCTCCATTTCCAGCAGCGTACTTTTTGAACACACGTCAAACAGTTTACTGACTAACAGTCGGCTGCCGTTCACTGTCGCACTCAATACGGTATCGACGGTGCCGGCTAAAGCAGTTCTTGCATTATTACCTGAAAGATGCAAAATGAACTTTAGAAGCATTGTTAATATATTAGTATCTTTAATCATTAGAGGATAAACATAGTTAGTTTTCAAAAGAGAAAAAGGAAGACAATTTACAATGAAAAAAGTCGGTGGTTACTAGAATTAAATCATTGGTTCATATAGCACGACTTTCTAATTACGTCAAAGTGTAATAAGAGTTTATTATATGAGGTTGTATTACACTCTCTATACGGCCTAGATACGTTCCTGGAAAGTCGGCCGTAAAGCGAAATGCTGTATAACGAATCATTTATTTCCATATTATTTTTCCATGTAATTGCCACATGACAAAAGACGTACACGAGGGATTTCCCGACTTTGGTGGCTGTATATCGAAAAACTGTAGGCCGTAAATCAAAACTTAGCCATAATTACACAAGGCCGTTATAGCGAAAAGCCGTATAAAGTATTAGTGTACTCATGCATGCGCATTTCACTCTGTAGGTGTAAGTATTTCAACGAAATTGAATAAAAAAACTTTTATTCCATTTTGTTTAATAGTAATACTCCAGTATAGAACTTGAAGTGCAGTGTATGGCAATTGGAGCTGTGATATATTAAATGCGTGACCTACTGCTGCATTTCCCTATAGTGACGCATTACTACTGTATTTCATTGTACATCATAAAAATCATCCTTCGCGATGCATTTATAAAGCGATTTAAATTTCCGATGATTTAATTACCTAAGCAATGTGTTTTTCTAAAACCTTCCTGTCCAATAGTTATATTGGATAGTAATGATATGTGCCATTAAAAATTATCATTTTTGTAGTGATTAATCGCCACGAATTAATTGTTAAAAAATAATATAAAATTTATATGTCAAAGCTGATATTTGTAAAAGCTTCTTGCTAAAAGCATCTTTATAAAAGACTTTGCTAGCCCAAACGATTACCAGCATTATAGAATTTTATAAGATACGTAATTGGTAAATCGCTGATCACTTACCCGTACTGCTTCGATCTGTCGTACTGGCATTGCCACTTCTTTCATCGTGCACGCCACTGCCTTCCACGTCATCATCATCAATGCTATCACTGGTATCAATACCGCCGCTTACGTTGCCGCTGTTTTCTATCGCCCGAACATTGGCACCAACACCGCCGCCACTGTTAATAACACCACTGCCACAACCGGAGTTGCCGCTGCCCTGCACTAGGAAAAGGGAGCCCCGGTCCGCATGCAACAGCATCAAGACGTTCTGCAGGATCTTATGACACAATGACCGGATCTCCAGTTCGTTACAGATGTCCTTCACCTGAAATATAGAAAATCGAATTGTTGTATGTTTAAATTGAGTAAAACGAGTAATGACTATATTTTCAATTATATTTAGTACAGGTAAAACGACTATATAAAATAAACAGCATTCTGTACAAGTTGTTCGGTTTTAAGAGAACAGATGTAGCGATATGACTGTGACGATGTTTTGCAACGACCTATAGGTCATTATGACCTAGTTCGTGAACTATGAACTAGATGGTGCACGGAGTACGTATTGATATACTTGTACTAGGTCCTGAACCTGTCGTGTACTAAACCGTTCATGAATCACAACGACTCGTAAACGATGCAGTATAGTATACATTACATATACAGTACTAACATTTATTTAGTGATAAAGTGTGTTGGTGAACGGAACGAAATGGGAAACTCGATGCGATATTGCAACAGCAGCATTGCCGAGCGAGTCACAATTTATATGTTGGTATCATATTTCATTTGGAATAATATAATTAATATATTCGCAAGATATATTTTGCAATAATACAAAAATAGGGAGGGAGGGAGGCGATTTTAGCACTAAGAACGGTAGTAGAAAAAAGAAAGAGGGTAGGAAAGGTAACTTGCATAGCTTTTGTAGATTTAGAAAAGGCATTTGATAATGTAGATTGGGACATAATGTTTAGAATTTTAAAAGAAACGGGTATAGATTATAAGGATAGGAGAATAATTTTTAATTTATATAAACACCAAACTGCCTTGGTTAGAATTGAGGGGGAAGAAGAGGTAGCAAAAATAGGGAAGGGAGTTCGGCAGGGATGTACACTTTCACCGTTATTATTTAATCTATATATAGAAGATGCAATAAACAAAGTAAAAGAAGAGTATAGTGTAGGTGTGAATGTACAGGGAGAGAAAATATATATGTTGAGATTCGCCGACGATATAGCTATATTGGAAGAAAGCGAAAAGAATTTAGAAAGGGTATTGAATGGTATGCAGGCAGTATTGACTAGGGATTTTAACATGAAAATAAATATAGGTAAAACTAAAGTGATGAGGTGTGACAAAAATGAATGCAGTAGAAAAATGAGGATCACAATAGGAGATAATAGAATCGAAGAAGTGTCAGATTTTTGTTATTTGGGCAGTAGAATCACAAAAGATAATCGAAGCAAGGTAGATATAAAGTGTAGGATAGCACAGGGTAGGAAGGCATTCGTAGAAAAGGAACAGATTTTAAGATCAAATATTGACTTGGGTATTAGAAAAAGATTACTGAAGGTATATGTTTGGAGTGTAGCACTGTACGGGTGTGAGGCGTGGACTATAGGAAAGGAAGAGAAGCGTAGATTACAAGCATTCGAAATATGGTGTTATAGGAGGATGATGAGGATTGGTTGGGAAGATAAAGTAACAAATGAAGCTGTACTAGAGTTAGTAGGGGAGAAGAGAAGTATTTGGAGAGTGTTACAGCGTAGGAGAGACAGATTAGTAGGGCATATTCTTAGGAATGGAGGGATTATGCAATTGATCATAGAAGGTAGGGTGGAGGGAAAGAGAGGGGTAGGTAGGCCTAGATTGGAGTATGTGAGTCAGATAGTTGAAGACGTTGAGATGAATAGCTATAGGGAGATGAAGGGATTAGCTCAGGATAGATCGGCATGGCGTGCTGTTTCCAACCAATCTTTAGGATTGCGGACTCTTTAACTAACAAAAATAAACATCTCAATCTTATAGTTCTTCTATTTCATACTGGGTGCAATGCAATCGCTTAATATCAAATCGAAGCTTTGAAGTTTGAACAGAGAAGATTCGGAATAGAAAATATAAATTATAACGCCAAACAAAACGATTCTATCTAGTTCATTTTATTTATTATAGTTTGTACATTTAATTTTCAAGTGTTAGTAAAGTAGTAAACATTTTCATCAGTAACTACCAATAAGTATTTTAGAACTTCATATAAATAATCGTGAGTACCTAGAGAAGATTATATGTCCTTATATATATGTTTTGTATAAATTATAAACATTGTTGACTTTTCTTCCTCATTCCTAATTCAAAATAAGTATTGTAATATTTCAATTTATTTATTTTTTACCATTTAATATTTTTATATTGAGAAAAAAGGAGATTATTTTCAGTATGTGCATGTAATAATTCATATAGGTCGTGAACTAGTTCATTTTTAAAAGATGTAGTAGTTCACGACCTATAGTTCGTGAGCGGTACATTGAAAAATGAACTAGGAACTACGAACTAGGTCGTCAAAGTCACCTACAGTTTGCCATCTCTAAACAGATGCATTAAAAATTAACTAAAACAGGTTGTGAGTTAGTCCTCAATTGCGGGGATTATTTGGTAACCTCACGTCACGTCGATCTCTCCTGAGTCTTTTTTCCTTCCTTCATTTCTTTATAGCCATTCATCCTGAAGTCCTACAATATTTTTCATTTTAATATTAGTTTACATACTTTCCTTTCGTTTCGCTCAACCTTCTTTAACTACTTGCAGAATACACCCATGTTTAAGAATATGATCCAATGACCTCATATGACGCTGTAACATTCGAAATGTTTCTATTTCCGCCAACTACGTCTGACGTCTTCAACTACCCATCACCATTTTTTTTTTCCTATTATACCAAATTTCAAAAATTCCTTTTCCAATATACGTTTATCTTAAATTTTTAATTTTGCACCTTTTCTACGAATGCTTTTTTTTCCTACCTGTGTTATCCTACATTATTTCGATTGATCTATTTCCTAAATAATAAAAATTTGATCAATTTTATCCTCTCTCATTGTAGCTTTTATCGTCCTAGTTTCATCATTAACTAAAAAGTAAAACAAAAATACAGTAAAAAGTTTAAACACGGCCTTATTTTTATTCTGAACGACGATAATAAATCTACAACTAAACGGTATTAGATATTTCAGTAAGTCCATTGGCTATAAATAAGGATGAGTGGATTTTTTACAGAAATGCTAACAAAGTGTTAGGATCACAGTGAAATGACGAAAATTAAAAAATTGTATAGTGCGTAGCTACACTTCCATAATAGTTTAGATTGTTATAAAAAACCGAAAATTATATGAACACTGTAGATAAATATGTTATTAAATTAATGGATTTTCAGATAAAAAATGTCACTTATCAAAACAAAGATTAATAGATGAAAAAATGAGAATAATATTTGAACAACTTTCATTACATAACAAGTATAGAACAAAAGTGTCGAACTGATAATCAAATTAATTAAACAAGCTGATTAGATAAGAAAATATGTTTAATACGATGTAATTCGTCTAATGGCAAACACTGGCAAATAAATATTTTTATAGACGTATAAAGTTTTTATATAGTACATTTTAGAAGAATTCATGTATTGTGAGAAAAAATTAATTAGAATTTTCATTCTATTTTTTTTGCGTCTTCGTCCGTATATACAGTTTGCAGAAAACAAATAAAATATAGAAAAAAAATGCAAAATTGCAAATTCAAATTTTTATAAAACACTGAAATTTTAAATGAAGTAAAAAAAAATCAAAAATATTTATACCGTGCGAAACCACCGAATAATATGCTAATAAGATATTTATTATAATAATTGTACAGCACTTTAATCTTAAAAATGTATGTTCTTTTCTGTAGTGTGTATTTTGGTGGAAATGTGAGAAAATCATATATCGTTCTTTCCCAAAGAGGAGCAGCAATTTCGCTTCTATAATGCTCCCCGTTCTGAAGAAGTGCTGACATGCTTTATTGTATTTTATTTGCGACACCGCATTCGTTGATTATACCGAGTGATTTATTTAATGTGCACTTTCTTTCTTCTGCCTTTCTATTCTTGAGAACACATTTTATATTATTACGTACTCCTGTGTGCTACGGTGACTATCAAAATATCATCCTTTTCATTTTCGATAAAATAATTCATTTTGCGTTCTCTCTTTTAATTAGTAACTTGCCCTGTGATATTGGATTTTGTAAAAATATTTATTCTACGAAGAAAAGAAATCTTGGCGTATGTGATTATAGGTTTGTAAACACAGATGGTAAATATTTTAATGTTAGATACAAAAGAGAAAAAAAAACGTATGGAAGAAAATAAGTTTTTATGTAAAAATGATTAGCATAGATCACTCATCCATTACTCTAACGAGTTTATATATATTTTAGACACAGATGAAGCAAATGGTAACATAAAAAAGTTATTATTATTATTATTTTTTTATAATAGCGAAAGAATGTGGAGCATTTGAATGTGGTCATATTTCCACCTTGGCTGAATAGTTAAATACAGTTGACTCAGTGATATTTTAATAATTCGTTTGTTTATTCATTTCTAAAACATTTCAATAAATGCAAGAAGGTAGAATATAGTAGAATATTTTTTTTTGGACTAGGAATTTATTGGAAATAAATATTGGACTGTGAATTTCCAGAAAGTGCTTTATTATTGCACAAAAAATTAAAATATTGCTTAAATTTAATAATAATAATACGTACTTTATTCGTGGTCATTTCTTATCACACAAAAAAAAATTTCTGTGCTTTACTTTCTTTAGCTTTTTTGTTTTACACACGATAAATTTATCAAGTGGATTTTCTTTCAACAATAAAAATAATGCAACATTTTTGTATATAATCAAAATAGATGCACGATATATTCTGAACAATTTTTTTAATTGATTTTTTTTCTTAGATTTAGTGTTCTTTCAAAAATAATTTGCTAGGGAATATTTTAAATATATGAAGGTGTTATTTCTAGTTAAACAATTAGAGAAATAATATATATCACCCAAATACCGTAACTTAAAGCATTAAGTAGCTAGATGCGCATTTCGAAGGCTACGCCCCCATCTTCAGTAGAACAAGATAAAACTAAATAAAATACCTAATCGTGATTGTTAAACAATCAAATGCTTTATTTTCCTGCATTTATGTGATATTCTGTACGATTAATAAATACACTAGTATAATACAGAATATCTATTATAATTAATTATTCTATATTATAATTTAACACTGTAGTGTTAATTTTTATAATACACTAGTAACAAATTTATAATATTTATTTTATATAATTATTTACTTAGAGAAATATATCGAAAAAACTTTTTTAATAATTGTGTTTTTGCATATACATAGCATTGCTAAATATGTACTTTTTTATTTACAGAATTGGTTACTAAAGTACTAAAAAATTAAATTTTTACACTCGATAGTATAACACAACGAAAACGGTTACCAAATTTATTTAGATTGTTTGGTTTATATTCTACACAATTTTTGGTGACAGAACATTGAATTTAGAATAACTGCATTGCGAATATATCGTGTTTGGAATTCCAGATGCGATTCCTCAATATCATTTCGCCCCATCGTAAAAAGAGAATAGTACACCACGAAGACGCAAACCACTAACTCGAGAACTCAGCCATTCCAACACGACGGGAAATAGGAAGATACAATGAAAACTCCATTCGAACAGCAAGTATTTGATTCGAAAATTAAATGACTTCGGCAAACTAAAGTCGATTAACCAACGAGCTCGTTTATAAATGCACAATAAATATTTACAAAAACATAAATAAATTATTTAACGGCGCAACCCAACGCGCAATGGAATCGATATTTATTAACAAATGCGTCAATATTTAAAATAGATTTTGTAATACCTTCGCAAATTGGCTGGAAATTGCAATAATTGCTGTTTAAATAAAGACGTGCGTCGCATGGAAATATACTAGAAGAAGTACTTGCAAACGGTTAAAAAAATAACAATGGTTTACTTAGTCTAATTATTGAATAATTTATATTATTAACATAGCAATTTAAACAATACTGATCTTACTTTTGTTAATTTGACTACTTATAAAAGATAAGCAAGTAATTTATATGATTGAATAAAAATATACATATGTTGCTATTATTCCATGGGGGACAGACGATTGTATCTAGTCTGCAAGCGAGTGCCAAAAGCACCTTTACTTGTACTAAAACATACTATTTATCTTCCAAGTCAGTTTTTTTAAGAGGACAAGAATGTTAGGTAACCTGAATTTATAAACGAGGAAGATTAAAGTATGCATCGAAGATATTACTAAGGATTATTTTTAAGATAGAAAATAAAGTGCAAGAAAAGCTACCAGAAGATAAATTTGGTTTTAAGAGAAACAGAGGAACGAGTGAGGCTATTTGAGCGCCCAGAAGTCCGAGAGTAGGAAAAGCAACTTACATATCTTTCGTAGATTTAAAAAATACATTCGATCATTTACATTAGCACATAAAGTTTGCATTATTTTTAAATAAATGGGAATAGATTATAATGATAGCAGAATTAATATCAATATATATATAAAGAAATTTCTTCTCTAGAATTGAGTGGGGAAGAAGAGGAAGCTAGAATAGGAAAGAGTCAGGCAGGGATGTACACTTTGGCCGTTATTATATATATATATAAATAATATATAGATGTTAGCTATCTTAGACAAGAGGGAACAGAATTTAGAACACGTATTAAATGGTATACAAGAAGAAATGGCTATGGATTATGATATAAAATAAATATATCAAAACTAACGTGATACGAAGCATAAGTAAATCTAAATACTAAGTAATTTTCAAGAAGAAACTCGGTAATGAAGTTAACATTTTTGTGATCGTGTTAAAATTGCTAGATGAACATTTTTTTTTGGGTGAGTGTAAAAATCGGTCAATTTATCATTATTAAGAAAACTAGAGTAATTGTTTTTAAAACGTAAGCAGAATCTATAAATCCTATAAAATTGCCTCAACCTACCGTAGTTTATATATAAAATTAAGTATATAAATTACGAGGTAATTAATTGTAGTAAAACGTGACCTAGCACACCGTTTTCTATTATTCAAATTTATTCTATAAATCGGTAGTTTATTAGAAGATAAATGTATGCGCAGTTGAATGAATAAATCGTATAGTTTAATTTATTATGTATATTCTATTTATGTTCGAATATATTTAAAAAGTCGACTCCCGAAAACATATATAAACTTCTAGTAATATTTAGAAGATAGTAGAAAACACTTTTCAAAAAAGAAAATAAATATAATTTGTACATTTAATTATTTATAGATAGCAGTGCTTTAACACCCCACTGCGCATGTACTAAATATTTTCTAAGACACTCTAATATTCCACCGAAGTCACAACCTCTCAATTTTATTCATTTTATACGAATTGATAATCTAATAAATAGATCATATGTTTTAATTGCAATAATGAACAAAAACGTGTATTTTTAACACTAAGTCTTTATTTCGATACAGCTGAAAAAAATATTTTTATCATAAGAAATGAGTTCCCTAATATTTTGCCCAATCTTAGTATAATAAATAATCGGAAAATTATAAAAATGCAGTAATATGACTTCTTATAACAATTAAAAACATTTTAAATCAACGTTTGTATACACTATAATTTAAAATAAGTGCAAGTGCAATGCTGTATCCACTACAAAGAGTATTTTCGTTTAAAAACTAAATATTATTACATTTTCAAGCAATCCTCCAGTTTTAGAATTTAAAGTATGTCAGGAAATTAACATCAAGAGATTACGAGTCCTTGAGTTTGTGTAATTATGAAATATGAATACAGAAATAATTACAGAATAAGAAAGCGAGAGGCATAATTTAAACGATTTGAATTGTTGGGAATTTTAAATGAAAACCTACATTAAAGTAGGTAAATTATTCATATATACTACAATGTTTTTTTTTGATTTAATCTAAAATCGAAACGATAATGAATTGTACTAAACAACTGTACTATAATTTAGAATTTTAAAAGAAACGGGTATAGATTATAAGGATAGGAGAATAATTTTTAATTTATATAAACACCAAACTGCCTTAGTTAGAATTGAGGGGGAAGAAGAGGTAGCAAAAATAGGGAAGGGAGTTCGGCAGGGATGTACACTTTCACCGTTATTATTTAATCTATATATAGAAGATGCGATAAACAAAGTAAAAGAAGAGTATAGTGTAGGTGTGAATGTACAGGGAGAGAAAATATATATGCTGAGATTCGCCGACGATATAGCTATATTGGAAGAAAGCGAAAAGAATTTAGAAAGGGTATTGAATGGTATGCAGGCAGTATTGACTAGGGATTTTAACATGAAAATAAATATAGGTAAAACTAAAGTGATGAGGTGTGACAAAAAGGAATGCAGTAGAAAAATGAGGATCACAATAGGAGATAATAGAATCGAAGAAGTGTCAGATTTTTGTTATTTAGGCAGTAGAATCACAAAAGATAATCGAAGCAAGGTAGATATAAAGTGTAGGATAGCACAGGGAAGGAAGGCATTCGTAGAAAAGGAACAGATTTTAAGATCAAATATTGACTTGGGTATTAGAAAAAGATTACTGAAGGTATATGTTTGGAGTGTAGCACTGTACGGGTGTGAGGCGTGGACTATAGGAAAGGAAGAGAAGCGTAGATTACAAGCATTCGAAATGTGGTGTTATAGGAGGATGATGAGGATTGGTTGGGAAGATAAAGTAACAAATGAAGCTGTACTAGAGTTAGTAGGGGAGAAGAGAAGTATTTGGAGAGTGTTACAGCGTAGGAGAGACAGATTAGTAGGGCATATTCTTAGGCATGGGGGGATTATGCAATTGATCATAGAAGGTAGAGTGGAGGGAAAGAGAGGGGTAAGTAGGCCTAGATTGGAGTATGTGAGTCAGATAGTTGAAGACGTTGAGATGAATAGCTATAGGGAGATGAAGGGATTCGCTCAGGATAGATCGGCATGGCGTGCTGTTTCCAACCAATCTTTAGGCTTGCGGACTCTTTAACTAACTAAACAACAGCATTTTTCTATTAAAGCTTAATATTTGCATTAACTCGTATATGATATTTTTATTCAGTGGTATATATGTATTATATGTAAAATAGAACATGTTGTCAAAACTATAGAAAAATAGTAATAGAATATATTTAGTGACACTAAAAAAAAATCCAAAAGTAAATGCAATCCCCGCAATCGATGAAATTAAATTAGGTTCATAAAAGTGAAAATTATTATTTTTTTCAAAAATGCATAAAATATAAAATAGGCATTTTCTATTTACGCACTGGTAAAAAAAATCAGGTCTTCAATTTTGATTACAAATATGTTGTAAATATATTCAATAAAAAATCTGGTATTTATGAAATATCTTGTTCGTTGTCCTAAAGTACATATAGAAGACAAACACATAGACCAATTGAAACTAGATTTAATGAGCATTTAGCTCATTTCTGATTCAATAGAAAAGATAATAGTGCTGTAGCCCAGCATATTTTTGACTAACTCAGGTCATCCCATCATCAAATCGCATCTAGCTATTAAAAGCTTTGTGTTACGGTATTTGGGTGATATCTTTACATAATTACTCAAGACGGTGGTGACATATTTATAACAAAACGTAATATTCGATTTATAAGAATATCAATAATTTATATAAACGGAGTACTCAACAAATGCAAACACGCTTATGAGTTGGTGAGATACCATTATATATACAAGATGCTTTCTAAGTCGCGTACAAAAATTAAAATAAATTTCTTTACGTTTATTTTCGGACGTGTCCTAGGAAACACCCTGTATAATCTGATATACCTGCGCAGAAATCGATTAGATGTTCTAATAGTGTTAAGATCCTTACCTAGCATTTGCTTAATTTCTGCAACTGTTTCATTTTTGATTGGGCACCATTCATGGGGTTTCCCAAAACATAACGTGTTTATGTAGACAATCATAATAATATAGTAGTATTGCAAAATAGAAGACATTGAGATTAAAATTGAAATTTATTTGTTAATATAAATTATATATATATACTTTAGGACAAACACGTAGACCTATTGAAACTAGATTTAAGGAGCATTTAGCTCATTTCAGATTAAATAGAAAACATAAAAGTGCTGTCGCCGAGCATATTTTGGACTAACTCAGGTCATCCTATTCAAATTAGTTCACTTAAATTACTTAAAAGTGTTTTGAATTATTCCGAATTAAATGCTTATGAAAGTATACACATGCATAAATCTAAATCAAATTTAATGAATTTAAATTCAGGCCCAATTTCATCTGTCCATTTAATTTATTTAATAAAAACTATTTTGAAATTTATTTTTATTTTATTTATTTTTAGTTATTTTAGGTTTGCGAAACCAATGTTTATTGTTGACGAAATATCGGGAATAAATCTATTTTTATTGACTTTTTTAAGAAGTTCTCCCCCTGAAAACCTACACACAACAAATCTTCATTATCATCGTCATCCTTAAATAGTTTTGTTGGATAAGAAGTGCCTCTACTTCAATCTTCACCTACAAAATTAATTTTAAAAAAAAATTGCGTAAAATTTCTTTACAGGTAGCAACATTTCATCTGTTTTATGTTACTAAATTTCTACACGCAGCAATGAATTAATTTGAATTAATTATTCATTAAATCTCGCAATGAATGCCATCGTGCCATCTACCAGTTACAACACTACTGGCATCTATTTTTTACCTCGCAGATATGGTATATAATGAAAAGGAATAAAACCTTTAAATCAAATTTGAAGCACAATTTCAACGACATTAAAAGCTATTTTATGACCTTAAATTGTAACATTCCTACGATATTATGAATGATTACCAACTCACTTTTCCTAGACAGTATTTACATTACATTATACATCATTGGATGGATAAATGAAGCTACTATTAAATGAAACCCACTAATAACTGAGCCTTGACGTCTTTTACAGTTTGCGCTGAGTCAACATTTTCTTTACCTTTTCATTTCGTTATTATATTCAACAAAATTGCTTATTAAAAAAAAATTGATTGTTACCACACACTCAATTCAGCTTTTAAACGTTTGTAACTGTAACACTATTATCGAGACTTGATACATGCCATTGCAAACTTAACTATTATATTAAAATAAACAGAATATTAGTCTAGTTAAAGAACGTATGTTTCCGCTATCCCTGCGCTAAGATGACGAACTTTTTTGATCTTATACAAACTATTAAACATGCAATAAACTGGATAGATCAAAGAAGAGTGTGGTTAGGTGTGAACATTCAAGGACAGGAAAAGTTTACCGACGATATAGCTACCTTGGAAGAAAGGGAGCCGAATTTAAAACAGATGGTATGCAGGAAATAATCACACTGAGATTACAATTGAAAATAAATATAGGCAAGACCAAAGTGATGAGGTGTGACAAGAAGGAATGCAAGCGAAAAATAAGGATAAGAATAGGAGACGATAGAATAGAAGACGTGTCAGAGTTTTCTTATTTAGAAAGTAGCATCACAAAAGATAACCGAAGTAAGGTAGATATAAAATGTAGTATAGCACAGGGTAGGAAATGAGCAGATTTTAAGATCAAATATTGACTTGGGTATTAGAAAAAGATTACTCAATGTACGTGTGGAGTGTAGCATTGTACGGGTGTGCGGCGTGGACTATAAGAAAGGAAGAGAAACATAGAATAAAAGCATTTGAAATGTGGTGGTATAGGAGGATGATGAGTATCTGTTGGGTATATAAATTGACAAATGCTAGAATCTCGGTTAGATACTTACTACCTTAGGTACTTAAAATTACAAAATGTAGAGGGGAGAAGAAGTACCTTTAACTAACAATAAAAAACTAATTATTCTTTAGAAAATGCAGTAGATATAAATATTGTAACTTATGATTATTTTTGTAATTTTTGAATTTTTTAATTTACTGGTTTGTAGCGAAGTAAGGTTTGTTGTAAAGTAATAAATTAATTTAGATATCTTCATGCTGAATATTCTTGGATATAACGTGTCTTTCATTCTATTTAATATATTTAATAAGAACTATTTTTAAATTTATTTTTATTTTTTTTATTTTTGGTTATTTTAGGTGTGACAAACCAATGTTTATTGTTATTACTTGTTAGTTTCGTTAATTATTGTTTTAAAAGGTCATATTATATGCCTTTTTTGAAATACTTCTGTCATGTTGACTTATTTATTTAATAGTATACCAATCACGATTCGTGACAGAGGTATTTTATTTAGTTTTATCTTGTGCTACTGAAGATGGGCGCATAGCGCTTGAAATGTACATCTAGCTACTTAATGCTTTAAGTTACGGTATTTGGGTGATGTTCTATACTATTATTTAACACCGTGGTGATAATTTTTAAAATATTGTATTTTGTTAATTGTAGAATATTGATCACAGTTTGTTATACAAATTCGTGAAGTAAAACGTTAATTTATACTTATTATTTAAAAGGATCCTAGTGGTTCCTATATCATTTTCACGAAAAACGATTAATAAATGTCGCAATACAGAATTCACTTACCAACTCGAAGATTAACTCTTTCTCGTCCAGCTGGCGCAATTCGTGCCTGCTGCGCCGCTGTCTACGGCCAGGTGTTGGACTGTGGCCGGTCATGCCGACAGCACCACCGGCATACTCCCCAGACGTGGTGGCCACACCGCCCTCACCCTGAAGACTCGAGTCACCGCTGGTGGTTGTGGTGAGGAATGTGGGCGTACCATCCACAGTACTCACCATCGGCTTGTTGCTCAGTCCGCTGAACTCGTGCGCACTGATTTTACGCACAGGCGTAGTTGCGCCCGAGCCCGTGCGCGAGTGCGGGTTGGGCGGCATGTGGTGGCCGGGGTGGGTGGGCGATGTTAGGTCGCCGCTGCTGGCATTACCACCTGCGCCCCCTATGGCCGCTGCTGTTGATGCGCTACCACCAGAGGACGAGGTTGGAGTAGCGTGTGATACAAGCCAAGCATCTACTATGCTCCTGGTCGCCTTCCTGTAAGATCACAATAATTAATGGTTACGCGGTAGCGACAACATTTTCTTTAGGACTGCGCAGGTACGGTATTTATTCCCGCAGGTACGGCAGGACGATTATTAATCTTTAAACGAAGATACTTCTTCAGTAAGATTACTCGTATCTCACGTGCTCGCTGATCCATTATATTTTAATGCTATACATACTTATTGGTCAATTGAAAAGAGTCTGCATTAAATTGTCAACATTTTAATTTACCTATTAGTTACTTAGATAGTCCTCAATCCTAGAGATTGGTTGGAAACAGATTTATCTTGTGCTATTTCCTTCATCTCCCTATAGCTATTCATCCCAACTTTCTCGATTTCCCTCTACTTTACCTTCTATAGCTAATTGCAAAAAAGGTACACATCTAAGAATATGACCTACTAGTCTATCTCTCCTACGCTGTAATATTCTCCAAATACTTCTCTTCTCCGCTACTAAATCTAGTACATAAATTTTTGTTACTTTGCCTAACCAATCCTCATCATCCTCCTATAGCAGTAACGATAGCAAACTGTAGGTCACTTTGAGGACCTAGTTCGTAGTTCGTAGTTCATTTCAATGTACCGTTCACGAACTATAGGTCGTGAACTACTACATCTTTTAAAAATGAACTAGTTCACGATCTATATGAAATACATGCACATACTGAAAATAATCTCTTTTTTTCTCAATATAAAAATATTAAATAGTAAAAAATTAAATAAATTGAAACATTACAATACTTATTTTGAATTAAGAATGAGGAAAAAAAACAACAATGTTTATAATTTATACAAAACATATATAATGAAATATAATTTCGTTCTGTTCACCAACACACTTTATCATATAAATGTTAGTACTGCTATTGGTACTGTATATGTAATGTATACTATACTGCATCGTTTACGAGCCATTGTGATTCATGAACGGTTTAGTACACGACGGGTTCAGGATCTAGTATATTTAGTTATAGAAGGTAAAGTAGAGGGAAAGCAAGGGGTAGGTAGACCTAGATTGGAGTATGTGGGTCAGATAGTGGAGGACGTTAGGATTGCTAACTATAGGGAGATGAAGGAATTAGCTCAGGTTAGATCGACAGATGGCGTACTGATTCCAACCAATCTCTAAGAGTTACGACTAACTAAATATTGTTTATATTGTGAATAAGTAACGGTATTATAATAATAACCACGCGAATAACCAGAAAATTAGATTTCAAAGAGATGATCCGGTCAAATTTGAAGATTTTCATTGTCATGATGTCTTAAGCTGGGGAATTATGCTATAGCAATAAGAAATCTATTGTGTCGCATCTACAAAGGATGACAAAAGTATCAAGATCGATGCTTTCTTGCTAAAATTGTATGCCAGAAGACAGATGCATATATTTATACGGTACCATTAGATTATAACTAATCTTTCAGCTTCTGTATTGCAAGTAGTACAAAGAAAGGGATGTCTTCATAATTTTCTGTACTATAAATTCTCCGCTCCCCTTTATATTTATTCAAACGATAGTTTAATTATTAAATAAATAATTTATTTTCTTTAGTATTCATGTACATTTCTGTAAATAATCAGTAAAATGCATTTTAAATTTTATAAAAAAGTATTTAAAGTTAGACTTGTTAAATTTTTTTAACGTTTCCTTCAAAATTTGAATCGTGCAATATAAATAATGCTTTTTTAAATATCGATCACAATTAAAATTATTAAAGAAACATCAAATAATTCACAAGTACATTAATACAAGTCATTTATACAAGTACATCAATACGTACACCGTGCACCATGTAGTTAATAGTTCACGAACTAGGTCATAGTGACCTATAGGTCGTTGCAAAACATCGTCACAGTACGCCCGTCATTTGATTGAACCGTTCAGAGTGAACGGTTCGGGAGTGAACTACACATCTCTATATAGCAGTGTTTCGAATGTTCGTATTCTACGTTGTTCTTCCTTTCCTATAGTCCTCACACCCGTACAATACTCCACTCAACACACATATGCCTTCAGCAATCCTTTTTCTAATACCCAAGTCGATATTTGATCTTAAAATCTGCTCCTTTCTACGAAACCTTCCTACCCTGTGCTATACTACATTTTATATATCTATCTTACTTCGGTTATTCTTTGTAATCCTACTTTCTAAATAAGAACAATTTTAACACTTCTTGTATTCTATCATCTCCTATTCTAATCCTCATTTTTTTCCTACATTCCTTTTTGTCACACCTAATCACTAATTTACGTATAAAGGCTGTACATCGTGATTCTTATTGTGCACTTTTGTATTCATTGAAAACTCTTATAGAAAAAATTGCACGATGGATATTACTTTACGAAACGATATTTACTTAACAAAAGGTTTTAACATACATTATATATTAATTTATTATAATAAATTAATAAATTCTGCTGTAAATGAAAGTACCAGAGGCCAATTGACGGATGTTGATTAAATTTTACCAAAGGAATCATATCAACGATTGATTGAACTCATATTAAGTCAACTCGTCAACAAAATTTATGGACAATAGGACTTCAAATTAAGTTCCTTAGTACTTCTATTTTACCTCGAAATATTTTATTAAGTGAGTGCATTAAAATTGTAAGTAAAGTGCCTAGATTTTAATGTACTTCAAGAACAATCTCAATCGGTAGATTCGATTTTCGATAAGATAATTCGTGCAATTTATAATAATTATAGAATTTATGTTACCAGCACTATTAATAAGAATTTAAATCGTTTGATTTTAAATATTATCTATTAAAGTTTCGCCGATAATGAAATATATAAATTATCTAAGAATTGTAATATATAGCTAATTAAATTTCGGGCATTTTGAAGGAGATTATTTATAACATGAAATGAAGTATAAATAATATTTATTTATTTTACCGACGAAATTGGCAATTATTTATCTAATGACAGGGGGGACTTAAAAACGTCGGAAGGCTAATCATCGAATACAATATATATATATATATAATCACAGACAATAATAATGCGTCATTCTGAAGATTTCTTTGCGCAACATGTGAACCCATAACAAAATATGAAAAATGTGAATTTAACGGAATCGCACCAGTAAACAATTCGAATGAATTTCACTGATCATCACAGTCATAAGATAAATTCATTGAGAATAAAACCACCGTGCATAATATTCCTTAGCAAGAAATATCACTGTGCATAATATTCCTTAGCAATGAACATCACTGAGCATAAACTTCGTTCAACATATTTTCGTACGCTGTGTGTCTTTTAACATAAAATACATTCGATATAATTATCATTGCATACAATACTACAAGGCATAACTGCATTCAATATAAACGCCATTGAATTCAAACTCCCCGCAGCAAAACAGCATTGACTAGAATGAGTACAAAAACACACAGCAATTTCCTATGCACATCGTTTATAGAAGTTGTATCAAATACTATCAAATGCCATCTTCAGTACATAAATTTACAAAATTTGTAAAGTAAATTTATGGCAATTATCTATGTCGATTCCGAATTCACATTTGTAATTAGCAAGCTATTGGACAAGGAATTATGTACATACTTCTTTGTATCATATATGGTAATGCACTGCAGATGATCTAAGCAGCCGAAATACTTTGCAATTAAATAAATGTAGATATACGTTTTAGTGCCGCTTTTCTCATCCCAATCTTTATTTTATGTGGTTGGAAGTCAATAGGGCAAATATCAATCACTAACAAGGAAGTCTCATGGATGAGGCAGAGGTAATTCAGCTGATAATTTGAATTGTACCTGAGGAAGTAATCGAGAACAAAATCAGGATGTTCGTCTAGCCACGCCTCCATGTGTGCATGCTCACGGTCATAGTTGGGCCGATTGAGCCGCAATATGCCCCCGGCGCCCGCGGTCGCGTCACGGGTCCCTGGACCGCCCAAGCTAGTCTCGCCAGGCATCCGAGGCGACTCTTCGCTGTGGCGTAGATGCAAGCCTGCAACCAAAAGAAGTGAATGTAAGTATTATGTTTCTATATTTCAATATTAGCTTTCTTGTAGAACGACAGTTCTTTCAAACTGGGACCAATTGTTATTTGGCATATCATAGGAAATTTTTCGGGAAAGAAAATTTCTTTCCGGACCATGAATGTTGTCAATGTAGCCATAAGGATGAGACCATAAAGTGCACATCAAAAAAAAAAAATTTGACACACGTAACTAAAATGAACATTTTAGTTACGTGTGAACATTCTGTATGAACATTTTCGTTGAATATACATTTGAGTCATTATTCATTTAAGTCGCCGCAATGTATAGGTTGCGGGTTCGAGTCTCAGTCAGAAGGAAAAAATTATAAATCATTTCTGTGGAGAGCCGACTGCACCTGCAATTTGTGAATTTGGTCTTGTTCAGAGTTTGGCATAAATAAATATAAAAATTACGAATAGGATTATTTTACGAATAACTTGTAATTGCGTGTGATTTTAACATATTATAGTATCGAAGAAAAAAAATCGTATAAACCGCTTAAGAATAGTATGTAAGGCAGTGGCGGTTCCTTATGCAGGCCGCAGGGCCGCGCGCCCCTCCTGAACATTGAGCGCATCACTGTAGATATATAATTGTATTGCGATATTTTATCTCGGCATTATTTTTCCTAAAAGATAAAGCTTGCGCCGCGATAACAATCAACACAACACGGTGTGGCGTTCGTTGTGGTATCCGTTGCAAGTCAGAGCAGCGACCGATGCTGTATATATCTGTAACTATCGTTCGCATGGTATAGATATAACGCTAATTTGGTGCCGCTGCGTGATCAGCGCCACCCAGTACAGGTTAAATGTATATACACTCATCTCACTCTATTGCAAGCAATCGGTGAGAGCGACCGTATGCCGTATATCTTCTATTTCTTCGGTTCAATCCTTGCTTCATTGTCTAATATATGTCACAGATTCCCAGCGGCTATCCATTGCCAGTACAAATTAAATACATATATACAGTACATAAGCAATGAGATGAGTGTACCATAGAGTGCAGGTGACCGATCTATTGAATGTCGCGCTTTTTTAACGGCTTAGAGAAGTTCAGAGAGAAGAGAGAGTAGTATATATATATACAGAGAGCATATATATATATGTATATAAATTGATATAGAATAGCCAGATTAGACAGTATCACCTATTCTGTGTACGATTTTGCCACGTGTTTCTCCAAGAATATATTTAATAAAAATGAATAATGTTGGTTCTTTATTGAAAATTGAGTTTTGTAGACTTTCTCTTGTGGACAAAGTAAAAATTAAAGAATTAGTTAGGCCATTGCCTGATTTAAATTTATCGCAAACTTGTGCAAGGAGTGCTCAAAACCGGACATTTACGCGGCGTTTTACAAGAAAAATTTACAAAAAAAATTATAACACAGATGAAGGATAGATTCTCATATCGTGGCCATCTACAAGCCGCTGAGTTATTTAACACGAAATCGATGCCAACATTTTCTAAACAATTTCCAGTGGACCTTTTGGAAACCGTGTGTCATGCATATCCATTTTTGAATAAAACCAGATTAAAAACAGAATTAGAAGTCATTTACTCGCGTCCGGATTTTTATCAAATAATTGGAGCCACAAATTTTCTTTCGTTATTGCTACAAAATAATCTCAGTGAAACTTTCCCGGAAACTATAAAAATACTTAAAATTATTTTAACAACCCCGATGACCACTGCTGAATCAGAGCGTTGTTTTTCAACACTTAAAAGAATCAAGACTTTTTTGCGAAATACTATGGGTAATGATCATTTAAACGCGTTGGCGATGATATGTATTAATAAAAAGTGGTGCGAGATATTTACAATTTTAACGAAAACGTTTTGGAAAAGTTTATATGAATGAAAGATTAGTTAAAGAGTCCGCAATCCTAAAGATTGGTTGGAAACAGCACGCCATGCCGATCTATCCTGAGCTAATCCCTTCATCTCCCTATAGCTATTCATCTCAACGTCTTCAACTATCTGACTCACATACTCCAATCTAGGCCTACCTACCCCTCTCTTTCCCTCCACTCTACCTTCTATGATCAATTGCATAATCCCCCCATGCCTAAGAATATGCCCTACTAATCTGTCTCTCCTACGTTGTAACACTCTCCAAATACTTCTCTTCTCCCCTACTAACTCTAGTACAGCTTCATTTGTTACTTTATCTTCCCAACCAATCCTCATCATCCTCCTATAACACCACATTTCAAGTGCTTCTAATCTACGCTTCTCTTCCTTTCCTATAGTTCACGCCTCACACCCGTACAGTGCTACACTCCAAACATATACCTTCAGTAATCTTTTTCTAATACCCAAGTCAATATTTGATCTTAAAATCTGTTCTTTTTCTACGAATGCCTTCCTACCCTGTGCTATCCTACACTTTATATCTACCTTGCTTCGATTATCTTTTGTGATTCTACTGCCTAAATAACAAAAATCTGACACTTCTTCGATTCTATTATCTCCTATTGTGATCCTCATTTTTCTACTGCATTCCTTTTTGTCACACCTCATCACTTTAGTTTTACCTATATTTATTTTCATGTTAAAATCCCTAGTCAATACTGCCTGCATACCATTCAATACCCTTTCTAATTTCTTTTCGCTTTCTTCCAATATAGCTATATCGTCGGCGAATCTCAGCATATATATTTTCTCTCCCTGTACATTCACACCTACACTATACTCTTCTTTTACTTTGTTTATTGCATCTTCTATATATAGATTAAATAATAACGGTGAGAGTGTACATCCCTGCCGAACTCCCTTCCCTATTTTTGCTACCTCTTCTTCCCCCTCAATTCTAACTAAGGCAGTTTGGTGTTTATATAAATTAAAAATTATTCTCCTATCCTTATAATCTATACCCGTTTCTTTTAAAATTCTAAACATTATGTCCCAATCTACATTGTCAAATGCCTTTTCTAAGTCTACAAAAGCTATGCAAGTTACCTTTCCTACCCTATTTCTTTTTTCTACTACCGTTCTTAGTGCTAGAATCGCCTCCCTCGTCCCTCTGTTTTTCCTAAAACCAAACTGATCTTCTCCTAGCCTTTCCTCTACTTTATTTTCTAATCTCCTATAAATAATCTTTAACAATATCTTCGATGCATGTGATAGTAGGCTAATGGTCCTATAGTTCTCACACAAATTAGCTCCTATTTTCTTCGGCATTGTTACTATTCTACTACGCTGAAAATCCTGTGGTACTTCTCCCTTCTCATATATTTTACAAACTAACCTGTATAATCGCTCCTGCATTTTTTCCCCTGCGTGTTTTATTAATTCGGCTGGTATCATATCAATCCCCGCTGCTTTGTTATTCCGTAAATCATTTAATGCTCTATGAAACTCTGACCTAAGTATGCTAGGACCTAAGTCATCCTCATCTATCTGTTCCACATTTTCTAGCTCCTCCATGTCCTGCCTACCTTTATATAAATCTTCAAGATACTCCTTCCATCTTCTAGCTTTTTCCTTATTTTCTGTGAGTTCCTTACCCTGCTTATCACATATAATGTTACCCTTTGGTTTTACTTTAGAAAAATGTGACTTAATTTTCCTGTAGCCCAAATCTACTTTACCTCTTCTCATATCCTCCTCAATATCCTCACAATTTCCTTTTATCCACTCTTCTTTCGCTAGCTTGCATTTCCTATTAATTAAGTTCCTTAGTTCCTTATATTTTTTCTGTCCTGCTTCTGTGTTTCCAATTTTAATTTTCCTTCTTGCTTCTATCATTTTAACTATTTCTTCCGTGATCCATTCCCTCCTACCTGCCCTTTTCTTTGTGCCTAATACTTCATTTGCTGCTGTAATTAACCCATTTCTGATTTCCCTCCATTCGCAATCTATGTCGTTCCTAGATGTTCCATTAGCCATGATTTCTACTTTCTGCTTGTACTTTTCACATACATCAGCTAATTTTAACCTATCGACATCTACTCTGACCTGTTTAGACTTCTGTAATTTCTTGAATTTGACCTCTGAGTCCAGGACTACTAAATTATGGTCACTATCAATATCTGCTCCAGGGTAACTCTTACAATTCTTAATCTGGTTCCTAAACCTCTCTTTAACCAGTATGTAATCTATCTGATACCTCCCTATATCACCTGGCATTTTCCACGTATATATCCTGCGCTTGTGATTCTGAAAAAGCGTGTTTGCTACCACTAGCTTATTCCTAATACAAAACTCTACCAATCTATCCCCTCTATCATTACGTGTTCCTATTCCATATTCTCCTACTATTGAAACTTCCTTTCCCTTACCTACTACGGCATTCCAATCTCCGGTTACAATTAGATTATCCTGTCCTTTAACGTTTGCTAACCTAGATTCAATCTCCTCATAAATGGATTCTACCTCCTCATCATCGTGACTTGAAGTTGGCATATATACTTGCACTATAACTGTGTCCGTTGGCTTCGTGTCTAATCTAATAGTTATAATTCTATCACTAACTTGGCAATAACTCTTTATTCTACATCCCAACTTCCTATTCATTATAAAACCTACACCGGTATGCCCATTATCTGATGCTGTGGTTATTAATCTGTATTCTCCTGACCACGTATCTACTTGATCTTTCCTCCTAACTTCACTAATCCCTACAATATCCAGTCTAAGTCTCTCCATTTCTAATTTCAAATTCTCTAACTTTCCTATCCTATTCAAACTGCGTATATTCCATGCTCCGACTCGTAGAATACTCGATGAAATCGATCTCTTGCCCGCCCCAGAATCCGAGGGCTTGCCTGCTACCGAAGTAGCAGGATGAGATTCTGAGCCATTGGCTCTACTCATCTGGGGTATTATATTTGAGATAATCGACATTTTCATACTGTAATCTGGAGAAGGGTACAGTGCTGGTTTCTCCTTGCCTTGCACCGACCAATGAGTGCATATTTTAGCCGTCGCCCCGCCGATTCAGCCTAATCCCCCTAATACCGTGGGTTAGCCTGAATCTTTCCTATAGACCGGGATCCCTGTATAGGGACCGCTCTATAGGCCAGAGCGTCGTTGCCCATGTCTTGCCCCTAGGAGGCATATGCAGTGCATTGGAACACTATTGACATAATGAAAGATAGAAGAATAGAATTCACTTTCAAGAAATGATTGAATTTAATCATTTTGCATCCATTTTAGGTAAGATTTCTCACTATTATGTTATTTTTTAAGAAATGCCCCCCCCCCCCCCCCCTCCCGATTGAAATGGCACGAGCCGCCACTGATGTATGGAACATTCTTTGCAAGGAAAATCATATATATTTCGCATTAAGTAGATAGAGATGTTTATCAATAATAACGACCTTGCCTCGGTCGTTGTTTTATCTATTTGATTATACATCTGGCGCTATAAAATAATAACAACACAGATAATCTCGATTGTTATCAAATACAGAGTAGTTTTTGTGTATATTGCGTCTGCCGGGTATGGTCCTAATTATATCTAGGCGATTAACTTTATTGCAATGATGAAAACGATAATCTTAGCAGGTATTTAGCAGATAAGCAAGCAGTTTATCATGTTTCTAATGTTGAAACCGCACTAGCAGTACAACACACTTGGATAAAAGTATGTTGTTTCAAAAAATCCTAATAAACCGGGAATTTCAAGCGATTTGCATTTTTACTACTTTACAACAATGTAGATTGCGGAACGTACTTTATTGACAATATAATCTGCAGTTACACTAGATTCTCTTCTGGTTTTCCAACGGCACGGCGAAACCGTTCAGCCGAATAAACCATCATTACGTGTGCAGCACTGATAACAGTCCAATAACACGGTTAGATAAGCAGAATAAAAAATACTGCTACTGTTACGTGTTGTTTACCAGTGGCGGCTCTTGACATTTCAATCGAGGGGGGCGTATTTCTTAAAAAATAATATAATAGTCAGAAATCTTACCTAAAATGGATGCAAAATGATTACATTCAATCATTTCTTGAAAGTGGTATTCCGCTCTTCTATCTTTCATTGATATAAACACTCCTTTCACAAGTTTGTGATAAATTTAAATCAGGCTAATTCTTTAATTTTTAGTTGGTCCTCAAGAGAAAGTCTACGAAACTCTATTTTCAATAAAGAACTGACACTATTCATTTTTATTAAATTATTTCTACTAAATATATCCTTGGAGAAACACGTGGCAAAATCGTACATACGTAACTACACGCTATCTGGCTATTCTATATCAATTTTCCTGTATACTATACTAGGCTTCTCTGCTGGGACGCTAAAGAATTGCGGCCCGGAATAGCTTAAAACAACCCGGCCCGCTATTTTGGTTGCGGCGCATACGATACACGAATCAAAGAAACAGATGATATACTGCATACGGTCGCTCTGACTCTACCGCTTGCAACAGATAGGATGAGTGCATAGGCACTTAACTCATACTTGCTCGCCGCCACACCGTGTTGTGTTGAGTGCTATCGCAACGCAAGCTTTATTTTTTAGGAAAAATAATGCCGAGTTAAAATATCACAATACAATTATATATCGCGGTGATGTTCAGGGGGGGCGCGCGGCAGTGCGGCCTCGAAAGAAACCGTCACTGTTGTTTACCATGTATGCTGGAATTGGGAGCCATACTTTACATAACATTTCCATTGCCTAGCACACACACACATACGCACACACACACACACACACACACACACACACACACACACACACACACACACACACACACACACACACACACACACACACACACACACACACACACACACACACACACACACACACACACACACACACACACACACACACACACACACACACACACACACACACACACACACACACACACACACACACACACACACACACACACACACACACACACACACACACACACACACACACACACACACACACACACACACACACACACACACACACACACACACACACACACACACACACACACACACACACACACACACATATATATATATATATATATATATATATATATATATATATATATATATATACTACATACTAGTAGGTGTACTCGTACACTGTGAATTCATTACGGTTTCAACGCCACCATATTAGCGATGGCAAACTGTAGGTCACTTTGAGGACCTAGTTCGTAGTTCGTAGTTCATTTCAATGTACCGTTCACGAACTATAGGTCGTGAACTACTACATCTTTTAAAAATCAACTAGTTCACGACCTATGTGAAATACATGCACATACTGATAATAATCTCTTTTTTTCTCAATATAAAAATATTAAATGGTAAAAAATAAATAAATTGAAATATTACTACAATGCTTATATTGAATTAGGAATGAGGAAGAAAAGACAACAATGTTTATAATTTATACAAAACATATATATAAGCAAATATAATCTTCTCTAGGTACTCACGATTATTCATATGAAGTTCTAAAATACTCATCGGTAGTTACTGATGAAAATGTTTACTACTTTACTAACACTTGAAAATTAAATGTACAAACTATAATAAAATGAACTAGATAGCATCGTTTTGTTTGGCGTTATAATTTATATTTTCTATTCCGAATCTTCTCTGTTCAAACTTCAAAGCTTTGATTTGATATTAAGTGATTGCATTGCACTCAGTATGAAATAGAAGAACTATAAGATTTACATGTTTATTTTTGCATTATTGTAAAAATTTTCTATGGCATGACATATTTAAGAACATATTTAATCTTTCAAATATATTAATTATATTATTCCAGATGAAATCTGATATCAACATATAAATTGTGACTCAGCTCGACAATGCTGCTGATGCAATATTGCATCGAGTTTCCTATTTCGTTCCGTTCACCAACACACTTTATCACTAAATAAATGTTAGTACTGTATATGTAATGTATACTATACTGCATCGTTTACGAGTCGTTGTGATTCATGAACGGTTTAGTACACGACGGGTTCAGGATCTAGTACAAGTACATCAATAAGTACATCGTTCACCATGTAGTTCATAGTTCACGAACTAGGTCCTAGTGACCTATAGGTCATTGCAAAACATCGTCACAGTACGCCCGTCATTTGATTGAATCGTTCAGAGTGAACGAATGTTCGCGAGTGAACTACACATCCCTACACCATATCCAATAATACCTCTGAGAAAATATTTCACTACCTGACTTAGCTACATTGTGAATACAAACAAAAATGCCTGTGTGATAACCACATATCTTCTCAAACATATCGAAGTAAACAAGAAAATATCCGTTTGCAATTTTGCTATTTCTGGTATTGATTAATTAGCTTTCGCCATTAAACATTTTTGACATTATTGATGTTTCTCTCACTTTGGACAAATTCTTGCAAATCTCTTCACATTACTGCTACCGTTGACGTTTCCGTTACTTTTAGCCTTTCAAACATTAGTACTACTTTGGACAAATTCTTTAATACTACGTCAATCCTTGTTGAATGCTTCCTTATTTCGTAAGCGATTAAATCGGAAATCACGTGGCTTACGTAAAGACGTTTTTAGCCTTACGTCGCACCCTATACAAGCTTAAATTTCAAATTTAGTTAGGATTATAAAAATCTTTTGACATGAGAGCAGCTGCAGACAGGCCGTCATATATATTCGTGAAAAATACTTACTTAGGACCTAAAAACCTAGATAAAAAAAGAATAGACCTAAAAACTTGAACATCCGTTGAAAACTGGATGGTCTGGGTTCGTGATTTTTGTATCTATATAAAGATGCTATTTAAAAATGTATTGATAAACTAATAAAATATATATGAAATTTCATGGCTAGGGAACAATGTATGAAAAGGAATCCAAAGAAGTAGGCAAGTTAGGGAAGAATATAGAGTATTTGATTGGAACCGTGAAAGCTTTTATACCGACGAAATCGAAGAGGAAAATTTGCGAAAAATAACGATTAAAATTTAATGGTCAATTACATTATAATATTCACATATATGAACTGACTGTTATTAACTTCAACACGAATTTTTGCGTTTCCAACATTCGTAAGAGTTTCATATCACTGTGATAGAACTTACTCTTGGTAAGCGGGCTGTTAACGAAATTCCATTCTATTCGAAGCATTCCTCTCTGCAATGCCCACAAACTATTATTATCGATGGGACATTAGGGGACCTAAGAATAGTCCTGTGTAACATACTCGGACACTTCTGTCGTTCGCCCAAATTGTATACAAACGGCCTATGTGCAACGTTACTTAAGTGAAATTTGTGATGTTGGAAAGAATATAGAACGTTCTGAAGTGAGGGAGAGTTTATACGTTATGAAAACTGGCAAATAGGGAAATAAACACTTTAAAGTTAAATTTATATTACCCTGAGAATTAACTATAGCGAAAAATAAACTGAGCAATAATTGTGGAAAAAATAAATAATATTGTCGATAATTTTCAATTAACTTGTTACGACTATCGTCCTGTCCTAACCGGCTTATGTTCGATAATTGAACCAATGTTTCCTTTGTTCTGCGTTCTCTAACTAAATGCATTTAACCCCCGTGGGTAAGAAAAACATTTAATATACTCTTTCTCTTATGGTGTAATCTCCCATATGTTTTTTTCACTAAATTTGCTATTATTTTATTTGGAATGCTTACGAGTTTCTTAGTTTTTAATACTAAATGATCAAAGATCTTTAATGGTAGTGTAATTAATAAAACGATATATAAATAATTATGTATACTGAAATTAGAACTCCACTCTTTTATAACCACGTTACGAGAGAACTTAAGAATAATATGCAATATTCAACAACACACGCAACCTATAAATAAATAATAATAATATATAAATAGTAGATATGAAATTGTAACTGAAACAATTATTACATTTGCCTTTTTTTTCTCTTAGCTGTATAAAATCCTACTTAATAACTTAGGAAATGGGAATATTAATCTTTATGGTGTGTGAAATGTTAATGTAAATTAAAGACACTGTCATATGTGAACTTCATCCAATTTCAGAACTGATGAAATTTCTGGTTTTAGAAGTGATAATGTCTAAACATAAAAACGGAAAAGAACTCCACGAAAAACCATAAACTCCTACTGAAGTACGCACACATACATTTGCACGAAACTATATGTTTATATTGTTTTTACGTGATAAAAGTGCTGTAGCCGAGCATATTTTTGACTAACTCAGGTCATCCTATTCAAATTCGTTCACTTAAATTACTTAAAAGTGTTTTGAATTATTCCGAGTTAAATGCTTATGAATGTATATACATGCATAAATCTAAATCAAATTGAATGAATTTAGATTCAGGCCCAATTTCATCTTGTCTATTTAATTTATTTAATAAGAACTATTTTTAAATTTATTTTTATTTTATTTATTTTTGGTTATTTTAGATTTGACAAACCAAAGTTTATTGTTGTTACTTGTTAGTTTCGTTAATTATTAATTTGTATTGTTTTAAAAGATTTATAGGTCATATTATAAGCCATTTTTGAAGTACCTCTGTCATGTTGACATTTATTTAATAGTGTGTCAATCACGATTCGTGACAGAAGTATTTTATTTAGTTTTTATCTTGTGCTACTGAAGATGGGGGCCTAGCCCTTGAAATGTACATCTAGCTAATTAATGCTTGTTACGGTATTGTTTGGGTGATAGTCTATACTATAATCTAATTTTGGTTTAAAAATGTCTAAATACAAGACGCTTTTTTTCTACATCAAATACCAGTTACTCATAGTGTAAAATATGGTATTGGGTGGTCATTGGAAAATAATCAATGGCAAACCAAATTGATTCAACACATATTTCCAATAAAACAAAGATATGAAAATTTCACTACTCTGTTGATATTATTATTTATATTAATTAGTTAATTAATTCTCGCATTTAAATTATCTAAAAAAGGGTCCAAGCAGATATTTTTCAGTTGTTTAAAAAATAATCCTGCTGAAATAAGCGCAGATTAAGAATGGAGTAATATCAAACGATTTATCATGGCGGATAATTCATTTGATTTTTTTAAATCAATTTACTTAGTCAAAGAGTCCGCAATCCTAAAGATTGGTTGGAAACAGCACGCCATGCCGATCTATCCTGAGCTAATCCCTTCATCTCCCTATAGCTATTCATCTCAACGTCTTCAACTATCTGACTCACATACTCCAATTTAGGCCTACCTACCCCTCTCTTTCCCTCCACTCTACCTTCTATGATCAATTGCATAATCCCCCCATGCCTAAGGATATGCCCTACTAATCTGTCTCTCCTACGCTGTAACACTCTCCAAATACTTCTCTTCTCCCCTACTAACTCTAGTACAGCTTCATTTGTTACTTTATCTTCCCAACCAATCCTCATCATCCTCCTATAACACCACATTTCGAATGCTTGTAATCTACGCTTCTCTTCCTTTCCTATAGTCCACGCCTCACACCCGTACAGTGCTACACTCCAAACATATACCTTCAGTAATCTTTTTCTAATACCCAAGTCAATATTTGATCTTAAAATCTGTTCCTTTTCTACGAATGCCTTCCTACCCTGTGCTATCCTACACTTTATATCTACCTTGCTTCGATTATCTTTTGTGATTCTACTGCCTAAATAACAAAAATCTGACACTTCTTCGATTCTATTATCTCCTATTGTGATCCTCATTTTTCTACTGCATTCCTTTTTGTCACACCTCATCACTTTAGTTTTACCTATATTTATTTTCATGTTAAAATCCCTAGTCAATACTGCCTGCATACCATTCAATACCCTTTCTAAATTCTTTTCGCTTTCTTCCAATATAGCTATATCGTCGGCGAATCTCAACATATATATTTTCTCTCCCTGTACACTCACACCTACACTATACTCTTCTTTTACTTTGTTTATTGCATCTTCTATATATAGATTAAATAATAACGGTGAAAGTGTACATCCCTGCCGAACTCCCTTCCCTATTTTTCAATTTACTACATTTCAATATTTCCTTTCATACACAAAAATCGAAATGACTCCATAGGATAGGTTTACTAACCATCATGCAGATAGATAAGGACTTTTTGGATTTAGTTAAACAAAAATATACCTATGTAACCACAGAAAATGTTCTTACCAGAAATATAACTTAGCGGGATTTGAAGTAATGTCCACAATCGTTGTGCCAGTGCACACCCTATTTGTGAGTATAATAAATAACGAAAAAGAATAGCAGCGACTCTGTGTTCAGTAGATTTCTATATATTGTACAATGGTCAAGAAATAAGGAAAATAGCCACCGTGACCTTGGCTGTAAGTGGAAGATATAGCGGATCCGGTCGATGCGGAGCGAAATGCCCCTCATCATCCACCCATAAAATTCTCCCATTCCCCATTTCTAATGGTAAATAGTCGAAGACGCTTTGGCATTATCTATATCAGGGGTGGCCAACTTGTTTGTTCTTTCAAGCATTCATAGTGAGGTGTGTATGTCGATAAAGATAATCGTAACGAATCTTCGGTATGTGAATTGGTAGGTAAAGAACGATGCTGTGTCTTTGTTCACTTTAAATGTGAAAAAGTCGATTCAAACAAATACGTTGATCCAAAACAAGATATTCGCTATATTTTTTAATATTTGAATAATTCTCACGACCAACATATTTCCAAAAGTCTTCTTCAAGCTCCCTAGCTTTTAAAATTAAATCAGATTGTAGTTTAATTTAATGTCGTTTTGTCCAAGTCAAAAATATCAAAAAAAATTGCAGCAATTATATATTTCACATTTAAATCGTTCTTAATAAATATTGAACAATATCCGTAATTTTTTTTAAATCATCAAAACTTGCACCAAAGTCCTCAATAACGTTTTTAATTTCTACAACGTATTTGTCGAAGTTATAATAAAAATTGGGATGTTTTTGTAAATGGTCAATAATATTTGGAAAATGATTAAAAAATTGTTGTTTGAGATCTTCAATCAACATTACGAACTGACTTTTATAAGCATTAATGCAACTAATCATGTGCCTTCTTTTTTCATTATAACTTTAAATTCAAATCGCTCAACTTTGATGTAAAATCTGCCAGAAACGCTAAATCACTGAGCCAACTTATCTTCGACTTATTTCCTGTTTTTGTCTCGTTTTATTAGCGCCACATCTGAAATAATCAGTTTTTGTGTTCAACTGTTCGCGATCGACCAAAAATTGCTTCGTTGGCCACCCCTGATGTATATGAAGCGACAATTTTTATTTATGTTAGATTCGAAACACTTGGGATGCAATAAATCCGACGTACAGCGGGTTTGTGGAATAATATTTCAACTTAAAAAATATTCGCATATTTCAACCATTTCGATCTTGCTCGACAAAATGCGAACACTAATGGAGATGTATGATTGTGAATGCTAGAATATCTCTGTGCCAAATAGAAGTTTTAAAAAATGTCTAGCATATGAGCCGTTTTTTTGATAGTGATGTAAGTCTATTTAAAAAAAAAATCGAGATTATGCATGAATAAAACATGTTGTTAAATCTTACCATGAAATATCATAGCGGGCCAAAATAAAATTCTTTATCATCGGTGGAGTTGAAGTTTTTCTACTTACTAATAAGCAATGCTTTCACTACGAAGATCAAATTTGATGTATGTCCCAGAATATTATTATAAAATAATTGAACAGTGCCGAAAAAAGAAAGAAATTTATACTTAACCGGATGAAGCGCGAAGATTTCATTTCAACGAAGAGCCTAGAAGATGTTGTTTTTAAAACATCAAAAAACACTCAAGAAAAAAAAATTAATTGGTTGAAAATATGCTGGATGCATTTTTTAAGAAATGTGCTATTTTATAAAACCTCCATGGAATCAACTAAAAGTTTGTTACTACATCCAAGACGAGGAAGACCAAAACATTTTAAAAACATAAAATTATCACCTCTGTACAAAACTTCTGTACCCATAACCTCAGCTAAATATAAAGATATGAGTGATTTATTGCCTTATATTCCCACCTGTGGGTCACAATTATTTCAAAAACCTTTCTCATGGTGTCAATGAGATGTTTTAAATTAATAAATTAAAAACCTTGAATATTTTTTTTTATGTATAATGTTGTTTAAAGTTATATGCAATTCTGCTTCGCATAACATGAATAAAAGATTCAAATTTTTGAAAACATAATATAGTTTTTTTGGAAAAACCTTAAATTCTAAGCAATTAAGTGACATTATCGAAAATTTGATAATTTTGATAGTGGTGTAAGTTCATTTGTGGTCACAAAGTCCCAATTTTTCTTCAAACAATATATTTAATATACCTCAAAAGTTTAAATATTTGTCACCACAAAAAAAAACATAAAGTGAGACTACTAGTGATAATTAATATTTTTGAGGCGATTAAAACGCGAACCCTTAAATATCCCAATATTTATGAAAATGGACCTACACCACTATCAAAATAAACGGCTAATATATACAATTAGTGATCAAGGACTGCGATTAATAAAATAAACAAATTCGTAATGTCAATACAAGTGTTACGCATATTTTTATGCGTTTAATACCTTATGTTATAAAAGAAAGAAAAACAACCAAATTAACGTCTACTTTATCTTTCTTCGACAATTAAAGACAGAAGAACACTATTTCTTACTATTTGCATCAAGATTGCTTTTATAGTTTCTAAACCATATTTACGGAATAACAAAGCAGCGGGGATTGATATGATACCAGCCGAATTAATAAAACACGCAGGGGAAAAAATGCAGGAGCGATTATACAGGTTGGTTTGTAAAATATATGAGAAGGGAGAAGTACCACAGGATTTTCAGCGTAGTAGAATAGTAAGAATGCCGAAGAAAATAGGAGCTAATTTGTGTGAGAACTATAGGACCATTAGCCTACTATCACATGCATCGAAGATATTGCTAAAGATTATTTATAGGAGATTAGAAAATAAAGTAGAGGAAAGGCTAGGAGAAGATCAGTTTGGTTTTAGGAAAAACAGGGACGAGGGAGGCGATTTTAACACTAAGAACAGTAGTAGAAAAAAGAATGAGGGTAGGAAAGGTAACTTGCATAGCTTTTGTAGATTTAGAAAAGGCATTTGATAATGTAGATTGGGACATAATGTTTAGAATTTTAAAAGAAACGGGTATAGATTATAAGGATAGGAGAATAATTTTTAATTTATATAAACACCAAACTGCCTTAGTTAGAATTGAGGAGGAAGAAGAGGTAGCAAAAATAGGGAAGGGAGTTCGGCAGGGATGTACACTTTCACCGTTATTATTTAATCTATATATAGAAGATGCAATAAACAAAGTAAAAGAAGAGTATAGTGTAGGTGTGAATGTACAGGGAGAGAAAATATATATGTTGAGATTCGCCGACGATATAGCTATATTGGAAGAAAGCGAAAAGAATTTAGAAAGGGTATTGAATGGTATGCAGGCAGTATTGACTAGGGATTTTAACATGAAAATAAATATAGGTAAAACTAAAGTGATGAGGTGTGACAAAAAGGAATGCAGTAGAAAAATGAGGATCACAATAGGAGATAATAGAATCGAAGAAGTGTCAGATTTTTGTTATTTAGGCAGTAGAATCACAAAAGATAATCGAAGCAAGGTAGATATAAAGTGTAGGATAGCACAGGGTAGGAAGGCATTCGTAGAAAAGGAACAGATTTTAAGATCAAATATTGACTTGGGTATTAGAAAAAGATTACTGAAGGTATATGTTTGGAGTGCAGCACTGTACGGGTGTGAGGCGTGGACTATAGGAAAGGAAGAGAAGCGTAGATTACAAGCATTCGAAATGTGGTGTTATAGGAGGATGATGAGGATTGGTTGGGAAGATAAAGTAACAAATGAAGCTGTACTAGAGTTAGTAGGGGAGAAGAGAAGTATTTGGAGAGTGTTACAGCGTAGGAGAGACAGATTAGTAGGGCATATCCTTAGGCATGGGGGGATTATGCAATTGATCATAGAAGGTAGAGTGGAGGGAAAGAGAGGGGTAGGTAGCCTAGATTGGAGTATGTGAGTCAGATAGTTGAAGACGTTGAGATGAATAGCTATAGGGAGATGAAGGGTTAGCTCAGGATAGATCGGCATGGCGTGCTGTTTCCAACCAATCTTTAGGATTGCGGACTCTTTAACTAACTAATGAGCAGATAAGTTCATTTCAACTGACTATGACTCTTCAGGGTATTCAAGCGATTGCATATGGAATGGGTATATGGAATATGGAGTTTTAGCCGAAACCTTTTTTAATAGTTATTGAAATATGTAAAAATCTATAAATGTATGGTGCGTAATCGTCTTACTAGGACAAAATTTAAAGGTATTACAGCGTACATTAGTAAATTACTAAAAAAATTACCTTTAGCACATTAAATGGGACAGATTCATCACACTCTATACGTTTTCAAAACAACAAAATTCTAAAATTTGATCAAATATATTTAAAAAAACGTATAGTATTGTTATGAGCGTCTCGAAGGCTAAGCTCCCATCTTCAGTGTGGTTTATTTTCACACTTTTGTTTTTCTCACGGATTCTTGAATGCTTTTTCAGTTTTTTAAAGTATAGTTAGTTAGTCTTCCGACGTGAGTTAAAAAATGTATTTATATTGATCGTTTGATTTTCATTTTTCATTTTCATTGTAAACATATACTACTTTCTTCCTTCATTAATTTTGAAGTGAAATAATATAAATTGTGTTATTTTTCTCTTTAAATTTTACTCAAATATATCAACTCCGAAAATATTAACGTTCCTTTATCAAAGGCCCTGTATAAAGGTAAACTATAGTACGTTACCATTGTTCAGGGAAAATCTAGTAATAAATTTAATAAATCTTATTGGTATTACATCTTGCAAGAATTGTAAATGCCAAATGCTAATCTAGCTTAAATAAATCATTGTAATTTGTACTTAAGAATTATTTGAATCAATATTTATAAGGGTAATTTCTTTAATATACGAGGTCGTCAAAAAAACAATTAAATATATATTTTTAATAATAAATCTTTAGAAATATTAATTACAGCTGACGTTATCCAACAAAATTCAATATAAATCAATTATATATGGTTGCTTAAAACAGATTTTATATATAACAAAATACAAGGGGAATATTATGAAAAAAAATCTTTTTATCCTTCATGTAAAACTAAAAAGATAATGTCGAAACAAATTGATTTGAATTTATATTTGTTCGAAATATGCATGTCAACGTAATTAAACTATGATTATAAATGTAACGTAGGGTAATAGTGCATGTATTAATTTATTCGAAATAAACAAGAGCCAATAAAGAGCTAATAAACAATTTATATGGACCGATAAATACCACACAGGATTCTAACCTATGGTTCTTCGAAAAGAAGAAATGCAATTGTAGCATTTTTACGCTCTACGACAAATCTTTTCAAATAGCGTAGAGGAATTTGCATTCTAATATCTTGGTGGGTGGATTGCAAATAGGGAAATAGGACTAAAGGAAAATGGTAACCAGTAAACCAAGGAAACGATAAAAGGCCTTGCAAATTATACGAAAACCGAGAATTACTGAAGAAACTGAATTGGAAATTAATTCGATTGTTTTATTCAATATTCAAGCGAATGAAATATAATATTAGGTTGGTAGAAAAATAACTGCGCTTTTGTTTTCTCAGCTAATAACAAAATTTATTAATCGACCTAATTACAAGTTTATTTATTCCGGTAGTGTGAAATTCGGGAGTTCTGGAATTGATAAAATCTCGAAATGTAGTTTTGGCAGCAGCCACGTTGTTAAAGATCAATTCATTCAACATTTGGAGGAACAATTGTGCGACGTGTGGTCGTGCATTGTCGTGAAGCAGATTTCTTTGTTTCGTTTAATTCGTGTGGCGCCCATTTGTCAAGCTTTTTGCTTTTTCTAGTTGTTTTAAGAACTGTTGGATGACTAACTTTCTAACCTTTGCGCAAGCAAGACTTCAACAACGCCTTCAGTTGGTCATTATCAACTGAAGGATGACGCGACCTTTTTCATCTTCAAGCCTTTTGTACATAACACGAATTTTTTGGAACCACCAATGCACCATATGTCCTTTGGCAGTACCCAAAATAAATTGTTCAGTTTTCGGGTAATTTCAGCTGCTCGCATTTGTTTTTGTCCATATTCAATTCAATAACCACAATTAACAAAAAAAAAAAACCAAATGAATGTTGACCGCAAAAGGCACTTTCAAATGATCTTAACACAAACACAATATAATTATACATTGAAAACAATTAAGCTTCAACTTTACTAAACAAAAACCGCAATTATTTTCCTACCAACCTAATAATTGTTATAACAATACATGCATCCTCTTTGCACATTTTTATAAATTCATTATATCACTCTGTATTATGTGTAGTATTATAGTAAATAATTAGATAACAATATTCTTAAATTACGTATTATAAGATAATACTCGATTTCCTTCATGGGTAGGTGAAGTATCAATTTCCACAGGCAAGAATTAACCATCGCATTGGGAAACGAGTGGACTGTCCGTATGAAGAGAAGGCAGATTCCCAAAATTGGTTAATGTAGCCAGAAATTTTTTTTTTGGCAGGATGGGCGCTAAAGGGACTGCCATAAAACCACGTTTTCTGTTAGGCTCCGAGCCCCTGATAAAAATTTAAAATAAAACAAATTTCCAAATTAAATACCAACATTAAAACAACGTTGTTCTCTATACGCAACGATCGAAAATTCCCCAAAAATTGTACGAATATCGCAATTTAATCTGCAAGAACAGCAATATACTTAACAAAATATTAATCGAATATCGTTACACGTTGAAATATGAAAGTGAATCAATTTCAAAATAGTTTATACGTGAAAACGAACGACGTAATTAAACAACATTACACCCAGATTAGCAATAACTCATTCAATTAGAGCATTTCTAATGCGTAATCAATAATGGCAAATTAATGTCTACAAACTTGGGTATATTACCACAAATCCTGGTTAATGGTTGATATATACATCAAACTAACACAAACTAATACCACCAACATATCACACTGTAGTAGCGATGTGTAGTTCACTCGCGAACCGTTCACCCTGAACGGGTCAATCAAATGAACCGTTCACTCTCAACGATTCAATCAAATGACGGGCGTACTGTGACGATGTTTTGCAACGACCTATAGGTCACTAGGACCTAGTTCGTGAACATGGTGCACGGTGTACGTATTGATGTACTTGTAATAGGTCCTGAACCCGTCGTGTGAATCACAACGACTCGTAAACGATGCAGTATAGTATACATTACATATACAGTACTAACATTTATTTAGTGATAAAGTGTGTTGGTGAACGGAACGAAATTAAATTTCATTATATATATGTTTTGTATAAATTATAAACATTGTTGTTTCTTTTTACTCATTCTTAATACAAAATATGTATTGTAATAGTTCAATTTATTTATTTTTTATCATTTAATATTTTTGTATTGAGAAAAAAACAGATTATTTTCAGTATGTGCATGTATTTCATATAGGTCGTGAACTAGTTAATTTTAAAAAGATGTTAGTAGTTCACGACCTATAGTTCGTGAACGGTACAATGAAATGAACTATGAACTACGAACTAGGTTCTCAAAGTGATCTACAGTTTGCCATCCCTACTTAAAAGGTTACTTACAATGGTTGTAAGTTGTAGATTCTACCAATGGTGTTATTTACAAAAATTTGCTATGGCATGACATATTTGAGAACATATTTAATCTTGCGAATATATGAATTATATTATTCCAAATGATACCAATTCGATATCAACATATAAATTGTGACTCAGCTCGGCAATACTGCTGTTGTAATATCGCATCGAGTTTCCTATTTCGTTCCGTTCACCAACACACTTTATCACTAAATAAATATAAGTACTGTATATGTAATGTATACTATACTGCATCGTTTACGAGTCGTTGTGATTCATGAACGGTTTAGTACACGACGGGTTCAGGACCTAGTACAAGTACACCTTGCACCATGTAGTTCATAGTTCACGAACTAGGTCCTAGTGACCTATGGGTCGTTGCAAAACATCGTCACAGTACGCCCGTCATTTGATTGAACCGTTCAGAGTGAACGGTTCGCGAGTGAACTACACATCGCTACTTGTAAGTACATTCTGTCTGCTTATCTTTCACTTAAACTGTAATCACGAAATGTAGCATAAAGTGGTAAATTCTACATTTTTATTTCTACATGATACCATTATAAAATGAAATGTATAAATTAAGTTAGATTTCGATCGGAGCATTGTTAACGATAAAAACAAATTATTTATTCAAGATTATTACCGCAAAAGTATAAATAAAAATATATTGCACGAAAATAATATGCGCATTTATGAATGAAAAATACGTTTTGTGTTTTTGTTGTATACTTATCCAATTTGTGAACACATTATAATTTATGACATCATTATTGAATGTTTTACTAGTAAAAAAATAGCAAAAAAATACAGACATAATGCAAAACATAAATTAATATTATACTATCAAACATAGCAAATATGCATTGAATTATAGACTTGACAGCATAATATACATGATCATAGAAAAAGTTCAATATTAAAGAAATGTATCTTCGTTTTATAAATGTTTTAATTTTATGTAGTGAATAAAATTTTATGAATCATTATATTGTAAAAAAACGACGTTACTGATAATTATTCTGTACAATAAGAAATTTACTTTTGCTGTAATCATCATAGTGTAATCACCCCGTATAAAAAAAATATTGATTTTCTATGATTTGTATCATATACATCCCACTTGTAAAAAATGTTACTTTCATCAGCGAAAGAGAATGATAATTGTGGTTACTCTGTATGCTACAAACAGTTACATGAAGAAACGGATAACTATCCATATACAGACAGATAAGTTGTGTGTAGGATTGCCACATCCTGTTTCCGGCGCTACGGTCGCGTACCGAATGATATGATAGCTATTACACAGTTCTGTCAAAGGCAAAGCTAACCAGGTCTTGAGTTGTGGAGGAGGCAGCAGCGGAGACGATGGAGACAACATTTCGATTCAGTTTCGGTGCAATATCATGATAGGTATAGAATTGGTAACGTTTTTTAATGGATTTTGTAATTTCGATGGTTTAAAAATCGCATAAAGTCAAGCGAAATAAAAATGCCCTTTGTCATGGAGAATAAAAGGCAAATTATTTAAATAAATTGCTTCAAAACACCAATAGAAAATTCGAATCGTTTTTCTCTTAATAAATTACGTCATAATTTTTTTTAAATTGCTGTTGACAATTATAAAGTCATTGTGAAATGTAATACAAGGAAGATAATATCTAATTATAATATATATTACAATATATTATATTCTAATGCGACAAAATAATTTCAGTGGGGTGGAGAGAGAATACAGTAATTATAGGATGTTCAATTCTGTCAATAGATCTCAGTTTAACAGTAAAGAGCGCAATGATTTCAATTGCATATTACTTCATCACGTACATTATCATATTTTCAAATACGACGGTTCTATCCAATTAGTTGTAAAAGCTGGGGCAAAAGGAAAGACTCCTATAAGTAGAATGAGATTAAGTAAGATTGATCTATATATTAACTTCATCCGAAAAAAATCCAAACGTAACTAATGAGCAAAGTTGTAAAGTTGTATATATCAAATTTTTGCGAAAGTTTTTGATGGTATTGGAAAAGCTATAAATATCTATTGATAAAGTAAAAAATAAAGTAAGTGTACTCAACAAGTGTAATTCTGTTGTTACTGTCTTTTTGGAACCCTTTCCAAAACACAATTCTGAGGTATAAGCTACCCTTCCAATTTCTACTCACTGCATTAAGTATCTTTTAAGTGTATGTATATTAAATATTCATTAAGTGTACATTCAAAAAAATAAGCAAATGAACATAGAAACTCTTCAACAAAATATATTATTATTTCAACTCTTAAATTGTCAAATTTCACGGGTTCGCTTCGTAATTGTTTCCTTGGTTTGACCATTTTAGCAGAAACAAAGCACAACAAGTACTAGTAAAAAAAAATTGAAAATATACTGGTCACTTTAACACCCCGAAACTTTATGCTCGTGAAGAGATGCGCTCGCCACTGCATTTTTGTCATTTGAGGGTGCGGTCAAAATTACTGCAATGTTGTCATATCGACAGCCAACAAATACAGAGAGTATTATATTAGCATAATTGATCAAAACAAATAATAAATAACTGGAAACGTTTTACTAAATAGTGGACTTTAATCGAAGCCGTATATATTCATATATTAAATATTCTCAATCTGAATTTTGCTATGCAGTTTACAATTTGAGCACTTTGTACTGAAGTTTTTTATTCTTATATGGCAACAATGGTACTGGAAAACCCTTATGCGCAGTAGAGGATGAATTAGGGCCGCCAAGATATAAAAAATTACTTATACTTGCATAATGACACAGTATATCTAATAGATAATATATTATTCCGAAGTAATCGCAATAAGATATAAGAAAATGTTTTTTTTACATTTTACATTCAATTACATTCAAATTAATTTAACATTTTAATAAAATCATCAATATTCGATTTTTCAGTATCAAAAATCGCAAAGATATCATCTACATATCTAATCCAAACTCAAGGAAAATAAATTTCAGTTACTTTAATTTAGTTTCAAAATAATTATTTAATATTATTAGTTTATATTGTTTAAAAGAATTTATAGGTCATATTATATGCCATTTTTGAAGTACTTCTGTCATGTGCAATTATATATTTAATAGTATATCAATCACGATTCGTGACAGAGGTATTTTATTTAGTTTTATCTTGTGCTACTGAAGATGGGGGCATAGCCTTCGAAATGTACATCTAGCTACTTAATGCTTCGAGTTACGGTATTTGGGTGATATTGTATACTACTAAATATATACTTGGTATTAAAATTAGATATCGAATAGGTGAATATTTTATCTTCCTTTTTTAACATTATTAGTAATGGTAATCTTAAAACTCGACTTTGGACAATAGCTGAAAAGTATACTCAAGACCAGGTAAACACAGAATATTTCTCAAATCCGGAATTTTACTTTTAAACGGAAAAAGGTTATACCAAAATCTTAGAGCCAACTTTGGGCATTCTTGAGTGAGCAGAAATAGTCGAATGAACTAGACAAATTTTAACGATACATTTGCATGGTGAAATATATAAAAAAAAATCAGCTGTCATCAAATACTTCATGACATCTTCTTTGGGTTTTATTTGTATTTTCAAATAAGTAACTTCACGATGACAAGGCGCAAACATAACGATTTCTTAGTAAGGCCTTCAATGATCAAAACTAGTATTAGTCATTTATGAATGTGCAAAACTATCTTGGTAGAAGTGAAATTTAGATTTTTGGAAACTATCCCTTTGAGCATATTCTCGAGGGGTGTATACATATTCCTATAATTTTCAGGTATTCGAGTTAATTATGGTCAAATTCCTACAAATAAACATGTAAATTCCTACAAGGTTCGGTCTCCAAAAAAAAAAAAAAGCTCCTTAATCCTTCGTTACTGATATTCAAAAGAAATATTTCCAATTGTGAAATCAAACGTTGAAGAAGAAGACATAGATATTAGGTTCCCATATATTTAACGATCGTGACAATTACCCAATTAACAATGACCCAGATGACCCAGTTGGTGAAAGTACAGAAATTCAGAATGCAGAAGCCTGCATTTTATTGCACGATCACCCCGAGGAAACAAAGTTCCATGTGCAAGAAATAAGTGCTTCGTGCAAGAGGAAGGCGATGGACAACAGGCGTTTGTAGGAATTTGACCATACACATTTTCGATTTCTTCTACCTGACCCCATATTTATAGGAATTTACCATCCTCGTTCTCGAGCATTGTCCAAAATCGCGGTTAGAGTTTAACGTACAATAACACGTGAAGCATTTTGATCACACGCTGCGTCAATCAGCTGATCACTGGGATTTCACAATGAACCTCCATAGGAAGAGCGAAGAGTTCAACCGCAACGACTCTTTGTAGACAACATTGTAGTGGGCCTTATGCATTATATAGTAACAGTTTCAGAATGAGATTTGAGAATCGATTTTAAATTACAGCTAGCTAATTAGAGAGTACGTTCAAGTTGATTACGGGAACGCAATTTATGATATTGTATTGCTTCTGAAAAAATATAGTATTAATGTTTTCAGTCGAGAACTTCAATAGAAATGGCCAGGAATGATGTAAGATATGAACAATCATCAACATAATTTTTATTAATTGTTGAAAGTCCATAACCCATAATACATTATAATATTTATTTGACTGACACATTTTTGTCCTTCAAAAAACTACTCATTATATTTACAAACTTTTAAATTTCATACCTAAGATTTTAAGAACTGTGATATATATATTTATTTTGATATTAAACATATAACAAAAAGAAATACTGTGATTGACATATTCTATTATGCAAAATCTTCTTAAGTTTACTGACAATTTTCTCCCGAAGATGTTAAATTAATTTAACGAAACATGTCCAGAATATAAATCAATTATTCAACATTATAAAGAAGTACTATTTAACCACACAGTCCTTCTATAATTTTTATTAAGCTACTCTCTAATAAGCAATGCATTCAATCGCATGCAATTCATTCAGATGTTCTCATCAAAATCTTATGTTTTACTTAAATTCGTACTTAAACACTCTTAAACACCTGCTCATTGACGAAAGTAATTCGATGGACAATGCTGTTAAACATCCAACAATAAATTATTCATGGTGTTTATACGCAGTGTTGACAAAATAGGTATTATTATTGGCTCTCACTGATATACATACCCTGTATACGATTATATATACAGGGTATGTATACATGTACACAATTACGTATACATACCCTGTATATATAACAGTGCTCTTCAATATTAACGAGTATACCGCAGGTACTCACATAACGTAGTTTAATATTAATTATGATGAGGGACGTTCTTTTAAATGTCAAGTAGCCCATCGAGGACCGCGTTTCAGGTGAAGAAGTTTGATTAGGTAGGTGGACAGATGAGCAGAATTTATTTATATATAGGTCATTATAGTACTTACAATGTGTTCATTAATTTTATATATCTACGCGATTTCGAAAATATTATAATTTATATGATCGTCTTGAAACATTGTTGCGACAACACTGTAGACATTGTAGAAGTAAGTGAGCCTGCATTCAAGTTTATTACGAATTGACAAAAGGTAATTTGTATTAAAGATTATAATTTGTATAATTTGCTCAATGATTTCCAAATCAATGATGATCAGATTACAGTTTGCACGTTTGATCCACACATGGTAATAATATTTTAGTGCTGCTTTTGCGACATTTAAAGGATTCGAAGCAGATAAAATGAACGTACACGGGGATAGCATGTTTTCTAAATATATTTCCATTGTCGAAAACCGTAGCAAAAACGTCAAAATTAGCGCAAATCGCTTTACAATATTTCTACAGCAAGAAACATTATTAGGGCCCATTTTTCTCATAGTTTTTGCACATTTTGTGATTATACTATTATACGGAGACAACTATTTTCCAGTTAGTTAAAGAATCCGCAATCCTAAAGATTGGTTGGAAACAGCACGCCATGCCGATCTATCCTGAGCTAATCCCTTCATCTCCCTATAGCTATTCATCTCAACGTCTTCAACTATCTGACTCACATACTCCACCTCTAGGCCTATCTACCCCTCTCTTTCCCTCCACTCTACCTTCTATGATCAATTGCATAATCCCCCCATGCCTAAGGATATGCCCTACTAATCTGTCTCTCCTACGCTGTAACACTCTCCAAATACTTCTCTTCTCCCCTACTAACTCTAGTACAGCTTCATTTGTTACTTTATCTTCCCAACCAATCCTCATCATCCTCCTATAACACCACATTTCGAATGCTTGTAATCTACGCTTCTCTTCCTTTCCTATAGTCCACGCCTCACACCCGTACAGTGCTACACTCCAAACATATACCTTCAGTAATCTTTTTCTAATACCCAAGTCATCCTCCTATAACACCACATTTCGAATGCTTGTAATCTACGCTTCTCTTCCTTTCCTATAGTCCACGCCTCACACCCGTACAGTGCTACACTCCAAACATATACCTTCAGTAATCTTTTTCTAATACCCAAGTCAATATTTGATCTTAAAATCTGTTCCTTTTCTACGAATGCCTTCCTACCCTGTGCTATCCTACACTTTATATCTACCTTGCTTCGATTATCTTTTGTGATTCTACTGCCTAAATAACAAAAATCTGACACTTCTTCGATTCTATTATCTCCTATTGTGATCCTCATTTTTCTACTGCATTCCTTTTTGTCACACCTCATCATTTTAGTTTTACCTATATTTATTTTCATGTTAAAATCCCTAGTCAATACTGCCTGCATACCATTCAATACCCTTTCTAAATTCTTTTCGCTTTCTTCCAATATAGCTATATCGTCGGCGAATCTCAACATATATATTTTCTCTCCCTGTACATTCACACCTACACTATACTCTTCTTTTACTTTGTTTATTGCATCTTCTATATATAGATTAAATAATAACGGTGAAAGTGTACATCCCTGCCGAATTTTCCAGTATGCATTAATTATCTATTTTTAAGGGTGAGTCAAGTAGCCCATCGAGGCCGCGTTTCATGTGAAGAAGTTAGATTAAGTAGGTGTAGAGAGAATATATATATATATATATATATATATATATATATATATATATATATATATATATGTCATTATAGTACTTACAACGTGTTCATATATATCATTATATATCAAAATATCCCAATTTGATATTCCCTCTCCTAGAACAATATAATTTCAACGTTTAGCCTTCAATTTCAATTTAAAAAATGAACGGAAGCAAACTTATTAATATTACCAATCTAATAAACATTAAATAAACACAAGATTGAAAATGGTAACATCAAAATTTACTATTGTAGGATCTATGAATTATTAAATAAATTAATGAAGTGAGATGATGAAATATCAATATTAAAAAAGACCACAAAGGCGTCATAAATTTTTTTGTTTGTACCTTAGCGTTCATAATGTTGTGTTAAACTTTCTTAAACGTTGAGTGTGAAGTTTTCTTCCACTGAAATAATACTTGGAGATTATCTTATCTCTCTTTAGCTTTGCATATTTGTATTGGACAGGGTCTGATATCTAGAATTCAATGTTCGTTTGGATACCTAAAATTGGATCTAAATTTATAAAGTACATTTGGTTATAAATTAGAAACACGCTGATAAAGAGTTGTAGTTATAACTATCATCAATCAGTTGTATTGTTTCTCTTGGATGTTTGTTTAATACAAAAAATTTAAAAGTTCAGTAATGTTATATATAATTCAATATATACTCTACTATGCATTCCTGTTATTCGTCATTTCTCGGAAAATCGTTATTTATTCATTTATATTTATTTCAGTGGGATTTTATATTTTGATATGCAATTGAGCAATTGATTTATATAATCAATAATTTTATAGACGAAGCATTTGATTCTTAAACACATATCGAAATACTGCTCTTTGAGTCTAGTCCTGAATATGAAGATTCTACTTTTTAAACTCTATAGAGCAAAGAGAATATTGAAACCATTGTTTCCGCTGTGATTCTCTTCATTTGAAAGAGAATAAAAGATATGAGAAACCGTATTCCTATCCAGCTCTTATATAGAAATTGATATATAATGACAACACTTGACAGTAACGATGTGTAGTTCACTCGCGAACTGTTCACTCTGAACGGTTCAATCAAATGACAGGCGTACTGTGACGATGTTTTGCAACGAGTCATTATGACCTAGTTCGTGAACTATGTACTACGTGGTGCATGGTGTACTTGTACTAGGTCCTGAACCCGTCGTGTACTAAACCGTTCATGGATCACAACGACTCATAAACGATGCAGTATAATATACATTACATATACAGTATCAATAGCAGTACTAACATGTATGTGATAAAATGTGTTGGTGAACGGAACGAAATTATATTTCCTTATATATATGTTTTGTATAAATTATAAACATTTTTGTTTTTTCTAGCTCATTCTTAATTCAAAATAAGTATTGTAATGTTTCAATTTATTTATTTTTTACCATTTAATATTTATATATTGAGAAAAAACGGGATTATTTTCAGTATGTGCATGTATTTTATATAGGTCGTGAACTAGTTCATTTTTTAAAAGATGTAGTAGTGCACGACCTATAGTTCGTGAACGGTACATTGAAATGAACCATGAACTACGAACTAGGTCCTCAAAGTGACCTACAGTTTGCCATCGCTAAATTGTATACAGTATATTACGAAAACTTAAACGAATAAGACCTACAAGAAATATTAGTAGTTGAATATTAGTAATGAATCGACTTTTAAATTTGTTAAAATACCTTTTGATCTTATTATTGTGCATGGTTTAGACAGTATTTTCAATAAAATAATTTTAAAGTAGCATATACTTTTAATAGCCTTGCTAATGTTCTAGGAAATTTTAATTAATTTGAATAAAAATCTTGGTATTATGACGTGTCTTGTTCTAGCAGTCGTAAGGTACATTAGGGAAGGGAAAGAAAAAAAATATATATATTAGAATAAGAATATATATTAAAATAAAATAAATAAATAAATAACAGAAAACGTTTTAGAGAAGTAACTCAAAAGGCAGGATTTCAGGAAAGAAAGAAATCAACGAATGGAAGAAAGTGGACCAAAGAAGAAAAGGAACGACATTCTCGAAGGATGAAGGAAGTCTGGGAGCAAAGAAAATTGAATACAAAGAAGTATAGCCAAAGTTGATTTATCGTACCCTCCAAAAGGGTTATTCGAAAGAAGAAGAAGAATAAGAATATACTAGAATAGATAATGAATTTTGAAAATAATGAAAACTTTATAAAGTGGTTCTTTCGTAAGAATGTTATTTGATTTTATTTACATTTATATTTTATTGTACTTGCAATATATAAAAGGGTAAACTTTAATGTTTGATGTCACTGTGGAAGAACAGATTTCATCTGAATAGTGACCTTTTGATCGTGTTTCATACATTATATTTAGTTTGTTCTGTCCACACATTTAAATTTGTATTTGTATTGTATGTATATACTAAGATCAATGATTGAAAAAAGAAATAAAAAGAAATATTATATAGGGTAAATAAGTTGGTCTATAGATTAGACTTATGTAACATTTAGCTCATTTCAAATTAATAGAAAGGATAAAAGTGCTGTAGTCGAGCATATTTTTTACTAACTCAGGTCATCCTATAGAAATTAGTTCACTAAATCGTTTAAATGTGTTATGAATTATTCTCCAGTTCAATGCTTATGTATACTAGCGATGGCAAACTGTAGGTCACTTTGCGAACCTAGTTCGTAGTTCATTTCAATGTACCGTTCACGAACTAAAGGTCGTGAACTACTACATCTTTTAAAAATGAACTAGTTCACGACCTATATGAAATACATGCACATACTGAAAATAATCTCTTTTTCTCAATATAAAAATATTAAATGGTTAAAAATAAGTAAATTGAAATATTACAATACTTATTTTGAATTAGGAATGAGGAAGAAAAGACAACAATGTTTATAATTTATACAAACCATATATATAAGGAAATATAATCTTCTCTAGGTACGATTATTTATACGAAGTTCTAAAATACTTATTGGTAATTACGGATGAAATTGTTTACTACTTTACTAACACTTGAAAATTAAATGTACAAACTATAATAAAATGAACTGGATAGAATCGTTTTGTTTGGCGTTATAATTTATATTTTCTATTCCGAATCTTCTCTGTTCAAACTTCAAAGCTTTGATTTGATATTAAGTGATTGCATTGCACTCAGTATGAAATAGAAGAACTATAAGAGTTAGATGTTTATTTTTGCATTATTGCAAAAATTTGCTATGCCATGACATATTTAAGAACATATTTAATCTTGCGAATATATTAATTATATTATTCCAAATGAAATCTGATACCAACATATAAATTGTGACTCAGCTCGGCAATGCTGCTGTTGCAATATCGCATCGAGTTTCCTCTTTCGTTCCATTCACCAACACACTTTATCACTAAATAAATGTTAGTACTGTATATGTAATGTATACTATACTGCATCGTTCATGAGCCGTTGTGATTCATTAACGTGTGTTTATTAGACCACGAGTTCAGGATCTAGTACAAGTACATCAATACGTACACCGTGCACCATGTAGTTCATAGTTCACGAACTAGGTCATAGTGACCTATAGGTCGTTGCAAAACATCGTCACAGTACGCTCGTCATTTGATTGAACCGTTCAGAGTGAACGGTTCGCGAGTGAACTACACATCGCTAATGTATACTCATAAATAAAAATCAAATTTAATAAATTCAGATGCAGGTTCGATTTACTCTTGTTTATTTAATTTATTTAATAAAGTATAATTTTATTTTTAGTAGTTTTAGGTCATAATTTGTATTTTTCTGCAATTTATAGGTCATATTATATATGTCAGAGATCGTATAAGGTGAGAAGCTGTCATAGTGATTTTTTTTATTCAATTGTAAAGCAATCACGGTTAGTGACAGAGGTATTTTATTTAGTTTTATCTTGTGCTACTGAACAAATGGGGGCATAGCCTCCGAAATGCGCATCTAGCTATTCAATGTTACAGTATTTGGGTGATATTCTATACAATTGTTCAACACCGTAGCGACAAATTTACAATAATAGTAACTTTAACAATATTAATAACCAAATAATAAAAAAACAAGTAATGCACATAGAGGTATTTTTATAAAAAATATCATTCAATGAACGATTTCTCAATAAAATCATTATTGATTTTTAATTGTATATTAAGAATTGCTTGAACTGAATTCAGATTAGGTGTTTTTTCTCTTGTATGCCATATCAATTGTTGTTAAAGAAGCGGTAGCCGTTTTAAAGCGTTTATATGATTGAAAAACCTGAAATGCCAAAATAAAATCATTTATATGCTAATGGCGAAAGAGCTTTAACAGCACTTCGCATCTTACAAGTATCATTGTATCGTTGCTATTTTTAGTACAGAGGTTAATAAAAATATATATGAAATGTGGAAAGATGAGTAGAACATCGCCAATGTATTTCGTTTGATATTAAAAGAAAACATTTATATGCTGAGATTGAAGGCTTCAAATAGATTTAATACGCTTATAACAAAAGGTATAACATGGACGTACAAGTCATGAAATGAAAAAGCTAAGTAGCATTTTGGAAAAGTCAGAAAAGTGCACAGTGCGATTGATAAAAGCGACTGTGAACATATTTAACAAGGGCTTATAATATATAAAATGATTATTACATATTAGAAACCCTTGTTAAATATTTGCACAATCATTTTTAAGTATTAAGAGTAAAAATATATTATATGCAAAAATAAAATGTATGTCATTCGTGCCATAAATATGCATTAACATTATTTAATGAGGCAATTGATTGAAAAGCGATAATCAATAAATACTTATAGTATAGAATATCACCCAAATACCGTAATTTAAAGCATTAGGTAGCTAGATGCACATTTCGAAAGCTATGCACCCATCTTCAGTAGCACAAGATGAAAAATAAATAAAACACCTCTGTCACGAATCGTGATTGATATACTATTAAATAAATAAGTCAACATGACAGAAGTATTTCAAAAATGGCATATAAAATGACCTATACATTTTTTAAAACAATAAGTTAAAGTTAAAGAGTCCGCAATCCTAAAGATTGGTTGGAAACAGCACGCCATGCCGATCTATCCTGAGCTAATCCCTTCATCTCCCTATAGCTATTCATCTCAACGTCTTCAACTATCTGACTCACATACTCCAATCTAGGCCTACCTACCCCTCTCTTTCCCTCCACTCTACCTTCTATGATCAATTGCATAATCCCCCCATGCCTAAGAATATGCCCTACTAATCTGTCTCTCCTACGCTGTAACACTCTCCAAATACTTCTCTTCCAAATACTATAACACCACATTTCGAATGCTTGTAATCTACGCTTCTCTTCCTTTCCTATAGTCCACGCCTCACACCCGTACAGTGCTACACTCCAAACATATACCTTCAGTCATCTTTTTCTAATACCCAAGTCAATATTTGATCTTAAAATCTGTTCCTTTTCTACGAATGCCTTCCTACCCTGTGCTATCCTACACTTTATATCTACCTTGCTTCGATTATCTTTTGTGATTCTACTGCTTAAATAACAAAAATCTGACACTTCTTCGATTCTATTATCTCCTATTGTGATCCTCATTTTTCTACTGCATTCCTTTTTGTCACACCTGCTTCCAATATAGCTATATCGTCCGCGAATCTCAACATATATATTTTCTCTCCCTGTACATTCACACCTACACTATACTCTTCTTTTACTTTGTTTATTGCATGTTCTATATATCGATTAAATAATAACGGTGAGAGTGTACATCCCTGCCGAACTCCCTTCCCTATTTTTGCTACCTCTTCTTCCCCCTCAATTCTAACTAAGGCAGTTTGGTGTTTATATAAATTAAAAATTATTCTCCTATCCTTATAATCTATACCCGTTTCTTTTAAAATTCTAAACATTATGTCCCAATCTACATTATCAAATGCCTTTTCTAAATCTACAAAAGCTATGCAAGTTACCTTTCCTACCCTCTTTCTTTTTTCTACTACCGTTCTTAGTGCTAGAATCGCCTCTTTCGTCCCTCTGTTTTTCCTAAAACCAAACTGATCTTCTCCTAGCCTTTCCTCTACTTTATTTTCTAATCTCCTATAAATAATCTTTAACAATATCTTCGATGCATGTGATAGTAGGCTAATGGTCCTATAGTTCTCACACAAATTAGCTCCTATTTTCTTCGGCATTGTTACTATTCTACTACGCTGAAAATCCTGTGGTACTTCTCCCTTCTCATATATTTTACAAACTAACCTGTATAATCGCTCCTGCATTTTTTCCCCTGCGTGTTTTATTAATTCGGCTGGTATCATATCAATCCCCGCTGCTTTGTTATTCCGTAAATCATTTAATGCTCTATGAAACTCTGACCTAAGTATGCTAGGACCTAAGTCATCCTCATGTATCTGTTCCACACTTTCTAGCTCCTCCATGTCCTGCTTACCTTTATATAAATCTTCAAGATACTCCTTCCATCTTCTAGCTTTTTCCTTATTTTCTGTGAGTTCCTTACCCTGCTTATCACATATAATGTTACCCTTTGGTTTTACTTTAGAAAAATGTGACTTAATTTTCCTGTAGCCCAAATCTACTTTACCTCTTCTCATATCCTCCTCAATATCCTCACAGTTTCCTTTTATCCACTCTTCTTTCGCTAGCTTGCATTTCCTATTAATTAAGTTCCTTAGTTCCTTATATTTTTTCTGTCCTGCTTCTGTGTTTCCAATTTTAATTTTCCTTCTTGCTTCTATCATTTCAACTATTTCTTCCGTGATCCATTCCCTCCTACCTGCCCTTTTCTTTGTGTCTAATACTTCATTTGCTGCTGTAGTTAACCCATTTTTGATTTCCCTCCATTCGCAATCTATGTCGTTCCTAGATGTTCCATTAGCCATGATTTCTACTTTCTGCTTGTACTTTTCACATACATCAGCTAATTTTAACCTATCGACATCTACTCTGACCTGTTTAGACTTCTGTAATTTCTTGAATTTGACCTCTGAGTCCAGGACTACTAAATTATGGTCACTATCAATATCTGCTCCAGGGTAACTTTTACAATTCTTAATCTGGTTCCTAAACCTCTCTTTAACCAGTATGTAATCTATCTGATACCTCCCTATATCTCCTGGCATTTTCCACGTATATATCCTGCGCTTGTGATTCTGAAAAAATATTAATTATTAAAACAATATGAATCAATAATTAACGAAACTGATAAGTAACAACAATTGGTTTGTCAAACCTAAAATAACTAAAAATAAATACAATAAAAATAAATTAAGAAATAGTTCTTATTAAATAAATTAAATAGACAAGATAAAATTGGGCCCGAATCTAAATTCATTAAATTTGATTTAGATTTATGCATGTATATACTTTTATAAGCATTTAACTCGGAATAATTCAAAACACTTTTAAGTAATTTGTGTCAACTAATTTCATTGCGATGAACTGATTTAAAAAAAAAATTAAATTCAAAATTTAATATCATTGACTTGGTATTATTTGGATTTTAATATTATTGATTATTGAGATGGTACAGTGAAAATAAAAAAATATTAAATTCGAAATTTAACAATATTGACTTGTGAGATGGTACAGTGAAATTTTCTGCTAAGTACATATTCAATATTGATTTTTCATGAATATTATAGCACTATATTGATTCTATTAATTTCTGTACATTTTATATTCGATAAGGAACGAAAATACCCGTTTTTAAAACACAACCGAGTAGGTTTTCGTAAGCTCTCAAAGGTTTTTTAACATTATAGTTAGCACGGAAGCTAATTTACAATGTTGTATTTTAATTAGAAATACATCCAATTTTTTTTTACATGTCGGGTGTTAATGGAAGTGATTGGTATAACGGTCCCGTAGTTACATTATCAGTAATGAGTTGTCCCAAACTATAAAGATTTGAAGAAATTTTATCCATAATTTTAAATTTTTATTTAAAAAAATATCCAAATTTATTTCGCAAAAAATCCCGCTACTTCTTATTTATTTAGTTATTTGAAAGGAAAATAAACAGCTGCATATTCACGATAATGCATCCATGAACATTTTTCACAATGTTGATCATTATTATAAGAGAAATATTTAAAAGCGAAAGTAATACCATCTAAAATAATATTATTATATAAATAATTAAACTAGTAAAACAATTAAGATTTACTAAGTCATATTCAAAAGTGTTATAAACTTAGCCAGTAACGATGGCAAACTGTAGGTCACTTTGAGGACATAGTTCGTAGTTCATTTCAATGTACCGTTCACGAACTATAGGTCGTGAACTACTATATCTTTTAAAAAAGAACTAGTTCACGACCTATATAAAATACATGCACATACTGAATATAATCCCTTTTTTTCCCCATATAAAAATATTAAATGGTAAGAAATAAATAAATTGATATATTACAATACTTATTTTGAATTAGGAATGAGGAAGAAAAGACAACAATGTTTATAATTTATACAAAACATATATATAAGGAAATATAATCTTCTGTAGGTACTCACGATTATTTATATGAAGTTCTAAAATACTTATTGGTAGTTACTGATGAAAATGTTTACTACTTTACTAACACTTGAAAATTAAATGTACAAACTATAATAAAATGAACTAGATAGAATCGTTTTGTTTGGCGTTATAATTTATATTTTCTATTCCGAATCTTCTCTGTTCAAACTTCAAAGCTTTGATTTGATATTAAGTGATTGCATTGCACTCAGTGTAAAATAGAAGAACTATAAGATTTAGATGTTTATTTTTGCATGATTGCAAAAATTTGCTATGGCATGAGATATTTAAGAATATTGCGAATATATTAATTATATTATTCCAAATGAAATCTGATACCAACATATAAATTGTGACTCAGCTCGGCAATGCTGCTGTTGCAATATTGCATCGAGTTTCCTATTTCGTTCCGTTCACCCAACACACTTTATCACTAAATAAATGTTAGTACTGTATATGTAATGTATACTATACTGCATCGTTTACGAGTCGTTGTGATTCATGAACAGTTTAGTACACGACGGGTTCAGGACCTAGTACAAGTACATCAATACGTACACCGTGCTCCATTTAGTTCATAGTTCACGAACTAGGTCCTAGTGACCTATAGGTCGTTGCAAAACATCGTCACAGTACGCCCGTCATTTGATTGAACCGTTCAGAGTGAACGGTTCGCGAGTGAACTACACATCGCTATTAGCCAGTGGTATATTAAATATATCTATCTTAGGTAAAACTAAAGTGATGAGGTGTGACAAAAAGGAATGCAGTAGAAAAATGAGGATCACAATAGGAGATAATAGAATCGAAGAAGTGTCAGATTTTTGTTATTTAGGCAGTAGAATCACAAAAGATAATCGAAGCAAGGTAGATATAAAGTGTAGGATAGCACAGGGTAGGAAGGCATTCGTAGAAAAGGAACAGATTTTAAGATCAAATATTGACTTGGGTATTAGAAAAAGATTACTGAAGGTATATGATTGGAGTGTAGCACTGTACGGGTGTGAGGCGTGGACTATAGGAAAGGAAGAGAAGCGTAGATTACAAGCATTCGAAATGTGGTGTTATAGGAGGATGATGAGGATTGGTTGGGAAGATAAAGTAACAAATGAGGCTGTACTAGAGTTAGTAGGGGAAAAGAGAAGTATTTGGAGAGTGTTACAGCGTAGGAGAGACAGATTAGTAGGGCATATTCTTAGGCATGGGGGTATTATGCAATTGATCATAGAAGGTAGAGTGGAGGGAAAGAGAGGGGTAGGTAGGCCTAGATTGGAGTATGTGAGTCAGATAGTTGAAGACGTTGAGATGAATAGCTATAGGGAGATGAAGGGATTAGCTCAGGATAGATCGGCATGACGTGCTGTTTCCAACCAATCTTTAGGATTGCGGACTGTTTAACTAATTGACATATTCATTAAAATTAAATGTACAATAATTATTAATTCTTTGAATTACAGAATTTTGACCCAATGACCAATTTTGACCCTTCGATGCGGAACGTAAAAATTTGGTATACTCCTTCTATCATATGTCGGAATATAAAAATCTACAAGGTTTATTGAATTTGTATCAAATTTATTGTTTACAATTTTATATAAAAAAATTTAATCACCTTTAATTCTCCTGCTTTTTAAATCTGTTAATTTATATCTATTTAGACCTTGATGCGTTTCGCAACGAAATTATTGCGGAAAATTTTCCAATCCATGTGTTTGATAAAGCGTTTTTAGCAAGGAGACCAAATTACAGAACCGTATTCTAGGATCGAACAAATGAACGATTTAAAAAGTATAATAAGTGTATTGTATAATGTGAAACATTTGCACATTGTAAAGATAAATCCTAGTAACCTGTAAGCCTTAGTGCCGATGTAATTTATATGAACGTCAAAACATAGTTTTCTATCAAAATAAATACCGAGAGCGATCACGCACTTCTTGTATTGATTTTAAATTATTGCTATTAATGGTGTAAGAACATGTAGTTGGTGCCAATTTACGTGTGAATGACATAGATGAACATTTATTCAAGTTTAATTGTAATTGATTATCCGAACAAAAAATGTTTGAACCTGTTATAATAATATATGATAAAGTTATAAAGACCCAAAGGTTTTTTGAGTTTTTTATCAGTGGGTATCTAATAATAATAATAATAATGTGCAAAATATAACAAACAATATCTTTTGTTTTATACAATGAAAAATAAATCATTTTTGACCGTTCTTATTACCGAATGAGCCGTATTTGGTTAATTGCCTATATTAAAAATTCTGAGAAATGAGTTGTAGCCATTGCAGAACAAAAATCAAATATTTCTATTCCTGCGATTCAAAGTGGGAAAGGTTTTAAAAAAGTCAGCTCTAAATTTTCACAATATAGCAAACAAACGAGACTTAACACAAATAAGTTCAATGGTATGTAAAAATCTACTTATCAGTAAAATGTAAGTATTATGTACCCTACAAATATTTATTAAATATCGATTATCTATGTAAATTAATATTACCGGTTAATATAAACAATTAAGTCGACGTATAGCGCGGTGTTCATTTTATCAATCATTTGTCATTTTATCCATAATATCAAGTGTTTATTTATAAAAAAATATACTACAAGTCGCGTTCAAAATGACAACATCGATACAATTTCGCATGGTTGTGAATAGATTAGTTCAAATTACTCTTTAAAAATAAAGGGTGTATACGAGTTGGTTCAAATAAACAATATTAGAAAACATACATGTTTAATCAGAAAAATTCTCACTACCGTGTTAAATAATAGTATAGAATATCACCCAAATACCCTAACTTAAAGCATTAAGTAGCTAAATGCGCATTTCGAAGGCTATGCCCTCATCTTCAGTAGCACAAGATACAAACTAAAGAAAATACCTCTGTCACGAATCGTGATTGATATACTATCAAATAAATAAGTCAACATGTGAGAAGCATTTCAAAAACGGCTTATAATATGAGCTAGAAATCTTTTAAAACAATATAAATTAATAATTAACGAAACTGACAAGTAACAACAATAAACGTTGGTTTGTCAAACCTGAAATAACAAAAAATAAATAAAATAAAAATCAAATTAAAAATAGTTCTTATTAAATAAATTAAATAGACAAGATGAAATTGGGCCCGAATCTAAATTCATTAAATTTGATTTATATTTATGCATGTATATACTTTCATAAGTATTTAATTCGGAATAATTTAAAACACTTTAAGGTAATTTAAGTGAACTAATTTGAATAGGATGACCTGAGTTAGTCAAAAATATGCTCGGCTACAGCACTTTTATCTTTTCTAGTTAATCTGAAATCAGTCAGCAATGAAGTTCCATTGCTGACTTAACCTGACCTGACCTGACCTGACAATATATTTTTATATATATACACACACACACAATAAAACAATGCAAACCCCCCTTTTACAGCAGTTTCAACGGCTGGAGTTTATTCTTTTCTATTAATAATCTTAAAAAATTGATACCGTGCCTTTCACCACAATTGAATTTGAAAATACATATACGTATTTCGGTAGCCAAGCTGTCTTCTTCAGTGCAATTCGCTTAGAGTGGCTAGTTGCAAGTGAAGAGAATGGGAATATATTTGGGTGTTTATTTACTCTGCGAGATGCGTAGAGGTATTAATAATTCATTACCAAATGGTGTTGTTTTGTTTCTCGTAGAAAAACATGTCATTAGTGCTAATCCAATAATCTATATATTATATAAATCCGAATTTAAGAAATTCTTTTTATTTTGTAAATGTATATGCTTTCATACAAAGTGTTGTTATGTACTGCCTTAAGAATTTTGATCATTGTCATCTTGCAAAATAGGATGTTCTATTTCGGGAATATTTTGAGCGACAGATGATTTTTCTGGTGTGTTGTGTCTGTAAGTGAACTAGGTGCTTTTTGAATTGCACTTTTAGTTTGTCCAAAGTAAATTTTGTTACACTTGTCTTGGCAAAACTTTGTCTTTGGGATTACCCAAGACGTTTTTTTAGAATATAATCATTTGTAATGTGCTCGTGTCAGTTTCACTGTTTGTAAATTTTTAGTGTTTAGTTTTAATTATTACAAACAACAGTGAAGCAATTTGCTTTGACGCTAGTTCTTTCTTCTTCGATTCGACCTAACTAATTGAAAAACAAATGCTACCCTGCGAATACATAATCATCGCAATCATCATCGAAAGAAAATCGGCTGTATATAGTGCAAGAATATATTATAGTCGACATAAAACGTCATGGAAATTAAATGAAAATAAAATAATATGTGTCATTATTTATGTACTAAGTATTGTACTGGCATAATTTTTAATAATATTATTTTTTAATTATATTTTTGTTCCTATTTTTTAACTGAATACACAATTACTATTTAGCATGTGTATTTTCATTATAATAAAATATTCCTTTATCCAAAAAGAAGAAGAAACAATTGCAAATAAATCAAGTTTATACCAAAATTGCGATATATTTCAAATTTGATCGCGTATTATTTACGATTAACAAAATGTCTTTCAGACAAATAAATTAACGTACATTATTTAAGTAAATTTACTTCTATATAATATATATTCGTTAAAAAAATCCAAAAAAAGGATTTCTTTATACATACTCACATAGATATTAATTAATGCAAATAGAACAATATTATTTATTAATTGGAAATAAATTTTTGATTTTTCTTTCGTGTAGCTATTAAATGCTTTTAGTTATGGTATTTGGGTGATATTCATATAATTATTTAAAGACATTGTAGCAAGTTTGCAGTTAATTAAATTGTATATAAAATCACCAACATTGTAAAAAACACGTGCATTCTAGAGTCAAGCATACCTTTATTTGTTTTAAATGCAATGAAACAAATAATACAAACAAAATAAATGAAACAAACCAGCAATTTTGCAAAAATGTATTGATTTATAATAATTGATCATCATAATACACATAAGACATCAAAACAGGCAACAGCTAAGTATTATAAAAAGCTACGTCAATTTATAATTAATAACGATTTCGTGCTTTTTCATGGATTCATTTTTTTGGGAAGTACGTTCTTATAATAATTAATATATTTTCGGAAATTAACATAACTGCCTAAAGACATGTCCAATTATTATTTATTCATAGTTGTTACCATTCACATCCTTCTTTCACACATTAATTAACAGAAACTACCGTAAGCCTTCTTTATTTGCCTTATAAAATAAAATAAAAAATTATCCAGATATTATACAGACTACGCTAATTATTAGAGTATTTTAATTAGGTACTATAAAATTATTAAACTACAAATAAAATCGAAAATATTTTAAATCAGAATAAATATTATGATGAAGAGAAACTTTTATTCTGAATGATCAGTTTTCTATATTCAATATTCGTGATATTAAAATATGAAAAGCAATTAAATTGCACATAGATAATGCACAGAAAACGCACCTTCTGGTCTGCTCGTGTTACTACAAAGCTCTTTTACAATTCCAGTATGCCGGTTGGCCGGTTCTTGTCTTCTGTCAGTCGGTCTAAAAGGTTCATTATTCATGGGATACATGATTTGTTTGTAAAGCATTTGCGCCGACTGCAAAATGTGTTTTCATTTCATTTCTTAAGAAAATAATACAATGTCCAAAGAATGAAGGGACTACGTAACTAAATACATACTACTTGCTACTCATTCGTTTAATTTTCAATTTGACAAGTTCATCGTCAGCCTTTTTAATTCAAAATGTCAATACTAAAGTAAATAGATAGAAATATAGCAGAATTGATTATTTAATACAAAAATTAATTCCTGTATTGAAATTATTAATATTGTCTTGAACGTTCCATTAATATTAAAAAAAAAATTCATTACATATTTTATACAGAGCTACATGTATGTTGGACATTTAACATTTAAAATAGAAGTGGATTTAAGAACGAATATTATACAAAATACAATTTATCTTTCGTACCAGACTTGGAAAAAGAGCAGACTAATAAATGGACACTTCAAGAAGCTCAATTAATCTAGATAATGATTCATGAGCTTTTTACTGAAGAGAACTTTCCTTATAAATTACATTCGGCATAGTACAAGCATAACGACCTTCAATTACTATAACAATATTTCATTTTAAATCTTCTTCTATTAATTTAATTTAATTTTAGATCAACTAAAAAATTGGCAAGACTATTAGAGGTGCTTTAAAATTATATATGTTCAAAATCCAAGGTCTAAAATCCTGTCTATAACTTTGTACTAAACTACTAAAAAACTACTAAATTTCTGATATCCCTTGGTCCTTTAAACTATCGTGATATATTATTTACAGTTAAAGAAAAATAGCTATTTTAGCATATATTTATTATATTATTAAATAATAGTTTCGGTAATTTTCTAAGAAATCCCAAAGATTTAATTGATTTGAATAAAAAATCTGGTATTTATTAACAATCTTGTTCTAGTTATCCAAAGGTCAAAATATAGGCTTATTAAAACAATATTTAAGGAACATTTATCTCATTTCAGATTGAATAAAAAAGATAAAAGTGCTGTAGCCGAGCATATTTTGACTCACCGGTCATTCTATTGAAATTAGTGCCCTTAAATTGCTCAAATGTGTTTTGAATTATTCAGAGTTGAATGCAATAAAATTGAGTAGAAAAATAATAAGTATATACATTCATAAATTAAAATCAGATTTAGGCCCAATTTCATCTCGTCATTTGAGAATATTCTCTACTGTTCAACAATTTATAAGTCTTATTATAATACACAACAGAAATTGAAAAATACTTTACGTTCAATTATATAGCAATCGCGGTTAGTGACACATATTTTATTTAGTTTGCTTTTGTGCAACTGAAGAAGAGGGTAGAGCCTTCGAAATGCGTATATGTCTATTAACTGTTACGGTATTTAGGTAATCTAACTGTTCTCTACTTTCTATTTCCTCCATTCCTTGTCCACTTCAGTAAAAATCTTCGAGATACTCCTTGCATCTTCTAGCTTTTCCCTTACTTTTTCTGGAGCTTGATAACTTGCTTATCTTTATTTTGATTATCAAATATAACGTTAAGGCAAGAAAATATAGAGTATAGGGGTTATTGCCAACAATATTTTTATTATGCAGTTGTGAATAATTTGTAAGAAATTATTACAAGTATATACACAACCCTAGAACTCTAGATTAGAAAACTATAAGTGGGGAAGGTGTTAAAATAAGCTGTTATAAAATAAGTAGTGTTACTCAAGATATTTTGCAATGTATAATGTTTAGAAACAAATTTGAACCGTATGCTCTTTTGTGTGTCTCTGAAAAACGTAATGATCGGCCCCGTGACGAGAAGATTGTGTGACCATGTTTATTTGGTTTCTTGATAGATAGTTTTTGATGTTGGCTAATGACTCATAGTCAAAGCCAGGTGTGTATGAATAATTGAAATGAAAGGAATGAATGAACCGTACGATTCTTAACGAAAGCTTTTAAAATATCAAAGATATTGTATAATTAATTGACTATATATAGTGGATGCCACAGGCCAACACCGCAAATATCGCATATTTACCTTTAGTGCCTTTGGGGCAGCGGTGTATTTTGCACATGCCGCTGAGACCGTGGCCCATGGGCGAGTACGCAGCGCCCGCACCGCCGCTGCCGCCAGTGTCTACCGCCGAGGCTGACGTCGAGGAGCCGCGCCGCGACGGACACAGAGCGCCCACATCGCGCCACCACTGTTTCAGTGCCCCCGTCACACCACTACCGTCGCCCACACCTTTAGCCTTAACCTTAACCTTAAGCCGGTGGCAATAGCGGCACCGGCCTGTCACTAGTTCGGGCTTATGTTGTTGTTGCTTATGTTGTTGAAGATGCAGATTGTTATGCAGATGATTGTTGTTATTGTTATTGGGTCCGAGGGCGCTGTACGTGGCGATCTTGGCGCCCAGCTTATGATGCGTGTTGCAGCAATACTGGTGGCTATCGCTGTTGCGCCGTCGTCTCTTATTGCGTACGTCCAGGGTGCCGCTGTAACGTACTCTAGCGTTACCCCAATCGTCTAGGGGCGCCACTCTTCTAACCGAAATAAAATGTTTTCGAGCCGTTTTTATTGTTTAATCGTAATATCGACGGGACGATTATAGCGATTTCTTCTTGATTTAAATGGCTCCTAATTCGTATTTTAAAACGATCCGACTGGCTGAACTCTTTGTGCGCTGTTCCTTCGGATGATTTTCATTTTTCAGACAGAGTAAACTGTGTCTCATTGCTAACTCGCCCCAAAATGTCTATTATCTAAAAAGAACATCTTCTTAATTAGGACAGTTTCACATGGCCTGGCAGAACTCGTCTTGATATGGTCTGTGCGAGCACGGAATAAGCAATTATACTATGGCTGTTCTATTGATATTAGCATAAATGCTTTGCAATTAAATAACTGGCGCCAATAGTATTGTAGCATTTTTTATTGTGTCAATGACAAATCTAACATGTCTAACAGTTTTCCGTTTTAATTAGTATATACCGCACTTGTATAAAAAACACTCGACGGAAAAACGTATTTAGTCTGGCTGTACATACAGAAGCTACTATTATTCAGTTAATTTACCATATATAATGTGAATAAATTATGGCATAGTATGATTACTTCATATCACGCGAAAACAATATTTACTGATAGCAAAAGTAGTTTTACTTATTTTTCACACCATTTATATTCGACTGATCGTTCGCAAAATGTGACTACAGTAGATTATATTTTACCCCTGCGTTTTAACTATATAACTGTTCTCAAACAATCTCCATTGTAAAACGATAATTCTTCTATTAGTCGTAACGGTTACTTAAAATCTTATTTCAAAACTTGTTAACAAGAAAAGACCGCACGATCAATATTAGCACTTACTTCGATCTTCGATTAGTAGCTACTAATTTAGTTAATTTTATCATATATACATTGTAGCTTAAAAGTGGCGGTTTCTTTCGAGGCCGCACGGCCGCGCGTCCCTCCCTGAACATTGAGAGCGCATCACCGTAGATATATAATTGTATTGTGATATTTTAACTCGGCATTATTTTTCCTAAAAGATAAAGCTTGCGTTGCGATAGCACTCAACACAACACGGTGTAGCGGCGAGCAAGATGAGTTACGTGCATATGCACTCCTCCTATCTGTTGCAAGCGGTAGAGAGTGAGGAGCGACCGTATGCAGTATATCTGTTTCTTTGGTTCGTATATCGTAACAAACTAGCAACCCGATTTGCTATGGTAACGTGACGTCACACTGCTTCTACAGCTAAGAATATATCGTTGTTTTAATCGCAATTCTTTAGCGTCCCAACAGAGAAGCCTAGTGTAGTATACAGGAAAATGGATATAGAATAGCCAGATAAGACAGTTGCATTGTTCTATGTAGTTAACGTATGTACGATTTTGCCACGTGTTTCTCCAAGAATATATTTAATAGAAATAATTTAATAAAAATGAATAATGTTAGTTCTTTATTGAAAATAGAGTTTTGTAGACTTTCTGTTGTGGACAAATTAAAAATTAAAGAATTAGGTAGGCCGTTGCCTGATTTAAATTTATCGCAAAGTTGTGCAAGGAGTGCTCAAAACCGGACATTTACGCGGCGTTTTACAAGAGACATTTACCAAAAAATTTATAACACAGATTCTCATATCGTGGCCTTCTACAAGCCGCTGAGTTATTTAACACGAAATCGATGCCAACATTTTCTAAACAATTTCCAGTGGACCTTTTAGAAACCGTGTGTCATGCATATCCATTTTTGAATAAAACCAGATTAAAAGCAGAATTAGAAGTCATTTAATCGCGTCCGGATTTTTATCAAATAATTGGAGCCACAAATTTTCTTTCGTTATTGCTACAAAATAAGCTCAGTGAAACTTTCCCGGAAACTATAAAAATACTAATGATCGTTTAAACGCGTTGGCGATGATGTGTAATAATAAAAATGTGGTGCGAGATATTTACAATTTTAACGAAAACGTTTTGGAAAAGTTTATATCAATGAAAGATAGAAGAGTGGAATTCACTTTCAAGAAATGATTGAATTTAATCATTTTGCATCCATTTTAGGTAAGATTTCTCACTATTATGTTACTTTTTAAGAAATGCCCCCCCCCCCCCCAGATTGAAATGGCACGAGCCGCCACTGCATACATTATTATCGGTTCCCATTTAACATGTTGAAAATTAATAGAAAAAATGAACTATTTAGGTTATTTAAGTTAAGCATTAAAAATAGCAATGCGTGCGATGCCTATGGATTTAATGCCAATATTATAAAATGTGTAAAAAACATATTAATAGCACAAAACTTTTTAATATTTGTATTAATAAATGTACATATCCAGATGTACTAAAACTAGCGTGTGTTTTGCCTATACATAAAAATGGAGATTTAAATCCTCTAAGGCCAATTTCATTGCTACCAATTTTATCAAAAATACTTGTGAAGCTTTTATGCAAGCAAATATCACATTACTTTAGTACTAATAAATTCTGTGATAGTAATTAGTACGGCTTTAGAGCAGGAAAAAGCAGATCAAGAGCAATTTTAGTTTTATGCTCCAATATCGCGGATAGCTTCAATGAAAAAGATTACTGTGCTTCTACCTTTATTGATTCGTCTAAAGCATTTGACTGCCTGAATCCTAATATTTTAATTAAAAAATTAACTTTTCAAATAATAGCTGCTCATTTATAAAATCTTATTTGTCAAATCGTAAGCAATTTGTTCAACATATAGGCTACAAATCGAGTAAGGTAAATGTATATCATGGTTTACCTCAAGGGTCAGTTCTGACACCACTTTTATTTTTATTTTTCATTAATGGTATGCCTCAGAGTATCGACTCATCTACTTTCCTATTCGCTGACGATACGACTTTGTCCAATAGAAATAATATACTTACTGATGTGTTAAACCATAACAAAAATGCTTATGCTCAAGCACCGTGTTGGTTGCAGGCAAACAAACTAAGTTTAAATGTAGAGAAAACTGAGACCATGTGATTTTGTAAATTCGAGTGTTAGTGTTAAGTTTCTAGGTATATATTTGGATCATTTAAGTGGAATCATCATGTAGATTTTATAGATCGTAAATTGGGCAAAATATATATTTATTAAAAGCTAACAAATTGTGTCGACTGTCTTAAATGCCTATTATGCTGTTATTCAGACGCATTTAAATTATACTATATTGGCTTGGGGTCACTCTTCAGCAAGCCAGCGACTTTTCGCATTACAAAGACGAGTTATCAGTAAACTTAAATATAGGATGACAGTAAAGATGCTTTTAGGGAAAAGAAATTAATTACATTACCTTGTCTGGACATATTCGCCTGTTTACTTTATGTAAAAAATGATGTGCAATATTTAGACAAGAGAAGTGACTATCATGAATATGACACTAGATATAAGAATAATTTGCAGATTGACTTTACCAGAGTTAAGGCTGCTAGATTAAGCTAGATTAACTTTTATGGCAAGCAATTCTATAATAATCTTCCTATAATGATTCGTAATTTGAATTATAATAATTTTAAGACCAAAGGGAGTTCGGCAGGGATGTACACTCTCACCGTTATTATTTAATCTATATATAGAAGATGCAATAAACAAAGTAAAAGAAGAGTATAGTGTAGGTGTGAATGTACAGGGAGAGAAAATATATATGTTGAGATTCGCCGACGATATAGCTATATTGGAAGAAAGTGAAAAGAATTTAGAAAGGGTATTGAATGGTATGCAGGCAGTATTGACTAGGGATTTTAACATGAAAATAAATATAGGTAAAACTAAAGTGATGAGGTGTGACAAAAAGGAATGCAGTAGAAAAATGAGGATCTCAATAGGAGATAATAGAATCGAAGAAGTGTCAGATTTTTGTTATTTAGGCAGTAGAATCACAAAAGATAATCGAAGCAAGGTAGATATAAAGTGTAGGATAGCACAGGGTAGGAAGGCATTCGTAGAAAAGGAACAGATTTTAAGATCAAATATTGACTTGGGTATTAGAAAAAGATTACTGAAGGTATATGTTTGGAGTGTAGCACTGTACGGGTGTGAGGCGTGGACTATAGGAAAGGAAGAGAAGCGTAGATTACAAGCATCCGAAATGTGGTGTTATAGGAGGATGATGAGGATTGGTTGGGAAGATAAAGTAACAAATGAAGCTGTACTAGAGTTACTAGGGGAGAAGAGAAGTATCTGGAGAGTGTTACAGCGTAGGAGAGACAGATTAGTAGGGCATATTCTTAGGCATGGGGGGATTATGCAATTGATCATAGAAGGTAGAGTGGAGGGAAAGAGAGGGGTAGGCCTAGATTGGAGTATGTGAGTCAGATAGTTGAAGACGTTGAGATGAATAGCTATAGGGAGATGAAGGGATTAGCTCAGGTTAGATCGGCATGGCGTGCTGTTTCCAACCAATCTTTAGGATTGCAGACTCTTTAACTAAGACCAAAGTGAGACTATTACTCGTCGAAAATTGTTTTTATTCGTTTAAGGAATTCATTGATTTAAAATTTTAAATTGTACTACTTATTTATAACTAAATGTAATTTTTTTCATATATATGTTAGTTGTGTATAATGTTTACCAGTGCTAAGAGAATTTCCGAGAATTGTACTTCTAGGTTCGTTTTCTTTTCTTTTTGTTTTCTATTGTTTTACCATTGTTTATTTATAAATCATACAGTGCTGTACTTATTCATTTGACGTGTGTAAATCCTAGCAGATATCACCAATAAATAAATAAATAAACAAATAAATAGATAAATAAATAAAAAGCGATATTAATAATACGCACAGAGATGTCTATCGTGATCTAATGATAAGATTAATATTTTCAAAATCAAGTATAGCACCGTATCATAGATTTTATCAAATATTGTGGTCAAATATTGTTATAAATATTTTTTTTTGATTTAGCAATGTTATTTATACTACAACACGGAATGAGGACATTTTTTTTTTGTTCTTCAAGTTTTTCAATCTCTTTTGGCTTCAATGTTTGTACCTTGATGTGATAATATCAACAAATTAACGAATTAAATAATAATATTTGTTTGTATTAAATTATTATTAGTTAAAGCATAAAAAAGCAGCCGTTAATGCGTGATAAGGTTTGATTCTGAAGACGAGTGATGTTAGAATTAAAACTTGATTTCAGGGGCAAAGTGTTGCCGGAAATCGTCGCTGAAGTTGTGAGTTCGAATACCACTGCCGAAGGCATATATTCGGAAAAGAGAAATCCATTCTGGACCACGCATGGTATGTATTGTCTATAGATATAAATTTAAAAGAGAAATAAGTTTAATTTACCATGAATAACTGGTAAGCAGTTGAATGGGAAACCCAATAAGAATGTCTAAAAGAACATTATTTCTGAAATGCCCTGAAAATGATCTAAAACTAGTTTTGAGATTTGTGCAGTCTTAAATGATTAATACTAGTTAGGTTATTTTGAAAAATCAATGCAAAACAGGAATAAATTTGTTGCATTGTATGTATCATCATGCCACCGTGAAAAAGCCAATTGAAAATTCAATTTCACAGCAATACTCATCGGTTCCAAAAAAAACAGAATTTAGAGGAATACAGATTAGTTATAGATTACAAAGAAGATTAAGGTGCAATATAGAATTTTATTCTGATCGGTGACATTTTTAGAAAATTTTCAGAAAATGTATAAAACATCACTCAAAAACCGTAACACAAAGCTATGCCCCCATCTGCAGTGGAACAATAATAAAACAAATTTTCATGCGCAGTTTCATGCGACATCTATCGTAATTGTTAGAAACTATGAAAATGAATTACAGATAACTATAATCAACTGCGCAAGCGCATAACAAAATTCAGCGGTTATCAAACTAAACTAACCATATAAGAAAAGTTATTTGTTAATTAAATTGAATAAACTGGATGATATCGAGCCTGAATCTAAATACATTCAATTAGACTTTAAACTATACTCTCATAAGCATTCAATTCGGAATAATTCAAAACGCATTTAAGCAAACTACTTTCAATATAGGATGACCTGAGTAAGTCAAAAATATGCTCGGCTACAGCACTTTTATGCTTTCTATTTAATCTAAAATGCGCTAAATGTTCCTCAAATCTAACTTCTACGAGTCGGTGTGTTTGACCTATATATATATACACCTTAGGACAACTAGAACAAGAGATTTTATAAATACAAGATTTTTTCTTTATATTTAGTAAATCTTTGGGATTCCCCAGAAAAATCGCAAGACCATTAGAAATATTAAACGATATTTTGCTGAAGATGGGGGCATAGCTTCTGAAATGCGCATTTAGTTAATAAATGCGTTGTGTTAATAAATATTCAGAAACATTATGAAGATTTGTTTGTTATTTTTAATAAACTAAGTGTGTAAACACCGTGTGTGCAAAACAAGTGCCAAACTAATGGTAAAACCCTTTACCCATATAAACGTAAAATTTCCGCTTTGGAAATTCGATGCCCAAAAGCTTAAAAGTAGTTTTGAGCGTGTCCACAAATATTGCAGAAATTCTGTGATGTTAGCTTTTATAATGCACATCCAGTATATGTAAACACAACTATCCAATAAACATAAAATATCGAGAAAAATATAGGAAATGTACGTAACTACGGTGTAAAATGCTTGCATGCATGCATTAAAGTATTATATGAAATTATAAGATAAAATGTAAAATTTATGCGCATTCATTTTTTCCCATTTGCCAATGAAGTTGTTAAACGGAGAATAGGAAATTTTGGCGAAAAAATCATTCGCCGAGAATCTATAAGGAATAAACAAGAATGTTGTTTTCGAAATATGAGATGTTTGTTTTGTATTGTTGGAATATAAAAAAAAATGGGCACATATTAAATTAGAAATGCTAATATACGATTGCGATGTTGATCTTTCACCCAGGCATAAGTTATGGTTACGAACGAAAAGTTATAAACACGGTATATTCCACATTGAACAAATAAAGAATTACAAAAACGAAACCAAATTAAAGATACATATTTGCAATTTATAAATTTAAAAAAGTAATTAATTCCCTCGATAATATCTACAGATATAAAGATATAGATAATATCTACAATAAGAACAGATAGAAAATATAGTGTTTATTAAAATTATAAATAGTTTTGTTACGCCAGTGAGCTATATACACATGTATTATTCCAGAAAAAAAATTATGAATATTAAGTGGAGAATCTGACCTTGTTTAGGATAGGTTAGTAACAAGGCAATTAAAAACTAATGACTAAACAATAATTTACATATAGCCATAAATCGTCTGCATTTACATATGAATGCGTAACGAAAGCGATTTTCCTGTCAAAAATATAATTAAGGGTATTTTACTAATAAATGTAATAAATATAATATAATCCTACCTTGATAATTTCAACAATAATCTCTTTAAATATGACTTTATATGGATACTGACCAGTGGGTGTATACATATTCCTATAATTTTCAGGTTTGTAGAGTTAATGCTGGTCAAATTCCTACAAATAAACGTGTAAATTCCTATAAGGTTCGGTCTCGAAGAAAATAAGCTCCTTACTCCCTCGTTACTGATATTCAAAAGAAATATTTCCAATTGAAATCAAACATTGAAGAAGAAGACATAGATATAGGTTCCCATATATTTAACGATCGTGACAATTACCCAATTAACAATGACCCAGATGACTCAGTTGGTGAAAGTACAGAAATTCAGAATGCAGAAGCCTGCATTTTATTGCATGATCACCCCGAGGAAACAAAGTTACATGTGCAAGAAATAAGTGCTTCGTGCAAGAGGAAGGCGATGGACAACAGGCGTTTGTAGGAATTTGACCATACACATTTTCGGTTTCTTCTACCTGACCCCATATTTATAGGAATATACCATCCTCGTGACCAGTTAATATAGTAATTTTCTAGAGAGTACAATATTCTTTCTTTCAGATTTTAGATTTTTCTTTATATTTCGATCCAATTAACTATTAACTAGTTAATAATATCAAATAAAGCAAATTTTGAAGATTTCAACATTAATATATAGATGTACTAACATTAACAATTAATTTCGACAATTCACTTAGGATATTCAAGCAATAGTAGTAAAAATATTAAAAACAAATTAAAATCTTTAAGAATTATAAAAGATTAAAAAATGATATAAATCAAGATTTTCAAAAATCTGAGAAAAAAAAATCGTAAGAATATAATCCAGTTCTAAATTTATTGCACCGGTCAATCTTACCTATATCAAATATTTCTTACTACTTCTCTTCTCCTCTACTAATTCTAGTACGGCTTCATTTGTTACTTTATCTCGCCAGCCAATCCTCCTGTAGCACCACATTTCGAATGCTTCTATTCTACATGTCCCTTCCTTTATTATAGTCCACACCTCACACCCGTACAATGCTACACTCTACACATATGCCTTCAGTAAACCTTTTTCTAATACCCAAGTCAATATTTGATCTGAAAATCTGCTCCTTCATTACGAATGTTAGTTAGGACGAGAATTATGCTTTACTAATCCTTCCTACCCTGTGCCATTCTACATTTTATGTCTACCTTACTTCGGTTATCCTTTGTAATTCTACTTCCTAAATAAGAAAAGTCGTCTTAGAATAGAAGAAAAGAAAATTTCCTCAATTCTTTCTAAAAATCTCTCTAGTTATTACTTCCTGCATACCATTTAATACATGTATATCGTTGTCAAACCTCAACATATATATTTCCTCTAACTGAATTTTCACACATATACTATACTTACATATACTTACTTACTAAATATCTTACTCGTCTTGTAAATATCGCTATGTTGTTGCACCAAAGATAGCTAATTTATGTACCAAACTACAGCTCGTTTTATTTAAATTGGCGGAGAATGACAGAAGTATACGCATCATAAATCAAAACCGGCATAATGGCTTGACCAATACAGTACAGAGCAGTGCTATTCTAAACAGTATGGTATCAGTCGTGTAGCACATTGAATATTCCAATGCGGTACATTTTTTTTTTGCAAATTCGTGAAAAGTATCACTAATATTATTTAAAAATGATATGAAGTCAAATATGGCGCCTATTTATCACTTAATAAATTTTGAAAATAAATTCGAAATAAAATCACTTAAACTTCATCTGACATTTTATATATTTATTTCCCACTTATTGAAAATATTGTTCAATGTTCGTATTTTTATTAACGATGGAATATTTAGATAATTATGAGGATTAGTATTAACTAGAGATAAGAGATATAAAAAATTAATTCATTAGAAAATACAATCAATTGAATAATATAAAAAAAGAAACAAAGTAAAATTAAAACTATATACACAAATATTTTAATTTGGGTTGACTTTGAGCTGGGCATAGAATATTATTTCGATTTTGAACAAAACTATAACTTTTATTTCAATAAATATAATTCTACCAAAACACGCTACGCTTCTGTCTTCTCCAAAGAATAAGTAGGTGTGTCTAGTGCAGAAGGTGTGCGTCCTAAGAAATGCAATGTTGACAAATCACCACGCACAGTTATAACCATTTTATGCAATTAGAATGAATTCTTTGAAATTAATACAAAATGCAGAAAAGTTATACTAGAATATAAGAAATGTTGATAAATACTTATTATAGTATCATATTTATGTCATAATTAATTTGTACGATAGCTATAAAATAGTGACAAATTTAAATTATTAGACCTAGAGTATTTTTTGTTGTCTGGCACCACTGGTACTGTATAACCCTGATAAGTACAACCCTATGCGCAGACGACTACCAAAATTCTCTGCCAATTAAAAAAAAAAGAGCTGTACGTCCTCAGCGGTAAAATAAACTTATGTTTGCAAGATGCAATTATTTATCGAACTACAGAGAGAAAAATAATAAAAATTGAAGTTACGGAAAAGTAGAGGCAAATCCGTGTTTTAATTTATGTAATAATTTAAGATTTTTGGATTTAAAAATCTTTGCATATTTATATGTGGAATATAATGTCTTAGTGATATACTAACTTTCATTTACCTAATGAAAGTGAATAGTTTGGGAATGTATGTAAATATATCATCAACATTGCTACCATACTTAAAAGGCAAACTTTTTTTAACGATGAACCTATAAACTTTATCTAAAACTTTTGAATATTCACAATAGATATGGCGAACTTATTGCCATATTTTTAATATGTACTTAAATTACAGAAGTCTAAACAGGTCAGAGTAGATGTCGATAGGTTAAAATTAGCTGATGTATGTGAAAAGTACAAGCAGAAAGTAGAAATCATGGCTAATGGAACATCTAGGAACGACATAGATTGCGAATGGAGGGAAATCAGAAATGGGTTAACTACAGCAGCAAATGAAGTATTAGGCACAAAGAAAAGGGCAGGTAGGAGGGAATGGATCACGGAAGAAATAGTTGAAATGATAGAAGCAAGAAGGAAAATTAAAATTGGAAACACAGAAGCAGGACAGAAAAAATATAAGGAACTAAGGAACTTAATTAATAGGAAATGCAAGCTAGCGAAAGAAGAGTGGATAAAAGGAAATTGTGAGGATATTGAGGAGGATATGAGAAGAGGTAAAGTAGATTTGGGCTACAGGAAAATTAAGTCACATTTTTCTAAAGTAAAACCAAAGGGTAACATTATATGTGATAAGCAGGGTAAGGAACTCACAGAAAATAAGGAAAAAGCTAGAAGATGGAAGGAGTATCTTGAAGATTTATATAAAGGTAGGCAGGACATGGAGGAGCTAGAAAATGTGGAACAGATAGATGAGGATGACTTAGGTCCTAGCATACTTAGGTCAGAGTTTCATAGAGCATTAAATGATTTACGGAATAACAAAGCAGCGGGGATTGATATGATACCAGCCGAATTAATAAAACACGCAGGGGAAAAAATGCAGGAGCGATTATACAGGTTAGTTTGTAAAATATATGAGAAGGGAGAAGTACCACAGGATTTTCAGCGTAGTAGAATAGTAACAATGCCGAAGAAAATAGGAGCTAATTTGTGTGAGAACTATAGGACCATTAGCCTACTATCACATGCATCGAAGATATTGTTAAAGATTATTTATAGGAGATTAGAAAATAAAGTAGAGGAAAGGCTAGGAGAAGATCAGTTTGGTTTTAGGAAAAACAGAGGGACGAGAGAGGCGATTCTAGCACTAAGAACGGTAGTAGAAAAAAGAAAGAGGGTAGGAAAGGTAACTTGCATAGCTTTTGTAGACTTAGAAAAGGCATTTGACAATGTAGATTGGGACATAATGTTTAGAATTTTAAAAGAAACGGGTATAGATTATAAGGATAGGAGAATAATTTTTAATTTATATAAACACCAAACTGCCTTAGTTAGAATTGAGGGGGAAGAAGAGGTAGCAAAAATAGGGAAGGGAGTTCGGCAGGGATGTACACTTTCACCGTTATTATTTAATCTATATATAGAAGATGCAATAAACAAAGTAAAAGAAGAGTATAGTGTAGGTGTGAATGTACAGGGAGAGAAAATATATATGCTGAGATTCGCCGACGATATAGCTATATTGGAAGAAAGCGAAAAGAATTTAGAAAGGGTATTGAATGGTATGCAGGCAGTATTGACTAGGGATTTTAACATGAAAATAAATATAGGTAAAACTAAAGTGATGAGGTGTGACAAAAAGGAATGCAGTAGAAAAATGAGGATCACAATAGGAGATAATAGAATCGAAGAAGTGTCAGATTTTTGTTATTTAGGCAGTAGAATCACAAAAGATAATCGAAGCAAGGTAGATATAAAGTGTAGGATAGCACAGGGTAGGAAGGCATTCGAAGAAAAAGAACAGATTTTAAGATCAAATATTGACTTGGGTATTAGAAAAAGATTACTGAAGGTATATGTTTGGAGTGTAGCACTGTACGGGTGTGAGGCGTGGACTATAGGAAAGGAAGAGAAGCGTAGATTAGAAGCACTTGAAATGTGGTGTTATAGGAGGATGATGAGGATTGGTTGGGAAGATAAAGTAACAAATGAAGCTGTACTAGAGTTAGTAGGGGAGAAGAGAAGTATTTGGAGAGTGTTACAGCGTAGGAGAGACAGATTAGTAGGGCATATTCTTAGGCATGGGGGGATTATGCAATTGATCATAGAAGGTAGAGTGGAGGGAAAGAGAGGGGTAGGTAGGCCTAGATTGGAGTATGTGAGTCAGATAGTTGAAGACGTTGAGATGAATAGCTATAGGGAGATGAAGGGATTAGCTCAGGATAGATCGGCATGGCGTGCTGTTTCCAACCAATCTTTAGGATTGCGGACTCTTTAACTAACTTAAATTTAGACTAAACAGCAGCAAGTATTGTAGTGATTTCATATTTTTTGTGCATCTAGCTTTCCAATTGCGAGGTTTATTTTCATTCGTTTGCTAGAATGCTGCCTCCATTGTTATGTAGGAAATGCAACAACAGAAATTACACAATTAATATTTGCAGTAACAAAGCATCATTGACCCGCCACAACGGCCAATAAATTATATTTGGCGTTCAATTTAGCTCCAAGTGCCGTACTTGGGAAAAAATACTTCTATATAATAGGATACACAATAGATCGTAAACATTATGTCCATATTATTATAAGTACCGGCGAAAATAATTCCAACGGTTACGTCGTTGCTCGTAATAACAACAATGCTTGTCCAAATTATGACAATTACCTTCGCCGTAGTCTACGATCCTATTGTAAACTACGTAGATTATATAATATGGTTTTGGACTCTTTTCTTTATAGCCGCTACATTTTAATTGAAAAACAATTGCATCAAGATATCGTGAAAGTACGGTAGAAAATTACAGTTCACTGAGAAATACAAAAATAGGGGCACGTCAACATTTCATATAGTAAAACCTGGTTAGCAATCTAATATATTAAATTTGTGATTGTTATGAATTTTTTGGTTCCGTGTTTTTTATATCTATTACAATTATTCCTCTATCGAACTTTCCATTATTATTATTTTTTTTATAGCCAATAGTGGAACAGAACGGAATTTAAAAATATTTTTAAATGACAAATATTTTTTAAATTTACAAGAATTAAAAAAATGGTTTAACTAAAAAGTGTTTGTTCATTCAAATTCAAATTTTTATCCAATATTATTCTTTTTCCCCAAAACATTAAAAGCAATAATTTCAAGTGGTGTTAATATATAGCTCCAGGAGGTCGATGGAACGTTTGATAGATCAAATACTTATTCAAGAATCCATTTAGAAATTTTTAGAATTTTTTTAATAAATAATGCTACGTGCGAATTTCCACAGGCATAGTTATTTTATATACTATATAGTTGATGAAAGGATATAATTCTTGAATTTTCAATAATTAAAAACGTATATTTTTAAATAGTAGAATTGATATTACCTTAAAAAAATCTTAGTATAGAATATCACCCAAAAACCGTAACTTAAGTTACAGTAATTAGTTAGTTAAAGAGTCCGCAATCCTAAAGATTGGTTGGAAACAGCACGCCATGCCGATCTATCCTGAGCTAATCCCTTCATCTCCCTATAGCTATTCATCTCAACGTCTTCAACTATCTAACTCACATACTCCAATTTAGGCCTACCTATCCCTCTCTTTCCTTCCACTCTACCTTCTATGATCAATTGCATAATCCCCCCATGCCTAAGGATATGCCCTACTAATCTGTCTCTCCTACGCTGTAACACTCTCCAAATACTTCTCTTCTCCCCTACTAACTCTAGTACATCTTCATTTGTTACTTTATCTTCCCAACCAATCCTCATCATCCTCCTATAACACCACATTTCGAATGCTTGTAATCTACGCTTCTCTTCCTTTCCTAGTCCACGCCTCACACCCGTACAGTGCTACACTCCAAACATATACCTTCAGTAATCTTTTTCTAATACCCAAGTCAATATTTGATCTTAAAATCTGTTCCTTTTCTACGAATGCCTTCCTACCCTGTGCTATCCTACACTTTATATCTACCTTGCTTCGATTATCTTTTGTGATTCTACTGCCTAAATAACAAAAATCTGACACTTCTTCGATTCTATTATCTCCTATTGAGATCCTCATTTTTCTACTGCATTCCTTTTTGTCACACCTCATCACTTTAGTTTTACCTATATTTATTTTCATGTTAAAATCCCTAGTCAATACTGCCTGCATACCATTCAATACCCTTTCTAAATTCTTTTCGCTTTCTTCCAATATAGCTATATCGTCGGCGAATCTCAACATATATATTTTCTCTCCCTGTACATTCACACCTACACTATACTCTTCTTTTACTTTGTTTATTGCATCTTCTATATATAGATTAAATAATAACGGTGAGAGTGTACATCCCTGCCGAACTCCCTTCCCTATTTTTGCTACCTCTTCTTCCCCCTCAATTCTAACTAAGGCAATTTGGTGTTTATATAAATTAAAAATTATTCTCCTATCCTTATAATCTATACCCGTTTCTTTTAAAATTCTAAACATTATGTCCCAATCTACATTATCAAATGCCTTTTCTAAGTCTACAAAAGCTATGCAAGTTACCTTTCCTACCCTATTTCTTTTTTCTACTACCATTCTTAGTGCTAGAATCGCCTCTCTCGTCCCTCTGTTTTTCCTAAAACCAAACTGATCTTCTCCTAGCCTTTCCTCTACTTTATTTTCTAATCTCCTATAAATAATCTTTAACAATATCTTCGATGCATGTGATAGTAGGAAATGCATATGAAATCAAAGTAAGAAAAATATTCGGAACACTATATAGTTAAATACTACTTCAAAATCGAAATTTTGAAATAAAAACCTTTTTTATATGTGTAATTTAGTTATGATACATGCCATATAAAAAATATACACAACTGTCATTCAACATTCTTATAAGCGTATCCTGTATGTAAAGTAAAGTAATTTATTGGTGTTTTCTTTTGTACAAAAGTTACACAAGTCTTACAGTCATACGGAAATATAATATCTATATAACAAAGACAAATATAATAAAAACAAATAATTTCACAATCCAATTCAATACACAGAGACCAACCCATACAAGATTATTCATTAGTATGTATATTCATTAATGGAGTAGTAAGCTTTTTCTAAAAGAAATTGTTTGGTTTTTAATTTAAATTGCTTATAATCTAATTGCTTGATACTGATTGGCAATTTATTGTATAGTAGTGGGGCAAAGTATAGAGTACTACTTCTTGACTTATAAATTCTTGGATACTTTAATCTTATATTATGTCTAGTTTTATAGTTATGAAAATGCTGGTTGCGAGAGTACATGGATAAATTACTTTTAACGAATAAAACACACTGAAAAATAAACAAGCATGGAACGGTTAAAATCTTGCTTTGTTTATACACATGGCGACAATCTGCCCTGTACTTAAGTCCGGATATTATGCGGATGGCTCTTCTCTGAAGGAGAAATACGCGTTTCAGATGAGGTGTACTGCCCCAAATCAGGAGAGCATATGAAATTCTACATTGAATCATCCCATGAAACGCTTTCATACTTGTATAAGGCGATATTACTACGTACAATATTTCTTAGGGCAAATATATTTCTCGTTAGCGATTTTGCCAATGCAAGTACATGAGGTTGCCAACTTAATTTGGGATCTAGTGTAATTCCTAAAATAATCTAGAATCACAAAAGATAATCGAAGCAAGGTAGATATAAAGTGTAGGATAGCACAGGGTAGGAAGGCATTCGTAGAAAAGGAACAGATTTTAAGATCAAATATTGACTTGGGTATTAGAAAAAGATTACTGAAGGTATATGTTTGGAGTGTAGCACTGTACGGGTGTGAGGCGTGGACTATAGGAAAGGAAGAGAAGCGTAGATTACAAGCATTCGAAATGTGGTGTTATAGGAGGATGATGAGGATTGGTTGGGAAGATAAAGTAACAAATGAAGCTGTACTAGAGTTAGTAGGGGAGAAGAGAAGTATTTGGAGAGTGTTACAGCGTAGGAGAGACAGATTAGTAGGGCATATTCTTAGGCATGGGGGGATTATGCAATTGATCATAGAAGGTAGAGTGGAGGGAAAGAGAGGGGTAGGTAGGCCTAGATTGGAGTATGTGAGTCAGATAGTTGAAGACGTTGAGATGAATAGCTATAGGGAGATGAAGGGATTAGCTCAGGATAGATCGGCATGGCGTGCTGTTTCCAACCAATCTTTAGGATTGCGGACTCTTTAACTAACTAGTGTAACTCCTAAAAATTTAACAGACATACCATTGTGCTCAGGAACGTTCTTAGTGGTAAATAGGACTGTTTCTGTTTTCTGGTTATTTAACTTTAGTTCATTTGCAGCAAACTAAATATTAGTCTCCGATTCTGCTAGTGTTAAATTTCTTTTGCACTAGACTATATTATTATGTGCAAAAATTAGTGAAGTATCATCAGCATAGTGTAAAGCTACTGAATTGCGTCGACTGATTGGAAAATCGTTCAGGTACACCAGAAACAAAATCGGCCCTACAACCGACCCCTGTGGCACACCTCTTTTTACAGATAATCTAGAGGACAACTCACTATTATGAAATACACATTGCTGTCTCATATTTAAGTAACTTCTTAAAAGATCTGTGCTTTTGTTATCAAAGTTGTAATGACTTAGTTTACTAATTAATATATCATGCGACATGCAATTAAATGCTTTGCTCAAGTCGCAGAAGATAACCCCCGTATATTCATTGCTGTCGAATCGAGTCTGAATATACTCGCAGAGTTGACCAATAGCATCAACAGTAATCGGTTCCCTCTGAAGATCGATTTTAAACTTGAACCACGCTCGAACAGTGCTCAAAAACTTTACAACGACTATAAGTATTTCTAATTTTTTAAATTATCACTACGGTGTTAAATATTAATATAGAATATAACCCAAATACCGTAACTTAAAGCATTAAGTAGCTAGATGTACATTTCAAGGGCTATGCTACCATCTTCAGTAGCACAAGATAAAACGAAATAAAATACCTCTGTCACGAATCGTGATTGATATATTATTAAATAAATAAGTCAACATGAAGCACTTTAAAAATGGCATATAACATGACCTATAAATCTTTTAAAACAATACAAATTAACAATTAACGAAAATATTGGTTTATGAAATCTAAAATAACCAAAAATACACCCAAGGTCATGTTTTGGGGATGTTTCACAGCTTCGGGTCCACAGACGCTTCACAGAATGATGCGACAGCAAAAAGTACATAGGCGTTCTGGAGGCGCAAATGGCCCCCACACTATTTTCCTAACGGCGATGGGGTATTTCAACAAGATCTGGCTCAAAGTCACAATTCTAAGCTTACTAAGAGCTTCTTTACCAGCAACATTTGAAGGTATTGGAGTGGCAAGGAAATCCACCTGATCTAAACCTCATTGGGCCATTATTAAAGCGCGCATATCCAAAATGATGATTGCACGTCGAAAACCAAAATGATGGAAAGTGTGGTACCACACGACCCTGAGGTGAAGATGATGTGTGGAATGCTAGTGGCATAAATGCTTGCGAGGGCGAAAGAAGTAATTAAAGCTAAGGGGGTCACATTCACTATCAACTACACTATTAAACAAATCAATATTTTTGTCTTTGTTACTGTATTTTCCTAACTAATTTGCACATTTAAATAAGTTATTACACATGGCCCCTTTAATGTTTCGCGGGTGTACTCTTTGTTTGTAAACCCCAATATAGATGAATTTGGTAATGAGAAGAGCTACTATTTGATATATAGTGAATAAATTTGTTTATATTAAGTCTAATCAATGGAGTTGGCGGAATATATAGCCATGTCGTTTAGTGATGGCAAACTGTAGGTCACTTTGAGGACATTGTTAGTAGTTCATTTCAATGTACCGTTCACGAACTATAGGTCGTGAACTACTACATCTTTTAAAAATGAACTAGTTCACGACCTATATGACCAAATACATGCACTTACTGGAAATAATTTCTTTTTTTCTCAATATAAAAATATTAAATGGTAAAAAACAAATAAATTGAAATATTACAATACTTATTTTGAATTAGGAATGAGGAAGAAAAGACAACAATGTTTATAATTTATACAAATCATATATATAAAGAAATATAATCTTCTCTAGGTACTCACGATTATTTATATGAAGTTCTAAAATACTTATTGGTAGTTACTGATGAAAATGTTTACTACTTTACTAACACTTGAAAACTAAATGTACAAACTATAATAAAATGAACTAGATAGAATCATTTTGTTTGGCGTTATAATTTATATTTTCTTTTCTGTGTTCAAACTTCAAAGCTTTGATTTGATATTAAGTGATTGCATTGCACTCAGTATGAAATAGAAGAACTATAAGAATTAGATGTTTATTTTTGCATTATTGCAAAAATTTGCTATGGCATGATATATTTAAGAACATATTTAATCTTGCGAATATATTAATTATATTGTTCCAAATGAAATCTGATACCAACATATAAATTGTGACTCGCTCGGCAATGCTGCTGTTGCAATATTGCATCGAATTTCCTATTTCGTTCCGTTCACCAACACACTTTATCACTAAATAAATGTTAGTACTGTATATGTAATGTATACTATACTGCATCGTATACGAGTCATGAACGGTTTAGTACATGACGGGCTCAGGACCTAGTACAAGTACATCAATACGTACACCGTGCGAACTAGGTCATAGTGACTTATAGGTCGTTGCAAAACATCATCACAGTATGCCCGTCATTTGATTGAACCGTTCAGAATGAACGGTTCGCGAGTGAACTATACATCCCTAAATTGTCGTTGGCATGAGTGGAGAACAGCTTCTGTTTATTGTTACCGCATTAATAATATGCACGATGGTGGCGCTTGTAATATATCAAATAAATATGCAAATACTGGTATAGTTTCAAATGCCCTACACAAGTAAGAGTAAATTTCATTAGAAGCGGCTGCGTGAATTATTTATGCATTCAGCGTACAGTTGCAACATCGATGCCATATGTATGAAGAAAATGTTCTACCCGCCGGTAGAACATTTTCGGTGATATATTGTACAAAATTTAGGGAAACTTCCTTAATTTTAAGTGTTAGCTGAATCAACAAAACTACATATCGAATATGAACATATAGTTTCCATATAATTTTCGTCGATCTTTCAGTCTAACTGAAATATTAAACCCACGCGAAAATCAAAAATGTTGGGAATCACTGGTTTAGACAAATATACCATATAAATAAGATGATATATGTTAAATGCAATATTTGCTAACTTTTAATTAATACATTCATATTCGTCAAATTGAATCAGTTGGAATTAACTCTCTAAATTAAATTTGATAAAATATCATTAAAAAATCGTAACATTACGTTGTACTGGATAATTGGACAAATATTACAACAGCCTCGCCCAACATTTAAAAAATGATGCTAGTCAAAATTTTATATAAAATAATTAAAAAAAATGATCACTACCATGTTAAATAATAGTATAGAATTGGTTTAGTAGTCGATTTAATTTTAAAAAAAAAATTTTTTTAATTATATTGTTATAAAACGTAAGTTCCTTTGATGTTTCTGAATCTGAAATATTTACAAGACCGCATTAATTTTAACACGCGCTTGGTCTTTTGCGATTTCTATAAATAATTTAAATATACAGCAACTGCAGATGTAAATATAGTGCGATCTGAAATTATTTGCAAACGATTCGCGAATGAAGCTTGAACCGAGTTCAATTAATTTTTTATATTTCAAGTTATGCAAAGGATTGTTGATGTGCTGAAGCAAAAAATATGGTTAGTTAACCTCACTTTGATTTCCATATATATTTTTTTGAATCTCTAGAAACTCATATAAATTATTTAATTACTAGTTTAAATGAATTGTGTTCTGCAACTAAAAACGAAGCGTAATATGATGGAAACAACTGAAGAAAAGGATTATTTACCACAGTTGCGAACTTTTTTGCTACAATTAGTAACGTATTTTTGTGCGTAAATAATTTCATAAATATAGAAGAATTTTTTTGTACATAAATATTATTGATAATAAAACAACAATATGTCTTACAAATACTATAATTTTATGAATCTACAAATATTGTAATTGCATATATCAACAAACTTTGTAGACATTTTTTCAATTCCTTTTGTTAATGACTACCATAATTGCAGTATAATTACATGCAATTTTTGTTGATATATAACAAGTAATAGTATAGAATATCACCCAAATACCGTAACTTAAAGCATTAAGTAGATAGATGCGCATTTCAAAGGTTAGGTCCCCCATCTTCAGTAGCACAAGATAAAACCGAACAAAATACCTCTGTCACCTCAAAATGGCATATAATATGACATATAAATTTTTTTAAACGATATAAATTAATAATTAACGAAACTAACAAGTAACAACAATAAACAATGGTTTGTCAAACATAAAATAACCAAAAATAAATTTAAAAATATTCTTATTAAATAAATTAAATAGACAAGATGAAATTGGACCTGTATCTAAGTTCATTAAATTTGATTTAGATTTATAAATGTATATACTTTCATAAGCATTTAACTCGGAATAATTCAAAATACTTTTAAGTAATTTAAGTGAACTAATTTGAATAGGATGACCGGATTCAAAAACATGTTCGGCGACAGCACTTTTATGTTTTATATTTAATCTGAAATGAGCTAAATGTTCCTTAGTAAATCTAGTTTCAATTGGTCTACGTGTTTGTCTTCTATATATACTTTAGGACAACTAGAACAAGATATTTCATAAATACCAGATTTTTTATTGAAATCAATCAAATCTTTGGGATTTCCTAGAAAATTAGCAACACTATTAGAAGTATTATAGACACATAGCAAAAGGGATATTGTGCGACAGCCTAATGTTGTCTCATTTTAATTATTGTGATGTATTATAATTATTGTGTATATAGAAATTTGATCAGAGGAGAATTTAGATGGCTCAAAATGCATACCTTACATTTTTATATGGTATTCACAAATTCGCGAGAATTTCTCATAAACTTTGTGATGCTAATTGGCTGAATATGTCTGATAGAAGATCATTCTAATGATCTACTCTGACCTATAAAGTTGTGAAAAGCAGAATTCCAGCTTATTTGTATGATAGAATGCAGTTTCGAACGGATGTTCATAATCCGAATATTCGTTACAGAGATTTGATTACACCTCCAAGTCATAAAATGCCCATTTCGAAAAAGGGTATTCGTATAATGTTGCGAAGTGTTTTAATAATATTCCAGATACGATTAAGTTTCTTTCCCAATCCAGATTTAAGACCTCTCTTTTTAATTTCTCAATGTGATGCAAAATTTTATTACTATACGAGTACTACTGGAAATCTAAAAAATGCCCTAAAAAATCAAAATTTCTATCTTTTAGGTTACAAAGATTAAGTGGCATGGAGGTCCTATGTCTAAAATCCAAAGTTCGCATTTTCGTGACCATATTTTCTCCTTTATTTATTATATACGAGTTGTGTTTAAAAAGTAACGAGACTGTTTCAATAAAACTCTTTATTTATTTTATATTTACAATTCAACCTTATCACCTTCAAAATAGTTCCCTTCTGAGGACACACAGCGTCGGAGACGTTGCACCCACTGCTGATAGCAGTGTTGGAAGTCGTTAAGTGGGATCGAACGAAGTTGGTCCGTCACGGTTTTCTGGATCACGTTTATAGTGCCAAAATGATGTCCCTTGAGTTGAATTTTCAACTTGGGAAAAAGGAAGAAGTCACAGGGTGATAGATCAGGTGAGAGTAGGGGGGCTGAGGAACCACTGAAATTCCTTTTTGTGTCAAAAATTGCCTAATAGAGAGTGCTGTGTGACAAGGTGCGTTGTCATGATGCAACACCCAACTTTCAGAAATGCTTGGTCTGACGCGAAGAACTCTTTTCCTTAGTCTCTCGAGAACTTCGCGGTAAAACTGCTGATTGACAGTTTGCCCCGGGGGCACAAACTCCTTATGAACAATCCCCTGACTGTCGAAAAAGCAAATGAGCATTGCTTTAATCTTGGATTTGCTCATCCATGCTTTCTTCGGACGTGGTGAGTCGGGGGTGTGCCACTCCTGACTTTGGCGTTTCGTTTCAGGGTCGTATTCAAGTACCCAGGATTCGTCACCTGTGATCACGTTTTTTAGAAAATCTTTGTTAATTTCAATGTTCTGCAGAAGGTCTGAACACACAGCTCTCCGATGTTGTTTTTGCTCAGGTGTCAGGATTTTGGGAACCATCTTCGAACACACCTTTCGCATGCCCAAATCCTGGGTTAACATGTCGTAGACAGTGGCAATGTTCAAATTCAATTCACTGCTGATCATTCTTAGTCATTCGTCGATCAGACATCACAAAAACTCGCGCTTTTTCCAAATTTTCGTCGGTTTTTGAACTGCGTGGTCGTCCTTTCCGATTTTCATCATTAACGTTTTAACGTCCCACAAGGCCTTGTGCCACCTAAAAACTTGAGCTTTCGATAAGACCTGCTCCCCATACGCTAGCGTCCATTTTTGAAAAGTTTCTGTTGCGGTTTCGGCTAATTTGACATAAAACTTTATCGCATAACGTTGCTTCAATTTTGTTACGTCCATTTCCGTGACACAATTAAAAAACTAGCTTCACAAGAACACGTAGTAAAAAAAGTGCAGTAGCAGTGGGTAGTTGAGACTTGTACTGGAGGAAGATCAAATGTTTATCTAAACGGTTCACTGGCGGGAAAACTTGCAATGTTGCCAAATCACGCACTGCGCATGCGTTCTCACTACTTTTAAAACTTACCTCGTATATACAAAAAAATATCATCTTTTATATATGTAATATTTTACTCTTAGTTATATTTATTTTATATATATTCTTTTAAATACTTTATTGCATATATTTTTAATTTATTGTGCGGCATATATTAGTGGCAATGTACTACCTATGAGTTTTTCCACGTTTTCTCATATTGCATAATTTGGTGGATGTGGTGTACGCAACTAGTCTAATAGACTATGTATTTTTTATTTGAAAAGATATGGCCATGAATAAACACTATTATTATTATTAATACCTACAAAATGTACTAAACAAAACAATTGTCTTTTTCAATTCTTCATAAGGAATGCGCGTGCGAACATGATAAATTAAATGCACAAACAATGAGAGAACACGGGCTATGGCGTAATTTCGCTAATTAATAATTAACGATATTAGCAGCAAAGACTAGGAACAAAATACCAACATATCAAAGCTTTCACTTGGCGTTGTTTTACACTTGACATTGTGTTCCTTACGATATTATCCAGAATAACAGAATGGGCAACAAAACAGTGGCGTGATCGTTTGCGGAAAATTAAAGATAGTGGCCGTTATATCGTCATTTAAACATTTGATGCATTCAAGTAAATATAAACATGCTTTTCGTACTACAAAGAAAACTTTCTCCCGAAGAACATTCTAATGCATTTTTTGTACATATACGCATTTTTAATATAAAGTTGTTATTCATGAAAAATATTTGGAAACATAATATCTCAATTTGTCTTAAGTTAACACCCTCAGTTCTCAATACCTATTCTACCTAACATTATTTGATCGATATATTCTAATCTGGCTCTACCTGCCCCTTCTTTTGCTTCTATTAAACCTTGTATAAACTTACAAATAAGAATATAATCTACTAGTCTAACTTTGGTGCGATGTAACACCTTCCAAATGTTTCTTGTTCCATCAATTAACTCTAGTGTGGCTTCATCTACCCTCCTAATCCTTCCACAGCACCATTACAAGAGCTTCTGTTCTAGGGCATATTCTTTCTTATTGTTCAATCAATCAAAAGCCATTAAGCCGACATTAAATTTCAACTGTCGGTCGAGTAACCATAAAATTTGGTACACCTTATTATCATTTTGGAAATATTTCTCGATTTATCGCAGAATTCTTCGGATTTTCAATTTTTTCTCGTATCTACGATATTTATAGTCATTTTTTCATATTTTACAACATTTATGGCATTTCACATATTCTCTGTGTAATTATGATATATTCTTTACCGTCTTTTAAATACATTATTATAATTCTAAAAATCCACAATTCAGGAATTAACGAATCTTATTTTTACAAACAGACATGTATTTCGCACGATCATTTAATTAGTATTTGCTCAAAAAAATAATTCTTTATAACCTTTTCAACTAAATCATTGTTACGTCATTGGCAGCAAGGATCACATTTAAATTATAAAGTGCATAATATATAATTCAGAGATTTAGTCCCTTTGCACATCTCAACCATCTACCTAATTTATACGATGCATATTCATATGTTTACCTAGTTATCGTACCAAAGACATTGTGCAATACACTCGACCGATTTCGGACGTTGTGCACGGGACTAATTTGAACGCTACAAGAACATGTATTAATAGCAAAGTCAAAGTCAGATGCAGAGGATGCAAATAGCATTAGATTAAAGATGCACGAAAAATTTAAAAAAATTGTTATATATTATATATTAACTATTTAGTCGTTAGCTGGAAAAGCTGAAAACTTGATAAGCAGCGTATCGAGCTCTGGCTAAAACTCTTTCCCTACTAAAACTGGAATTCGTATCTATTTAACACACCCGCCAGTGGCGGAGAATCAGAAAATCCTTCCAGTTTTTCCGCTTTTAACGAGTATTTATTAAACCAGCTGGAAATTAAAATTAAAATAAATTGATAATTAATACAACAAAGATTAATTTAAAGCTAAAACAACGATTTGGATTTTTTTTTGATAAATTATAGTCACGCCATGGACTATAACTTAAATTTCTCATTTTACGGTAATTTCGATACAGTGTTGACTTTAATAATAATACGTATTTATAACTATAAAAAAAATACTGCAGTATATAATTTAAACCATATCAAAAAATGAATAAACGTCAAATAATCAATGATATTTAAATAATTCTAGTATTTTGTGATTCAAACTTGCAAAAATAATAATTGATTGCTACAACGATATTAGTTAATATAATTAATTTAAAAAAAATGAAAAATTGCTCGTTCACATTTCTAATAAATCCCTTATTAATCCTATCCTTAGTCCTCATCCTTTATCAAGTAAATTTGCGTACTTTCGCAGCGTTGCATTTGATCTAATATTCGAAAATTCTAAATATTTATTTATTTATTTATACTTTAATAGGGAAGAATTTTCATACAAATATATATATATATATATATGAAATAGCGATTGCAAACTGTAGGTCACTTTGAGGACCTAGTTCGTAGTTCGTAGTTCATTTCAATGTACCGTTCACGAACTATAGGTCATGAACTACTAACATCTTTCAAAAATGAACTATACATACTGAAAATAATCTCTTTTTTTATCAATATAAAAATATTAAATAGTAAAAAATAAATAAATTGAAATATTACAATACTTATTTTGAATTAAGAATGAAGAAAAAACAACAATGTTTATAATTTATACAAAACGTATATATAATAAAACATAATTTCGTTCCGTTCACCAACACACTTTATCACATAAATGTTAGTACTGCTATTGGTACTGTATATGTAATGTATACTATACTGCATCGTTTACGAGCCGTTGTGATTCATGAACGGTTTAGTACACGACGGGTTCAGGACCTAGTACAAGTACATCAATACGTACACCGTGCACCATGTAGTTCATAGTTCACGAACTAGGTCATAGTGACCTATAGGTCGTTGCAAAACATCGTCACAGTACGCCCGTCATTTGATTGAACCGTTCTGAGTGAACGGTTCGCGAGTGAACTACACATCGCTAATATGAAATAGGTATATCTAGATAATATAGAGAAATAATAATAATCTATAATTCAAAATTCTTCACCTAAGGGCGATATTCAGCTAAGTATAAGGCTAAATTGGAAAGAAATATTACAGATAAAAAAAAAAGTGAAGCTGCTCTTCCATACAACCCAAATATGGGAAATGAACAAAATTTCTTCTAACTTTTTTCAATTAATGAACACAGTTTTCTTGTAAATATTGTATAAGGTTGTAGAAATATTTCTTTCAAATAGACTATAAAATACAAATTATACTATTTAATAGAATTAACATGAGAGTTCAAACCAATTGATTGTTCTTAGTAAATTTATTTGTTCGTTAACTATCGCAATTGTTTACAAAAATCCTGAGCATATACTAATATTTTCATCACTATTCTTTTTGAAAAAAGAATATTCTTATTGAAGTTCGGAAACAATTAACTCGTGACTGCCGTAAACATGTAGTTTGTGAATTTATACACCTTTTTGCGTCCCGTGTTAATCAGTTTTATGTTATGACTCTGCTATAGAAGCATACTTTACATATTATCTTCTGAAAAAGGATCCTCATGATCTTCAACATAATCTTCATAATTGTATAAAGCATCACCCAAATACCGTAACTTAAAGCATTAAATAGCTAGATGCGCATTTCGGAGGCTATGCCACCACCATCAGTAGCACAATAATAAAACCAATAAAGATACCTCCAGGTCATTCACCTGGATCGCTATACAATTGTATACAATGAAGATGAGGGCATAGCCTCTGATGTTTTATATAATTATTTAACACCGTAGTGACGATTTTACATAATCTTCATAATTATGTTACTTTTTATTTTGGATTTTGTGAAATGTTAGAGCAGCAGCCAAATGTATTCATCTGAGCAAATATATGCAAAACCTCGTGCAATACGTAAGCTTGTATCAATAAAGAATTGTTATGTATATGTTCCCGAAGAACATACTTTGGTGAGCCTTGTCATTATCTTAAAAAAATTGGTTTATTAAGGTTACCCTTTTTATACCATATTTTGATTTGCCTTCGTTCTTGCAGTATGATTAAATACATGACGTAGTAAATACAAATATTTGCTCATTGGAATACGTAAATTTGATCCATTCGCGAATATCCAGAAAGTAAGTTCCGTTTGGTTATCAAACAAAAATAAAACGTATATAAACCATTTTTTTGATTGCATTGTAAGGTACAAACATTAAACTATTTTTCCACGTAATTTCCACAATTGTTTAGGCATTTGTCGTAGCGGGGCACAAGTTTTTGTATGCCCCTGTCATAGAACGTTCCCACCTGTGATGCAAACCACGTAGTAACAGCATCATGTACATTCTTCCTTCATCATGCACATTCTCACGTCCTTCATTGAACAGTCGTACCCATCTCCGTATCGCTCATTGCATTTTCTCCGTAAACTTCACAGATTTATAAATTTCACAAGGTTTCACATTCCTGGCATTGTGAAAACGTATTACAGATCGCATTTCACAGGTGGCGGGATTTGCAATTCGCTTCGACATTATAAAGTCTCACCGTGCAGTACACGCAATAACAAGCGATCTCAAAATGGGGTGACTATCCCTTCCTACTGAGTCGGTGCAACTGGTGCGCCAGTAGCACAGTAGCGCCTGCGCGAAATTGCCACAGTAGCGCCTGCGCGAAATTGCCACAGTAGCGCCTGCGCGGCAACGGAACTTACTTTCTGGATAGCCCTCGTAGTTCATTCCCTATTTCAGTGATTTTTCGTTTACGTTCCACACAAACAACCATTCCTAAATATTTGCAATGGATTGTACGTATTGCGCACGTTCTGCAAATGTGTTTTGTTATTATTGGGCTGCGGAATGAAATGTGCGGTAAATTTGAACGTACCAATTAGGACTAAAATGATCTTTAAAGTTGTTTTTATAACGCAAATAACCTGCATATGATGTGGCGTCACTAAATATTTCAATTCAACATTTTACAGCTGTTGTAACCAACAATACAAAATCGAATCAATCAAGTAAAAACAATACAAACTTAACAAGAAAAAGTTAATTGATTTACTCTATATTGAACCATATATAGCTGAGAGTCCATGAATATTTCTTCAAATCATGAAACGACAGAAAGAAATCGTTAAATCGGAAAAATGCAAATGGTATTTCTTGGACAATAAGAATATATTTTAACCTACATACCCGACCTGACCTGATCTAACTTAGAATTGTTCTGAAATTTCTCTGAAAGGTGCATAATTTGTGTGCGATCCTTCAGCGTGACTTCTTTATACCTAAATAGAATACCCACTTATATTATTACTAATATAAAATATAGGTTATTAATATCGTTCTCTTTAAGATACGATTTTGATATGACTTTCCCAGAATGTCTCTCGTTTTGAAATTAAATTATAATAAGTATATCTCTTGTACCCATAACTACAATATGCTTGTCCGTGCTCGTCTGTAGGAGTTTGAAGAATAAGCCCAAGCTATATACTTTATAGTTTACGATCTCTCCTAAAAGCAAACTGAAATAATTTAAAATTAAGGTTGAAATTAGTGTGCAAAGGTAGAACAATGAAACTACATATTATAAGGGAATTAACAAATTACGCAAGAATCTTAATTAAAATGAGCAGTTATATTTAAAAAAATGATTTCTGGCCTTAAAAGCCTTAAAATCATTTGAAACTAAAATGTTGAATATATGATTTCGCTTATAGTTGTACTATTGAAATTAAAATTTCTTAATATGTGATGTAAGATTTCGGAACTTTATAAATAGGAAAAAAGTGAGGTTTAAGTTTTCCTTGGATAAGAAAAATTGTAAGATAGTAAATTATCTATTTTTAATACAATTGCTTGAGAGTCGTTAAAAACATTTAATTATGCCGCGTTGTAAACCATCGATTTTGACCATTTTGAAGAAACGAAAATAAAATCGCCGATTAATTTCTTTCTATCAAATAATTTTTCAATAAATTTGTTGCGCTCGCGATTCTGATCGTGAAGAAATAAACTATTGCGCTTATAAAAAAAATAATTTGAAGATATCAAAACCATACTTAATTATTTATTTTCTTTTGCCACGTTAGAAATATGCTTTGTCAAAAAAAATCAGCTTTTTTAAAACAATTCTTAAATCTCCGCAAATCTTTGACAGTGGGTCTCCAAATTATTTTCAGACAGACTATATTTTAAAAATATTTAATTAGTGTTCAAAAATCTTGATTAGTTTGACGGCGTAAAAAAATATCTAATTCATTTTAATCATTATTATTTAGTGTAGAAAAATGTATTCAATGAGTATATTCGTTTTTATCCAAATTTTTATTTCTTAGACAACTTATAACTATAATAATTTAAATTTTACACCTAAGGGTTATTTACAGCTAGAATTTATTAATCGTAATTCAAAATTACATGCAATTCTAAATGCTACAATCTAATTATAAGAATAAAATTCTAGATGGATTGTTTTTGTTACACTTGAATGCTGCAATCGATTATATTTTACATTCATTGAAAGAGTTATCTATTTGAAGGAGTTTAGTGAAATTTGATTCAAAAATTAAATTATTGCGTACAAAATTCACAGATAATGTAGTGACGTTATGGATGATGGATCAATGGATTAAGTGGTACTTTTGCCAAACGATATCTTCCGTGTCTATAGGGATATTTGTTTGTAGTTGATAATGAAATGTCAACAGTATTCTAAAGGGAAATTAATACTTGTCTAGTATCCAGATGATGCAGAACGGAAACGTTATATTAATTTGCACTATGTTCACTTGTGTACATCAATAAAGTTCAGTAGAAGAAAATGAATGAATTAATCAGTTGAATAAATATGGAAACATTAAAATGTTCTCTTTCGAATTTTGTTGTCAGGGGCTTATTAAAGTAAATATAAAATATTTAATTTTCGAATGACAAATCACACATACAGAATGTTTGATTTAAAATTTCATATACAGTAAAAAAACTCAATCCATTTCAGAACATTCATCAGACTTGGAAAAACTCGGCAACTGGCGCCTCGATTTCCGAACAAGAACTCGGCATAATTTATTTTTTGTGAATTATTAAAGTAGGGTATAACAAAATACCAACTTTTTAACTGGCACCAGAATCAACTTTTATAAAAGAAGAAAAAAGAATTAGCCGAAGTATTATACCTCCTGAAGAAAATTGTAAAGCGATTTAAAGTAATTTAACAAAACACTTAAGTAATTTAAGTGCACTCATTTCAATAAAATGACCTGTGAGTCAAAATATGCTCGGCTACAGCACTATATTTAATCTGAAATGAGCTTTAAGATCTAGTTTCAATGGGTCTACGTGTTTGTCTTCTATATATACTTTAGGACAACTAGAACAAATGTCTCTAAAAATAGTTGGTAATAACATTGTCTCTAAGATCCAAAATATATATTAAATACAAATGTACTCGTATATTGAATAATCGAAAATCTAAATTCAAATTACGAAATTCAGAAATTGAATCAGGTCATCCTATTCAAATTAGTTCACTTAAATTACAAATAAACCAATGCTTATTTGTTAGTTTCGTTAATTATTCGTTAATTTATATTGTTTTAAAAGATTTATAGGTCATATTATATGCCATTTTTTAAATACTTGTGTCATGTTAACTTATTTATTTAATAATATATCAATCACGATTCGTGACAGAGATATTTTATTTAGTTTTTCTATTGTGCTACTGAAGATGGGGGCATAGCCTTCGAAATGTACATCTAGCTACTTAATGCTTTATGTTACGGTATTTGGGTGATATTCTATACTACAAATATATCGCAAAATAAAAAAAAATGGTTGCATCATGTATAAAAAGTTCTCAACCATGTTTTTATATGATTCATTTTGCCGTTAATAAAATCAAGTTATCATTTTCGAAAATTTAAATTTCGCTGCATCACGTATTATTTTTAAAAGATCTCTAGTCCAAAGACCACACAAATAATACAAGCATATAATATCTAGACATATATACAGTGTATGCTTGTTATTTAGTTACTATTTATTGTATCAAATCAGTTGCTTAGATTGGTAACACGCGACAATTGAATGCACCCTAAATACATTAATTGGAATCCCGCTTAAATCGCAACGGATATAACATATCCAAACAAAATTATATCACGTTAAAAATTTCAAATTTAAGTAGCTCATATATAAAAAATATACATTTCGCTAAAATTAAATACAGTGAGATTTATGCGAGTTTGAACAGGAATGGAATATTTTATTTTATGGGAAGACATTGGTGCTGATTTCTAGTCTTCTTGGTTTTAGGGCCCTATTACGCTGCGCTACAGTGTAGATTGCAGAAAGTCTGTAGACTTTTAAAACTGTTATTTCACAGCACTGTGAAATTTTGCCCTGCGTTTTAAAATTGATGAAGTACTTGTCTATATGTAGAATAGTGTGCCAAAGGAATTCAAGCCTGTATATATCTTTCAATTATTTGCCCATCTTTTTGTGCTTGTGGTCTATAGCATGCCAACTTAATATATAGGCATGATATACAGTCGTACTTCGATTAACGAAGACGATGCGTTCCACCAAAATGCTTTTTTTTAACAGAAAGTTTGTTTTCAGAGGTAAAAATATGATGGCCAAAGGAGGGATACGTTCGTACGTAAAGAGAATAAAATACGTGTTTTGGAAAAAGAACAGTTTTATTAAATAAATAGTCAATATATCATAAAGTTGATTGTTTATGCATTTTGTCTCTTTCAGTTAACAATTGGCTATACAGATTTACAGGCGAAAGAAAGATGAGGATTAGTATAGAAGAAGTGTCGGACTTTTCTTATTTAGGAAGTAAAATTACAAGTCATATACACCGTTTTATTGAAAGTGGCAGGAAAGTGACAGAAGTTCACGCATCATAAATCAAGACCTGTATAATGGCTTGACCAATACAGTACAGAGCAGTGCTATTCAAAATAGTATGGCGTCAGTCGTACGGCACATTGAATAGTGTGCTGTGGGTACGCTTGTGTATGTCAATAGAAAAACTATGTGTGGCTGAGTACCTTGCGTATATAAGTATATAGTGATGTATATAAGTGCAGCCCTTATGCGCAGTGGTGGACAATAATGGTCCGCCACTTAAAAAAAAACGATGTATACATCTTTGAGAAATAGAAACGAAACGAAATGTTTGAAGCGATAAAAATGTATAGATTATTTTGCCACTGGTCAAAATTTCACAGTGCTTTGAAATAACAGTTTTTAAAGTATACACACTTTACACTACATGGCAGCAAAATAAGGTCCTTAGACTCGAATACCACTTTTACCAGCTCTCATATGTACTTCTTACAGAATAGCACCCAAAAATCAAAATAGCTTTTTGTTAATTGAATTAAGAATAATAAAAAAATTATTCAGTGAAAAAATAAGTATAGGAATATGTATACAGGGACTTCGAATTTATTATGTTATATGTAGAAGTGTGTGTGTTCACGACTTTGCTTCGTACATTTAAATTCAAAAGTTCACGTGTCGATTATCACGTATTTGTTGCACCATCTTATGTCATAAATTAAATCTGAAATTCTGATGGGATTATTAAACTCGTAAGCATAAACACATTGTACAATGAAGTCAATATTGATTCAAATTAAGTGTCGTATAATATGAAGCATGAAATGAATTTACAATTTTCCTATTCCATCGAATAAGTACAATGAGGAATTACCATTGCATATCACCGTCCGCGTGTAATGAAGTGAAAATTGCTAAGTTCTTATCAATGTAAAGTAAATTCCTAGCCGTAAATAAAACTTAATTTTGTCTGGTATTTAGCTCATTTTCACAAGTGACTTACAGGCCTCAACAAAAATAATTTGCTGTTCTAAGCTCTATTGGATCGAAGCGATAAATGTAAAATTATACAAACGTTTCCGAACAATTAATTTAATTGAAATAAGTAAAGGCGACTCAATTCGATTTAGCGATGGCAAACTGTAGGTCACTTTGAGGACCTAGTTCGTAGTTCATTTCAATGTACCATTTACGAACTATAGGTCGTGAACTACTACATCTTTTAAAAATGAACTAGTTCACCACCTACATGCACATACTGAAAATAATCACGTTTTTTTCTCAATATAAAAATATTAAATGGTAAAAAATTAAATAAATTGAAATATTACCATACTTATTTTGAATTAGGAATGAGGAAGAGAAGACAACAATGTTTATAATTTATACAAACCATATATATAAGGAAATATAATCTTCTCTAGGTACTCACGATTATTTATATGAAGTTCTAAAATACTTATTGGTAGTTAGTGATGATGAAAATGTTTACTACTTTACTAACACTTGAAAATTACAATTAAAACTATAATAAAATGAACTAGATAAAATTGTTTTCTTTGGCGTTATAATTTATATTTTCTATTCCAAATCTTCTCTGTTCAAACTTCAAGCTTTGATTTTATATTAAGTGATTGCATTGCACTCAGTATGAAATAGAAGAACTATAAGATTCAGATGTTTATTTTGCATTATTGCAAAAATTTGCTATGGCATGACATATTTAAGAACATATTTAATCTTGCGAATATATTAATTATATCATTCCAAATGAAATCTCATACCAACATATAAATTGTGACTCAGCTCGGCAATGCTGCTGTAGCAATATCGCATCGAGTTTCCTATTTTCTTCCGTTCACTAACACACTTTATCACTAAATAAATGTTAGTACTGTATATGTAATGTATACTATACTGCAAGTATATATATAGTACAAGTACATCAATACGTACACCATGTAGTTCATAGTTCACGAACTAGGTCCTAGTGACCTATAGGTCGTTGCAAAACATCGTCACAGTATGCCCGTCATTTGATTGAACCGTTCAGAGTGAACGGTTCGTGAGTGAACTACACATCGCTAATTCGATTTTCATTATTGTTCATCCTCTGTACAAGGCTTTGGAATTTCAATGTAATTATTTATATAGATATAATAATGTAAAAAAAGAAATATACAAATTAAATTCAAACACAATACTAATATTGTTTAGTTTAATAACACGAACTTTGAGCCGAATATTTTTATTAGCTAATTACGCTAAAATTGCCTAAAAGATTACAAAAGTCAATATTCTGAAAAATCAAATTAGTGAAAATAAAACATAAACTTCTATTTTTTTTGGTATAAGATAAAAGTCTAAGCGTGGGTTATTTCAAACAGTTATTATTGTTTATTCTGAATTTGCTTAGTTTTTTTTAATGCCATACAATTTTATAATTATAAAAATTCAAATGTGACTATTATAATATAATACTTAAAGAATAAATTTAGTAATAAAATAAAAAGACTCGTAATTAGCTTATAAATAGAACTGCAACTTGCAATCTATCGGTGTTATTAAATATTTTACATTCATAATTTTTTTGAGCCAATTTGGTAATTAAGATATTAGTAGGTATTGTTTTACTCTAAATTGTCAAATGAACTTGTACAAAATAGTATGACTTAACAAAATATTGTGGGTGGCTGTATATATTACTTTAATTTAAATATTATTTATTCTGAGTCACTTAGAAAACGGGATTCACAAGGTTTCCATTAAATATTGATTTATTAACTTGCAAAAGTTAAAAAAAAAAAAAGAACAGGAGCTCAACACGTGGAATTTTCCAACACAGAGATAGTCAATAATACCACAATTACAAGATAAGAAATGAATGTAATCTTTAACCCAAACTAAAATGTACATATATTCTCCATTCTTTTCATATCAACTGATTTTGTATTGCCTCTTATCACTTATATGTATATATGCATTTATATTGTTTAAACGCATTTATATACTAACACATAGACGGCCGCCTAAATAAGTTTTTTTTTTATTTATAAAGGAGGTAAAGTATTGCAAAATATTTAAATTGATTTTCGCTAATCATAGAGTTTTCTTGGCGTACTTAACACAAAAATGTTACTCATTTCTGTTGTGAATGAACTTATTTTATTCAATAGATTTTTTTAAATTGGAAATAATGGAAATAGCGTCAATACAATATCGTGCACATACACACAGAGAACAGATTACTTGTACCAAAGTAAATTACTTTGATCCGAGTAAATATATACGCAAGTAAATATATTTTCTTGGATCAAATAAATTCCATAATTCGCACTATGAGCAATAAAATTATTTAAAACTAGAAATGCGCTTTATAGCTTCAAAATTAGAATACTTTTTATATCGCTAATTATTATTTATATTCAAGCTAAGTCAATTATTACTTAATTTAAAACAATAAGCTATTTGTTTTGAAATATTACAAGCTTGCGTACAGTTTTTTTTTTCGTAGATTGAAATAAAAAATTTCATTGTACCAAGATTATATAATTTAAGACAAGAAATAATACAGTCAATTCAATTCTTTGGTCGTCTTTATTCAAGTAAATTATATTATTCAATGGAACAACATTTTGTATTGCATCAAGTGTATGTATTGTAGATTCAATTTGAACCATTTATTTTCAAGAATTTCATTTACTTGGATCAAACTTTTATAGTCTTGTAAAAATTTATTTAAGTACTCATGTCAAGTAAATTTTTTTTTGAGTAAATAATCCTTCCCCTCTGTGTACACATCGTTGTTTACATGAACAGTTAAATTTTTATTTTTTATCAATTATCTAGTGTATGTTTATTGCTTTGGTAAGCATACTTGCGATATTTGATTGGATATCGTAGCTAATATAAAAACTTGTCCGAAATTAAATATTTTAAATCATTGGCCATGATTTTCGTGAATTACATTTCTCGTATCGTAATTAAAAGTACTTTATATCAGTTTTAAATATTATTTCGTTATATTTTGCGGGGATTGATATAATACCAGCCGAATTAATAAAACACGCAGGGGAAAAAATGCAGGAGCGATTATACAGGTTAGTTTGTAAAATATATGATAAGGGAGAAGTACCACAGGATTTTCAGCGTAGTAGAATAGTAACAATGCCGAAGAAAATAGGAGCTAATTTGTGTGAGAACTATAGGACCATTAGTCTACTATCACATGCATCGAAGATATTGCTAAAGATTATTTATAGGAGATTAGAAAATAAAGTAGAGGAAAGGCTAGGAGAAGATCAGTTTGGTTTTAGGAAAAACAGAGGGACGAGGGAGGCGATTTTAGCACTAAGAACAGTAGTAGAAAAAAGAATGAGGGTAGGAAAGGTAACTTGCATAGCTTTTGTAGATTTAGAAAAGGCATTTGATAATGTAGATTGGGACATAATGTTTAGAATTTTAAAAGAAACGGGTATAGATTATAAGGATAGGAGAATAATTTTTAATTTATATAAACACCAAACTGCCTTCGCTAGAATTGAGGGGGAAGAAGAGGTAGCAATAATAGGGAAGGGAGTTCGGCAGGGATGTACACTTTCACCGTTATTATTTAATCTATATATAGAAGATGCAATAAACAAAGTAAAAGAAGAGTATAGTGTAGGTGTGAATGTACAGGGAGAGAAAATATATATGTTGAGATTCGCCGACGATATAGCTATATTGGAAGAAAGCGAAAAGAATTTAGAAAGGGTATTGAATGGTATGCAGGCAGTATTGACTAGGGATTTTAACATGAAAATAAATATACGTAAAACTAAAGTGATGAGGGGTGACAAAAATGAATGCAGTAGAAAAATGAGGATCACAATAGGAGATAATAGAATCGAAGAAGTGTCAGATTTTTGTTATTTAGGCAGTAGAATCACAAAAGATAATCGAAGCAAGGTAGATATAAAGTGTAGGATAGCACAGGGTAGGAAGGCATTCGTAGAAAAGGAACAGATTTTAAGATCAAATATTGACTTGGGTATTAGAAAAAGATGACTGAAGGTATATGTTTGGAGTGTAGCACTGTACGGGTGTGAGGCGTGGACTATAGGAAAGGAAGAGAAGCGTAGATTACAAGCATTCGAAATGTGATGTTATAGGAGGATGATGAGGATTGGTTGGGAAGATAAAGTAACAAATGAAGCTGTACTAGAGTTAGTAGGGGAGAAGAGAAGTATTTGGAGAGTGTTACAGCGTAGGAGAGACAGATTAGTAGGGCATATTCTTAGGCATGGGGGGATTATGCAATTGATCATAGAAGGTAGAGTGGAGGGAAAGAGAGGGGTAGGTAGGCCTAGATTGGAGTATGTGAGTCAGATAGTTGAAGACGTTGAGATGAATAGCTATAGGGAGATGAAGGGATTAGCTCAGGATAGATCGGCATGACGTGCTGTTTCCAACCAATCTTTAGGATTGCGGACTCTTTAACTAACTAACTAACTATATTTTGTATTTAAACAAGTATTTGTTATTTAATCAATCTCTATTTTAATTGTTTGTAGAAGAATGCGCTAATGCGTAATATTATTGAAGTCTGTAGTTTTTACGCGTTATCCAAAAACATAGTCTGCGCAATATGGTTACTTTTTCCAGAAATGTCACAAGATTTCTATAAGTTCGCTTAAAGCACCGATGAATGGTTTTGAACATATAATAATTTATTACTTTTTGAAAATGAAACTAATTGTATTAGTAGCGTGTAATATTAAGAAATATATTGTCTTTTTCAAAGCTATGTAAAATATAAGCATGCAGTAAACAAACTGGATAGTTTCAAAACATTACGTAGGTTCAAATTCAAAATTAGTAGCATCGATTGTGTAAATAAGAGTCTGCTCTATATTAATTAAATAGTAAAGATTGTATATAAAATGCCTGTAGTCTATAATAAAGAATATCACCCAAACGAATAGTCTATAGCAGGGGTGGCCAACCCGCGGCCCGCGGGCCGCATGTGGCCCACCTTGAACATTTTTTCGGCCCGCGAGATTCATCATTTACAAAATATATTTATTTTATAATGGCCAAAGTAGTGAAAACCAATGTATTAAAAAAATACATTATTTATGCATCCATATTATATTATCTATGTTTACATGTAAGAATAATAGTAAACACAATAATAATATCTCATTATGTTTCAATTTTCCACTCAAAAAAATGTCTATAGTGTATCTAAATCTAATATGGGGATTTATAATTTTATATGTGGCCCGCGGAGTTATGATGCATTTCCAAAGTGGCCCGATAGATCATTTGGGTTGGTCACCCCTGGTCTACAGCAAATAATCAATCGAAAACTCCAATGGAACAGAGATTATAATTAGGTGAAGGTTCCCCTTGCATCTAATTTCAATAATCAACTAATAATTAAATTGGCACCGTAGCCAGATTACGTCTCTTTTAAAACATAATAATACGCACTCAAAATCATAATTTACGACCATATCAAGTTCAAGTTTCATGCCAGAGACTATTACAGCGAGATAGACAAACAAACAGGAGATAATAACAATAATTTTCAATAACACAAACCATTTAAACGGCGAAGCAATTGTAGCACACTCTTCCCTCCAACTTTGAACACAAATAACAATCTGTTTCGAATATCACCACGTTTCTATTAGTCGGGGACAGAATGGTTTATGTATAGGCGGCAAAACAAAAGAGAAAAGAAACGCACGTCGTCCCGTTTAACCAAAATCACATCGCAACTACCACAATTTAACTTTGAAGCGGAAATCGAGGAACAAACTGAACAGACTGTTGTACTGTTGAATGCGCAGAGCACTTCCTTGCTATCGCTTTTTCTTCCTGTGTGTTGTTGTGGTGTGCGTGAGATTGATGGTGCGATGGAATGGCGTGATCCGGTAACATATGCGCACATTACCACTGACCGAACGCAACTGAATCGGTCGAGTCACGTTATGAGCGATTGCTGGCGCTCCGCTGGCGCTGTAGTTGTTTTCGTATTGTGGTGGCGAGACGCGAGACAAGCGAGTCGACGACGACACCGCCGACGAAGACAGGTCGTAAGCGGAGCATGCGGTGGCAGCGCCGGTCTAAGAGCAATAATGCGACATGTGAACGTCGTCTGCATGCCCGAGCATATATGCATGGGAAGTAGCGTGTAGGTTGCTCGTAACACATTATACAGGGCAATTGAATCTTGTTAACTTGCATCCGATTCGCGGTAAAATTATTCCATCTATATCTATTTTAAAAATATCACTACGGTGTTAAATAATGGTATAGAATATCACCAAAATACCGTAACTTAAAGCATTAAGTAGCTAGATGCGCATTTCGAAGGCTATGCCCCCATCTTCAGTAGCACAAGATAAGAACTAAATAAAATACCTTTAAAAATCACGAATCGTGATTGATTTACTATTAAATAAATAGGAATATGTACAGTTTATCAAAATGCCATTTTCAACGGCGCAGTTTACGAAAAAAATAAGTTTTATTGCGCGGAAACCAACCTATAATATTTTTTTACAGGTAAAATGGGTAAAAATCCACCTTCCATATTCAGTACAAAACCTGACCTGACCTGACCTGACCACTGAGAGCTAAACAGAATAACCACAAGCTTTCCGTTTTTGTTTCCGAAATGACCAGTGGCGGTTCCTTATGCAGGCCGCAGGGCCGCGCGCCCCGCCTGAACATTGAGCGCATCATCGTAGATATATAATTGTATTGCGATATTTTAGCTCGGCATTATTTTTCTTAAAAGATAGAGCTTGCGCCGCGATAACAATCAACACAACGTTCGTTGTGGTATCCGTTGCAAGTTACAGCAGCGACCCATGCTGTATCTGTCTGTACCTATCATTCGCGTGGTATAGATATAACGCTACTATACTAACTATACCAACTATATATATACTAACATACTGGGTGCCGCTGCGTGATTAGCGCCACCCAGTACAGGTTAAATGGATATACACTCATCTCACTCTATTGCAAGCAATCGGTGAGAGCGACCGTATGCCGTATTATACCTTCTATTTCTTCGGTTCGAACCTTGTCTAATATGTCACAGATTTCCAGCGGCTATCCATTTTCAGTACAAGTTAAATACATATATACAGTACATATGCAATGAGATGAGTGTATCATAGAGTGCAGGCGACCGATCTATTGGATGTCGCGCTTCTTTAACGGCTTAGAGAAGTTCAGAGAGTAGAGAGAGTAGTATATATATATACAGAGTATATATATATGTATATAAATTGATATAGAATAGCCAGATTAGACAGTATCATTTGTTCTGTGTATGATTTTACCACATGTTTCTCCAAGAATATATTTAATAGAAATAATTTAATGAAAATGAATAGTGTTAGTTCTTTATTGAAAATAGAGTTTTGTAGACTTTTTCTTGTGGACAAAGTAAAAATTAAAGAATTAGGTAGGCCATTGCCTGATTTAATTTGATCGCAAACTTGTGCAAGGAGTGCTCAAAATCGTCTTACAAGAGACATTTACAAAAAAATTATAACGCAGATGAAGGACAGATTCTCATATCGCTGGCCATCTACAAGCCGCTAAGTTATTTAACACGAAATCGATGCCAACATTTTCTAAACAATGGACCTTTTGGAAACCGTGTGTCATGCATAACCATTTTTGAATAAAACCAGATTAAAAATAGAATTAGAAGTCATTTACTCGCGTCCGGATTTTTATCAAATAATTGGAGCGACGAATTTTCTTTCGTTATTGCTACAAAATAATCCCAGTGAAACTTTCCCGGAAACTATAAAAATACTTAAAATTATTTTAACAACCCCGATGACCACTGCTGAATCAGAGCGTTGTTTTTCAACACTTAAAAGAATCAAGACTTTTTTGCGAAATGCTATGGGTAATGATCATTTAAACGCGTTGGCGATGATATGTATTAATAAAACTGTGGTGCGAGATATTTACAATTTTAACGAAAACGTTTTGGAAAAGTTTATATCAATGAAAGATAGAAGAGTGGAATCCACTTTCAAGAAATGATTGAATTTAATCATTTTGCGTCCATTTTAGGTCAGATTTCTCACTATTATGTTATTTTTTAAGAAATGCCCCCCCCCCCCCCGATTGAAATGGCACGAGCCGCCACTGGAAATGACACCATATTACTACAATACCAGCTTTTTCCATCAATTGCGTTCGAATTCTCCGTAAATTTTAAGAATGAACCGCATTTTTTACATTTATAGCTACCAACCTTAGGAACTAGAACATAACTAAATGTTCGTGAAGTTTATCACTATCAGCGCACAAATTCGCAATATCATCAAAATTAAGCGGCATCGCTAAAAACACAAAAAATCACAATTAAAAAAATATTTCCGCACAATAAAACTAATTTTTTCGTAATCAGCGACCCTGGAAAAGACAAAAAAATGCGCTCTTAGTCAAAATTAGAACATTTTGATAAACTGAAAAATACCCAATAAATAAATCAACATGACACAGGTACTTCAAAAATGGCATATAATATGACCTATAAATCTTTTAGTTTTTATCTTGTGCTGCTGAAGATGGGGGCATAGCCTTCGAAATGTACATCTAGCTACTTAATGCTTTAAGTTACGGTATTTGGGTGATATTCTATACTATCTACGTCCATCTTTATGAAAAGTTCATCATTATATAGATCTTATAGATTAGTTGAAAAGTGTACTGAGCTAACTATTTCATTTCAACATATTTCATATGAAGATATTCACATGCACGACACTAGAAAGAAACACAAAGATCTAGTGATATCTTATCATCGATTAAAAAGATGCCAAGGCAACACAAACCACCTAGCTATAAAGATATATAACCACCTACCGATTGGAGCCAAACAACTGAATGACACCAATTTTTATAACGGGACCAAAGAAATTTTCCTACAGCACACTATTTAGCTTATATTATGCCTTGAAAATAAAAATATGTAAAACCACGTGATGAGGTGTTAAACATTTTACTACATTTACTACACCACACACATACTCACTTTAAATTATATTTTACATTTAAAAATAAAAAACGATGAAGAAACTGTCAATTATACAAAATAAAATGGTAAAAGTGCTTTTTAAAATACCATACAAAATAATACTGACGTCTATAATCAATTAGAAATTTTAAAGGTGGACCAACCTTAGCTGTATAGAAAATTGTAAATTAACTTACAAAATACTCAATAATCTCATTAAAAAAAATGTATATAACAAACGTACAGTAACCAAGTTTATAAAATTTTTAAATGTATGTAACAAACGTATACTTGACACATTGTAAACAGTTTTTATTACAATAAATATGTTCCTCTTCTTCTTTCCCTATCGTCCATTTATGTTTCTCCACTTGCGTAACGATTGTGGGACTATCTATCCCTTCCTTTCATTCTAATCTTACATCATAATACTTCCATGACTAAGAAAATGACATACTAGTATACTTTCTAAATGGCTTCACTTCTTTTCTTTTACTGCCCACTCAATCCTCATCATCTAACGCCTCAACGCATTTTCAATTGATTCTATTCAACATTTATCTTCCTTCCTTCATTCTAGCGATGGCAAATTGTAGGTCATTTTCAGGACCTAGTTCATAGTTCGTAGATCATTTCAATGTACCGTTCACGAACTATAGGTCGTGAACTACTACATCTTTTAAAAATGAACTAGTTCACGACCTATATGAAATACATGCACATACTGAAAATAATCTCTTTTTCTCTCAATATAAAAATATTAAATGGTAAAAAATAAATAAATTGAAATATTACAATACTTATTTTGAATTAAGAATGTGGAAGAGAAGACAACAATGTTTATAATTTATACAAAACATATATATAAGGAAATATAATCTTCTCTAGGTACTCACGATTATTTATATGAAGTTCTAAAATACTTATTGGTAGTTACTGATGAAAATGTTTACTACTTTACTAACACTTGAAAATTAAATGTACAAACTATAATAAAATGAACTAGATAGAATCGTTTTGTTTGGCGTTATAATTTATATTTTCTATTCCGAATGTTCTCTGCTCAAACTTCAAAGCTTTGATTTGATATTAAGTGATTGCATTGCACTCAGTATGAAATAGAAGAACTATAAGATTTAGATGTTTATTTTTGCAATATTGCAAAAATTTGCTATGGCATGACATATTTAATCTTGCAAATATATATTAATTATATTATTCCAAATGAAATCTGATACCAACATATAAATTGTGACTCAGCTCGGCAATGCTGCTGTTGCAATATCGCATCGAGTTTCCTATTTCGTTCCGTTCACCAACACACTTTATCACTAAATAAATGTTAGTACTGTATATGTAATGTATACTATACTGCAAGTATATATATAGTACAAGTACATCAATACGTACACCTAGCACCATGTAGTTCATAGCTCACGAACTAGGTCATAATGACCTATAGGTCGTTGCAAAACATCGCCACAGTATCCCCGTCATTCGATTGAACCGTTCAGAGTGAACGGTTCGCGAGTGAACTGCACATCGCTACTTAATTCATATTCACGCCTCACACTCCACTAGTTATAATACCTAAATCAACATTATGCTATAAAACTTGTTATTTTTTGTATATAATGAATGCTTTTCCACCTCGCATTGACCTATATTTAATATTTGCTTTAATTCGGTGATACGTTACAGCATTTCTTATTATATTATTTCTTATTATCTTTGACTTGATTTGTTTCTTTTCACACCTCATCGCTTGGTTTTACATATTTTTATTTTCAAGGCATAATATAGGCTAAAGGAGCCATTATTCTCTCCATTTAATAAATACTTCTTCTAATTTCTGTTTCTCTTTCCTCTAAGACAGCTAGAGCGTCAAGAAAATTTAACATACGTTTCTTCTCTCTTAATTTTCGCACATACACTATACCCGTCTATATTTAAGCTTGTTTATTGTATCTTCTATATGTAGATTAAATAACAATGGCGAAAGTGTACATCCTTGCCTGACTACCTTTTCTAAGCTTGTTGCCTCTTCGGCTCCCCCAATTCTATTTGATGTTTATTTTATACCAGATGCAAATAATCAGTATAATATATTGCCGTTTCTTTCAAGATTCTAAATATTATGTTCGAACTTAAATTGGCGAATGCTTTTTTCTAAATCTTCTAATGCAATGTAAGTTACTTTTGCTGTATTTCATTAAATATTGTCCTTAGGGCTTATGTAGCCCCCCATCATCCCTCTGTTCTTAAAACCGGATGGGTCTCCTGCTAGGTTTTCTGACACTTTATTCTGTAATTCCCTAAAAATAAAACTTACAAATACCTTAGAAGCATGAGATAGATCAACCATTTTAAACTCGCGTACCTCATTTGGGAGAATGAAAATGTTTCGCAATCCTTGGAGTATATATCCTTATAAATTCTGTATTAAAAGAATATATTTGATTTGAACATTTAAATTCACATTAAACTAAATTTTATAGTACTTAAAAATTGAAATCAATAAAAAGAATAATTCACAGTGGCGCATCCAAAAATAATGTTTGAGTGGGAATAAAGTTGAGACGTGCTTATGACTAGGATTAAATAAAGTTTGTTTCTAGTGAAATGCTTGTTGAAAAATGCGCCGAATGTTACTTTCTGTATATTTCAACTATATAACTTTTTCAGAAAGTAAAACTCTTCATTTTGAACGCCATATAATAAAAATATCTTAATTTAGTAACACATTTTTAATGTTTTCTTTAAAAAATTTGCATTTATAGTTCCTGTACAAATGATTGCGAAACGTGTGTACAAAACAAAATTTAGTGTCGTTAATTTCTGAAAAATATATAACTGTAATTTTAAGAACATATCGAATTTACTCGAAATAATTATTTCATTTATTAGCTCAATGATGATTATTTTTCGCGTACCCCTTGTACTATAAAGGGCAAATAAAAAGATAGATGAACAATTCATTTAATGTTAATCGTACAACAAAAAAAAAATTGTCGGTGCGTAGTGAAACAGAAGACCAGTATCATAGACTCTAAATGGACTTGTATATAATTTTTGTGTACGATTTAAATATATGGCGTATCGATTGAATGGAACGTAGATGTTTGTATTAGAGATTAAAATTTAGATAAAAATTGAGTCACGTATTGATTTTATGTTTTCACTAACGACGTAAAAAATTGAAATTTTCATAGAAATTACTTTTGATCTTATTTGTAAGATATTAAATTTTACATAATTTGTTGTAGATTTAAAGAAACGTCAATTTAATTTTTAAAACTTTAATTTAATTTCAAAAACGTTGTAAGAGACGTATGTTTTTATTAATCTTCTAATGTTCTATTAATCCAGCACTCAAGTGTCATTTTTTTTAGAACAAATTAGATCGTTTCCCCAATTTATTTAATACTGAGAACATGTTTCGATTAAAGTCAATAATAAATATTGTCAAATACGATGTTTAGAAACAAATTTCATACTGTTCCATTACGACATTTTGATTCGAACTTGTTGTCTTATCCAGTTATTTATTATAACGTAGCCATTTATTGTGAAAATACAACGATTTTTTAATAGAATATCACCCAAATGCCATAACAAAAATTGCTGTACAATTTTTAAAATTATCACTAGTTAGTTAAAGAGTCCGCAATCCTAAAGATTGGTTGGAAACAGCACGCCATGCCGATCTATCCTGAGCTAATCCCTTCATCTCCCTATAGCTATTCATCTCAACGTCTTCAACTATCTGACTCACATACTCCACCTCTAGGCCTATCTACCCATCTCTTTCCCTCCACTCTACCTTCTATGATCAATTGCATAATCCCCCCATGCCTAAGGATATGCCCTACTAATCTGTCTCTCCTACGCTGTAACACTCTCCAAATACTTCTCTTCTCCCCTACTAACTCTAGTACAGCTTCATTTGTTACTTTATCTTCCCAACCAATCCTCATCATCCTCCTATAACACCACATTTCGAATGCTTGTAATCTACGCTTCTCTTCCTTTCCTATAGTCCACGCCTCACACCCGTACAGTGCTACACTCCAAACATATACCTTCAGTAATCTTTTTCTAATACCCAAGTCAATATTTGATCTTAAAATCTGTTCCTTTTCTACGAATGCCTTCCTACCCTGTGCTATCCTACACTTTATATCTACCTTGCTTCGATTATCTTTTGTGATTCTACTGCCTAAATAACAAAAATCTGACACTTCTTCGATTCTATTATCTCCTATTGTGATCCTCATTTTTCTACTGCATTCCTTTTTGTCACACCTCATCACTTTAGTTTTACCTATATTTATTTTCATGTTAAAATCCCTAGTCAATACTGCCTGCATACCATTCAATACCCTTTCTAAATTCTTTTCGCTTTCTTCCAATATAGCTATATCGTCGGCGAATCTCAACATATATATTTTCTCTCCCTGTACATTCACACCTACACTATACTCTTCTTTTACTTTGTTTATTGCATCTTCTATATATAGATTAAATAATAACGGTGAAAGTGTACATCCCTGCCGAACTCCCTTCCCTATTTTTGCTACCTCTTCTTCCCCCTCAATTCTAACTAAGGCAGTTTGGTGTTTATATAAATTAAAAATTATTCTCCTATCCTTATAATCTATACCCGTTTCTTTTAAAATTCTAAACATTATGTCCCAATCTACATTATCAAATGCCTTTTCTAAATCTACAAAAGCTATGCAAGTTACCTTTCCTACCCTCATTCTTTTTTCTACTACTGTTCTTAGTGCTAAAATCGCCTCCCTCTTCCCTCTGTTTTTCCTAAAACCAAACTGATCTTCTCCTAGCCTTTCCTCTACTTTATTTTCTAATCTCCTATAAATAATCTTTAGCAATATCTTCGATGCATGTGATAGTAGACTAATGGTCCTATAGTTCTCACACAAATTAGCTCCTATTTTCTTCGGCATTGTTACTATTCTACTACGCTGAAAATCCTGTGGTACTTCTCCCTTCTCATATATTTTACAAACTAACCTGTATAATCGCTCCTGCATTTTTTCCCCTGCGTGTTTTATTAATTCGGCTGGTATCATATCAATCCCCGCTGCTTTGTTATTCCGTAAATCATTTAATGCTCTATGAAACTCTGACCTAAGTATGCTAGGACCTAAGTCATCCTCATCTATCTGTTCCACATTTTCTAGCTCCTCCATGTCCTGCCTACCTTTATATAAATCTTCAAGATACTCCTTCCATCTTCTAGCTTTTTCCTTATTTTCTGTGAGTTCCTTACCCTGCTTATCACATATAATGTTACCCTTTGGTTTTACTTTAGAAAAATGTGACTTAATTTTCCTGTAGCCCAAATCTACTTTACCTCTTCTCATATCCTCCTCAATATCCTCACAATTTCCTTTTATCCACTCTTCTTTCGCTAGCTTGCATTTCCTATTAATTAAGTTCCTTAGTTCCTTATATTTTTTCTGTCCTGCTTCTGTGTTTCCAATTTTAATTTTCCTTCTTGCTTCTATCATTTCAACTATTTCTTCCGTGATCCATTCCCTCCTACCTGCCCTTTTCTTTGTGCCTAATACTTCATTTGCTGCTGTAGTTAACCCATTTCTGATTTCCCTCCATTCGCAATCTATGTCGTTCCTAGATGTTCCATTATATTATAATCTATCACTACGGTGTTAAATTATAATATAGAATATCACCCAAATACCGTAACAAGCATTAAGTAACTAGATGTACATTTCAATGATTAAGTAGCTAGATTCGTGGCAGAGGTATTTTGTTTAGTTTTATCTTAGTGCTACTGAAGATGGGCGCATAGCGCTTGAAATGTACATCTAGCTACTTAGTGCTTGTTACGGTATTTGGGTGATATTCTATATTATAATTTAACACCGTAGTGATAATTTTTAAAACCCCATTTTAATTGTTGTGGAAAATAGAACAAAATATGAACTACGAAGAACACAAAAAGCTATTAGAGCTCATGGATGAGGTACAGGCCGATGAAGAAATAGTAGGTGGTAGTGATGAAGAAGGAAGTGATTCAGAAATGGACATGAATGACGAAAATGGGACATTGGATGTAGATTCTGTGTTTCACCAAAGTGCAAGTGAACATGATAGTGATTATGACGAGCTTGAGGACATTCCTCTGGCTACCAGATTTTTGTAATACACTGGTCGAGATGGTATGACGCAATGGCAAAGACTTCTATACGTTCAACAATAAATTAATAACAGATAATATATTTTGCATTTCATTTCCTGCGATTTTATTGCTGGGGTCAAATATACCCCAAGCGACCTCTAACTGTTTATGCATGCGCGACTTCTGCCGGGTTAAACTACCGCGATTAACACAATCGGTTTCACTGTACAAAGACCTAGATGTCCTCAATATTAACAAAATAAGCTTCGTGAACAATTGTGAAGTCATATATAAAATAGTGCACAAACAAATAAAGACTAATATTAAACTCGAAACAAATAAAGACTAATATTAAACTCGAAACAAACACAGACATTCACAACTGCAGGACCAGAAACAGGAACCGAATCCATATGCGCACAATACGAAACAACAAAGGACACAATAACTTCATCTTCAAGGCGTCACAACAGTTCAATAAACTACCGAACGATATAAGAACTACACGAACTTTAGAGAAATTTAAAGGACTCGTGCAGAAATTCGCTAAAGAAAAATATGCTGTTGTAGCCTAGCCAAAAGATACTGAATAAATGTTTAAAACACCAATATTTATTAGTATAAGTACAACTTAGATATTGTAACACTTAAATAAGACTAGATATAATTATATACATAAATCAACTGTCTGCTTCAGACCTTGCTTAAGCTTGTTTAGCAGCAGTTACCTTTCATGTGTTATAAATACAATTATGTTGTATATAAAAATTTAAATTAAATTTAAAAAATATATATAAACCTCGGTGGCTGGAAGCAGAAAATGACAAATCGTAATTATTGAAAATAATTCATCATAATTGCAAAATATCCATTCCATCATTCCTTGTAGCATAATTTTCATTTTTATTATAAAAATATGTAGCTAGTCGAAGAGCGGAAGTCCATGCAGAAATGCATTTGGAATTTGTGACGTCAATTGTCGAATGTATTGTACGTCACAACGTGTGCAAATGGGTGTAGATTTATAGAGGCGACAGAAATCAAGTAATAATCGATTAATCGACCTTTGAGTCATCGTAATGTAATTTAATTAGTATTATATTGTTATTCCATTATTTATATGATTTATATCGACATGTTATAAAAAATAACGTTTTATCAAAGCGTTGTACCGCCAATCATTTATAGCATTTATATTTATATAAATATTTTGCAAATATTTATTTGGAATATATATTTATTTTATATTTGGAAAAAAATCGTTAGTAGCCTGCACAAATTTAAAGCTATGCTAAAATTGGTAGCTATTGAAAAGGCATACTAAAGCATTGATGAAATTTTAAACGATCATATAACATAAATTTATATATATTTTTTTTTTAGAAATAAGTTCTCATATTTTCATAACTCAAAAATTTAATTTAATTTTAATTTTTGATTGTTAATTGTACTACTTGTATAGGGTAAGAATTATAAAATACTTGTTGCATTATTTTACGGTTTCGACTGTTTAAAAGTTGGGAATAATAAAAAATATACAATATACAATATTTAACTATTGACTGCGCTATCTGTGATAACATTTATTTTACTTGAACTTTTGTAATTGTTGTGATTATTTCTAATGGAAAATTTAATATTTAATTAATTATATAGATGTATCACCAGATACGAACTCAAATAAATTTTAAGCAATAAATAAATGACGAAAATTTATCAATAAATTCTCAGGTTCAAATTACACAATATTGACAAAATTTTAACCATATGAATATATCGTCTATTATTTTAATAAGCCATTTTATAGGTAACTTATTCATATATTTACTTTTTTGATTATCACAAGTACTGTACGAAACAAATGCTACTATCAATTGATGGGAAAATTAAATAAACAAATAAATAAATATTAATAACGAAACAAATATGACGGTAAACAAAAATGTGAATATAAAATGTAAGTGTATCTTCCACTATTTTGGAGTTCCTCAAACTAATTTTTATTTTTTTACTACTTTTGCAAAAACTATATTTTTTTTTAAATTAGTGGATTAATTAATAATTAATAGCAAGAAACATTTATCCTACGACTTATGAATTTATTGAAACAAATAAATCATTTAGTACAATTATTCGATTAATCGTTGTCATCTCTAATTGTATATAGATTGTTGGGTGTACAGGTTCGGCTGCGTATAAATTAGGAAATAATTTTTGGTTAAAATATGGATAAATTCGTTGGTAGGATGATTTTATTGATTGTGTCCACTTGTTCTAAAAATGTCAATTTTCCACGTAAAGTATCCTATTTGGTTACGATCAAATATTTTATAAATAGGTAAAACAGTTTTGACTAAAGCAAACCATTTTTTATTTGGAAAGTTCGAATTCACGACAAAATTCGAAGACAATCAGCTTATAATACTATTTTCATGTGACGAAAAATGCATATTTTTTCCCGCGCCTGAAATGTCAGAGTTTTCTTTTTTTATAATCGTCGTCTTCAATTCTTCTAATACATACTTAAATAACTCAATATTTATAGACTATATAAATACCAATTTCTATATTATCATATGATGCATTCACAATCTATTTCATATAAATTTTGCAGAATAGAAAGTAGCGATGTGTAGTTCACTCGCGAAACGTTCACTCTGAACGGTTCAATCAAATGACGGGCGTACTGTGACGATGTTTTGCAACGACCTATAGGTCACTATGACCTAGTTCGTGAACTATGAACTACATGGTGCACGGTGTACTTGTACTAGGTCCTGAACCCGTCGTCTACTAAACCGTTCATGAATCACAACGGCTCGTAAACGATGCAGTATAGTATACATTACATATACAGTACTAACATTTATTTAGTGATAAAGTGTGTTGGTGAACGGAACGAAATACGAAACTCGATGCGATATTGCAATAGCAGCATTGACGAGCCGAGTCACAATTTATATGTTGGTATCAGATTTCATTTGGAATAATATAATTAATATATTCGCAAGATTAAATATGTTCTTAAATATGTCATGCCATAGCAAATTTGTGCAATAATGCAAAAATAAACATCTAAATCTTATAGTTCTTCTATTTCATACTGAGTGCAATGCAATCACTTAATATCAAACCAAAGCTTTGAAGTTTGAACAGAGAAGATTCGGAATGGAAAATATAAATTATAACGCCAAACAAAACGATTCTATCTAGTTCATTTTATTATAGTTTGTACATTTAATTTTCAAGTGTTAGTAAAGTAGTAAACATTTTCATCAGTAACTACCAATAAGTATTTTAGAACTTCATATAAATAATCGTGAGTACTTAGAGAAGATTATATTTCCTTATATATATGTTTTGTATAAATTATAAACATTGTACTTTTTTCTTCCTCATTCTTAATTCAAAATAAGTATTGTAATATTTCAATTTATTTATTTTTTACTATTTAATATTTTTATATTGAGAAAAAAGAGAGATTATTTCCAGTATGTGCATGTATCTCATATAGGTCGTGAACTAGTTCATTTTTAAAAGATGTAGTAGTTCACGACCTATAGTTCGTGAACGGTACATTGAAATGAACTACGAACTACGAACTAGGTCCTCAAAGTGACCTACAGTTTGCCATCGATAGTTGAAAGGCATTCGTAGAGAAAATATAAGCTCCAAAATTGACTTTATAATAGGTAAAGACTACTAATAGAGTTGTGAGGCGTAGAGAATACAAAAGGAGGAACTACTATAGGATAGTAGCATTTGAAAAATTATAGTAATGAAGATGACGAGGATTAGGTGGATATGTAAAAAAAAAGCATTCGCTATGAGAAAGAGAAGCATAGGTAAGTGTTACAACAGTAAAGTAAAGTAAAGATGTTATAGAAATAAAAGAGATAGACTAGTAGATCGAATTCTTAGACATGGGGGTATTATGCAATTATTTATAGAAGGTAAAGCAGAAGGAAATGATAAGGGTAGGTTGAGCCAGATTAGAGTTAGTTAAAGAGTCCGCAACCCTAAAGATTGGTTGGAAACAGCACGCCATGCCGATCTATCCTGAGCTAATCCCTTCACCTCCCTATAGCTATTCATCTCAACGTCTTCAACTATCTGACTCACATACTCCAATCTAGGCCTACCTACCCCTCTCTTTCCCTCCACTCTACCTTCTATGATCAATTGCATAATCCCCCCATGCCTAAGAATATGCCCTACTAATCTGTCTCTCCTACGCTGTAACACTCTCCAAATACTTCTCTTCTCCCCTACTAACTCTAGTACAGCTTCATTTGTTACTTTATCTTCCCAACCAATCCTCATCATCCTCCTATAACACCACATTTCGAATGCTTGTAATCTACGCTTCTCTTCCTTTCCTATAGTCCACGCCTCATTAGATTAGAGTACGTAAGTTTTATAGTGCCGGATGTTTGTATGAATAGTTATAGGGAAATGAATGACTTAGCTCAGGAAAAATCCCTGGGACTAGATCATGACAACGTTATAAAAAGATAATGTAATTTTGATAAATGCATTTACAATCAAGTCTCCTTTTATGCGGTAGATACGTGCCACAGAAAAACCCATATAAAAAATCGACAAAAAAGACTTAATTTAGGTTGAAAAAGTAGAGAACCTTCCATAATTTTCTACAACCGCATAAGACCGAAGTAATAATTCAACTTCAAAAGTACCATTTGATGCTATAATTGCACGATTTATGACAAGTATTTTATGTTGTTTTTATCTTGTGCTACTGAAGATGGGGACATAGCCTTCGAATTGCGCATCTAGCTACTTAATGCTTTGAGTTACGGTATTTGGGTGATATTCTATACTATTATTTAACACTGTAGTGATAATAAAAAAAATTAAAAAAAGCAATTAGTTCAAATAAAACTTGTATAAAAGTGTATAAAAATAAGGATGCCTAAAAATTTCTTCCAAAATATGAAAGAAATTGATATAAAACTTAAAATTTGTTTGTTTTAAGATCTTATTAATTTAATTTTATTGAAAAGTACCAATTCTTTTTACATTTTTACATCACAATTATCGTCGCAATCTGACAATATTCGACACCGTTTGGGAGCTGGTTCGAAACCAGTTTCATCACTAGAAGAGATAATCCGCGCATCAGATCCGCATGGTAAAGACAATAGTTCTTCACAAACAACATTAGCGTCAACTTTATTCTCGTTCTGTGTTGATTTTCTAACAATGTAATTAGTGATTAAACTTTGCGATGATGATTTTCTATTTTTTCAGCTCACGTTGGAATTTAAAGGCTCGTTCAGAATTTGTGTCATTAACAAGAAAATCTGAGCAAAACATAAGCGCTAAAAACATATAAAAAATCATAACGTGCAATGTGTATGTATATACAAAGGGAAAAGACCAAATTTTCAAGAAATATGCACCGCATTAAAAAGATACGCATAAAAAGAGACTTGACTGTATGTGTATTTATTATACGATACTCTATTATATTATTCCAGGTATTATACGAGCGTGAATTATTTATTATGATATGTATTTTTCCAAATGCTAACTGTTTTTCGTTATACAAATTTTAACAAAATTTAAATTCAAATATAATGTGATAAATAAGTAGAAGGCATCCATGTAAATGCGCATTTCCATACGATTTTCAAACACCTCAAAGGAAATTCCAGCGCACATTTTTAATTCTCATAAATATACACTAATTGGCTACAGCGAAAACCAACTGGCGAATATCAAAATTAAAATTAAAATTAATGAACGCTTTGGCGGTTCACTTATTTCCGTTTTACTTTCTAAAGTCGCTATATATTCCACGTAGTGTAACCGCTAATGAATCTGTTTCACTCCATAATTTCACCCCATATAACGTTGACCGGGAAAAAGTTGTTCATGCAAAAATGCACGCGAATGCCATTTAATATACTCGGAATGTTGTTTCCGGGCATCCGGACAACAAACCACGCGTATACACTTTGTTGAATGTTACGCTCAAAACCGGAATTCGGTCCGGGACGTGTCCCAAATTCGAAGCCGATTTTAACGGCTGAATGGTATGCGAAAATAATGCGCATTCTCGAGTAAGCAGATTTATTTTAATGAACTAGACGAACGTTTATCATATTTCTATTTCCGAACCGCAGAGATATGTGCATTGTAAACTAGAAAAAAGATCATTGATCAGAATAAATTACTTTATGATATCGGTGTTTTCTTTGCGTTTTTGAATTAATTTTTGTGTTCCCAATTTCACGATGATAGCCGAACTTATATTCGAACTTGCTAGAGTATATATGGTATATTGCTAAATGCGCGAAACTATCATTGTACAAGAGTGTACAAAATAATTACTGCGCATATTATTCGCGTATTGTCCAAATTCGGGTTTTGAGCGTAGCATAATATGAAAAGGAATATACTCCGCTCAAATATTTAAAATTTTAATGTATTTTTGAAGCTATAGCATCACTATATACGCATTTGTATAGTTCTATAGAATTATTGGATTTATTCCTACAATGGTATATTACAATTAATTAATTAATGAATACATAAAGAGAAAAATATGAAATGCAAGAGAAAAAGTAAACATCCAAGAATTATGACTTTTATTATATTTAATATGTTTTCAGAATATGTTTGTATAGTTTGAAGTAAAAGTATTTTTACTTAGCGCAAGGTTGTCTTACAAATATAATAGTAATGGGAGAAATATTGTTCTTTACATGCACTAAGAAGGTTTTGATATGTGTGGGTATTGCAAATATGAAAAAATATCACGATTTTTTGTCAACATAAGCATGCTTTAAAAAAATCAAAAGATATTCTAACATGGACAGGTTAAGTGAGCCTCAACTAATCATTATCATTAATAACAAAGTAATTACCAACAAAAATTTCTTTTTTTGTTTCTGGGTTAATACTTAGAACTAGTGTCCTAGCGATGTGTAGTTCACTCGCGAACCGTTCACTCTGAACGGTTCAATCAAATGACTGTGACGATGTTTTGCAACGACCTATAGGTCACTATGACATAGTTCGTGAACTATCAACTACATGGTGCACGATGTACTTGTACTAGGTCCTGAACCCGTAGTGTACTAAAAAGTTCATAAATCACAACGGCTCGTAAACGATGCAGTATAGAATACATTACATATACAGTACTAACATTTATTTAGTGATAAAGTGTGTTGGTGAACGGAACGAAATAGGAAACTCGATGCAATATTGCAACAGCAGCATTGCCGAGCTGAGTCACAATTTATATGTTGGTATCAGATTTTATTTAGAATAATATAATTAATATATTCGCAAGATTAAATATGTTCTTAAATATGTCATGCCATAGACATTTTTTGCAATAATACAAAATAGACATCAAAATCTTATAGTTCTTCTTTCTCATACTGAGTGCAATGCAATCACTTAATATTAGTGCACTTAATAATTTACAATATCAATATTTTTACAAAAGAATTTCGCCTTATATCTCTTTATATTCACACTTTTATATTAGGAATTGAGTAAAATTTATTAAAGTTTGTTATACACTTTCTTTCTATTTATTTCTTTAATATTTTTCCTACCAATGTACTTATTCAATTACTTGTATACAATGCTATTACGCTTTTATTATTTATTTTAATTATTTACAAAGAAGGTATATACCTGTCGATGTTCATCAAAATTAGCGAAAAATTATCGAAAAAGAAGAGAGGTACATTCCTGTCGATTCTCATCAAAATTAGCGAAAAATTATCGAAAAAGAAGAGAGGTACATTCCTGTCGATTCTCATCAAAATTATCATTTTCCATTAGAAAATGTCCCATTCAATCATTTTTTCACGTTTAATAAAAATTTATAATCTTAGCATGGACGACAGTCCATATAAAAATGTTTCTAAATGCTGACTTAGAAATTGAACACGCAATTAACATCGCGTATTCATTTACAGTTGCTAATCGTGTTGGTATCGCCATCTACATATTTTAATATTAGATGTGTGTGCGACAACGACGATAAACACACACACAGATTACACACTATTTATTCTCGACAAACGCGACGAGGAATTCAAGTCTAACTACATGGTTACGTGAATGCAATCCCATCTTTGCACATGCTATTTTATATGGGCAGTTTCAATGGCACCTTGAACGGTAAGTTGAAGTGAAGAATATAAACTCAAAAAAGTTGATTGCTTTGGTTAAAGCGAGACTTTAGCCGTTTTCTGAGAAAGTTCTCACTCTAGTGGAGTATTCGTTATCGAGAAACGCGTGTTTATTATCAGAATTTTATCTATACAGTAGTACACCTACTGCCAAGAATATGGCAAATCAGACATAAATGTAGTTTAAAAACTGAAAAAAGAAAATACAATTATTGACCGATTGTTTGAGGACGCTATTGTGTATTTATTTTGTAATTCATAAATCCAACATAATTTGCTATAAAATATTTGACAAAAATCACAATAAAATATTAAAAAAATATTTATATAAGAAATGTATGTAAAAAATAATTATATATATATATATATAGCATCGCCAGGTCTCGCCTAGAATAATTTTAAGTCAGACACTTTAAGTCACAATTATTGACTATTTCTTTGACTCGATTGTACATGTCAAATGGCCGCTATGCCTTTGATTATGATATACAAGTCTATATGAATGTAGAGGAAAATTAGTCATTCTTAATTTTCAATTTCCGACCAATTTAGCAAATACACTTAAATTTTGAACAAAATGGGCCGAAAAATAGACATAATCGCTTTAATATAACACCAAAATCATTGAAATCTGTCGAGCCGTTCGGCAGAATTTTTTTTATACGGGTAATGGTAAACTTTTGTAGTAAGCATGGAAATAATGATTTTTATCTTTAAGCGGGACAAATTACCGAAAATCGGGATTGTCCCGCTAAAAGCGGGACGTATGGTCACTTTACTTATTTGTGTTAGTAATTTTATCCCAATAAAATTGTATATAAAATAAAATAAGCAAAAATCTGTTAGGTAAGCTGTTCATCAAAATTATCGAAAAATTATCGAAAAAGAGCAGAGGTCGATTTTCATCAAAATTATCGAAAAATTATCGAAAAAGTACAAAGGTATATACCTGTCGATTTTCATTGCGGCGCATTTTAGGTGGACAATTCAATTTTTGCTAACCACTCTTAAATAGTTGATACGCCACTGAATCCCATAGATAATGAATTGTTATATCAAGATGCAGCTTAATGCAGAAAGCACAGTGCAATATACTCATTGCTCGACCTATCAATACTGTATAATTGTGGAATCATATCTTATCTACATATTTATTTTGTTACTGCGATTTCGTCTGCAAGGGATAAATAAATTGCATTTTTAATCAAATTCTACATGCTTAGAGAATAAGTGAATGTAAACTTATGTAAAATTACTCTCTATAACTCTATATGCATTATCATTTTGCCGTGGTCAACTGTTTTTTAATATTGTTTTTATTCTGATACCAACACCAGTATAATGAGCTTGAAATTATATATTTTTCAATTTAACAATAGCATATTTTGTTTCGTTTTTCACTTTAGATCAGAATCTTTGCTTGGGAAATCTACCTTAGGATTACATCTTTGCACAAGATTATTTTAGGATTTTAAGATTAAGTTTTTTAAGATTATTTTAAGTTCAAATGGTTTAAAATACTTAATACTATCATATTATTTAATATTTAATATCTACTAGAGTACTAACTATGGTAGAGCTTTTTCTCTGCTGCTCTAATAGAAATCAACTTGCATAAACTTCATTATTCTGAATAGCTAGAGTAAGATCCATTGCCAAATGAACTGAGCATAGTGGCTATCATACCGTACCAACCACCAACGCGGTTTCGTATGATTCAATAGTCGGTGCTTACCAGTGCTAATCGAAAACCGGTTTTCACCGAAACCCGGTTTCACCGAAAAACCGGTTTTCACCGAAAATCGGTGAACCGAGATTGTTTTGGTTACCGGTTTTCGACAAAAAATAAACCGGTACACCGGTTTACCGGAACCATTCTCAGCACTACTTAATATCAAATCAAAGCTTTGAAGTTTGAACAGAGAAGATTCGGAATAGAAAATAGAAATTATAACGCCAAACAAAACGATTCCATCTAGTTCATTTTATTATAGTAAAGTGTTAGTAAAGTAGTAAACATTTTCATTAGTAACTACCAATAAGTATTTTAGAACTTCATATAAATAATCGTGAGTACCTAGAGAAGATTATATTTCTTTATATATATATATGTTTTGTATAAATTATAAACATTATTGTCTTTTCTTCCTCGTTCTTAATTCAAAATAAGTATTGTAATATTGCAATTTATTTATTTTTTACCATTTAATATTTTTATATTGAGAAAAAAAGAGATTATTTTCAGTATGTGCATGTATTTCATATAGGTCGTGAACTAGTTCATTTTAAAAAGATGTAGTAGTTCACGACCTATAGTTCGTGAACGGTACATTGAAATGAACTACGCACTAGGTCCTCAAAGTGACCTACAGTTTACCATCGCTACTAGGATGAATTATACATTTTCCTCTGAAACACTCTGTACATGATTAAAGCAAATCTTAGTTATAATTATATGACAGTAGCGCCACGGGCAAGGTCAGTACCACCGCGGTACCGAGTAGTTGTTATGGTACCCTGGCGCCAATGAATTGCACGCCTTACCTCACATCCAACAAATCTATACGCTGGCATTATGTAATACAGGTAGAGTAATTGATTTCTAGTTGTACATTTAATTGCACTGCGAAATACATTAATCAATTTTTTACTGGAATCATATCAGCAATACAATCATAAGAAATATAAACGTGATGTTTGTTGCAAAAGAATAAAGTTGTTCTCGAGATGGAGGTTAAACTAATTTTACCTAACAATTGATTGCTTATTCCACGAATTAACATAAAATAGAAATGGAAAAAGTTAATTTCTTCAGATCGGAAGAACTAATTGCGATTGAGAACTATCTATTGTAATATTTGTTAAAAATGGTATATACAGTAAGTATAGTAGTGAAAAATGATCAAATCGATTCTGAATAATTTTGTATATATATATCAAAGATAATATATTATTTTAAATAAACAAAAAGAGAAATGAACTTATTTAACAGTATATATTGTTATAGTTGATTATATTTAAGGCTGTTCCTCGACGTCAGTTTAGTTAAAAACATATGAAAATCGCAGAATTGGAATGTCAATATTAATCAATTTTAGTTGTACAGAACAGGGGTGACCAACAAAAACTATATATAATCATTGACACATAACAAAGCTATATAGAGTTGCATTCACTTATTCCGCCAAATTGATCTTGATTTATTGGTATAAAGTTTCCTCTTAAAGTTTCTGAAAACGTGAATTTCATTTATTCGTATATGAGTCATATGGAATCTATTTGTAATTGATGCATCTGATGAATCATACTTCTGGTTGTTAAAATTCAAATTGAAACGGAGTGAACCTGTGTAGAGATTGCATGTGAGTAATATCTTATTACTATTTCATATTATAATGAATGGTATTCATTTTTATAAAATCGTTGTAAATTTTTACTATAGTTAATTAATTGTATAGAACAGGTGTGGCCAATCGAAGCGATTTTTGGTCGATCGCGAACAGTTGGACATAAAAACTGTTTATTTCGAATGTGGCGCTAGTAAAATGAGACAAAAAAACACGAAATAAGGTGAAGATAAGTTGTCAACAATTTGAATGTTGCATATATAATTTATCTGATAAATTTTTTATTTTTAGGAAAATTCTACAAGAGCTCAGTAATGCCTTTTGGTATAACATGACTAAAGTGACATTTTTTGACTGTTTTTTGTGTAGATGAAAAGGCCGCAAAAAAAGATAGTACTGAACAACATTAGTATATATCAGGGGTGGCCAACAAGTTGATCGCGATCGATCGCGCAGCGATTTTTGGTCCATCGCGAACAGTTGGACACAAAAACTGATTATTTCGAATATGGTGCTAGTAAAACAAGACAAAGAACACGAAATAAGGCGAAGATAAGTTGGCTCAGTGATTTAGCGTTTCTGGCAGATTTTACATCCGAGTTAAGCGATTTGAATTTAGAATTAGAAGGAAAAAAGAAGTCACATGATTAGTTGCGTTAATGCTTATAAAAGTCAGTTCGTAATGTTGATTGAAGATCTCAAACAATATTTTTTTGATCATTTTCCAAATATGAATGACCATTTACAAAAACATCCCAATTTTAATTATAGCTTTAAAAAATACGCTGTAGAAATTAAAAAGTTATAGAGGATGCAATATTTGGTGATTTAAAAAAAAAAGAGGATATTGTTCAATCTTTCCATTTCAAGAAAGATTTAAATGTGAAATATATTACTGCAAAAGCTTCTGATATTTTTGACTTGGAAAAAACTAAATTAGAGAACGAAATTATAACTCTACAATCTGATTTAATTTTAAAAGCTCGGGAGCTTGAAGAAGACTTTTGGAAATATGTTACTTGTGAGAAGTATCCAAATACTAAAAAATGTAGTGAATATATCTATTCTTGTTTTGGACCAACGTATTTGTTTGAATCGGCTTTTTCACATTTGAAGTGAATAAAGACACAGCATCGTTCTTTACTTACCAATTCACATACCGAAGATTCATTACGATTATCTTTATCGACATACACACCTCATTATTGATAGAAGATATGAAACCACAAACTTGGCATTAATAAATCTTTTATTATATATATATTTTACGTATTTGTTCAATAAATATTATTATGATGATATCGTTTCGTTTAAACTTCATTTCTACCTAATCACTAGATATCAATTTTTAACGAACTTGATTACGATGTTTTAAGTAGCAAAGTCAATTTCAAGAACAAACAAGTTGGCCACTCCTGGTATAGAATATCACCTGTAACTTAAAGCGCGTTTCGAAAGCCCATCTTCAGTAGCACATGTTAAAAACGAAATAAAATACCTCTGTCACTAACCGTGATTGATATACAACTATATTTGTATATATTTTTTGTTAATATAATTTTAAAATAATACATTACGTAATTTGTATAATTTATCTACATTAAGTATAATTTATTTTCTGCAACTTTTTTTTTGCCAATAGACAATTTATTATTATTATTAATTTATTATTAGTTAAAGAGTCCGCAATCCTAAAGATTGGTTGGAAACAGCACGCCATGCCGATCTATCCTGAGCTAATCCCTTCATCTCCCTATAGCTATTCATCTCAACGTCTTCAACTATCTGACTCACATACTCCAATTTAGGCCTACCTACCCCTCTCTTTCCCTCCACTCTACCTTCTATGATCAATTGCATAATCCCCCCATGCCTAAGGATATGCCCTACTAATCTGTCTCTCCTACGCTGTAACACTCTCCAAATACTTCTCTTCTCCCCTACTAACTCTAGTACAGCTTCATTTGTTACTTTATCTTCCCAACCAATCCTCATCATCCTCCTATAACACCACATTTCGAACGCTTGTAATCTACGCTTCTCTTCCTTTCCTATAGTCCACGCCTCACACCCGTACAGTGCTACACTCCAAACATATACCTTCAGTAATCTTTTTCTAATACCCAAGTCAATATTTGATCTTAAAATCTGTTCCTTTTCTATGAATGCCTTCCTACCCTGTGCTATCCTACACTTTATATCTACCTTGCTTCGATTATCTTTTGTGATTCTACTGCCTAAATAACAAAAATCTGACACTTCTTCGATTCTATTATCTCCTATTGTGATCCTCATTTTTCTACTGCATTCCTTTTTGTCACACCTCATCACTTTAGTTTTACCTATATTTATTTTCATTTTAAAATCCCTAGTCAATACTGCCTGCATACCATTCAATACCCTTTCTAAATTCTTTTCGCTTTCTTCCAATATAGCTATATCGTCGGCGAATCTCAACATATATATTTTCTCTCCCTGTACATTTACACCTACACTATACTCTTCTTTTACTTTGTTTATTGCATCTTCTATATATAGATTAAATAATAACGGTGAAAGTGTACATCCCTGCCGAACTCCCTTCCCTATTTTTGCTACCTCTTCTTCCCCCTCAATTCTAACTAAGGCAGTTTGGTGTTTATATAAATTAAAAATTATTCTCCTATCCTTATAATCTATACCCGTTTCTTTTAAAATTCTAAACATTATGTCCCAATCTACATTATCAAATGCCTTTTCTAAATCTACAAAAGCTATGCAAGTTACCTTTCCTACCCTCATTCTTTTTTCTACTACTGCTCTTAGTGCTAAAATCGCCTCCCTCGTCCCTCTGTTTTTCCTAAAACCAAACTGATCTTCTCCTAGCCTTTCCTCTACTTTATTTTCTAATCTCCTATAAATAATCTTTAGCAATATCTTCGATGCATGTGATAGTAGACTAATGGTCCTATAGTTCTCACACAGATTAGCTCCTATTTTCTTCGGCATTGTTACTATTCTACTACGCTGAAAATCCTGTGGTACTTCTCCCTTCTCATATATTTTAGAAACTAACCTGTATAATCGCTCCTGCATTTTTCCCCCTGCGTGTTTTATTAATTCGGCTGGTATCATATCAATCCCCGCTGCTTTGTTATTCCGTAAATCATTTAATGCTCTATGAAACTCTGACCTAAGTATGCTAGGACCTAAGTCATCCTCATCTATCTGTTCCACACTTTCTAGCTCCTCCATGTCCTGCCTACCTTTATATAAATCTTCAAGATACTCCTTCCATCTTCTAGCTTTTTCCTTATTTTCTGTGAGTTCCTTACCCTGCTTATCACATATAATGTTACCCTTTGGTTTTACTTTAGAAAAATGTGATTTTATTAAAAATTATTAATTTATTATATACTTATATTATACCAAGGATAATGAATGGTATAAAATGTAGGATAAAAAATTAGAACCATTAAAAAAATTATGTTACAGAAATATTAAGAAAATTGGATTAGAAATACAGATCCATTACTCACATATTAAAGTTTCTTTTAGGAATGTGGGGTAATAACAATTGGTTCTAAAAACCAGAGCAGAAGCAAGACTAGGTACACAAGATTAAGGACAAGAGAGTACGTTAAAAAAAAGCTGTTATAGAAAAATAAGAGCTATTTAAAAATATAGACGTCGAGTTTATATAACCAATATTACGTGATAAAATAAAGTTATCTTAAGGACTTTTCAGACTTCCTGTTTTTGAAATTACAACATAGGTCTATATGTAAGTCACTAAATAAGAAATATAATGATCTGATATGAATATCTACTGATATGAACGTTGCACGGATTATTTAAAAAATTCGTACACTTAGGGGTTAGAAATAATATTTTGAGGTGTTTTAATATTGAAGTAAAAGAAATAATAAAACCTCTATATACTCGCAAACATTGTGACTGAAATATATACGTATAAACAAAATGTTACAATAAACTAGGGCTAGTTAAATCCATACTACATATTGCACAATGCTTTGGTTATTGTAAAAAACTGTGAATGAAATTGTACAATGATCTCAACGAGAATGAATATCTACGCATTAGTGTTCATCACTGAGTTAGAATCGTGTGATTTCCTCAGTTCAAACCTTGGCCTCCACATTGGTTTTTACGGCAACTTCAAAAAACATTTACATTTACTTGTTATTCATGCTATGTTTCCCAACAAAAATACAATGGGTTATATTAACAACTGATGAAATTGCGAGTTTAGTCAATAACAGTACATCCGAGCAACTAAAATTGCATAACATATAGGAAGATTTTGTTGAAAAATGTCACATAGAAATAGCATTTCACTCAAATCACTTAATGTTTATCCAGAAGTTATGTTTGAGAAGGAAATCAACAAATAGTATACTAGCGTTATACATACCTTCTGGAATTGCTACACAAATGAAACATTTAGTTGAATGTAAACATGACATTCAATAGCAGTAGATTTATCATATTTACCTTCCGAGCCATGAATCAGTGAAGTCAAACAAGAATTATATTACATTTTATAATATGATTTTGAATACTCGTTACAATTTAGAATAATATTATTTGTACATTTTTGTAATAGTTGATTTATTCAGTTTGTATGTTAAATATATACATACATCAATATACAAATAAGTTTCGTAAAATGCCTGTATTTTTATCGTTCTATAAGTAATTAATTTTCATATTAGTTTCATATTGCTAGAAGTTCTGAAAGATGTTATAAGTATTATCCGAACTCTGTATAATTATTTAAAAAATTATCTGTACGGTGTTAAATAATACTATAAAATATCACCCAAATACCGCAAATTAAAGCATTAAGTAGCTAGATGCGTATTTCGAAGGCTATGCCCCCATCTTCAATAGCACAAGATAAAAACTAAATAAAATACCTCTGTCACGAATCGTGATTGATATACAATTAATTAATAAGGCAACATGACAGAAGTATTTAAAAAATGGTATATAATATGACCTATACATCTTTTAAAACAATATAAATTAACGAATAATTAACGAAACTAACAAGTAACAACAATAAACATTGGTTTGTCAAACCTAAAATAACCAAAAATAAATTTAAAAATACAGACAGAACTCGGTTAGTAAGTCAAAATGGCTTGGTCCCAACCCAAGGCTCATATACTCTATGTATTATGACTGCGGATAATAAGTCATCATACCTCGCTTAATAAGTCATTATGTTGACGACATTATGATTTCCTCCGTTTAAGAGATTAGATGGGTTTTCTGGTAATTGTCGACTAATGAGGTTGTTTAATAGCTTGCAAGCAAAATGCAAGCAAAAACATCAAATCAGTTTTGAGTTTGTAATCTTAGAAAACGAAATGGCAAGCGTTAAGCGTAAAGCAATAACCTTAGAAACAAAACTGGCAGTGGTGAATATGTTAGAAAGTGGTATAAAGAAAAGTGAAGTGTGTCAGCATTTCAACTTAGTAAACTCATCGGTGGGTTCAATAAGGACGGCTCGAAATAAAATCAAAGGAAATGAAGAAAGCAAAAGTGTGAAGCGTATGAGGAAACCTACTCACGAGGATGTAGATGCTGCTTTATTGAATTGGTTTAAACAACAAAGAACGCTCAATTTACCGGTAAGCGGACCTATTCTCCAAGTAAAAGCTGGAAAATTGGCTGAATTGTTGGGAATAGATAAATTATAATGTTCGCCGGCATGGATAGACCGTTTTAAAAAACGGCATGAAATTAATTTTGGAAAAATGATTGGCGAAGCCAAAGACGTCAATTTCAATATCACCAGTGCGTGGATTCAAAATGAGTGGGAAGAAATCCGGAAATTTTTTAAAGACGAAGACATCTTCAACAGGGACGAAACAGGCCTCTTCTTCAAGCTGACACTAGACCACACTTTAAAGTTCAAAAATGAAAAATGCATTGGCGGAAAACTGCCAAAAGAAAGGATCACTGTTTTTGTTTGTGCTAATGTAAGCCGCACTGAAAAAAAAAGATTTGTTAGTGATCGGCAAATCAAAAAACCCACGATGCTTCAAAAATGAAAAAAAGCTTGCCTGTGACCTATGAAACCAATAAGAAGTCTTGGATGACAAGCGAGTTATTTGCAAAAGAAATCCGACATTGGGAAGAGAACCTCAAAAAAGCAAAGAGAAAACTCATTCTACTTTTGGATAATTGTCCAGCTCATCCTCGCATACTAAGATTGAAATTAGTAACTTTGAAGTTTTTGCCTCCAAACACAACCAGTATTCTACAGCCGATGGATCAAGGAGTAATAAGAAGTTTGAAATGTGCGTACAGAAAGACTGGTTTTGAAAATGATGGAAACCGACGGCGCAAACTTTAACTTGAGCAAAGTAACTCTACTTGATCTTCTGAAAATTCTGAAAAAAGCCTGGAAAGTCGTCACCGGTGCTACAATTAGGAACTGCTTCCGGCATGTGGGTTTGCAACCATCATTTTGATGAGCAAGATGATTTACCTCTGAAACATTGGCTACAATCTTTCGATATTTCCACTTCAAATAATTTAGAAGATTTTATCGAAATGGATGAAGACCTTCCAACGACTGGAGAAATGTCTGATCTCGATTTAGTAAGAGAAGTACAGGCAAGAAATGAAAAATCAGACGACGAACAAGAAGAAGAAGAAGAGATAATGCCAGACCCAAAATCTACCACCTCTGAAGCATTGTTACTTATTCGTAAATTAATTACATATTATGAAGCCGAAGAAAAAGTCTACATTTAGACAAATTTGTATCCCTTCCCTACCTCGGATAATAAGTCAAAATTGCTCGGTCCCTGCAATGACGTTATAACCGAGTTCGACTGTAGTTCTTATTAAATAAATTAAATAGACAAGATGAAATTGGGCCTGAATCTAAATTTATTAAATTCAATTTTGATTTATGCATACATATACTTTAATAAGCATTTAATTCGGAATAATTCAAAACACTTTTAAGAAATTTAAGTGAACTAATTTGAATAGGATGACCTGAGTTAGTCAAAAATATGCTCGGCCACAGCACTTTTATCTTTTCTAGTTAATCTGAAATGAGTTAAATACTCCTTAAATCTAGTTTCAGTGGATCTACGTGTTTGTGCTATATATTCTTTAGGACAACTAGAACAAGATATTTCATAAATACCAGATTTTTTATTAAAATCAATCAAATCTTTGGAATTTCCTGGAAAATGTTATATTATATGTCATTTTTGTAATACTTCTGTCATGTTGACTTATTTATTTAATAGTATATCAATCACGATTCGTGACAGAGGTATTTTATTTAGTTTTTATTATGTGCTACTGAAGATCCCCCATCGAAATGCGGATCTAGCTATTTAATACTTTAAGGTACGGTATGTGGGTGATATTCTATACTGTATAATTATTATTATTCTTCTTAAGCTATATACCACCATTAAAATCGAAGGTTTAACCCAGAAGTTTGTAAGATTTTTCTAACATTAATTCTCAATAAAAAATAATAATTGACCCCTTTACAATTTGTATTTTGCATAATATATCAATGGATTATTTAAAAGAGTTTATAAAATGATGAAAAATTCAACGAGCTAAAGATTTCCTTCGCTTCGCTAACTATATCGTAATAAATTAAAATATTAAATTAGTTAATAAATTCTCATGTGATTTTTATAATTTAAAAATGATTTGAATAAAAAAACAATAAGTATCTGACTTGTTTATATATTTACAATCGATCTCTCGAATACCATTGACACTTTCCAAAATTTCGGTGACCCCCAGGGAGTATATATGTTCCCCCTTGGGAATTCCTGGTTTAATCGATAATCAGTTCAGATTGCAGTATGTATGCATGCATTTATGCATTAAAGCTAAAAGAGTGAGTAAATCTAGATAGACTTACTGATATGAAAAACCTCCTCTAGGAGCTTGGAACTGTGTCGTTGACCGTTTTGGTCCCACCGCGGGAAAGCAGTTATCATAGCCTCACATACAAGCTGATTGCGCGAGGATTTGACTCTTCCCTTATCGTCTGGTACCTTTAGCGTTATCATCTGCAAGTACATGATACGATCGCGATCTATTTACGACAAGTGAACGCCTGGAAGTGCACTGTGCTATGTGTCCTTTCATCCCAGCATAGTCGATCATGATACATTAAGTCTATAACACTACCCTTACAAGAGTTAATCTAACGCACACTCCATTATTCAGTACGCACGTGTGAGTTCTATTCAATCTCGCATGATATAAGTCCTTTTTTATATCTTGGCGGACCTAATTCATCCACTACTGCGCATAAGGGTTGAGCTTCCAGTACCACTGTTGCCATATATGAATAAAAAACTTCAGTACAAAGTGCTCAAATTGTAAACTGCATAGCAAAATTCGGATTGAGAATATTTAATGTATGAATATATACGGCTTCGATTAATGTCCACTATTTAGTAAAAAGTTTTCAGTTATTTATTATTTGTTTTGATCAATTATGCTAATAGAATACTCTCTGTATTTGTTGGCTGTCGATATGACAACATTGCAGTAATTTTGACCACACCCTCAAATGACAAAAATGCAGTGGCGAGCATCTCTTCACGAGCATAAGGTTTCGGGGTGTTGAAGCGGCCAGTATATTTCAATTTTTTTGAATTGTATAGTAATATCATTGGTCTTATGCGTAAACTAGTCTTAATTTGTAATGCGCAGTAGAAGGGGCGGGCCCGCCACTTTAAAAAAATAACCTATATTAGCAAATGTTTATACAAAACTCTTACTAGCTGCACTGAAACCATTCGTTCATTATTCAACCGCTCTGGAAAAATCCTTTTCATATATTATAACTAAAGCTCGATACTCGTTAACGTTACATATAAAATTTATTGTAGTTTCCCCGCAATGAAAAAAAAAAAACGTTTCTTTTTGAAACGATAGTTAAGGAAACAAAGCAACATGATAATAGTAGAATTAACAAAATTCATATAGGAAAAGATCGATAATAGATCAGTTTGTAGAACATATATGATAAGCGGGAAGTACCAGAAGACTTCCAGAATAGTATAAATAGAAAAATAGTAGTCAATATGTGAGTAGTATAGAACTATAAGTCTATTTTAGCGCTAAGAAGAGTAGTAGAAAGAAATAATGAGAATAGTAATAACTTTCGTAGATTTAGAAACGGTATTTGATAATGTAGATTGGGAGATAATATTGAAAATCCTATAAACGAAACAGGAATAGATTATAAAGATTATTTTCAATCTATAGAAACATCAAACGGCTTTAATTAGAATTGAGGTGGAAGAAGAGGTAGCGAGAGTAAGGAAGGGAGTCAGGCAGGGGTGTATACTTTCGCCGTTATGATTTTATATATATAAGATGCAATAAACAAAGGAATTATAAAGAAGGGTATAGTATAGGCGTGAAAATTCAGGGAGAAGTAATAATATACGTCGACGACATGAGCATTCAAATAACATGTACTATGATTCCTCATACCATTTTAAGGCTCGGTCTTTTCATCTGTGTATAAAGTAAGGATTAGCTAACTAGCCGATATATTTAACCTAAAGATACATATCCCTGTTAAGCGTGAAGTGTATTTCCAATATTTAAAATCATAGAGATAGCTATTCCTTAGTTAAGAAGAAGAACGTATGGTTGGTGCTCCTGCGAGTTAAGTTATATGTGTACGATTGCGATAGATAGATACAAAATACCTTGCGTTGGATAGTAATAGTGGGCAGGTAAGCAGAGGAAAAAGTAAATTGAAATTTTTAGGTCACAGCAAAATAACTTGCAATATTGAGCAGTATATTATTGTACATAAAGCAACATTTATTAACATTATGGATTTACAGGACTTTTATGATGAAAGATTACACTATAATATTCATTATCATCTTACAACCACCTTAAACATTTTTAATGTGCTATTATTCAAACCGTACGTTATTGATCTTTACTAACATGATCGTCGATCGGAATTAGGTACAGTTTCAAGTTTTCGAAGTATGTTAATGCTTATTGTAGTGTAACAAACGAGATGAAGATATGCAACCCAAATAACAGATAGACAAATATAATATTATGCGCATGATTGAGCGTTAACCTTTAGATACTGGAGTTCATTTGATGGTTCTCCTACAGATAAAGTTTATCCTACAAATAAAATGTAACTGGAAGTCGAAATACAGTTTCGCAGGTTATCTGAAAGTTAAATTTAATCATAACTTTAATTGCTGGCGGAAAGATCGGCCCTAAAGTAGCGATTTGTAGTTCACTCGCGAACCGTTCAATCAAATGACGGGCGTACTGTGACGTTGTTTTGCAACGACCTATAGGTCACTATGACCTAGTTCGTGAACTGTCAACTACATGGTGAATGGTGTACGCATTAATGTACTTGTACTAGGTCCTGAACCCGTCGTGTACTAAACCGTTCATGAATCACAACGGCTCGTAAACGATGCAGTATAGTATACATTACATATACAGTGCCAATAGCAGTACTAACAATTATGTGATAAAGTGTGTTGGTGAACAGAACGAAATTATATTTCCTTTTATATATGTTTTGTATAAATTATAAACATTGTTGTTTTTTCTTCCTCATTCTTAATTCAAAATAACTATTGTAATATTTCAACTTATTTATTTTTTACTATTTAATATTTTTATATTGAGAAAAAAAGAGATTATTTTCAGTATGTGCATGTATTTCATATAGGTCGTGAACTAGTTCATTTTAAAAAGATGTTACTAGTTGACGACCTATAGTTCATGAACGGTACATTGAAATGAACTATGCACTACGAACTAGGCCCTCAAAGTGACCTACAGTTTGCCATCGCTAATAGATAGAGTGACAAATGAAGCCGTGGCAGAATTCGTAACGAAGACAAGTATTTGGTAGGCATTACAGCTCAGACCTACTAGTGTATCTCTTCTACCTCCCATTCTTTCTAACAAGTTTAAACTACCTTCGCTCGCTCTCACAACACATTTCACAAGCTTCTATCCTACTTTTATTATTATTAAATATTATCCACGCCTGACTATTACTATTTTAGTTTATATACATTACTATAATAGTTTAAAGAAACGAATTGAAAATTTCAGTTGGTGGCGATTATCTTTTGTGTAATGTTTTACTATAACTCAAAGTCTTACGAATTCCTTACCGTTTTGTTTTGGGATGTTTGGATCCTTAAGTTTTAAGTGAATTTTTCAATAAAACAATCAAATTTTCTATTGACTAATAGTTGCATCGAAAAACCACCACGATCGTCCTATAACTAACAGAATCTCTTTGTAGGTGTGAAGCCCATTTCAATGCATATATTTTATAAAATCTGCCAAGGTTAATATATTCTTCATACACGTATGCTGTAAGAGCTGCTGTCAGTTTCTGTTGAAAATGTGCGTGCAGTAAATTTTTATCAGCACCTGTCTTACTTTATTGAGTTTATATAAGATAAAGATGGAGCGCAGTTAAGAAAACTTGACCGTTACTAAAATATTTACAGACGATTTGTGCCCTTGCGATGGGTTCGCTCAAAAATGCAATTGTTGTTCTAAATATCAATATGTAGGTGCATATTAGGTGGATCGGAATTTTGTTTGTTTTAAGAAGCAGTTGAATTTAAAAGTATTTTTGCGTGGTGTATTTATTCTACTGTTGTGATCTATTGTAAAGATTATGTAATATCATTCAGCAAAATGAAAATTTTAAGAGATTTAGTTATAAAGACCGATTTTGATAAAGAGAATACATTTCGAATTTTTTTGGAACAAATCTGATGCTCTAGTCTGTAAAGATCATATATATTATTATTGTATTACACAATCTTAAAAAAAAAATTCAATCTTCGAAAAATAAATTACATATCTTATGCCAAGACAGGATATATATACTTACGAATATCACACGGCACTTCAATTAAAATTTGTTGAGCATAGTTTTCGAAGATTGTGCCAGGAATCTTAACTTTAAGCGAGCGGAATCGTTTGCCAAAAAAAATATTGTCCACAGTCACAAACGTATTTGATTATGAAGTAGCGATAACAGCTCGGAAAACTCGCAAAACGAATGGCGACGTCGTTATAGAACATGTAACGTTACCTTTTCGGTAGTAACTAATCGAACGTGGCGTTTGGGATTCGATTGAAGCACTATGCGAAGCGAATTGGAGTCGCCTCACGATTGCTACTGTTAAGCTTTAATTACAATTTTGAAAGAGTTATGTTTCAGGGCGCTTGCTCGCATATCGTGATGATGATCAATTAAAATGGGGGTAGCATAACGGTAATACGCTAATTCCGCGATAATGTAATAGACGATCTGCCAGGGTTGGATTATAATCCATTTAAACATTTATTTACCTACGTTATACTGAGTGGCGAACAAACGGGAAATGCGGTGGAAGAGGGGTGTAGATGCTTGGAAATAAAAGTGAATATAAAAAAATGCGAAAATACGGGAAATCTAGGTTTAATCTAGTGACTATCAATAACTATAGAAAATACAAGAACGTACATGTAATTGTTAGTAAAAGTAAATACGAAAAATATCAATATGTATAATGAAATACGCGAAAAATAAATTAATTAATAAACACACAGAGCTCAAAGCATTAGATAGCTAGATGTACATTTCGAAGGCTATGCCCCCATCTTCAGTAGCAGAAGATAAAAACTAAATAAAATATCTCTGTCACTAAGTTAATACAATTATTAAACACCGTAGTGACAATTTTTTTAATGTTTATAGTTTAGATTAGAATATTAGCATTTGATAAAAAGCCTACAAAAATCTGTTTAGATCGCGATGCTGTTTTAGAGAAGGGATATATACTAAAATAAAATACAAGTAGAGTGTTCCGACAAAATTCCAAAAATACTGTAACTTAAAGCATTAAGTAGCTAGATGTACATTTCGAAGACTATGCCCCCATCTTCAGTAGCACAAGATAAAAACTAAATAAACCTCTGTCACGAATCGTGATTGATATACTATTAAATAAATAAATCAACATGACAGAAGTACTTCAAAAATGGTATATAATATCACCTATAAATATTTTAAAACAATATAAATGAATAATAAACGAAAGTAACAACAATAAACATTGGTTTGTCAAACCTAAAATATCTAAAAATAAATAAAATTAAAATGAATTAAAAAATAGTTCTTATTAAATAAATTAAGTAGACAAGATGAAATTGGTTAAATTCATTAAATTTGATTTAGATTTATGCATGTATAGACTTTTATAAGCATTTAACTCGGAATAATTCAAAATATTTTTAAGTAATTTAAGTGAACTAATTTGAATATGATGACCTGAGTTAGTCAAAAATATGCTCGGCTACAGCACTTTTATCTTTTCTATTTAATCTGAAATGAGCTAAATGCTCCTTAAATCTAGTTCCAATAGGTCTACGTGTTTGCCTTCTATATATACTTTAGGACAACTAGAACAAGATATTTTATAAATACCAGATTTTTTATGGAAATCAATCAAATCTTTGGGTATTTCTAGAAAATTAGCAAGACTATTAGAACTATTATTTATTACTTTAAAATTATATCTAAATCACGTGCAATGATAGGATCAAATGGTAATTTAACAAATTTTGGAGTTGAATTATTACTTTGTTCTAAACTACTAATATTTTCGATATCTCTTGTTCTTTTAAATTTTCTTAATATGTTATTTATAATTTTACAAGAATAGCCATTTTATACTGCTATATCTCGGATATTATTTAATTCAATGTTATATTTATCGGTAGGTAAAGGAAAATTTAATAAGCGGTTAATTAAAATTTAAAAACAGAATATTTATGTTGACGACAATGATTTGAATCGTTCCGTATATAGCAGTCCGTATTTGTAACTTTTCTATATATATCAAACTCTAATATATTATTATTTCTAATGACCAAAACATCTAAGAAAGGTAACTGATTATTATTTTCGATTTTATAAGTAAATTTAATTGAAGGAAATTTAGATTTTAATATATTAATAAAAGCATTATTATTAGATTTTTCAGTATCAAAAAACGCAAAGATGTCATCTACATATCTAATCCAGACTCTAGGAAAATAAATTTCCGTTTCCTTTAATTTAGTTTCAAAATAACTAATAAATAAATTAGCAATAAATGGACTTAAAAATTAAGAATATTGATTAAAATCAAGTTATATTTTATAAAGATACACAAAATGTTGGAGTAGTGCACCTGTTGGATTTTACATATATATATTTTTTGTAATTGCGCATCACTCACAGTACCGAGGATCCGAGGACAGATATAAGACTTTTCATACAAAAATAATTCATAAATTCTTTGTTTTGGCTAAGATCAGAACCCGCATGACATGAATTGAAAAATGAAGATTTATCCTTCTAAACCATACTGCTCTGCCGTATAATTATTCTATATCTAAATCGAAGTAACGATCAATTAAGTGGGCAATGTTATCGACAAAATGATATTTATAAATAGACGACTTCTATTTATCAATAAAAACTATATACACCATCCAAAAATTCGTTTGTCATTCGATAATATTACAAACGTAAAACGATTTGCATTCTCATATAGAATAACGCTGCAAATTACAAAATAGTTTATATAAGCAATTTATAAATTTACACGCATAGTTAATTTGCAATATACAACGACTAGTTGGGAATTTGGACGTATTTTAATGAACCTGCGCTCTCTTTTTTGATGGTAGGCTTTTTAAGACATTATGTCCGCTGTTAAGAGTACTAGGAATAAATACGATACTAAACTGCGACCGCCAATTAGTTTGATTGACAATATTAAACTCGAGCATAATATTAAGTTGGAAGACATTTGGTTTAATACGAGTCCTCGCTTTTACCGCAAAGTTGTAGGGCACTTGAAACGGTTCTGTGCAATGATTAAGCTAACTTGAACAGTTATGTACAGAGTTAGCAGTTGGGTGCGGAAAACGCGATCTTCACATTAAAATTGATAATCTAATAAAGGCGTGTTGTACATTTGTAAACTGAAGTACATAAATGTTTAATGCATTATAATGAAGATAGTGATCTAATTCCAAATACTGAAATATTCGTCCTATTACGGTTAAGTAATTAAAGTTTTAGAGGGTAATTCAAACACTCACAGGGTTTTATATAACTAGATAAAATTTATATAAAATTGATTTGATTTGCATATTGATACATACAGATTGATAAATCACAGAAGAGTTTAATCCAAAAAGTAAATCCAAATCTTTTTACAATAAGTTACCTGTTCATATCAGAAATGTTCCAAGGCATAATTTGATACGTGTAGTTAAATATTTTATGATTAAAAATGCGTTTTACTCTATTGATGATTTTTTAAACTGTAGTAAAGATTGTCCAGTTTTTAAACTATTGATTATCTGCAAAGTGAATGAATTTATGTTATTATTTTTATTTTTATTTTCTTTTCTTTCTTATTATTTTATTATCTTTTATATAGACGTTTGTAAAATATTATTTACAATAAAATTTACAATACAATACAATATAACTATCATAAGAATTAGATGTAAAATAAAAGTGAGCATTGTATTCATCAAAATACCAAATTATTATATTAATATAAAAATTATACATAATCAATAGAGCAAAATAAAATAGTAAAAATGTATTGATATTTCAATAGATTTACAAAATTTCCAAAATCTTTTGATTAAAGTCCATTCTTCACTGATACTGCAGATGAGGGACTTTATTGTCCTTACTTGATCTGTATTGCATATTACAAACAGCTATTGCAACAATATATGCAAGGAATTTTAAAAACAAGTCAAGTGTTTTTGAAGTGAAACTTCTATAGGCGCGGTAAGGCAAATTGGCCTGAACGTCACGAAAAGTGAAACACGCTACGCGCATGCGCCGCGTGTACTGTGCGTATACGTAGCATAAGGCAACCAGTAAGACGCTTGCGTATTTTATTATATATTACACAAACACAGCTTAATCTTTTAGCTAACAATTTCCATTGTGTGAAAAGTGAAATGGAGAAAAAGACAAGTACAGGCAGAGTGCGCGCCTTTAGTGAACGGAAGAAGGCGAATAAACCGCCAAGAAAAGTGCCACCAAGTACCTTGGAAAGAAGTATCGAGAGTATCGAGCCAGGCAAAGGGCGTTAAAGAAACACGGTGGATAACACAACCTTCCAACGAACTCAAATACATTGGATGAATCGATACCGTTGTTAAGTGAGGACACAGTGAGTGGTATAGAGAATTTGAATGCCACTGATTCAGGCACGTGAAGATACATGCGGTGTGAGAGATCAACGAAATAAATCTGATACAGCTGATCGAGCCATCGTCAAATAGAAATGCACCCACTAGTGCATCGTACACAAAATTTACATTCTTTCGACATGCTCATCGCGAATTTGATAAACAATTTTTCAATAATCCGCTAGGTACAGTGTGTTGCATATGTGATCGAATATGGTTTAAGAACGATGTGAAACCTGTTGATCCTAAGCACGAGCAATTTACATATTGTGTTCCAGCCATTATGATTGAAGATGTGATAGCGTGCAATTCATGCCGAAATGCTCTCACTCGGAATACCATTCCAATGTCATCGAAGTCAAATGGTTTTGTCTACCCAGAATTACCTGGTCATCTACCAAAATTAATGTTCCAATATCTGTGAATACGATGGTGAATCATTTGCCAAGAGACATTGATGATGATCATCGTATTAATGTCCACATAAAAAGAAAAAAAATACACAGATCGAGTTATTTAATTGGTTTGGTGAGAAAAAGAACTATAAAAATATGGCTACAATATTTAATCCAAACTCCTCTTTATAGACTGTACGACATTACAGTTAATAATGCTTTCTTTGATGATCAGAGTGTCAATCAAAATCAATGAAAATCAAAATCAAATCGTTAACAAATGGGAAAAAAAGCAATGTATAAAATCAACTTTCCCTAAGAGCTAAGAAGTTTCACTTCTACCGCGCGAGTCTCACGCATATTTTTTTTAAATACGACCATCTTTTTGAATACATTTTAATCATAGTCTTAAACAAATAACTGTTATGTGTATATGTGATACGTTTATTTGCAATGAGCTTTCCATTTAGTTACGAAATTGAAATCAGAAGTAACATATTTGGTATGAAAATGCTTTCATGGGCTAGAGGCAATATTAACTTACAATACTTAATCAGATAATAAAAGAAATATTAGCCCATTAATTAATATCTTGTTTCACTAGAAATACTATCTTTAATTTCTGAAATCGAGCTTTTAGCGATGACTTTCAACTATAAGTTTCGAAGCGTAAAAATCAATTACAGCTACTTGTTTATAAGGAATATATATTTTCAAGGGATCGTTTTCTGATCGTTTATGAAACACAAGTGATTATTTAGAAATCAAGAAGTTTCAATATAATAATACACGTTTAATAAAGGTACAAATGAAAAATAACACAAATTAACACGCAATAGCGGCGTTAATATTTGCAAGAAAAGTGAAAATTCTTATAGAGACTTAATATAAAAATCTTATATTATCCTTGTGTATAAAAAAAAAATGCGAAGTTAAATTTAATTGTTAAATAATGTAGAAAAATTAAATTATGGTATTTAGTACAAGATTCCAAGGGTGTGTGGAAATATTAAACGAAAAAATCAAATGTTACAAAACACGGAAAATTAAAAAATGCTTCAAATAAAAGATAATTATGTTGTAACTATTCTATAGATAAGCAAATGTGTTTTAAATCTCATATAAGTACTCACAATTATAATTTATATTTTAGGTTATATAAATATACGTATTTTAGTAAAGAAAATAAATTTTGAATCAAATAATTATTCAAATATTTCATTATCAAATAATTCATTATCAATAAATACATAATAACTTTTCTATACTCCTTAAAATTATCGTAATATTGATATTGAATAATGGTTCCAACTGTTTTTTTTTTTAAGAAGAGAATATCGTGGAAAATATTTTGTGAATCAGTTATGCTGCAAAATAAGATTGAATTAATTAAATAAAGAAAAACACTCAAAACATTCACGCTATATATTAAAAAATTTCATTTGACAGTTGTAACGAAGGAATGTAAAGAAACTATGGCTACTTTATATGCATTTATTTGGCAGAAAATATGAAAAATATAAATCACATTAATACCAAATACTATATATTTTTCCACAATTCCAGCAAAGAGAATTTGAATAAAACGTAAGGTGGGCTTCAATCCTCTCAGATTTTTTTTCAAAAATATATTACTAACTTGTTGGTTCTTCAATTTTTAATTAGAATGATTATATGAAGATTTTATATATTATTTTACAAAACCACTTTATATATTATTTAAAATTCTATTTATTGTAAATATCCAAATGTAATGGGATTGTAAAATTCTATTAATTCTAAGTAATTCTATTTAGTAAAATTCTATTATCATTTTCAAAGTGTGTTGTAAGTATTATTTTCATATAGATACCCAGTACAATGATAAACTATTATTTACGTTTAATCATTACACCATCGAAAGAATATTCAAAGAATAGGCTCGGAATACATAAAAGCACTTGGTCTAATTATTGGCCGTGTCCGGTTAGAGTCCGTTCCTCACAATAAGCAGCAGGGTGGGAATTAAAAACTTCGGGAGAGTTCCGAGCCCTTTTCCGAGTTTTCGTTAAAAAAATTTAGAAGAACGTATTCGCTTTGAGATTTAGAAAATACGGCAACATTTTGTTTCTATACAAAACGGCCGAATACGAAAAAGTAAAAAAAAAACATGCAAAAGAATTGGTCAAATCTTAATAAAACTTTAAAAGCAACAAGAAATTAAAATTAAAATCAAAGAGCTTTTACATATTTTTACAGTTTTCACACATTTTACAGTTGTAGAAGTAGACCGCACTGATGAGTTTTTTTGATTTTTTTTCTGAGAAATATATAATGACAAATATTCCTTCCTCAAACCCCTTTTCAAGGTTTTTAAGGCACATATATACGTTGTGGGCAAATGCAACCCTGATACGATAACAACCTAAACGGTACACGTGAATAAAGTACAGTCTTTATTAATAACATTTAATTGATTGATGGCCGTGAAAATGCAAAGTCTTTTGTCGATAGTGACAGTGTTATGAAAATAGATCTCCTTACTTTTCGTGTGGTAGAATATCAACATTTAATATGTCGTTTATTAAAGTTTTTTTGTTGAAGAGTATTCACCTAGATCCCACCCACTCATACTGTTCTGAATAATTTCAAATTACGAGGAATCGATCCATGTGCATATAATATGTAAATAGTTATGCTATGTGCGAAAATTCAAAGCAAAAATCATAACACAGAGTATTTATTAGCTAGATGCGCCTTTCGGAGGCTACGCCCCCATCTTCAATATCACAATTATTCAATCGGCCGTTCGTACGACATAAACAGGTCTACGATATGTTTAATTTTGAAAAACAAGAATAAAATTCAGGAATACGTTCAAAATTGTGGAAATATATCTTCAAAGATTGTTTCCAAAAGACACGGCATAGTGACGGATGAAATGGAAAGATCTTCGTCATCATGGATTGATGATCAACATCAAACGATGTCCCTCTGAGTTTTTCAATTATTCAAGCTAAGGCTCTTAGTTTGCATGAAGATTGGAAGACTAGATTAAAAGAAAATTCTAAACGGTGTTTCAAGCAAGTAATGGCTGGTTCGATAAATTTAAAATGAGGTAGTCTCTACATAATATTTAATTCACTGGAGAATCGGCTGATGCAGATAAATATGCTGCAAAAAAATTATTTCTTCATTGTCGAAAATTATTGTAGATGGAGAATATTCTCCTAGCCAAATATTCAATGTAGACGAGACGGTTTTATTTTGGAAAAAAATGCCTAATCGTACATTCTTATCGAAGGAAGAATCAGTTGCCCCTGGACATAAACCTTCTAAAAACCGATTGACATTGCTTCTTGGTGGAAACTTAGTTGGTGATTTAAAATTGAAGCCAATGTTAGTTTATCAAGCAGAAAATCACAGAGCATTGAAGGGGAAAGATAAAGAATTGCTTCCAGTCATTTGGAAATCAAATAAAAAAACCTAGGTTACTGCGTTAATATTCAAAGATTGGTTCACTTTTCATATCGTGCCGGCAGTTAAGCAATATTGTGAAGATAAAAATTTACAATTTAAAACATTATTAATCTTAGACAATGCTCCAGGACACCCAAAATCTCTGCAGGATTTATACACGGAAATCAATTTTGTGTTTCTTCCTCCTAATACTACCTGCCTCATACAGCCCATGGACCAAACAGTGATAGCTACGTTTAAACGATATTATATGAGGACAATAATGAATCAGGCCATCAAGGCAACTGACAGGGAAGGTGGGCCTATATTAAGAGATTTTTGGAAGAACTATAATATATGTAACGCAATAAATAATATTGGAGGCTCGTGGGCTGAAATGAAGGAGTCAACAATGAAAGGTTCCTGGAAACAATTATGCCCACAAATGATGAGTGATTTTATAAATTCTGAAGAAACTCCGGAAACTATCACAGATGAAATAGTTAGCCTAATGAATGAACTAAACTTGGACGTCAACAACGAAGATTTTAATGAGTTGATTGAATCTCACTCAGTACTTCTGTCAAATGAATACTTAATTGAGCCACAAGAGTTATATGAAATACACAATGAAAGTGAGGAAGAAGAAGCTGATAAAATCGTCAAGACTTTGACAATCAAAAATATGAATGAAGCCTTCATGCATCTTGACAAATTTTTTTACTATCATGGAAGAATATGATCCCAATGGAGAACGTATGTCTCAAGTACGTAGGGCGATTGAGAAAGTGACAGCATGTTATCGAACTCTTTATCAAGAAAAGAGAAAAAAGGGTGGTATTGAACTAACTCTTGACAAGTTTATAAAGAAAACACCCGAAAGCACTTAAACACGCCTCGTTAACTTAATTATGTATATTAATAGATAAAAATTATTATTGATAAATAAAGATTTTAAAATACAATTTTTGATGTTTTTTTACATCCCTCTACTTTCGAACATTCAACTTTCGCACACATTTTCCGGAACCAATTATGTACGAAAGTCGAGGACCGCTGTACTATGTACATAATATTGAACATCAGGGGTGGCCAACCCCGCGCCCACGGGCGCATTTGCGCCCGCGATTGGTTTTCTAAGCGCCCGTGACACGATCATCCAAAAAGTACATTTTAAACGTTATTTTTAAACTTTAGTATTTAAAAAAAAGATTCTATGGGATTCGAACCAGGCGCCCAATACCGGATTCCAACCATCTTTCCAAAGGTAAGTACATATTCTTTGTAAGTCGAATCTAGAAATATATATAAAAAAGTGATGTCATGTCATCGTATATATGGTTCTTCATCCTTGCGCCCGCAACGCCTATTAATTTTTTTCATTGCGCACATGCGTCCAAAAAGGTTGGCCACCCCTGTTGTACACACTATATATATATATATATATATATAAATAAATAAAACAAACAACACAGTAACAACTCGAATTATGCCACTTTTCTGGAACATTGGGCGTACACTTCCCATGATACTCAAGACACAACTGATCCGTGCCAGTTTTCTAGATCAACTTCGACCAAACGCAAAAGTGACACCAGCTGGTGACAATTTCTGAATTTCATATGTGACATTTTCTAGATAAAAATATAACAGCTTTTGGGGTTGATTCGAACATTTAACTGAATTTTGTTGATTTTTGACTTGCGTCACTTTTCTTGTGCATAGGCGACATATCGAGTAAACAAATAAAGTATGTGTAGACCCACATTGCTTCCAATTTGTTTTCATATAAGAAACCATTCAACCATAATCAAATATCTATCATTAAAGCCTAACAAATCCAAACATTGTTGACATAAGCATATAATAAAAATAGCACATTAACAATTCACCATAGAAGCTATTTTTCGTTTTTAAAGTTATCACGATTTTTCAATGCAATCTGTGCATTGTTGTATTGCACTTTTAAGTAAAATATAGTTTGTATACGTACTGTTAAATGTAGATACTTTACTTCCGATGATTTAAACCAACATTAAAAAAAATCGCTTATGCAATTAGAGTGATTTTTGCAAGTTAGAGTAATAACTTGCACAATGCCTTATCTATTTATATATAATTTAAATTTGATATACTTTGTATATTCTAACCTTGAGTCCTAAGGGAAGAGTGCAGCGTTAATCGTCTTCCATCTAATAACCCTGGGTTCTCGTAATTACCTAAATGTAAAGATATATATCAATTAACAACAAACAATTAAATTAACTAACTAAGAATAATTGGGTGTAACAAGCAGTAATAAATACCAATGAATGGTGAACACACACACACATAAATAAATAAATAAATAAATAAATATATACATATATATAATATGGAAATTTCAGAAAATCATTTCTTATCTTTATTATTGAGCATCATAGAAATATCATTGTACGTGCAACGTGCATTTCTATACAAATCCCTAGGAAAGAAACGTTAAAACCCGTGATGGATGAAAATAATGTGGAAAATTACATCCTCGGTTCATCTTCTTCGTCCCCAATTTGAACTAGAGTACGTTAATTTGCTTATAAAATTGTAAATAAATTTCCCTTCAAAATTATATGCATGTAATGACCCATTCTATTATGAAATACCTTTCCTAAATAAACAGATACGATCTTACATCGCACATAAATCCATTTCTCCAAATGGATACCTTCCAAATACTTCTCTTCTTCTCAACCAACAGCGCACAGCTTCATTTGCTTGTCTATTCACCCACCCAAATTTCATCATCCTCATCTACAGTACCATACTTCGAATACATATATTCTACGCTTCTCTTCCTTACAATGAGTCCACGCCTCACACCCGTACAATACTCCACGCCACACATATGCGCCTTCAATAATCTTTTTCTAATTCCCAAGTTATTATTTGATCTTAAAATCTGCTTTCTACGAATGCCTACTTACCCTGTGCTATCCTACATTCTATATCTACCTTACTTCTGAAAAAGAGAAGTCTGGCACTTCTATTTTATCATGTCTTATTCTAACCTTTATGTTTCGCCTGCTTTCCTTGTCACACCTTATCACTTTTGTTTTGATTATTATGCTTGAGATGACGTAGAAGCAGTTTATGATCAAATTGAATCTAGATTAGTAGTGCAATTAGCTATAGAAGGTAACGTAGAGGGAAAGCAAGGGGTAGGTAGGCCTAGATTGGAGTATGTGGGTCAGATAGTGGAGGACGTGTAGGATGGATGACGTGACGATGAATGAAGGACGTGACAGAAATGAAGGAATTAACTCAGGAGAGATCGACTTGGCGTACTCTTTCTAAACGACTCCCGCGATTGACTATCTATCTATCTAATATAAATAAACTAGAAAATTAAAGGCGATTTCGTTTTTATTATCACAAATTTATTTTTTGACGTTATAGTTTCGTTCTTGCGAACATTATCGATGCATCATAGACTTGATTTATTAATTAGTTTATTAGTTAACAATAAATAACCTTTAATTTTCTAACATAAAATGAACGATCACGTAATAACATCAATTTCCCATCTTATATTAGTAATATTGCTCCTCAATAATTCCAATATTTGCTGTTGGAAATTTTGTTTCGCAACTTAGCAAACACGAATCCATTTAACAAATTAACTCGTTATCTAAGAACAAAATACATTGGAATTGATACATCCATGAGTCATAAACATTTGCGAAATATAAATAGCTTTCAAAAGCTAATTAATAAAAGCGGATTACCGCTAAGTCTATAATACAATCAATTAATACTTATAATTGAATGAAAAGCACAAGTTTGTAAATTCTAAATATATTATACATAAATGGCAGTGCTCGAAACTTTCGAATTACCCGAATTAATAAACTTGATGCACGCGTTTAATTACGTTAATTAACGCTTGCATGGAATACTATCATTTCGCCAAATATGTAGACAGTGTTGCATTAAATTATGATTTGGTAAAATATAAAACAGCAAAAGTTTATATGCAATTTGAAATTCGTCATTGTAATTGTATCATCAAAAATTTTAATTCAAAGCATTTATAAGATCTAGCATCTAACATTTAAAAAATTATCACTACGGTGTTGTTAAATTATAATATAGAATATCACCCAAATACCGTAACAAGCATTATGTAACTAGATGTACATTTCAAGCGCTATGCGCCCATCTTGTGCTACTGAAAAAATATAAAACACCTATAAAACACAATACTACGAAGAGGTATGAAAAAATAATCGAAGACATTATATGACTATATAATACTATATTATACGGGCGCAGTAATATTGTCTTTCAGTGTACAATATATACAACTTTGAGGGAAATAATTTGTTTGACTTCTCGAACAATTCATGGACATTCATAGATTTTCTTTCACAAACAAGCATTTTTGTTTAAGATTCTTTTAAAAATTGTAGAACATCTACTCAGTGAAACAGTTGTATTCGAGTATAGCATATAATATTAATATTTCTGATATATTCAATTGTATTTATACGTATATTTATACTTAAAAAAAATATTCATCTTTCGCTCTTTTGAACAATGGTTCATTTGTCATTATGATTATAACAAATGTTTTAGTATTGCTGTTCATTAAAAATATATAATAAACTTGTAAAAAATAGAATATTAACATATATGAGAGGAGTATAACTGAGAAGCAGTTTTAATTTTCAAATAAAATACAATAAAAATTTGAATACACTAACGGAAAAGAAAACCGCAAAAAATGACGCTATTAATTAGTTAGTTAAAGAGTCCGCAATCCTAAAGATTGGTTGGAAACAGCACGCCATGCCGATCTATCCTGAGCTAATCCCTTCATCTCCCTATAGCTATTCATCTCAACGTCTTCAACTATCTGACTCACATACTCCAATCTAGGCCTACCTACCCCTCTCTTTCCCTCCACTCTACCTTCTATGATCAATTGCATAATCCCCCCATGCCTAAGAATATGCCCTACTAATTTGTCTCTCCTACGCTGTAACACTCTCCAAATACTTCTCTTCTCCCCTACTAACTCTAGTACAGCTTCATTTGTTACTTTATCTTCCCAACCAATCCTCATCATCCTCCTATAACACCACATTTCGAATGCTTGTAATCTACGCTTCTCTTCCTTTCCTATAGTCCACGCCTCACACCCGTACAGTGCTACACTCCAAACATATACCTTCAGTAATCTTTTTCTAATACCCAAGTCAATATTTGATCTTAAAATCTGTTCCTTTTCTACGAATGCCTTCCTACCCTGTGCTATCCTACACTTTATATCTACCTTGCTTCGATTATCTTTTGTGATTCTACTGCCTAAATAACAAAAATCTGACACTTCTTCGATTCTATTATCTCCTATTGTGATCCTCATTTTTCTACTGCATTCCTTTTTGTCACACCTCATCACTTTAGTTTTACCTATATTTATTTTCATGTTAAAATCCCTAGTCAATACTGCCTGCATACCATTCAATACCCTTTCTAAATTCTTTTCGCTTTCTTCCAATATAGCTATATCGTCGGCGAATCTCAACATATATATTTTCTCTCCCTGTACATTCACACCTACACTATACTCTTCTTTTACTTTGTTTATTGCATCTTCTATATATAGATTAAATAATAACGGTGAAAGTGTACATCCCTGCCGAACTCCCTTCCCTATTTTTGCTACCTCTTCTTCCCCCTCAATTCTAACTAAGGCAGTTTGGTGTTTATATAAATTAAAAATTATTCTCCTATCCTTATAATCTATACCCGTTTCTTTTAAAATTCTAAACATTATGTCCCAATCTACATTATCAAATGCCTTTTCTAAATCTACAAAAGCTATGCAAGTTACCTTTCCTACCCTCATTCTTTTTTCTACTACTGTTCTTAGTGCTAAAATCGCCTCCCTCGTCCCTCTGTTTTTCCTAAAACCAAACTGATCTTCTCCTAGCCTTTCCTCTACTTTATTTCCTAATCTCCTATAAATAATCTTTAGCAATATCTTCGATGCATGTGATAGTAGACTAATGGTCCTATAGTTCTCACACAAATTAGCTCCTATTTTCTTCGGCATTGTTACTATTCTACTACGCTGAAAATCCTGTGGTACTTCTCCCTTCTCATATATTTCACAAACTAACCTGTATAATCGCTCCTGCATTTTTTCCCCTGCGTGTTTTATTAATTCGGCTGGTATCATATCAATCCCCGCTGCTTTGTTATTCCGTAAATCATTTAATGCTCTATGAAACTCTGACCTAAGTATGCTAGGACCTAAGTCATCCTCATCTATCTGTTCCACATTTTCTAGCTCCTCCATGTCCTGCCTACCTTTATATAAATCTTCAAGATACTCCTTCCATCTTCTAGCTTTTTCCTTATTTTCTGTGAGTTCCTTACCCTGCTTATCACATATAATGTTACCCTTTGGTTTTACTTTAGAAAAATGTGACTTAATTTTCCTGTAGCCCAAATCTACTTTACCTCTTCTCATATCCTCCTCAATATCCTCACAATTTCCTTTTATCCACTCTTCTTTCGCTAGCTTGCATTTCCTATTAATTAAGTTCCTTAGTTCCTTATATTTTTTCTGTCGTGCTTCTGTGTTTCCAATTTTAATTTTCCTTCTTGCTTCTATCATTTCAACTATTTCTTCCGTGATCCATTCCCTCCTACCTGCCCTTTTCTTTGTGCCTAATACTTCATTTGCTGCTGTAGTTAACCCATTTCTGATTTCCCTCCATTCGCAATCTATGTCGTTCCTAGATGTTCCATTAGCCATGATTTCTACTTTCTGCTTGTACTTTTCACATACATCAGCTAATTTGAACCTATCGACATCTATTCTGACCTGTTTAGACTTCTGTAATTTCTTGAATTTGACCTCTGAGTCCAGGACTACTAAATTATGGTCACTATCAATATCTGCTCCAGGGTAACTCTTACAATTCTTAATCTGGTTCCTAAACCTCTTTAACTTATTAATTAGTGTCGCGTAAAAATATTTAAGCGCTGTCGCACATAATAGAGGAAATATTTCAAGATTGTTGCGATTTTATAATTCTATATCATCCTATATATACAGTGTGTGCAACATACTTATACAACAGCTACTTATACAGCTTATATATCATATGTATAATAAAAACGCACACAGAATTGGGGCTGAAAGCAGCAAACTTACGGAAGTTTAGTCTATTCAGAGAGTGGCGTTCAAGACGTGCATAGTAGATGTCGTTGCGCGAATGGGCTAATCCTGCAGGATAAATCACACAAGGGATTAAAGAGAAACCGGGATGAATATGAGCGTGAGTGATGGGGGCGGCGATATATACGTGGTGGTGTGCGGCAATGATACCAAGTGTGGATGGAACAAATACACCAGGTTGTGAGTGTTGTACGTGCACACTAGAATTAGGTGTATATGACATAGGTGGCGCTGCGGTTTGTGGTGCGAGGCCATGATGATTAAGGGTGCAAGATAAATGGTGCGCGTGATACTTGATCCTGATACTATATAATTGCTTATGTATATATATATATATATATACGGCATAGAATACGATATGGAGATAACTAATGAGATAATAACATTATATGAAGCATAATGGCTGATGTTGATGTAGACGTTGATATAGCTATGTAAGGTTACCTGCATTAATTGGCAACATCATTTTGATATTTTAAAATTATCACTACGGTGTTAGATAAAAGTTAACTCAAAGCATTAAATAACTAGATGCGCATTTTGAAGGCTATGCCCCCATCTTCAGTAGCACATTTGTATATCAATCACGATTCGTGACAGAGGTATTTTATTTAGTTTTATCTTGTGCTACTGAAGATGGGGACATAGCCTTCGAAATGCTATTTAAATGCTTTGATTTACGGTATTTGGGTGTTATTCTATACTATCATTTTAATATAATATAGAATATCAAATTTGACAGTATATCAATCACGATTCGTGACAGAGGTATTTTATTTAGTTTTATCTTGTGCTACTGAAGATGGGCGCATAGCGCTTGAAATGTACATCTAGCTACTTAATGCTTTAAGTTTTGGTATTTGGGTGAGATTCTATATTATAATTTAACACCGTAGTGATAATAAAAAAATATATAAAAAAAATAATTTTAATACTTTATAAAGTTTTATACTCATCTTTACAACAATAACGTTTATGATAATACGTGTCGTATTTCTACCCAAAATTTGATAGACTGAAAGAATTTTTTTTGGGAACTTTAGTACAATAATAATTAAAAAACTGCAGCTGATATACTTGTTGTTTTATATATATAAAACTTTTATAAATAAGGGCATTTATTCAGGCAATCTAACTGACTAATTTCAACGATTATTGCAAGAATACAGATCTTTTATTTTTTGTATCTATATTTGAAAATAAAAGTCATAGTATCTTTATTTCACATACCTATAATTATCTTAATTATTAATTTAATTTATCATTATAATTTTTTAATAATTCCTTAATAATTAATCCGACTAATTCTGTAGAGAACAATTGAAGGGCTTGGTACAAAAATGGTCAGCTCCATTTTTATCAATTTTACAGTATTGACAAAAAAACTGTTTTGCCAAGTATAACCACTGAAAAAACTAGAGAAAATAATTTAGTCTGTTTTTTGCCCCAAAATAAAAAAATATATAATTATGTAGCAAATCTCAGTTTTATTAACTATCAAACATACAAAATGACTTTTACATGTTAATACATTTCTACTTCAACATTTTCGTCCTCGCTATCCAGATCTTCTTGAGGTATTTCTTGTCCCACAGTATTATACACAAGATCGTAATACCATTGATCATTTTAGGGCACATACTTTTCAGCCAAAGAACGGACGTTTTCAAGTTTTTTCTACGGAGTAGTTTTTGTAAAGTTTTTCCGTTGGCATTGAATATGTAGCTGATGATTTCTTGAATCAAAATTCGGAAAACATTATAATCCCTATAGTAATGCTGCATTTTACTTCATTAGATTTTTCGTACTTGGACAACACGATATTTAGAAATGGAAAACTTTTCCTTTGCATTGTTGTAACAGTCTTTTTAAAAATCCTTTTGAAATGTTCGCCGAAATTTAGTATAATATCTTGATTCACCACAACTATTGTAAATTTTCGAGATGTCTTCTTTACCAAATCGATCCAACCATTAGGCGTATACACTATTTCTTTGTTGCTTTTCTCTTTTTCTATTAAACCGAAAGATCGGTCACATGGCAAAAAGATCGGTCACTCCATTCTTAGCAATATTTCCCATTATATGCCACAGAGCTGCCCGTTTTTTGCACCAAAAGATGCCCAATGCTGAGTACATTAAATTCCACATGAAGTCAATTTTGCCCAAAAATGGAGCTGACCGGTTTTTACACCAAACCCTTCAATTAACCGTTGCATTGACAAGTACAGCTCATTTTTTTTAATTGGCGTAGAATTTTGGTAGTCGTCTGCGCATAGGGTTGTGCTTATCAGGGTTATACAGTACCAGTAGTGCCAGACAACAAAAAATACTCTAGGTCTAGTAATTTAAATTTGTCACTATTTTATAGCTATCGTACAAATTAATTATGACATAAATATGATACTATAATAAGTATTTATCAACATTTCTTATATCCTAGTATAACTTTTCTGCATTTTGTATTAATTTCAAAGAAATCATTCAAATTGCATAAAATTAACTGTGTGTGGTGATTTGTCAACATTGCATTTCTTAGGACGCACACTTTCTGCACTAGACACACCTACTTATTCTTTGGAGAAGACACAAGCGTAGCGTGTTTTGATAGAATTATATTTTTAAAAATAAAAAATTGGAGCAATATGGACATACCATTTTAAGATTGCCGCCTTATCACCCGGAACTAAATCCAATTGAAATGATATGGGCGCAAGTGAAGAACCGAGTGAGTGCTTTAAATACGACTTTCAAACTTGATGATGTATGAAAACTTACCGAAGACGAGTTCAACAATGTTAGCATCGAGGATTGGAAGAAGCGTTGCAATCATGTTTTAGAAATTGAGAAAACAAAATTTGCCTCGGAAATTCAGATAGATACTTTTACAGAAGATCTCATTATCAATATTAATGAAGATACAGATAGTGATAGCGATGGTTATGATGATGATTTATAATATACAAAATTAAAATATTTATGTATATAGTTTTAATTTTACTTTGTTTCTTTTTTTATATTATATGTTTTCAATTGATTGTATTTTGTAATAAATATTTTTTTATATCTCTTATCTCTAGTTAATATTAATCCTTTTAAGACATAATTATCTCCATCGTTAATAAAAATACGAACATTGAACAATATTTTCAATAAGTGGCAAATAAATATATAAAATGTCAGCTGATGCTTAAGTTATTTTATTTCGAATTTATTTTCAAATTTTATTAAGTGATAAATAGGCGCCATATTTGATTTCATATAATTTTTAAATAATATTAGTGATACCTTTTATGAATTTGCAAAAAAAATGTACTGCACTGGAATATTCAATGTGCTGCACGACTGATACCATACTATTTCGAATAGCACTGCTATGTACTGTATTGGTCAAGCCATTATGCCGGTTTTGATTTATGATGCGTATACTTCTGTCATTCTACGCCAATTAAAAAAAAAACGAGCTGTATATACAAGTCCCAAGGAAACGCGACCGACATTGCCTAATGCCTGTGTTTGTATTTAATTTTAATATCGCTCTTGAAATATTTTATTAATAAAAGTCAATTCCTTTCACAATAGTTCTGAAATAACTTGGCAAATCTACAGTAATGAGTTTTTGTAGTTACATTTAATATAAATATAGATGATTTTCCAAACAAGGAACCTACACACGTAGGAATGATTTCGATATTCTTCCAAGAAGGGTACCCTAGGAAATATTGGGTTATTTAGATTCCATTCAAGTGCGCTCTGATAAGGGATACATGTTTTATAAGCTCATGGTCATAAATCAACCTATAAAATCAAAATGTTCTGCGATAGTGGATAAGTTTTTGTTACAAACGCCATTTATTTATAACTACAGGAGGCTAAAGATTCAAATTATGTCTGAACTTGGAGGAAGCATATACATTTTTATTGTGCCTATAGAAGCCATATGTTTTTTACACCTTTTTACAAGAGCCATGAAATACCATCAAAATAAAAAAAATAAAATTAATGGAGTATATGCAGATGTAATAACATCCCTTTATCCATAAAGTCAGAAAAAATAAACAATATATTTTCAAATAACTGAGACGGACATAATTAACTAAAAATACCATGCGTAGGTATTTTTAAAAATACGTAAAAATACCAAGGAATTATTCCACGGAAAATTCATACATTTTTAATCTTTCGCGATAGGGACTGCCAAGTAAATGTCATTTATTTTCATGATATAATTGGCACAACAATTAATGTGAGTAATAATTTTACCTTCGTATTGTAAATACCTGAAAGAGCTAAAATCGATAAATCAATATCATCCTACACAGTTTCTGCGTGAAGTTTCTGCGTATTATTAAATAATACCCGCTGTCAAATTTGAGTGACAGATAAACGTTTTGCTCGGGGTGTCGTTATGCAAATACACTCCACTAAAGCCATTATAGTAGATGGGAAAGCGTCTAGGTAACCCATATAGAAGATATACATATACTTTTCATCTGCGCTTCCCTTCGTTTTAATTGTTGTTTGGAAGTTTGAAGCCAGAAATAGTAAAATACACAGGAATTGTATATGCCCACTGACTAATATGTTTAAAATAGTCCTTATTATGAATGCACGTATATAGAACAATAATTTCGGAAACTTACTATTCTCATAATAGTGTACTAAAAGTAAATGCCCAAACATTTTTTTTTTTGCTGAAGATTTGTATCCAGAAATGATTATACGTTATAACTAATACATGCAAATAATAAGTAATTACGCTATGATATATAAAGTATAAATAATATGAAATTACGTTAATCTTGTTTGGATTCTGAGGATATTTAATGTCGTGTGTACTTAATACTGTTTATTAGAACGTATGATCAGTTTACGATTATTAAGAACAGTATACGAACCATAATATAGAATATCACCCAAATGCCGTAACAAGCATTAAGTAGCTAGATGTACATTTCAAGCGCTATACTTAATGCTTGTTACGGTTAGTTAAAGAGTCCGCAATCCTAAAGATTGGTTGGAAACAGCACGCCATGCCGATCTATCCTGAGCTAATCCCTTCATCTCCCTATAGCTATTCATCTCAACGTCTTCAACTATCTGACTCACATACTCCAATTTAGGCCTACCTACCCCTCTCTTTCCCTCCACTCTACCTTCTATGATCAATTGCATAATCCCCCCATGCCTAAGAATATGCCCTACTAATCTGTCTCTCCTACGCTGTAACACTCTCCAGATACTTCTCTTCTCCCCTACTAACTCTAGTACAGCTTCATTTGTTACTTTATCTTCCCAACCAATCCTCATCATCCTCCTATAACACCACATTTCAAGTGCTTCTAATCTACGCTTCTCTTCCTTTCATATAGTCCACGCCTCACACCCGTACAGTGCTACACTCCAAACATATACCTTCAGTAATCTTTTTCTAATACCCAAGTCAATATTTGATCTTAAAATCTGTTCTTTTTCTACGAATGCCTTCCTACCCTGTGCTATCCTACACTTTATATCTACCTTGCTTCGATTATCTTTTGTGATTCTACTGCCTAAATAACAAAAATCTGACACTTCTTCGATTCTATTATCTCCTATTGTGATCCTCATTTTTCTACTGCATTCCTTTTTGTCACACCTCATCACTTTAGTTTTACCTATATTTATTTTCATGTTAAAATCCCTAGTCAATACTGCCTGCATACCATTCAATAACCTTTCTAAATTCTTTTCGCTTTCTTCCAATATAGCTATATCGTCGGCGAATCTCAGCATATATATTTTCTCTCCCTGTACATTCACACCTACACTATACTCTTCTTTTACTTTGTTTATTGCATCTTCTATATATAGATTAAATAATAACGGTGAGAGTGTACATCCCTGCCGAACTCCCTTCCCTATTTTTGCTACCTCTTCTTCCCCCTCAATTCTAACTAAGGCAGTTTGGTGTTTATATAAATTAAAAATTATTCTCCTATCCTTATAATCTATACCGGTTTCTTTTAAAATTCTAAACATTATGTCCCAATCTACATTATCAAATGCCTTTTCTAAATCTACAAAAGCTATGCAAGTTACCTTTCCTACCCTCTTTCTTTTTTCTACTACCGTTCTTAGTGCTAGAATCGCCTCCCTCGTCCCTCTGTTTTTCCTAAAACCAAACTGATCTTCTCCTAGCCTTTCCTCTACTTTATTTTCTAATCTCCTATAAATAATCTTTAGCAATATCTTCGATGCATGTGATAGTAGACTAATGGTCCTATAGTTCTCACACAAATTAGCTCCTATTTTCTTCGGCATTGTTACTATTCTACTACGCTAAAAATCCTGTGGTACTTCTCCTTTCTCATATATTTTACAAACTAACCTGTATAATCGCTCCTGCATTTTTTCCCCTGCGTGTTTTATTAATTCGGCTGGTATCATATCAATCCCCGCTGCTTTGTTATTCCGTAAATCATTTAATGCTCTATGAAACTCTGACCTAAGTATGCTAGGACCTAAGTCATCCTCATCTATCTGTTCCACACTTTCTAGCTCCTCCATGTCCTGCCTACCTTTATATAAATCTTCAAGATACTCCTTCCATCTTCTAGCTTTTTCCTTATTTTCCGTGAGTTCCTTACCCTGCTTATCACATATTATGTTACCCTTTGGTTTTACTTTAGAAAAATGTGACTTAATTTTCCTGTAGCCCAAATCTACTTTACCTCTTCTCATATCCTCCTCAATATCCTCACAATTTCCTTTTATCCACTCTTCTTTCGCTAGCTTGCATTTCCTATTAATTAAGTTCCTTAGTTCCTTATATTTTTTCTGTCCTGCTTCTGTGTTTTCAATTTTAATTTTCCTTCTTGCTTCTATCATTTCAACTATTTCTTCCGTGATCCATTCCCTCCTACCTGCCCTTTTCTTTGTGCCTAATACTTCATTTGCTGCTGTAGTTAACCCATTTCTGATTTCCCTCCATTCGCAATCTATGTCGCTCCTAGATGTTCCATTAGCCATGATTTCTACTTTCTGCTTGTACTTTTTACATACATCAGCTAATTTTAACCTATCGACATCTACTCTGACCTGTTTAGACTTCTGTAATTTCTTGAATTTGACCTCTGAGTCCAGGACTACTAAATTATGGTCACTATCAATATCTGCTCCAGGGTAACTCTTACAATTCTTAATCTGGTTCTTAAACCTCTCTTTAACCAGTATGTAATCTATCTGATACCTCCCTATATCTCCTGGCATTTTCCACGTATATATCCTGCGCTTGTGATTCTGAAAAAGCGTGTTTGCTACCACTAGCTTATTCCTAATACAAAACTCTACCAATCTATCCCCTCTATCATTACGTGTTCCTATTCCATATTCTCCTACTATTGAAACTTCCTTTCCCTTACCTACTACGGCATTCCAATCTCCGGTTACAATTAGATTATCCTGTCCTTTAACGTTTGCTAACCTAGATTCAATCTCCTCATAAATGGATTCTACCTCCTCATCATCGTGACTTGAAGTTGGCATATATACTTGCACTATAACTGTGTCCGTTGGCTTCGTGTCTAATCTAATAGTTATAATTCTATCACTAACTTGGCAATAACTCTTTATTCTACATCCCAACTTTCTATTCATTATAAAACCTACACCGGTATGCCCATTATCTGATGCTGTGGTTATTAATCTATATTCTTCTGACCACGTATCTACTTGATCTTTCCTCCTAACTTCACTAATCCCTTGTTACGGTATTTGGGTGATATTCTACATTATAATTTAACACCGTAGTGATAATTTTTAAAAAAAGTATGCGAACCCTTTTCATATTCATATACTCTCAAAAACCGATTCCAAATATAATGAATCAAAATAAAATGCATTAAATGTCTTCTTTGCATTTTTTAAACTAATTTCTCAATCAGCAATAATACTACGATAGGGTATCTAATAAATGAGAGATATAAGGTATCTTATTTCTCTTATATTGATAAATATAAATATCTCTTGTAATATAGAACATCACCCAAATACCGTAACAAGCATTAAGTAGCTAGATGTACATTTCAAGCGCTATGCGCCCATCTTCAGTAGCACAAGATAAAACTAAACAAATTACCTCTGTCACGAATTTAGCTACTTAATCATTGAAATGTACATCTAGCTACTTAATGCTTGTTACGGTATTTGGGTGATATTCTATATTATAATTTAACACCGTAGTGATAATTCTTTTAAATAAATATCTCTTATTTGAGAAGTATCTAAATCTAACAAAACCTCCCATTCGAGCTTGCACATGCAATCCGGTTGGTGAGGCATATAAAAACTAAATTATCTTTAAAATACCATATGCTTATACACAAACGTAATAGCTTTACGAATGCGAAATATTATTCGTTCTAAGGATATTAGCCCTAACTTTAAATACTTGATTTCAATAAAATCTACAACTATAAATTTCAGTCTTTAACATATGCCGAAAGTAAAAAAAAAAAAACGGTAATTCATAGATCTATCTTCTCTAGGCACCAGTGGATTTAAGAGGGTATGTATCCTGATTTAGCTTTGATTTCCAATTCCTTATGATTCATACTAATATCCTGTACTCTCTAGCTTATAGATTTTACATTATGTATCTCACAACGCGTATTTTCTATAACAAATTGAATAATGTCCTCCGTATCTAAATCTCCACAAGTGATTGATATACTACTCCTTTGTTTCTAACACGATTCTTATCAAAGAACCATAGTTTAGTTTAGTTTAGTTTATTGGTGTTTTTTACAATAAAGTAATTACACAGGTCAAAGACATACATTGTTGGTCTAGCATAATAAGAATGCAACTTGCACGTTCACTTAATAAATGTCAAACATAAATCATTCAAATTGTTACACATATATTCCTCAATTTTTCAAAAGGTAATTTTTCATAATCCGATTAAAGGTGTATGGATCCAATGAACTCAATTCAGTCGGTAGCTTATTAAAAAGTTTTGGACCAAAATAATTCGTAGTGCTTCTTGCTTTATAGATTCTATTAAAATTTAACCTTATGTCTTGATTATGACGTGTGTTGTGATGATGTACTTCATCTTGCAAAATAAATTTGGAATCATTTTGATTCCTTACATATTGAAGCGCGAGTAAAATATACATGCAGGGTACTGTCAGAATATTTAGAGTAGCATACATATGCTCATCTCTGTATTTTAGTTTAGCAATAATTCTTAGTGCTCTTCGCTGCAATTTAAAAACACTTTTAACATGTGTGGAATGGCCCCAGACTAATAGACGGTAGCTTATTTTGGCTTTTATTAAGCCATGGAAGGCTTGTAACGCAACTTCTGTTGATTCATCGCGTACCAGATTTCTTAAGGCATATGCATTTTTGCTAAGAGACTTACATAAATAATCAGCATGATCACAGAAAGACAGTTTGGAATTCAACACTATACCCAGAAATGATGTATTATTTAAGGTCGGATGCTGATTACTAAATATAATTGTTTTCGTTTTGGCCTCATTTAAAGAAAGACTATTAGTTTTAAACCAAAGCGATGCTTCCCTTAGTTCTTCCAGATGTTCATTTAGTAAATATATATTATCTGAATGTGTTATTAGGGAAGTATCATCAGCATATAGTAAAGCTTCCACATCTACTGAAGTACAAAAATCATTGATATATATTAAAAATAGAAGAGGCCCAAGGACGGAGCCTTGTGGCACCCCCTCATTGTAGTAAGCGCACTGGATAACTTATTATTTATAACTACTTTTTGAATTCGGCAAGATAGATACGTTTCTATTAGTTTTATACTCGTAGGGTCGAAATTATAAAATTTCAGCTTATTAACCAGGACTTCATGTTCAACACAGTCGAACGCTTTCGTTAAATTGCAGAAAGTTACGCATGTGTAAACGTTTGCATTAAATGCCTCATAAATGTAGTCACATAATTTTATTATGGCATCAACTGTTGATAGACCCTTTCTGAAACCAAACTGTTAACAGAAAATAGATTATGCATTTCAAAAAAAGTGACTATTTGCTTTTTATTTATTTATTTATTTATTTATTTAAGAATTTCAGGCTCAAACAGGTACATATACCCAGTGAAGAGGCCAGTACATTACATGACGGTCATCATATATCAATTCGCACAGAAATAATAAAAATAATAGTAATTCATTACATTTGCATAGTAAATAAATAAGATATAATTAATTTTTTGAATACATGAAGCGGTGAGATTAAATATATCCAGATCTACACACCGATTTATCTCGTTATAATTATCTCGTTCATGAAACTGAATATAGGATAATTTCGAGAGGCATTTGTGGCATATACAGGGCAACGAAACAAATCGGGTGATCGAAGTGGATATGTGTTACAAAGAAGTCGTATCTTATACAGAATAGATTCTCAGTTAAAAGTACTATTGACAATTTTGTGAAGCGTGCATAGATTATTTAATATTCTTCTATGCGTTAACGTTAATAAGTTCAATATTTGACATGTTTGAAAATAGTTGATATGATTCATATTAAGTTTAAATGAAACATATTTCACAAACTTTTTCTGAATATTTTCTATCCTGTCAACATATGTATGATATTTCGGATTGAATATGATTTTGCTAGCATCTTTTCGAAAATTTTACTTAGTAAAGGTATAGCACACTAGCCACTGTACCACTCTGAGTCCATTATGCAGTTTTCGTTAAAAATAAAAGAACAATACCGATTCTTAAAAAAACAGCATATTTAACATCATAATGGTGCGCATCTGTAGCATCGTTGGGACGAATGTTTATGTTATGGGATCAGATTTCAAACAGCTCGAAGCCAGTGAAGCATATCTGAGATCTTGGGAACATATGGGAAGGGTAGGAAGCCTGTTACTATAGCGGTTCGCTATTCCGCTAAAGCTTAGTTAATTGTATCCCAACTACGAATGGTACCGAGTATAGAGGATAGGTGGCGCTGAGCTACGGTCACCATCCACGCACTGACATCTAGCGGGACGTTGCTTAACTTTGGTTAACGATGCTCAACGCAATACCTGCATAAACCACTCGGCACTTGAATGCTGAAACTATAACGCTACTTGCTAGTTGGAGGTTGGAAACCTCGCCATGGAAGGTATATAAGTGCGAAACGATAAGTGTCTTATATGTTTTCTATGTATGTCTAAAACAGTGGCGGCTCTTGACATTTCAATCGAGGGGGGCGTATTTCTTAAAGAATAACATAATAGTAAGAAATCTTACCTAAAATGGATGTAAAAAGATTAAAATCAATCATTTCTTGAAAGTGGCATTTCCCTCTGCTATCTTTCATTGATATAAACACTCTTTGCACAAGTATGTGATAAATTTAAATCAGGCAATGGCCTACCTAATTCTTTAATTTTTACCTTGTCCACAAGAGAAAGTCTACAAAACTCTATTTTCAATAAAGAACCAACACTATTCATGTTTATTAAATTATTTCTATTAAATATATTCTTGGAGAAACACGTGGCAAAATCGTACATACGTACATATCGTACATACACAGAACAAATGCTACTGTCTAATCTGGCTACTCTCTCTACTCTCTGAACTTCTCTAAGCCGTTAAAAACATAAGTACACAGAACAATGCAACGGTCTTATCTGTTATATCAATTTTCCTGTATACTAGACTAGACTTCTCTGTTGGGACGCTAAAGAATTGCGGCCCGGAATAACGTAAAATAACGATATATTCTTAGCTGTAGAAGCAGAGTGACGTCACGTTGCCATAACCCGGGCCGCTATTTTGTTTGCGGCGCATATGATACGCGAACCAAAGAAACAGATGATATACTGCATACGGTGGCTCTCACTCTACCGCTTATCTTATAGGAAAAATAATGCGGAGTTAAAATATTACAATATAATTATATATCTACGGTGATGCCCTCAATGTTCAGGGGGGGCGCGCGGCCTTGATAGAAACCGCCACTGGTCTAAGGTATGTATCCACCAAAGAAACATAGACCAACATACAGCAACTGCAACATTTTCACTGGCCTTTGTTGCGTATTGTTGCATTATGTTGCTGTCACATTTCACAAAAGTTTGTGCTTATTGCAAGTTTCGCTAAGCAGCGGTAAAGATCAAAGGAAAATATGCAACATAGATAAACATTCTGTCATAGATAAACGAATAGTTTCATCAGTGTGGACGGATGCAAGTGCAACTTTGTTGTAAGTTGTTTTTCTCAGCGGCTGCCATTATAACATCTTCATCTTCCCACATGTTGATGTTGATGTGTGTCACACCGGTGTATACACAAAATTATATCTTATTTTAAAGACATTAAAGAAATAGTGACTAATGCAACAAAGTTGCTTCGGTGTAGACTAAATGTTCATCGAAGCTGATAAATTTATTTTCAAATCGAAACATTGTGCAACACAACAGTTGCTGTATGTTGGTCTATGTTTCTTTGGTGGATACGTACCTTAAGCCAGTGGTCTCCAACTGGCGGCAATTTTACCGAAGCAATTTTACACAGCCCGCGAATACATTTCAATTTTTTCATCTAAAGAAAATAGAAAAGAAAATTTAACCGAAAGAAAGAGTCGCATAATTTTAGCCAGGGAGAGAAGGAGAAATATATACGTTTGAGAAATAAAAAGTAAGTATAGAGAAAAACAATGTACAATGGAACATTATTGAAATAAATATTCAATTAAACCATGTTCGAGGCAAATTAAATTTTAAAAGTAAAATTTCCAAACATATAAGCTTACACGCAACACACCACACACACGCGTAACACCAGGTTATAAAGGGGTGGTATCCTACATTTGGGGTAAGTACGGTGCAATATATATACACACACACACACATATATATATATATATATATATATATATTCACTCTCATTTTGTAAAAAAAAAAATTCCGGCCCGTCAGCTGCTTTTAGATCGTGCATTCGGCCCGCATGCAATTTGAATTCGAGTCCACTGCCTTAAGCAATGTCCCTGCTCTTAGCGTCGACACTCAGGTGTTCCCTGTCTGTATATTGAAGTAGGATAAAAAATATTGAAGCTGGCTACCTTTTAACACAAAGCATAGTGTCATCTGAGGATGGAGTGCCTTCAGCCCCTATTTTTAAATATAACAAAAACACGTCATAATAGTACTATAATCGATGAGGTCATGCAATCAACTTCTGGGAGCGGTGGTACCTGACGTCCGACCGTTAGGTTCGATAGTCTTTCTGTGGTAGGTTACATAGTTTAGTATCATATATATTGTCAGGATACACCTACGACGTAGAATTGCCTATAGTAGACCTGAAGTGCATAGTTTTGCGCAGTTAATTGCTATGCCACAGTGATACTAAACGCCATTAGTATATCACTTTATATAGCAAACATTATTATCCATTAGTGCGGACACTTTGATAATAAACTCTACCAGTTTATATTTTATTCTAAAATCTACATTTACCCCAACTCGTTATACGTTACACTTTTGAAATTAATTACATAATTCTTGCATGACGCTGATAAGAGAATATGAAAAATATCACTTTTACGTGCAGATGCTATAGATAGCGAAAAGTAATTGGCACAGAAAACCGTTGCGGAATATATCAGCGATGTTCAACCACACCTATATTTTTAAAGTAGTCGTAATAATGAATGGCATTCGTGAGAATGGCATATGACTATAATAGTTATTATATAGGCATATGCCATTCTCACAAATTTTGCATTTGAAAGTTTCATTACGAGTAGTTTAAAATATAGTGTATTTTTAAACTTAAAAATATCCACGCAAAGGTAACAGGAAAATTGATAACAACACGAACTATGGGGACATTTTTACGGACAGCTGGTTTAGTATGGAAAAATAAATGGTCTTTTTTTATGAACAAAAACCTTTAAATAAATTGGAGATTTAACAAAATCAAACAAAAAGTAAATATATTAATAAAATTCCATTGTCCTCATTTAATTAAAGATTATAACTAATTATTATGAGGGATTTTCTCGTATGAGGGCCGCTCTGATTAAATACAAATGGTTATAGTTAAATAGTATAGAATTCACCCAAATACCGTAACTCAAAGAATATAATAGCCAGATGCGCATTTCGAAGGCTATATCCCCATCTTCAGTAGCACAAGATAAAAACTAAATAAAATACCTCTGTCACTAAGTTAGTACAATTATTAAACACCGTAGTGACAATTTTTTTAATGTTTACATTTTAGATTAGACTATTAGCATTTGATAAAAAGCCTACAAAAATCTGTTTAGATCGCGATGCTGTTTTAGAGAAAAGATATATACTAAAATAAAATACAAGTAGTGTTCAGAAAAAAATCAAAAAAATTTGACCGCAAACTATGAAGGAAAATCGTTAAAAAGATTTCAAATAGTCAATTCGATAGTAACAGAACACGATATTAGTTATTACCATACATTTCTATATAATCCCGTTTAAAATTTTCTTTTTCCTGTTTGATTTCTATATTTTTCTAATTTTTCTCATTTTATCGACACATTTTCATTGTTCAACCCACGCACGCACCTTTATCCACATGAATATTTAATGACAAATCATTGTCCAACTAAATTTTCCATGGCATTTTTTATTAGTGAGTCTATTCGTTATTAGCTTCCGCAATTTGTTATAAAGTATTAAAAAAAATTCTGCATATTTTTGGATAATTAATTAATAAATAATTCGAATGATAAACGCGAATTCGATCTATACTGCGGTTTCGTTAACACAAAACATAATAAATGCTGGAAATTTACATTCTCTATTGAAGAGAGGATAACAAAGGTTGAACAAAGCTCATGCATATATAGGCCATGTAGTGTATAATGGCTGCTCTCTCCATGTATATTGTGCTATTTGTATAGATTCTATGAGACACAAACCAACAATGGTTCGTATTTAGGGTAAATAGACCTGCGCCGTTACAGCACAAGAGACAAAACATACAACGCCGTTGCCTGCAAACTGATATGTGACGTAAATCACAAACTCAACAATCGTAAGCAATATTGCATTATTTTTTTTATAAAAAAGTCATTAAGTTTGGTGATTCGTTTAATATCACACATGTGATTATATGTCAATAAAATGCGAGCCAGAGGTACAGCTCTAGAGGTACAAAAATCTTGTTGGTACGTGAAGACGTGATATCATTTTCGACGTTCATCAATTATTAGTTTTTTATCGTTGAAATAAGTACAAGAAATGTTTGTTGTACAAGAATGAAATTAACCAAAAAAAATAAGTCGATGATTTTTTGTCACAATAATTCCAGTCAAATATTAAGATTTGAAAATTAATTAATAAAATTTTCGATCGATATATTTTATATATGTGTGTGTGTGTTTTCGAAAATTTAAATAAAAATTTGTCGACCGGAAAGAATATAAAATGATCTTTTATTGGGCGTAATTAGAAGAAAACAGAACCTTATTCCCAGAAATCCCAGTTATTTAAAAAATATAGAATATTAATATTAATATAATATAGAATATCGCCCAAATACCGCAACAAGCATTAAGTAGCTAGATGTACATTTCAAGAATTTCTTTAGAATAATTAATAATGTTAAAGATCTAACCCTATCAAATAATGAAATATCCCAATCTGTACTAACCATTCCATTTTTTCATAAAATACTATTGTAAATATCCTGCTCAATCTCATATGTGTAAATACATCAATTTTCGCCTTTGAAACTGAATAGACAAATTGGGTCGGGTATTATAGGATAGGAGAATTAGAGAATTTCAAATTAGAAATGAAGAGGTTTAAATTATATCGTAGGGACAGGTGAAGTTAGATGAAAAGAACAGTTACGACACGTGGTCGGGAGAATATAAAATAATAACCACAGCGTCAGATAATGGGCACGCAAGCGTAGGTTTTATAATTAATGGAAAATTAGGATGTAGGTTAAAGAGCTATTGCCAAGTTATTGATAGAATTATAACAATTAGTTTAGACAAGAAGCCAACAGACCCAATGGCCCAATGTAGGGTATATATGCTAACCACAGATCACGATGATGATGAGGTAGCAGCATTGTTACTGTATTTGCGTGATATTTTATATAATTGTTTATCAAGGTAGAAGCAGTATATGATGATATTGAATCTACGTTAGCAAATGTAAAAGAGCAGAAAAATCCAATTATAATAGGAGACGGGAATGCAGTTGTATATAAGGGAAAGGAGGATCAATGGTATAACATGGAATAGGAACACGTAATGATAGATAGACTAGTAGAGTTTTGTAGTAGAAAAAAGGCAGTCAGGCAGGGATGTACACTTTCGCCATTGTTATTTAACCTGTATATAGAAGATGCAATAAACAAGGTAAAAGAAGAGTTAATAGTGTAGGTGTGAAAATTCAGGGAGAGGAACTATATATGATGAGGTTCGCCGACGATATAGCTATCTTAGAAGAAAGGGAGCAGAATTTAGAACATATATTAAATGGTATTCAGGCAGTAATGACTAGGAATTATAACATGGAATTAAATATAAACAAGACCAAAGTGATGAGGTGCGACAAGAAGGAATTTAGGCGAAAAATGAGGATTAGAATAGAATAGAATAGAATAGAATAGAATAGAATAGAATAGAATAGAATAAGTGTCAGACTTTACTTATTTAGGAAGTAGGATTACAAAGGACAATCGAAGTAAGGTAGATATAAAATGTAGGATAGCACAAGGTAGAAATGTGTTTGTAGGAAAAGAGCAGATTATAAAATCAAATATTGAATTGGGTATTAGAAAAAGATTACTGAAGGCATATGTGCGTAGTGTGGTATTGTACGTGTGTGAGGCGTGGACTATAGGTAAAGAAGAGAAACGTAGAATAGAATCATTTGAAACATGGTGCATTTGAGGATGAGGATTGGTGGAAGAGAAGTATTTGGAGAATATTACAGCGTAGGAGATATACTAGACGTCACATTCTTAGACATGCAGGTATTATGCAATTAGTTATAGAAGGTAAAGTAGAGGGAAAGCAAGGGGTATGTAGGCCTAGATTGGAGTATGTGGGTCAGATAGTGGAGGACGTGTCTTGGATGAATAGATATAGAGATGAAGGAATTATAAGGAATATATGAATATTATGGAATATATATAATATTATATGAATATATAAGGAATTAGCTCAGGAGAGATCCGACAGATAGCGTGTTGTTTGCAACAAATTCCTAGGATTGAGAACTTTCTAACTAAAAAAATGTTCAACAAAATTATTATTTCAAAGATTGACAAATAAATTGCTTAACATATAGTAGTAGGATTAAAGAGATGTACATAATACAATGTATGTAATGGTCCAATTTTAATTTAATTTATAGCCTGAAGAAGAAATTGTAATATATTTCGAAACGTCGCTTTAGAAGATGGTGGTTTCATTTTGAATTGTCCGAAAATACCCGATAACTACAACATATTAACAAATAAATTTTTTAAATGAAATGTTGAAAAAAAATTTTTTATGTTCGTATTTTATGAAACTAAAATTATAAATATTTTTTAAATTTAAATTAAATGTAAAATTTATTCGTATTCTTTGTTTATAATCGACAGGATATTGCGCCTCTAATAAAATTATGATATAAAAACAAATTCAACCTGCGCGAAAATGCCGATTTCATGATGGTAAGAGCCTTATAATAATCGAAATTTCAAAGAGCTTGGCATATTTAACTTATTCGTTCATGCATAAACGCTTTTAGTTCAGCTTGTTATCTGATGTTGTACATAAGATGAAATGGATTATATGAAAATGATATTACTAAAGATATTTTAGCAATACACTAGGCTAGCCCAAACTATGGTCTAAAGAATAAAGTTTTGTAAAAATTCAATTCCATTTTCACTTACGCGGGTAATAGTCTTTAACTGTAAGGTAGATTTACACCACCTAAAGAGGTGTTCTAATTTCTAAATTAGTTCATTTGTGATTTTTTACTTAATAAATTGCAAAAATTTTATACTATATTTCCTATTGTAACGTCATCTTATTATATCATATAAAACATATTATAAATTCTGCTATAGCGAATATCAACATATCTATTTTTCTATTTGAATTGTAAGTAGAATAAAATGCATTGCATAGTTTGCTGCATTTTCAATATAAAGATTAGTAACGGCGAGAGTTTACATCCTTGCCTGACTCCCTTTCTTACAATGTTTCTTCTTCCCCCTAATTCGAAAAATTATGACTGAATCTACATTATCGACTGCATTTTATAAATCTACGATTGCCTTTTCGATTTAGTGCAATTCCATATAATAAACCGGAACTACAATAAAGGTATTTATTGAGTATGATTGTTTCTTTCTACGAAAGGGGCAGATTGTTGGTTATATATTCTATCAGTCATATTCAAAACATTCATTGTTGTATTTTAAGTGTAAAACCTGTATTACACTTAAATTTTTCAATAAATAATTACGCTGAAGGTAGCTCGTTTTATTGAACGATTTCTATTTAAAAGGGCTCGTTTAACAGTTACAAAATTTCTCTCTTTTTTAGACGACTTATTAATGACAACAACGTATTTACCGACTAATACTTATGGTTTGTAATTTTCTATGCTAAAATTGAATGTCAATTTGACGAAAAATTAGAACATGCTGAAACTATCAACTTAATCTAGATTTAGAAATTTAACTTAAAATAAATACGTGCAAGACACACGTCGAAAGATCTTAGCCAAGTTCGTAAAACAAAAATTAAAATTGACAAGTGTAATACGGATTTAAATAAATCTTTAGAGACAATTTTGCAAAAATTTAGACATTTTTTCCCGAGAGGCAAGTTAGTTTGTATTTCATATGCTTTTGCTCTTTGGCCAAGACTGTGATACAATTTCATACTCTACTACAATTTAATTAATTAATGGCAAATATGTTTAATGATGTTTACAGCGATTATATCTAGAGACGCTGCATTGCAAAATAATTAAATTGCGGCAGACATGGGCAATATTCCTGGCAATAATAAGGAAAGCAGTCTTGTTAGTTTCCTAATATCATATTATATAAAAAAGGTGTTAAAATTATGAAATTATAAATAGAAACAGTCAAAATTGCTCTAACGAGTTTAGTTTAAACATAAATTGCAGCTATATACAGAAAAGCATGACACCAAAATTAAAGAACGATGAAAAGGCATGTCTCGTTGACAAAATCATCTTCTTTCCTTAACAAATTTTAATTATTTTGTTGTAGAATTGGCAGATTATTTCAAAAGTTTGTCTAGACAAACCATTATTGTCAGATTGGCAAATATGAAGAAGGTGTGAATAATGCAATAGTAATACCATATAATCGAATATAAAAAACAACCCATTATGACACAAGTTCTATTTAAAAAATATATATTTATGTTTGGATTGGTAGAACTTTAAAAATCGTTAAATTGGTGGTAACGTTTGGACATTTTCAAATGACCAAATTTACATTTAGCTTTTAATTACACAACATCTAGTGCGTAATTTCAGGATAAAATATGATAAATGTTTGACATATATTCGATAGTGTTAATGCACCGTTAAAATATCTTTCGTGTTGATGAAAGTTGAAGAGTGGCGAATTTTATATATATATATGGTGTAAGTGTGGATTGGAATCATAGGCGTTTTACATTTTAAATTAAACTTGTTCAAATATTGGCTCATTTGATTATTTTACAGCAAAATTGTAGATAGAGAAAAATTTCGCAATTGAAAACAGATTCTAACGAACTTTTACATACGTCGCTCACTTTAGTGGTATTCAAGATATGCGAAGAAAACTTTTCCATTGATGACAGTTTTGATTTTGAGATTTTGACAGTTTTGCTGTAAAAGCCAATATTTACCATGTAAAATGACTATATTTCCAATTTAGCTTTACACCCTATATATATCGTCAGTGATGTGACAATATCTGCTTTGAAATTTTAAGTCGGGAGATTTTCTGAACATGCGCAATGAACCTAAGAATTAGTTTGACAAAATATCTCATTTTTCGAATTTTTTTTTAAGATGGGAAGTATTGTCACATAGTGGACGATATATATATATATAAATATATAATGTATAAATGAGTGTAGCAACAAAAAAGAAGCGAAGTGTTGTGAATAGAATAGAACAAATATATTGGATGAGTCGGAAAATGATATATAAATGAAATCGAGTAAAAAAATTAACAATTTCATTTAACAAAGAATAAATGTTATAATTACTGTGTGGAAAACATGTAATTGTCGAGCAAGTAATGAAACGAAATATGATTTAAATTTAAAACGAACCTGTTTTCCTCCTTGGTCCCCACAGTACAGGCGGGGAGGCGCTCCCCATTAGTGGGATCGCCAGCTTTATATTTTTAGGCCTCTCTGTAACAATAAAATAAACATTGATTACAAGTATACTTGGCATCGTTTTAAAATATAGTGGTATATTAAAAATATCAAAAATATATTCAGAAACACCAAATGAAGACCCTGCAGCAACAAGGAGGTATGTGGAATTTTGTGAACTTTACAGGATACAATAAAATATAAATAACTTTTTGAAGTGAAACTTCTATAGGCGCGGTAGGGCAAATTGGCCTGAACGTCACGAAAAGTGAAACGCTTCTCTTTCTCTGACTGCATCCTGTAGTTGAGAGGAAAGAGAGGGAGAATCGTTTCTACTCTCTCCGTCGCATACATCATAGACACACTACGCGCATGCGCCATGTGTACTGTGTGTATACGTAGTATAAGGCAACCAGTAGACGCTTGCGTATTTTATTATATATCACACAAACACAGCTTAATCTTTTAGCTAACAATTTCCATTGTGTGAAAAGTGAAATGGAGAAAAAAACAGGTACAGACAGAGTGCGAGCCGTTAGAGAACGGAAGAAAGCGAATAAACCGCCAAGAAAAGTGCCAACAAGTACCTTGGAAAGAAGTAGAGAGTATCGAGCCAGGCAAAGGGCGTTAAAGAAACACGGTGGACAACATAACCTTCCAACGACCTCAAATACACTGGATGAATCGATACTGTCGTTATGTGAGGACACAGTGAGTGGTATAGAGAATTTGAATGCCACTGCTTCAGGCGTGCCGTCTACACGTGAAGATACACGCGGTGTGAGAGATCAACGAAATGAATCTGATACAGCTGAGCCATAGACAAATAGAAATGCACCCACTAGTGCATCATACACAAAATTTACATTCTTTCAACCTGCTCATCGTGAAATTGATAAACAATTTTTCAATAATCCGCTAGGTACAGTGTGTTCCATATGTGATCGAATATTGTTTAAGAACGATGTGAAACCTGTTGATCCTAAGCACGAGCAATTTACATATTGTGTTCCAGCCATTATCATTGAAGATGTGATAGCGTTCAATTCATGCCGAAATGCTCTCACTCGGAATACCATTCCAATGTTATCGAAGTCAAATGGTTTTGTCTACCCAGAATTACCTGGTCATCTACCAAAATTAGATTTAGTGTCAGAGAGGTTAATTTCACCCAGATTTCCATTTATGCAAATTCGACGTTTACGACATGTACATGGTCAACATGGGATTTATGGGCAAATTATGAATGTTCTAAAAGCTGTGAATACGATGGTAAATCATTTGCCAAGAGACATTGATGATGATCATTATATTAATGTCCACATAAAAAGAAGAAAAATACACAGATCGAGTTATTTAATTGGTTTGGTGAGAAAAAGAACTATAAAAATATGGCTACAATATTTAATCCAAACTCCTCTTTATAGACTGTACGACATTACAGTTAATAAAGTGACGTTCAGGCTAATTTGCCCTACCGCGCCTATAGAAGTTTCACTTCAATAAAAAAATCCCTAGGAAATATGATTGACACTGCATAAATCATAGGTTTATTTTATTAGCACCACTATGAAAACATTTTCGTAACAAAAAAATCGTAGGCACATTGTCACGGTTAAAGTTGGTATACAGAATTTCAAGTAAAGAAGCTGTATAAATAAAATTCAGTTGCGATTGGTTGGGTATACATAACTAACAATTTAACAATTGAAGAAATAGTAGAGCTAGAAGAAACATTTAGGTGTTACAGTGTCGGGTAGATAGACTAGTAGGTCATATTCTTAGATATGGGGGTATTGTGCGATTGGTTATAGAAGGCGAATTTTATATTTTTGTATTATAATTATATTATATGTGATTGTATTAACAATAATACGAAAAAGTTATTAAATTGATTAATATTATAGATTTTCCATAAGGAGTGTGGAAGTGAGAAAGTTTAACATTACAAAAAGTAGTGGAAATCATTATACGCCACGAAGAATTATGGCCTGAATTTTTCAGGATTCAAATATTAAATTTATAATGCAAGTGTGTACGGAAGCGAGAAAGGTTCTACTATGAATAAATCTTAATTAGTAATAATCGGCGTAGTAGTAAATAAAAATTTGAGATTACGCCATAGAAAAGTGTAACAAAAATTATATTTTTTAGGTACTACTCTTCAACCAAGAACCGTAAAAAGTATTGAAATTTTCAACAACAAAAAAACTATGATACGATTTAAGGTAAATAAAGTAAGGTACCTCGTTAAATATTGCAATTATATATATTATGTCTGTTGCAAATCCAATAGCGAATTTAATATTAATCATTGTAAAAGGGTCACTACGGCGTTTTTTATACAATTAATATTATTCGGTTAGGATATCAGGCACAAGTGAAAAAAAAAATTCGTCAGTGTATTGTGTATCTTACGAAGAGATGTTTTAATTACGCGAGCGGAAGTTTGTTACAAGAACTTTACGTTTCTGCAACGAATTTTCTTTTGGGTGTGGTAATATACATTTACACGCTATCTGAAAAAAATTGTATATTTTACGAACAGGTTTCATATAAGATTTTACTTTCTAATATACTAAGCTTTCTTTTTTTAGCCGATTAATATGATTTGAAATGAGTTTTTAACAAATTGACTTCGAGTATTCAAAGTAAAAGTATTTGATAAATACAATCTGTAATCTTCGTACAATCCTCTCTATCAATTGCTCTTGTATGCTAAAAATAGAAGATATGTTTATGTTTTAAATTATTTGATATTATATATTAAATCACAGAAAAAGTGGAGCAGCAAAAACTAAATTAAGTGGCTAATTAATTAACACATCCAACGAATTAACACATCCAATATCCTTGAAGTTTTTCTTCGCCGTATTTTTAGATTTACGAGTATATTTAAATTTTCATGCTTCTTGTGACGCCTCGTACATATTTTTACACACACACACACACACACACACACACACATCATTAATTCCTTCAAAATTGCCAATAATTTCTTATACATGCCAGCGTTATATAAAATGTATCTACGTCAAAGGAATTTTATTAAATATAATACGTTTAGCCGGAAATTTCACAATATACGTAATCGACTTCCTTTATTAACTTGGGATGAAGTACATTTGTATGATGGAATTGAAGATGAATATTATACTAAAGTCTAAATTGAAGACGAACATTATACCGACACAATGTGTTGAATTATCATTAATGAAAATCATGAATTGAATTTACTAACTTGATGAAGAAAATGTAAATCGTAATGATTTTAATTAATCAAATTATATCATTATATATGTTCAAACATCAAATTTCCCTGCTTGTTAGTATTTTTTTTATATAACCGATGGGATAAGGGAATCGTATTTCGCTTGGTATTTTTTATTAATTTTAATTTAAGCAGATAGGTTCGTGCAAACTTTGCGCTCGTTATTGATAAGTATTCATAATCTAACCAAACACGGCACATGCCAAGATGATGATGCAAACTTTTATATACCAATTTTTAAATATGAAAATGAAACTTCCAAGTCTCTAGCGGAAATTCGTCAACTTTGACGGACTCAATTTACACACTTTATGAAAAATATTCTAAACACCATTCGCTGGATGCAGAATTTTCGTATATAAGCAATTATTAAGCCGGTATACGATTTATTCTCTATTTATTATAATGTAATTACATTTAACAAATCCATAATTCACAACTACAACGGATAGGATATAATGCAAAATCCTAACTTCAGTAGTTTGCAAGAAAATGAAGAAAATCTCTGATTAAATTTATAGCAATACGCGGGGAAATTTGCAATTACCAACCCTGGCCTAGAGGGCGATATCCAGGAAAAATCCGCTGTAACTTTTTGTTCGACCAAGTCCCCTTGAAGTGCGATGCGCTTGGTCGGGTGATGCTCCAGGGCTTTGGTGCCGTCCAGGAAGAATTCTTTTGGCTGCTCCTCAAACCATCCGTTTATGGCGTACATAACGGCATTGTCGTCGTCATAGCAATTCCCACGGAGATCCGATTTGCGTTTTGGAAACAGATAGTAGTCACTGGGTGCCAGATCTTGAGAATATAGAGGGTGAGGAAGCAATTCGAAGCCTGCATTGTGAATAACGAGACTGTTTTGAAATGGCTTATTATCGTGGTGAAAGAGCAGTCCAGCTCTCAAATTTTTATCTCTTGCTCTTGATTTGCTCATGAAAATTTCCGATTAAGTTTGTATAATAGACACCAGTGATCCTCTGGCCATGTGGCAAGTAGTTGATCAAAAGAATTTCCTCTGCATCCCAGAAAACAGTGGCCATAACCTTACCGGCTGATGCAGCCACTTTGAATTTGAGAGGGTAGCGCAAACCATTTTTGGATCATAGTCATGGATCCAAACATTATCTGCGGTTACGAACCTGACCTGACCTGACCTGATATAATAGACCTGAATACTACTAATGATGACGACTGTTTCACTGTATAAACAAAAGCTAAACTTATTTTCAAGAAAAGTGAGTGCTGTATAAAAACTATTTGCATATATCTAAAGCAACATTTTTTATTGCGCGTCAACTATTGTATGGGTCAGGTCAGACCAGGTCAGTTTATTAGCCTTTTATTCTCCTTGAGTAAATTGGCGAGATCAGGTCATATAATATTTTCTTAGTTTAATATCATGCTGTTGAAAATGGGGACATAGCCTTGGAAATTAGCGATGTGTAGTTCACTCGCGAACCGTTCACTCTGAACGGTTCAATCAAATGACGGGCGTACTGTGACGATGTTTTGCAACGACCTATAGGTCATTATGACCTAGTTCGTGAACTATGAACTACATGGTGCACGGTGTACGTATTCATGTACTTGTAATAGGTCCTGAACCCGTCGTCTACTAAATCACAACGGCTCGTAAACGATGCAGTATAGTATACATTACATATACAGTACCAACATTTATTTAGTGATAAAGTGTGTTGGTGAACGGAACGAAATAGGAAACTCGATGCATTATTGCAACAGCAGCATTGCCGAGCTGAGTCACAATTTATATGTTGGTATCAGATTTCATTTGGAATAATATAATTAATATATTCGCAAGATTAAATATGTTCTTAAATATGTCATGACATAGCAAATTTTTGCAATAATGCAAAAATAAACATCTAACTCTTATAGTTCTTCTATTTCATACTGAGTGCAATGCAATTACTTAATATCAAATCAAAGCTTTGAAGTTTGAACAGAGAAGATTCGGAATAGAAAATATAAATTATATCGCCAAACAAAACGATTCTATCTAGTTCATTTTATTTATTATAGTTTGTACATTTAATTTTCAAGTGTTAGTAAAGTAGTAAACATTTTCATCAGTAACTACCAATAAGTATTTTAGAACTTCATATAAATAATCGTGAGTACCTAGAGAAGATTATATTTCTTTATATATATGATTTGTATAAATTATAAACATTGTTGTCTTTTCTTCCTCATTCCTAATTCAAAATAAGTATTGTAATATTTCAATTTATTTAATTTGTACCATTTAATATTTTTATATTGAGAAAAAAAGAGATTATTTTCAGTATGTGCATGTATTTCATATAGGTCGTGAACTAGTTCATTTTAAAAAGATGTAGTAGTTCACGACCTATAGTTCGTGAACGGTACATTGTAGGGATTAGTGAAGTTAGGAGGAAAGATCAAGTAGATACGTGGTCAGGAGAATACAGATTAATAACCACAGCATCAGATAATGGGCATACCGGTGTAGGTTTTATAATGAATAGAAAGTTGGGATGTAGAATAAAGAGTTATTGCCAAGTTAGTGATAGAATTATAACTATTAGATTAGACACGAAGCCAACGGACACAGTTATAGTGCAAGTATATATGCCAACTTCAAGTCACGATGATGAGGAGGTAGAATCCATTTATGAGGAGATTGAATCTAGGTTAGCAAACGTTAAAGGACAGGATAATCTAATTGTAACCGGAGATTGGAATGCCGTAGTAGGTAAGGGAAAGGAAGTTTCAATAGTAGGAGAATATGGAATAGGAACACGTAATGATAGAGGGGATAGATTGGTAGAGTTTTGTATTAGGAATAAGCTAGTGGTAGCAAACACGCTTTTTCAGAATCACAAGCGCAGGATATATACGTGGAAAATGCCAGGAGATATAGGGAGGTATCAGATAGATTACATACTGGTTAAAGAGAGGTTTAGGAACCAGATTAAGAATTGTAAGAGTTACCCTGGAGCAGATATTGATAGTGACCATAATTTAGTAGTCCTGGACTCAGAGGTCAAATTCAAGAAATTACAGAAGTCTAAACAGGTCAGAGTAGATGTCGATAGGTTAAAATTAGCTGATGTATGTGAAAAGTACAAGCAGAAAGTAGAAATCATGGCTAATGGAACATCTAGGAACGACATAGATTGCGAATGGAGGGAAATCAGAAATGGGTTAACTACAGCAGCAAATGAAGTATTAGGCACAAAGAAAAGGGCAGGTAGGAGGGAATGGATCACGGAAGAAATAGTTAAAATGATAGAAGCAAGAAGGAAAATTAAAATTGGAAACACAGAAGCAGGACAGAAAAAATATAAGGAACTAAGGAACTTAATTAATAGGAAATGCAAGCTAGCGAAAGAAGAGTGGATAAAAGGAAATTGTGAGGATATTGAGGAGGATATGAGAAGAGGTAAAGTAGATTTGGGCTACAGGAAAATTAAGTCACATTTTTCTAAAGTAAAACCAAAGGGTAACATTATATGTGATAAGCAGGGTAAGGAACTCACAGAAAATAAGGAAAAAGCTAGAAGATGGAAGGAGTATCTTGAAGATTTATATAAAGGTAGGCAGGACATGGAGGAGCTAGAAAATGTGGAACAGATAGATGAGGATGACTTAGGTCCTAGCATACTTAGGTCAGAGTTTCATAGAGCATTAAATGATTTACGGAATAACAAAGCAGCGGGGATTGATATGATACCAGCCGAATTAATAAAACACGCAGGGGAAAAAATGCAGGAGCGATTATACAGGTTAGTTTGTAAAATATATGAGAAGGGAGAAGTACCACAGGATTTTCAGCGTAGTAGAATAGTAACAATGCCGAAGAAAATAGGAGCTAATTTGTGTGAGAACTATAGGACCATTAGCCTACTATCACATGCATCGAAGATATTGTTAAAGATTATTTATAGGAGATTAGAAAATAAAGTAGAGGAAAGGCTAGGAGAAGATCAGTTTGGTTTTAGGAAAAACAGAGGGACGAGGGAGGCGATTCTAGCACTAAGAACGGTAGTAGAAAAAAGAAATAGGGTAGGAAAGGTAACTTGCATAGCTTTTGTAGACTTAGAAAAGGCATTTGACAATGTAGATTGGGACATAATGTTTAGAATTTTAAAAGAAACGGGTATAGATTATAAGGATAGGAGAATAATTTTTAATTTATATAAACACCAAACTGCCTTAGTTAGAATTGAGGGGGAAGAAGAGGTAGCAAAAATAGGGAAGGGAGTTCGGCAGGGATGTACACTCTCACCGTTATTATTTAATCTATATATAGAAGATGCAATAAACAAAGTAAAAGAAGAGTATAGTGTAGGTGTGAATGTACAGGGAGAGAAAATATATATGCTGAGATTCGCCGACGATATAGCTATATTGGAAGAAAGCGAAAAGAAATTAGAAAGGGTATTGAATGGTATGCAGGCAGTATTGACTAGGGATTTTAACATGAAAATAAATATAGGTAAAACTAAAGTGATGAGGTGTGACAAAAAGGAATGCAGTAGAAAAATGAGGATCACAATAGGAGATAATAGAATCGAAGAAGTGTCAGATTTTTGTTATTTAGGCAGTAGAATCACAAAAGATAATCGAAGCAAGGTAGATATAAAGTGTAGGATAGCACAGGGTAGGAAGGCATTCGTAGAAAAAGAACAGATTTTAAGATCAAATATTGACTTGGGTATTAGAAAAAGATTACTGAAGGTATATGTTTGGAGTGTAGCACTGTACGGGTGTGAGGCGTGGACTATAGGAAAGGAAGAGAAGCGTAGATTAGAAGCACTTGAAATGTGGTGTTATAGGAGGATGATGAGGATTGGTTGGGAAGATAAAGTAACAAATGAAGCTGTACTAGAGTTAGTAGGGGAGAAGAGAAGTATTTGGAGAGTGTTACAACGTAGGAGAGACAGATTAGTAGGGCATATTCTTAGGCATGGGGGGATTATGCAATTGATCATAGAAGGTAGAGTGGAGGGAAAGAGAGGGGTAGGTAGGCCTAGATTGGAGTATGTGAGTCAGATAGTTGAAGACGTTGAGATGAATAGCTATAGGGAGATGAAGGGATTAGCTCAGGATAGATCGGCATGGGGTGCTGTTTCCAACCAATCTTTAGGATTGCGGACTCTTTAACTAACATTGGAATGAACTACGAACTACGAACTAGGTCCTCAAAGTGACCTACAGTTTGCCATCGCAATTGGAAATGCACATTTAGCTATTAAACGCTTTATGTAAGTATTTTAATGATATTAAATACAATTACATATTACTTATTTTTAACTTCGAATATATGCGAGGTGATCATCATATTTCATTCATCCTGTATATGTATTTTTCATGGGGTTAAAATAGAAAAAATATCAGGAATTTCCCCGACTTTTTTCAAGCAGACACTCAAACGCACCACACATGACACGCACGCATAAAACAATTGTGTAAGAGTGCATGTGCTTGTGTGGTCTGCTGAAAATTTACGGTGCGCCACCTCGCGTTCAATTTCGCTATCAGATGCAGATATGAATGGGGTACATTTCCCATTATCCATATATTGTCATATGGATTCTGCTTTGGCTTTATAATAAATATTAAGTAACAAAAGAAATAGATATGTGTACATGAATCAAATGTGAAGGCAACAAACGCAATTGTTTATTTAGAAATTTTATTGCTGTAATTGAAGACAAATATTTATATGCAAAATTTAAATATATTTCTAAAATAGGAACCAAAAAGGCTCAGTTAAAAGAATTCCTAACTGTACTGAATCTCGAATGCTAACCCGATTTTTCAGTATATGAACGACCAAAGAATATACTTACGTTACACAAAAATGATACAATGTCATCCAACCAAAACCTGTAACCAAAACTTTTCGAATTGTTTCGCTACTTTATTTATACTTAAATTATTTTTTTAAACAACAGATCTTTAACATTCATTATAAGTAGAAACTTGATAAATATGTGCTGTATACGTATTTGTAAAATCTAAGAATTAGATTCCAACCAAAGCAATTAGTTTTCTTTTATTTAAACAAAAAATAATGTGCAAACTACAAGTTCTACATTCATTCCAATACATTGGGCTCGTATTTATGTTCTTTGGCGCCAAGAGTCGAGTCTGAACTAGCGATGGCAAACTGTAGGTCACTTTGAGGACCTAGTTCATAGTTCATTTCAATGTACCGTTCACGAACTATAGGTCGTGAACTACTACATCTTTAAAAAATGAACTAGTTCACGACCTATATGAAATACATGCACATACTGAAAATAATCTCCTTTTTTCTCAATATAAAAATATTAAATAGTAAAAAATAAATTAATTGAAATATTACAATAGATTATTTTGAATTAGGAATAAGGAAGAAAAGAAAACAATGTTTATAATTTATACAAAACATATATATAAGGAAATATAATCTTCTCTAGGTACTCACGATTATTTATATGAAGTTCTAAAATACTTATTGGTAGTTACTGATGAAAATGTTTACTACTTTACTAACACTTGAAAATTAAATGTACAAACTATAATAAAATGAACTAGATAGAATCGTTTTGTTTGGCGTTATAATTTATATTTTCTATTCCGAATCTTCTCCGTTCAAACTTCAAAGCTTTGATTTGATATTAAGTGATTGCACTGCACTCAGTATGAAATAGAAGAACTATAAGATTTAGATGTTTATTTTTGCAATATTGCAAAAATTTGCTATGGCATGACTTATTTAAGAACATATTTAATCTTGCGAATATATTAATTATATTATTCCAAATGAAATCTGATACCAACATATAAATTGTAACTCAGCTCGGCGATGCTGCTGTTGCAATATTGCATCGAGTTTCCTATTTCGTTCCGTTCACCAACACACTTTATCACTAAATAAATGTTAGTACTGTATATGTAATGTATACTATACTGCATCGTTCACCGTGCACCATGTAGTTCATAGTTCACGAACTAGGTCATAGTGACGTATAGGTCGTTGCAAAACATCGTCACAGTATGCCCGTATTTGATTGAACCGTTCAGAGTGAACGGTTCGCGATTCTCAGCAGATTTGGTACTTGATCTAATCTTTACCCAATGCAGTTTATAAATAAAATCTTTAAATGTCATAATAATTCCATGAAATTCGCAGAAAATACGACTGGCCGAAGTCGTAAATTATTCAACGCTATTATTAATATTCATGGAACTGACCTAACTGTGCCATATACGATATATTTAACAATGAGATGTTAAAAAATATTAATGTACGTTTATTTTTAGAAGCACTGCAATCTGAAATTGTCGATGTTGAAGTAATTTTTTAGCAATTCCTGTAGTTTTAAAATGTGTTGTGTTCGGCAAGATATAGAAAAGGAAATAACTAAAATTTTATACAAACAAATCTTTAATAGAAGCCATTTAGTATTCCATAACTGGTTCGATCAGAAATTTACAGAAGCAAATAGTTCCAAAGTAAAATAAGCTGATTGAAAGCAATGTTTTTAATGCTGATTTTAATCCGCTTTTTTCTTTCTTCCAGGAAACATTTCTACGAGTATGTTAAAAGATCACTAAATTATTATTTTAAAAATTATCACTAAGGTGTTAAATAATAGTATAGAATATCACCCAAATACCGTAACTCAAAGCATTAAGTAGCTAGATGTACATTTCGAAGGCTATGCCCCCATCTTCACTAGCACAAGAAAAAAACCAAATAAAATATATCTTGTGCTACTGAAGATGGGGACATAGCCTTCGAAATGCGCCTCTAGCTACTTAATGCTTTAAGTTACGGTATTTGAATAAAAAATATTAAAAAGAATTCGAGAGTGAAAACACGTATTTAGAGTTTTTTTTTTTTTATAATTAAGCCATCGAAACAGAACAAGAGTTCCAGTGGTATATGCACATTTGGATGTCTTCCAAATAGCATTAAGATATTGTTGGTAAGGATGCCAAATTTCTCCATTATGCTAAAGCAAACTACCAGCAGTATACAGGGTGTCCCAAAAAGCCATTAGACAATATGTTTGAATACAAATTTCTGTACAAAAGTAGTCGATAATATTTAATTAGGATTTTTGTATAATTAATTGAATTAAAATCAATCTAGCACACGTTGAACGAAAGTTGATTATATAGAATAAAATTGAATTTAGATAACACTTTTTTTAATGTTCCATTATCACCAAGACTTTATTTATATTTTGCATAAAAGTGCATAATCCACGAGGTGAATTTTTATCAATTAAATTCTCACAGTGGTGAATTTTCTGATGCTCAATTGGTCGGATATGTTAATTTATGTAGAAGTTAATGAAAAGTTCATAAAATCATTTTTTTTATACCATTTGCAATGAAGTATGTATTGAATTGTGTTAGCTATACCCATGATGGATGCCGTTCTGATGCTTTATCATGGAGAAAGAAAACATATTTTATATTTCAGTCATTTAATTAATCATTTCTTAACTAGCGATGTGTAGTTCACTCGCGAACCGTTCACTCTGAACGGTTCAATCAAATGACGGGCGTACTGTGACGATGTTTTGCAACGACCTATAGGTCATTATCACCTAGTTCGTGAACTATGAACTACATAGTGCACGGTGTACGTATTGATGTACTTGTACTAGGTCCTGAACCCGTCGTCTACTAAATCACAACGGCTCGTAAACGATGCAGTATAGTATACATTACATATACAGTACCAATAGCAGTACTAACATGTATGTGATAAAGTGTGTTGGTGAATGGAACGAAATTATATTTCCTTATATAATAAGGATGAAATTAGCTGATGTATGTGAAAAGTACAAGCAGAAAGTAGAAATCATGGCTAATGGAACATCTAGGAGCGACATAGATTGTGAATGGAGGGAAATCAGAAATGGGTTAACTACAGCAGCAAATGAAGTATTAGGCACAAAGAAAAGGGCAGGTAGGAGGGAATGGATCACGGAAGAAATAGTTGAAATGATTGAAGCAAGAAGGAAAATTAAAATAGGAAACACAGAAGCAGGACAGAAAAAATATAAGGAACTAAGGAACTTAATTAATAGGAAATGCAAGCTAGCGAAAGAAGAGTGGATAAAAGGAAACTGTGAGGATATTGAGGAGGATATGAGAAGAGGTAAAGTAGATTTGGGCTACAGGAAAATTAAGTCATATTTTTCTAAAGTAAAGGGTAACATTATATGTGATAAGCAGGGTAAGGAACTCACAGAAAATAAGGAAAAAGCTATAAGATGGAAGGAGTATCTTGAAGATTTATATAAAGGTAGGCAGGACATGGAGGAGCTAGAAAGTGTGGAACAGATAGATGAGGATGACTTAGGTCCTAGCATACTCAGGTCAGAGTTTCATAGAGCATTAAATGATTTACGGAATAACAAAGCAGCGGGGATTGATATGATACCAGCCGAATTAATAAAACACGCAGGGGAAAAAATGCAGGAGCGATTATACAGGTTAGTTTGTAAAATATATGAGAAAGGAGAATTACCACAGGATTTTCAGCGTAGTAAAATAGTAACAATGCCGAAGAAAATAGGAGCTAATTTGTGTGAGAACTATAGGACCATTAGTCTACTATCACATGCATCGAAGATATTGCTAAAGATTATTTATAGGAGATTAGAAAATAAAGTAGAGGAAAGGCTAGGAGAAGATCAATTTGGTTTTAGGAAAAACAGAGGGACGAGGGAGGCGATTTTAGCACTAAGAACAGTAGTAGAAAAAAGAATGAGGGTAGGAAAGGTAACTTGCATAGCTTTTGTAGATTTAGAAAAGGCATTTGATAATGTAGATTGGGACATAATGTTTAGAATTTTAAAAGAAACGGGTATAGATTATAAGGATAGGAGATTAATTTTTAATTTATATAAACACCAAACTGCCTTAGTTAGAATTGAGGGGGAAGAAGAGGTAGCAAAAATAGGGAAGGGAGTTCGGCAGGGATGTACACTTTCACCGTTATTATTTAATCTATATATAGAAGATGCAATAAACAAAGTAAAAGAAGAGTATAGTGTAGGTGTGAATGTACAGGGAGAGAAAATATATATGTTGAGATTCGCCGACGATATAGCTATATTGGAAGAAAGCGAAAAGAATTTAGAAAGGGTATTGAATGGTATGCAGGCAGTATTGACTAGGGATTTTAACATGAAAATAAATATAGGTAAAACTAAAGTGATGAGGTGTGACAAAAAGGAATGCAGTAGAAAAATAAGGATCTTAATAGGAGATAATAGAATCGAAGAAGTGTCAGATTTTTGTTATTTAGGCAGTAGAATCACAAAAGATAATCGAAGCAAGGTAGATATAAAGTGTAGGATAGCACAGGGTAGGAAGGCATTCGTAGAAAAAGAACAGATTTTAAGATCAAATATTGACTTGGGTATTAGAAAAGGATTACTGAAGGTATATGTTTGGAGTGTAGCACTGTACGGGTGTGAGGCGTGGACTATAGGAAAGGAAGAGAAGCGTAGATTAGAAGCACTTGAAATGTGGTGTTATAGGAGGATGATGAGGATTGGTTGGGAAGATAAAGTAACAAATGAAGCTGTACTAGAGTTAGTAGGGGAGAAGAGAAGTATCTGGAGAGTGTTACAGCGTAGGAGAGACAGATTAGTAGGGCATATTCTTAGGCATGGGGGGATTATGCAATTGATCATAGAAGGTAGAGTGGAGGGAAAGAGAGGGGTAGGTAGGCCTAGATTGGAGTATGTGAGTCAGATAGTTGAAGACGTTGAGATGAATAGCTATAGGGAGATGAAGGGATTAGCTCAGGATAGATCGGCATGGCGTGCTGTTTCCAACCAATCTTTAGGATTGCGGACTCTTTAACTATATATATGTTTTGTATAAATTATAAACATTGTTGTTTTTCCTTGCTCATTCTTAATTCAAAATAAGTATTGTAATATTTCCATTTATTTATTTTTTACTATTTAATATTTTTATATTGAGAAAAAAAGAGATTATTTTCAGTATGTGCATGTATTTCATATAGGTCGTGAACTAGTTCATTTTCAAAAGATATAGTAGTTGACGACCTATAGTTCATGAACGGTACATTGAAATGAACTACGAACTACGAACTAGGTCTTCAAAGTGACTTATAGTTTGCCATCGCTAATCTGAACAGCTATTTGAAGATTATAAGTATATGTATTGAATATTGTTTTATTTTCAACAGGATTTTTTTCAGAAAGAAAGAAAGGATTCACAATTCTAGAGGATATTCCATTTTTTCAAAATAGAACGTATTTATGTTATAATTTTATAAGTCTAATGCAAATAAAACTGAATATGCACATATATTTAATATGTTATCTTGTACAGTATATCTTCCATCTTCTGATTAATGATACTTACAACACTCTGTATTGGGAACTATTATATTACGTCCATTGCGGACACTGAAATGTGCAAGGTCAATGGTAAATCATCCCCAAGTTCAACTCGAATGGTTGTTAACTGAAGCCATATATATATGGTAAGAAATAGATTGTGCGGAGAGTTCACCCGTTTATTTTTATATTGTACGAAATAACAAAGCATAATATTCGATCTTGCTAAAAATACAGCGAAAACATTCTATTTCACAAATACGGAAGATTGGATATAAGAAATATGCAATCTTTTATTCTTCATACGACATTATTTAATAACGCAATAATTTAATAAAAACTTCTCGTCTACGTGCATCAGTTTGCACTAGATATTCCGCGAACTTTGCGGCAGGTAATATAATATCTGCATATTCAATTCACCAAGAACCTTTTTACGTATTTCACATTGAAGAAATTGTATAAAACGGATAAACAATTTACGTTTGGTTTAACATATTTCCATGCTTCTTATAAATGAAGTTAAAATGTAAATGTAAATAAAAATTTATTACTTTGCACGTTACTCGTGAAAAAGCAACAGAATACTACAATTACATAAGAAATTAGTAAACTATTAAGTAAACTATGAGTGAATGAGTCTCTAAAAATAAATTTAACATATAAAAACTGAGAGTGGCTGTAACGGCTACCTATTTTGAAACAACGTAGATAGAAATAGGACAATATATAACATATATACGTAACTTCTCGAATAAGCAGAATTACATAAATATTTTACTCACGAGCTTGGAAAACAATTTTCATACGTCGAAATATCGTACTTCGCCAGTTTTCGATTGTAGACAGAATCGAGGTTTACATAAAATCCTGTCGTGTATATATATATGCAAAAATTTAAAAAAAACAAGAGAGCATCGCACCGAATGCCCTCTAAATGTTAAATTTCTTGTTTTCTCCTTGCCTATTTTAGTTAGAAAAAAAATTTTGGGATAATATCATATGTTAACTATTTCTGGTTTATATAATAGGTTTATTAAGTTATAAAAAAAAAAAATACTAACATAAAATTTAATGGCTCTCTTCAAAAATCGAAACTGGGAAAGTTTTCATCAATTCAGCGCGTATATAATGATCCATGAATTAAAAATAGACTAAGGCCCGGTTTTTTCAAGCTCAAGTAAGTAACAATTAAAATACAAGTAGTGCTAATTGATAAGTAACTCAAAATTGACGTTTATTCGTTGTTCAGTAACTTTACTTAGAAGTTAAACGCAGTATATTATAAGTAAATTTATAGACGGCTTAATGCCCGAAGTAACCGAAAATTAGGGATGAAAATAGAGAGATTTTCGGTTACGCTCATATTTGCAAAAAATGGATTTTTTTTAGATGATTTTCAATTGATTATGGAAAATGAGGAGATTGATTATCACATAAGTGAACGCAGTGTTTAGAATAATAGCAACCGATTCCAACACAAGAACTTTTTCACAAGTACAACATTATAGTCTTACCTTATTCGGCTTGTAAAATAAATACTGAATTTGACAAGTAACGTCAAGATTTACGCATGTATTTGTTGTTCTTGTATCCTTCTTTGCACGACTCACGTGATATATTCCTCTTCGTTAGAAAAGACAACGCATGACAATCAGTACCAAGTAGCGATGTGTAGTTCACTCGCGAACCGTTCACTCTGAACGGTTCAATCAAATGACGGGCGTACTGTGACGATGTTTTGCAACGACCTATAGGTCACTATGACCTAGTTCGTGAACTATGTACTACATGGTGAACGGTGTACTTAGTGATGTACTCCCTAAACCTACTTAACAACCCAAGAGCTATGACTCACGCCAAACTGTATATCCAAACAACTAATCCAGGAGAAAGAAGCGCCACGCTTGAAACTCCATTTTACAGGTCCTACCAGATCCCCCATCACAACACGCTAGTGATGTACTTGTACTAGGTCCTCAACCCGTCGTGTACTAAACCGTTCATGAATCACAACGACTCGTAAACGATGCAGTATAGTATACATTACATATATAGTACTAACATCTATTTAGTGATAAAGTGTGTTGGTGAACGGAACGAAATTATATTTCCTTATATATGTTTTGTATAAATTATAAACATTGTTGTCTTTTCTTCCTCATTCTTAATTCAAAATAAGTATTGTAATATTTCAATTAATTTATTTTTTACTATTTAATATTTTTATATTGAGAAAACGAGAGATTGTTTTCAGTATGTGCGTGTATTTCATATAGGTCGTGAACTAGTTCATTAAAAAAAGATGTAGTACTTCCCAACCTATAGTTCGTGAACGGTACATTGAAATGAAGTATGAACTACGAACTAGGTCCTCAAAGTGACCTACAGTTTGCCATCGCTAGTACCAAGTGTACTATGTTATATAAAAAAGTAGCTCCGATTAGCTACTTGGCATAAAAATATTATGAAAAAACCCGACAGTCAATTAATCTCCAAGTAAATTTAATCCTCTGTTTGTTACTTGATATTTACTGGATACTTTAGTTCAAAATGAAAAAAACGGGCCTAAGTGGAAATAGAAAATGATGTTCTTGAATATTTTTTTTTAGCTTCCTGTAAAGGAAACGGTTTTCCGATTATCGGCACAACTTTATTCTAATGGAAATATGGCTCTTGTCGTAACATTTTCGCGGAAGAAAAACGGCCACTTCGACAAATCGCATTATAGAGTGCAAATAAAATTACGACGAGACATTCATCTGCAGTGTCGGATTAAGGCATGAACTAACACGGCCTATATACTTTAGCGTAGAAACCGTGGAGATAGTAAACCATAAAAACTAAAATGGATGGTTACTTGCGAAAAGAGTTTCAGAACTAGTGTCGTCTATTATGAAACTTTATCTTTATTTAGAATCTTTCCGAATACTTCTAACAAACTTGTATTATAAATTACAGTGGTCCGATTCTGTAAAATCGTATTTGTAAAGAAATATCTCTTCTAATTGATTAATTGACAACAAAGTAGTGTCATTACATTGAAGTATAAATATAATTTGAGAAAAAACAATTTTTATGGTTAAGCAATTCACGTTATTTTCTAATTGTAATCAAGTTGTAGGCTCAAGAAAGGATATATATGATGGTAAATAACATAGAAATCTTTTTACGTTTGACCAAACGTACCAACACAGGGAGGGTTCAATGCTTAAATGATCTACATTGGCTAATTGTTGAAAAATGTATCCATTTATTTCTTTACAAATACCCTTCCGCTAAATTATATGGTATTAAATATTATTGCGACATAATTATTCATCTAATTCATTTCAATGTAGCGATGGCAAACTGTAGGTCACTTTGAGGACCTAGTTCGTAGTTCGTAGTTCATTTCAATGTACCGTTCACGAACTATAGGTCGTGAACTACTACATCTTTTAAAAATGAACTAGTTCACGACCTATATGAAATACATGCACATACTGAAAATAATCTCTTTTTTTCTCAATATTAAATGGTAAAAAATAAATAAATTGAAATATTACAATACATATTTTGTATTAAGAATGAGTAAGAAGAAACAACAATGTTTATAATTTATACAAAACATATATATAAGGAAATATAATGTCGTTCTGTTCACCAACACACTTTATCACATGAATGTTAGTACTACCATTGGCACTGTATATGTAATGTATACTATACTGCATCGTTGTGATTCATGAACGGTTTAGTACACGACGGGTTCAGGACCTAGTACAAGTACATCAATACGTACACCGTGCTCCATTTAGTTCATAGTTCACGAACTAGGTCATAGTGACCTATAGGTCGTTGCAAAACATCGTCACAGTACGCCCGTCATTTGATTGAACCGTTCAGAGTGAACAGTTCGCGAGTGAACTACACATTGCTATTTCAATGTATGGAAAATTTTTAAAGTAACATATAATACTTCTAATAGTCTTGCTAATTTTCTAGGAAATCCAAAAGATTTGATTGATGTCAATAAAAAATCTGGTATTTATGAAATATCTTGTTCTAGTTGTCCTAAAGTATATATAGGATAAACACGTAGACCAACTGAAACTAGATTTAAGGAGCATTTAGCTCATTTCAGGTTAAATAGAAAAAATAGAAGTGCTTTAGCCGAGCATATTTTTGACTAACTCAGGTCATCCTATTCAAATTAGTTCACTTAAATTAATTAAAAGTGTTTTGAATTATTCCGAATTAAATGCTTATGAAAGTATATACATGCATAAATCTAAATCAAATTTAATGAATTTAGATTCAGTCCCAATTTCATCTTGTCTATTTAATTTATATAATAAAAACTATTTTTAAATTTCTTTTTATTTTATTTATTTTTGGTTATTTTAGGTTTCACAAACCAATGTTTATTGTTGTTAATTGTTAGTTTTGTTAATTATTAATTTAAATTTATTATTTATATCGTTTTTTTAAAGATTTATAGGTCATATTATATGCCATTTTTGAAATACTTCTGTCATGTTGACTTATTTATTTAATAGTATATCAATCACGCTTCATGACAGAGGTATTTTATTTAGATTTACTTGTGCTACTGAAGATGGGGGCATAGCCTTCGAAATGCGCATCTAGATGTGATATTCTATACTGTATAATAATAATTATTATTCTTAATACTCGAATCTAAACTACAAGCTATACACCATCATTAAAATCGAAGGATTAAACCAGAAGTTTGTAAAATTTTTCTAACATTAATTCTCAATAAAAAAAAATTAATTGACCACTTTAGAATTTGTATTTTGCATAATATATCAATGGATTATTTAAAAGAGTTTATAAAATGATTAAAAATTCAACGAGCTAAAGATTTCCTTCGCTTCGCTAACTATAATTAAAATATTAAATTAATATAATTAATAAATATTAAATCGTAATAAATTAAAATATTAACTTAGTTAATAAATTCTCATATGATTTTTATAATAATAAAAATATATATATATATAAGTAAATATAAATATAAGGATCAATAAGTGATAAAATGTGATAAAATTATTATCTAAAAAACTTATATGAATATATTGGTAATATATTGGTGAATAAGGATCGAAAATGCAGATCCATTCGAAATAATCCATCTAAATATTGTCCAAAGCGCGTGTACTTTATTAAAAAAAAAAAACTTAACTAATACCTTAGTTAGTTAAAGAGTCCGCAATCCTAAAGATTGGTTGGAAACAGCACGCCATGCCGATCTATCCTGAGCTAATCCCTTCATCTCCCTATAGCTATTCATCTCAACGTCTTCAACTATCTGACTCACATACTCCAATCTAGGCCTACATACCCCTCTCTTTCCCTCCACTCTACCTTCTATGATCAATTGCATAATCCCCCCATGCCTAAGAATATGCCCTACTAATCTGTCTCTCCTACGCTGTAACACTCTCCAAATACTTCTCTTCTCCCCTACTAACTCTAGTACAGCTTCATTTGTTACTTTATCTTCCCAACCAATCCTCATCATCCTCCTATAACACCACATTTCAAGTGCTTCTAATCTACGCTTCTCTTCCTTTCCTATAGTCCACGCCTCACACCCGTACAGTGCTACACTCCAAACATATACTTTCAGTAATCTTTTTCTAATACCCAAGTCAATATTTGATCTTAAAATCTGTTCTTTTTCTACGAATGCCTTCCTACCCTGTGCTATCCTACACTTTATATCTACCTTGCTTCGATTATCTTTTGTGATTCTACTGCCTAAATAACAAAAATCTGACACTTCTTCGATTCTATTATCTCCTATTGTGATCCTCATTTTTCTGCTGCATTCCTTTTTGTCACACCTCATCACTTTAGTTTTACCTATATTTATTTTCATGTTAAAATCCCTAGTCAATACTGCCTGCATACCATTCAATACCCTTTCTAAATTCTTTTCGCTTTCTTCCAATATAGCTATATCGTCGGCGAATCTCAGCATATATATTTTCTCTCCCTGTACATTCACACCTACACTATACTCTTCTTTTACTTTGTTTATTGCATCTTCTATATATAGATTAAATAATAACGGTGAGAGTGTACATCCCTGCCGAACTCCCTTCCCTATTTTTGCTACCTCTTCTTCCCCCTCAATTCTAACTAAGGCAGTTTGGTGTTTATATAAATTAAAAATTATTCTCCTATCCTTATAATCTATACCCGTTTCTTTTAAAATTCTAAACATTATGTCCCAATCTACATTGTCAAATGCCTTTTCTAAGTCTACAAAAGCTATGCAAGTTACCTTTCCTACCCTCTTTCTTTTTTCTACTACCGTTCTTAGTGCTAGAATCGCCTCTCTCGTCCCTCTGTTTTTCCTAAAACCAAACTGATCTTCTCCTAGCCTTTCCTCTACTTTATTTTCTAATCTCCTATAAATAATCTTTAACAATATCTTCGATGCATGTGATAGTAGGCTAATGGTCCTATAGTTCTCACACAAATTAGCTCCTATTTTCTTCGGCATTGTTACTATTCTACTACGCTGAAAATCCTGTGGTACTTCTCCCTTCTTATATATTTTACAAACTAACCTGTATAATCGCTCCTGCATTTTTTCCCCTGCGTGTTTTATTAATTCGGCTGGTATCATATCAATCCCCGCTGCTTTGTTATTCCGTAAATCATTTAATGCTCTATACCTTAAACGAAACAAATAATTTCTCGAACAACGTCTTTTAAAAGCCCGCATTAATTCGCGTCTTTTTAATGAACTCTTCGGTCAATATCACCATAGCAGGAATAGTTAAACTACAGGCGCACAGTATCAAAGGCAATAATAAAGGTATATTTATAGTAATTTATCGATAGCGCTAGCGTAACATTTATTATATATTAGCGGTCTAATATGTAATCGCATGTTAAGACACGGTGAGGCGAATTCGCAAATCAAACAACCTCACGGAGCAGACACTGATATATAACATAGCGACAGCCTTGGGGGTTTTGCGAGCCTGAACTTGGCCGCTGTTCACAGCATTAATTGCCGAACCGCATGAAGCTACGAAACGTTTATATCTCAAAACGTAAATAAAAATAAAAACGAAAAAATTGCGCAAAAAAATTACAAGACACGCGAATTACTAGGGTTGCGTATAATTAACGTTTTGTGCGCATATAATAATAATAATAACAATAATGATAACAATAATAGTATAGAATATCACCCAAATACCGTAACTCAAGCATTAAGTAGCTAGATGTACATTTCAAGGGCTATAATCCCATCTTCAGTGAAAGATAAAACTAAATAAAATACCTCTGTCACTATAATTTAACACCGTAGTGATAATTTTTAAAAACAACAATAATAATAAAAACAAAAATAATAATAACAACAATAATAATAATAATACATATATAAACCGCATCAGTTAGGCTTTTCCTTTCAACGTATGTAATGGTTTTAAGGCGTTAAACATTACCTTTTTTTCATATACTATCTCCTTACGGGTTCATATTGTACCTTACATTTTTGCAAATAAAAACTATATAGAAAATGCACCAACGATTGAAAAATTGGTGGCACTACGTCGTTAAATCGAATTTCACCCAAATTATTGTGCTACTGCAGATGGGGCATAGCTTTCGAAATGCGCATCGAGCTATTATTAGATGCGTTATGTTACCGTATTTGGTTGAATTTTATATAATTTTTATGGATATAGTAAACTGAATGAAAACAATTACAAAATACAGTATAAATACAGCATAATATATGCCATGAAAATGGTGGAGACATACTAAATATGTTACGATTAAGCCCATCGTGCTTTTCCATTGTAACTAATTAATAATTATATTATTAATATGTCCTACATTTAGCGATGGTAAATTGTAGGTTACTTTGAGGACCTAGTTCGTAGTTCATAATTCATTTCAATGTACCGTTCACGAACTATAGGTCGTGAACTACTAACATCTTTTTTAAATGAACTAGTTAACGACCTATATGAAATACATGCACATACTGAAAATAATCTCTTTTTTTCTTAATATAAAAATATTAAAGTAAAAAATACATAAATTGAAATATTAAAATACTTATTTTGAATTTAAAATGAGGAAGAAAAAACAACAATGTTTATAATTTTACAAAACACACACACACACACACACACACACACACACACACACACACACACACACACACATACAATTTCGTTCCGTTCACCAACACACTTTATCACATGTTAGTACTGCTATTGGTACTGTATATGTAATGTATACTATACTGCATCGTTTACGAGCCGTTGTGATTCATGAACGGTTTAGTACACGACGGGTTCAGGACCTAGTACAAGTACATCAATACGTACACCGTTCACCATGTAGTTCATAGTTCACGCACTAGGTCATAGTGACCTATAGGTCGTTGCAAAACATCGTCATAGTACGCAGGTCATTTGATTGAACCGTTCAGAGTGAACGGTTCGCGAGTGAACTACACATCGCTACCTTCATTATAACTGTTATACTCAGTAGGAAATACTGTATTAAGACGAACGAAAATACTTGCACAGATAAATCATCGATAAATCACATAAAAACCAAGATAAAAACAAAGAAATCATACATCTGTCGTAGTTCCTTATGGTTTGGTATCATGTATCAAATTGAGTAATCGGTCTACAATCAACAAGGAAGTTCAAAATGAAGTATAAGTTTTTTAAATTTTTATTATGTGATGTCTTGCGCGACGTGCTAGTGTTTATTTGAATTTTTAGTGTCGGTCTCTTAAACTTAGTTAGTTAAAGAGTCCGCAATCCTAAAGATTGGTTGGAAACAGCACGCCATGCCGATCTATCCTGAGCTAATCCCTTCATCTCCCTATAGCTTTTTATCTCAACGTCTTCAACTATCTGACTCACATACTCCAATCTAGGCCTACCTACCCCTCTCTTTCCCTCCACCTTACCTTCTATGATCAATTGCATAATCCCCCCATGCTTAAGGATATGCCCTACTAATCTGTCTCTCCTACGCTGTAACACTCTCCAAATACTTCTCTTCTCCCCTACTAACTCTAGTACATCTTCATTTGTTACTTTATCTTCCCAACCAATCCTCATCATCCTCCTATAACACCACATTTCGAATGCTTGTAATCTACGCTTCTCTTCCTTTCCTACAGTCCACGCCTCACACCCGTACAGTGCTACACTCCAAACATATACCTTCAGTAATCTTTTTCTAATACCCAAGTCAATATTTGATCTTAAAATCTGTTCCTTTTCTACGAATGCCTTCCTACCCTGTGCTATCCTACACATTATATCTACCTTGCTTCGATTATCTTTTGTGATTCTACTGCCTAAATAACAAAAATCTGACACTTCTTCAATTCTATTATCTCCTATTGTGATCCTCATTTTTCTACTGCATTCCTTTTTGTCACACCTCATCACTTTAGTTTTACCTATATTTATTTTCATGTTAAAATCCCTAGTCAATACTGCCTGCATACCATTCAATACCCTTTCTAAATTCTTTTCGCTTTCTTCCAATATAGCTATATCGTCGGCGAATCTCAACATATATATTTTCTCTCCCTGTACATTCACACCTACACTATACTCTTCTTTTACTTTGTTTATTGCATCTTCTATATATAGATTAAATAATAACGGTGAAAGTGTACATCCCTGCCGAACTCCCTTCCCTATTTTTGCTACCTCTTCTTCCCCCTCAATTCTAACTAAGGCAGTTTGGTGTTTATATAAATTAAAAATGATTATCCTATCCTTATAATCTATACCCGTTTCTTTTAAAATTCTAAACATTATGTCCCAATCTACATTATCAAATGCCTTTTCTAAATCTACAAAAGCTATGCAAGTTACCTTTCCTACCCTCATTCTTTTTTCTACTACTGTTCTTAGTGCTAAAATCGCCTCCCTCGTCCCTCTGTTTTTCCTAAAACCAAACTGATCTTCTCCTAGCCTTTCCTCTACTTTATTTTCTAATCTCCTATAAATAATCTTTAGCAATATCTTCGATGCATGTGATAGTAGACTAATGGTCCTATAGTTCTCACACAAATTAGCTCCTATTTTCTTCGGCATTGTTACTATTCTACTACGCTGAAAATCCTGTGGTACTTCTCCCTTCTCATATATTTTACAAACTAACCTGTATAATCGCTCCTGCATTTTTTCCCCTTAAACTTAAAATACACGAAATATTAAACCCCTATTGCAAATATCTATATACATAGTACAATTTTTTGCATTTTATGTTTTCTTTATATATATTTGTTTCGAACAAGTACCTGCTAAAATAGGAATCGATCGTATGCCATATAAGCTTGTAGTTTAATATTTAAAAGAAAAAAATATAATATAAGTTTTATGCGCCCTGAAAAAAAAAATTATATGGGAAATAACATTTGTGCAAAAAGTTAATGAAGTAGCGCATGAAACTCAAATGCCACATCAATATGCCAATTGTAGCTGATTGAAATAATTGACGAGATTGTTTGACGAATGTTTTTTTATATAGTTAATTTCGGTTAAAGTAAAATAAATATGAAAAGAATATTATAAATATCAGTTTGTACATTTAAGAAAGAATCCAAGTAAATGATATAATTATATAATAGCCAATTGTTTTTATAAATAAACATAAAACACAATTGTATTTAACGATATAAATGATTAAGGAAATATACAACAATAAAAGTTGGCGTGACAAAAATGTTTCGAAAAATAAATATGCGAATGTACACGTGCTGCCATCTGTTAGATTCAGAAGCAACTGTTACAGAGAACTGTTTCCACAGGCCACGCCGATAGACAGAACCGTATTTGGAATGATTTAAAATAATATGGACCTTATAAATTTAACGGATACATATTAATATTCAGAACACTGAAAAAATATATTAATCTAAAAATTTAGAAAACACGTAAATAATTTGCCTCCGGAAATGATAAAAATTTAAACAATATGAATGAGAAATAAAAGAAAATAGATATAAGAAGAGTTCCAGCTGTATTTATAACCAATTATTCATTAAGAATTTAAATACATTGCATTTTATTTCTATTTCAGTCTTTTGTCGGTAAACTAACACAAATTTTCGTTTCATAGTTACTTCAAACGGCACTGGACGAACTATTATTTTTGAAGCACCCTTATATCCAAAAAAATAAAGAATTAGATAGCATAAATCACAAAAAAAGTAATACAAAAATATTACAAAAAAATCGTCACTTAGCGTCTCGTGTTCTAAGTAAATAAAAAATGGACACATTTAATATGTAGTATAGAATATCACCAAAATACCGTAACTTAAAGCATTAAGTAGCTAGATGCGCATTTCGGAGGCTATGCCCCCATATTCAGTAGCACAAGATAAAAACTAAATAAAATACCTGTCACGAATCGTGATTGATATACTATTAAATAAATAAGTCAACATGACAGAAGTATTCAAAAATGGCATATAATATGACCTATAAATCTTTTAAAACAATATAAATTAATAATTAACGAAACTAACAAGTAACAACAATAAACATCGGTTTGTCAAACCTAAAATAACCAAAAATAAATAAAATAAAAATAAATTTAAAAATAGTTCTTATTAAATAAATTAAAGACAAAATGAAATTGAGCCTGAATCTAAGTTCATTAAATTTGATTTCGATTTATGCATGTATATACTTTCATAAGCATTTAACTCGGAATAAATCAAAACACTTTTAAGTAATTTAAGTGAACTAATTTGATTAGGATGACCTAAGTTAGTTAAAAATATGCTTGGCTACAGCACTTTTATCTTTTCTATTTAATCTGAAATTAGCTAAATGCTCCTTAAATCTAGTTTCAATGGATCATACACACTTGTTTGTCCTATATACACTTTAGGACAATTAGAAAACCAGACATAAATACCAGATTTTTTACCGAAATCAATCGAATCTTTGTGATTTCCTAGAAAATTAGCAATTTTCGTAATTTTTTTTTAAAAACATTTAATGATTTTTTATTCTAAATAATTGTAATCTATAAAACTGAATTTCAGTATAGATCTTTTGCTTGTAAAGTCAATTGAGTTTAAATCAATTTGTTAAAGAGACAGTATGATTAACTTTCAGTTAATTGCACCGTTTTCTGATTTCGTTGAAGAATTTCAAATTTATTTACGAATAATCAATTTTTAAACACATAAGATATAAAAGTGTTTGTAGCCTAAGGTACTCAAAATCATTCCCGACATCAATCTCAATTTTCACTGTAACAAGTATTTCCAATAAAATACGTAGTGTAATCAAATAACGAACGAAAACAGGAGCTGAATTTTTGGATTTTTATATAGCATAATGTGAGGCGTATCATTGTAAATAGAGATAACTAGTTTAATTATACCAAAAATGCCGAAGGCGGTATTTCGACCACACATCAAAGAGAATAAACCAACAAGACCAACATACGTTTATACTTGTCATATTGTGTGTAGGGATCGCATGCGCAAGCGTTCACGAACGCCAAACGTTTGCGCCAACATTCATGTACACTCGTCACGCCGTCTGTAGCCGGCTTTAGACGTCAGCCGGTAAGGCGAATGCGTGTTGCAAATTATATAGGTATATACACTGGGTGTAAAGCTGAGTTGGAAACATAGGCATTAAACTTGTTCAAATATTGGCTACCCTTATCATTTTACAGCAAAATCGTACATAGAGAATATTTTCGTAAGTGAAAACTGAATCTAACGAACGTTTACATTCGTCTCTCACTTTAGTGGTTTTCAAGATATACGAAGAAAAGATTTATTATTCAATAAAATATTATTAGTGATATTTATTATTCATCAATATTATATTGATGAATAATAAAATTCTAGTATTATCTCTTCTAAGTTAGTATTTAATGCTCTAATGCTTAGAAATCATATGACGCGTTATTAGAGCAATAATTTGGAAAACGCAAAATATCGTGCAAATGGACAAGAGAAATGACAAATGAGAATCTGCATTTGTTACGCCCCGTTCTACCGTGATTAAGTGCAACTGCTATTTTCCATGTGAAACAAGAAAACATTACTGGACACTGGAGCTGGAACAATAAATACGATTTGATGGGTAAACAGTTTTGTAGAACATGCTATAAAATACTTCAACGGAGTAGCGATGTGTAGTTCACTCGCGAACCATTCACTCTGAACGGTTCAATCAAATGACGGGCGTACTGTGACGATGTTTTGCAACGACCTATAGGTCACTAGGACCTAGTTCGTGAACTATGAACTACATGGTGCACGGTGTACTTGTACTAGGTCCTGAACCCGTCGTGTATTAAACCGTTCCTGAATCACAACGACTCGTAAACGATGCAGTATAGTATACATTATATATACAGTACTAACATTTATTTAGTGCTAAAGTGTGTTGGTGAACAGAACGAAATAGGAAACTCGATGCAATATTGCAACAGCAGCATTGCCAAGCTGAGTCACAATTTATATGTTGGTATCAGATTTCATTTGGAATAATTTAATTAATATATTCGCAAGATTAAATATGTCATGCCATAGCAAATTTTTGCAATAATGCAAAAATAAACATCTAAATCTTATAGTTCTTCTATTTCATACTGAGTGCAATGTAATCACTTAATATCAAATCAAAGCTTTGAAGTTTGAACACAGAAGATAAGAGAAAATATAAATTATAACGCCAAACAAAGCGATTCTATCTAGTTCATTTTATTATAGTTTGTACATTTAATTTTCAAGTGTTAGTAAAGTAGTAAACATTTTCATCAGTAACTACCAATAAGTATTTTAGAACTTCAAATAAATAATCGTGAGTACCTAGAGAAGATTATATTTCTTTATATATATGTTTTGTATAAATTATAAACATTGTTGTCTTTTCTTCCTCATTCCTAATTCAAAATAAGCATTGTAATATTTCAATTTATTTATTTTTTACCATTTAATATTTTTATATTGAGAAGAAAAGAGATTATTTTCAGTATGTGCATGTATTTCATATAGATCGTGAACTAGTTCATTTTAAAAAGATGTTAGTAGTTCACGACCTATAGTTCGTGAACGGTACATTGAAATGAACTACGAACTAGGTGCTCACAAAGTGACCTACAGTTTGCCATCGCTACTCTAAAACACTAAAGTGTGTGATGAAAGAGGCGAGTCATAAAATTGTGATAATAATGAAACATACTGTTAATCAGGATATTTTAGAATAGAATTTTACAAAAATTACAACGCACTATACGTATACCTATATAAATGAGAGAATTATGAAATATACGCTTCTATCCGTGGATTGTAGTTTTGAAATTATGTAGTTTCAATTTAGGTGCATATAATTAAATTTCTATTTTATTTACGCAAAAATATCTTTTTTAAAGGATGGGCACTGAGGGCCCTCCCATCCTCTAATGCAGGGGTTCCCAACCTTTTCAGTACCACTTGGCATTTTCATGATCATCTGGCATACCATCTAAATAAAAATAAGCTATATATGAATATTTTTTACAATATACCTTTTATTGTATTTAAATGGTAGAAATTATATATGAATGAGCAAATAAATAATACAAGAAAAATCAGGATTCATAAATGTACAAAATTTAAAATTAATGTGAAACCTGTTGTTGTTTATTTTTAACCAGAGGTATACATCGTTTTTTTGAAAGTGGCGGACCAGTATCGTCCACTACTGCGCATAAAGGCTGCATTTATACACATACATATACTTATATACACAGGGTACTCAGCCACACCTAGTTTTTCTATTGACAATACACAAGCGTACCCACAGCACTATTCAATGTGCCGTACGACTGAGCCATACTGTTTTGAATAGCACTGCTCTGTACTGTATTGGTCAAGCCATTATACAGGTCTTGATTTATGATGCGTGAACATCTGTTGCTTTCCTGCCACTTTCAATAAAACGGTGTATATGACTTGTAATTTTACTTCCTAAATAAGAAAAGTCCGACACTTCTTCTATACTAATCCTCATCTTTCTTTCGCCTGTAAATCTGTATAGCCAATTGTTAACTGAAAGAGACAAAATGCATAAACAATCAACTTTATGAAATATTGACTTTTTATTTAATAAAACTGTTCTTTTTCCAAAACACATATTTTATTCTCTTTACGTACGAACGTATCCCTCCTTTGGCCATCATATTTTTACCTCTGAAAATAAACTTTCTGTTAAAAAAAGAATTTTGGTGCAACGCATCGTCTTCGTTAATCGAAGTACGACTGTATATCGTGCCTATATATTGAGTTAGCATGCTATAGACCACAAGCACAAAAAGATGGGCAAATAATTGAAAGATAAGAAATAATTACACAGTAACACCGAGAATGTTATTGTTGTTTCCCAGAAAATAACCACAACCAATTTAAATCGCAGGCATTTTTAGCATGTATAACGCTATAAAAAATATAGAAATCCACGTGGAAAACATAAAAATAATAGATAATAACGCTAATATTAATTTTTTTTAAGTGACATCATCAATATTGATAGGATCGTAAATGTACACATCATGAAAATAAGTTTTCTAATTTCATTTTACGACATATTTTATTTTGTAAAAAATTCTTTACCAAGTTTATGTGCAATAATCAAACGGTCATAAAGTATTTTTAGTGCAAGTCGTAAAATTAGAAAACTATATGTTATTCATTTACCATGTGTCCAAATTCTCGTCTCTGGGAGTTTTTGTTTGGACGTATTTTAAAACATCGGGTGGTATCAACACATTATAAGATAAATATTATTATATAATATTCTAAATCAAACAAACCCCATTTCCATTCCTATATTTTATAGTCTATTGACATGCATTTTAAATACATTTATAGGTCTCTATTTGTATCCTAAAAATACTCTTTATGTTGATCTTTCTGATATATTTTCCGTATTGTAGTGGACACGCAAGTCCAGAATTTTTTTAATTAAATGCATTCATTGTTTTCTTATACAATGGTATAACGGTTAGGCGATCATTTTTGCCATTATTTATGTTAAATAAATTTAGGATATTTACTTAATTTCAAGTCAACCAATTAAAAGAACCAAAACGGGTAAAGTTAGCAGATTTTTTAATCGCTCTGTCTATTTGTAGCGTTTCGCATTCGCATCGTATATAGCGATGGCAAACTGTAGGTCACTTTGAGGACCTAGTTCACAGTTCGTAGTTCATTTCAATGTACCGTTCACGAACTATAGGTCGTGAACTACTAACATCTTATTAAAATGAACTAGTTCACGACCTATATGAAATACATGCACATACTGAAAATAATCTCTTTTTCTCTCAATATAAAAATATTAAATGGTAAAAAATAAATAAAGTGAAATATTACAATACTTATTTTGAATTAAGAATGAGGCAGAAAAAACAACAATGTTTATAATTTATACAAAACATATATATACATACGGAAATATAATTTCGTTCCGTTCACCAACACACTTTATCACTAAATAAATGTTAGTACTGTATATGTAATGTATACTATACTGCATCGTTTACGAGTCGTTGTGATTCAAGAACGGTTTGGTACACGACGGGTTCAGGACTTAGTACAAGTACATCAATACCATGTAGTTCATAGTTCACGAACTAGGTCATAGTGACCTATAGGTCGTTGCAAAACATTGTCACGTCCGTCATTTGAGTGAACCGTTCAGAGTGAACGGTTCGCGAGTGAACTATACATCGCTAATCGTATAGCTGCTGGAATGTTACAACTAGAACCGTTTTTCTGTTTTGATTATAAATGGCAAAATCCTTCCAAGTGTTTCATTTCACCTTTATAAATCGTCTTCAAAAATTACATAATAAAAATGCAATTCACCCGACGATTTATTTAAAGATCAAGCTGGCCACCTTTCATGTAACCATTTTATTTTATTTTATTCATTTTATTTTTACATATATCTGAATTTAAACAGTCTGTGGTCAGAAACAGAAGTATGTTAAAGGCTCTATGGTTCATAGTCTGATATTTTATACTTGTGAGGAGGGTGTGAAGAGTCAGCTGGGATGGTAATAGGTGTGAAAGTTGGTTTTCGTTAAATAGCAAAGGTTCGTTTTGAACCAATTCTATTAAGGGCAACCAATACTCATTTTAAGCGTGTATGCTGGCCATGTTAATATTATCCCATTCTAAAAATCTAACTATTTGTACCAAATAAATGAAATTTTAACCGAAATCAAATTGGTCCTTTCTACATAGAAATACATAGCAAAAATCCTATTATTTTCATGTAATTAAAAGATAATTGAGTTTGAATATAACACCATTTTGCAGTAACTTCGTGACGTCCTATTTCAATTTGGTACATGTATTTGATTGCGCAATAGTCTCATAAAGTATCATACAAAAAATTAGATCTCTATATAGCTTAATTAAGCTATGGCATGGTATCATAATTAGAAATTTTTAGTATAGGAAAGTAGTGACACCGGCGGAGAATATTCGTACTATTAAGATAGTTCCAACCCAACGAAATATTATTGGATACGAAGTAATATAATAGAACTCCGGAATAATAAAAATGTACCTGTTTTGTAAATAGATGGCATATGAATATTACAAGAGGTCTTTTTCTCTCTCTATATATATCTTAAGGGTATCGCATTGATATATTATTTTGAAAAGACTATTTAGCGCGTGTTATGATGGGGGACCTGGTAGGACCTGTATAATGGAGCTTGGCGCTTCTTTCTCCTGGATTAGTTGTTTGGTTATACAGTTTGGCGTGAGTCATAGACTATTTAGCAAATTTATCGAAAGTATCTTATTTATAAGCGGTTTATAAAAATGCATCTAACATCAGGTATATAGTTAGGTTATAATATCCGTTGGCCTGGCGTATATATCAATTAATACGAAAGCGTATACCTGCACTTACTTATTTATTTAGCAAAATATGAATTGTAGTTTAATCCACCAATAAGGACATGTTCTTGCATTCATAATTTTCATCTCACTTTCACCTATATATAATCAGTAGCTGCCTTTATTTGCTATGTCCAGCCTACAAAAAGCTCTGAAGGGTCATAAAATCAGCCAAAATCCTCAGCGCTGAGAACTTGCGAGACTCCAGTTCGCCCTTAACCGTTAAATCGAGGAATTTTATAGAATTCTGTTTCTAATGTAAATTTAATTGTTGTATGCAAATTGTTTATTAAGATACTCTCTGGCTTTCAAAAAAACATTATTACCAACCACCCTTATCCATATAAAATAAAAACGGACTATCTCCAAGTTAATATATCCCCATTGTCCGGATCCTACAGAATCATGAAATATGTTCCTCTATTATTCCTCATTTATTCCCCCTAATATCTCAACAAATCGCTAATACATTAACTAATAAAAACAAAATGTAGCGATAAAAAAATAGGCATTTTTTAACATTTTCTGGCAAAAAGCAATTCGATTAAAAAAGGAATGTATAGAAAAACCAAATCGATTAAAAAAGAATATGCAAAAAATGAAGAATACTTATTGTTAATTAAAATATAAATATGCAAATATGAGTAATATATATGTATTTTTTTATTTTGCATTATTTTCGTGATTTACATAAATATGTCGATTTGTCGGTGGAAATAAATTTTCCTTACAAAAAAAAAATATCATTCATCTAACATTATATGAAATTAAACAAAGGCTTGAAAAATAGTAATTTTCATATAATCTCTCCAGTGTCCTTATAAAAATATCTTATAAAAATGTTCTTCTTCTTCTAACTAGGAGAACTATTAACTGATCACAAACACACTACATATAATTGCCACTGATCATAAAACCAATGCGTATAACATTCATTCGATATAGACATCTTTGGATATAAGCTTCATTTGGCACAATTTTTTCTTCTTCTCAAAAAGCGCATTCAGCACAAAATGTAAATTATACTGAATGATAGTTATGCTCCTTGGCATTGAATTTATACTGAGTGGTTTTATATCCTATGATTGTACTCAGTGATAGGATACCTAATCTGGATTACAATTACTTTTTTAAGAAATGATCATCACAGCAATTATTATTTGCGACTCATTTATACGTAATCTATATAAACATTGCTCTAGATGAAACAATGGATTTGCATTTTTTCGCTATAATTTGTAATGGATTAGATAATCCAACTGAAATTTTATTAATTCAAGTACGTCTACGCTTACGAGATATAGAAGTTCATCATATTAAATAAAAACATTAAAAAATTGTACTACAAACATTGTATTATTACAAACTAAATTGTAATAAAAACATGTACAATTATTTAACGCCGTAGTGACGATTTTACAATCTTTAATATTAATTAACTATATTAATGGAATTCGATGAATTAATATTTCGATCAAATATCCTAATTTCATTTATAATATCCACACGCCTATAAAGCAAAATAAAAATTGTGGACACGTATAACAAGATTAAAATAATTGTGCCTTTATTTAAATGAAAATGGAGAAACAGATTTCTGGGCGTTTGTAATTATATAAACAATAATATAAAGAAGGCCATTATAAATAATTAATTTTCTATTATTCGATTTTACATGGAAGAAGCTAACCAACAAATATGATGTGGATATTCAACGAATTTACTTAAAGATTTGTAGAAATAATAAAATTTAATTTACAATCGGACATCATATCAGCAAATAAACTGAATTGGACATTCTTAATTTTAATCGATATTTCATTTTTGTCCAGTTATCGGTCAATTTCTCAAGCCACATAAACTTTCATTTCCATGTATCAAAGCAAAAATTGTCGATTTCGGAAACGACTTGGTAAAAATTGAAAGTAATCGATTGTGGGACGTAATTAAAAGGAATATACAAGAGAAAATATACAGAATTGGGAAAACAACTCGTAACTTTTAATCGTTTCAAAAAAGTAGCGAGGGCTATATTATAATTTTTCATTTTTCATATATGCTTGAATAAAACATAATTTCAGGAATAGACTAGTTGATGAATCTCATTCTACGTGCTAATTAGCGATGGCAAACTGTAGGTCACTTTGAGGACCTAGTTCATTTCAATGTACCGTTCACGAACTATAGGTCGTGAACTACTAACATCTTTTTAAAATGAACTAGTTCACGATCTATATGAAATACATGCACATACTGAAAATAATCTCTTTTTTTCTCAATATAAAAATATTAAATGGTAAAAAATAAATAAATTGAAATATTACAATATTTAATAAAAAGGCTTACGACAGGTAAATCCTTACACGTGTAAGGATTTACCTCTCGTCAGCCTTTTTATTAAATCTTACAAATGGACTTCTACAATTTTATTACAATACTTATTTTGAATTAAGAATGAGGTAGAAAAAACAACAATTTTTATAATTTATACGAAATATATATATATATATATATATATATAAGGAAATATAATTTCGTTCCGTTCACCAACACACTTTATCACATAAATGCTAGTACTGCTATTGGTACTGTATATGTAATGTATACTATACTGCATCGTTGTACGAGCCGTTGTGATTCATGAACGGTTTAGTACACGACGGGATCAGGACCTAGTGCAAGTACATCAATACGTACACCGTGCACTATGTAATTCATAGTTTACGAACTAGGTCATAGTGACCTTTAGGTCGTTGCAAAACATCGTGACAGTACGCCCGTCATTTGATTGAACCGTTCAGAATGAACGGTTCGAGAGTGAACTACACATCGCTAGTGCTAATTACATTATTAAGTGATGATCTATGAACTTGATATAAAACATTTTGCATCTAATGTAAAACAACAAAAATCTCATTAATAATAGATACTTAATTTTACGCGATAAAGTTTATAACAAGCGATTTTTTATGAAATTCGATACTAATTAAATTTCTGTCAGTAAAATCCTACAATTATTCATTTTTATGCTATGCCATAAATTTGCGGTAAAACCAGCTAAAAAACCAACTAAATATTTGTTTTGCACAATTTCATTGTTTGTGGTAACTACACATAAAAAGGCGCTCTTCCATTGATTTAGAAAATATAACAATTATTGACATACGATACAATACCCAATGAGAAAAAACATTGATCATATTTTTCATTCGATATAAACAGATTAGATGTAATCTCGAGTGTAACAAACAAATCGTCCTTCGATGAAAAATATTTTTTTTTATCAGCGACAGCTAAGTAACATAAACTGCATTAAATATAATCGCCAGTCAACATAATTTTTAGTAATAGGTATGCAAGATAACATAAATTATTGTTTTTTTTTACATTCACACGCTATCTAAATAAAACATTGCAACTTGTAAGTTATAGTTCAAATTTTCATTATATTTGACATAAATATGCAGTGAGTAAAAAAAAATGCCATATTATTAATTGCTGATGAAGCCGACTACAAAACTTACCATTGAGTGTCATTTTGGAAATATCCATTGCAATTATTATGAAAGCGCTATACAAATGATTTTATATAAAATATGCACAAAAATTTAATTAAACAATTCACTTAATCACTTTATCAATTATAAATGTATATTTTAACAATGTTGATTTTTTCAGTAAATTCACACTGACTACAAATAAAACGTAGTAAGATTCGAATCGCTTAACACGATATTTACAACAAATGATGCGATGAATCGCGTCAAAATATTTTCTCCCTTGATCAACTAATTAATTCCGGATTATAGAAAGGATGCGTATTCAGTATTATTTAATATGCAGTCAATATTTACGTTTGTGGAAATTCCTCGAGAAATTCCAGAGCACATTGAATGTGAGAAGTATATATTCTATTTAGGAGAACATTGTTAATTTATTTGATGTATGCCCAATAATATTTGTGTATGTGATAATATAACCACATATAATAAATAAGCACAATTTCAAAATATTATGTTATAGTAACGTTTTTTATGATAATGATAATTTATTCATGTTTGTATACATATAGTATTTACATGAAATATGAAAACCACAGTGAGCTTATGTTAAAAATATGTTTGTTTTTAAATATTCATGAACATTTTTTATTTTTATCAAAAATTACACCACTGATTTATTATGGATGGTTACATTTTCTCAATAAGATAATAAATAAAGGGCTTTTCTACGCAGCGTTGTTAAAAATAATTGTCTAGCTTACGTACAAATTTGTTTGGATGAATTTTTTGTATACGGTTTTGTACATTTTTGGTCTGATAAATAATTCATAATAAAAAAATATAAAAAATTCAAAATTCGTGTTCTAATTATACTAAATTAATATATTAGTCATTTAGAAAATGCATGCTGGAGTAACCATGATAAATTCATAAAAATAATAGATTATTCCAAATGCATAAACTAGACACTCGAAGGTTTTTACTAATTACTGCATGTGCGAGCAATAAACAATAATTACAATTTTTTTAAATAGAAAAATATTTCTATATTCAGGAATATTTAAAAATATTTTTTAAGATAATCGACCGGTCATTTGGCGTAAGAATCACTTGAAAATATTGTTCGAATTTCAATTTGTTGGGCTCGCAACAAATATCTAACTGTCACATAAATTCCACCTATAACATTACTTCCAATGCAAAATAAGTTGAGAATAAATAATTCACACGTCATGAATACGACAATTAAACGTAATTTTCCAGTTAAATACAATGTAGGAAATGCGCTATATTAGAAATAACAAACGAGTATCGTATAAATAGATATACTTTTATAATTTTCTTTGCGCTATTATTCAATTTAAATCATTACTGACGTAGGAATTACAAAAAACTATCAATTATTAGCAAGAGTCTAAGAAAAGATATTCTTTACAGGCGTAATTATATTTAATTTTGTAATATGTAAGAATATTACAAAATTTTTGTCACGGAAAATTTATATGATGAAAGAGAATTGAGAAGTAAATTCTTTGATGAACACGGGAAAACCAAGTCATAAATTAAATAAATAAGAGCTCGAAATTATATTTTACCATTTTAAATCATTTTTACCATTTAATATCTTGTCACACCTCATCACTTTGATTTTACTTATATTAATTTTCATGTTATAATCCCTAGTCTACAATTCTACATACCATTTAAGGTGTATATATATTCCTATAATTTTCAGGTAGTCAAGTTAATGATGGTCAAATTCCTACAAAGGTACATGTAAATTCCTATAAGGTTTCCTATAATATTTCCCATTGAAATCAAACATTGAAGAAGAAGACATAGATATAGGTTCCCATATATTTAACGATCGTGACAATTACCCAATTAACAATGACCCAGTTGGTGAAAGTACACAAATTCAGAATGCAGAAGCCTGCATTTTATTGCACGATCACCCCGAGGAAACAAAGTTACATGTGCAAGAAATAAGTGCTTCGTGCAAAAGGAAGGCGATGGACAACAGACGTTTGTAGGAATTTGACCATACACATTTTCGGTTTCTTCTACCTGACCCCATATTTATAGGAATTTACCATCCTCGCATTTAAGAGTCAATTTAAATTCTACCCCCGTTTCTCTTAAATACTGCTCATTATATGAAAGAAGCAGGTGATCTTCTTATATATCTGTATGGAAATTTTTACTGAAAAAGATTAGAGTTAACAAGATTTAGAAAAAAAAATTAATGGTGTACTAATGAAAGTAACAATAAATTTCTATAGCATTCTGTAACTCATATCACAGTCATATGGTGTATTATACAAACATTACTTTATGATTTATAATGTGTAGGTAAACAAGAATGGTATGCACATAGAATTAGCTAAATTCTATAATCATTCTACGCTCATGGTGGAGAAAAACGGGAGAAAATTGTCTACTTTAGAAGTGTGACATTTACGTATTTCTGAATAAGTGTTAAATTGTTGAACTAATATATAGAGAATTATATATTATTTCTACGACGAAATACTAATTTATTGACTAGGTATTTAATAAAAACACTGAATATCGCACGTGAATACTTCCACCATGAAATTATTCCAGCAAATTACGATTAATTATTTCCAATTAAACCTATCAATTATTGTTCCTCCGCAATGTTTAATTATGCAATTTAATTATGTGTCTTATGGAAAATTTAAGTAGAATCAAAAAGGTTTGTAAATGTACATTTTTTTTTTTTTTATAAAGTACATAAGCTATATAGAAAATGTACACTCGTATGTAAAAAATAGTTTTGTAAGGTTCTAAATTATCATAAATTTTTTTTAAGGACAAAATCATTAATAAACCCTAGTTAGTTAAAGAGTCCGCAATCCTAAAGATTGGTTGGAAACAGCACGCCATGCCAATCTATCCTGAGCTAATCCCTTCATCTCCCTATAGCTATTCATCTCAACGTCTTCAACTATCTGACTCACATACTTCAATCTAGGCCTACCTACCCCTCTCTTTCCCTCCACTCTACCTTCTATGATCAATTGCATAATCCCCCCATGCCTAAGGATATGCCCTACTAATCTGTCTCTCATACGCTGTAACACTCTCCAAATACTTCTCTTCTCCCCTACTAACTCTAGTACAGCTTCATTTGTTACTTTATCTTCCCAACCAATCCTCATCATCCTCCTATAACACCACATTTCGAATGCTTGTAATCTACGCTTCTCTTCCTTTCCTATAGTCCACGCCTCACACCCGTACAGTGCTACACTCCAAACATATACCTTCAGTAATCTTTTTCTAATACCCAAGTCAATATTTGATCTTAAAATCTGTTCCTTTTCTACGAATGCCTTCCTACCCTGTGCTATCCTACACTTTATATCTACCTTGCTTCGATTATCTTTTGTGATTCTACTGCCTAAATAACAAAAATCTGACACTTCTTCGATTCTATTATCTCCTATTGTGATCCTCATTTTTCTACTGCATTCCTTTTTGTCACACCTCATCACTTTAGTTTTACCTATATTTATTTTCATGTTAAAATCCCTAGTCAATACTGCCTGCATACCATTCAATACCCTTTCTAAATTCTTTTCGCTTTCTTCCAATATAGCTATATCGTCGGCGAATCTCAACATATATATTTTCTCTCCCTGTACATTCACACCTACACTATACTCTTCTTTTACTTTGTTTATTGCATCTTTTATATATAGATTAAATAATAACGGTGAAAGTGTACATCCCTGCCGAACTCCCTTCCCTATTTTTGCTACCTCTTCTTCCCCCTCAATTCTAACTAAGGCAGTTTGGTGTTTATATAAATTAAAAATTATTCTCCTATCCTTATAATCTATACCCGTTTCTTTTAAAATTCTAAACATTATGTCCCAATCTACATTATCAAATGCCTTTTCTAAATCTACAAAAGCTATGCAAGTTACCTTTCCTACCCTATTTCTTTTTTCTACTACCGTTCTTAGTGCTAGAATCGCCTCTCTCAACCCTCTGTTTTTCCTAAAACCAAACTGATTTTAAACAAATAAACCCTATTTAGACTATATATAAGTTTATAAGTATATATATAAGTACCACAGAGCGATTCAGAGACATATGAAGTGTGTTTTTTTAAATTATATATAATATCTTATAGTATTTTGCTTCATTTATAATTATTCAAGTTTTAGAAATAATTGTGGGTTAAAAGTAGCGATGGCAAACTGTAGATCACTTTGAGGACCTAGTTCGTAGTTCATAGTTCATTTCAATGTACCGTTCACGAACTATAGGTTGTGATTCATGAACGGTTTAGTACACGACGTTTATTTAAAGGTTCTAATTGATTAAATTATGGACGAAGTGTGGAATTTAATTATTACTTACATCGTGGAATAAATAGTGTTTAAACTTCGGAAACAACGTCCATACGTTTTCTCTACCAACTCGAAATTGGTAAAGAAGTAACTGATTTAGTGTTTGATTTAAGTCGAGCCTTCGATACTATATCGTTCGATTTTATTATGCATAAGCTGAAAAAGCTAGAAATACGCGGTAGTTTATTAAATTGGATTCACTCCTACTTAACAAATCGATTCATTCATGCCAGTTTCAAAGGCAGGCAATCGTCTGACTATTCTATGGACATAGGTGTCCCGCAAGGGTCCGTCCTGGGCCCGCTGATATTTCTGTTATATGTAAATGATTTGCCTCACACAATAACTAAAAGTGTTATTACTATATATGCAGACGATACCTCCATTGTGGTCTCTGCAGGTAACTTACAACAACTGCAAGAGTGTGCCAACAATATCATTACCGAATTTAATAACTGGTGTAAGATGAACTGTTTAATACTAAATGTAGACAAAACTGAGTTTGTATACTTCTTGAAAATAAAAACACTGAGCAAAGATATTACCTTTGGACTCGATAATTATGTAATTAAACCTTCGCCTTGTGTCAAGTTTCTTGGAACATTAATTGACGCTAATTTTAGGGGGGCCGCTGATTTTTCTGTTATATGTAAATGATTTGCCTGACACAATAACTAAAGGTGTTATTACTATATATGTAGACGATACCTCCATTGTGGTCTCTGCAGATAACTTACAACAACTGCAAGAGTGTGTCATTGCCGAATTTAATAACTGGTGTAAGATGATTTTAGTTTTGACTCTCATATAGAATGCGTTTGTAAAAAACTAAACTCAGCCTATTTTGCAATCCTTCATCTAAAATTTTGTTTGAACTCAAGTCAACTATTAAATATCTACTATGCCCTGGCCTACTCGCATATTTCTTATAACATCCTGCTCAGGGGACAAGCAGTGCAAATAAAACGAGTCCTCATATTACAAAAACGTATTGTACAACTATTTATAATCTGGACTATAGACAAACTTATAGACCTACCTTTAGATCTAAGAGAGTCTTAGCTGTGATCTGTATATATATATTTAAAAAAATCATTAGTTATGTAAGGAGCAACTATAATTGTTTTCCAGACAACTCACTACATGATTACATCACTAGATTCAAACATTTATGGTAAATTACTCCGCATTCTCAGTTTAATGTAAATGTACAAATACTTCAATGTAAATGTCTATTTCTGTATAATTATTAAAGTTACTTTCATTAAAGCAGGAACTAGGAATCGTTAAAATGACACATATCTGAAGTAATTAAAAAATGGTAAATATTATAAATCTGATCATCTGAGAGATCATTTATATTTTACATCAGACTTGTCATATATGAAAGCAATTTGAAAGCCTAAAAGCATAGAGGAAATTCAATTATACCTTTGTAAGTTTTTAGCGCCCTTATTTGCTCTTAGGAAAGCTTTTATCTCCAATAGCACTAGCAGGATATTATTATCAATGGGATGAAATTTCACTACCGTCCTTCGCCCGTTAGCGTAACTACTTCCATGAAAAAGCTTCAAGATGCTCTGTGATTTTGTCTTGAATCTTATTATTTTAAACTTGAAATGCGAAATAAAATATGTTCACCAACATTATGAAAAAAAAAACATGTAGGTCCATATTTAGGAATACAGATGACATGAATGTTTCCTGTGCATAATCGTATTATAAACGAGTATTTTTAATAAACTTCTGAGAACCAGATATATTTTAGGTTAACAATATCTAACTTATTGCCCATAAGTCGCAATGTATCTTTTCTTTTTATCAATTATTCTTCTCATATTTACCATAATTACACCGAGGATTTAAAAATCCGACTTATGCATTTTTCCAGCATGCAAAGTTTCATATTTTTACGAACCTTCAATTGTGCATAATTTGGAAAAAAAATAAGAAACATAAACAAGAAAAGTGCATTAAGCCGATAAATTAAGTAGTTTGTAGTAAATTTCTTTCTTTTTAAAATCTTAAGGTGATTGAAAAAGAAAGTTTAAAGACTACAATAAAAGCACGAAGGAAATACGAAGAAGCTAAAGAACGAGTCGTTGTTATGGAAATATCGCTTTTGCTTTTAATTTGGAAGAAAGGCCTATATACTTCAAAATATAAATTCGGTGCAATTGAATAACAATGAGAGATAGAAGTGAAATATTTCTTTGACCATTGTCACACTAAAGACGGGGGTTTAGCATTCAACATGCGCATGGTTTGTAAATGCGTTTTGTATTTAGGTGATATTCTAAAAAAAAATTATATTTATTTATAATGTGGAAATTGCCAACACAAAAAGCGATCCATAAAGGGTCTTTTAAACTTGCTCTTATAAGTACGCATTTTGTCAATCAAAACAATCGCGTTAATAAATCTTTATTCAAGTTCGAGTTACAGTTATATTTATTGATTTTTCTCTTACATGTTTTCGGCATTAAATCAACTTACAGCAATTGCATCGGTATATATTCACGTCACGTGACAATATGTTGCATTTAAGAAATTTGTTGAAAATATCGTGAATGTTTAGAACGAATAAGAATAAGAATGGTTATAACATAACGAAGAAAAATTATTGACCATGCTCTTATAATTGGATATAATCACAAATTTTAATTTATTATTTTGATATACACCATGGGTCAAATTTGGCCGATTAAAAAATTAATTTTTGTATCATATTCCGCCAGTTAACATTTTGAACCTAGAAATATTCCAAAATTTCGATATCTAAGATAATATATAATGAATCATCGTTCATTCATTTCCTTATCCGGGGGCACTTTTTTTGGCACTTCATTTAACATGTTAAAACCAGATAAACTTCCAATCAGAGAAACTAGCATATATTCGTAAGAAAAGAAGAGGGTAATTTTGAATACCATAAATATTATCTAAAATATCAAAAAACTTGGGTGTAATTAGATCTCTTTGCCATTATAAAAATATGATTATATTTTAAAATTGTTACTAGGGCGTTAAATAATTTAGAAAATGGTGATACGACTTGTAATTCCTCATAGGTAGGTAAGAATTTTTATTTTTAAAGGAAAAAATAAAAAGACGTTATATAATTTAAATCCGTAACCGGTTTCGATATTTATGTCATCATCAGAAGGAAATTGTCAAATGTTTTACAACCATTGTAAATATAATAAAATATTGCCATTAGTTGTGTGTGTAAAAGATTGTACATAATTATTTGATGTTACTGTTTAATATTCCATGTTTTGAGGGAGATGTGAAGAGATTGTTAAATAATTGCATAGAATATTACGCAAATACCGTAAGTTAAAATATTTAATAGCAGTATGCGCATTTCAACGTATAAATATTAATATTCAGAACACTGAAAAAATATATTAATCCATAAATTTAGAAAACACGTACATAATATGCCTCGGGAAATGCTAAAAGTTTAAACAATATGAATGAGAAATAAAAGAAAATAGATATAAGAAGAGTTCCAGTTGTATTTATAACAAACTATTCATTAAGAATTTAAATACATTGCATTTTATTTCTATTTCAGTCTTTTGTCGGTAAACTAACACAAATTTTCGTTTCATAGTTACTTCAAACGGCACTGGACGAACTATTATTTTTTAAAGCTCCCTTATTTCCAAAAAATAAAAATTAGATAGCATAAATCACAAAAAACTAATTTTCTTCATAAAATCTTGCAAAAAATCGTCACTTAGTGTCTCGTGTTCTAAGTAAGTAAAAATAGACACATTTAATATGTAGTATAGAATATCACCAAAATACCGTAACTAAAAGCATTAAATAGCTAGATGCGCATTTCGGAGGCTATGTCCTATCTTCAGTAGCACAAGATAAAAACTACAAATACCTGTACAATTTAGTAATTAATTGTATAGCAATCATGGTTAGTGACAAAAGTATTTTATTTAGTTTTTATCCTGCGCTACTGAAGATGGCGGCATAGCCTTCGAAATGTATATCTATTAAAAGTTTTGAATTATGGTATTTGCGTATCATTTATCATATCAAAAGATCTTATAATAATATTTACCTGAACATCATAAATTAATAAAATAATTTATAATGCTTACTGAACTGAAAAATCAGCAGATATCACGGATATTATGATAATATGAATATATATGTGTGTGTGTGTGTGTGTGTGTGTGTGTATATATATATATAGTTATGTTATCTGCAGAGACCACAATGGAGCTATCGTCTGCATATATAGTAATAACACCTTTAGTTATTGTGTCAGGCAAATCATTTACATATAACAGAAAAATCAGCGGGACCAGGACGGACCCTTGCGGGACACCTATGTCCATAGAATAGTCAGACGATTGCCTGCCATTGAAACTGGCATGAATGAATCGATTTGTTAAGTAGGAGTGAATCCAATTTAATAAACTACCGTATATTCCCAGCTTTTTCTGCTTGTGCATAATAAAATCATATGGTATTTGGGTATCATTTATCATATCAAAAGATCTTATAATAATATTTACCTGAACATCATAAATTAATAAAATAATTTATAATGCTTATTAAACTGAAAAATCAGCAGATATCACCGACATTATGATAATATGAATATATATGAATATATATGTATATATATGAATATATATGTGTATGTATATCTCCAATCCTTATTTTACCCGGAAAGTGAATTGAAAAATACACGGAAGTAGTTTCGTAAATTTTCATTTCGTGTGCAATGACACAATGAAAACAAATAGAAATTTCTCATAAAATGAAAAAATTCCCATACAATTCAAAATAGCATATATCACAAAAAGGGTTCGATATTCGAATGCAAAAAGGTATAGAAATATATGCACGCACAGCTAACATACTTACAGTCTAAACTCTAAAGCACAAAGATAAAAACAAAAACAAATCATTAATCACTGACCGTTCTTGAAGTCACCATCACCGTCCACATCTCCATGCATTATGACGATCACGTATTAGTGGTTATGTTCAGGTTCAATGAATGGGGCACTTGCAACATATCCACCGACGAAACAAACACAACTTAGTGCATAAAAACATATGTTGATACGTGATATCAACACAGTTACGGTACCGCGCTGATTTCAATACAAGCTATGCGCCTATGTTTTATATTCATTCATAGGTCGACGTTTATTAATTTCCGATTTGACATTAACACCGTATTCGGTTTTTGATATTGTTTTGTTGCTCTCGTACATTATATTGAAATATTAGAATGAAATGGTACGTAACCTAAAATATTCATCAAAATCGCAACACGCACACGCGACAAACCAAAAACAACTGATGCTGGCAAATAGCAAACTATTGCCGAGAGTTGATTCGTATGACTGATCCATATCTGTGTGCGAGTACGAAATCATTAAATAAAAGATGACAGGACCTCCACTAACATAAAAACAGGACCATGTCATGCACAATGAATAATGACTGAACTTTAATCTCATATGCATACATATAAAATGAATCGATATATTATTTATTACTAAATATGCAAAAAAATATTTCACGCATAAACTTCCCCTTAAAATCAATACCAAAAATTCTTTATTGTTTCCAAACAAAAATAAAATATAATGACCATTTATACCATAAGAAGTATACTATAAAATCGCATGTATTTATAAAATGGCCATTCATATTAATTTCGAGAGGTGCGTCAGAACTTAAAAAATAAACAATATTAAGGACATTTTATACTTCATAATTCAATTTCTAATTCGATATTTATACTTCCTATTTACTATTCAAAACATTCATTGAGATAAAAAATATTACAGTTTTTGTGTCTATAAAATACTTTTCTAACAGTATTGGATAAGAAATATATAGATATGTAAACCCTCATAAAAATTATATGTACGAATCATTAGAGCTGTGTAGAGTTTAGAAAAAAAAAATGAAAAAGTATAGCAGTAATTAAAGATTTGCTGCTAAATGCTCCTCTATAGAATATGGACTTAGATTACTAAGAATTGATTTACACTTGTTTTTAAAAACTGTCAGACTATTCACATTTTTTATATCTTGTGGAAGTTTATTATATATTTTACATCCATTAAAGTAAAGACCCTTCTGGTAAACGGTTAAGTTATGTCTTGGTATTTTCAGTAGGCTTTTACACCTGGTTAGATAATCGTTCCTGGTTCATATATTCTAAAAGAGTCATAAAACTTATGAACAAAACATAAAATTTCATAAACATATGTGGCTATAGACTGTCAAGATGGAGAGTTGATTAAAAGCAACTCTGCAAGTATGTCTAAATGGCAAACCTAGTATGGACCATATTGATCTTTTCTGGATTACAAAGATTCTCTTCATAAGCGTAGAATTACATCAATGTATAATGCCATACTTAAGGTTAGCGTGAAAAAAACTGAAGTAAGCAGTTCGACACACTTGCAAGCTGCACTTAAGAGTTAGCCCCCTGATACAGAAACTAGCAGAACTTAACTTGTTACATAAGTAGCCAAAATGAGCGTCCCATTGTAGGTATTCATCAATTTGGATTCCCAACAATTTAACACTGTTAACTGCCCTAACCTTATCAGAATTTAATTTTAGATATATGGGAGATTTAGAATGTAATGAAGTATGGAATAGAATCGCGTTAGTTTAGTCCCCATTGAGAGTTCATTTATTGGAATGAAACCATTCTTTAATTTTGGCATAATTTTAGCATTTTAGATATAATCAAATTTGTGTCGTCTGCATATGAGACAATTTTACAGTTTGAAATTGTTGAAAACATGTTAAAGATATCGTTGACGTACACCAGGAATAAGGTCGGGTCCAGGATTGATCCTTGAGGTACCCCAATATTACTCACTAGGAAATCAGAGGTTGAGCTATCATATACAACCTTTTGTTTTCTGTCACACAGGTAGGTAGCAAATTAGTTATTAACCGTACCTCAACAGCCACACAAGGATAGGATACCTTATTGCTTTAAAAATATTTTCACTAACTTAGCAATATTGATCTTAGGTCTAAGTTTAATTGATTTGCCCAATTTGCAATAAATATGCTTAATCAAATATGTATAGAATATCACCCAAATACCGTATATACCGTTAACAAAGAGATTTAATAGCTAGATGCGCATTTCGGATGCTGTGGCCTCTCCTTCACTAACACATAATAAACGAAATAAGGATACCTCTATCACTCACCGGGATTAACCAAATGGCAGCATTATAAGTTGTCGATTTGATTGAAAAGGTAATTATATTACAAGAACATCCATTTAACAAATAAAATATGTATGAACTACATTTTACATAGTAAATACACACTATAAATTGATCCAAATTTCATCAAAAAGAGGCAAGACTACATATACAAATATTAAGTTAAAGAGAGTATAAAAAATAGTTTGGATTCAATAGTAAGCCGTTATATCCAGCATACAAAATTAATTCTATAAAATATCGCCCAAATACCGCAACACAAAACATTAAATAGCTAAATGGGCATTTCGAAGGCTTTGCCCTCATATTCAATAGTATAGCAATCACGGTGTATAGAAGTATCATTGTATAGAAATCAAGCCTAAGAAATCCGCATCTAGCTATTAAAAGCTTTGTGTTACGGTATTTGGGTGATATCTTTACATAATTACTCAAGACGGTGGTGACAAATTTATAACAAAACGTAATATTCGATTTATAAGAATATCAATAATTTATATAAACGGAGTACTCAACAAATGCAATCACGCTTATGAGTTGGTGAGATACCATTATATATACAGGATGCTTTCTAAGTCGCGTACAAAAATTAAAATAATTTTCTTTACGTTTATTTTCGGACGTGTCCTAGGAAACACCTTGTATAATCTGATATACCTGCGCAGAAATCGATTAGATGTTCTAATAGTGTTAAGATCCTAACCTAGCATTTGCTTAATTTCTGTAACTGTTTAATTTTTGATTGGGCACCATTCATGGGGTTTCCCAAAACATAATGTGTTTGTGTAGACAATCATAATAATATAGTAGTATTGCAAAATAGAAGACATTGAGATTAAAATTGAAATCTATTTGTTAATATAAATTATATATGTATACTTTAGGACAAACACGTAGACCAATTGAAACTAGATTTAAGGAGCATTTAGCTCATTTCAGATTAAATAGAAAAGATAAAAGTGCTGTAGCCGAGCATATTTTTGATTAATTCAGGTCATCCTATTCAAATTAGTTCACTTAAATTACTTAAAAGTGTTTTAAATTATTCCGAGTTAAATGCTCATGAAAGTATATACATGCATAAATATAAATCAAATTAAAAGAATTTAGATTCAGGCCCAATTTCATGTTGTCTATTTAATTTATTTAATAAGAACTATTTTAAAAAATATTTTTATTTTATTCATTTAGTTAGAATTGAGGGGGAAGAAGAGGTAGCAAAAATAGGGAAGGGAGTTCGGCAGGGATGTACACTTTCACCGTTATTATTTAATCTATATATAGAAGATGCAATAAACAAAGTAAAAGAAGAGTATAGTGTAGGTGTGAATGTACAGGGAGAGAAAATATATATGCTGAGATTCGCCGACGATATAGCTATATTGGAAGAAAGCGAAAAGAATTTAGAAAGGGTATTGAATGGTATGCAGGCAGTATTGACTAGGGATTTTAACATGAAAATAAATATAGGTAAAACTAAAGTGATGAGGTGTGACAAAAAGGAATGCAGTAGAAAAATGAGGATCACAATAGGAGATAATAGAATCGAAGAAGTGTCAGATTTTTGTTATTTAGGCAGTAGAATCACAAAAGATAATCGAAGCAAGGTAGATATAAAGTGTAGGATAGCACAGGGTAGGAAGGCATTCGTAGAAAAAGAACAGATTTTAAGATCAAATATTGACTTGGGTATTAGAAAAAGATTACTGAAGGTATATGTTTGGAGTGTAGCACTGTACGGGTGTGAGGCGTGGACTATAGGAAAGGAAGAGAAGCGTAGATTATAAGCACTTGAAATGTGGTGTTATAGGAGGATGATGAGGATTGGTTGGGAAGATAAAGTAACAAATGAAGCTGTACTAGAGTTAGTAGGGGAGAAGAGAAGTATTTGGAGAGTGTTACAGCGTAGGAGAGACAGATTAGTAGGGCATATTCTTAGGCATGGGGGGATTATGCAATTGATCATAGAAGGTAGAGTGGAGGGAAAGAGAGGGGTAGGTAGGCCTAGATTGGAGTATGTGAGTCAGATTGTTGAAGACGTTGAGATGAATAGCTATAGGGAGATGAAGGGATTAGCTCAGGATAGATCGGCATGGCGTGCTGTTTCCAACCAATATTTAGGATTGCGGACTCTTTAACTAATTCATTTTTAGTTATTTTAGGTTTGACAGACCTAAACTTGTCACTTTCGTTAATTATTCATTTATATTGTTTAAAAGATTTATAGATCATATTATATGCCATTTTTGAAATACTTCTATCATGTTGACTTATTTATTTAATAGTATATCAATCACGATTCGTGACAGAGGTATTTTATTTAATTTTTATCTTGTGCTACTAAAGATGGGGGTATAGCCTTCGAAATGTACATCTAGCTACTTAATGCTTTAAGTTACAGTTACTAATATTTAACACCGTAGTTATAATTTTTAAAATAACAATATAGTTCATTACTTTGTTATCACAAGTTATAAATATATATTTGTAAGTAAATATATAAAATTTATGATTGTTTTGGATTTGTTGATGTATTTTTTAAATTAAAATTTATAGGTATTTAGTGCCTATATTAGGTAAGTATTTGGTATACCATAGAAGTGCTTTTTGGAAACTGTCGTTTAGTCTATTATTTTGTTGCTAGTTGACGCAGGTAGAATAATTACGTTTTAAGAAAAGTTCCAGTGAATCCATCAACATCAAAATGTTCTAATAATAGTAGTAAGAATATTATAAAGTACTAGTAGAAAAATTATGTCCTAAAATGAGCAATTATTATAAAATACTATTGAATACACATAGTTAGTATAGCAAGTGAGTCTAACACGAATAAAAATGATTTAAAAATACACCCCCTGTATTAGAAGTAGGTAGATTAGTAAATTTATATTCCCAGTAAATATCCACTAAACTAAATTAAATCGACACTTGAAACATTTGCATTACAGTAAGAGTATAAGGACACAGATTTAAATATCGCTAGAAGAAGAAATGTTAATTACTGGCACTAAGTATGTCGGTGTTTGATAATCTGTGAAGAGGATGCAAGTATAGTAAAAAACTACTTTATAGAACTTTTATATATCGATTTCTCCTGCAATATTTATGCAACAATGACAAATTGATTCCAAAGTTATAACAAAATGTGTATTGTATATAACACCTATGTTACGATTGCTAAGCAACTGATTATTGTTTATAGATCGGCTATATGATAAACTATCAAGAAATAACAAAATGAAATTTTATACGCCTGAGATCAAAATTTTGTATGCAATTGTTACCTATTAATATATGAAACCTTGATATTATAACAGCATAATAGATGATTCATAATAATATATTATCATTTTGATTATTTTTGGACAATAATTAATATTCGTAGGGATTTTTTCAGAAAACATCAAAAGCGATGTGATACAAATATTACGCTGTTTAGTGGAATATTTGTATGACCGAAAATTAAATTTACAAAATGCAGTATAATAAGCATGTTTTTTTTGTTATCACATTTTTTTTTGTTATCTAGGGAAAATAGTAAAATACCAAGTCATTCTTGATAATAATTCTAGGTTTTTTGTAATATAATAACACGGACAACGAAACTAAAGTAATTCAAAATATGAATTTGAAAAATTATCACTACGGTGTTAAATTATAATATAAAATATCACCCAAATACCGTAACAAGCATTAAGTAGCTAGATGTACATTTCAAGCGCTATCACGATTATATAGTATATCAATCACGATTCGTGACAAGAGGTATTTTATTTAGTTTTATCTTGTGCTACTGAAGATGGGCACATAGCGCTTGAAATGTACATCTAGCTACTCAATGCTTGTTACGGTATTTGGGTGATATTATATATTACAAAATATGAATGATTAATTTGCTTATTATCAATACACGAATAATGGCACTAATAGAGCAGATTAAGGTTCGTAATATGTATTTACTAAAATATTGTTCCATTTGTAAAATCTGAATATATTTCCAAAGAAATTACCCCAAAACTTAATGTGCGCGAAGTAAACAGTAACAAAATTTAAGGAAGTTTAATAAAAAAAGGAAATAAATCATAATTATTGTATTTTAAAAATTATCACTACGGTGTTAAATTATAATTAGAATATCACCCAAATACCGTAACTCAAAGCATTAACTAGCTAGATGCGAATTTCGCAGGCTATGCCCCCATTTTCAGTAGCACAAGATAAAAACTAAATAAAATACCTCTGTTACGAATCGTGATTGATATACTATTATTATTATTATCGGTATTTGGGTAATATTCTATATTGTAATTATTGTATATTAATTCTATTCTATTCTATTCTATATTAATTATAGAGTAGAAATTATATATTGATATTAAAAAGTTGACTTAATTTTACAAAACTAAAGCAATTCATTTTGATATTTCGTCAAGAACAATATCGAAATAAAAACAAAAATAATACTGGCATAAACATAGAATCATAGTAGAGTATAAAACTATTTTGTTCTGCAATTCTGCAGTACTGGATCAGATTAACATAGCCAAACCATATTAAAAAAGGCTGGTATTATTTTATTTTATTGCAATTATTATTATATTACATTTTAAAAATTACCACTACGGTGTTAAATAATAGTATAGAATATCACCCAAATACCATAACTCAAAGCACTAAGTTGATAGATGCGCATTTCGAAGGCTATGCCACCATCTTCAGTAGCACAAGATAAAAACTAAATAAAATACCTGTATCGAGAATCGTGATTGCTATACAATTGTATATTGTATAATTGCTGCTGCTGCTGGTCCAGACACAGATCCAGCCTTTTGGTTATAATAGGTGTACAGTGGTTGTTGTTGACAGTGGTGATTGTATAGATGCGGCGGAGATCGCTGTTGGTGTAGTGGCTGATGCTGTTGCCACGGCCGCATCGGGACACCGCGAGGATCATAGAAGAGGAACCCGGTGCCTGGTGGGGGCGGCGGTGCCGTTTGCTGCTGAGATCCTACCATGTACATAAAGCGCGGAGCTGTTGCAGCGGCAGCAGCAGCTGCTGCGACGGCCAATTGGTGAGGAGGCCGTGTCTTCGTGTCCACCATGTGAGAATGATATAAAGCACCTGGGCCTGAATCACCGCATGGCTTCCGCTGCGACGATAAACATAGAGAAATAGGATGAGAATTACAAGAATAGTTATGAGATATATACCATGCTCTTTACACGAGTTTGCGCGAAAAAGGAATATCACAATGTACTCGTAAAATTGAGCGTAACGCACAGCAACACATTAATATTTTAGGATATAATACTTTCATATATATAACAATATTGCAATTTTCATTCAATAACTCTATACGTCCTCATATTTTTTACATCACATTACCACCCAATTATAATTATGTTTCAATATATTACAGAAATTGTCCTTAAAATTTAATTCTATTATGAGAAACAAAAACTTGAAGTTGAAAGTCATATTTAATGTTCGTCGCTATAAAAAATCTTAATTTATACTATGAATAAAAGCAAAGTATGCGTCTCAACTATCTGAGGAAGAGGATTTCTGCTCTCATTACCAAAGCGATGGCTGCGCTGGCCCAATGATCGCAAATGGATTGATAGACGGTGGCGGCGCTGCTGTGCCGGGTGGCCCGAGACGCGATAGGAATGCAGAAGGTGGAACCTGGAAAGCTGGCGGAGGAACAGGAGGAGGCGGTCCCATGCCTAGAAACGGATTCACGGGGGCGAATGGTGGCGGCGGAGGAAAGCTACAGGGGGTGGGTAAGGCGGCGGTGCCGTTATTCCAAAATCGGCGGCTGTTGACGCAACGGGAGAAAAGCCATGTTGTGGGGGTGGTGGTGGCGCTATAGGCTGATACTAGGATATAAAGTTACGATTTAATTAATACTCTTTCTAAACTATAGATATCCCAAGTACTTTCTCTATTCTTGACATATCAGCTGAGAGTTTATTAACTCATTGTTATTAGGTACATAATATTTTTCGCCCATACTGGGCTACTGTAATACTGGTTAGTAATACTAGTTAGTATAGATAGAGAGTCCTCAATCCTAAGGATTTGTAGGAAAGTAATTCCCTCATTTCCCTATAGATATTCATCCGAACGTCCACCATTATACTCTAACATAGTTTCATTTGTTACTCTATCTACCCATCAAATCCTTATCATCCTCCTAGAGCCCCACAATTCAAAGCTTACATTGGTCTATGCCTCAGATCCGTACAATGCTACACACCACACACATGCCTTTAGTAATCTTTTGCTTACATAAAAGTCAATATTTGACCTTAAAATTTTCTCCTTCTCTATGAATGCCTTCCTACCGTGAGCTATCCAAAAATATATATCTACCTTATCCTTAATTATCCTTACTTGCGAAATAACACAAATGAGACACTTCTATTTAAATATTTATCCTTCGCCCGCTTTCCACCATGTCTCACCTCATCACTTGGGTTTTACTTTATTTATTTATTTTTACTTGATAATCCATAGTCTATTACTTCCTGCAAATCATTTAATTAATACCTGTTCTACTTAGAGTTAGCCTAGATATCGTCAGCGAACCTCAGCATACCAATTTCTTGAAACATCTTTACATTTCACCCCATCAGTTCTAACTAATGCGGCTTGGTTTTTATAAATTGTAAATTATTCTCCTATCTTTATAATACAGACCGATTTATTTAAATTCTGAAAATTACGTCTCAAATTATATTCTCGAATGCCTTTTATAAATGTATATGTATGTAATAGAATATCAATATATATAATAGTTAGCTCCTACTTTCTTCGACATTGTCACTATTTTACAATACTCAAAATCTGGTGGTACTTTCCATGCAATCTCTTCTCTCTTTTTATATAATTAATTAGTTAAATTTAAACTAGAATATTTCATATATTTTTGCACGTTTTTTGATCGAATAAATTGTTGTAATAGCAATTTCAAATGTACTGTGTCAATACAGGTTACATTAATCAAGCCAAGTCGTTTTTTAATTGGAGATTGGAAAAATTAATATTAGTCTCTAAAATAAATAAAAGTCTTTAATTTTGGTGGAAATATACCAGTAGGTACAATACCTATGCATACTTTTACCATATTTTTAAATCTCATATATCATGTAGTATTGTAAATGTTTGTAGCTGATACAGAAAAATTAAGAATTGTTTAAATTCTAATTCTTTTGATAATTTCAGTTATAAAAAAAATATTAGAATTTTTTAAGTGGAGCCATGGGATCTTAAAACAAAGACATGGTCTTACCAAATGTTGACGAAACTGATAGTTAGGAGCGTGCCGTTTCTGCACAGGTGGCGCATTAGCCGCTTCATAATAGCTCTCTCGCAACCGATGAATGTTCGTATCCATCAGATTGCGGACATTCATATCCTTTTCGAAGTTGCGGTGGCGCTCCAGACTATTCCGCTTATGTTTGAGACGTCTCGATCCCACCATCCGCGCGGCTGCTTCCTTGCCACCGCGTTGGTTTTGGAAACGACGTTGTCGTGCCGCGTCCAGTTCCTGTTCATCATCCGAGAAGTCTGGCTCGAAGTCACTAGGCAACTCTTCCTGATCAATGCTACCATCTTGTCCCGGCAGTTCGTTGTCTTCTTTCCAAGAGGCATCTGTACCTTTGGAACTGGAAATGAATGCAGCTTATGATTGTGATGCAATAGTTTTAAAATAAAGGAGCTGGATTGATTTAGTGGGGTAGTTACCCGCTTTGCAATCAATAGACTGCGAGTTCGCATCTCAGCCATGCAGAAGCCTGAAGACACCTCTAATGTGAACTTAAGTTCAGTTATTAAGAAAGTCATATGATTTTGATAATTCAGCATTTTATTTCTTATTCGAATCAAAACGAAGTTATATTTTTAATATTTATACAACATAGTAACATTATTTTTAAACTCAAAGTAATATTTAATAAACGGAAACTTTGTTATGACTAATTTACCAACGTTCTTTTAATTTTCCAAGGCGATAGATAAATTTCCCTGTATAAATAATTTGGAATGGTTGTTGCTTTATCAGAATTAAAGAAATGTTTCATAAAATGTTTTTATTTTTATTTTATTTTATTCGTACAGCTATGAATTGTTCAATAAAACGAATTAGTACATTTTTTATCTTACATAGCAAAATATATAATGTAATAATAGATATTTAAATAATTACGAGTACTATCTTTCGAAGCGGTGTAAGACTCCTGTATTGTATAAGAACAATGTGTGAATTTAAATTAGTTTTTTAATTATAATTACATATCGTACTCATTTAGGAATTTAGAATTTCAAAAAGGAATGCAGTAGAAAAATGAGGATCTCAATAGGAGATAATAGAATCGAAGAAGTGTCAGATTTTTGTTATTTAGGCAGTAGAATCACAAAAGATAATCGAAGCAAGGTAGATATAAAGTGTAGGGTAGCACAGGGTAGGAAGGCATTCGTAGAAAAAGAACAGATTTTAAGATCAAATATTGACTTGGGTATTAGAAAAAGATTACTGAAGGTATATGTTTGGAGTGTAGCACTGTACGGGTGTGAGGCGTGGACTATAGGAAAGGAAGAGAAGCGTAGATTAGAAGCACTTGAAATGTGGTGTTATAGGAGGATGATGAGGATTGGTTGGGAAGATAAAGTAACAAATGAAGCTGTACTAGAGTTAGTAGGGGAGAAGAGAAGTATCTGGAGAGTGTTACAGCGTAGGAGAGACAGATTAGTAGGGCATATTCTTAGGCATGGGGGGATTATGCAATTGATCATAGAAGGTAGAGTGGAGGGAAAGAGAGGGGTAGGTAGGCCTAGATTGGAGTATGTGAGTCAGATAGTTGAAGACGTTGAGATGAATAGCTATAGGGAGATGAAGGGATTAGCTCAGGATAGATCGGCATGGCGTGCTGTTTCCAACCAATCTTTAGGATTGCGGACTCTTTAACTAACTATCGTACTCAATCGTCAGTTTTCATCGATGATTTATTGGCTTGGATTAATTAAAAATTTAATGCCGGAGGATGAATTTGTTAAATGAATGGAAACGTTGGTAAGAATCTCTTATAAATTGGTTTGTTTACGTCCTAATATCCCAATATTTTCAACCTTCAAAATAATTTAAATTCCTGGATGCTAATTACAATACTACACGCCTAAGGAACGATAAAATATAAGGGGCAAAAATGAAAGTGAACGGGCGGGCTATGTATTTTACAGAAAAATGTATTTGCTTAAACATATATTGATATATCTATCTAAGATATTTTTAAATTTCAGAATAAATACACATTATTTGCGGTACAAAAATTTTGCCATACAAAAATATGAATCCCAATCATTTTTAAAATATTACAGAGGTAGTACATATATCATTATCACATTAGAAATTCCAGAAAATTGTATAAAATGACATGGAATGGTAGTAAACATTTTAGTTTCAAACTTGGCAAAGAAAATTAATTACAATGGGTTTTAAAGTCACTTTGATTGTGTTGTGTCTTTTAATTAGTTATTGTTTAATTGAGTGTAAGTTTTCTAATAAACTATTATAAGAAATCGTGTAATTTAGACCAAATTATTTTAGGCTCGACAAAGAAAAATGATAAACATAATAGCAAACATACCGCAAAGCACAAAGAATATAATATATCAAAACGAGGCAAAAGTTTCCAGGAATTGAGAATACCAAAAGAAGACAAGCTAAAACTAATCAGATTGAACAGAGGAGTCAGTTATAGACAAGCAGGAAATGATTCTCAAGTGGAGGGTAAACGATTCATATTTATACGTAGAAATTTATATTAATTTACAATGTTTTATATGTAGAATTTGGGGGATTCAATTTTGACTTCAATAAAATTCCTGGAGGCGCAGGTATTAAGATAATTTATGATGGTTTACGAAACGTATTCATGTCTGTAAATAGGATACTAAACTTCGGATTCATATGGGATGGTATCAGTGGAATTATAGCGTTGTTTAACATTAAAACAGGTATAATCAGAAGAATATAAAACTTTGCAGATCTATAAAAGATAAATCAAAATTAATATTTTCCAATTTCAGGAGCAACATTTGTGATAAATGGCATAACAAAGATGGGAGGATTCGTCGGGTATATGTTACAAGATGTTACGAATGCTATAAAGGCTGTCACCACAGGAACATATGAGATTGGAAAGAGTGCATTGAATTTACTTAGAAGTGCCGTTCGTTTTGTTCAAGATAACTCAGCCAATCTTGTAGTAAATGTTCTGGACTTGGCGAATGCTTTATTGGGCGTAACCAAAGAAAATCTCAAAGATATACTAGGACCGACATTCAAGCTGGTAAGATTTATGAAACCAATACAAAATATGAACTTACTCGAGTACTATAGAATAAATTTTATATAAGTATTAAGCCGCTCTAGTAATAATTGAGACGGAATAGTTAGCAAAAAGAAAAGGAGTCAGGCGAGGATGTGGGTTTTTACTGTGATTAGATTAAAGAGTAGAAAAGTAATTAGAAATAGTAAATGTTATGTAGGAAGTAATGACTAGGGAATGTGATAATAACTAAGTAAAACCAAATAGATGATGTGTGAAAAAAATAAAGCAGACGAAAAATGAAGATGATACAATAGATGAATTATCTAGTTGGCAACCGAAATAGGTTAGAAATAAAAAATTGCGCACGAAGAAAAAGTATGAAATTGGAACGAATGGAAGAATAGGCTAAATTTTATGGTCTGACGTTGATAGTATATTATATATATAAAACTATAGAAGTGAACAATTAGAAGCGCTATAGATGAGGCGTATAATATAATTATATATATAATAAGTAGAGGAGAAGATAGGTGTAGAGGTAGATTCAGCTTTTTCCTTAATAATAGTTATAATTAATAACGATTAAAAAACAATAGCGTAAATCAAACAATCATATTTACAGGTAACGACAGCTTTCAAACCATTATTAGATGCAGTTGCAAAATTGACCAACAGGGTAGGCAATGGAATATTGACTATTTTAGAACCAATATTAGGTGCGACGCGCACTGTGACCTCGCCGATCGCGAATATCCTTGCTACTATATTGCGTACAACGGGAGGTATATTCGACGGAGGGTTGTTCCGCGCAATTTCAGAAGGTTTAAGTGGTTTGTTGGAAAATATTGCCGTAGGAATAGATAGCGGTGTTAAAGGAATTACAGAAAGCATATTTGGCACTCTAACTGGAGCCATCAATGGTGTTGGAAGTATCTTCCAAAATATTCAAGATGCTATTGGATCGATACGACCTGGAGGCAACAATGAGCAAACAGGTGGCTACACTAACATCAATACAAAAACTATTATAGATGAGGAACCTATTCATTTTACATACGCAAACAAGTCTGATGAATTTTTCCAACATTTTGTCCGAGAAGGTCATAAGAAAGCGGACCTTATTATCTTGTATAAAGGAGGTAAAGACGATTTCATAGCGTTTTATAACAGGATAGCGGGTACAGTGTTTATTCTATCTGGTAATACGGGAAATATAGCAATATTCGACACAAACAACGGTGCTGGTATTAACATAAAACCAAATTCGACCATTGGTTATGCTATTCAACCACCCGGTTTTCTAAGAGCTGATTTTGTTGGACCAAACGCAAAAAATGTATCACTTGCTATTACAAAACTAAGCAGAGCAGTGGACGAGTTAAACTTTGACATAAACAATACAATCGATATGGTGACAATAGACGTGGTGGAGGTGTTAAACACGTTAAAAATGAAGAATCTATTAAGTTCCATATTGACTGGAGAGGTTTTAGTTGTAGTGTCTCGTTTACTAGGCAACTTATTAAATAATCTAGCGAAAGCACTGCCGCCCATGATCAGACCTACCCTAGGTGTTGCCAATACATTAATACCGTTCTTATTGAATTTGCCAGATAACTTTGTTAACGGCATTATTAGCTTAATAGGCAGCGTGGTCAAGAGGTTCCTAGGTTTGTTCACACCAGAATTCTTGGCAAAATTCGCAAAAATGGTCGTTATTGCAGCTTTGAAAGGATTAACTACTCCTATGCTAGCGTCATTATTGGCTCCGATTGGAGGAATTTCCATAGGTGTTAGTGCAGCACTCCTTGCAGCAAACACGGCCGTGGATCTCCTTAATTTACCATAAGACATGTCATATGATTATATGCTGCTTTATTGCAATCACATGTCATGGTATAATTATTTATTCGTATTAAAATCATTAATACTTGTGTCTGTATTTTTAATATATACATAACTATCAGCAAACAATAAGAAAATATTATCTACATATCTATCAACAATTAATAAAAAAATATTTGAGCAATTACCAGAAAAAAATTGTTGACTTTTTATTTCAACAACAAAATAACGAATGTTTTCAACCGTTTCAGGTGAATGATATTTTGTTGATAAGAGGTAAATACACATATATAATTACCTATATTTTAAAATATAGAATATCACCCAAATACCGTAACTTAAAGCATTAAGTAGCTAGATGCACATTTCGAAGGCTATGCCCTCATCTTCAGTAGCACAAGATAAAACTAAATAAAATACCTCTGTCACGAATCGTGATTGATAATAGTATATCAATAGTTGTTCATATATATCCATAATAGAACAATTTAAGAGCAAATATCTAGATTTCTAAAAATGTATATAAAATGATATATTGCAAGAAACGAATTGAATAGAAGAGGAATATATACATAGGACCCTATTATTCTAGGAATTATTTTTTTACACTGTTGTTAGTAAAACCCTGCACCTGTTATACATTCAAAGAACCAACTTATCAAAGCATTTATTTGGTATAAGAAATCAATGGTAAGGGTATCTCAATGCACAATTAAAAAGAAAAGAAAAGAAATTTGTTTGAAAATTAAGATTAATGTATATTTTAAGTAATTTGTAACTCTAGCAACTAGAATGCTGTTCATGCTCAAATACTCGTATTCAAACAACCGTTTCCCGCCTTGTATACCAAAATAGCAAAACACGAAGTAGTAAACCGAGAGCGCAATGGTTCCGAGGTGCCTGAGATGTATACGGTATTCTGTGCAGTAACAACAATGAATGCGATATATATATATATATATATATATATATATATATATATATAGTTAGTATTCATTGGTAACAGTTTTTATTACTTCATAGCAGCGTAAGTACGTGGCAAACTTAGGCATGACATATTTATTAAGAATTAGCAACCACCGAATAATCTTTTACCTAAATACATTTTAGCATATTTGAACATGATATTATTCTTTTCGTAAATATTGATACAATAAAATCCGAAACTAGCATCCGATTAGCTGTTTTCAATATTTATGTCTGTAAATGGTGTTAGATTACAATCGAGTTTCTCGATAATTTTCTAAGGCACAGCTGTTTTCTTAATTAAAAAATTCCTCTAAATTCTTTAGAATCTTATCTAAATTAAGCGATGAATACGATGGTGGTACTTATTGGTAGCGATGGTAATTATTAATAAGAATAATATATTGCACAAGCCCATTGTTAGACAATCCGGTCAAAAGGCGGCACAAGTAGCACTCCATCCACATCTAATCCCTATCTCTATCCTCTTTATCTTATTAAGAAAACAAAGATAGTAAGTCTGTAAAGTATGTCACAACACTGGCTGCCACAATTGCAAAATACAACAGTGAAAACTGCAGAATTCTGCCATTCATTAGTTCTTCGTTCCCCCCTTCTGAGGCCGACGTGGCTCTCGCTCGAAATTTACATAACGCAAGAAATTACGCAGCGTTAACCTTCTTTATAGAGTTCGTATTCATTGCTTGCGTCAATGAATATTTTTGCGAGTAATATAGAATAGACGAAGGCTTGCGTGTAATATAGAACTTGCGCATTTGCTAATTTTTTTTTGCCTTTATAAAAACATCATTTTATTTTTACATTGTCACTGGGGTGTATAATTATATAGAATATCACGCAAATACTGTAAGTTAAAGCATTTAATATAGCCGGATGGGCATTTCAAAGGCTATGTGCCTATCTTCAATAGCACAAGATAAAAACTAAAAATACCTATAGGTAGTGTCCAATCTATAACCAATAACCAATCATTTAAAAAATTATCACTACGGTGTTAAATTATAATATCCAGGGTTGCCCAGGGTTGTATGGGGGGGGGGGCTCGCCGTCCTCCAATCGCGATTCCTTACGCACACAATATAAATCGAAGAAACAAGGGAAAAGAGAAATCCTATTAAACATAGATTTATAGGTCATATTATATGCCAATTTTGAAGTACTTCTGTCATGTTGAATTATTTATTTGATAATATATCAATCACAATTCGTGACAGAGTTATTTTATTTAGTTTTAGGAGCGAATTACGTTTACGGTAAATTTGCATATTTTGAGGAATGAGGGTTTTTAGGCCTTTTTAGGGTGGAAACTTTAACATTGAATTGAAAAAACCAGGCGGAAACATGTAATTGCTAAGCAAAAAATTAAGCCAAACAAGTTACCTTTTTTCCACAGGGACCATGAATATTCGTCCCGTCCCCCGTTCATAGCCTCCAAACACCCACTGACCTTCGACACGGAAGATTACTGTATGTGGCGCACTGACGTTACCTAACCAGTGTTAGATTACTGTATGTATTTTTTACGGACATTTGTTTTGGTCCTTTTTGATGTTCATTTTGGGATTAAAATAATTTCGACCGCCTCGATTTTTTTTGGTTTATATGGTTTTTGGACCTTCCTGGACACAGAAAAATTAACGCCGGATTTTTAGTAATTTTTACCGTAAACCACATTTGACCCTAGTTTTATCTTGTGCTACTGAAGATGGGCACATAGCGCTTGAAATGTACATCTAGCTACTTAATGCTTGTTACGGTATTTGGGTGATATTCTATATTATAATAACCAATCATGGTTAGTGACATAGGTATTTTATTTAGTTTTTATCAAGGTTTTTATCTTGTGCTACTGAAAGTAAATATAAAAGTAGCTACAATTTGTAAAATTGTCACACAATTCAAAATAGCATATATCATACAATAGGTTCGATATTCGAATGCAAAATGGTATAGAAATAAAAAATGCATGCATGCACAGGTAACATATTAATAGTCTAAACTCTAAAGCACACAAATAAAAACAAATCATTAATCGCTGATTATTCGACTAGTGTTAGAAGTTGGAAGCCATCACCGTCCACATCTCCATGGATTATGACGACCACGTATTAGTGGTTATGTTCAGGTTCAATGGGGCACTTGGACATGTCCACCAACGGAAACAAACTCAACTTAGTGCATAAAAACATATGTTGATACGTGATATCAACACAGTTACGGTACCGCGCTGATTTCAATACAAGCTATGCGCCTATGTTTTATATTCATTCATAGGTCGACGTTTATTAATTTCCGATTTGACATTAACACCGTATTCGGTTTGTGATATTGTTTTGTTGCTTTTGTATATTATATTGAAATATCACAATGAAATATAATAAATAAATAGTAACCTTAAATATTCATCGAAATCGCAACACGCACACGCGACAAACCAGAAACAACTGATGCTGGCAAATAGCGAACTATTGCCGAGAGTTGATTCATACGACCGATCCATATCTGTGTGCGAGTACGAAATCATCAAATAAAAGACGACAGGACCTGCACTAACATAAAAACAGGACCATGTCATGCACAATGAATAATGACTGAAATTTAATCTCACATGCAACATATAAAATAAATTAATATATATATATTTTTTAAATTATCACTACGGTGTTACATTATAATATAGAATATCACCCAAATACCGTAACTTAATGCATTAAGTAGCTAGATGTACATTTCAAGGGCTATGCCCAGGGTTGTATGGGGGGGGGCCTCGACGTCCTCCCATCGCGATTCCTTACGCACACAATATAAATCGAAGAAACAAGGGAAAAGAGAAATCCTATTAAACATAGAATACATTGCCCAGTATTTGAAAACATGAATCAAATTTTTTTTTACAGAAATGTAGATTGATAATTTGAGCCCTTTACACCATACAATATTTAATATTTTGCTGCACGCACATTTCGGAAGCAATGCTTCCATCATCAGTAGCACATCCCAAGAAATTAATTTAATACGGTGCAGGTTTTCAACAAACTGTCCCACAGACACTTTGGAAATTATTGTAATTATTTTTATGTAAAAAAATTGCAGAAATAATTTTTTAAAATTATTTTTGTTTAATAAATATTTTTAAATGACAAAGAATAAATATTGGCATTTAAATACTAATATTAATTCCTGGTATTACCCCCTTTCTTGCAAAGTATTCTTGAGAAATGTACACATTTTGATCGGCAGTGGGAGCCCCAACCTCTTTTTTTAGCAATACACCCCTGACTATGCACCCATCTTCAGTAGCAAAATGGCTATTCTTCTAAAATTATAAATAACATTAAGAAAATTTAAAAGAACAAGAGATATCAGAAATATTAGTAGTTTAGAAAAAAGTAATAATTCAACTCCAAAATTTGTTAATTACCATTTGTTCCTATAATTGCACATGGTTTAGATAGTATTTTAAATAAATATAAATTTAAAGTAACATATAATACTTCTAATAGTCTTGCTAAATTTCTAGGAAATCCAAAAGATTTGATTGATTTCAATAAAAAATCTGGTATTTATGAAATATCTTGTTCTAGTTGTCCTAAAGTATATATAGGACAAACACGTAGATCCATTGAAACTAGATTTAAGGAGCATTTGGCTCATTTCAGATTAAATTGAAAGGATAAAAGTGCTGTAGCCGAGCATATTTTTGAATCAGGCCATCCTATTCAAAGTTCACTTAAATTACTTAAAAGTGTTTTGAATTATTCCGAGTTAAATGCTTATGAAAGTATATACATGCATAAATCTAAATCAAATTTTATGAATTTAGATTCAGGCCCAATTTTATGTTGTCTATTTAATTTATTTAATAAGAACTATTTTTAAATTCATTTTTATTTTTGGTTATTTTGGATATCGCAAATCAATATTTTCGTGAATTGTTAATTTGTATTGTTTTAAAAGATTTATAGGTCATATTATATGCCATGTTGACTTATTTATTTAATAGTATATCAATCACGATTCGTGACAGAGGTATATTTAGTTTTTATCTTGTGGTACTGAAGATGGGGGCATAGCCCTTGAAATGTACATCTAGCTATTTATGCTTGTTACGGTAAACTCCCCCCCCCCTGTAAATTTACGATTTATTTATTTGAAGACTAGTATCTTATTGCTCTATAAATATTTTTACTAACTTAATATTGATAGGTCTAAGTTTGATTGATTGTAATCCGAATTTACGATAAATGTGCTTAATCAACTATGTGTAGAATATCACCCAAATACCGTTAACAAAAACCTTTAATAGCTAGATGCACATTTCGGATGCTATGGCCTTTCCTTCAGTAACACATAATATACGAAATAAAGATACCTCTATCACTCACCGGGATTGCTATACAATTGACGAAATGGCTTCATTATAAGTTGTCGATTTAATTGAAAACGTTTTATTCCAAATTGTTCGAAATAACTAATTATTGTGCGGGGAAGTCGCTATCTGAAATTTTTAAGTATTTCGATACTTTATATAGTTGTAATCTTACAACTACCAGTAATTCCATTGCATGGCGATTCTCCTATATTTTTTGTGCATTTTATTTTATTTATTATTACAGTACTTTATCATATTAGTTACGAATTTTTGGTTTCCTCATGGCACTACTACTAATGTTAGAAATTTTACTTATTTTAATAAAGAATAGGATAAAGCGATTTTATGGGAAAATTAAATAATCGGCAATAATGTAAAATATTTATTGCAAAGTTTTAAATAGTAACAAAATAATTATAAAGGAACATATCTGTAGATAGTTTATATGTGTATTTACTATTTACTAAAATGTAGTTCATAAATATTTTGTATATCAAATGGATGTTCTTGTAATATAATTACCTTTAATTACCTTTTATGTGAGCATAATACGCGCGTGACCCTAAAGTGTAAAAAGATTTTTTTACCAATGACAATCAAATATAAGTCCATAATGACTGCTTCTTTTTATTATTATACATTTGTAACATATAAATCTCTAACAGAAAGACAGTGGAAATGCGACAATATCTTGGTTGAGACACGGATACAGTAGATGTAACAAGTTTTATTATTTTGATGTATAACTGATACGTATACCATTGCTTGCAAGAGAATTAACGAAGCTTAAATTGCATAAAAAACGATCTAAATTTATAGTTTCATTTTGTCTGTAATTGTGGCCACATACTATTAGAACTATAAATATCTGAATAAGTTTAAAAAGTTGAGTAGTCAGACACAGAGATTTTAGAGGCTGAAATAGATATGAGGGATCGTATACATATAATAATTATAGATTTATTCAGATATTCGTTACAAGTTACAAGAAGAGTCAAGACTACATATACAAATATTAAGTTAAAGAGAGTATAAAAAATAGTTTGGATTCAAGAGTAAGCCGTTATATCCGGCATACATTTCAAAATTAATTCTATAAAATATCGCCCAAATACCGCAACACAAAACATTAAATATCTAAATGGGCACTTCGAAGGCTGTGCCTTCATCTGCAGTAGCACAAGATTAAACAAAATAAAATGCGACTTATTTTAATTGTATAGCACTCACGGTGAGTGAAAGAAGTAATATATTTGTTTAATCTTGTGCTGCTGAAGATGGTGGCGAAACCTAAGAAATCCGCATCTAGCTATTAAAAGCTTTGTCACGGTATTTGGGTGATATTCTATACAATTACTCAAGACGATGGGGACAAATTTAAAACAAAACGTGATATTCGATTTAATAGAATATCATTAAATCATATAAACGGAGTACTCAACAAATGCAAACACGCTTATGAGTTAGTGAGATACCATTATATATACAGAATGCTTTCTAAGTCGCGTACAAAAATGAAAATCATTTTGTTTACGTTTATTTTCGGACGTGTCCTAGAAAACACCTTGTATAATCGGATATACCTGCGCAGAAATCAATTAGATGTTCTAATAGTGTTAAGATCCAAACCTAGCGTTTGCTTAATTTCTGCAACTGTTTCATTTTTGATTGGACACTATTCATGGGGTTTTTCAAAACATAACGTGTTTGTGTAGACAATCGTAATAATATAGTAGTATTGCAAAATAGAAGACATTGAGATTAAACTTGAAATCTATTTGTTAATATACGTTCTAGTTATTAGAGCTGTGTTTTTTTATTTAGACATTCAAAAAGCCAGACACCTCAAACACTAAACGTCATAATCCATGTATTTTTTGTATTTTTTTCTTATTGATTGGCGCGACATATCGTACATAAAACGCACATTTCAATATATTATTAATAACAATATAGTTCATTATTTAGTTATCACAAGTTATAAATATATATTTGTAAGTAAATATATAAAATTTATGATTTTTTTTTTGGATTTGTTGATGTATTTTTCTAATTAAAATTTATAGGTATTTAGTGCCTATATTAGGTAAGTATTTGGTATACCATAGAAGTGCTTTTGGAAACTATCGTTTAGTCTATTATTTTGTTGCTAGTTGACGGAGGTAGAATAATTACGTTTTAAGAACAGTTCCAGTGAATCTAGAGTGAATCAAGATCAAGATGTTTTAATAATAGTAGTAAGAATATTATAAAGTACTAGTAGAAAAATTATGTCCTAAAATGAGCAATTATTATAAAATACTATTGAATACACATAGTTAGTATAGCAAGTGAGTCTAACACGAATAAAAATGATTTAAAAATACACCCCCTGTATTAGAAGTAGGTAGATTAGTAAATTTATATTCCCAGTAAATATCCACTAAACTAAATTAAATCGACACTTGAAACATTTGCATTACAGTAAGAGTATAAGGACACAGATTTAAATATCGCTAGAAGAAGAAATGTTAATTACTGGCACTAAGTATGTCGGTGTTTGATAATCTGTGAAGAGGATGCAAGTATAGTAAAAAACTACTTTATAGAACTTTTATATATCGATTTCTCCTGCAATATTTATGCAACAATGACAAATTGATTCCAAAGTTATAACAAAATGTGTATTGTATATAACACCTATGTTACGATTAAAGCTGTTGCTAAGCAACTGATTATTGTTTATAGATCGGCTATATGATAAACTATCAAGAAATAACAAAATGAAATTTTATACGCCTGAGATCAAAATTTTGTATGCAATTGTTACCTATTAATATGTGAAACCTTGATATTATAACAGCATAATAGATGATTCATAATAATATATTATCATTTTGATTATTTTTGGACAATAATTAATATTCGTAGGGATTTTTTCAGAAAACATCAAAAGCGATGTGATACAAATATTACGCTGTTTAGTGTAATATTTGTATGACCGAAAATTAAATTTACAAAATGCAGTATAATAAGCATGTTTTTTTTTGTTATCACATTTTTTTTTGTTATCTAGGGAAAATAGTAAAATACCAAGTCATTCTTGATAATAATTCTAGGTTTTTTGTAATATAATAACACGGACAACGAAACTAAAGTAATTCAAAATATGAATTTGAAAAATTATCACTACGGTGTTAAATTATAATATAAAATATCACCCAAATACCGTAACAAGCATTAAGTAGCTAGATGTACATTTCAAGCGCTATCACGATTATATAGTATATCAATCACGATTCGTGACAAGAGGTATTTTATTTAGTTTTATCTTGTGCTACTGAAGATGGGCACATAGCGCTTGAAATGTACATCTAGCTACTCAATGCTTGTTACGGTATTTGGGTGATATTCTATATTACAAAATATGAATGATTAATTTGCTTATTATCAATACACAAATAATGGCACTAATAGAGCAGAGTAAGGTTCGTAATATGTATTCATTAAAATATTGTTCCATTTTTAAAATCTGAATACATTTCCATCGAAATGACCCCAAAACTCAATGTGCGCGAAGTAAACAGTAACAAAATTTAAGGAAATTTAATAAAAAAAGGAAATAAATCATAATTATTGTACATTAATTATAGACTGGAAATTATAAATTGATATTAAAAAGTTGACTTAATTTTCCGAAACGAAAGCAATTCATTTTGATATTGCGTCAAGAACAATAACGAAATAAAAACAAAAATAATACTGGGATAAACATAGAATCATAGTAGAGTGGAAAACTATTTTGTTCTGCAATTCTGCAGTACTGGATCAGATTAAAATAGCTAAACCTTATAAAAAAAGGCTAGTATTATTTTATTGCATTTATTATTATTTTATATTTAAAAAAATATCACTACGGTGTTAAATAGTGATAGTATCACCGAAATAGCGTAATTCAAAGCATTAAGTAGCTAGATGTGCAGTTCGAAGGCTACGCTCCCATCTTCAGTAACACAAGATATAAACTAAATAAAATACCTGTCACGAATCGTGATTGCTATACAATTGTATATTGTATAATTGCTACTGAAGATGGGGGCATAGCCTTCGAAATGCGCATCTGGCTACTTAATGCTGTGAGTTATGGTATTTGGGTGATATTATATTACATAATTGTGTACTTATTTTTATTTTTTGGCTTTGCTCCCGTTTCCTCCGACCTGTTATGTAACGAAGCCCCTGGATAACTGGCAGTGGTATATTTTAATTGAAAATATAGAGGAAAAGTAATAAAACGTTGCGATATTTCTTTCTAATCACAAATGAACGATTGGTACCTGTGAAGTTAGTAATCCGAACGCGTTATAATTCTCCACTTTACTTTTGCACTATTAAAATATTGAGATAAACCAATAATGAAAATAATAATGGGTGATAACAACGTAAGTAATCACTCTTTCGTATTCACTCAACTCTCATACTGACCAAGAGCATTTCCATTGTAATATCAATACGATCGATACCTTACGACCTCTTCTGATAGAAGTGCGAACTGCCGGCAGTGGCGGCGGCTGCTGGTCCAGACACAGATCCAGCCTTTTGGTTATAGTAGGTGTGCAGTGGTTGTTGTTGACGGTGGTGATTGTATAGATGTGGCGGAGGTCGCTGTTGGTGTAGTGGCTGATGCTGTTGCCACGGCCGCATCGGGACACCGCGAGGATCATAGAAGAGGAACCCGGTGCCTGGTGGGGGCGGCGGTGCCGTTTGCTGCTGAGATCCTACCATGTACATAAAGCGCGGAGCTGTTGCAGCGGCAGCAGCAGCTGCTGCGACGGCCAATTGGTGAGGTGGCCGTGTCTTCGTGTCCACCATGTGAGAATGATATAAACCACCTGGGCCTGAATCACCGCATGGCTTCCACTGCGACGATAAACATAGAGAAATAGGATGAGAATTACAAGAATAGTTATGAGATATATACCATGCTCTTTACACGAGTTTGCGCGAAAAACGAATATCACAATTTACTCGTAAAATTGAGCGTAACGCACAGTAACACATTAATATTTTGAGGATATAATACTTTCATATATATAACAATATTGCATTTTTCATTCAATAACTCTATACGTCCTTATATTTTTTACATTACATTACCACCCAATTATAATTATTATTCAATATATTACAGAAATAGTCCTTAAAATTTAATTCTATTATGAGAAACAAAAACTTGAAGTTGAAAGTCATATTTAATGCTCGTCGCTATAAAAAAAATGAATTTATACTATGAATAAAAGCAAAGTGTGCGTCTCAACTACCTGAGGAAGAGGATTGCCGCCCCCATTACCAAAGCGATGGTGCGAGAGCGGAGGGGGCTGCGCTGGCCCAATGATCGCAAATGGATTGATAGACGCTGCTGTGCCGGGTGGCCCGAGACGCGATAGGAATGCAGAAGGTGGAACCTGGAAAGATGGCGGAGGAACAGGAGGAGGCGGTCCCATGCCTAGAAACGGATTCATGGGGGCGAATGATGGCGGCGCGGGTCCCAATGGAGGAAAGCCACAGGGGGGTGGGAAAGGCGGCGGTGCCATTGGACCAAAAGCGACGGTGGACGACGCAACAGGAGAAAAGCCATGTTGTGGGGGTGGTGGTGGCGCTATGGGCTGATACTACGATGCATAAGATATAAAGTTATGATTTAATTAATACTATTTCTAAATTATAGATATCCCAAGTACTTTCTCTATACTTGAGATACCAGATGAGAGTTTATTAACTCGTTGCAAGTAGGTACATAATATTTTTCGCCCATACTGTGTTGACACGTATTACTGATGGCAATATAAAAAATGCGCTACACGGTCAGTAATACTAATTAGTTAGTATAGTTAGATAGTCCTCAATCCTAAGGATTTGTTGGAAACTGAGCTAATTCATTCATCTCCCTATAACCATTCATACTAAAGTCCATCATTATACTCCAACATAGTTTCATTTGTTACTCTATTTACCCATCAAATCCTTATCATCCTCCTAGAGCCCCACAATTCAAAGCTTACATTGGTCTATGCCTCAGATCCGTACAATGCTACACACCACACACATGCCTTTAGTAATCTTTTGCTTTCATCAAAGTCAATATTTGACCTTAAAATTTTCTTACCATGTGCTATCCAAAAATATATATCTACCTTATCCTTACTACCTAAATAACAGAAATAAGATACTTCTATTTTAATCTTCATCTTTCGCCCGCTTTCCACAATGTCTCACCTCATCACTTGGATTTTACTTTATTTATTTATTTTTACGTGATAATCCCTAGTCTATTACTTCCTGCACATCATTTAATTAATACCGGTTCTACTTAGTGTTAGCCTAGATATCGTCAGCGAACCTCAGCATACCAATTTCTTGAAACATCTTTACATTTCACCCCCTTAGTTCTAACTAAAGCGGCTTGGTTTTTATAAATTGTAAATTATTCTCCTATCATTATAATACAGACCGATCTATTTAAATTCCGAAAATTACGTCTCAAATATATTCTCGAATGCCTTTTAAAAATGTATATATATGTACATATAAATGTATCTTCTATGCATGCGATAGTCGACCCATAGTTCTCACATAAGTTAGCTCCTACTTTCTTCAACATTGTCACCATTTTACAATACTCAAAATCTGGTGGTACTTTCCATGCAATCTCTCCTCTATTTTTATATAATTTATTAGTTAAATTTAAACTAGAATATTTTATATATTTTTACGTTTTTTTTTATCGAATAAATTGTTGTAATAGCTATTTCAAATATACTGTATCAATACAGGTTGCGTTAATCAAGCCGTCGTTTTTTAATTGGAGAGATTAGTATAACGATAAAAAAAATTAAGATTAGTGTCTAAAATAAAATCTTTAATTTTGTTTAAAATATACCAATAGGTACCTATGTATACTTTTACCACATTTTTAAATCTCATATATCATGTAGTATTGTAAATATTTGTAGCTGATACAGTAAAATTAAGAATTCTTAAAAAAAATCCCTTTTCTAATTCTTTTGATAATTTCTGTTATAAAAAACTTATTCGATTTTTTTAAGTGTAGCCATGGGTTCTTAAAACAAAGACATGGTCTTACCAAATGTTGACGAAACTGATAGTTAGGAGCGTGCCGTTTCTGCACAGGTGGCGCATTAGCCGCTTCATAATAGCTCTCCCGCAACCGATGAATGTTCGTATCCATCAGATTGCGGACATTCATATCCTTTTCGAAGTTGCGGTGGCGCTCCAGACTATTCCGCTTATGTTTGAGACGTCTCGATCCCACCATCCGCGCGGCTGCTTCCTTGCCACCGCGTTGGTTTTGGAAACGACGTTGTCGTGCCGCGTCCAGTTCCTGTTCATCATCCGAGAAGTCTGGCTCGAAGTCACTAGGCAACTCTTCCTGATCAATGCTACCATCTTGTCCCGGCAGTTCGTTGTCTTCTTTCCAAGAGGCATCTGTACCTTTGGAACTGGAAATGAATGCAGCTTATGATTGTGATGCAATAGTTTTAAAATAAAGGAGCTGGATTGATTTAGTGGGGTAGTTCCCCGCTTTGCAATCAATAGACTGCGAGTTCGAATCTCAGCCATATAGTAGCCTGCTAAAGACACCTCTAATGTGAACTTCAGTCCTTTTGATGGTTTTGGCGATTAATAAAAAAAACGAAAGCAGTTATTAAGGAAGTCAGTGATTTTGGTAATACAGCTTTTTTTTTACATGTTATGGAAATAAGTATTTAAAATATTATATTAATATTTATATACAGATGGTATCACGTAGGGAAACATTTGGTGTGAATAAATAAATTTCTTATTGGAATCAAAACGAAGTTATGTGTGTAATATTTATACCAAAAAAACTTTGTATAAAATAGTAACCTTATTTTAAACCGTTATAACGACTAATTCACTAAAATTCTTTAAATTTTCCAAGGCGATAAATAATTTTGTATGTTTTGAATCAGATTACAAACAACTCGAAGGCAGTGAAGCATATCTGAGATCTTGGGGATATTAGGAATATATGGGAAGGGTAGGAAGCCTGTTACTATAGCGGTTCGCTATTCCGCTAAAGCTTAGTTAATTGTATCCCAACTAAGAATGGCACCGAGTATAGGGATAGGTGGCACTAAGCTATGGTCACCTATCCAAGCATTGACCTAGCGGGACGTTAGGTCAATCACATAGGCCACTCGGCACAAAAATCGTTGTTGCTTTATCAGAATTAACGAAATGTTTCATAAAAAACAATTTTCATATTTTATTCCAATTAAACTTTTGGGATTTTCCGTATTATGCATCTAACGTTAAAATATTGAATCAAATTAGTAAATTACAGTTTTTTTTTGTATTTTTAAATTACAATTCTTTGATACATTTTGAATATTGCACATCTTTTGGTAGCCTATTAAATTGTTGAACTGCTTGTTACAAAACTAATGTCAATCTTTCCCTTGTTAATTCTAATATTGTACAAGTGTTCTTCCGTATTTCTTGTATTAAAATTATAAATTTGCCTATTCTCTCTTAAGTAAAAATTATGTTTAATTACATTATATTTAATTTGGTATACAAACTTATAGTTTTCTAACATAATTAACTTATTAATATTCATGATTTTGATTTCATTAATGTTTTTATTAAGTCGCAATTTTGTTTATTTGCTTGGGACGACAATTGTATCATATATGTAACCATTGTAAATGAGTATTGATATGTAGGGTGGTAACTTTCCACATCTTCTAATAGCGCCTGTTAATGACACTATTTTATTTTTCATGTTACCCACACTTATTTTTTAAAGTTTTGTTTTGTCCATTGTAAGTCGTAGATATTTAGCATTTTCAACATGTTTAAAGTCTACACTATTGATTGTAATTTGCAGTTACACATTTGGTTTATTTATATTTTATTTATTATTGGTTAAATAGTATTACTTCAGTTTTCTGTTCTTTAATTGTTAGTTTATTTTCGATAAGCTGTAATTGTACATATGTTTTTATGTCACCGTTTATTATAGTTTCGAGTTTATCCGGGTTCTTGTTTTTTTATAGTAGGATTGTGTCGACCGCATTTTGGACATATAGTAAATATAGCACAGGTGCCAGCACTGATCCTTGTCGTATACCCTTTTTTATATAAATACCTAAACAGATTATTTTTCGAATCCTAGTTCGTATTGGCCTATCCTTGGAACAACTTTCGAAAAGTTGGTACGCCGTTTCTCTAATCCCTAGTAGTTTTAATCTGTTTAATAGTACATGGTGATCTACTGTATCAAAGGTTTTTGAGATCCATGTAGACTGCGGCTGCATAGTTTCTTTCTTCTAGTCCTGTATTAATGTAGTTCTTCATGACTTCCAACGCTGCTATCTCAGTGCTACATCCTGTCTGGAATCCAAATTGATATTATCGAATTTTGTTGTTTCATTTATAAAATGTACAAACCAATTTTTCAATACATTTTCAAAGAATTTTGAGAATATAGATAGTATTTGAGAATATAAATTAGTATATAGATAGTGGTTTAGACAGTATTTTAAATAAATATAATTTTAAAGTAACATATAATACCTTTAATAGTCTTGCTAATTTTCTAGGTGATCCCAAAGATTTTATTGATTTCAACAAAAAATCTGGTATTTATGAAATATCTTGTTCTAGTTGTCCTAAGGTATATATAGGACAAACATATAGACCAATTGAAGCTAGATTTAAGGAGCATTTAACTCATTTCAGATTAAATAGAAAGGATAAAAGTGCTGTGGCCGAGCATATTTTTGAAACATCCTTATTCAAATTAGTTCACTTGAATTACTTAAAAGTGTTTTGAATTATTCCGAGTTAAATGCTTAATGCATAAATCAAAATCAAATTTAACGAATTTAGATTCATGCCCAATTTCATCTCGTCTATTTAATTTATTTTTGGTTATTTTAGGTTTGATAAACCAATATTTATTGTTGTTACTTGTTGTTACGTTTCGTTAATTGTTACTTTGTATTGTTTAAAGATTTACAGGTCATATGATATGTCATATTTTGAAATACTTCTGCTATTTTGACTTCTTTATTTAATTGTATAGCAATCACGGTATTTGATTTAGTTTTTATCATGTGCTACTGAAGTTGGTGGGATAGCCTTCAAAATGCACATCTATCACATCTGCTTTGAGTTACGGTATTTGCGTGATATTCTATACTATTATTCATAACACCGTGGTGATAATTTTGAAATAAGTTATATTTATCATTCAAATCGAAATCGACTGTTTTGTACAATAAAATATTCTTTTCTTTATAAAGTTAGATACCACTCTTCCTCTTTGATTTTGTCGCCAATTAGACTATATATAGAAAAAAAACCATGTAGCGAAAAAAACTTTAGTTTATAATACTATATTCTAGCTAGTTAAGTTAAAGCTTAAACAAAGCATGCGCATTAAGACTGACTACTTTATGCCAGGCTTATAGCTTATTTAGCAACAGTCGTATAATTTAAGTTAGCACTGTTGTAAAACAAAAAAAAACTACGAAATTTTTTATATCTTTTTGCAAAAAAAATAATTATATAGGCTGTCATAATTGGGAATACTTATATATTTTGTTTCATTTTCGCATAGCCACGTTTCTGTTATATTGTTTAGTGTCATTTTTGTTTCTTTTTCAGTTTATTCGAATAGTATTATCTTTTTATAAGGTAGCTGATGTGGTATAATACGTCTTGTATATGCTATTTAAGACTTGTTCTCTATACATCGGTCTGTTTTCAATTTTTGATTTATGTTTGTAGTTTATATCTATATCATTGTAATATTTCGTTTTATGATAATTGCAGTTTTTACAACATTGTACATTCTTATTTTTGCAGAATCTTGTTTCGTGATTTTCGGAACATTTCGCGCATGTTGCTATATTTGCTGGTTTTATGACCGTTTCTTTGGCATTTAAAGCATTGTTTTAAATTGTAGTTTGGTAATACAAAGTATGTATTCCACGCCAGATTAAGATGATTATTAACCAGTTTCTCATATGTTGAGCCAATTGCTTCATTTTGTCATTTTTTCAATTGCCAATTGTCCAGGTTGAGTATTTTAGTGATTACATTGTATGCACAACTTTAATTTCATCTTTATCATTTATTTTATGGTTTAATGCAATATCTGCCTCTAAAAGTGTTTATGTATCATATTTCGTTGGTAAGCCTTTAAGTATTAATCCAGAATTTCTTAATCTGGGGCATTTCTGTCATAATTAGGTCTTTTAGTCTATCAAAAGAAGCTTTATTGTCTGTTTTTATCAGTAAGTTTTCTGATTATATTTTTGTAGCTAATTTTATAGGTGCTCTTGCTTTTTTGATGTCTATTAATTTCTTGGCGTTTTCAAGAGTAAGAAGTTTTGCTTGATCTGCAGATTTTGATTTGATGACGATCCCTGGGGGATATTATTAAATAAATACGAGTAATATTTTTCGAGACGCTGTGTAAGACAACTGTATTGTATAAGAACAATGTGTGAATTTAAATTCGTTATTTAATTATAATTACATATCCTCCGTCATTAGTTTTCATCGACGATTTCTATTTTGATTGTTCAGTTAAAATTTTTAATTAATGATTTAAGCCCGGAAGGTGAATTTGTTAAATAAACGAAAACGTTGGCAAGGATAAAAAACTAATATATATATAACGGGGATACGGATGATGGAAAATAGGTAATATATGTGTTTGAAAATTATATCAATATTGACATTACTATCAAAGCATGTAGAAAAAAAAATTGTATTACTATTATTACTACAATGACTGTAAAGTTAAAAACAAGTGTTAAATTCAAGTTTAAAATTTTAAATTAAATGCATTAATTAAAATCTGCGAAGCACAACACAAATATATTTGAACAAATTTGTCGATAAAAATTTGAATCCTAATAATTTTATTAATATTGCAGGTAAATATTTAGAAAATTTCATTTAGAAATTCCAGATAATTGCATAAAATGACATGGAATGGTACTAAACATTTTAGTTTCAAACTGGGCAAATAAAATTAATTAAAATGAGTTTTAAAGTCTCTTCGATTGTGTTGTGTCTTTTAATTAGTTACTGTTTGGTTGAGGGTAAGTTATCTACTATAATAAGAAATCGTGCAATTTAGGCCACATTTATTTAGGCTTGAATTGGAAAAATGATAAACATAATAGCAAACATACTGCAAAGCACAAAGAATACAATACATCAAAACGAGGCAAATGTTTCGAGGAATTGAGAATACCAAAAGAAGAAAAGCTAAAACCAATCATATTGAACAGAGGAGTCAGTTATAGGCAAGCAGTAAATGATGCTGAAGTGGAGGGTAAACGATTCATATTTATACGTAGAAATTTATATTAATTTACAATGTTTTATATATAGAATTTGGTGGATTCAATCTTCACTTCGATAAAAGTACCAGAGGCGCAGGTATTAAGATGATTTCTGATGGTTCTCGAATCATGTCTGTACATCGGATACTAAACTACGGATTCATATTGGATGGTATGAGTGGAATTATAGCGCTGTTCAACATTGAAACAGGTATAATCAGAAGAATATAAAACTTTGCAATATATAAAAGATAAATTAAAACGAATATTTCCCAATTTCAGGCGCAACATTTGTGATAAATGGCGTAGGAAAGATGGGAGGATTCGTCGGGTATATGTTACAAGATATTACGTATACTATAAACGTTGTCACCACAGGAACATATGAGATTGGAAAAAGTGCATTGAATTTAATTAGAAGTGCCGTTCGTTTTGTTCTAGGTAATTCAGTCAATATTCATTAAATTAAATGTTTTATTAAATTCATTGTATCTTCTGTACCTGGTGAATGCTTTATTGGGCGTAACCAAAGAAAATCTCGAAGATATACTAGGACCGATAATCAAGCCGGTAAGATTTATGAAACCAATACAAAATATGAATTTACTAGAGTACCTAATAAAAAAATAAACCAATACAAAAAGGAATGCAGTAGAAAAATGAGGATCACAATAGGAGATAATAGAATCGAAGAAGTGTCAGATTTTTGTTATTTAGGCAGTAGAATCACAAAAGATAATCGAAGCAAGGTAGATATAAAGTATAGGATAGCACAGGGTAGGAAGGCATTCGTAGAAAAGGAACAGATTTTAAGATCAAATATTGACTTGGGTATTAGAAAAAGATTACTGAAGGTATATGTTTGGAGTGTGGCACTGTACGGGTGTGAGGCGTGGACTATAGGAAAGGAAGATAAGCGTAGATTACAAGCATTCGAAATGTGGTGTTATAGGAGGATGATGAGGATTGGTTGGGAAGATAAAGTAACAAATGAAGCTGTACTAGAGTTAGTAGGGGAGAAGAGAAGTATTTGGAGAGTGTTACAGCGTAGGAGAGACAGATTAGTAGGGCATATTCTTAGGCATGGGGGGATTATGCAATTGATCATAGAAGGTAGAGTGGAGCGAAAGAGAGGGGTAGATAGGCCTAGATTGGAGTATGTGAGTCAGATAGTTGAAGACGTTGAGATGAATAGCTATAGGGAGATGAAGGGATTAGCTCAGGATAGATCGGCATGGCGTGCTGTTTCCAACCAATCTTTAGGATTGCGGACTCTCTAACTAACTAACTAAGAGTACCTATAAAATAAAATTTATATAAGTATTAAGCCGCTCTAGTAATAATTGAGAGGGAAGAAAGGTAGCAAAAAGAATGTCCGGCGAAGATGTAGGTTTTTACCGTTATTACATTAAAGAGTACAAAAGTAATCGGAAAGAGTAGTAAATGGTATGTAGAAAATAACGACTAGGGAATGTGCGAATAACTAAGTAAAACCAAATACATGGTGTGTGAAAAAATAAAGCGGACGAAAAATGAAGATTAGAATAGAAGATGATACAATAGATGAATTATCGAGTTGGCAACCGAAATAAGTTGGATATAAAAAAATGCGCACGGAGAAAAAGTATGAAATTGGAACGAGTGCAAGAATAGGTCAAAGTTTATGGTCTGGCATTGATAGTATTATATATATAAATATATAAATAACTATAGAAGTGAACAATTAGAAGCGCTATTTTTAGTGCTATTATATAGATATATAGTATAATATTGAGTAATACGAGATATTCTAAGATAAGGCGTATAATATAATTATATATATATAATAAGAAGAGGGGAAGATAGGTGTAGCTGAAGATAGGTTCAGCTTTTTCCTTAATAATAGTTAGAATTAATAACGATTAAAAAACAATAGCATAAATCAAACAATCATATTTACAGGTAACGACGGCTTTCAAACCATTATTAGATGCAGTTGCAAACTTGACCAATAGCGAAGGAAATGGAATGATGACTATTTTAGAACCAATATTAGGTGCGATGCGCACTGTGACCTCGCCGATCGTGAATATCCTTCGTACTATATTGCGTACAATGAGAGGTATGTTCGACGGAGGGTTGTTCCGCGCAATTTTAAAAGGTTTAAGAGGTTTGATTAAAAATGTGGTCGGAAAAATAGATAACGGTGTTAAAGGAATTGCAGGAAGCATCTTTGGTACTCGAACTGGAGCCATCAATGGTGTTGGAAGTATATTCCAAAAGATTCGAGATGCTATTGGATCGAATCGGCCTGGCGGCAACAATGAGCAAATAGGTGGCTACACGAACATTAATACAAACACTATTATAGATGAGGAACCTATTCATTTTACATACGCAAACAAGTTAGATGAATCTTTCCAGTATTTCATCCGAGAAGGTCATAAGAAAGCGGGCCTTATTATCTTGTATAAAAGCGATAAAGACAATATTATAGCGTTTTATAACAGGATAAGAGGCATGGTGTTTATTGTAACTGTAAATACGGGACGTATAGCAATATTCGACATAAACAACGGTGCTGGCATTAACAAAAAACCAAATTCGATCATTGGTTATGCTGTTCAACTTCCCGGTTTTCTAAGAGCTGATTTTGTTGGACCAAACGCAAAAAATGTATCACTTGCTATTACAAAACTAAGCAGAACAGTGGACGAGTTAAACTTTGACATAAACAATACAATAGATATGGTGTCAATAGACGGGGTGGAGGTGTTAAACACGTTAAAACTGAAGAATCTACTAAGTTCCATATTGACTGGAGAGGTTTTAGTTGTAGTGTCTCGTTTACTAGGCAACTTGTTAAAGAATCTAGCGAAAGCACTGCCGCCCGTGATCAGACCTACCCTAGGTGTTGCCAATACATTAATACCGTTCTTATTGCATTTGCCAGATAACTTTGTTAACGGCATTATTAGCTTAATAGGCAGCGTGGTCAAGAGGTTCCTAGGTTTGTTCACACCAGAATTCTTGGCAAAATTCGCAAAAATGGTCGTTATTGCAGCTTTGAAAGGATTAACTACTCCTATGCTAGCGTCATTATGGGCTCCGATTGAAGGAATTTCCATAGGTGTTAGTGCAGCACTCCTTGCAGCAAATACGGCTGTGGATCTCCTTAATTTACCATAAGACATGTCATATGATTATATGCTGCTTTATTGCAATCACATGTCACGGTATAATTATTTATTCGTATTAAAATCATTAATACTTGTGTCTGTATTTTTAATATGTACATAACTATCAGCAAACAATATGAAAATATTTGCGTAATTACCAGTAAAAAAATATATCCATTGTATAGAATATCACCCCAATACCGTCACCGAAAGCATTTAATAGCGAAATGCGCATTTCTAAGGTTATGCCCCCATCTCCAATAGCACAAGATAAAAACTAAATAAAATACTTCTGTCACTAACCGTGATTGCTACACAATCGAATAAAAAGTCCACATGCCGGATGTTTTTCAATCTATGGCACATAATATGAGCATAATTTTTGGAACAATAGAAAATATGATTAACGACATAAACAAGTAATAATAATAAATGACGGGTAGTTCCAACCTAAAATAACCAAAATTTAAAATAATCCATATTAAATAAATTAAATAGACAAGATTAAACTGGACCTGAATCTGAAATCATAAAATTTGATTTTTATTTACGGATGTACGTACTTTCATAAGCATTCACCAACTCGAAAAAAAAACATATTTAAACAATTTAAGTAAACTAATTTTAATAGGATGACTCGATTCAAAAATATGTTCGGCTACAGCACTTTTATCTTTTCTATTTAATCTGAAATGAGCTAAATGTTCCTTAAATCTTCAAATAACTTCAATAGGTCTACGTGTTTGTCCTATATAAACCTTAGGACAAATAGAAGCAAGATATTTTATAATATCTTGTTATATCAAGATTTATTATTCAAATGAATCAAATCTTTGGGATTTCCTAAAAAAATATTAGATTTTAAAATATTATATGCTACTGCAAAATTATTTTTGTTTAAAATCATGTCCAAACCACGCGCAATAATAGGATCAAAAGGTAGTTTAACGAATGTAGATGTAAAATTATAATTTTGTTAAATAATTATATTAAATTGTGAGCATCTAGCTAGTAAATGCTTTTAGTTACATATTCTATACAATTATTCAACACCGTAGTGACAATTAAAAAATAAATTATATCTACTTTGTTAGAAATTAAATGAAAAAGACTGTTATTATCAATTGTGAACCATGCGTGAATTTATTTATGGGCATGTGTATTAATTTAAGAGGGGGTCGAGGCGGGAAAATTATAATTGTTAAAATGAATCTATATAATACATTTATGCATATGAAGAATCATTTAAATTTAAGAAACAGCAGTGGAAACGGCCCTATTTGATTTATTCTACTAAGTATGACATCATTTTAAACAAAGCATTCTTCGTAAGATGAAATCAAATACAGTCAATAAATTTTAGTCGCAATTTGATTATTACTTCATATTACTTCATAGTGTCAGATTTTTGTTATTTAGGCAGTAGAATCACAAAAGATAATCGAAGCAAAGTAGATATAAAGTGTAGGATAGCACAGGGTAGGAAGGCATTCGTAGAAAAAGAACAGATTTTAAGATCAAATATTGACTTGGCTATTAGAAAAAGATTACTGAAGGTATATGTTTGGAGTGTAGCACTGTACGGGTGTGAGGCGTGGACTATAGGAAAGGAAGAGAAGCGTAGATTACAAGCATTAGAAATGTGGTGTTATAGGAGGATGATGAGGATTGGTTGGGAAGATAAAGTAACAAATGAAGCTGTACTAGAGTTAGTAGGGGAGAAGAGAAGTATTTGGAGAGTGTTACAGCGTAGGAGAGACAGATTAGTAGGGCATATTCTTAGGCATGGGGGGATTATGCAATTGATCATAGAAGGTAGAGTGGAGGGAAAGAGAGGGGTAGGTAGGCCTAGATTGGAGTATGTGAGTCAGATAGTTGAAGACGTTGAGATGAATAGCTATAGGGAGATGAAGGGATTAGCTCAGGATAGATCGGCATGGCGTGCTGTTTCCAACCAATCTTTAGGATTGCGGACTGTTTAACTAACTAATTAATTCTATACTATTTTCCTAGAAAAAAAGACTAAAAGATTAATTTCCATTTAGTTTTTTTTTAAGATTCAAATTCACAACGTTGCTATCGAGGTTGCTATCATCATTTCATAATTACTTAAGTTCTTGTCAGTAACAGAACAATAAAAAATCGTTACAAGTTTGTTATGGAACTCTCTGAAAGGCAAACAATTCTTAATATATCTGCCATAAACTCTGAGGAAATTTTCATGTATTTTATATTCTAAATTGTGTCCAAATGTAAAACACTCGTACACATACGAACGAATGCTATAACAAAGGCACGAAATGGTAGTAAAACGAGAATTGGCTAATCAGATTTTTTTTCCTCCTCTCGTTATTAAGAAAATAATAACAAAAAGAGAAGTCTTAGAAAAGAGTTAATATATGTAGGAAAATAATATATGTAATTATTATGCAATATGCAATATAATATATAATATAAATATGCAATATTCGGTTGTAACTCAAATTTTAAACCTTTCCTCAATCGTGTAAAATATAAAGTTGGAATTTGCAGAGTTGAAATAACGTGGAGTAATTATGTATTGTTCGCTCTAAAAGCAATCAGAAACTGAAAAATATATTGGCATAGAATAGTTTTGTATAGTGCTGGGCACTCCCAACACTTTTACCGGTTTACCGGCAAAATGTCGATAAAACTTTACCCGTAAAAAGCCAGTAAAGGCTTACCAGTAAAATGTCGGTAAGAGAAATTTACCGGCATTTACCGGTAAATTTTTCATATAATAATTATTTTACCGGCAACAAATTCAAGGTTTTTATTGGTAAAAAGACAAAGCATTCGTTTTGTAACTTACATGCATAAAACTTAGGTATTTTCATTTCTATAAAAAAAAAGGATCCCGGACACCCACATTTTGAAAATCACATTAATGGTTTCCGAATGATTATATACGTCTGCACATGCAAAAAAGAGAAACAAGAAAACGCTAAAATTGCAAAAAAATAAAAAATGAAGCGAATAAAAATTGTAAAAATAATAACACCAACATAACTTTCCCGTAAAATACACACAGCGAATATTTTATTATACTTATACATACTTCATTAGTTAAAAAATAATTGAAGTACAAAATATACAGGCTAGGCCATTAGTGTACGCTAGTGTCGCAGCGGAATTTCTTGTACAAATTACTAAACATAGAAATTTGAAAATTTGGATTGGTGTTTTAAGATTTATATTCTAAAAGTATTTTAAACCTAACATGATCTTCCTGATTCGCAATGTACATATCAACTTTTTAATGTAAATGTAATTTTATTCTAGCTCATATCAAACATCATAAAAGTAGTTTACGGAAAGTGCTCTAACTACAAAATTTAAAGATACGGTGAATTGAAACTTCCCTATTTCATCAATAAGATATGGACCTTAGCTAGTGTTATGCTAAAGGTGAAATAACTGTAGTATACAGGTATTAGTTATAGCGTTGCAATGTTTTGTACGCGTTGTGAACATGTCATAGCAAATGTCCCATCCACCGTTGGCATACCAAACCTAAATGACGATGATAAGAGAAACAAGCCTTCCTAAATAATATACATACGATATAGCAAACTAGGTAATGGTTTAAATTGTTACTTAAAGTGTGCGTTAGAAAAAAAAGTCCATTATTAATATTTTTTGACCCATTTTATATTTTTAAAATTATCACTACGGTGTTAAATATTAATATAGAATATGACCAAAATACCGTAACAAGCATTAAGTAGCTAGATGTACATTTCAAGGTCTATGCCCCCATCTTTAGTAGCACAAGATAAAAACTAAATAAAATACTTCTGTCACGAATCCTGATTGATATACTATTATATCAATTATATGGATATAAAAATATAATGGATGTACATCTATAAAAATAAGGGTAATGTGAAAAAAAACGGATATTGTGAAATCATGTTGTTTTCAATTTAATAATTACTCTATTTTCATAAACTTTAATGATTGAGAAATGATCTATATATTTAAATTGCGACAGCGTTTCTTTCGACAGTCGTTTTGCGGAAACCGGCTGGACCGATGATTTTAGTGTTATATTAAAGCGATTATGGTCCACATTTGCCAATTTTGTTCAAAATTTTAATATATTGGGTAAATTGGTCAGAAATAAAAAAATGAATAATTTTCCTCTATGTTCATATACAGTTTTATTTCTTAGGTTCGAATCCTGACGATACAAATTATCTCTTTTCTTTTTTATATGTAATTTCTATTTACCTATATTAAATTTCTTATATATAGATATATTTTTTAAATATTTTATTTTGTAGATAGGTTATTAAATTCTGTAGTTATATATATATACACACACACACACACACACACACACACACACACACACACATATATATAAATAAAAATCAATCACGATTCGTGACAGAGGTATTTTATTTAGCTTTTATCTTGTGCTACTGAATATGGGCGCACAGCGCTTGAAATGTACATCTAGCTACTTAATGCTTTTAAGTTACGGTATTTGGGTGATATTCTACACATTATTTAACACCGTCGTGATAATTTTTAAAACCATTGTATAGTTTTAAATAATTTTAGAATATAGAGCTGCAAGCTTACGCGACTCCAAATTTTCAAATTTTTCTGATTATTAGTTTTCATAGGAGAATCAGCTGCGACACTGGTGACCCACACTGGTGATTTTACTATTTTTCTTTACAACATTTTGAACAATGCAATTATGTAACATAAGACGGTGACGATGAATACGTAGAAAAGCGTGGAATTTATATCGAACTACTAATATTCAAGATTTTTTTGCATAAAACAAATAGTAAAGAGATTCAGTTGATATTAAAAAATTAGTATGAAAAAGAAACAAAAGAATTCATACAAAAGCTACGAATTTATACAAAACCATGATTAAGCTAATACCTCCACCATAAACCATACAATTATGACTACTCACGCAAGCAACTGCTGCACGAACACATACTGCGTGTGCTTGGCGTTCTTCGGTGCACTGAACACCTTGACACCGCGACTGATGTTCAGCAAGTCTATTTCGGCTGTACTGTTGAAACGCACGGCATATAGGGGCGCTGCTACCGGCCCAATCACGTCGAATATATAACCCAATGGCTGGCGACCACCGTTCAGGAACAGCAGCGTGTCCACATCGTATGCGGGCTTGTTTGGAATGGATTCCACCATCACTAGACATTACCAAAGTAGATTTTCTCTCTTCTAATACATGTTTTTCCTTCTGCTGTACCTTTTATATGACCAATTCGAAAATATCCCGTATCGAAGAATAAAACCTATCTATCTGTCCAATATAGAAACACCTTCTATAATATTCTTTTCTAACTAACTATAGCACGGCTTCATTTTTCTACTTCATCTACCCATCCAATCTTCACATAGCACATTTCAAGGTGATACCGGTTTACTATTTTGAAAATTGTCACTATAGTGTTAAATAATTGTATCATCACCCAAATACCGTAACTTAAAGCATTTAGTCGCTAGATGCGCATTTCGAAGGCGCTACCCCCATCTTCAGTAGCAGAAGATAAAAACTAAATAAAATACCAGTTTCTAACCGTGCTTGCTATACAGTTGAATAAAAAGTCAATATGACAGATTGAAAAACTTCTGTAATGTTGACTTGTTATTCAATTATATAGGAATCGCGTAGTGACTTTAATAATTCTATATATCTAAATTTCAATTTCTGATTTCTGATTTGCGCTTATACTAACAAAATTGGTTAAAATATTTGCTGTTGCTAGGCTTCAAAGTCGTAGTAATTGAAATGCTAATATGGCTTTTATTACATTGTATTCATAGTTTCTAAATATTTTAGAAGTAAATCGGATTGACAACTAGCCCAAAGAAAACGATGCTAAGGTGATATGCAGTGATTTTACCTAGATTCTTACACTTTTAGTGGAAATAAATTTATGTATATACCTATTTCAGCGGCATATTTCCTAATTTCATTTCTTCATTAATTGCAATTATTATAGAACGACTTTTTGCAGGCTACTAAAACAAACGCATATATATATATATATATATATATATATATATATATATATATATATATATATACACACACTCGATGAATTAAATAAACTAATCTCAGTAGCGACTATCATCATCAGTACTCAATTCTAGGGATTCATTGGAAACAGCACGCCAAACCAATCCTTCCTGAACAAATTACTTCATTTGCCTGTAACTATTCATCTTAAAGTCCTCCACTATCTGACTTACATACTCTAATCTGGGTCTGCATACCCTTTTCTTTTCCTCTACTTTACATTGTGCCTAAGAGTATGATCCCACTAGTTCCTTTATCTGCCAAGAAATCCTCATCATCCTCTATAACACATTTATTATTCTAAAATTATCTTCCCTTCTTAAAGCTTAATGAAAATCAATGACTTTTAAATTTGCACCTATACTGCGATTCCCTTCTTACACTACATCTCTTTACTTTACATATATACTTGTATTTCTAATTCCGAAATACCAGAAATTTTATAATCTCCATTGTAAAACAATCTTCGTCTTTCGATTACTTTCTTGTCCACATTGGTTTTATTTATTTTTATTTTCATATTATAATTTTTGCATGATGAATGAGATGTTGAGATGAATAGCTATAGGGAGATGAAGGGATTAGCTCAGGATAGATCGGCATGGCGTGCTGTTTCCAACCAATCTTTAGGATTGCGTACTCTTTAACTAACTAACTAATTTTTGCATAGCATTTAACACCTGTCTAAATTCAGCTCCCTTTATCCTAAGTAGATATATAATCCGCAAACCTCAACGAATGAATTTCTTCTCAAAGACTATATATTTTGCATATAACATATAATTTTACTTATTTTACTTTGTGGTACAACGTGCGGCTCCACTATGTTTTACTTACCTAAAGTATCAATGACACTAGCAATTTTCCCCATCTCATCAACTTCTTCAATAGACACATCATCAATTTGAATGGTCGATAAATCAGGAACCGGTGGCAGATCATGCAGAGAGAGTTCTCCCATTGATTTAATTGTATTTCCAACTGAAGCGCTTATTTTTCTTACGTTCATAGGCTTGGGTATTTGCGATGTACTGAAACAAAAACAAACAAATATATTAAAATAAGCAAATACTATTCAAATTGCTCTTCTTACCTTGTCTCAACGATCTCAATTTCATCATTTTCAGCAATATCGCTATCACAACTGTATGAATCGGAGGACTGATCGTTTTCAGAATCCGCATCGTCCTCTCCCTCATCGCTACTATTACCATAAACTAATAGATTGCACAAGGAACTTTCGGCCGGAATCACGTTGCGGATGGTTCCTTCTGCAGTCGGAATATTATTGGTCTTCGCTAAATTATTGCTTCCGTTTGGCTCCACTGAGGTAATTATGCTACTACTATCACTAAAGCTACTATTGGTGCTCGCAATGAACTGATCTTCATTGCCAGATTTTTCGTTTTGCTGGTCAATTCGGATTTCCGCCTTATCCACATTGTTATCGCTTTCCGAGTCCGAATCCAATTCGGAAACTGCATTTTGGTCTACTACTATTATCGGATCAGTCTTTGCACTAGATTTACAGCTAAGAATATTGGAACTTGTTGCTAAGTTATGTTCTCGGGAAGTATCCTCCAAATTATTGCACTGCTCGAGCACTTCACTCTCAACCAATTGCGGTTGTTCCATTGTATAATGTGATGCACTATTTATTATTTGTTAAAGAGTTTTTAATGGTCCTAAGTATATGATAAAATGTAAAAAGTACCTAAAATTACGTCTGGAACGATACGAACAATAAACTATCGTTCAAGAGCACATGTTTAGATGAATAAAGGCGACAGCCATCTTGTGTATCTTTATTTTTAATACCAATATTAAGAAGTGGCAGTGACATTTGTGACATCTCTTTCCGCCCATCTTGGCCTTGCTTTCCAAGAGAATGAGATTCATGATATTCGCCGATAGATAGCGCTTCATAGCTAAATTAATTCAATCGCGCTCATATCTGCTTTACGTGTTGCATATATTAATGTATAGGCCATATGCAAATGGTCCCTTGTAATGGTTGATTTGAATTCCTTAAATTACATTAATTTTGATTTTTTTCCAACTTTCCCATCCACATTGAGTATCATCGAAGTTTCTCAACACATTTCTCAGTTGCTTTAATATTTATATTAAATTTAACTAATTATAGTAATTATTGGGTATTCATTTCAGTTTATTATTAGATTTTAAATATTAACAAATCCTTGAAGGATAAGGAGCATAATAAATAAATAAATGCTAATATGTACAGCGACTTAACTATTCTAATTACATAGTGGGAAAGTATGCTTTAGTATTAAATAAATTTTGATGGTATGTGGTACATACAAAACGTGACTATTAGATATTATTATTGAGTTGTATAAACTATCCATTTTTCGTGCAGTGTAATATAAGGAGGTAAAAAAGGTTGTTTTTGCACTTCTGCACGTATATTTCATTTATTCATAAAATTGACTAGTTTCGGCTGTTGGCCATCATTATTATATAATAAAGGAAATGTAGTATTTAGTTTAAACTAATAAGCGTTGAACGACATTGACAAACATTATTAAACGAGTTTATTGGTCCATTTCCTCTAATGTTATAAAATGTAACGTGCTCTTTGTTGTCGGCCATTTTTATAACAGAGCACGTTACTTTAGAGGATTACTATAAATTAATAAATTCGTTTAATAATGTTTGTCAATGTCGTAATAATGTTCAACGCTTATTAGTTTAAACTAAATACTATATTTCCTTTATTATATACTGATGATGGCTAACAGCCGAAACTAGTCTAATTTATGAATAAAGGTATTATACATGCAGAAGTGCAAAAACACCTTTTTTTACCTCATAAGATGTTATTAGTTTAGACGCGTAGCTTATAATTTTTGGCGGGTTTTAGTGTATATTAGCGCAATCGCTACTGTAAAAATATATCTTTAAACGTTATAAGTGTTACCTATTTGTCCAATGGCAAATTTGCTTTTAACAGTTGAACACGGAACACAGTTGTGTTGTGTTCACAGAATGTTCTATACAAAAAAATGTTTTTGCGGTAGTGACAATTATATAATATTGAATATTTAGTGCAGTTTCAATTTTGAGTTCCATATTATGAGTAACTAAAGCTTGAATGTACATATCTTTCATAATCTAGGCTTAAATGGTGCAATCGTTGCTGTAATATATTTCAATTGAAAAGTTTATTAAATTGGTAACTGCATTATTATATATTGTGATATATTGATATCATGTCCTTTCTATCATTTTGCTTTCAATGTGAAGTATCTTAAATCTTGATAATTCTATTGTAAATATAAAATATATTAAAAAAATGATCACTACGGTGTTAAATATTATTAATTATTAATTTATATTGTTTTAAAAGATTTATAGGTCATATTATATGCCATTTTTGAAATACTTCTGTCATATTAACTTATTTATTTAACGATGTATCAATCACAGAGGTATTTTATTTAGTTTTTATCTTGTGCTACTGAAGATTGGGGCATAGCCTTCGAAATGCGCATCTAGCTTAGTTACTTAATGCTTTGAGTTACGGTATTTGGGTGATATTCTGTACTAATAAAATATATTGTCCTAAATTGTGAAACTAATTATTGGAAGTGTCGGTACCCGCCTATATTTGATTGGTCGACTGTTTGCATTACCAAATAAATGAATTCCGCTAAGTATTTTTATAAATACAAAACCATGTACTATATTACTTTGACTTCAAAGAAATTTGAGCGCGTGTTATTGTACTAATGACGCAGTTAAATTTTGCTTATGTAAATACCATTATCATGGAGTATAATTTTTCAAATTCTTATTTAGGATAACGTTCGGATAAATTTTACTCTTTGTCATTAACGGTAAAGCTTTTTTGCATTCTTTACAGATTTTTCATTCAATTTTCCCAACGACTAATACTAATATAAAATTACGAATAAAACTTAGGAAAGTTATATTCTCATTGCATATTTAAAAATAATCTTTTGATTGAACAAGAATAAACTTTGATACAGTTTGTACGTGGGGACCTTAAATTGGTTGTATTTGTGATACGTTCCATATTTATTATATATTTAAAAAAATTTAAAATTAAAGTCGAAAAAGTATACTATGAATAGCTTTTAAAACATAAATATATTTGAGTAGGTATGGTAAATATTTTTTCGTCGTAGAAATTCGGGAACGTCAGCAATGATTCGTGAAATTTTTAACATTTTTAAGTTTCTACAATCGTACCCCGGAGGACATTTTTCGGAAAAGAAAAATTCCTTCCGGGCCATGGATGTTGTAAATTGTCAAAAAATATCGAATTATGCAACAAATTCGTTGATTATTACGAAAAAAATTCAAAAAATAAAAGTAAAACTATATATGCTGGGTGACGGCCAAGAACCTTAAAAAAAGTTTTTTCAACGACTATGTTGCATTTTTGATGACAGAAGACTTTCATTGTTTTGATCAGTTCTGATCAAATATGTTCATAATTATAGAAAATCTGAAATCAAGTATAAGAAAAAGGTTATTTTAAGACACAATCAAACCGAAATTGTTGAGCTGCATATTACTGTTCTATTGTGTGACGTATTTATAAAAATATACAATAAATTAAGCACAATATTTTATTTTATTTCCTTTAATCATTTTATTTAATTTATCAAAAAACAAATTTTACATTCACGTTATATTTTAATAAAACTTAAAAACAGCTGCACATCAAATTTGAATGTCAAGCTCGTTTTTATATCACTTCCTAATTTTTTACATGACAAATTAATTGACGCGCAAGGCAGTTGACTCGTAATATTTTCATTCGCTAGCGTGTTTCGATTCTTCGATTGATTTGTCGATTATTAATTCCGAGAAGAGCGATTACCAGAGATCGGGTAATTTATTATTTTAATAAATTTAATATTTTGAAAGTCCCTCATACTTTGCATAGTATCTACAAATTTCAGAAGGGCTATAGGAAAACTTCAATGGGATCTTCTACAACAACATTGATAACTTGATAACAATGATAACTAAATATTCACTATCTACCAAATCAACCACATCTTTATTATATTTCTGGAAAATAGTAATATTAAAGAAAGAGTGTTTCTAAATTTTAGAAAATTTGTGTGAAATGATGTTAGGGGTAGTGTGTGACGCATAACGTATTTATGAGAATTTTCTCATTTTTTCATTTCAGGTAATGAAAGTATTTACATTGGGTGCAAGTGCCAAGTGCCAAGAACGCAGATTCAGCAAACTTTAAAATAAGCTAAAAAAATGTAATCTTAAGAATATTAATTATGATTCTTTACAAAGGAACATATTAATTAACAATTGTAAACCATGAACTAATTTATAAAAACTTCTATAAGTAATTTAAGACTTTTGCTTTAATATAGCGCACCATAGATATTAGGGAAATTTACATTGGGTCATATATATATATACATTACCAAAATCTTATAAGTGGAGTGCAGTATTGTACGGCTGTGAGACATGGACAGAAGCAATGGAAGATAAATTTAGAATAGAGACTTTTGAAACGTGGTGCTACAGGAGGATGGGGATTGGGCGTGTAGAACGTGAGTTGTCGATCATATTCTTAGACAATCAGTTAAGTAGAAGAAAAGTAAGAGAAAAGTAGGTAGGCTCAGATTAGATTATGTATGTTAGATAGTGGAAGACGTTAGGATGAATAGCTATAGGGAGTAGTGATGGCAAACTGTAGGTCACTTTGAGGAACTAGTTCGTAGTTCATTTTAATGTACCGTTCACGAACTATAGGTCGTGAACTACTAACATCTTTTTAAAATGAACTAGTTCACGACCTATATGAAATACATGCACTTATTGAAAATAATCTCCTTTTTTCTCAATATAAAAATATGAAATGGTAAAAATAAATAAATTGAAATATTACAATACTTATTTTGAATTAGGAATGAGGAAGAAAATACAACAATATTTATAATTTATACAACACATATATATAAAGAAATATAATCTTCTCTAGGTACTCACGATTATTTATATGAAGTTCTAAAATACTTATTGATAGTTACTGATGAAAATGTTTACTACTTTACTAACACTTGAAAATTAAATGTACAAACTATAATAAAATGAACTAGATAGAATCGTTTTGTTTGGCGTTATAATTTATATTTTCTATTCCGAATCTTCTCTGTTCAAACTTCAAAGCTTTGATTTGATATTAAGTGATTGCATTGCACTCAGTATGAAATAGAAGAACTATAAGATTTAGATGTTTATTTTTGCAATATTGCAAAAATTTGCTATGGCATGACATATTTAATCTTGCAAATATATATTAATTATATTATTCCAAATGAAATCTGATACCAACATATAAATTGTGACTCAGCTCGGCAATGCTGCTGTTGCAATATTGCATCGAGTTTCCTATTTCGTTCCGTTAACCAACACACTTTATCAGTAAATAAATGTTAGTACTGTATATGTAATGTATACTATACTGCATCGTTTACGAGTCGTTGTGATTCATGAACGGTTTAGTACACGACGGGTTTAGGACCTAGTACAAGTACATCAATACGTACACCGTGCACCAATTCACGAACTAGGTCATAGTTACCTATAGGTCGTTGCAAAACATCGTCACAGTACGCCCGTCATTTGATTGAACCGTTCAGAGTGAACGGTTCAATCAAAACTACACATCGCTAATAGGGAGATGAAGGAATTAGCTCAGTAATAAGAGTAATGAAAGTTGCAATTCAATTTATAAAAATGGCACTTAATACATAGTGAATAGTATTTATTTTAAAGTAACATATAATAGTTCTAATATAGTCTTGCTAATTTTCTAGGAAATCCCAAAGATTTGAATGATTTCAATAAAAAATCTGGTATTTATGAAATATCTTATTTTAGTTATCCTAAAGTATATATAGGACAAACACGTAGATCAATTGAAAATAAATTTAAGAAGTATTTAGCTCATAAGGTTAAAGAGAAAAGAAAAAATTTTAGATTTGACAAACCAAACTTTATAGTTGTTACTTGTTAGTTTCGTTAATTATTAATTTATATTGTTTTAAAAGGTCATATTATATGCCATTATTGAAATGTTTTTGTCACGTTGACTTATTTATTTAATAATATATCAATCACGATTCGTGACAGAGGTATTTTATTTAGTTTTTATCTTCTAGCTACTGAAGATAGGGGCATAGCCTTCGAAATGCGCATCTAGCTACTTAATGCTTTACGTTACGGTATTTGGGTGATATTCTATACTAGTATTTATTTTGTTCCAGTTCCATCTTCGTAAGTCATGAATATAGTTCAAAATGCGCTGGCGGTTTCATACTGCTGTCCCATATCATCTCTTCGCAATCTTATTACTCCTGATGCTGCCGGTATATTGTAACCAATATCCTGCCGTATACGATATTCCATATACTCTAAAGGTATGCAATCGAAGCGTCCGTATTGGATTATCATCAAAAATCATAATCATAGAAGCGGTTAATTGGCACTTAATGACGTTTTATTTATTATACCATATGTAAATAAAATTAGGTCAGATACTCAACGATAGAAGTGCAATTTCATTTTCATTATTTTAGATATAGAAACGTTTTACTAAATTAAGTTTAATAAAGTGAATTATTTAGTCTTGGCCACATCCTATTTCCATTTAGTATATTTAGAAAATATTTGACAAGGCAATTATGACACACACACATAATTTAAATATAAATAAACTAATTAAGAATATTATTTACGTACAACAAAAATTTGTTGTATGTCAGGATTGTTCAATTTTTGAATTTTAACTTTTCTATTCTTTACTTTTTATTTATCGATTCCTATATAAATTATATAAAATTATTTCTTTTATTGCTTTAAATATTTATATTTGAGGCATTAAGCGTTCGATTTTTTTCTTCTTAAGTATTAATCAATAATAATAGTATTTTTTTTAAATCTTCACGTTTTTATAATCTAAACGTTGCTATATTGTAATTAGATCATTTTTATGAGATTATAGCGTTATATAAAAAAATTGGAAGATGATTTAAGTCCTAGTGGTGCATGCATATGTTTAGGAGTGGTTGTTAGTAGTATATAGTTTGGTAAATAAGTATGTCATCACTAAAGATAAGTTAAACAAATATAATAAAATAGTACTTTCCAGAATTTTAGTTTAGTCGAAGTACAGGAATACTAAAACCCATCAAATAGAGGATGGTAAATTCCTATAAATATGGGGTCAGGTAGAAGAAACCGAAAATGTGTAAGGTCAAATTCCTACAAACGCCTGTTGTCCATCGCCTTCCTCTTGCACGAAGCACTTATTTCTTGCACATGTAACTTTGTTTCCTCCGGGTGATCATGCAATAAAATGCAAGCTTCTGCATTCTGAATTTCTGTACTTTCACCCACTGGGTCATCTGGGGGTCATCTGGGTCATTGTTAATTAGGTAATTGTCACGATCGTTAAATATATGGGAACCTATATCTATGTCTTCTTCTTCAATGTTTGATTTCAATTGGAAATATTTCTTTTGAATTATTTTCTTGGACACCGAACTTTATAAGAATTTACATTTACCTTTGTGGGAATTTGACCATCATTAACTCGACTACCTGAAAAGTATAGGAATATGTATACACCCCATCAAATATATCAAAACATGGATTTATAATCGCGTTTTATAATTCATGATTAGCAGTTACAAATCTAATTATTGTGTTTTTGCTAACAATAAAAAACTTACCGATATATCGTTTATTTTTGAATAGTAGTATGAAATCTTTTGCGTGTGTTACCTTGATTTTTAGTATAAATTAAATGATTAATTAAAACTTACAAATTGTTAGAAAGATTCGCATTAATAACGATATTGCTCGTCAGACATTATTACAAAAAAAATTGTATAATTTTTTAGAAGTGATCATATTTTCAGGTGGATGAAGAGGTGGATACTGAAGGCAATGAGGATGGATTTACACACACAATGCCCTTTGGTGGACATGCCGCCTCAACCAATATGGAAGGTTCCATCTATCTTGGAATAGATCAGAAAAGCCAGTGCAGGTGTCGGGAATACATTTATCATGAATATGTTACGTGTTTTGATCCAGACCGATGTGCTCAATTCCCACGGGATATGCTGTTTCGCTATAAAACCTTAAGACTCTCCACTACTAAGATTAAGATACTAAAGAAAAATGATTTAGGTAATGAGAATTCCTTATATTTTTACTAAACTATTGATTTTTAAACGGTTGCTGTTCAATCTCAAAATAATTGCTTAAAGCTCTTCTTATATTAGCCAGCAATCGTGTTAACATTAAACCTTCTATAAATCTTTAAAGCGTCAATATAAACTCATGTAAATTAGAGAATAATTCTCGTTAAAAGTTTAAAAAAATCATTTGATTTTTATGTAACATAAATTTTCCTATTATAGCCTTCGAAATGCGCATCTACCTCTTTGCTAGTGCTTTGAGTTACGATATTTGGGTGATATTCTATACAAATTCAAACTAGATAACTGAACATTCTATTTTTTAACTTATCGACTTTTCTCCATTTTTCTTGTTATCAAAATTAAAAGAAAAATTCTTTCAGCTTTAAACAATCGTCACCTGGAGGTATTCAAAATAGTGGGCAACGAAGAGTTTTCCGAAATTGAGCCGGGAGCATTCATGAACATGTCCCGTCTTATGAACATATCTATCGTTCAAAATCCTAAACTTAACCATTTGAATGTGGACGCATTTTTAGGATGTGATAATTTGGAAGTCCTGTCCGTTATTGAGAATGGCTTCATTCGATTCTTAGATATCACCATTGCATTGAGTCCGCGTACATTGCCCAACCTGCGCAAGTTAAGACTGGCTAGGATTCAAATTGAGAAAGTAACAAAACAAGATTTTGACGTTATGACGGGAACGAAATTAAAAATTCTCAATATGGTCACCTGCACTATAAAGTATATTGATCCGGGTATTTTAATTCCTCTGCACAATTTAAATATGCTACGCCTTGGGGAAAATAGTTTAAACGATAATAATTTACTTGATTTACTAAGTAGGATTAACGCAAACAACATGACATTAGAAAAACTAAGTTTATCCAATTCTGGATTCAGAAAAATACCCAAGGACCTGTTAAATGAAATAGCTAAAACGAATGTAAATCATCTGTGCTTATGTTGTGGAAATACATTCGAAATGATTGAGAAATTTCCAGTCATGACAAACTTAAAATATTTAAATTTAAAAAACGTCAATGCAATTAATATACTATCTGATGCATTCAAGAATTTAATCAATTTAGATACGTTAATATTAGGTCAGAATAAGTTATCGAAAATACACGATGGCTTCTTACTTCCTAATTTACGGAATTTAGATATATCAGATAATACGGAAAATGACAAATATTATTTCTCATTAACATCAACGAAATTTATAAATATGAAAAAACTCGAACGATTAAATATATCGAATAATAATATCCGATATATAAATAATGAATCATTTGCTGGACTATCTTCGCTTAAGGTGTTGGATTTGGAGGGGTCTAAAGTTTTTGCTGTGGATAATAACAGTTTTTCGCATCTAACTGACTTACTATATTTGGATATAAGGAAAAATTCATATCCAGGTCGCGTGATGTTTCCAGACATCTACAATGGTTTAACAAAATTAAAAGTAATAATAATGACTAGTTGTAGTATTGAGACAATACAACCAGAACAAAATATATTTCTTAAAATGCCAAGCTTACAATACATTGCTCTGGATGACAATAAGATAGAGAAGCTTGGCTCATATCTATTTGATTCTCTTATTTATCTCGAGTACATAGATATATCTCACAACTTCTTAAAAGTCTGGGATTTTAGATTGTTTTCAAATAATATAAATCTAAAGGCGATCATAAGCCAAGAAAATATTTTTCGTACTATAACTACAGCGATGGTGGATGATTTCAAAAATTTGCAAAAGCTCGATATACGAAATAATCGATTCTTTTGCACATGCAAAACGTTTGCAAATGCCGTATCAATAATTCCCGAAGAAATATTGAATCTATTGGATAAACAACCGCCACTTTGCTCGTTTCCCGATGATTACTGGAATACCTCGATCATAACTTATATGCGCGAACTAGATGACGGAAGTGTTTGCGAAGAAGATGAATCATTACTACATAATACCATTTTGCTAATTGTACCGACAGTTATAATTTTAGTAGTGGTAATTATATGCTTGGTATTACTTTACCTGTACCGATGGCATATTCGCTATTGGTTGTTTTTGGCCAAAATGGCCCTAACAGGAAGTGGAAGTATAATCAAACAACGATTTCAAACGAAACGTTCGTACCGATACGATGTGTTTGTTTCATATTGCAATGAGGATCGAAGCTTTGTCAATCAATTGGTTGCAATGTTGGAAAATTATGAACCGTTCTTTAAACTGTGTGTGTATGAAAGAGATTTCCAGATCGGCACGATTATTAGTGAGAGTGTGCTGGAGAGTGTGGCAGATAGTCGGCGGACGCTGCTGGTCATCAGTGACGCGTACATCCGGTCGCAGTGGTGTCGGTGGGAGGTGCAGGTGGCCGAGAACCATCGACTCTTCTTCGAGGACAATTGCGTCAATGATACGCTCGTCATGATCAAACTTGGAGAAATCAGTACCAACACCATCGTCAGTCCAATACTCAGATATCTCATGAGGACTCAAATCTATTTAGAATGGGATGGAGATATTGATAAACAGAATATCTTTTGGAAAAAAATTAGGCGTGCATTACTTCCTCCTCGTAAAATAATGAGGATATCTGCGCTATAATATATTTTAAATAATACTTATCTTCGAGTGATAATATGTATATTTGTACAGAAGCGGCAACAAAATATTAATATATAGCTTTAATATACAATTTGAAAAAAAAAGTGAATCTAAAGCAATGGTTTATTTATAAAAAATAAAAGTTTTTCATATCTCGACAAAATGTGCTTATTTTATGAACTTCTAGTCGTAACTAAAATTTACGACTTTTTCACTAAAATTTTGTAATTTTGAAACTGCAAAATGTGGAGATTATGACAGATTATAAAATTTAAAATATTTATTTTTCAATATAATTATGTACTGTATATTTTAAATTTTCTACACATATTTATGATTTACCAATTCGGATTAAGTAGAAATATGAAATAATTCCAGGTAGAATGTATCGTTGATAACATGGGTAAATTGGAAAATACGCATTAAAATAATATAGTAAAATTACAGCAATTTTAATGTTTGCATTCAATTTCGAAAAATTATCCTTTAATACTGGGTTAGTAGTGTTTCAACAATGCAAGACCATTACTTCGTGATATTGTTACGGGTTTGGTTTGTATTATGTGCAAATATTATAAAATCAATTAACAGCGAATTAAAACCCTATGAGGATATATACGTTTTTAAACCCGATACCATTAATGCAAAAGAAGATGGCTTTGTGTATGCACACATGTACAATATAATAAACATGACTTATAATAGTGCTTACACAAAATCTCCTTGTAAATGCGTTGAATATCATTACTATCAATACACAACTTGCTTTGATCCCTACATTTGCACAGACTTCCCCAAAGATGTTGAATTCCAGTATAAGAAGCTGAGGATTTCCACAACAAAGATACTAAAGTTAAGAATGGGAGATTTAGGTGAGTGAATTAATTTACTTGTTGTAATATTTAGTATTTAGGCTATAATCTTGCCATCTGATATTGTAGGTTTGAAAAATAGACATTTGGAAATATTCATGATTGATGGTAACATGGAATTTATGGAAATTCAACCAGGCGCCTTTTACAATATGTCACAATTGAAAAATATTTCGATTTCTCATAACCCAAAGTTAACACAAGTTAATGCAGACTCCTTTAAAGGTTGTGATAATTTGGACGTATTGGTACTGATAGAAAATGGATTTTTAACTTTTTCGGATTTTACGATAGGATTGACACCACGAATTATGCCTCGGCTTAGAAAGCTACGGGTAGTAGGATTGTTTGTGAATTCTATAATGGCCAAGGACTTTTCAGTAATGAATGGAACATCGCTTCGTGTCTTAAATATTAATTCATGCAACGTGAAATTTATTGATCCAGATATATTATCGATACTGATTAACTTAGAAGTGATTCGCCTAATCGAAAACAATATATCAAATACGAATATATTAAACTTCATTAAAAGAATCGCATCTTTGAAGATGAACGTGGAGAAATTTAGCCTTTCAGGGTTTAATAATATTCCAATTTCGTCTACTATTCTAATTGCAATCGCCGCAACGAAGATTAGCCGTTTGTCCCTTTGTTGCACCAATAAGTTTGATGTAATAGAAGAATTTCCCAGTATGAATCATATAACGTATTTGGACTTAAATAATGTTGATGCGATTAATATTTCTCAAAATGCATTCCAAAAATTGGTAAATTTAGAAACTTTACTTCTTAGTCACAATAGATTAAAATCGATACCAACAGCAGCGCTTTTACCATCAATAAAAATTCTTGATGTATCAGATAATACGGCAATCGAAAATTATTTTTTTAAACTAAATAAGAATGCATTTGTAGAAATGAAAAACCTCGAATATTTAAATATCTCCATAAATAATATTCGTACAATTGATGGATATTTTTTTAAAGGACTCAAAAATCTTAAGGTCCTCGATTTACAATATACCAAAATTGCAGTGGCAAAAAATGGTACATTTCGTGATCTAACGAAATTGGAATATTTAAATCTACACGCGAATTATTTTCCAGCAGTAATGATGTATCCAGAAATATTTATTGGATTAAGAAATTTACAAGTTCTCATAATGAGTTATTGTGGAATTGAACATATAAATACTGTTAACAATATTTTTGTAGAAATGCCGCAACTGAAGTATTTGATTCTTGGTCAAAATAGGATGAAGATTATAAATAAGGACATATTTGCTACGTTAAAATATTTGGAATATATTGATCTATCTGGAAACATGCTTAAGGCATGGGATTTAAGATTGTTTGTCAACAATAATAATATTAAAGTGATTGAATTACAGGAGAACATATTAAGTACAATCACCGAATCTATGGTATATGACTTTCAATATTTAGAAAATATCGACTTGCGACATAATCGCTTTTCTTGTACTTGCGATCTTTACAATAATATGACGAATAATATAATAGCTTATCTGGAAAAATTGTTGAACAATACAACTCCAATATGTTCAAGCCCTGAAGATTACGTAAATGATCCTATTATGACATTTATTAAAGAAGCAACTGCTACAAATATATGTGGAATTCGGAGTACTCGTGTAGATCAAAATTTATTAATAATATTAGGTATTGCAATATTCTTACTAGTTTCCTTATCGGGATGTTTCCTGGTTTACTTACACCGATGGTACGTGAATCGTTATTTTTCCTGGACTGGGTTAGCTATAACTAACGGCGAACCAAACACCAACGAAACTCTGAAAACGAAACGATCCTATAAATATGACGTGCTTGTATCATACTGCGAGGAAAATCAAAATTTTGCAAACCATCTGATTAGAATATTGGAAGATCGCCGGCCTTATATGAAACTGTGCGTGTACGAACGAGATTTCCAGATCGGCACGATTATTAGTGAGAGTGTGCTGGAGAGTGTAGCAGATAGTCGGCGGACGCTGCTGGTCATCAGTGACGCGTACATCCGGTCGCAGTGGTGTCGGTGGGAGGTGCAGGTGGCCGAGAACCATCGACTCTTCTTCGAGGACGAGAACGGCAAGTGCGTCAACGATACGTTCATTATTATCAAGATCGGAGAAATTAGTAACATCATTAGTCCAATGCTCAGATATCTTATGAGCACCCAAATTTATTTAGAGTGGGATGAAGACTCAAAGAAACAGAAATTATTTTGGAAGAAATTACGACAATTTCTCCAGCCACCTACTAAAGCCTTAAAATATTGATTGATTAAACCTAGAATCTGTCCAAATGATCTATGCCTAATTTAAAGTTAGCATTATAATCTTTATTTTAATTAAGAATAATGTATTGTAAATTTGATCTATACAGAAATAAATTAATTGCGCAAAAAAGCAAAAAAATGTTCTTAACTCAGTACAGCAACAACAACGTTCTTAGAAGTACTTTGATGGATAGACTTTAAAATGTAGGAGAACATGAGTAATAGTGAGACACTTTTTTTAAAATGATTGTAATAATTTTCACGTTATTCCATAGAAAATTATAATTTCAATTCATATATTTAACCACACATCTGGCTAACGTATGAAATAAACCGTTTACGAATATTATTGGTTTTAAACAATGTAGGAATTATAAATGTCATTGCTAACTTTTGTCTCACTGTTACCCGTAGCTATGGAACAGTGAGACATGATGAGACAGTATATCTTTTTAGACTTTGAGACAGTATATATTTTGAGACTTTGAGACAGTATATATTTGTAGACCTTGAGACAGTATATATTTTGAGACTTTGAAACAGTATATATTTTGAGACTTTGAGACAGTATATATTTTGAGACATTGAGACAGTACATATTTTGAGATTTTGAGACAGTTAATATTTTGAGACTTTGAGACAGTATGTATTTTGAGACTTTGAGACAGTATATATTTTGAGACTTTGAGACAGTATATATTTCGAGACATTGAGACAGTAAATATTTTGAGACTTTGAGACAGTATATATTTTGAGACTTTGAGACAGTATATATTTTGAGACTTTCAGACAGTATATATTTTGAGACTTTGAAACAGTATATATTTTGAGATATTTGAGGCTTAAATTTACATGTTTTAGGAATTCTTTAATAATCTAAATAAATAAAAGTTATGTTCTAGAAACACAAAAACTTAATCACTCAATTAATATTTAACGAATGTCGATTAAATTAAATTTTATTTCAAATAAAACAAATATCTCGTCCTTTTGTCAATAGTTCACTGGTTTGGGCAAAATCATTTTTATGTCACTTTTTAAATAGTAGCAGTATCTGGGACTTCTGGAAAATAAACCTTCTCTACAACTTTTTGACTTTTTCGAAGGAAACTTATGTCAAATTCATTTGCGTTCGTGATAGATGACATTCGCTTTCCAATATAATAAACTCTTAACATTTTGAAGTTCAAATTCTATGAGGACATAATCTCCTATATGAGGAGTCTTTTTTAACTCGTCAAATGCTGTGTGATCTACTTCAACCTCCTAATTGTCTGAAGAACCATCGGAAAACCACTCTTCTTCTTTTTCTTCACCACTCTCTTGAATCTTTCGTTTAACAGCTATCTTTTTTTGTGTTTCTAGTGAAGTTTGTTTTTTATTGCATCTTTCTTCTAATTCATTTTTTTCTGGAGAATTTTAGGCATTTTATTAGTCTTAACATTTAAATCTCATGCAGGAGAAATGGATCACGGAAGAAATAGTTAAAATGATAGAAGCAAGAAGGAAAATTAAAATTGGAAACACAGAAGCAGGACAGAAAAAATATAAGGAACTAAGGAACTTAATTAATAGGAAATGCAAGCTAGCGAAAGAAGAGTGGATAAAAGGAAATTGTGAGGATATTGAGGAGGATATGAGAAGAGGTAAAGTAGATTTGGGCTACAGGAAAATTAAGTCACATTTTTCTAAAGTAAAACCAAAGGGTAACATTATATGTGATAAGCAGGGTAAGGAACTCACAGAAAATAAGGAAAAAGCTAGAAGATGGAAGGAGTATCTTGAAGATTTATATAAAGGTAGGCAGGACATGGAGGAGCTAGAAAATGTGGAACAGATAGATGAGGATGACTTAGGTCCTAGCATACTTAGGTCAGAGTTTCATAGAGCATTAAATGATTTACGGAATAACAAAGCAGCGGGGATTGATATGATACCAGCCGAATTAATAAAACACGCAGGGGAAAAAATGCAGGAGCGATTATACAGGTTAGTTTGTAAAATATATGAGAAGGGAGAAGTACCACAGGATTTTCAGCGTAGTAGAATAGTAACAATGCCGAAGAAAATAGGAGCTAATTTGTGTGAGAACTATAGGACCATTAGCCTACTATCACATGCATCGAAAATATTGTTAAAGATTATTTATAGGAGATTAGAAAATAAAGTAGAGGAAAGGCTAGGAGAAGATCAGTTTGGTTTTAGGAAAAACAGAGGGACGAGAGAGGCGATTCTAGCACTAAGAACGGTAGTAGAAAAAAGAAAGAGGGTAGGAAAGGTAACTTGCATAGCTTTTGTAGACTTAGAAAAGGCATTTGACAATGTAGATTGGGACATAATGTTTAGAATTTTAAAAGAAACGGGTATAGATTATAAGGATAGGAGAATAATTTTTAATTTATATAAACACCAAACTGCCTTAGTTAGAATTGAGGGGGAAGAAGAGGTAGCAAAAATAGGGAAGGGAGTTCGGCAGGGATGTACACTTTCACCGTTATTATTTAATCTATATATAGAAGATGCAATAAACAAAGTAAAAGAAGAGTATAGTGTAGGTGTGAATGTACAGGGAGAGAAAATATATATGCTGAGATTCGCCGACGATATAGCTATATTGGAAGAAAGCGAAAAGAATTTAGAAAGGGTATTGAATGGTATGCAGGCAGTATTGACTAGGGATTTTAACATGAAAATAAATATAGGTAAAACTAAAGTGATGAGGTGTGACAAAAAGGAATGCAGTAGAAAAATGAGGATCACAATAGGAGATAATAGAATCGAAGAAGTGTGAGATTTTTGTTATTTAGGCAGTAGAATCACAAAAGATAATCGAAGCAAGGTAGATATAAAGTATAGGATAGCACAGGGTAGGAAGGCATTCGTAGAAAAAGAACAGATTTTAAGATCAAATATTGACTTAGGTATTAGAAAAAGATTACTGAAGGTATATGTTTGGAGTGTAGCACTGTACGGGTGTGAGGCGTGGACTATAGGAAAGGAAGAGAAGCGTAGATTAGAAGCACTTGAAACGTGGTGTTATAGGAGGATGATGAGGATTGGTTGGGAAGATAAAGTAACAAATGAAGCTGTACTAGAGTTAGTAGGGGAGAAGAGAAGTATTTGGAGAGTGTTACAGCGTAGGAGAGACAGATTAGTAGGGCATATTCTTAGGCATGGGGGGATTATGCAATTGATCATAGAAGGTAGAGTGGAGGGAAAGAGAGGGGTAGGTAGGCCTAGATTGGAGTATGTGAGTCAGATAGTTGAAGACGTTGAGATGAATAGCTATAGGGAGATGAAGGGATTAGCTCAGGATAGATCGGCATGGCGTGCTGTTTCCAACCAATCTTTAGGATTGCGGACTTTTTAACTAACTAGCAGGAGAAAGTTGAAATTGTAATTTTTTATTTCATAACGTAAATTAAACGTAAACAATTGTTTTTCATGTATTGTATCTTTTTGCTAATCATTTGTTCTAGACAGGGTCCGTAAATGATGTCACAGTAATTATAATGGACAGCACCATAGGTTCACAAAGCAGGATCTTCATATCTTCTATTGTTATAAATTTGCTTAAGTGATAAATAGGCTATAGAATTTAGTTTAGAAACATGATCTCGAAAACTCAAATTTTGATCAATAATTAAACCTAGATTTCTTGCTGATTTTACTGGAATAAGTTCAGTATGTTCAAGTTGCAATTTGATGTCATTTTTATACAAATTTAAATTTTTCCTATTACCAAATATCATTAGAGATGTTTTCGCCGCATTTATTTTTAGCGAGTGTTTATGCGATATATGCATTATACTTTTATACATTATACATTATATGCATTATAGTGCATTATACTGTTCAATGTTATTTTTTAAGAAATGCGCCCTCCTCGATTGAAATATCAAGAGCCGCCACTGATTAAATATATAATTATAATTAATTGTAATTAATAAAAAAAGATAAATAAAATTAAAAAGATTTAAGAACACAAAATTGTGTTAAATAAAAAGTATTATTTTTAAAAACGTTACGCTCTTCCCAAATAACGTAACTATTTATAATTCGCCATAATGATTAATTCTTGTGAAAAACAAATTAATTATACGATTTACTTAACATTAGCATTTCTGCTTCGGCTTGTCAATCCCTATAATATATCCAGTACTTTTCACATTGACATTCCTTTTAATATTTTTACGAAATTTACGAATTCGTAAAAAAAAGTTTTTTTTTTACGAATTTTTACGAAGTTGTGAATAGTTTAGATATCACTGTTTGCCCATGTAAATAATATCAAGTTTATTATACGAAAAATACTGATGTTATACAGTTCATTTCGAAATATGTAATGAAAATCTAAATAAGAATTAATCTAAAAATAATTAAAATGGTTTTAATATCGCGTGTGTTATTCTGTGAAATTATCATTTATATATATATCATATCATCAAAAGCATTTTCTATAGACTATTATAAACAAATTAAAAATATGTACACTTTTCATATTGATAATACCGATGGAAAGGAAGATGGTTTTAATTACAAAATACAATTTAGTGGACCTGATGCCGATATCAGCATGGATGGTTATGTAAATAATTCTTTCCTTGGTGTCGTAGACCCGATAAGTCAATGTAAATGTACAATCTATAGCAACGACCCATACACTATTTGCTATGATCCAGCCCATTGCATTCACTTCCCTAAAAACTACAAATTCTCAACAAATAAACTAAAAATATCTGCGAGTAATATACGAGTCCTGAGGAAAAATGACTTGGGTAGGTAATCTTAATATAATAAACAATTTAAATATTTTTTATCGAATATTGATCGATTTTTGTAACTTAGCCCTTGGCTATTGTATTTTTCATCGCATAATGATATGTAATGTGATTGCATGTGTGAAGTTCATACGACAAATTTGGTTGAATGTTCTTTTATAGCGATGGCAAACTGTAGGTCACTTTGAGGACCTAGTTCGTAGTTCGTAGTTCATTTCAATGTACCGTTCACGAACTATAGGTCGTGAACTACTACATCTTTTAAAAATGAACTAGTTCACGACCTATATGAATTATTACATGCACATACTGAAAATAATCTCTTTTTTTCTCAATATAAAAATATTAAATGGTAAAAAATAAAAAAATTGAAATATTACAATACATATTTTGTATTAAGAATGATTAAGAAAAGACAACAATGTTTATAATTTATACAAAACATATATATAAAGAAATATAATCTTCTCTAGGTACTCACGATTATTTATATAAAGTTCTAAAATACTTATTGGTAGTTACTGATGAAAATGTTTACTACTTTACTAACACTTGAAAATTTATATTTTCTATTCCGAATCTTCTCTGTTCAAACTTCAAAGCTTTGATTTGATATTAAGTGATTGCATTGCACTCAGTATGAAATAGAAGAACTATAAGATTTAGATGATTATTTTTGCATTATTGCAAAAATGTGCTATGGCATAACATATTTAAGAACATATTTAATCTTGCGAATATATTAATTATATTATTCCAAATCAAATCTGATACCAACATATAAATTGTGACTCGGCTCGGCAATGCTGCTGTTGCAATATTGCATCGAGTTTCCTATTTTGTTCCGTTCACCAACACACTTTATCACGAAATAAATATTAGTACTGTATATGTAATGTATACTATACTGCATCTCTTACGAGCCGTTGTGATTCACGACGACGGGTTCAGGACCTAGTACAAGTACACCAAAACGTACACCGTGCACCATATAGTTGATAGTTCACGAACTAGGTCATAGTGACCTATAGGTCGTTGCAAAACATCGTCACGGTACGCCCGTCATTTGATTGAACGTCGCGAGTGAATTACACATCGCTAATCTATTAGTTATTTGAAAAGTTGACTACTTACTAAATATACCATATATATATAATATAAATGCCAAAATAAGGCAACGGTTCGCGTTCAAGTTATAATTTTCTTGACTATGAGTTATTTACCAAATCTTTAATCGACATGTAAATAATTGCTCATGTGACATATGTAAATGTAGATTTGGTGGACGCAAGAAAAAGTAACGCAACTGATAAGAAATCTTTCATGTAATATTTCTATATATAATTTATTTGTGTGTTTAATAGTTTTAAGAATATATTTGAAAAGTAGCTGTTAATTAATGAAAATTATATATACAATAAAATTTCAGGTTTTTTAAATTCCCATTTAGTAAACTTTATGGTTATTGGTAACAAAGAGTTTGCGGAAATCGAACCAGGAGCTTTTTACAATATGTCCCAACTGAGAAATATTTCTTTGTCGCATAATCCAAAATTAACGCAACTACATACCGAGTCTTTTATGGGTTGTGATAACATGGACGTTTTGGACTTGATTGAAAATGGATTTTTACGTATCTTGGACTTTACCCGAGCTTTAAACCCACGAATTGTGCCAAATTTAAGAAAGATTATGGTTGCGAAACATTCCATCGTTAACATAACACGGGCAGATTTTGATGTGATGATTGGAACAAGACTTCGTGTTCTAATTATTAACGATTGCAATGTATCTAAAATTGATCCAGATATATTGATACCATTAAGGAATCTAACAGTTTTGCGATTGATTGATAATAGTTTGTTAGACACAAATTTATTAGATGTTATTGATCGAATTACTGCCACAAATATGACACTAGAGAAATTTAGTTTATCAGGGTATCGTCATTTGCCAGTACAAAACTTAAAGGCGATTGCAAAAACAAAAATATCTCATTTATCTTTATGCTGCAGCAATAAGATTGCTATGATCGATGATTTTCCTTTTATGCCACACTTAGAATATTTAGATTTAGCAGACGTCGGTGCTATGAATGCTACGAAAAGTGCATTTAACGCACTTCCAAAATTAAAGACTTTACTTTTGAATAAAAATAAATTATATGAGGGAAGTATTTGGAATGCAATTTCCTCTAGACAATTGGAAAACCTTGATATATCTGATAATACGCAATTTGAAGACTATCTATTCAAGTTATATCCAAAGATATTTGAGAAAACAACGAATTTAAAATATTTGAATATATCGCTTAATAATATTAGGAATATAGAGTTTGGATACTTTGCAGGTCTATCTAAATTGAAAGTATTAGACCTAGAAAACTGCAAGATTATAACCGTTGAAAAGAATAGCTTTGCTGAGCTGACATCTTTAGAGTATTTGGATGTTAGTAAAAATACTTTTCCAAATCGCACAGTAGATTCAGAAACATTTAATGGTTTGAAAAATTTAAAGGTACTACTATTAAATGGATGCATTATCACAATATTATATGAATCTAAAAATATATTTGAAAATCTACCAAATTTACGATATCTTAGCCTTAGTGATAATGCGCTAAAGTTCTTAAGTCCTACTCTTTTCAAACCATTGCTTAATTTAGTTTATATTGATTTGGCACGAAATCAATTGAAGAAATGGGATAGCAGAATCTTTCTCTACAACTCCAATCTTAAAATAGTAAATATGCAAGATAATATGCTTGGTACTTTTACAAACGCAATGGTGGATGATTTTAATAACTTAGAAGAATTGAATGTAATGCTCAATCGCTTCGCTTGTACATGTTCAGAATTTAAAAATATAACAAATACGTTAACAACGAAGTTATTGAGGCTATTACAAAATCAACCTCCACTCTGTATAACACCCGAATCATATGTTAATAGACCAATCACAGAATACTTGATAGAGATAAATTCAACGGGTTGCAATAACTTTGATGCTATAATTGCAGAAAATATTGCAGTATATATAATACCTAGCGGTGTTATTGTAACCATTTTCGTATCGATATTAATTACCATATATTTTTATCGCTTTCATATACGTTATTGGTTCTTCTTAGCTAAAATAGCATTAAGTGGTAGTGGTACTTACTTAAAGGAACGATTTCAAATCAAACGTTTATATAAATATGACGCATTCATCTCATACTGTAACGAAGATCACGTCTTTGTCAGACGACTGATTTATATGTTAGAGGGACATGAGCCGTATTTAAAACTATGCGTTTATGATCGTGACTTTAAAATAGGAACTGTTATAAGCGAAAGTGTTCTAGAAAGCATAGCGGATAGTCGGAGAACGTTATTAGTTATTAGTAACTCCTATATAAAATCGCAATGGTGTCGCTGGGAAGTGCAAGTTGCAGAAAATCACAGGATTTTCTTCGAAGATGAATATGGAAAATGCGTTAATGATACGTTGGTCATGATTAAAGTGGACGATATTAGTAGTAGTACTGTAGTTAGTCCAATGTTGAAGTATCTTATGAAAACTAGAATTTATCTCGCATGGGAAAAGGATTACCAAAAACAGATAATATTTTGGAAGAAACTAAGACGGGCATTGAAACCACCCAATAAGATAGCGAAGAAAGTGTGATCGTTTATTTGATTTTTATTATATTTTTGTTATGTATGAATATATATATTTCTTAATTATCACTACGGTGTTAAATTATAATATAGAATATCACCCAAATACCGTAACTTAAAGCATTAAGTAGCTAGATGTAGATGCCCCCATCTTCAGATTAAATAGAAAACATAGAAGTGCTGTCGCCGAGCATATTTTTAAATCAGGTCATCCTATTCAATGTTAAATCCGTGTTAAATGTTTATGAAAGTATATACATGCATAAATCTAAATAGAATTTAATGAATTTAGATTCAGGCCCAATTTCATCTATTTAATTTATTTGTCTATTTAATTTATTTTTGGTTATTTTAGATTTGACAAACCAAAGTTTATTGTTGTTACTTGTTAGTTTCGTTAATTATTAATTTATATATTTTTTAAAGATTTATAGGTCATATTATAAGCAATTTTTGAAATACTTCTGTCATGTTGACTTATTTATTTAATAGTATATCAATCACGCTTCGTGACACAGGTATTTTATTTCGTTTTTATCTTGTGCTACTGAAGATGGGGGCATAGCCTTCGAAATGCGCATCTAGCTACTTAATGCTTTAAGTTACGGTATTTGGGGGATATTCTATACTATGTGAGAAATAATGTTAAATTTCAAAATACATAGACGGGGTGTGAAATTAGGACTGAAATAAAGAGTTGTAAGAGGTTTTTGTACTTAAATTATGAATAATTAGGTGATACTGAGATATTACGTATTACAGAGACATTTTTTATTTAATATTTTTCATTAACTTGAGAATATTTCGTGCATAAAACTAACATTTAGTATAAAAGTAGCTTTAGATAACAATAAGCTTGATTCTAATTTAAATTAAACTCATAAATAATATAGAATATCACCCAAATACCGTAACAAGCATTAAGTAGCTAGATGTACATTTCAAGCGCTATGCGCCCATCTTCAGTAGCACAAGTTAAAACTAAATAAAATACCTCCGTCACGAATCGTGATTGATGTACTATCATTGATAGTATAGCGCTTGAAATGTACATCTAGCTACTTAATGCTTGTTACGGTATTTGGGTGATATTCTATATTATAATATAACACCGTAGTGATAATTTTAAAAATATACTCATAAAGATTACTCATATTTCTCGAATGTCGCATACACCGTTTTATTGAAAGTGGCGGAAAGTGACAGAAGTTCACGCATCATAAATCAAGACCTGTATAATGGCTTGACCAATACAGTAGAGAGCAGTGCTATTCAAAATAGTATGGCGTCAGTCGTACGGCACATTGGATATTCCTGTGCAGTACATTTTTTTATGTACTTTTTATGTACATTTTTTTATACATGCTCAAATAATTATCAAAATTACATGAATAATTATTTCATCGTTTGTTATCCACCATTGGAATTAATCTTGCGATATTTAAATTTTTGACAAATAGCTGGTAACCAATAAAATTTTATGATGGGTTTAATGGGTTTAGTAGTACTAAAATTACCTTTTCAATAATGGTGTGATAAAAAAATAAAATGCAGCAGAATATCTCGGGATAGGTTTAATTTATCGACATAAGATACACACCTTTACGAAGGATTGGTATCATACCTTCATAATTTTTTATACAATGATGATATTATTATTATTATAAAAATAAAACAGAATTATGATTGCAGTTATGATGTATTTAGAGCTCTCTACGAGTGAAAATGACGGATATTCTTAATATTGTAACATGTTAGTGAAAAAGGCCAACGCATATTTATTAAAAAAGGAAGATTCTTTGAACCCATAAATATTTAACGGAAAATTAACGACATATTAAATTGAATATGTTATTGATTCATTGGGTCTTAATTTATGCACAATTTAATTCTTAAAATAATTTATTTAATAGTATATCAATCACGATTCGTGACACAGGTATTTTATTTGGTTTTACTTGTGCTACTGAAGATGGGGGCATAGCCTTCGAAATGCGATAAGATATTCTATACTCTTAAAATAATCATTTATTACAAATATCAATATAATCAATATGCTCTATTGAATTTGTGTTTTGTGCCAAATTACAGATTATTTAAAAACTAATATTGTACAACAGTGATTATATTTGAATAATATTTGTTCATCATTTAAATTTAGAATAAAGTATAACGATATATTGGTAGTGTTATTATTTAAATGTGCATGTCCCCTTACATATTCCGAGTTGGACACCTTAAGAAATTAAAATCCGGTATTGGGATTATTGTTGAAAATAATTAATAAACACGTGGCAAAATCGTACATACGTAACTACAAAACAAATGCTACTGTCTTATCTGGCCTATTCTATATCCATATATATACTCTATGACATACTCATCTCATTGCATATGCATTTATCTTGTACTGACCTTGGATAGCCGCTGGAATGTGTTAAACATATTAGACGATGTATGCGACAAGCGAACCGAAGAAACAGAAGATATACTGCATACGGTCGCTCTCACCTATTGCTTGCAATAGAGTGAGATGAGGGCATATGCATTTAACTCGTATTGGGTAGTCTGGCTTGGCGCTGGAATGTCGGCACCATATTAGCGATATAGGTATTACACCACGTGAACGATAGATACAAATGATATACTGCATCGGTCGCTGCACTGACTCTACCACTTGCAACGGATACCACAACAAACGCCACATCGTGTTGTGTTGATTGTTATCGCGGCGCAAGCTTTATCTTTTAGGAAAAAGAATGCCGAGATAAAATATCGCAATACAATTATATATCTACAGTGATGCGCTCAATGTTCAGGAGGGGCGCGCGGACCCGCGGCCTGCATAAGGAACCGCCACTGGTTGATATACTGAAAAATAAAGAATTGAAAGAAAAAAGAACGATTTGGAAAACATGACATATCGGCTAGACTGATGGGAACAATTCTTAGAAATTAGGTATTACTATTTAGTTATGGAGAGAAAATAAACGTAAATAAAAGACAGATAGTTGGATCTACAGTTGTTTTTCAATGGTATGTATATTGATGAAAATTAAAACTAAATTAGCTTCGATCCTATCGATCAAATATTTTCAAGCTACCACTGAAAATATTATTGCAAAAACGATACAATGTGATGAAATATTCGACTATACTAATATTTTAAACGCAACATATTATTGTTATCCACGTATTCTAAAGAATGCATTCACATAACAATATTCTAGGTGAAATACGATGTTAAGGTATGTAGCATTGTCAGCATAATTTCGCAATTTATTTGTATGAAAATGTTTTTTTCTTTGAATAAACAACATAGAACTCTGACTAATAATTAGATACAGCGGGGCAATGAATTAATATAATATGGCGTTTCGACCAACAATTTTTAAGTACTTGCTTATAATACAACTGATTTGTGTCCCATTATACGAGTGTTTGTTAGATGCTGAAGATTATGATCGGCATTACACACTATTGGATGATGACGCAGATGACTCAGACGCAATCGGGGGAGCTATTGCTGGGAAGGAAAAGTGTACCACTGATGCTAGTATAGCTTTGGAATATGAGGATGTGACTGATTTACCGAGGGATTTAAATAGTGGTTGTACTTGTCGCCTATATAATTCCAGACACTGTGTAAATTGCTTTGATCCTTATCAGTGTTCGAACTTTCCTCGTGAGGTTCGGATGGAGTACAACACTTTACGAATATATACAACAATGATAAGAACTCTACAAGTAAATGACCTGGGTATGGTACATTTAAAATTAGTACGATTATATATTATATTTACATAAAGTTTAATTTGTAGGCTTCAGAAACTCTCATCTGGAAACTTTTATTATGGCTGAAAATATGGAATTCTCTGTTATAAGGCCCGGTGCATTCAATAATATGACCAATTTAAAATATATTGGATTCTTCTTGAACCAAAAGTTAAAAGCTTTTGAAAAGAACACTTTTCAAGGTTGTGATAATTTGAGGGTCCTAGCATTAGTGGGTAATAGTTTCTTATGGATTTCGGACATTACAAGGGCACTTCATCCTTCCCTCGTTCCGGAATTAAAATTATTGAAGCTCGAAAGTGTGAAAATACAAAATATAACTAGGAATGATTTTGACGTGATGGCCGGAACAAACTTACATGCATTAAAGCTCGGTGGTTGCGATATAACTTTTCTCGATCCAAAGATATTAATTCCTTTACATAAATTGAGGGTTTTGTATATTGGTGAAAATCATTTAAAACAGAAGAATCTTATAGAATTTATAGATGAAATTATTTCCAGTAATTCAAGCCTACATAGTATTGATTTGTGCAAATTTACGCATTTACCTACAAAAATTTTGAAAAAGCTTGCAAGAACAAATATTACCAAATTGTGTTTCAGTTGTTCCTCCGAATTCTCTATAATTGAAGAATTTCCAGAATTGAAAAACGTTAAATTACTAAAGTTGAGTGGTGTATCCGCATCAAATATAACCGAAAATGCTTTTAATAACATGGAGAATATGGAAACTTTGATTCTAAGTAAGAATAAATTGGGTACTATTCCGAAAGCAGTTATTTTGTCGAAGTTAGTAAACTTAGATATATCTGATAATTCAGCAGGCGATAAAACAAAATTTATTTTGCAAAGTAACACATTTTCAAATCTGCAAAATTTACTATACTTAAATTTGTCTCAAAACAACCTAGCAAGAATCTTATCAAATTCATTTTTGGGATTAACCAACCTAATAGCTTTGGATCTGGCAAATACAAAACTTATCGCAATAGATAATAATAGTTTTGCACCATTGAAAAATTTGCAGTATTTAAATTTACGGAAAAATTCTTTTCTCGGTCGCTTGATGTCACCAGATATTTATAATGGACTAGGTAATTTGCGAGTACTAGTTTTAACTGAATGTGGAATACAAACCATTCAGGAAGATCAAAATATATTCATAAAGATGCCAAAATTGCAGAGCCTGCGCCTAAACGGAAACATGATGGATAAAATATATTCTTATACATTCGAAACTCTCTCGGTCCTCGAACACGTTGACATATCTAATAATTTCTTGAAAAGTTGGGACTTTAGAATTTTTTCAAACAACAAAGTATTACAAAATTTGGTTAGTCAAGATAATGTTTTCCGCACAGTCACCCCTGAAATGGCAGACGATATGAAAGGATTAGAAAAGCTTGATCTACGTAATAACAAATTCTCTTGTACTTGTGATCACTTTAGGAATGTATCTGTTTTGATATCGCATCGCATTTTAAACTTATTGGATAATCAACCTCCAATTTGCTTATTCCCAGATGATTATTTGAATACGTCAGTCTCCTCATATATTAGAGAAATAAATTCAACAAAAGTGTGTGAAATAGTACAAATTGTTGAACAGAGCGTATCGATACTGATTGGTCTGGCATCTACTTTATTAGTGATAATTATTAGTGGTGTTATTTTATTATACATCTACCGTTGGCATGTGAAATATTGGTTATTTTTGGCGAAGCTATCTATAAGTGGCACTCGCGGATTTTTAAAGAAAAAATTCACTACAAAATTATACAGATACGATGCATTTGTATCCTATTGCAACGAGGATCGAGAATTTGTAAGCCACCTTATTTCAATGTTGGAGAATCACCAGCCCTATATGAAACTGTGCGTGTACGAACGAGATTTCCAGATCGGCACGATTATTAGTGAGAGTGTGCTGGAGAGTGTAGCAGATAGTCGGCGGACGCTACTGGTCATCAGTGACGCGTACATCCGGTCGCAGTGGTGTCGGTGGGAGGTGCAGGTGGCCGAGAACCATCGACTCTTCTTCGAGGACGAGAACGGCAACTGCGTCAATGATACGCTCGTCATGATCAAACTCGGGGACATCAGCACCAAAACCATCGTCAGTCCAATGCTCAGATATCTCATGAAGACCCGCATCTATTTAGAGTGGGACACAGATATTGCCAGACAAACAACATTTTGGAGAAAATTAAGACGTGCGTTGTGTCCGTCTGATAAGATATCAAAGCTAATGTAAAAATAAAATGTTATGCGAGAGTAGATTAGTATAATGTCGAATAATACTGTCTATGAGAAATTTCTATCCATTTATTAACCCCATATAATATAACATGTTCTGATAAATAATCGAAGTATAAGCGGGTGGTTTGTTGTGATAGTTTTCCATAAGGTAAATTTACATCGTTGTACTACGTTTATAAAAAAATTCTTGACTCAGAAATTACCGAACACTTTGAAACAACATCAAATATTTGATTGCCAGTGTAAAGGTCCGGTTTTAGTGTATTATTAGAATGACTGCCTGAATGATCGTTATTGATTTGTTTATTATAAATGTTGATTGTTGGATGTTGAAGTTGAATATTGAATATGTGATGTTGAATTTGAATGTTGATTCGGAAACGTTCGTTGTAGAATATCGTTGTAGAATTTGATGTAGAATTGTTGAATGTCGTTGTCGAATTTGTTTGATTATCCTAGGTCCCTATATTTATAATATTAGCTAAATTATAGGTTGGGAGGGAGGTTTTTGAAGGGAGACCAATGAAAGAAGTTGTTTAGTTGGGTTTATGAGGGTTCGAGGATTTGGCAAAAGAATAAGAAAGGACGCGGCAAATGAATATTTCTTAAGGGGAATTTAGTGCGGATGTAAGATAATAAAAGTATAAAAGTTATTGGTTTATGGGATAGGTGAAACTTAAAGCGTCGAAGATATAGATAAAGGTCGAAGGTATAACACAACGGCTCCTGCGATTCGTCCAAGAACAACAGCATGTCCACATGTGGACGGGTTTGTTTGGAATGGAATCCACTATCATTAAGGTACCGGAGGGTAATAAGGCCCGCCAGGTAAAAAGGCCCGAGTATGATACAGATATGAAGGGTTTTGAATTTATTACATATGATGACATCTAGGGATAATATATATAAATAACACTAGGCGTACGCAACAACCGTTCCAATTGCGATGCGCATAAGGTTGTGAGCACGTGTACAAGAAAACTGTGACGCCGTTGAGTGTCAGTGTTCTTATGAATTCACAAACTAAGTAAGTTATATTTTCTCTTTATAATGCATTTTTATAAAAGTGTTCTATTGTACCTATCTAGGATTATTGTTAAATTACAGGTGTTTGTTTATGAAAAGAAATAATATAACCTAAAAACGTTATAGCCGTTATAATAATATAACCTAATAACCTTATTAGCTGCATGATATGGCCTAATTACCTGCCTGGGTCGATTATAAGGCCAAAAGTAATGCTTCAACTTTTTCTTTTGTAGCTCCTATATTCTTTGCCTTTTCTAGATTCTTTTGATTTTATTTAAACACTTCGGTCGTTATATATAATGCAAAATTGTTTTCGTCAAGATTATTTTGTAAGTTTTGTAATTAAAAATATTTGTTCTCTAAGTGGGCCTTATTACCCTCCGGTACCTTAGACATCACCAAAGTAGATATTTCTGTATTTTCTTCGGTTCTAACATACATTTGATTGCACAATACATTCGAATCCCTAATTTCATAATACTCTCATGTCTAAAAACATAAACTACTAGTCTAGTTCTCTTTAACGTTGCAATACATTTCAAAACACGCTTGTATTTTTTAATTTTTTTTTAGATAGATAAAGTGCTTTATTTAGATACCAACTTAGAATTACAATTACATTTACAATGGTTATAAAGTAGACAATAATTAAAATATCACCTAATTACAATATGAAGGAATAAATATCCGTCAGGAGTGATTTATACAATATAAAAATAATAACTACAGGCGATTAATTAAAAGTGTCTTATAACAGGTAAATATTAACAGTCTTAATTCTTAATTCTATAATATATGTACATAAGCGTATCTAAATATAAACATTCTTGCATGGAATGTAAATAGAACCTACTATCAAAAACTATATTATAAGGTTGCAACATTTCAAATTTCATTTAAAGCTGTCAGTAAATTCATCAGATGTATAAAAGGCTCCAGTGACTAATATATCGTATATATTTTTATTAAAAATATTAACAGGTGTACAGTTCTTTATTGCACTGGGGAGAAGATTATACAATGTAAATGAATTATAAAACGTGCTATTTTTATACTTTTCATGGCACGGTCGTTGTGGTTTTAAAAGTTCTTTATTACGAGTTGGATGTCCACGATCAGGTAATTGAATTTGTATAATGATATCTTTATGTTTATATGCGCTAAAGACTAAACATTGAATATACATACATGGAACAGTAAGTATCTTTAAATCCTTGAAAACCTGTCTAGAGGAATCTCTATGACCTAATCTAGCAATTATTCTTATAGATCGCTTTTGATATTTAAATGTCGTTAGTCCAAATGGAGAATTCCCCCAAAATTCCCCGTAAGTTGGCTTACGCTCATACCGTGATATACAGTTAGCAATGATTTCTTAGAGATTATGTCTCTTAGGGACCGTAAAACATAACATGCAGCACTAATTTTTGAGTTGATGAAGTCAATGTGAAACGAGTAGGAAAGATTACTGTCAATTGTTAGTCCAAGAAAGTTAGCCTTGTTGGTAATTGTAATGAAAGAATTATTTAAAAGCATCCGATTATTTAAATTTAGGTTTAGAAAATTATTTAATACTAGAATTTGTGTTTTAATTGGATACATTGTAAGCATATTGTTATCAAAGTACATCTTTAGCTGTTAAATTACTTCAGACATCTTTAATTATATTATAACTGTTATCGCCGCTAACAATGACGGTTGTGTCATCAGCATACATCACTGTTTTGGCTGTAATATGTTGAGGAAGGTTGTTTACGAAAAGGTTGAAAAGAAGTGGGCCTAGGATTGATCCTTGTGGAACTTCCCTGATTACCGGGTTGCAACTAGATTTGTATTCAATATTTTTAGAATTTATGGTTACGTACTGAAATTTTTATTAATTTCTAGCTTATGGCAAAGAGCGTTCTCAATCTATTAGTGCTTTAGAAATAATTTCAGTGTAAAAAATAAAATAAAAAATTGCTTTTTTGTTATTTGGGTGTTTATACAAAGTATAATTAAAAAAATAGAAAATGTAAAGAATATGACTTATTCTTATTTGAATTATTTATACTTTTAAAAGTACAAATTAAAGGGTTAGTTAAAGAGTCCGCAATCCTAAAGATTGGTTGGAAACAGCACGCCATGCCGATCTATCCTGAGCTAATCCCTTCATCTCCCTATAGCTATTCATCTCAACGTCTTCAACTATCTGACTCATATACTCCAATCTAGGCCTACCTACCCCTCTCTTTGCCATGCCTAAGAATCCCCCCATGCCTAAGAATATGCCCTACTAATCTGTCTCTCCTACGCTGTAATACTCTCCAAATACTTCTCTTCTCCCCTACTAACTCCAGTACAGCTTCATTTGTTACTTTATCTTCCCAACCAATCCTCATCATCCTCCTATAACACCACATTTCGAATGCTTGTAATCTACGCTTCTCTTCCTTTCCTATAGTCCACGCCTCACACCCGTACAGTGCTACACTCCAAACATATACCTTCAGTAATCTTTTTATAATACCCAAGTCAATATTTGATCTTAAAATCTGTTCCTTTTCTACGATTGCCTTCCTACCCTGTGCTATCCTACACTTTATATCTACCTTGCTTCGATTATCTTTTGTGATTCTACTGCCTAAATAACAAAAATCTGACACTTCTTCGATTCTATTATCTCCTATTGTGATCCTCATTTTTCTACTGCATTCCTTTTTCTCACACCTCATCACTTTAGTTTTACCTATATTTATTTTCATGTTAAAATCCCTAGTCAATACTGCCTGCATACCATTCAATACCCTTTCTAAATTCTTTTCGCTTTCTTCCAATATAGCTATATCGTCGGCGAATCTCAACATATATATTTTCTCTCCCTGTACATTCACACCTACACTATACTCTTCTTTTACTTTGTTTATTGCATCTTCTATATATAGATTAAATAATAACGGTGAAAGTGTACATCCCTGCCGAACTCCCTTCCCTATTTTTGCTACCTCTTCTTCCCCCTCAATTCTAACTAAGGCAGTTTGGTGTTTATATAAATTAAAAATTATTCTCCTTTCCTTATAATCTACACCCGTTTCTTTTAAAATTCTAAACATTATGTCCCAATCTACATTATCAAATGCCTTTTCTAAATCTACAAAAGCTATGCAAGTTACCTTTCCTACCCTCTTTCTTTTTTCTACTACCGTTCTTAGTGCTAGAATCGCCTCCCTCGTCCCTCTGTTTTTCCTAAAACCAAACTGATCTTCTCCTAGCCTTTCCTCTACTTTATTTTCTAATCTCCTATAAATAATCTTTAACAATATCTTCGATGCATGTGATAGTAGACTAATTAAAGGGTAGTTGTGAAAAATCAAACTCTTATGGTTTTACGTATCTTAAAATAATACAAAGGGTATAACATACAAATTGTTTTATTAATAGATATTCATGTGATAATATATATTGCGCATACACAACACAAAGGTACAATTAATATATCATTTTCAAAAAAAATCATTGGAATCCTTTGCTTATTAATATCCACAAATGTGTTGTGATAGTGGCAATTTAGCGGAAAATATAATATCAGGAATGCCATTATCTACGTAGTTAACAATTTATGGTTCTGTATGAGCATTTGCCGTTAGTAATAAAGTTATATTTGTAATTTGCATCAATGATATGTTTCGGCAAATACTTATTACCAGTTGGTTCATATTAATAATTCATTGTCTAACATGTGAATGTTTGTTTGATGCTGAAGATTATGATCTACAATACAAGTTATTAGATGAAGATTCAGATGACGAAATAGGTGGATTTATTGGTGGAAAACAAGCATCTGCAATGCGTTGTATAATAGTAGAATCTGATGATGTAACTGAGTTATTAATGGATATAAACAGCGGGTGTACTTGTCAGCAATACCGCACTAATCGGTGCGTAAATTGTTTCGATGCATACAAATGTTCAAAGTTTCCTCGTGAAGTAATGGTAAAATATAATATTTTAAAATTGAGTACCACGAGGATTACAGCCCTCGAAATAAACGATTTAGGTAAGCTACTGTTAATTTATTTAATTAGATACAATTTACCATAGATTCTTTGGAAAGAACAGGCCATAATGATCTTTCATATATCAACTTGTTCATTTTCTTGAAGGTATTCATCCTAATGTCGGGTAAAATTTGATTTACGTACTTTAAACTGGGTACGCCAATTTCTTCTTTTACTTGTACTTTGCATTGTATAATTACTTATATAATAGTGTCTAAGAATATGACCTACTGATCGATTTTTTGCGCTGTAATTCTTTCCTAAAGTTTCTCTTTTCTGCAAATAACCCAAACACATATTCAGTTGTTGCTTTATGTATCAGCACAATCATTTCCCATAGTACCACTTAAGAAATATATATACAAATTTTTCTTGGGTATATATATATACAATCAAAAATAACTAATTTTTGTTAGGACTGAATATTACTTGACTTTATCAACTTGAATTTTTCTTGTTTTTAGGTTTCAGAAATTCTCATTTGGAATCTTTTACAATGTCTGAAAACATGGAATTCTCTGCCATAAAACCGGGTGCCTTCAATAATATGACCAATTTAAAGTATATAGGATTTCTTTTAAACCGAAAGTTGAAATATTTTGAGAAGAATGCCCTACAAGGTTGTGATAATTTGAAAGTTTTGAATATAGTTCGTAATGGTTTCTTGCGGTTTTTGGATATCACAATGGCGCTGCAGCCACAAACTGTTCCCAATCTAAAATTACTCAAGCTGGAAAGTATAAGTACACAAAATATGACTAGAGAAGATTTTGATGTGATGGCTGGAACTAACTTACACGCAATAAAATTGATTAGATGTGATATAAAGTATATAGAACCAGAGATAATAATTCCTCTACAAAAATTGAAGGTTCTGCATTTCGGTGAAAATCATCTGGAACAAGAAAACATCATAGAATTTATTGATCAAATAATTTCAACTAATTCAAGCTTACATAGTGTTGATTTATGTTCGTATTTTCATTTACCAACTGAAATTTTAAAAAAGCTGGAACAAACGAACATTTACAAAATATCCTTTAGTTGTTCCACTCAATTCTCGATAATAGAGAAATTTCCAGTATTAAAAAAGATTAGATTTGTAAATTTAAGTGGCGTGTCTGCATTGAATACTTCTGAAAATGCTTTCAAAAACCTAGGTAACCTGGAGACATTGATTTTAAGCCGAAATAACTTCGATATGATTCCAAACGCTGCGTTAATAACAAATCTAATTAACTTGGATTTATCAGGTTTTTTAGAAAGTGATAAACGAAAATTAGTCATGCGAGAAAACCAATTTATAAATATGAATCGTTTAGCGTACTTAAACTTATCGCTAAATAACATGGCAAGAATTTCATCAAAATCTTTTTTGGGATTACATAAACTTGAGGTTCTAGATCTTCAAGATTCTAATATTGTAGCAGCGGACAATCATACGTTTTCGCCATTAAGAAATCTTAAATACTTAAATTTACAAAAAAATCAATTTCCCGGGCGTACAATGTTTCCAGATATTTATAATGGTTTGGACAATTTGAAGGTTTTCATTTTAACGGAATGTGGAATACAAGTTATTCAAAAGCATCAAATTATATTTAATAATATGACGAAATTGCAGAGTTTACGTTTAAATTATAATAGGTTGGATAAGATATATCCTTATATGTTTGAGCGGCTTCTTAATCTTGAACATATCGATTTATCCAATAATCTTTTGAAAATGTGGGACTTTAGAATTTTTTCAAATAATAAAATGTTACATAATTTGGTTAGTCAAGGTAATTCTTTTCATACGTTAACTCTCACAATGGTAGAAGATATGGTAGGATTGCAAAAACTTAATTTGCGTGATAACAAATTCTCTTGCACATGTGATGAATTCAAAAATCTATCCAACTTAGTACCAGAGCAATTGTTAATTTTATTAGATTCTGCGCCTCCATATTGCATCTTTCCAGATGGTTATTATAATACATCTATCGCAACGTATATTAGAGAAATTAATTCTACAACCATCTGTGAGATTGCAAACACAGTTGAGCAAAGAGTATCGATACTAATAGGCATAGCAACTACTTTGTTAGTTGCAATTATCGCTGGTGTTATTTTACTATACATCTACCGTTGGCATGTGAAATATTGGTTATTCTTGGCGAAAATCGCAATAACTGGCAATGGTGGATTTTTTAAAAACAAATTCACTACAAAGCGAGTATACAGATACGATGCATTTGTGTCCTATTGCAACGAGGATCGAGAATTTGTAAGCCACCTTATTTCAATGTTGGAGAATCACCAGCCCTATATGAAACTGTGCGTGTACGAACGAGATTTCCAAATCGGCACGGTGATCAGTGAGAGTGTGCTGGAGAGTGTAGCAGATAGTCGGCGGACTCTACTGGTCATCAGTGACGCGTACATCCGGTCGCAATGGTGCCGGTGGGAGGTGCAGGTGGCCGAGAACCATCGACTCTTCTTCGAGGATGAGAACGGCAAATGCGTCGATGATACGCTCGTCATGATAAAAGTCGGGGTGATCAGCACCAAAACCATCGTCAGTCCAATGCTCAGATATCTCATGAAGACCCGCATCTATTTAGAGTGGGACACAGATATTGCCAGACAAGCAACATTCTGGAGAAAATTAAGACGTGCGTTGTGTCCATCTGATAAGATATCAAAGCGAATGCAAAATTGGAATCATCGTTAGGGGGTAGATTGTTTACAATGTTGTTAAATAGTTTTATTCATAAATAATATCAATTTGTTATAAATGCAACAATTTACAATATCTCATATCCACATTACAGACACGAGTTTTCGTAATTTTTAAGTACATTACTTCTTGCTTTGTCTCGTGTCTTGATCAGTCTACAATTATAATATTTATTGCAGTATATATGTTTTGTATAAATACGTGCAGAGTGCATTAATCTGCATTAATATTTTGGTCACTTATCTGATTGTTTGAAAATTAATAAATACAATATATTGGATATGTACAATACTATTAACAAACAAAATATAATAAATATAAATAGTTATTGGATATGTAATTAAAAAGTGTACTCATTGCGATTAATTGTATTATTATTGTACGATTACTAAACTAATCCTTCTTTGGCTTCAATTCAACAATATAATTGTAATAATGTATTATCAGGAGTATATTGTCATTAGAATCATCTAAAATAATAATAAAATCACTCTGTTGTTGATATTGAATGTATCATTATTAGAGACCGGATTTTAGGCAAAATGCCTTAAATTGCCTTTTTTTGCCTATTTCGACAATTTTGATAAAATTTTGCCTATTTTTCAGTTTAGCGCCTATTTTGCATATTTCGACACTTTTCATGCATTCGCGCCTTTTTTAAAATATTTATTTTGCTTTTTACCATAATCTATTTTGTTCGATAATAAAAACTTTCTAAATTGTTTGTGTCATTGCTACATTACCAATGGAAAAATCCGTAATCGTCCGTAATGTACTCTTAAGTACCTAACCGTAAGTGCTTATTTTGTAACAACTATTATTTGGGTGATTTCTGAATTCCTCCACGAACACAGGTAGTCAAATGTTGGAAACTAAGGTATTTAATCTCCATAATTGTTTAGTAATGGCTTACAGTGGGGCTGCAAAGGCAAACACCTAGGCAATGTAAATATAAATGCAACATGCAAAATATCTTACAAGCTTTCTGCACACAACGCCATCTGCATATGTTGTGTTTGAAAGTAAGACCTGACCTGACCTGACCCAACCTGACCCTGGTTGAATTTGTAGTTGTCAACTACTATAAGTTGTTTCTGTTTTTCACTAAACATGGTGGAAATGATCATGGTCACGATACTTTCGATAGCAAGTGCCAAAAACGACTAATATGACTTGAATTACAATTTGGATATTTATAATCCCATATTAGTTATTTAGTATTTAATAAAGTTGGCCAAAGTTGTTAAAGTTGCAATTATATTGCCTAGGTGTTAGTCTTTAAGACATTTTGCATCTATTTAACTACCTGGAGCTTCATGGCGGAATTTTTTTAGTGCCTATAATCCGGTCTCTAATCATTATTAACAAACAATGGATAAAATAAAAACGCAAACAAAATGTTTTGTTTGAAATATTTTTATCGTACCTCTTCCAACGATATGGGATTCCCTTTCATTTTGGTGTCTAAATTATGATAGCGCTCTAAAACAATTTTCAAAATTAATGACAAAACAGAGAGTGATATGAGAGATATATTGAAACATAATATTATCAATATTGAAGAAACATTTAATTATTACAATATTTATTAGTTTTTTTTCTTTTCAATTTTATTGCATAATTAATTAGTGAAGTAATTTTAAAAACATTAGTAATCAAATCAAATTTACATGATCGTAGCTTTAAATAATCAACATAATAATATATTAAAAATATGTAATAATAATTGTTATAAATATGTCACCTAGTAAAAATCAAAATTGTTCAAAGTAATCCTGTAGTTTCCATAAAATAAATGGAAAACCTATCAAAAAATAAATAAAGGGCGATTGTAATATAAGTATATACTACATAAAAAAAAAAATTCGAATCTCATCGTATGGTTCCTTCATCCACAATATTTCTAATATTATTTTAAAACAATTTGAAGGTGAAAAATTATGATTTCTGTTGTGCAATAGATAGTCGATTAAACTAGATGTGGAATACAAACCATGTGCCAAATGCAATCGAACCATAGCCATGACATAGTTTTCTGTAGTCAAGATTCGATTTTTCGCGAATCTAAGAACAAGACATTCCAGCACTTTATTACTGACCGTACAGCCGGCTTCCCAAAGTAGCGCTCTTAAATTATAACTAGACGTTTTTCCGCTATTATGTCCACGATCAAATTTTTGCAGTGCAAGCTAAAATAAGTGACAATTTTATATTTTTAGATTGTAGTATAGTATGTAAATAACACCCTATGCTCTTTTCCTGTCATCAACTATAGTGATTGATTGAAAAAAGGATGCTGTGGCAATCTGTCCAGAGACTGCTTCGTTTCCCTACAACTATAAATTCTAATATTCCACTCTATTTTATTTAGAATTTAAGAGAAGGAGAGGTAAGTATATAGAGGGGTGTATACATATTCCTATAATTTTCAGGTAGTTGAGTTAATGATGGTCAAATTCCTACAAAGGTACATGTAAATTCCTGAAAGGTTTCCTATAATATTTCCAATTGAAATTAAACATTGAAGAAGAAGACATAGATATAGGCAGTGGCGGTTCCTTATGCAGGCTGCAGGGCCGCGCGCCCTTCCTGAACATTGAGCGCATCACCGTAGATATATAATTGTATTGCGATATTTTATCTCGGCATTATTTTGCCTAAAAGATGAAGCTTGCGCCGCGAACATACCGAACACTCATGACTCATACGATATGGCAGCTAGCAAGTACCAGTCAAATGCATATGCCCTATCTGTTGGAAGCGCTAGAGTTAGAGCAACGGTATGCAGTATAGATATATAGCTATACTGCATATACTTCGCAATATAGCTATATCGTTAATATGTTGTACAAACTCCAGCGCCACCCAGCCACACAATACAGGTTAAATGCATATGCACTCATCTCACTCTATTGCAAGCAATAGGTGAGAGTGATCGTATGCAGTATGTCTTCTCTATTTCTTCGGTCCGCTTGAACTATATTACGACTAGTGTGCAACATTCCAGCGGCTTTGGAAGAGTCATAGCAACGTGACGTCATGCTGCTTGTACAGCGATATATATCGTTGTTTATGCTATTCTGGGCTACGATTCTTTAGCGTCCCAACAGAGAAGCCTAGTATACAGTAAAATTGATATAGATATAGTTGCATTGTTCTGTGAGTTACGTATGTACGATTTTGCCAAGTGTTTCTCCAAGAATATATTTAATAGAAATAATTTAATAAAAATGAATAGTGTTAGTTCTTTATTGAAAACAGAGTTTTGTAGATTTTCTCTTGTGGACAAAGTAAAAAATTAAAGAATTAGGTAGGCCATTGCCTGATTTAAATTTATCGCTAACTTGTGCAAGGAGTGCTCAAAACCGGACATTTACGCGGCGTTTTACAAGAGACATTTACAAAAAAAATTATAACACAGATGAAGGAGGACAGATTCTCATATCGTGGCCATCTATAAGCCCCTGAGTTATTTAACACGAAATGGATGCCAACATTTTCTAAACAATTTCCAGTGGACCTTTTGGAAACCGTGTGTCATGCATATCCATTTTTGAATAAAACCAGATTAAAAATAGAATTAGAAGTCATTTACTCGCGTCCAGATTTTTATCAAATAATTGGAGCCATAAATTTTCTTTCGTTATTGCTACAAAATAATCTCAGTGAAACTTTCCCGGAAACTATAAAAATACTTAAAATTATTTTAACAACCCCGATGACCACTGCTGAATCAGAGCGTTGTTTTTCAACACTTAAAAGAATCAAGACTTTTTTGCGAAATGCTATTGGTAATGATCGTTTAAACGCGTTGGCGCTGATGTGTATTAATAAAAATGTGATGCGAGATATTTACAATTTTAACGAAAAAGTTTTGGAAAAGTTTATATCAATGAAAGATAGAAGAGTGGAATTCACTTTCAAGAAATGATTGAATTTAATCATTTTGCATCCATTTTAGGTAAGATTTCTCACTATTATGTTATTTTTTAATAAATGCGCCCCCTCAGATTGAAATGGCACAAGCCGCCATTGGATATAGGTTCCCATATATTTAATGATCGTGACAATTACCCAATTAACAATGACCCAGATGACCCAGTTGGTGAAAGTACAGAAATTCAGAATGCAGAAGCCTGAATTTTATTGCATGATCACCCCGAGGAAACAAAGTTACGTGTGCAAGAAATAAGTGCTTCGTGCAAGAGGAAGGCGATGGACAACAGCCGTTTGTAGGAATTTGACCATACACATTTTCGGTTTTTTCTACCTGACCCCATATTTATAGGAATTTACCATCCTCGATATAGAGTATACTATACTTACCTCTCCATCTCTTATAGATACATAGATACCTCGTATCTATATCTATAACTTGTTAGACGTTCTCATTTATACTGAAACATCTTCCAATAAACATATTTTTTTGAAATGGGAGGAAACTTTTAACCTACCCCCAGTTAATTGTGAATGATAAAATATAAATGATTCACGTGTTATTACATTGTTGAAAATACTTTGATTGTGGGACCAGTTTTGAAAGTAAAACTAATCCATCATCACTATCATCAGTCTAGGTTTTTTTGCACTAGAATAAAGGAGAACACGTACAGTGGATGATTTGTCACAAGAACAGTTTTTTTCACTAGTGTAATAACACGTGAATACTTTTCTAGTATTCATAATTAACTGGAGATTAAAGGATTCCTCTAAATAAATAAAACCAATTAGTCGATTATGTATCAATATGGCTTTCGAAATTTCATCATTTCAGACGCAGTATGGTACAATAAATTCACCTACATAGTCTTTTACTAGTACCAGTAACTAAGTCAATGTTTAATCTTAAAATTAGCTTTCCCTGTGAATGCTAATTTACGTGCAAATTTTTCTTCTTTTCTAAAATAGCCAAATATCGACGAACTTCAACATATCTAATTTTTAAATAACTGTAACAATAAAGTTAAATAAAATTTCTGTGATTTTACAAAAAATCTTTAACGGACATTTTATACGTATTTAAAAATATATAGAGCAAAATGTGGTAACAACTTACAATTTATTGATGTAAGTTTTACTATATATTTAATGAGCTCGTATCGCTATCGTATATAAATTTATGATAAACATTTAACTATGTTCTCATTAATATGTATTTAGTATAAATTTCCAGTCACTAGTAAAAAAAAATGATTTTAGTACTTACCCTCCAAAATTGTAACATTTGCATTAGTATTGGAATGTCTAGTAAATTCATTCTACCACTAATATTATAATCCCTTATCATAATTAAACTTTTACATAATTCTAACGTCGGTTTCTCCGATAAATAGTTTTTCCATTGTGAGCGTAATATTTTTTGCAGTTGACTAGCATCGATTTCTGGTGGGTATTTCACAAGTAATTTTGCAAATAATGACTTGTTTTCATTCTGGAAATAAATATGAAACATTTGACAATTTTTTGAGAAATCTAACTTTACGTTAAATCAGAGTCGCACCAAGAGTAGCTTCGGAAATTGTATAAACTGTTCAGTTGTATAAAATACATTGCCTTTTATACGTTGAAACAAAATGTAACTCCCCAAAATGATCACCACACCCGAAGAAACGCTTGGTATGACCCTGATGTTAGTAGTACAAGAAAATGTTTGATTACCAAAAGAGGAGAATCTTCTAAAAACTCGGAGGATATGTTCCTTATCACCATATTATCTTCATTTACTTCCCTATAAAAATAATGAATTTCTGCAACATTTCCTTTTTTATCCTTTAAATAAACTTACCAGATATTACTTTGTTCATCTGTAAATATCCTTAGTAAAAATTTTCCATCTAAGTTTGGTATATTTGTTTGTGGCACAACAATATAGTCGCCTGGAGGTAACGTAAAAAATGTAACTACTTCTCTAGCTATTGAATGATTGGTTACATCTAAGGGTTTCTAAAATAAAAAATGAAAATTAAAATTTGAATTATTTTGAACAAATTATTTGGTGATTTGTAAACTTATAAATGTATCATGAATTTTCAATTTCCTTTTAGCAAATACGTACTTTAGCCGTGCATCCATAAACTAATAAGAGTATAATTAGTTCTTGATAAAATGTTATGAACGAAGAAAGAATTCAACGATGAAACGAAATACTACTGTTGAAAAATTATAGTAGCGCTTAATAAAATGTACTAATTATTATTTGATTGTTTTAGTAAATTACAAAAGTAATAGTATTTACGATCTGCAAATTATCAATTACATTTTCGAAGCCAGAAATCAGAATAGTTATGTTTTCATTATAGATTGTGGGTATATATTTTTTCAATAATATTCAAAATCTGCCGTAATCTATATACTTATTAATAGGAGAAGCAATACTTACTTGTTCACTAACAAAATGTGGCGTTAAGCGAGGCATACTGTGGGGTACCTCGTATACCGCGAACCCAATGGCGAAGAGTGGCTTCTTCTTCTTCAGCTCCAAGGGATTTGTGTCGTAAAATTGCGTTACAGATACGACAACGTGACATTTATTGCTAGAGGCTCGAGGTATTTGAACGTGAAACTGAGGATTCATTGCCGTGGTTTCTACGCAAATTGCGAATAATTTTAAAAGTTTTTTAAAGAAGTATATAGGCTATCCACAGTCAATTCAAAGATAAAAAAAAGGTCTTGAATTTAAACTAGTGTTATATACTTTTACTATATTCTACCATATTTTTAATATTATAAGAGAAGTAGTAGAAGAGTAGTAGAAGAGTAGTAGAAAAAGAATAGGTGTTTGAAAAGAAACTTGCATAGCATTTGTTGATATATAAAAGGTTTTCGATATTGTAGATCGGAACATTCTGTTTAAAATAGATAAGGAGAATTATTTTCAATCTATATAAATAATCAAACTTTTATTAGAATTGAGGGGGAAGAAGAGGTAGCAAGAATAGGAAAGGGAGTCAGGCAGGGATGTATACTTTCGCTATTGTTATTTAATCTATATATAGAAGATACAATAAAGAAGAGTGTAATATAGGCAATAAAATAGAAGAAGAGAAATAGATATGTTGAAGTTCGATGACGATGTAGCCATCTTAGAAGGGATTTAGAACAGGTATTAAATGGTATACAGGAAGTAGTGGTCACGGATTATATCATGAAAATAAATATAAGCAAAACCGAAATGAGGAGATGTGACAATAAATAAAGGCAGGAGAAAGATGAAGGTGAGAATAGAACGAGATGATAAAACAGAAGACGTGTGGGATTTCTTTAATTTAGAAAGTAAAATTACGAAGGATTAACCATCAAGGTATGTTAGATATATGAAAGCATAGGGTACGAAATCATCCATAAAAAATAAGCAAATTTTACGGTCAAATATTGAAATAGGTATTAAGGAAAGATTACTAAAGACATATTTGCGGGGAGTAGCATTATATGGTTGTGAGGTGTGGGCAATAGGAAAGGAAAAGAAGTGTAAAATAACCAAAATATCACTACAAAATTTAATATGTATCTTGATGAGTGTAAAACGAATGTAAAATCTTTGTTAAAACACAATAGAACAATCTATCTATCTATCTATCTATAATACATCATATGCATCACACAAAAACAACAAAACAATCATCATCACGGTTAAATCTTTATAGGTTCACACAAATCATTTTGGTTTCAATTTATTTAATTAATATTAGGAACAAAGGTTTAAATCTTAATTTAATTGCAAAAGCTATCCCCGAAGAACAGCCGATGAAGAGTCTCGAATTTTTTTAGAATTTTATTTAATGATTTACAGGCGTAATACGAAAATGATATGTTAAAAAATTCATTTTTATGATTGGGAATTTAGAGTAAACCCCTATTCCTTAAATTTAAATTATGTACATCCGTTCGGTAAGTAATTTTGTTGAACAAATATGGCGGACATTTATTAGCAATATTTTTTTTTGCAAAAATACAGAAGTGCATTTGTCTTCTGGTAGACATATTTGGCCATCCAGTTAATTTTAAGGTACAGCTAATTTTTTTATAATTGGCGGAGAATTTTGGTAGTCGTCTGCGCATAGGGTTGTGCTTATCGGGGTTATACAGTACCAGTGGTGCCAGACAACAAAAAATACTCTAGGTCTAAGAATTTTAATTTGTCACTATTTTATAGCTATCGTACAAATTAATTATGACATAAATATGATACTATAATAAGTATTTATCAACATTTCTTATATTCTAGTATAACTTTTCTGCATTTTGTATTAATTTCAAAGAATTCATTCTAATTGCATAAAATGGTTACAACTGTGTGTGGTGATTTGTCAACATTGCATTTCTTAGGACGCACACCTTCTGCACTAGACACACCAACTTCTTCTTTGGAGAAGACAGAAGCGTAGCGTGTTTTGGTAGAATTATATTTATTGAAATAAAAGTTATATTTTTGTTCAAAATCGAAATAATATTCTATGCCCAGCTCAAAGTCAACCCAAAGCTAATAGGTAAGAGTTTATTAGTAATTAGTAATTATAAGCTGGAAAATTGGCTGAATTGTTAGGAATAGAAAATTTTGAATGTTCCGGGGAACATGGATAGACCGTTTTAAAAAAACGGCATGAAATCAATTATGGAAAAATGATTGGCTAACCCAAACACGTCAATTTGAATATCACCAGTGCGCGGATTAAAAATGAGTGGGAAGAAATCCGGAAAAATTTTAAACATGAAGACATCTCAAACGGGGACGAGATAGGCCTCTTCTTCAAGCTGACACCAGACCATACTTTAAAGTTCAAAAATGAAAGATGCATTAGCGGAAAACTGCCAAAAGAGAGGATCACTGTTTTTGTTTGTGCTCAAGTAAGCGGCACTGAAAAAAAAGATTTGTTAGTGATCGGCAAATCAAAAAACCCACGATGCTTCAAAAATGTAAAAAGCTTGCCTATGACCTATTTAACCAATAAGAAGTCTTGGATAACAAGCGAGTTATTTGAAAAAGAAATCCGACGTTGGGAAGAGGACCTCAAAAAAGCAAAGAGAAAAATCGTTCTACTTTTGGATAATTGTCCCCAGCTCATCCTCGCATACTAGGCTTGAAATTTATAACTTTGAAGTTTTTGCCTTCAAACACAACCAGTATTCTACAGCCAATGGATCAAGGAGTAACAAGAAGCCTGAAATGTGCGTACAGAAAAAGACTGGTTTTGAGAATGATGGAAACCGGCGGTGCAAACTTTAATTTGAGCAAAGTAACTCTACTTGATGCTCTGAAATTTCTAAAAAAAATCTTGAAGGACGTCACCGGTGCTACAATTAGGAACTGCTTCCGGCATGCGGGTTTATGCGACCATCATTTTGTTGAGGAAGATGATTTACCTCTGAAGCATTTGCTACAATCTTTCGATATTCCCACTTCAAATAATTTAGAAGATTTTATCGAAATGGATGAAGACCTTCCAACGACTGGAGAAATGTCTGATCTCGATTTAGTCAGAGACGTACAGACAAGAAATGAGAAATCAGACGATGAACAAGAAGTAGAATAAGAAGAAGAGATAATGCCAGACGCAAAACCTACCACCTCTGAAGCGTTGTTACTTATTCGTAAATTAATTACATATTATGAAGCCGAAGAAAAAAGTCTACATTTAGATCATTTATATAAATAGAAGAGGATTTGGAAACAAAAATTTAGAATTTTAGAAAAAAGCGGACAATGATAACTGATTTTTTTATAAATGTTTAAATGTTTTAAATGTTTAAACATTTAAATGTTAGGTATTATTGAAATAAAATTCAAATAAAAATCTAATTCTTTAAATTTGTATCCCTTCCCTACCTCGGATAATAAGTCAAAATTGCTCGTTCCCTGCAATGACGTTATAACCAAGTTCCACTGTATATATAATTTGTAGGATTCGTAATCACGGGGCACATACCTTTAGAAAGGGTGATATACGTAGTGATATACGAATATGGCTTTTTATAAATACCGCTGAAATCGTAAAATAGTAACAAACCTATATATGAGGGTCCGCCGCCGGCATTATAACCACCTCGCCAACGTCTGCGTGCCAAAACGGCCCGCCAGGGTTGCTTCGAATGCAGAGCCGCCTCCAGCATCCAATCATCCGGCCCCACATGCACTAAGTCCAGCTGCGTGAAGTGCCGAGCGAAATCTTCAAATGACATCCTATAGAAACCGACATTATTATATGATTTTCTTACAAGTTTCCAATAGAGAATCATGTACGTTGTTTTATCAATTATACAATATGTATAATTGTCAGACAAACACTGCGAATCCTTGTGCAAAGGTTATAAATATTTAAAACAATAAAATGGATACAAATAATTTCATATATAAATTTCGAAGCCGAATTAGGTTAGTAGGTAAAATTTCTGCAAAACAATTCTGCGGGTTTATTATTGGGTTCCAATTTCAGCTACAATATTACGTTTTCTTGTCGTGGCATATAAAACTGTTTGTCTTTATATAATTGAGATTTTTATCGTTGTGATATGTTTGAATAATTGATACAATAAATAAATATATGAGAGAATATATTAACATTAATAACTATAGTGTAGTAAATTCGTTGTTACGATGTTAAATAATTATAAAGAATTAACAACTAAAAATAAGTACAACAAATAAAATAAACTTGATAAGATTAAATAAAAACGAGGGTCGTAAAACTGATAAAATATGTACAGCTCATTTTTTTTTAATTGGCGGAGAATTTTGGTAGTAGTCCGCGCATAGGGTTGTGCTTATCGGGGTTATACAGTACCAGTGGTGCCAAATAACAAAAAATGCACTAGGTCTAAGAATTTAAATTTGTCACTATTTTATAGCTATCGTACAAATTAATTATGACATAATTATGATACTATAATAAGTATTTATCAACATTTCTTATATTCTAGTATAACTTTTCTGCATTTTGTATTAATTTCAAAGAATTTATTCTAATTGCATAAAATGGTTATAACTGTGCGTGGTGATTTGTCAACATTGCATGTCTTAGGACGCACACCTATTGCACTAGACACACTTACTTATTCTTTGGAGAAGACAGAAGCGTAGCGTGTTTTGGTAGAATTATATTTATTCAAATAAAAGTTATATTTTTGTTCAAAATCGAAACAATATTCTATGCCCAGCCCAAAGACAACCCAAAGCTAATATGTAAGAGTTTATTAGTAATTATTTCAATTGATTGTGTTTTGTAATAAATTAATTTTTTATATCTCTTATCTGTAGTTAATATTAATCCTTTAAAACATAATTATCTAAATATTCCATCGTTAATAAAAATACGAACATTGAACAATATTTTCAATAAGTGGGAAATAAATATATAAAATGTCAGCTGAAGTTTAAGTGATTTTATTTCGAATTTATTTTCAAAATTTATTAAGTGATAAATAGGCGCCATATTCGAGTTCATATAATTTTTAAATAATATTAGTGATATTTTCCATGAATTTGCAAGAAAAATGTACTGCACTGGAATATTCACTGCACGACTGATACCATACTATTTCGAATAGCACTGCTATGTACTGTATTGGTCAAGCCATTATGCCGGTTTTGATTTATGATGCGTATACTTCTGTCATTCTCCGCCAATTAAAAAAAAAACGAGCTCTACATATTTGTATTTAATTTTACAGGTTTTCTAAGCCTTTTACAATTGGATAATCCTCAAAACATTTCAAATCAATATGTAATAAATACGGATCTGTTATCTATATTTCTCGTTATTCTTCGAATTGATCTGACTTGATATGCCACGACCAAACGTCATTATGAAAATGAGCAACAATTTTGGCAATAATATAATTTATATATACAAACCGAACGAATATTAAAAGAATCAATAAAATCCAGCGAGTTTGATGTGTTTAAATGAATCCTATGCTCGAACAGAATCAATATATTTGTGCTTATTTAAATTTTTATATTCAGCTTCTTTAGTATATGCTGCGATTTGGGCAATTAGTATCATGAAAACAAACAAGACCATCAGTTGATTTATATTTTATTATATTTTGCACTATACACATACCAAAATTCACCATCGTTGGTAACTCGGACACTAAGTAGCTCCTTGTCCCTTGTACTGAGCCCATCCCACTCCCAGCTCCGATCGCTCCAGGCGCCCGTCCACTCGCCACGCGCCCACGGGTTTCGTAGTCGCACGAGCGGCGTCTCCCCACCACTAGGGCCTCGCACCCTTGCCAACCCTGTCACACTGTACGCATGCTGCGTGATTAAGCCATTACGTAGACGTAACTGACGCTTGCTATCTTTTTCCTGGAATAGCAATAAAAATCCACTAATAATCCGGTATACAAAAACGAACTAATATTCAAAAACCAAATCCTGTATTATAAATAGAATTGTATTGAAATCAATATTTGAAAGATAAGATGGCAATATGGATAATGTACCAAAGTCAATCCAATCTGTGATAAATAAATTAAAAAAAAAAAACCAAATGAAATCACGGTAATTAGCGAGTTATAGTTATAACGACTTATCATTATATTAAAGTAAGATTTTATAGTATAGAATATCACCCAAATATCGCATTTAGTAGCTAGATGTATATTTCGAAGGCTATGCCCCCATCTTCAGTAGCACAAGATAAAACTAAATAAAATACCCCTGTCACGTATCGTGATTGATATATTATTAAATAAATAAGTCAACACGACAGTAGCATTTCAAAAATGGCATATAATATATAAATAAAATGAAAATAAATTTAAAAATAGTTCTTAATAAATAAATTAAATAGACAATATGAAATTGGGCCCGAATCTAAATTCATTAAATTTGATTTAGATTTATGCATGTATATACGTTCATAAGCATTTAACTCGGAATAATTCAAAACATTTTTAAGTGAACTAATTTGAATAGGATGACCTGATTCAAAAATATCTTCGGCTACAGCACTTAATACCGTAACTTAAAGTATTAAGTTACGGTATTTGGGTGATATTCTATACTATAATTTAACACCGTAGTGATATTTAAAAAAATAAGATTTTATAGATAAACTTTATATTTGACGAGTTCATAAGCGATTCACATTGTTGTATGATGTCTGGTATTTATCACAAATAAAAATAAATGTATAAATCAACTAAGTTTGCACGACCGTAAATCTACAAAAAACGAAAGACGCTCAAAAATCTTTCTAAATTAGGATATAATATAAAATACTAGTAATCATTAACGGTATTTACCTCAAAATTTCAGTAGACTCAATATAAAAACCAAAAATTAAAAATGTAAAGGTTGCCGATGTAAATAAATTGGTATTTAAAAATATAGTTATTGTATGTATGATATTCAATTGAATTATAAATATGTGGATTTTATGAACATGAAATTTTAATTTTTAATGCCGTTTCTTATACAAAATCTAATTTTGATTTTTTATTGTTACAAAATAAAAATATTCTTGTTTTATGATTAATTAAACATTCTGTGGTATAAGTATTTTTTATATATACTAATGAACGGCTCAAGTTATATTAAAATGATTAAATTATTGAGTTACTTATCACAAGAATATTATTATAATTTTTTATAAACTCTAATTGTATACAAATACATATGCTATGTTTTTAATATTCAGACCGCCTTCAAAAAAGTTCTACTTTCAAATCTCTAATTTATAATGATAAACTTAATGATGCTCGTCTAATTTTAAAATTATCACTACGGTGTTAAATTATAATAATCGTCTAATGTTGATGTGAATCTTCACTTTTAATGAAACCTTATTGGAACCAATTACCATAATAATGGATCAAATCATGTCAAATTAAGTCAAATTACAAATAACAACTTTACATTATAGACTTGTTTGCCTGTGTATATTTAGTTATAAGGTGCTTTATTACATCATTTATACATATAAGATTTATTCAACGAAAAATAAAAATAAATTGCACATATATCTGGTCTAAGGACGAAAATGAATCGCAGCGTGTATTACAATCTTATTCGTTAAATTTGATGTAACGTAAGTTTTATTTATAAACAGTTGACGATTAATAAAAAGTTTGCATCCTGTCTACAGCGTTCGTCTAGTGATAGATAGTAGTGCTGGGAATTGTTCCGGTAAACCGGTGCACCGGTTTATTTTTTGTCGAAAACCGGCAACCAAGACAATCTCGGTTCACCGATTTTGAAAATAATGAAGTTTATGCAAGTTGATTTCTATTACAGCAGCAGAGACAAAGCTCTACCATAGTTAGTACTCTAGTAGATATTAAATATTAAATAATATAATAGTATTAAGTATTTTAAACCATTTCAACTTAAAATAATCTTAAAAAACTTAATCTTAAAATCCTAAAATAATCTTATGCAAAGATTTAATCCTAAGGTAGATTTCCAAAGCAAAGATTCTGATCTAAAGTGAAAAACGAAACAAAATATGCTATTATTAAATTGAAAAATATATAATTTCAAGCTCATTAACTGGTGTTGGTATCAGAATAAAAACAATATTAAAAAACAGTTGACCACAGCAAAATGATAATGCATATAGAGTAATTTTGATACATAAAATAAATATAAAATAATATAAAATATAAAATATAAAATAAATATAAAATGATAATGCATATAGAGAGTAATTTTATATAAGTTTACATTCATTTATCTCTAAGCATGTAGAATTTGATTAAAAATGTAATTTATTTATCCTTGCAGACGAAATCGCAGTAACAAAATAAACACGTAGATAAGATATGATTCCACAATTATACAGTATTGATACGTCTGTTCTTTTTCGATAATTTTTCGATAATTTTGGTGAAAATCAACCTCTGCTCTTTTTCGATAATTTTTCAATACTTTTGATAAACAGCTTACCTAACAGATTTTTGCTTATTTTATTTTATATAAAATTTTATTGGGATAAAATTAATAACACAAATAAGTAAAGTGACCATACGTCCCGCTTTTAGCGGGACAATCCCGATTTTCGGTAATTTGTCCCGCTTAAAGATAAAAATCATTATTTCCATGCTTACTACAAAAGTTTACCATTTACCCGTATAAAGAAAATTCTGCGAAACGGCTCGACAGATTTCAATGATTTTGGTGTTATATTAAAGCGATTATGTCTATTTTTCGGCCCATTTTGTTCAAAATTTAAGTGTTTTGCTAAATTGGTCGGAAATTGAAAATTAAGAATGACTAATTTTCCTCTACATTCATATAGACTTGTATATCATAATCAAAGGCATAGCGGCCATTTGTCATGTACAATCGAGTCAAAGAAATAGTCAATAATTGTGACTTAAAGTGTCTGACGTAAAATTATTCTAGGCGAGACCTGGCGATACTATATATATATATATAATTTATTTTTACATACATTTCTTATATTTAAATTTTTTAAATATTTTATTTTGATTTTTGTCAAATATTTTATAGCAAATTATGTTGGATTTATGAATTACAAAATAAATACACAATAGCGTCCTCAAACAATCGGTCAATTTTCTTTTTTCAGCTTTTAAACTATACATTTATGTTCGATTTGCCATATTCTTGGCAGTAGGTGTACTACTGTATAGATAAAATTCGGATAATAAAAACGCGTTTCTTGATAACGAATACTCCACTAGAGCGAGAACTTTCTCAGGAAACGGCTAAAGTCTCGCTTCAACCAACGTAATCAACTTTTTCGAGTTTATATTCTTCGCTTCAACTTATCGTTCAGGGTGCCATTGAAACTGCCCATATAAAATAGCATGTGTAAAGATGGGATTGCATTCACGTAACCATGTAGTTAGACTTGAATTCCTCGTCGCGTTTGTCGAGAATAAATAGTGTGTAATCTGTGTGTGTGTTTATCGTCGTTGTCGCACACACATCTAATATTAAAATATGTAGATGGCGATACCAACACGATCAGCAACTATAAATTAATACGTGATGTTAATTGCGTGTTCAATTTCAAAGTCAGCATTTAGAAACATTTTTATATGGACTGTCCATGCTAAGATTATAAATTTTTATTAAACGTGAAAAAATGATTGAATGGGACATTTTCTTATGGGAAATGATAATTTTGATGAAAATCGACATGAATATACCTTTATACTTTTTCGATAATTTTGATAAAAATCGACAGGTATATAATACCTTCTTTGTAAATAATTAAAAAATTTCGACAGATATATATATATACCTTCTTTGTAAATAATAAAAATAAATAATAAAAGCGTAATAGCATTGTATACAACTAATTGAATAAGTACATTGGTAAGAAAAATATTAAAAAAATAAATAGAAAGAAAGCATATAACAAACTTTAATAAAATTTTACTCAATTCCCAATATAAAAGTGGGAATATAAAGAAGAGATATAAGGCGAAATTCTTTTGTAAAAATATTGATATTGTAAATTATATTTAGTCATGTCCGCTATATGCAATCACTGATTATATATATTTATCCTCAACTATAAGGATTAGTTGGAAACTGCATGAACATTACAATGGAATGCATTTGAAGAACTTTGAAAACTAAAGTACACTTGAAATTATATTGATTTACGTTCATTCTAAATTTATAAACAATTACGCGTTTCTAAAGAATTTTTTAAATTTTCGATATAAAATTGCAGAATTTTACACATTGTCCAGTGACTGGCGCAAGCTCTTTGCAATCCTAGACTAAGTATATGCGCCAAGCTCATCATCTATTTTACACAGTGCAGTGTACTGCACAGAAGCAACGCCACTGTATCAGCGTGTTGGAAAATTGAATTGATACGTTACTTCAAAGCAGTGCGTTGAATCGAAGCAACGCGGTTTGGTACGATTCAGTAGTCCAGTGCCAACCTAAAACCGGTTTTCACCGAAAATCGGTTTTCACCATAAAGCGGTTTTTACGGAAACGCGGTTTTCACCGGAAACCGGCTTTCACCGAAAATTGGTGAAAACGGTTAGTCGGTGAACCGGTGAAAAATCGCTTGCACCGGTTTCCGGTTTGATTGGCAAATATTCCCAGCACGAATAGATAGTTAGTTAGAGAGTCCGCAATCCTAAAGATTGGTTGGAAACAGCACGCCATGCCGATCTATCCTGAGCTAATCCCTTCATCTCCCTATAGCTATTCATCTCAACGTCTTCAACTATCTGACTCACATACTCCAATCTAGGCCTACCTACCCCTCTCTTTCCCTCCACTCTACCTTCTATGATCAATTGCATAATCCCCCCATGCCTAAGAATATGCCCTACTAATCTGTCTCTCCTACGTTGTAACACTCTCCAAATACTTCTCTTCGCCCCTACTAACTCTAGTACAGCTTCATTTGTTACTTTATCTTCCCAACCAATCCTCATCATCCTCCTATAACACCACATTTCAAGTGCTTCTAATCTACGCTTCTCTTCCTTTCCTATAGTCCACGCCTCACACCCGTACAGTGCTACACTCCAAACATATACCTTCAGTAATCTTTTTCTAATACCCAAGTCAATATTTGATCTTAAAATCTGTTCTTTTTCTACGAATGCCTTCCTACCCTGTGCTATCCTACACTTTATATCTACCTTGCTTCGATTATCTTTTGTGATTCTACTGCCTAAATAACAAAAATCTGACACTTCTTCGATTCTATTATCTCCTATTGTGATCCTCATTTTTCTACTGCATTCCTTTTTGTCACACCTCATCACTTTAGTTTTACCTATATTTATTTTCATGTTAAAATCCCTAGTCAATACTGCCTGCATACCATGCAATACCCTTTCTAATTTCTTTTCGCTTTCTTCCAATATAGCTATATCGTCGGCGAATCTCAGCATATATATTTTCTCTCCCTGTACATTCACACCTACACTATACTCTTCTTTTACTTTGTTTATTGCATCTTCTATATATAGATTAAATAATAACGGTGAGAGTGTACATCCCTGCCGAACTCCCTTCCCTATTTTTGCTACCTCTTCTTCCCCCTCAATTCTAACTAAGGCAGTTTGGTGTTTATATAAATTAAAAATTATTCTCCTATCCTTATAATCTATACCCGTTTCTTTTAAAATTCTAAACATTATGTCCCAATCTACATTGTCAAATGCCTTTTCTAAGTCTACAAAAGCTATGCAAGTTACCTTTCCTACCCTATTTCTTTTTTCTACTACCGTTCTTAGTGCTAGAATCGCCTCCCTCGTCCCTCTGTTTTTCCTAAAACCAAACTGATCTTCTCCTAGCCTTTCCTCTACTTTATTTTCTAATCTCCTATAAATAATCTTTAACAATATCTTCGATGCATGTGATAGTAGGCTAATGGTCCTATAGTTCTCACACAAATTAGCTCCTATTTTCTTCGGCATTGTTACTATTCTACTACGCTGAAAATCCTGTGGTACTTCTCCCTATAGATAGTATATACAATAAACATATAGACATGGAGGGATTATCTGATAGTCATTGAACTGCAGATTAAGATTTATAGCGATTGTGAAGAGTCATCAGTTGGGTATATGGTAGCGCAATACACCGTTCCTGAATTATATTCCTATAGCTCCTGAAGTTAAAAAAATTAAAACGAAATTTATTAGAGATTATTTAAATAATTCTTCTTCTTTAGTGGTTTTTTATATGGCTAAATACACGAAATCTATGTACTACTAATAGTGTAATAAAAAATATTTTAGCTTCAGTTTTTATCAAGGGCAAGTAAATTCAGGTACGTGCGCTGTAACAAGACCAAGAATCTTTCTGACTGCACAAGCAAAAATGTACCTATTGATGTTTTACATTCTATACTTTTTTTTTTACTATAGAGCAGTGTATATATATATACTGTAAATTATCCGAGGCGTATAATGAAAATAAATGACGTAATGTCTCTTCGAGAATGGACGAGGGAATCTGACAGAATATGTGACAGATTTATCGCTTCGCCAATCATCAGTAATTTTCTATGTTCTTTTTTTTGTTGTTTGTTTTAATCATATCAGCAAAGATACTATACCGGGTGTAAAGCTGGATTGGAAACATAAGCATTTTACATGTTAAATAAATTTTCTTCAAATATTGGCCCCCCTGATTGTTTTACAGCAAAATTGTAAATAGAAAATATTTTCGAAATTGAAAACTGAATATAACGAATATTTGCATTTGCCTATCACTTTAGTGTTTTCACGATATGTGAAGAAAACTTTTCCATGGATGAAGTTCTTAAGTCATATTAGCCCTGATTTCGACAATTAATAGCAACTGATCTGTCATCACTAGTTATTTATTGTAAAAAAAAATTACTTATTGCGTAAAATCAATGTTTTTTTCAAAATCAAAAAATGTGAAGAAAACATTTAAGTTTTCTCTTAGAACGATCAGATATGAATACTAAAATGCATGCTTCAACTTCAACATCTCCTAATTCATTTTTATCCACAGTTGCTCAAACAGTTAAATGTCAAAAGCAATGTAAATAGTAAGGATTTAAGATATATCATAGTCATCGGTATAAAATTATGTACTTTGTGGATATGAAATAGATTTCCTTGGCGGAAAAATATAATTTTAAGTTTTTTTTGACATGATATTATAGTTACCTTTCTTAGATGTTTTAGTCATTAGAAATAATAATGTATTAGAATTTGATATATACAGAAAAGCTACAAATACGGACTGCTACATACGGAACGATTCAAATCATTGTCGTCAACTTAAATAATTTTTAAAATTAACCGCTTATTAAATTTTCTTGTATCTAATGATAAATATAACATTGAATTAAATAATATCTGAAGTATTGCAGTACAAAATGGCTATTCTTCTAAAATTATAAATAACATATTGGGAAAATTTAAAAGAACAAGAGATATCAGAAATATTAGTAGTTTAAAACAAAATAATAATTCAACTCCAAAATTTGTTAAATTACCATTTGATCCTATCATTGCACGTGGCTTAGATATAATTTTAAAGTAATAAATTATATTTCTAATAGTCTTGCTAATTTTCTAGGAAATCCCAAAGATTTGATTGATTTCAATAAAAAATCGGGTATTTGTAAAATATCTTGTTCTAGTTGTCCTAAATTATATATAGAAGACAAACACGTAGACCAATTGAAACTAGATTTAAGGAGCATTTAGCTCATTTCAGATTAAATAGAAAAGATAAAAGTGCTGTAGCCGAACATATTTTTGACTAACTCAGGTCATCCTATTCAAATTAGTTCACTTAAATGACTTAAAAGTGTTTTGAATTATTCCGAGTTAAATGCTTATGAAAGTATATACATGCATAAATCTATATAAAATTTAATGAATTTAGATTCAGGCCCAATTTCATCTTGTCTGTTTAACTAATTTAATAAGAACTATTTTTAAATCTAATTTTAGTTATTTTAGGTTTGATAAACCTGAACTTGTCATTTTGGTTAATTATTAATTTATATTGTTTTAAAAGATTTATAGGTCATATTATATGCCATTTTTTGAAATACTTCTGTCTTATTTGTTTAATAAATGTTGACTTATTTATTTAATAGTATATCAATCACGATTCGTGACAGAGGTGTTTGTATTTCGTTTTTATCTTGTGCTACTGACAATGGGGGCATAGCCTTCGAAATGTACATCTAGCTACTTAATGCTTTAAGTTACGGTATTTGGGTGATATTCTATACTATTTAGATTTAATTATTAAAATAAGATTACTCCTGAAGAAAAAAACAGACATATAGCTTCTATATCAATAAAAATCTATAATAAGTTACCTTTGGTCTATAAGAGAATGGATACAAAAACTCTTAAAATAAAGCTGAAAAAGGAGCTGTCCAATAAAGCATACTACAAACTAGATGACTTCTTTACTGATAATAACGGCTTCATGTAATAATACGGCTTATAATGTTTAGAATGTAAATAGTTGAAATTAATATATTATATTATACAATGGACAATATTAGATTTAAAAAAAAATTAAAAATTTGTAATAATAAAGTGTGTTTCGTTGAGTTGCAATTATATAACTATGTAAACTATGACAAAACATGTAATTCTTAATGTTGAATAAATTAAAAAAATTATATATATATAGATGCACATACACAAAATTATTCGAATGTGAATATTTTGATTACCGCAGTTATGGTAGCTATAAGTAGACTGGATCTTGGCACTGCACTATTGAGCACCTGGAACGTAAGAAACCGGTCCTGATGTGTCAATCCGAAGCTTTGCACAATTCCGCCGGTGAGGTCCTGCAGCGCCCTTGTCGTAGACCCTTGGCACAGGTTCTCATAGCTTCCATAAAATCTACGCACAAAGTAATACATCACATAATACTTTATCATTTTCAGTAAAAAGCTGAGGAGGTGCGGAAAAGTAGTTAAAAGCTCAAATTCTTTTACACGCATTCGTAGCAAAATAATTATTTAAATATATTATACAAAATGCCTATTGGTAGGGTTGCAAGGGTGCATGATTTTTCTTATTTTCCTTATTTAATTAGGAAGTGTGCAGACGTACATAGCTAAATTCCAACTAATTAACTATGTAAATTGGTAAGTATATGCAATATTTTTAAATTAAAGTTTATATTACAGTGCATAATATTTAATTTTGATTTGTAATTTGTCGGGTAATTTATAATATATTTTGCCAGCGTGTGATATTATTACTATCTATTTTATTTTATTTTATTAATTGTCTAAACAGCAAGAGGAGCGAGCCTTCAATTACAGATGCAACCGATTTGAATATAATCGGTACAAATTTTGACAATTTTAGTTTCAAAGCGGAGACTTATCCAGCAAAACGAATTCAAGGAACTTTAAGTCCATCATAATCTTTGCCAGCTATGGAAACAAGAATATGGTTTGTTCACGAGCAAATTTCAAATTCATAGCTATTAAGTACTTGCACTGATTTACATAGAATTAAGAAGAATAACAAAAGTTGGCAAAATTAGAATATGAAAATCTACGTTATGAAGCAAATACCTTGGCAAATGCTAATTAAATGCATTATAAGGTTAAGCGGAAGAGTACCATGGAGGTCCTATGAAATCCAAACTTCGCCTTCTCGTGGCCAGGTTTTCTGTTATATTTATGTAATGTATATAATTTTTTACATCTTTTATATATATACAATGTTCATTTTGAATTTATTGTGCAACGATATATTAGTAGCAATGTACTACCCATGAGTTTTTCCACGTTTTCTCATATTGTACAAGGTAGGCCATCCTACGATGTGAACACAACTAGTATTATAGCCTATGTATTTATATTTTTATTTAAAAAGATATGGCCATGAATAAAGACAATTATTATTATTATATTAAATTATATATTTAGATACTTATAGCGTAGCTTAAAATTACAATTTAAAGTGGAAAATAATATGGATTATATGAGTTATAAAATGGGCTCCAATTAAAGATTTGTCGTTTTTTGAAGTGAAACTTCTATAGGCGCGGTAGGGCGAATTGGTCTGAACGTCACGAAAAGTGAAACGCTTCCGTCACGAAAAGTGAAATACGCTACGCGCATGCGCCGCCTATACTGTGTGTATACGTAGCATAAGGCAACCAGTAGACGCTTGCGTATTTTATTATATATTACACAAACACAGCTTAGTCTTTTAACTAACAATTTCCATTGTGTGAAAAGTGAAATGGAGAAAAAGACAAGTACAGACAGAGTTGCGAGCCTTTAGAGAACGGAAGAAAGCGAATAAACCGCCAAGAAAAGTGCCAACAAGTACCTTGGAAAGAAGTAGAGAGTATCGAGCCAGGCAAAGGGCGTTAAAGAAACACGGTGGACAACATAACCTTCCAACGACCTCAAATACAATGGATGAATCGATACTGTCGTTAAGTGAGGACACAGTGAGTGGTATAGAGAATTTGAATGCCACTGATTCAGGCGTGCCGTCTACACGTGAAGATACACGCGGTGTGAGAGATCAACGAAATGAATCTGATACAGGTGAGCCATCGACACATAGCAATGCACCTACTAGTGCATCATACGCAAAATTTACATTTTTTCAACCTGCTCATCGCGAATTTGATAAACAATTTTTCAATAATCCGCTAGGTACAGTGTGTTCCATATGTAATCGAATATGGTTTAAGAACGATGTGAAACCTGTTGATTCTAAGTACGAGCAACTTTTACATACTGCGTTTCCAGCCATCATCATTGAAGATGTGATTTATTTAAGCGTGCAATTCATGCCAAAATGCTCTCACTCGGAATACCATTCCAATGTTATCGAAGTCAAATGATTTTGTCTACCCAGAATTACCTGGTCATCTACTAAAATTAGATTTAGTGTTAGAGAGGTTAATTTCACCCAGAATTCCATTTATGCAAATTCGACGTTTACGACATGTACATGGTCAACATGGGATTTATGGGCAAATTATTAATGTTCCAATATCTGTGAATACGATGGTGAATCATTTGCCAAGAGACATTTGATGATGATCATTGTAATAATGTCCACATAAAAAAAAGAAAAATACACAGATCGAGTTATTTAATTGGTTTGGTGAGAAAAAGAACTATAAAAATATGGCTACAATATTTAATCCACAGTCCTCTTTATAGACTGTACGACATTACAGTTAATAATGCTTTCTTTGATGATCAGAGTGTCAATCAAAATCAAAATCAAATCGTTAACAAATGGAAAAAAAGCAATGCATAAAATCAACTTTTCCTAGGAGCTAAGAAGTTTCACTTCTACCGCGCGAGAGTCTCACGCATGTTTTTATATTTCTATTTATCTCTCTTAATTTTCAATGGTAATAACTTTCAAAGCAAGTCCTTATTAATGCAGCAATTTACATTTAAAAGGAGGCACTAAGAGCCTAAAATACTTATGGCCTAATAAAAATTACAAAGTCAATTATTCATTATATATATTTTACTATTCAGTTATTTATCATTTATTTATGATTTGGAAATAAATATACATTAAAAATTAGGATGTTTAAGATGTGCGATTATCAATTATCATTTGAAATTTTAATTTATTTGTTATCAATACAAAATAATGAGTTTATAGAGTTTAAATTAAAAAAATCTTACTCTCTCATTTACTACCAAAGTACGCGCTTCTGTTTCCATGAAAATGTGGTAAAATAAACAATAATTTTTATTTGTGTATTGTAAAAGTTTTATGTTGGTGTTTAGATTTAAAATGATATATCAAAGTTACAAATATCTCATGTGAATACAAATTTTTATTTTCCCGAATCCCGAATTAAAATTCAAATTCCTGAATCAAATAAAAATAATAACTCGTTTCATAAAGCTCATTAGCAACCGCATCGTTGGAAAAGTCGGCGTGGCGTAACTTACCTCATTCGTGCGTTATGGGTTGCATTTCCAAACTTTTAATATATTCCTCATAAAGAACATTTAATAATATTTGTGCATACTTACTTCGCGTACGCTTTTTCCAATAAAGCCGCCCAATAGTCCGTTGAACTGCTACTATGTAGATGAACTAATCGCCCCTTAAATGATGGCAATCGATCATCTACTATCACGTCCCGCCAATCGCCAAAATGCCAGAACCGAAATCTGCAAAAAAACCGTTATTTTATATTACAATATGCGCACGCTTTCCAAAAATTCATGAATATCGTTTTACATCTTGTATCAAAGAGGAGGATATAATTAAGTTATTTTATAAACGTTCAATTGACAAAATAACGGAGGAAGTTTTTGCATTTGTTTTCTTCTTTAGTATTAATTATTAATCACAATCGAAGTCAATAAATTTACAGGTGCAATGGGTTTTCCTTCGCACGCACAGAAATGATTTTACTGATCGCTGTCCACGTTACCAGTGTTGCATTTCATTTAGTGACATGTATATATTTCATACCATTGAAAATAAATCATCGAATGGGTAAATTTAAATTATCTAACTTTTGACTTTGCAGATGGTGAAGGCGCTTTAATATTTTTGTTAGATGGTTCGCAATTTTATCATGGATCAAGTATATGTATGTATACAGGGTGATACAACAATGTCGCGGCGGCAAATCAAAATTTGAAAATGTTTATTAAAAAACTAGAAATATTGAGTGTTCTAAATTCGTAATATACACACCAAATTTTGAATTTAAAAAATTATGTAGTATTTTTTCGGACTCATATTCTACTACATAAAATTAACTTGACAACGATATGTCATTCTTCTAATTTTGATTTCTGGTATTCATGTGAATAATTATTTTCTAAAAATTTCTAAAAAAATGAACTGCTGCAAAGCTTTATAAAAGTGCTATAAATTAAAAAATGTAAGCTATAATTAATTAAAACTTTCCTATTTTGTCTACAAGATATATCTTAGAGCATGTTACGCTAAAAATTAAATTTTTAGTATACAGTGTTTGTAATAGATCTGTTTCCATAAGTTTTCCAAAGTGTAATTGCAGATATTTCATTTTCCCACTTAAATGGAACACCCTATATGTATTATTATCCTAGAATTTGTTTACCTTATATTGTATAGTTCAAAAAGCATACTCAGGCGACTAATTTAACGATATATACCGGGCGTGGATTTTTTTTGGTACCCTAAAAATGTCTGTGTTATACAAAAATTGGTATATATTGATAATTTTTGTCTATTTTTTTATTAAAATTATTTGTTTGGAAAAAAAATGGATCTTTTTTGTAAAATTAGATTTCTTGGAAAAATGAATTATTTTCATAGAAATTAGATTTTTTGGGAAAATTTTGATTTTTTTTTTGGAAAAACCTATACCCAGTATATTTGGTTTATAGTTTAAGTTAAAGAGTCCGCAATCCTAAAGATTGGTTGGAAACAGCACGCCATGCCGATCTATCCTGAGCTAATCCCTTCATCTCCCTATAGCTATTCATCTCAACGTCTTCAACTATCTGACTCACATACTCCAATTTAGGCCTACCTACCCCTCTCTTTCCCTCCACTCTACCTTCTATGATCAATTGCATAATCCCCCCATACCTAAGGATATGCCCTACTAATCTGTCTCTCCTACGCTGTAACACTCTCCAAATACTTCTCTTCTCCCCTACTAACTCTAGTACAGCTTCATTTGTTACTTTATCTTCCCAACCAATCCTCATCATCCTCCTATAACACCACATTTCGAATGCTTGTAATCTACGCTTCTCTTCCTTTCCTATAGTCCACGCCTCACACCCGTACAGTGCTACACTCCAAACATATACCTTCAGTAATCTTTTTCTAATACCCAAGTCAATATTTGATCTTAAAATCTGTTCCTTTTCTACGAATGCCTTCCTACCCTGTGCTATCCTACACTTTATATCTACCTTGCTTCGATTATCTTTTGTGATTCTACTGCCTAAATAACAAAAATCTGACACTTCTTCGATTCTATTATCTCCTATTGTGATCCTCATTTTTCTACTGCATTCCTTTTTGTCACACCTCATCACTTTAGTTTTACCTATATTTATTTTCATGTTAAAATCCCTAGTCAATACTGCCTGCATACCATTCAATACCCTTTCTAAATTCTTTTCGCTTTCTTCCAATGTAGCTATATCGTCGGCGAATCTCAACATATATATTTTCTCTCCCTGTAAATTCACACCTACACTATACTCTTCTTTTACTTTGTTTATTGCATCTTCTATATATAGATTAAATAATAACGGTGAAAGTGTACATCCCTGCCGAACTCCCTTCCCTATTTTTGCTACCTCTTCTTCCACCTCAATTCTAACTAAGGCAGTTTGGTGTTTATATAAATTAAAAATTATTCTCCTATCCTTATAATCTATACCCGTTTCTTTTAAAATTCTAAATATTATGTCCCAATCTACATTATCAAATGCCTTTTCTAAATCTACAAAAGCTATGCAAGTTACCTTTCCTACCCTCTTTCTTTTTTCTACTACCGTTCTTAGTGCTAGAATCGCCTCCCTTGTCCCTCTGTTTTTCCTAAAACCAAACTGATCTTCTCCTAGCCTTTCCTCTACTTTATTTTCTAATCTCCTATAAATAATCTTTAACAATATCTTCGATGCATGTGATAGTAAACTAATGGTCCTATAGTTCTCACACAAATTAGCTCCTATTTTCTTCGGCATTGTTACTATTCTACTACGCTGAAAATCCTGTGGTACTTCTCCCTTCTCATATATTTTACAAACTAACCTGTATAATCGCTCCTGTATTTTTTCCCCTGCGTGTTTCATTAATTCGGCTGGTATCATATCAATCCCCGCTGCTTTTTTATTCCGTAAATCATTATGAAACTCTGACCTAAGTATGCTAGGACCTAAGTCATCCTCATCTATCTGTTCCACACTTTCTAGCTCCTCCATGTCCTGCCTACCTTTATATAAATCTTCAAGATACTCCTTCCATCTTCTAGCTTTTTCCTTATTTTCTGTGAGTTCCTTACCCTGCTTATCACATATAATGTTACCCTTTGGTTTTACTTTAGAAAAATGTGACTTAATTTTCCTGTAGCCCAAATCTACTTTACCTCTTCTCATATCCTCCTCAATATCCTCACAATTTCCTTTTATCCACTCTTCTTTCGCTAGCTTGCATTTCCTATTAATTAAGTTCCTTAGTTCCTTATATTTTTTCTGTCCTGCTTCTGTGTTTCCAATTTTAATTTTCCTTCTTGCTTTCAACTATTTCTTCCGTGATCCATTCCCTCCTACATGCCCTTTTCTTCGTGCCTAATACTTCATTTGCTGCTGTAGTTAACCCATTTCTGATTTCCCTCCATTCGCAATCTATGTCGTTCCTAGATGTTCCATTAGCCATGATTTCTACTTTCTGCTTGTACTTTTCACATACATCAGCTAATTTTAACCTATCGACATCTACTCTGACCTGTTTAGACTTCTGTAAATTCTTGAATTTGACCTCTGAGTCCAGGAATACTAAATTATGGTCACTATCAATATCTGCTCCAGGGTAACTCTTACAATTCTTAATCTGGTTCCTAAACCTCTCTTTAACCAGTATGTAATCTATCTGATACCTCCTTATATCTCCTGGCATTTTCCACGTATATATCCTGCGCTTGTGATTCTGAAAAAGCGTGTTTGCTACCACTAGCTTATTCCTAATACAAAACTCTACCAATCTATCCCCTCTATCATTACGTGTTCCTATTCCATATTCTCCTACTATTGAAACTTCCTTTCCCTTACCTACTACGGCATTCCAATCTCCGATTACAATTAGATTATCCTGTCCTTTAACGTTTGCTAACCTAGATTCAATCTCCTCATAAATGGATTCTACCTCCTCATCATCGTGACTTGAAGTTGGCATATATACTTGCACTATAACTGTGTCCGTTGGCTTCGTGTCTAATCTAATAGTTATAATTCTATCACTAACTTGGCAATAACTCTTTACTCTACATCCCAACTTTCTATTCATTATAAAACCTACACCGGTATGCCCATTATCTGATACTGTGGTTATTAATCTATATTCTCCTGACCACGTATCTACTTGATCTTTCCCCCTAACTTCACTAATCCCTACAATATCCAGTTTAAGTCTCTCCATTTCTAATTTCAAATTCTCTAACTTTCCTATCCTATTCATACTGCGTACATTCCACGCTCCAACTCGTAGAACTCTCGACGAAATCGATTTCTTGCCCGCCCCAGAATCCGAGGGCTTGCCTGCTACCGAAGTAGCCGGATGAGACTCTGAGCCATTGGCTCTACTCACCTGGGGTAATACATTAATAGTAATCGACATTTTCATTTTGCTGTAAGCTTGAGAAAGGTACAGTGCTGGTTTCTCCTTGCCTTGCACCGACCAATGAGTGCATATTTTAGCCGTCGCCCCACCGATTCAGCCTAATCCCCCTAATACCGTGGGTTAGCCTGAAATCTTTCCTATAGACCGGGATCCCTGTATAGGGACCGCTCTATAGGCCAGAGCGTCATTGCCCATGTCTATATATATTTGGTTTATATATCATATAAATTATAAAAATACTTTCTTCAATTTTTACGGTTTCTTAATGTATACAAAAATAATTTCTTTCCTCACCATCAGGTATGGTATTTTTTTTTTATACAATACTTATACTCGCTTGCGCAAAATTTAGATTGCACGGTATTTGTTTGAGGTGTTTATTCACTTAACGTTCATTTGTCTGTCTTCCCCGACCCGTCTTTCATTCGGAATTGGGCGCATTAATTGCTTATTTACATGCACTTGTATAAATTCCGCTATTCAATCTGCCAATTTGGACGTTTATAGTCTTTTCGCTGCTCAAGATTTCGTCAGAAACTGTTATTTGATTATTGCGCCAACTGACACGTTGCTCATTCGAACGACTTTACCCATTACAATAAAATAAGACAAGCCCAAAAAAAATTGGCCAGCAATTGTTAAAATTTGTACAATAGAAATTAACGGGAAAATATATTTTTTGATTATAAAAAAGCGGTGAATTAAGCCGTTAATTCAATGCCAAGTATTATTTATCAAATACTATTCAATATATTCATAATGTACGTGATAATATTGTACAATATTGTACAATAGTCGACACTAATAGTTCGAGAATTTAAGTGGGAAAATGAAATATCTGCAATTACACTTTGGAAAATAGTTTGAAAACTTATGGAAACAGATCTATTACAAACACTGTATACTAAAAATTATCGTGAAATATTTATTTTATTTTATTTTGTTTTTTATTTTTTATTTAAAAAATGCGATATTTCGTTCATCAAAACGTGAATATATTTAAATGTACCTAGAATACATATTTTATACGCGCCCGTTTTTATACGTTTTTATATCTTAGTATCCCATTAACAGGTATACACCATACATATTAATTTTTCAGTTTTTTTTAAATTCAGATATTTTGTAAATTTTGTGCTATTATAAAATTTGTGCGAGAACTATAGGACCATTAGTCTACTATCACATGCATCGAAGATATTGCTAAAGATTATTTATAGGAGATTAGAAAATAAAGTAGAGGAAAGGCTAGGAGAAGATCAGTTTGGTTTTAGGAAAAACAGAGGGACGAGGGAGGCGATTCTAGCACTAAGAACGGTAGTAGAAAAGAGAAAGAGGGTAGGAAAGGTAACTTGCATAGCTTTTGTAGATTTAGAAAAGGCATTTGATAATGTAGATTGGGACATAATGTTTAGAATTTTAAAAGAAACGGGTATAGATTATAAGGATAGGAGAATAATTTTTAATTTATATAAACACCAAACTGCCTTAGTTGGAATTGAGGGGGAAGAAGAGGTAGCAAAAATAGGGAAGGGAGTTCGGCAGGGATGTACACTTTCACCGTTATTATTTAATCTATATATAGAAGATGCAATAAACAAAGTAAAAGAAGAGTATAGTGTAGGTGTGAATGTACAGGGAGAGAAAATATATATGTTGAGATTCGCCGACGATATAGCTATATTGGAAGAAAGCGAAAAGAATTTAGAAAGGGTATTGAATGGTATGCAGGCAGTATTGACTAGGGATTTCAACATGAAAATAAATATAGGTAAAACTAAAGTGATGAGGTGTGACAAAAAGGAATGCAGTAGAAAAATGAGGATCACAATAGGAGATAATAGAATCGAAGAAGTGTCAGATTTTTGTTATTTAGGCAGTAGAATCACAAAAGATAATCGAAGCAAGGTAGATATAAAGTGTAGGATAGCACAGGGTAGGAAGGCATTCGTAGAAAAGGAACAGATTTTAAGATCAAATATTGACTTGGGTATTAGAAAAAGATTACTGAAGGTATATGTTTGGAGTGTAGCACTGTACGGGTGTGAGGCGTGGACTATAGGAAAGGAAGAGAAGCGTAGATTACAAGCATTCGAAATGTGGTGTTATAGGAGGATGATGAGGATTGGTTGGGAAGATAAAGTAACAAATGAAGCTGTACTAGAGTTAGTAGGGGAGAAGGGAAGTATTTGGAGAGTGTTACAGCGTAGGAGAGACAGATTAGTAGGGCATATTCTTAGGCATGGGGGGATTATGCAATTGATCATAGAAGGTAGAGTGGAGGGAAAGAGAGGGGTAGGTAGGCCTAGATTGGAGTATGTGAGTCAGATAGTTGAAGACGTTGAGATGAATAGCTATAGGGAGATGAAGGGATTAGCTCAGGATAGATCGGCATGGCGTGCTGTTTCCAACCAATCTTTAGGATTGCGGACTCTTTAACTAATAAAATTTAATTAATTGCAATATTCAGTTTTCGACAAATATTCATAATTTTTATTAATTAACTTCTTTTCAACACACACACACACACATATATATATATATATATATATATGTGGTAATGTTAGTATCAAAAGATTTTCACAATATTTTTTACTGTATAAAACTAATTTACATATAGAATATTAATGTAATCTAAATGTCTTTGAACCGCATCCTGATCCGAAGAAATAAAAATAGCGAGTGTCTTCCTCAATGCGAATTGTGAGATAATCAATCAGCGCTAGTGCACGCAAACACACCTATATGATTATTGTGATTTATATGTTGCCTGAAGACATTTAAAATAATACTCTGATACATAGAGCGCTTATTCGCTATATTGTGCATACGATTCTATTCCTAGGTTTTAATTACAACAGGATTAAATACGCCTATATGGAAACATCTAGCCGCATGCGAGCATAGAAAAGTGCTATCAATTTTCGACCTACGTGAAGGTAGTTGCGGAAATGTAATACTATAATATAGGAATATTTTCGTTTGGTCTTTAAAATGGTGTGAAGGATGATGCCGAAGGATAAATCGGACAAATAATACACAAATGACAACATGTACGATATTATACGAGAACACGAATCCCATTTAATTAAATCTTATTTTTGCACGATCTCTACATCGGGTAACGTGACAGGTTTTTAGACACGGGGTAATTATGCAAATTGTTATAGATTGGAATGATGAAGAGGTACAGTCAGATTGGTGTATATATAAGACGTTGAGATGGCTTGTAGTGCCGAACGAAACTGTACGAAAAATGGTATAGAATATCACCCAAATACCGTAACTCAAAGCATTAAGTGGCTAGATGCGCATTTCGAAGGCTATGCCCCCATCTTCAGTACCATAAGTTAAAACTATATAAAACACCTCTGTCACGAATCGTGATTGATATACAACTTGTCGAAGGTTTTAAATGTCGACAAATCTTGTCATTTAACATATCTATTAACATTTAAAGTATAAGCCAATGTTTCTTAACTTACGAAATATAACTTTTTAATTTTATATATATTTTTTATTATTTTTTATTTTATTTTATTTAATTTTTTAATTTTTAAATTTTCAAATAATTTGGAAATCAATCCACAAGTATTGTCAAGTTTAAAATTTGCATCAATTACCTCTGTGGACGTTGAGCGTAGTTTTTCTATATATAAACATATATTAAGCGACAGCAGACAATCTTTTGCTGTAGATAATTTAGAGAAGTATTTAATCGTAGCAGTGGATGAGAGTCGGTTTAGTCTTTTGTAAATATGTTTTTTTATCTTTGTAAAAAAATTCTTTTTTACTATGTTCTTTTTGCCTATTTTGAATATTTTCTGCCTATTTTGCACAAAAAAGCTGCCTATATAAGCGCCTATTTAACACAATTTCTTTGCCTATAATTCACAGCTTTAATTATAAGGATTCCATTTTCTAAATTTACTCTCTATAATAAATTCATTAAAACAATTTGAATAAAAATGTATAAACTTTTGCCCATTAATATAAAAAAATTATCAAATCAACAATTTAAGGTGGAAAGTAAGCGATATATAGTACAAAATCAGAATATATTCTTACTGAAACTTAATGAACGTGTATAAAATGTCTACATTATGATTTTATATTTTATATTTTCAAAAAAAAACAAATGCATACATACACAAACGTATAAAATAAATAAGTTATATAAAAATATATTTATTAATCAGTATTCAATATTAATATAGAATATCACCCAAATACCGTAACAAGCATTAAATAGCTAGATGCGCATTTCGTAGGCTATGCGCCCATCTTCAGTAGCACAAGATAAAAACAAAATAAAATACCTCTGTCACGAATCGTGATTGATATATAACTTTTTTAAATTTTATTTTATATTATTAATTTTTTAACTTAATATTAGCTTAATAAGCTCATATAAATAAAAAGGTTTGAGGAGAATTTCAAATGATTAATAGATTAACCTATCACACTGTTAGTTTACTTTGCAAATGAGCTTATAAATAAATATAAATAATGTCCATGATATAAATATAAATTCACCTTGTGTCTTTTCTATAAACAAAACTGAAAATTGCATTAAATTATTATAATAAAAAATACATTAGTATTTAAAAATAAGTTTCCTTCGTAAATAGTAGAGAATTTTTCATCTAGGATTCTAATTTAGTTTTTGAAAATACGCGTCGGTTGGTCCAAACTGTTCATAAGTATTTTGAGCAGGATGTTAATATTCTATTTCGTTTTTGCGTTTTATTTGATTTAAAATGGAAATGGATCAATTGTCTAATTTAAGAGTTACTGTATGTGTAAATGATCCATATTGCAACATTTTATATAAAAAAAATGAAGCAAGTACCAACATGTGCAATAAAATAACCGAACTTTAAACATTATATTTTAAAGACCTTTTTGAAGTAATGATATTAACCGACAAGTGCTTCAGTATTCTTATAAAAGAAAAATAGAAAACAACTGATTTTTTTTTTTAATTTAGATCTCCATGACTTAAATGATTCTTGGGTTACCATCGAATTATATAACGAAATTATATAAAACTTATTGAAAAGTATAATTATATAATTATATAAGTTATTTGCTAAAGCAACATAATTTTTATTACATGCCATTTTATTCGGAATTGAATGTTCTCTTGATACTTGATATATTAAAATAAATCGTGTTTAATCTATTACATTGTGACAAAATATCTTTTTTAAGTTAGAAAAACAGTTTGGAACTACTGTTCAAGATATAAATATTTTAACTAGAGAGAATTATAAATATGCAAAAAACAGGATATAAATTTTTTGATAAAGGTTTATTTGAACAATTTAATATATAAGCAGTCAAGAATGCAATAAGGCTGACAGAAGAAGCATCGAGGGATAAAATATAATACTGAATATATTTAAATAGACTGTCTTTCAAATTGCTGACGTATTTTGAAATATTATTGATAGAAAAAAGATTTGATTGATTCAAGAAAACAGCATTCAGAATAATAGAAACGTAACATTGACACGCGTTTTTAATTGGTTCCCAAACTGTAGGTCGCGACCCCCCAGGGGGGCGCGTGAAGGCGCTAGGGGGTCGCGCGAGGATTTTCAAATTAAAGCGAATGGATTTCTGTAACGTATATATTGAACACATACAACTTTTCAGTAAGAGAATTTAGACGTAGACTAAAAGAAAACAAGCGTTAAAGTTATATGTTTATACAAAATATTAATGAGATAAATGCGCTTGATGTTGCGATGCTATCTTCTCAAACCTGGGTTCTGATACAAATAATGATATCATTCTCGAATTCGAGGCGATTTCTATACTTTGTCTTGATAGCAACCATGGATGAAAAACGTAATTCACAGAAATAGGATGATGCAAAAGGTATTCGCATTTTTAATGCTTCATTTACCAGCTCGGGGTATTCTTGTTTTCTCTTTAGCCAAAACTGGTCCACGCTTTGTGATAGAAAATCAAGTTTCAGCATTCCATCAGTAGATAAGTCGATAAGTTTTTCCTTCATATGTCGGAATTTAAGACATTTGAACAGAATTGTCGAAAAATGAATTCAGTATCCAACTGTGACTATCATTATTGTTAATAGTTACTTCGTGAAAATATTCAAAAATCTGTTGCTTTATGTTGTGTAACCATATTTGCATGTCTGCAAATACAGGATTTACATCTATCGTATTATACATAGTAAAATTTACCATGATTTCTTAAATGCATTGAATGAGGCCTTATTGTTAAGTGGAGTAGACCAAAAATCGAGTTCCTTTATAAATCCGTTAACTTTATCCTTAGCTGTTATTATATTAACATCGCGGCCTTGCAAACTTTTATTCAAAATGTTTAAGTGTTCAAAAATATCAGCAAGGAAAGCCAACTTAAGAAGCCAGAGAGAATCAGAAAATAGATTTGCATATTCTAATTTCTCATCTTGAAAATACATCAATAGTTCTGCCCTTAATTGGAAAACTCTTGTTAAAACTTTACCCCTCGAGAGCCATCTTACTTCCATGTGATAAAGAAAATTTTCATATATTGCACCTATGTCTTCACAAACTTTTCGGAAAAGACGGATTTGCAACGCGTTTCTTTTGATAGAATGTACCACTTTTATTACAGACCTTAAAACACAATCCATTTCAGAAGGCAAAAACTTCGCTGCAAGTGCCTCCCAGTGTAAAAAACAATGTACCCATGTAGCACTTGGCATTATCTCTTGTAATCGGACAATGAGACCACTTAGAATTCCTGTCATAGCTTTGGCACCATCGGTATAATGCATTTGGTCAAGTAAATATTGCATTTATTTGTATTTTGTATAAAAATGTCGATAAGCACTTTCCTGTAGTATTTGCTTCAAGTGGTTTACAAAATCAAATATGTTCTGTAATACCATTGTCGGTATCATATCTTACAAAACAATTAATTGGGCGCAATTGGAAATATCTGTGGACTCTTCCATCTGCATTGAGACTGCATTTCCTAATATTTTCAAGAACTTGAATTCGAATATCTTCTGCCATGTCGCATATTCTTCTTTGGATTGTATTATTAGAGAGGTACGGAAGCAAGTCACTAATTTTAGTGACTTTGTTTTTGAGTGTTGCTAAATCAAGTAGGGTCGCGCCTTCAAAAACTTTGGGAACCAATGCTGTAGACAATTGTATTGGTATTTCGATTTCGGAAAAAGGGGTTGAATGCGTCAACATCAACTCTTTTTCGCTTTTTGAATTTCGTGATTGTATCCTGGCTTGAGGAATCCGATTTAAAAAATACGAAAAGTGAAGATATTTAATTATAATAAGAAAAATCATAAAAAATAGAAAATAATCTCAAAAGGGAGGTGCGCATATTTCAATAATCATCTTTTACGTCTTTCACAAGCAGGCATTGTGATACTCATGTGATTATCGCACTAGCTAATAATCAAAGTGCCGAGTAGTATAATAGCACCCTTCATAGTTCTTACCTTATACACACTGCAAGGCATTCACATGTCGGCAAGTGTTTGGTTTATAATACTAATTTACACGTATCTAATTAGCTTCAATATACAACAGGTATAATACGTTATTATAATACACTGTATTAAGGCAGTCCCATATCTGTAAAGCATTCTGTATAGGTGTCTAAACCATTCACTTCACACAGTGGGATGTTGTTCAAAAGTACTCATCCTAAGATCGGAGTACACATAATGTACTTTAAACAATTTTTTTCTAGACTATAGTGATACAAAAAGTGAAGTGATATAAAAATACTGAAGTGATACAAAAAACTATGAAAATTAAGTGTATTTTTTCAAAATCTCGTAGTGTAGTTCACTCGTGAATCGTTCACTCTGAACGGTTCAATCAAATGACGGGTGTACTGTGACGATGTTTTGCAACGACCTATAGGTCACTGTGACCTAGTTCGTGAACTATGTACTAGATGGTGCACGGTGTACGTATTGATGTACTTGTACTAGGTCCTGAACCCGTCGTGTACTAAACCGTTCATGAATCACAACGGCTCGTAAACGATGCAGTATAGTATACATTACATATACAGCACTAACATTTATTTAGTGATAAAGTGTGTTGGTAAGCGGAACGAAATAGGAAACTCGATGCAATATTGCAACAGCAGCATTGCCGAGCCGAGTCACAATTTATATGTTGGTATCAGATTTTATTTGGAATAATATAATTAATATATTCGCAAGATTAAATATGTTTTTAAATATGTCATGCCATAGCTAATTTGTGCAATAATGCAAAAATAATATCTAAATCTTATAGTTCTTCTATTTCACACTGAGTGCAATGCAATCACTTAATATCAAATTAAAGCTTTGAAGTTTGAACAGAGAAGATTCGGAATAGAAAATATAAATTATATCGCCAAACAAAACGATTCTATCTAGTTCATTTTATTATAGTTTGTACATTTAATCTTCAAGTAAGTAGTAAGTAAAGTAGTCAACATTTTCATCAGTAACTACCAATAAGTATTTTAGAACTTCATATAAATAATCGTGGGTACGTAGAGAAGATTATATTTACTTATATATATATTTTGTATAAATTATAAACATTGTTGTCTTTTCTTCCTCATTCCTAATTCAAAATATGTAATGTAATATTTCAATTTATTTATTTTTTACCATTTAATATTTTTATATTGAGAAAAAAAGAGATTATTTTCAGTATGTGCATGTAATAATTCATATAGGTCGTGAACTAGTTCATTTTTAAAAGATGTAGTAGTTCACGACCTATAGTTCGTGAACGGTACATTGAAATGAACTACGAACTACGAACTAGGTCCTCAAAGTGGCCTACAGTTTGCCATCGCTATTTTGTATTCGTAGCATTAATAATACAATTTTATATTTCAATCAAAAATAGATATGATATTAGTTAAGATATGCATTTTTAGTCGATATAGCGGCATTCGAAAATGAACAATTCTACTTATAACGACAATTTAAAAAATGCATCGAAATTTTTCTAAAATACCCCCCCTCCCACTTGTTCTTCGATTGGGCAAACCTTGCCCAAATTTAATATAATTTTTATACAAAAGCTTTCCACCATGCACAATTTAAGTAAATCCGGTCAAGATTGGCAACAAATTATTATAAAACATCTTTAAAGATAAATACGTTCTTGATTTAATTTAAATCATTATTTCATGGGTGCAATTTCCATCGTATGTTTTACTCAAAATAACTCACCCGGTATTTAATAGGCTAGAGCAAGTACCACAGAGAAATAAAAGTAAGTAAGTAACAGTATTTTATTTGGTTTCTTTGCTTGATTATTGCAACACTAATGAGAGCACGGCCGCTCTGATCTAATCCTATTAGTATTGTGGCAATAATAATCGCATATATATACATACATACCTTGCTGGATACTTCGTAGGTTATAGATTACAGAAGACGCCTTAGAATTCAATTCATATATGACTAACATCACATATGTGTCAGGTATATACAGTATGTGCCATTTTCGAGTTGCCACTGTTGGTAACTCCGTTATTATACTAGATAGAAAAACGGTTAAATGGGCAATGTATTGCGCAATTTTATGCTGATTTCAAATCTGCCTTTAGATATTGAATAGCTTTTTTAGTTCTTTAGTTATCTGAAAAAAACTAAACTTATGCATTTTCATTAATCGTTGATATTTTCATTATTAATAAATTTTTCATTAATGTCATTTTGACTTTCTTAAGACACTTTTCAAAAATGATTTTACACGTGTTATTAGTTTTCTTCTATCTCTTTTTATTTTGAAGATACGACCACTAACTTTATATTTTCTTAAGACGTCAAATGTCAAATATGGTCTGTCAAATTGCGTTTTTTATTTCATTTTCAATGATGTATCACACCCCCCATAAAAAGTTTTATTTTGCGAATAAATGCAATAAAAGATTTTTAAACAAATGAATGAAGAAAAATTCAGAGAAACATTCTAAGCCTATTTAAATAAAATGTTTTTAATTTACTAAAGAACAACTAAATCGAAAACAAAACAAAAAACGAATTGCACTGATCGAATAACTCTTTGCATCGACTTTGCAAAAAACGAATTGCATCGACTTTTGATTGATCGAATAACTCTTCTCAATGTATTACGGCTGGTAGAGTTCAATGTGCCAACAATGACCCATTGAAACTAGATTTAAGGGGCATTTAACTCATTTCAGATTAAATAGAAAAGATAAAGGTGCTGTAGCCGAGCATATTTTTGACTTACTCAGGTCATCCTATTCAAATTAGTTCACTTAAATTATTTGAATTATTCCGAGTTAAATGCTTATGAAAGTATATACATGCATAAATCTAAATTTTTGAAATACTTCTTTGAAAAACTACTTCTATTTAATTTAATTTAATTAATCATGATTCGTGCCTGATTTTTCCAAAATGAGGGACTAATTTAGAAAAAAACCTGCGTTTTTACCAACCCTGCTCTAGATTCACTAAAGAGAATATCCGCCCACATATTGAAGTTTTTCTATAACATGACCAATACATTTTTGATCAATAGAAAATACGATTAATAACGTAAACAAGTAATATTAACTTTTAATTCAATTTTGTGTGACAAAAAGGAATGCAGTAGAAAAATGAGGATCACAATAGGAGATAATAGAATCGAAGAAGTGTCAGATTTTTGTTATTTAGGCAGTAGAATCACAAAAGATAATCGAAGCAAGGTAGATATAAAGTGTAGGATAGCACAGGGTAGGAAGGCATTCGTAGAAAAAGAACAGATTTTAAGATCAAATATTGACTTGGGTATTAGAAAAAGATTACTGAAGGTATATGTTTGGAGTGTAGCACTGTACGGGTGTGAGGCGTGGACTATAGGAAAGGAAGAGAAGCGTAGATTAGAAGCACTTGAAATGTGGTGTTATAGGATGATGATGAGGATTGGTTGGGAAGATAAAGTAACAAATGAAGCTGTACTAGAGTTAGTAGGGGAGAAGAGAAGTATCTGGAGAGTGTTACAGCGTAGGAGAGACAGATTAGTAGGGCATATTATTAGGCATGGGGGGATTATGCAATTGATCATAGAAGGTAGAGTGGAGGGAAAGAGAGGGGTAGGTAGGCCTAGACTGGAGTATGTGAGTCAGATAGTTGAAGACGTTGAGATGAATAGCTATAGGGAGATGAAGGGATTAGCTCAGGATAGATCGGCATGGCGTGCTGTTTCCAACCAATCTTTAGCATTGCGGACTCTTTAACTAATTCAATTTTATATCAATCAGGATTCGTGACAGAGGTATTTTATTTAGTTTTTATCTTGTGCTACTGAAGATGCGGGCATGGTCTTCGAAATGCGCATCTAGCTTTATGCTTAATGCTTAAAATAATAAAAGCTTAATGCTTTAAGTTACGGTATTTGGGTGATATTCTATACTACAATTTAACACCGTAATGATAATTTTTAAAATCCCGATAATAATTCGACAAATAAAATCAATTTCGAGATATTTCAGTCGCTGACTTTCGAAGATGTAGAAATGTCGTTAATAGATTTTCAATCTAGTTCTTTATATAATATACTTTTGTTTTCATATATTGAAAGAAAAGATAGTCGATTAGGACTAGCAGAGAATTGAAAATATTTTTTTTATTAGGCATAATTCAAAGGTTTATAAGGAGGAAATAATAAGAACTTGAAATGCCATTCCAGGAAGTTTTTGCTGTTTGGTTTTTAAACTAGTGACAGCTATATAATAAATTATATTTTCCAGATATGCTTGAATGTTAATAAAAACAATTAAATTAATAAAATATCTCATAAATCTAAATATAAAGCATTTCGCATCCAATGTATGTACAACAATAAAAATCTTATTAATAATATTGCTGTAGATTCTTTATGACATGATATAATATAATGTAAAATAACATAATATATATTAATTATTATATAGATAAATATATATTTTATCGTAGTGTAACTTTTTGAGTGCATGCCAAAAATATACAAAATTATCGGTACGTAATAAAAAAAATACCGAAATGATTATGACCATACTTTTGTCATAAAATATCATTTCACAATAAAAATTAATTTTATTATAGCATTTTTATTTGGTTTATTATTGTGCTATTGAAGATGGAGGCTTGGCCTCAGAAGTGTCTATTAAATGCTATATCTTACGCTATTTGGGTAATATTCTAAACGAGTTTAAAATCTACAAATTATATTGTGCGTATCTAAGAATTACTAAAATATGTTCATTTTCCACCTTACCCCCATCAAACTATGTTATTGACATTTTATTTATATAAATAAATTTGTTCTCTGATATTTGACATATCTAGGCATTGACAGCTTGACAGTGTATAATACTTAAGGGCGAAATATTTGCGTTCAAAAATGAACGCGAAATTCTTCCAACCGCAAGCTTTACGCAAATACAATCCACCGGAAAAATATTCGAAAACCTACGATGCTGACACATATATTTTTCATATAGATACAATATATCGGGTACCCGAAAAAGTCGCCGTCGATTCCAAGATAAAACAGCTTCCGATATGGAAGATTATTACTGGGGTAAGACTTTTGATCATAATAACATAATGAATACAAAATAATATGATAATTTTAAAAATTATCACTACGGTGTTAAATTATAATATAGAATATCACCCAAATACCAAATTGATAGTATATCAATCACGATTCGTGACAGAGGTATTTTATTTAGTTTCTATCTTGTGCTACTGAAGATGGGCGCATAGCCTTAGAAATGCGCATCTAGCTACTTAATGCTTTCAGTTACGGTATTTGGGTGATATTCTATATTATAATATAATAATTGTTAATAATACAGAAATGGACATCTGGTGAATTTGAATTTGAACACTACGAATTCATTTTTGCATTTTTCAATTTGGAATTTACAGTATTCAATATGATGAAATATATTGATATAATGCAGTTGGCAGGAGGACGTGAGTGTAGATATTATAATCGAATAAATGTACAATTAATATTTCATTTGCCAGATGTAAGATTGTAAGTATTTATGTATAATGAAAAACAATAATACTGAATCAGTATATAAGATAAATGCAATGTATATAGCTTGTTATTTACATTCACAGCGTTCAAGTGTTGTTAACAATATTTATGGTATCGTGGTGTCGTATAGCGATGGCAAACTGTAGGTCACTTTGAGGACCTAGTTCGTAGTTCATTTCAATGTACCGTTCACGAACTATAGGTCGTGAACTACTACATCTTTTAAAAATGAACTTGTAGTTTACGACCTATATGAAATACATGCACATACTGAAAATAATCTCTTTTTTTCTCAATATAAAAATATTAAATGGTAAGAAATAAATAAATAGAAATATTACAATAATTATTTTGAATTAAAAAGAGGAAGAAAAAACAACAATGTTTATAATTTATACAAAACATATATATAAGGAAATATAATTTCGTTCCGTTCACCAACACACTTTATCACTAAATAAATGTTAGTACTGTATATGTAATGTATACTATACTGCATCGTTTACGGGTCGTTGTGATTCATGAACGGTTTAGTACACGACGGGTTCAGGACCTAGTACAAGTACATGAATACGTACACCGTGCACCATGTAGTTAATAGTTCACGAACTAGGTCATAGTGACCTATAGGTCGTTGCAAAACATCGTCACAGTACGCCCGTCATTTGATTGAACCGTTCAGAGTGAACGGTTTGCGAGTGAACTACACATCGCTAATAATGACTAAAAATGTATATCTTAACTAATATCATATCTATTTTTGATTGAAATATAAAATTGTATTATTAATGCTACGAATACAAAATAGCGATGGCAAACTGTAGGCCACTTTGAGGACCTAGTTCGTAGTTCGTAGTTCATTTAAATGTAACGTTCACGAACTATAGGTCGTGAACTACTACATCTTTTAAAAATGAACTAGTTCACGACCTATATGAATTATTACATGCACATACTGAAAATAATCTCTTTTTTTCTCAATATAAAAATATTAAATGGTAAAAAATAAATAAATTGAAATATTGCAATACATATTTCGAATTAGGAATGAGGAAGAAAAGACAACAATGTTTATAATTTATACAAAATATATATATAAGTAAATATAATCTTCTCTACGTACCCACGATTATTTATATGAAGTTCTAAAATACTTATTGGTAGTTACTGATGAAAATGTTGACTACTTTACTTACTACTTACTTGAAAATTAAATGTACAAACTATAATAAAATGAACTAGATAGAATCGTTTTGTTTGGCGATATAATTTATATTTTCTATTCCGAATCTTCTCTGTTCAAACTTCAAAGCTTTGATTTGATATTAAGTGATTGCATTGCACTCAGTGTGAAATAGAAGAACTAAAAGATTTAGATATTATTTTTGCATTATTGCACAAATTAGCTATGGCATGACATATTTAAAAACATATTTAATCTTGCGAATATATTAATTATATTATTCCAAATAAAATCTGATACCAACATATAAATTGTGACTCGGCTCGGCAATGCTGCTGTTGCAATATTGCATCGAGTTTCCTATTTCGTTCCGCTTACCAACACACTTTATCACTAAATAAATGTTAGTACTGTATATGTAATGTATACTATACTGCATCGTTTACGAGCCGTTGTGATTCATGAACGGTTTAGTACACGACGGGTTCAGGACCTAGTACAAGTACAGCAATACGTACACCGTGCACCATCTAGTACATAGTTCACGAACTAGGTCACAGTGACCTATAGGTCGTTGCAAAACATCGTCACAGTACACCCGTCATTTGATTGAACCGTTCAGAGTGAACGGTTCGCGAGTGAACTACACATCGCTAGTGTCGTAGTAATGTCGTTAGAGTTCGAATCCCAGTCAGGTTGGGATATTTTCCAAAAGAAAAATCACTTCTGGACCATGGACGATGTGAATGTAGCGATTCAGGTGTTCCCTGAATGTGCGATGAATAAGTTAATTTAAAAATTATATATGCTGGCAACTTATAACGCTAAGCGTGGAGCCATTAGAGAATGGGGGAGCCTTATCTAAAAAAAAGAATGTATAATGATATAAATTATTATTCATTTTGATGTATCCGATATATAGCAACATATGTGATTGATATTTTAATGAGTTATGCTAAATGAGAAAAATTATCCGTTATAAAACTATGAATTATCTCATATGATTATTGACAACGTAACGAAATAGATGATTAATTAAGAATTTAGTTTCGCGATGATAATCTGCAGTGGTCTCAAGAATCGCAGTGAAATAATTCGCTATAACATTTGAAGAGCATAGCTTCTGAATGGTGCAAGTGCCAAAAAGTTAAACAGAGCAATATATTCGACAAAAATAGAAATTTGTTGTTTTGAGTCAATATTACTGTGATACATACATTTATTTATACATATATACATTTCCACACAAGAAATATACTACGAAAAACCAAATAATAGTAATTTAGCCCATAGTGCCTAAGTGGCTATCAATATATCAATATAAAAGTAATTAAAATTGTGATATGTATTTTTATATTATACTATTTTGACCTGTGTAAATATTAAAAAAAATAGAAATAAATTTAGGGGTAGTTATGCCTAGATTGGAGTATGTGGGTCAGATAGTGGAGGACGTGTGGGATGAATAGCTATAGAGGGATGATATTTCAAGAATTAGCGGTCCAAGAATTAACTCAGTTTCCAACCAATCCTTAGGATTGAGGACTATTTAACTAACTAGATTATTTTTTATTTGCCCCTTGCCCCATACTTTACCTTCTATAACTACCTGCATAATATCCCCCGTGTCTAAGAATGTGACCTACTAGTCTATCTCTTCTATGATGTAGCACTCTCCAAATACTTCTCTTCTCCCCTACTAACTCTAGTACAGCTTCATTTGTTACTTTATCTTCCCAACCAATCCTAATCATCCTTCTATAGCACCACATTTCGAATGCCTCTATTCTACGCCGCCTATAGTCTTCTTTTCCTATAGTCCACGTTTCACACCCGTACAATGCTACACTCTACACATATGCCTTCAGTAATCATTTTCTAATACCCAAATCAATATTTGATCTTAAAATCTGTTCCTTTTCTACGAATGCCTTCCTACCCTGTGCTATTCTACATTCTATATCTACCTTGCTTCGGTTATCCTTTGTAATCCTATTTTATAAATAAGAAAAGTCTGACACTTCTTCTATTCTATCATCTCCTATTCTAATCCGCATTTTTCGCCTGCATTCCTTTTTTTCAACCTCATCATATTACTTCCCAAATAACAAAAGTCTCATACTTCTTCTATTTTATCATCAATTATTCTAATCCTCATCAATTTGGTTAGGTTAATCAATTTGATTAAACCGTTTAGATGATAGAATAGCTAGATAGATATACAGATGGACAGATATTTTATGTTCATGAAAATCTGTTTCAGTAAACTAAATGATAACTAAAAACATAAATAACTGTTGAAAACTCGGTACATGTTTTTACCTGAAATAAATTTGGCAAATTACTAAATATGTAATATTATATAACGCGTACACAAATTTTATGTGCTATCCTACATTTTATATTTTATATCTTAGTTAGGTTATTTTTTGTAATCCTACTTCCTAAATAAGAAAAGTCAAACACATATTCTATTCTATCATCTCCTATTCTTATCCTCATTTTTCGCTTGCATTCCTTCATGTCACACCTCATCACTTTGGTCTTGCCTATATTAATTTTTATGCTATAATCCCTAGTCATTACTTCCTGTATACCATTTAATACCTATTCTAAATTTTGCTCCCTTTCTTCCAAGATAGCTATATCGTCGGCGAACCTCAACATATATATTTCCTCTCCATGAATTTTCACACCTACACTATACTCTTCTTTTAACTTGTTTATTGCATCTACTATATACAGATTAAATAATAACGATGATTGTGTACATCCCTGCCAGACTCCATTTCCTATTCTCGCTACTTCTTCTTCCCCTTCAATTCTAACTAAGGCAGTTTTTTAAAAATAAAAATAATATAACAAATATAAACATTTATAAGGCAATTCGTTAGTTAGACAAAAAGATGATACGTACTTATGTCTTTATTTAGTTCCGCTCAGTCCATAAGCCGTTCACGTTTGGTAAAGAATAGCATGGGTCGTGAATAAGTGAGCGCAGTAGCGGTTCAAATAAATAAGAATTAAATAATGTTGGGCGCCACTGATAAATATCAGATTGGTAGAACAGAAATAATGATTTTTTGGTATATTTTATGTCTATGTCTATGTATATGTCTTTGTCTATGTCTATATCTCTATTTTCCTTTGTCAGGAAGGATTTAAAATAAGTTTTCTCTCTCAGTGCAACTATCCGACGTAATAAAACACAACTTGTTAACACGAAATACTTTTGTATTTGTCTGCCGAACTTATATAATAATACAGGGAAATAGTTCACCTCCGTTTTGGTAGGAAAATGAACTTTACACAAATACCCTTAAATAGAGACTTAGACTGGATATTGTAGGGATTAGTGAAGTTAGGAGGAAAGATCAAGTAGATACGTGGTCAGGAGAATACAGATTAATAACCACAGCATCAGATAATGGGCATACCGGTGTAGGTTTTATAATGAATAGAAAGTTGGGATGTAGAATAAAGAGTTATTGCCAAGTTAGTGATAGAATTATAACTATTAGATTAGACACGAAGCCAACGGACACAGTTATAGTGCAAGTATATATGCCAACTTCAAGTCACGATGATGAGGAGGTAGAATCCATTTATGAGGAGATTGAATCTAGGTTAGCAAACGTTAAAGGACAGGATAATCTAATTGTAACCGGAGATTGGAATGCCGTAGTAGGTAAGGGAAAGGAAGTTTCAATAGTAGGAGAATATGGAATAGGAACACGTAATGATAGAGGGGATAGATTGGTAGAGTTTTGTATTAGGAATAAGCTAGTGGTAGCAAACACGCTTTTTCAGAATCACAAGCGCAGGATATATACGTGGAAAATGCCAGGAGATATAGGGAGGTATCAGATAGATTACATACTGGTTAAAGAGAGGTTTAGGAACCAGATTAAGAATTGTAAGAGTTACCCTGGAGCAGATATTGATAGTGACCATAATTTAGTAGTCCTGGACTCAGAGGTCAAATTCAAGAAATTACAGAAGTCTAAACAGGTCAGAGTAGATGTCGATAGGTTAAAATTAGCTGATGTATGTGAAAAGTACAAGCAGAAAGTAGAAATCATGGCTAATGGAACATCTAGGAACGACATAGATTGCGAATGGAGGGAAATCAGAAATGGGTTAACTACAGCAGCAAATGAAGTATTAGGCACAAAGAAAAGGGCAGGTAGGAGGGAATGGATCACGGAAGAAATAGTTAAAATGATAGAAGCAAGAAGGAAAATTAAAATTGGAAACACAGAAGCAGGACAGAAAAAATATAAGGAACTAAGGAACTTAATTAATAGGAAATGCAAGCTAGCGAAAGAAGAGTGGATAAAAGGAAATTGTGAGGATATTGAGGAGGATATGAGAAGAGGTAAAGTAGATTTGGGCTACAGGAAAATTAAGTCACATTTTTCTAAAGTAAAACCAAAGGGTAACATTATATGTGATAAGCAGGGTAAGGAACTCACAGAAAATAAGGAAAAAGCTAGAAGATGGAAGGAGTATCTTGAAGATTTATATAAAGGTAGGCAGGACATGGAGGAGCTAGAAAATGTGGAACAGATAGATGAGGATGACTTAGGTCCTAGCATACTTAGGTCAGAGTTTCATAGAGCATTAAATGATTTACGGAATAACAAAGCAGCGGGGATTGATATGATACCAGCCGAATTAATAAAACACGCAGGGGAAAAAATGCAGGAGCGATTATACAGGTTAGTTTGTAAAATATATGAGAAGGGAGAAGTACCACAGGATTTTCAGCGTAGTAGAATAGTAACAATGCCGAAGAAAATAGGAGCTAATTTGTGTGAGAACTATAGGACCATTAGCCTACTATCACATGCATCGAAGATATTGTTAAAGATTATTTATAGGAGATTAGAAAATAAAGTAGAGGAAAGGCTAGGAGAAGATCAGTTTGGTTTTAGGAAAAACAGAGGGACGAGGGAGGCGATTCTAGCACTAAGAACGGTAGTAGAAAAAAGAAATAGGGTAGGAAAGGTAACTTGCATAGCTTTTGTAGACTTAGAAAAGGCATTTGACAATGTAGATTGGGACATAATGTTTAGAATTTTAAAAGAAACGGGTATAGATTATAAGGATAGGAGAATAATTTTTAATTTATATAAACACCAAACTGCCTTAGTTAGAATTGAGGGGGAAGAAGAGGTAGCAAAAATAGGGAAGGGAGTTCGGCAGGGATGTACACTCTCACCGTTATTATTTAATCTATATATAGAAGATGCAATAAACAAAGTAAAAGAAGAGTATAGTGTAGGTGTGAATGTACAGGGAGAGAAAATATATATGCTGAGATTCGCCGACGATATAGCTATATTGGAAGAAAGCGAAAAGAATTTAGAAAGGGTATTGAATGGTATGCAGGCAGTATTGACTAGGGATTTTAACATGAAAATAAATATAGGTAAAACTAAAGTGATGAGGTGTGACAAAAAGGAATGCAGTAGAAAAATGAGGATCACAATAGGAGATAATAGAATCGAAGAAGTGTCAGATTTTTGTTATTTAGGCAGTAGAATCACAAAAGATAATCGAAGCAAGGTAGATATAAAGTGTAGGATAGCACAGGGTAGGAAGGCATTCGTAGAAAAAGAACAGATTTTAAGATCAAATATTGACTTGGGTATTAGAAAAAGATTACTGAAGGTATATGTTTGGAGTGTAGCACTGTACGGGTGTGAGGCGTGGACTATAGGAAAGGAAGAGAAGCGTAGATTAGAAGCACTTGAAATGTGGTGTTATAGGAGGATGATGAGGATTGGTTGGGAAGATAAAGTAACAAATGAAGCTGTACTAGAGTTAGTAGGGGAGAAGAGAAGTATTTGGAGAGTGTTACAACGTAGGAGAGACAGATTAGTAGGGCATATTCTTAGGCATGGGGGGATTATGCAATTGATCATAGAAGGTAGAGTGGAGGGAAAGAGAGGGGTAGGTAGGCTTAGATTGGAGTATGTGAGTCAGATAGTTGAAGACGTTGAGATGAATAGCTATAGGGAGATGAAGGGATTAGCTCAGGATAGATCGGCATGGCGTGCTGTTTCCAACCAATCTTTAGGATTGCGGACTCTTTAACTAACTAACCCTTAAATAATACCCTGAAAGAAATAGCAAAATTTAATAATATAAGATATGGTGAATTCTAAGTGAATTTTAGATTAATAAAATAATGAAATTATTAACATAGTTCCAGAACGGTAACATATATGAGTTCTGACAATAGGAAATACTCGACAACAAATTAAAATGAGCGAAAATACACCGTATTCTAGGGATTGGTTTGAAATGGCACAACAAGCCCTTCTATCCTGAGGTCATTCCTTCATCTCTCTATAGCTATTCATCCCACCCGTCCTCCACTATCTGATTCCAATCTAGGCCTACCTACCCCTTGCTTTCCCTCTACTTTACCTTCTATGACTAATTGCATAATACTCCCATATCTAAGAATGTGACCTACTATTTTTATATCTGTTCCCAAATAAATTACACCGCGTTTTAAATTGTCATTCTATATAAAAGTTCTAAATATACAAATTATTATATATGGCACTTTAAACCTTTGAAAAGTTCTCCTATTCATTTATGTTATCCGAATTTTCGTTTTCTTACGTTTCATTGTATAAGATCGTGTGAAATCAAAGAATTAGTGCCATGGAGAAGATAAATTAAATGACAATACCCAACCGAGACTGTCCAAATTTTCTGTTTCATTTGTTTTTTTTCGGAAACAAATATTTTAATGATAAATGATAAATGAAATAATAATAACTAATGGTTGAACAAAATAAAATAGTTTATAAGGACAATAAATAATAGAAAACAAATAAATATTATTTCTTCAATTGGTACAGTTTTATGTTGTAAAAAAACTGGTTTGCCAACCAAGAATTTTGTTGGTTGCTTGATTTTAGTTTCTCAAAAATCGTTAACTTCTATATTGCACTGGTGAACTATTAATTATACATTTGTTTTCAACCTCAATGTTTTCGAACACCGGAAACATTTTTTTCGTAAATTATTACAAATATCTGTAGTTTAATAAATTTCTTTTTCATCTAGCGGGCATAATGATCTACATACTACTATATTTAATCATTTCAATGCCTCTTATTATTTACTATACTTTCATATCCATGTATAGTAGAGCAGGCTTAATAAAATTCTGGAATTCTGTTCCTATAGGAAAAGGTAAACATGTTACTTTCGAAATATATACTACTGGATAGATAGAAATAATCTCTAATAATATATTTGAATTACGAAAGAAAGTTTCTTCAAGACTCTGTCTTATCGTATAAGTTCACATTTCAACTTGCTATAGTTTAGATTATTATATAAAAGAAATTAATTGCTGTAACTACCTTTTACATCATAGAATATAATTTTGTAATCGGTTAGTTAAAAGTATTCGAGAATATTAAATAATATCACATAATATTCCATTACAGGATTTGCATATAGCTATATTTTTTATAAAATCGTTATGTGCATATTAAATGTCCCAATTTGTGGCATGTTTCTCTGGTATTTGCTCAAAATGATCCTCACAGATCCAATGAAAGCTGATATCAATTTGGCTAGTTATATTAATAAATATTATACGGGTGAGATAATTTGTGAACAGACTTTGACAAATATAACATCATATGGATCCATTTTATATTTAAGGTAAGCTATAGACCTGATGGTTTATTATCCATTAATGACCGGTTATATGCAGTAAAAAACATGAAAAATATGCGCATATATATGCAGCTTTTAGACCAATATATGCAACCAGATATGCTATGTTTAAATGTATAATAAATACGATAAATAAGAATTTTTAGTAACTTTTAATGGAACAAGATGTTTGATTTTATATCACAAATATTTCATACACAAAATATTTATTTCTTGAACTACTCTCTTCGGGAATGTTAAATTTACAATATATTTGTAGAAACGATTTAAAATTACACCATCGCCTTGCATAAATCTTCCTTGAACTCGGTTTGTTCGCTTCTTGCAGAAGCATTCGATAAACACTGCGACAGTAATTGTTGCGATTTCTTTGCACCTTTTGATTTTTGCAGTTTGGCGGCATGAGGAGTTTTGGCATGTTGATCAACTTGAAATTTCATGTCGCAAGAAATCTGAAGCCCAAAAAAAAATTTATAATGCCGAAATACATTTAGCAATTTAAGTCAGTGGTAGATTGCACAGGCGAAATTTTTATTTTATGTTAAACAGAGACGTATCCTAAACAATTTAAAAATAAAAATAAAAGTCAATACTTACTATTATAGAACATGCGTTGCAAAACACTTCACGTTCAAAAATAAATTCGGGGTAAGGTTGAGCCACGGTAAATTAACTTTTGGCATTTTCAATTTTTCAGTTGACCCAACGTTCAACAACGCGTACAGTATTTGAAAAAGAATATTCCACTTTGACAGACAAAATACATGTAAATAAAAAAATTTAAATGTGAGACTTGACGTAAACTATTCAACTAGCATAACTCAATCTGCTTGAAAAAGAAGATTGAGTTTTTAATTTAAATATGAAGATTTTAATTGAAGATTTAAATACATTTTGTGAAATGATTAGTTGAATGTGATCAGAAATGGAAATTGCTCCAAAAAGCAAATATATATGCCGTATATGCAATTTAAAAATAAAATGCAAAAAAAGTGAAAAATTGTGGAATATATACAAAAAATGCATTTTGCATATAATCCGGTCTTTAATTATCATTATATTATTATTAATTAATTTATAATTTGGGATTTCCACATGCTGATATTGCATTCAATAAATTGGCAAAACAGTCCAAATTGATAACAAGAATTTCAGTTTTGTGTGTGTGTTCGTGAACAATTTTTTTAATAGTTTTCGTATTAAAAATATTGGAAATGAGATATAACAGATTTATTTAGAATATCTGTAAATTTCATTTGTTTTTCTTGATTTAAATTTTGCAGGACGAAATTCAACTATAAATATGAAGGTGGATCGAAGATATTTTTTCTTAATTGGTGGTTCTTAACTATAGTAGCATGGGTCATTATCTATATTACAATGTTATGTGGCTTTCGAAGGCTATATAAGATGTTACACAAAATAAACTTGTGCTTATTGTTTTTGTTCTTTATACCAGTTACGCTATATACGATATATATAAATAGAAGTTACAACTTTATGGTTAATAGAAATATAAACTTCCTAAATCCTGAGGTAAGTGTATTAAATTTTACGAGGATGGTAAATTCCTATAAATGTGGGGTCGGGTAGAAGAAACTGAAAATGCACTGTATAATGTATAAAATGCAATGTATAATTTTTAGGTAGTCGAGATAATGATGGTCAAATTCCTACAAAGGTACATGTAAATTCGTATAAGTTTCGGTCTCCAAGAAAATAAGCTCCTTAATCTCTCGTTACTGGGATAGTAATTTGAATAAATAGACTTCTGTACAAAGATAGGCATCAATGGATGCATAATTGATAATAAGAAATGGTCTTCTTTGTTATATAATTAGGTGCAGAAATGATACTGCCGCTTTAAAATATTCATAGATGCGTCAGATAAATTATGCATGAGTCATGTATCTTCGTAGTTTTACCTGGGAGGAACACAAAGAATCCTTATAAATACAATTTGTAGTAAAAAAAAAATGATATCGCTTTTTATTACTTTGTACGCTACTTTTAATTTGAATCATGACTGCCTTACAATGACCAATGACCAATGACCAATGACCAATTTTGCGCAACTTTGCTAATTTAAACGAATTATGCAGGTAGATAAACTGATAAATTGGAATTGATAAACTGGTCGCCGGGCCATGCCATATAATCCTACTTAATGCGTTTGTAGGAATTTGACCATACACATTTTCGGTTTCTACGACCTGACCGCATATTTATAGGAATTTACCATCCTCGTATTAGATATGGGTGCGTATGGGAGCCTTCTTGCTACAAGGGATGTTACCTGGTGTATATATGACGTTTGCTGCACTTACTAAGCCAGACTTTATACCAGAAGTTGGTGTTTTATGGATGTATATTTTGACAGCTGCATTATTTTTGGTAGCTTCTAGAATGGTATTAATTATTCAAGAAAAAATTCATTGGAAATACATTGGATCAGGTGACTGTACACCGAGTTTTTCGGGTATGTATAAACATATAAATGAAAAAGATTTTCAGATTATAATGTCATAGCTCTTAGGGGGTATATATTTACTATAATGAAAATATAAATGAAGCGAATGTGAAAAAAGTGCGTATTTACGATTATGTAACTGACATATCTAAAGAAATGTAATGATCCATGTTCATCGATCTTTATGCTTTCCAAATAATGTTTGAATGGATCTTTGGGATAACGTTTCATGTTTTTTAAAAATTCTCTTTACACATTCTGTAAAAAAGTCTCATTTATGTAAAGCAGTGGTTTCCAAACTTTATGTTACTACGCCCCCCTTTAAAAAAATCTCATCTTTGCGCCTCCCCCCATTTATTTCACTAAATAATACAGACACATTTTTAAATGGTAAAAAATGTATTAATACAAAATATGAAAAAAACGTAATTGACCAAATAATAACAAGGTTTTACTATATTATATTCCTTTATTTATTTATTATTATTATTAAGTTTACAATACAGGGTTTATAGAAGAAATAATAAATATATTAATGTAATTACATATAAAAAATAAGAAATGTTAATTAATAAGTGATACGTTTATACCACATTATAATTGCTTAAATAAAGTAGGAGAAATTCAGACATACGTTTTTTCAATTCGTTTCTAATTTCCACTTAAGTTACGAAAGGTAACTTGTGCGTGGGGTGCTTTTACGATTTACTTATTGTATAGAGCAACAGTTATTTTTCTTTAAATTAATATTAACGTGAAATTGTATTTAGAGTATTGAGAGAGAATAGATTACAAAACAAATTTAGGATGTTTTCATCAAATTGTCAATATCCATATTTCATAGAGATATTATCCATTACTTAATTAGAATCCAGTATTTTTGTTTTGAAAAGTTGCATGTGAGATTACTATTAATTTTTAAACCACTTGGAAGCGAATTGTGTATTTTTGGCAACATATATAGGAAATTTATTTGAGCTATTGTTTTTCTTGTTTTCAATAAATATACTTTACTTTCTGTCTTGACTCCGGTGCTATAATGATGTTGAGGATACATCAAATCGAGAGTACTACTATTCTTGTAGTAATATTTAATCAACGAAAGGAGATATAATTTTTTTAACTGAAGTACCTTTGCAATGTTATAAAGGTCATCAGTGTGAATTCGAGAGTCAGTTTTTAAGTAAATTTTTATTATAAGATTTTGAAGGACCTCTATTTTTTTCTATGACAGTTGATAGCACACCCCCAAAGCTATAATTCCATATGAAATTACTGATTCCACTAGTCCTCTATGAACAATTGTCAACGATTTGTTGGCAAGAAATGACGAAATGTCTTTGAAAATATGCATCATGCTTCTAATTCTTTTACAATTATAATTAATATGGTCATTCCATCATAAATGACAATCAAAAATTAATCCTAAATATTTAATGCTTTTTGCCTTGTTTATAATTAATGTTACAGTTACATACTGCTAGCATATTACATGTAGAGTTATGAATTTGTATAGAATCACTATTTTTATAGGAAGTGAACGGCACAAAGAAATTTTTTTGGGTATTTAGTTGAAGTTTATTATGATCTAACCAGTTTTCGACCTTAGAAATAATATTTGAGGATTTTGCGTACACGTCCTGCCAAATTTCACCTTCGGTATAAATAACAGTGTCATATACATAACTTAAAATACAGTGTTCTTGGTTATTCATTTTCAACATGTCATTAATAGATATATAATAAAAAGTAGAGGTCGCAGTACTGTCCCTTGAGGAACACCACATTAAAATGAATATATATATTCATTTTTAAATTAATTTGTTTTCAATGCGATGGTAGTGCTTGTTTATTATTATTTTTCTACTACTAATCGAGCTCGATATTTGGAATTCATTGCAGCTAATGCAGACAATCCCGTTTCGCAGAAATATGATGTTACGAATGGCAGCAGTACTTGCATTGCTTTGCTTGACAAAGTATTATATTCTTCATTTCGATTCAACCAAAATTGAACTAGGGTTTCACTCGGAAATTTTTGTTTCAATGAAGTATCGCATGATAAGTCTATCCATTTTTCATTTTCAATCGTTGTCAATAAAAATTCACATCTTCTTCATCGACAAATGGATTCCGTATTAACGCGAACTTGGTAAAATCCAAGTGTTCACAATAAATCGATTTTTGATTGCTTCAATATTAACTCTGGCGCAGAAAGCATTTAAAAGTGGAAACATATGTCGAACTTATTTTTTTTGTAAATTTGATTTCCATAGCTCCATTTTTTTTATGAGTGCTTTCACTTTGTCTTTTTGAATCAATGAATGCATTTGTGGTCCTTGCATTGATTTATTAAAAATATTCCATTTTCCAAAAATTTCAACCAATACTAAAAGCACTCCCAAGGAACGCTATAGAACGTATCAGAAACATATTCTACGATATTTAAAACCGCATACTACCCCACACAATGGAAACAAGCCATAATCATACCTATCCTAAAACCAAACAAACTAAAACACATCCCCAGTAGCTATAGACCCATCAGCCTCCTCAACATACTATCCAAAATCCTAGATTCTATTATTCTAGACCACATCCACATACACATCCACACCCACAACATCCTTCCAAACCATCAATTTGGCTTCAGGAGACAACACTCGACAACACTACAACTCTTCAGAATCATAGACCACATACAAACCGTACAAAACAACAAACAACGAACCGCAATACTATCCATAGATTTAGAAAAAGCCTTCGATAAAATCCTACACAAAGCACTCACATTCAAACTTATCAAACACGAAAGATTTAAATTTAAAAATTTAACACAAGACTATGTAAACTCATACAGAACTACCTACACGATAGAACCTTCAGAGTCAAAACTAACAACTCCATATCAAACACATTTCCCATAAGTGCAGGAGTACCGCAAGGCCCAGCCTGAGGTCCAATCCTATTTAAACTCTACATAGTGGATGTCCCATCCCCGAAAGATCACAGGACCATATACTCACAATACGCAGACGACACAGCCATACTAACAACATCAAAGAACATTCAACTACTAACTAAAATCCTACAAAAAGAAACCACACAACTCACAAAATACTACGAACACTGGGGACTAACAGTAACTCCAACAAAAACAGAATTAACGCACTTCACACTTAGAGGCAAAGACCAACACAACGAACCCAACAAGATCAAAGTAAACCAGAACTGGATCAACTGGACTGACGACATAAAATACTTGGGACTCACACTTGACAGAAGACTCTCACTCAACAAACACACTAACAAAACCGTCAAAAGAGCCATCCAAAAAATGCACCAACTCATCCCTATAATAGTAACCTCCTCCACAACACAAGAACACACTATCCTTCTATACAAAACATACATCTTCCCCGTCCTATCATATGCCACACCAGCCTGGACTAACACATCAAAACATAACATGGACATGCTCCAACTAATACAAAACAAATTCCTTAGACTAACCACTAGACTACCCATGTATACAAGCATCAAAACACTTCACAAACAGACAGAAATGACATAACTATAAAAACAACTAAACAAAACAAACCTAAAGTTCTTGAAAAACATCAAACACAACAACAACCCAACACTCGAAGGACTAACAATAGAAACCGCATCACATAAACAAAAGACCAGCAAACAAACGCTACAATCTCTAACATAACAGACATGTAATTACAAATATTAAAAAGCCACTAACTAACTAAAACATCAAGAACACAGATTCACGCCAAGAGCACACTATTAACAACAGACAAAACACCGGAGAAAGAAACAGACGTTTCACAGTCCACACACAGGCCTAAAAAGCCACCACATACAAAACGCAATTTCAACGAAATAGGCAAGTTTAACAATAAAGTTATCGTTCCTATACAAATTTGCCTCTTCATTATGATTTGCATCAAGAAAAATTGCAATCTCTTCTTTGAGTTCAAACACCCTTTGTATCAATTTTGCACGAAATAAATGTTTATCTCATCGAAGTTAGAATGAGATAGATGGCGGTAAATGCTTTAAAAAATAGGTTATAAAATTTAATGATATGTTATGAAAGTTTATTTGTATGTATATATATTTTTATTTATATATTATATGTTATGAAAATTACATTTCTGTTAAACTTTTCGCGCCTCCCAGTTTGGAAATCGCTGCTCTAAAGTAAGGCCAAAATGTAACGATATAATTAGTAAGAAAAGTAGGGAATTCACAGAAAATAAGGAGAAGGCTAGAAGATGGAAAATTTATCTATCTTGAAGATTTATATACAGGTAGATAGAAATGGAGGAGCTAAAAATATAGAACATGTAGATCAGGATGAGTTAGGTCCTGGCATTACAGAGTTTGAAAGAGCATGTTTATTGAATGAAGGCTATTGATTGAGCACCAAGGAGGACATATCTCTGGATCATTATGTACTTAATATTGATTTCGAAAAGCATTAAATAAATATGATATACATTTCCAAATTGCATAAATCCATTTTTGCACAAAAATGCGAATAACTTCACTACATCGCATTTTTGTAAATTTGAAAATGCCTTGCATATAAACGCTGAAATGTGCTTTACAAAATATAGTATAAAATATATAATATTCTAATTAAATATTTAATGCTACTTAAAAGAGCAGTCTTAGAGTACATCAAAAAAGAATTGTAGAACATGTACTTCAGATCTATAACCAACTTCATTTAACATTTTTTGATAAATCCAATATTGAGGGCACAATGAAAAAAATTGCAAGTTTGTGCCACCTAAACGATCATATCTTCTGAACTTTTAGGAATAGAAATGGTAATGGCTATTTTTCCAGAATTTTTAAAACATAGGTTTATTGGAGGGTATATAATAATATTGTACTTTGTTGCATTATTTTATTGGTCCATATGTTCTATATTATATACACTGCATGGACTATTGGAAACAGTTTTTATGACATATCCAAATTTGACAAAGTACCGTCTATTTATAAGTACGGGATTGCTCTCCTTAGCAACAATAGTAACTGCTGTTATTTTCGTTTCAAATGGATACTTTCCGGTATTTATCGCAATGCAAGAAAACGCACTTTTCTATATTTATTTCATGGTTATCCTTATGGTACTTAGCATTTTAATATATTCTATACGTCGTTATGAGAATGATTACTATTTCGATTATTCGAGAAAAGTACATCCATGTGTTAAATTTGGTATACAGTTGTCCATCATATATTGTATAGTAAGTATCATTTATTTTGATTAATTATAGTAATATTTATAATAGTTTAGAGGAATTGTTTTTACATTACTTCAATAAAACAGCTATACACTCATAAACATCTAAGATGTTTATGGATATGGCTAGCTTGCATCAGGCCCTCCTTATAAACTAGCAGGGGGTAATGTTTGTTGATTTTTGGTCAACTTAGTATGTTCCAATAAGTTGCCTGTTAAAAGAACAAATTTAAGATGTTGCATGTTTCAATTTAAAGCAGTAAATATCAATGCATAAACTAGAACAAGGAAATATATTTGTGTTACAATTTTTTATTGTTGTAGTACAATACGCAGGAGAGAAAACATCAGAGTAAAATTATAAAGCTATTGATGTTTGCACTGATAATAATTCTCATCCTCAAGGCGTTTAAAAGTTGTAGTGAAGCACACTAATACCAGTTTTGTCTTGACATATATCTTGTCTAGTCGCAACAAATTTTATGTTTGTTTTTTCCTTCATTTAATCAAAATAATGCTAACCGCCGTTGTTTTTTTTTGTTTTTTCATCGCCGTAGCACATATTGAAAAATGTCGTTGTTTGGTTATACTTTACTTGCGCAGATAAATTGAAACTAATGAACTAAAAATATAACTGCGGTATCGTTAAATTTACTTGCCTCGGTGAAGTGCGATGTTTTAGTCTCATAAATTTTGAATAGAGAGCAGCTTAAGACAACAAACAGTTCACTGTTCTTCCTTTTGATTATACGTACTTAAAGACGTTCTGTTGAGGGGACTATTTACTGCAGGAATCATTCCCTGGCAAACCAAATACGCATATTTAAAACTGTTTAATTAACAGTAACAATAACGAATCTTAAAAATGTTGCGTTAGTGTTTGATAATCGGTTATAAATTTGGATATAAATAGTTACTTTATTACTGTGAAGATGATAAAATGTGTAAATAACCAAAAGAAGATAAGGATTAGAACAGTAAATCATGATGTAGAGGAATTGTAGAAATGTTCCTGTTTAGGAAGTAGAATTGCAAATGAAAATCGAAATTTTGAAATGTGGTAATTATTAAGCATCATTATCTTCATATTTTAAAACAGTAAGATAATATAGATTGGCTGGGCAGATAATGAGGAATACTTGCTAGAGGTAGTTAAGAAATAGAGAAGCTTTTAGAATGTATTACAGCATAAGAGAGATAAATCAATACGCTTCTTTCTTAAGGGGATGGAGCACCTTTATATACCATAAGAAAAACAGTGTAATTTATTTTGCAAATCACTCCTTCATTTTTGGATCGATTTTTTTCAAATTTCTTATGGTAACAGTTTATAGATGTTAAATTACCCCCACGCTTGCGGTTTTTAGAGAAAAGTACTAATTAGAACAAAAATTGCTGCTAAACATAGGCCATTTTTTATTAAGATAAATTTATCGAAATTCAAAATTCTAAGAGTTTAGGGCCAATATGATCCTAAATATAAAATTTCGTAAAAATCGATGCGGTAATTAATCCGTAAAACGCAGAATAAATTAGATTATTTTTGTTATGTACGCTAGCGCCACATACGGATACATTTAACAACTTTATTTCGTTGAGAGCTATGTTTAAAAAAAAAACTTATACTTATAGTTCTTAGTACTGTATACTGTAACTATAAATTTATCTGCAGGTAGAAAATAACTATCCCATCTAAGGTCCTTGGCGAGCTTGGGGGTAATTTAAAATCTATAAACTGTTACCACAAGAAATTTGAAAAAAATCGATCCAAAAATGAAGGAGTAATTTGTAGAATAAATTACACTGTTTTTCATATAGCATATAAAGGTGCTCCATCCCATACTATGATAATAATTATAGAAGGTACAGTAGAGGGAAAGAAAAGGGTAGGTAGGTCTAGATTGGAGTATGTGGGTCAGATAGTGGAGCACGTGTGGGATGAATAGCTATAAAATATATTTATAATGCATTCTTTGATATGTTTAATTATGTATGGTCCGCTATATTCTATTATATTTGATAAAATTTCAGGTGATGGTAATTTTGTACGTACTATATGGATTACCCATAATGGACTTTTCTAATTTAATCAATTCCTTATTAAATTTATTGGTTTTTATTTGCATAGCTCCTGTTTTTATATATGTGAGCATTACGGAATACCAAAGTCGAGGACAGGTAATAAAAATACTTATTGCAGATTTTTTTTTATAGAATATTACCCAAATACCATACCAAAAACCATTTTAAAGGTAGATACGCATTTTGAAGGGATGCCCCCATCTTCGAAATGCCGATTCCATCAAATGCATTATGTTACGGTGTTTGGGTGATATTATATATATTTATTTAACACCGTATTGTCAGAAATATATTATTTTATAGCTTGCTACATTATTTTCGCGTTCATAATGTTTAATTGCAGCATCTTAGGATGTTTAACGATGCCTTGTCTTATATAATTGTCTTTGTAAACGTGAAGCCGACCTTTAGGAAAGATTTCAGGAAAACCCACGGTACTAAGAGTTTAGGCTAAATCTGTTGGTAGCTAAATATTGGCATCGTTGGTCAGAGAAAAATGTATATGCGATTTATTAAAGTTGCCTTTTATATAAAATAAAATTTTATACTATTTTATAAGCGGTCCGAGAAGATATATTTTGTGTTCCTTAAAATGTTAGGTTTGGAAATTATGGGTTCCTTAATTTTATTTATAAATTAGTTTTTTTGTAATATACCGGGTGTTATAAAACATAATAAAGGTAACTTGCATAGCTTTTGTAGATTTAGAAAAGGCATTTGATAATGTAGATTGGGACATAATGTTTAGAATTTTAAAAGAAACAGGTATAGATTATAAGGATAGGAGAATAATTTTTAATTTATATAAACACCAAACTGCCTTAGTTAGAATTGAGGGGGCAGAAGAGGTAGCAAAAATAGGGAAGGGAGTTCGGCAGGGATGTACACTTTCACCGTTATTATTTAATCTATATATAGAAGATGCAATAAACAAAGTAAAAGAAGAGTATAGTGTAGGTGTGAATGTACAGGGAGAGAAAATATATATGTTGAGATTCGCCGACGATATAGCTATATTGGAAGAAAGCGAAAAGAATTTAGAAAGGGTATTGAATGGTATGCAGGCAGTATTGACTAGGGATTTTAACATGAAAATAAATATAGGTAAAACTAAAATGATGAGGTGTGACAAAAAGGAATGCAGTAGAAAAATGAGGATCACAATAGGAGATAATAGAATCGAAGAAGTGTCAGATTTTTGTTATTTAGGCAGTAGAATCACAAAAGATAATCGAAGCAAGGTAGATATAAAGTGTAGGATAGCACAGGGTAGGAAGGCATTCGTAGAAAAGAAACAGATTTTAAGATCAAATATTGACTTGGGTATTAGAAAAAGATTACTGAAGGTATATGTTTGGAGTGTAGCACTGTACGGGTGTGAGGCGTGGACTACAGGAAAGGAAGAGAAGCGTAGATTACAAGCATTCGAAATGTGGTGTTATAGGAGGATGATGAGGATTGGTTGGGAAGATAAAGTAACAAATGAAGCTGTACTAGAGTTAGTAGGGGAGAAGAGAAGTATTTGGAGAGTATTACAGCGTAGGAGAGACAGATTAGTAGGGCATATTCTTAGGCATGGGGGGATTCTTAGGCATGGCAAAGAGAGGGGTAGGTAGGCCTAGATTGGAGTATATGAGTCAAATAGTTGAAGACGTTGAGATGAATAGCTATAGGGAGATGAAGGGATTAGCTCAGGATAGATCGGCATGGCGTGCTGTTTCCAACCAATCTTTAGGATTGCGGACTCTTTAACTAACCGGGTGTTGCATTGGCGTGCGGGACATAGGAAATCACATATTAATTTCGAAGTTGCCGTTTAAAAGATTTTCTAATCACTTTACAGCAAAATAGTAAATATAAAAATTTGCAGGAATTTTATTCGAAATCTGGAACGCTTTATTTTAATTCTCTAACTTCAGTCGTTTTCAAGAAAATTGACGAAACGTGGACGTACAATTTCAGCAAACAATATAAGTAGTACCCATGACTTTGAGAATAGAAAACCAATCCGTCAGTATGAAAACCTGTAGGTTTTTGTATAACGTCGTTACAATCAACTATTACCTAATCTAAGTAAACAGAATTTCTCTTGAAAATGTGTTATACGGCATCAGAAAAAAAAACATGCGTGAGACTCTCGGATTATTGAAATACTCTCACATGCGTGAGACCGAGCGGATTATTGAAAAATTGTTTATCAAAATCGCGATGAGCAGGTTGAAGGAATGTAAATTTTGTGTATCATGCACTAGTGGGTGCATTTCTATATTGGTGGCTAAGCTGTATCAGATTCATTTCGTTGATCTCTCACACCGCGTGTATCTTCACGTGTAGACGGCACGCCTGAATCAGTGGCATTCAAATTCTCTATACCACTCACTGTGTCCTCTTAACGACTTAAGGACGGTATCGATTCATCCAGTGTATTTGAGGTCGTTGGAAGGTTATGTTGTCCACCGTGTTTCTTTAACGCCCTTTGCCTGGCTCGATACTCTCTACTTCTTTCCAAGGTACTTGTTGGCGTATACACACAGTACACGCAGCGCATGCGCGTAGCGTGTCTATGATGTATGCGACGGAGAGAGTAGAAACGATTCTACCTCTCCTTCCTCTCAACTGCCGGTTGGAGTCAGAGAAAGAGAAGTGTTTCACTTTTCGTGACGTTCAGGTTTCACTTTTCGTGACGTTCGGGCCAATCTGCCCTACCGCGCCTATAGATGTTTCACTTCAAAAATCGAAATGTTAAAATGGTTTTATGCAGGGAAAAGCTCTTGATATGTATCTTCGCTATTGCATTTCCTGATAGGCCTATAATGACAAAATTTACAGGCTCAACAGATAATACTCGTTTTGATACATTAAATAATTTAAACAACTATATTTACGTAGAATGTGATCAAATTTCTCAAAATCAATTAAACAATGTGCGAAAGGAGTTTTACAACCGTCTGGGATATTGTCTAGCTGAAAATGGGAGATTATTTGAACATTTAATTTATGTTAACTAACTAAATACAAAATTATTAATGTTGTGTTAGTTTCTAATTTTGTAGAAACTGTTATTTGATGCTTATTTTTGTTTTATTAAAAAAATGATTGGTTGCAGTTTGTTAATGTAAAATGAACATTTTGTCACTGACTGATTTCAAAGTCATGGGTACTCCTATTATTTGCCGTATTTGTAGGTGCACGTTTCGTCAATTTTCTTGCAAAACTACTACAGTTGGAAAATCAAAGTAAAGTATTCCAAATTCAGAATAAAATATCTGTAAAGTTTTATATTTACTATATTGCTCTAAAGTGATTCGGGACTCTTTTAAACAGCCACATCAAAATTAACATGTGATTTCCAACGCAACACCCAGTATATTAGAGTACGTAAATCCGGACGTTAGTTTGGGAAGTGAGGAGTTAGCTCAGGAGAGATCGGCTTAGCGTTTTCTTAGGGTTGAGGGCTACCTGATTTACATGACATTTTTCATTAATAAATAAAAAATATTCTTCATATAAAAATGTTGCATAAATTCTGCTGCATATATTAGGGGGTATATATATATATAAAAGGGCGCATATTTTTCTGTTTTTAACACCGTTAACAGAAATATACTATTAACTTGATTGTAGGACACATACACGTTGTTCAAGCCAACTCCATCATGGGGTCCAGCAAATAAAGACCGGAAGCAAAGTCGGCGTAGGTGCGATCCCGAAAGAGAATTCAAATACAGAGTGGATTTGCCCTGTACTCATATGTGCCTTCAAGATTCCAAATATTTACATTCTGAGCAGGGGTTTTGGAGGTCGCGTCTAGAGTATTTCACATCGCTTCAAAAAGTAGCCGATGACTATGAAAAGGAATTTACCACAGTAATAAATAGAAACTCAACTATACCGAAGTAAAATGTTAGAAAATGTATAAATGTACAGTACATGCACAACGTGGAAGTAATTACAGTGTATACTAAAATTATGGTAAGTAGTTTTAATAAACACACACACACAGAGTCTATTTTGTCTATTATTTTGTGACCAATCCATTCATGCGTCGGCCTAATTTTATGGAATAATAAAAATTGCTAAATGTAAACTATATATAGTACCATATTAAACGTGAAAAATCTATTTTATAGATTATCCACCAAATACCGTAACAAAGCATTTAATAGCTGGATGTGCATTTCGAAGGCTACGCCCCCATTTTCATTTAGCCTTCAACATACGCATCTAGCTACTTAATGCTTTGAGTTACGGTATTTGGGTGATATTCTATACAATTATTTAACACCGTAGTTAGTGACAATTTTTGACCAAAATCAAGCTAATATTTTTTTTGCGTCAGATAGGAGAAGATATAAGAAAACCTTGCCTCTAATCATCATTCGCTTTTTCTTTTCAATACGAATAATAGTATATTAAAGAACGAATTTCATAAGGCAGGTTTTATTGCAAGAGTTCAAGTTTAGAAACCTCGTTTTCTAAAGAACGAGTGAGAAAAGGAGAAAAAGTAAAGGTTCTACTATACTGCCTTGTGGTACTCCTATATTTACTTTCAACGGATAAGCTTTGAGTAGAGCATTATTTATGTTAAGTTGCACTATTTGCTTTCGGTTTATGAGATAAGATTTCAAAAATTCTAGAGGAACTCCTCTTATACCGTATTGAAGTAGTTTTGATAACAAAATTTTATGATTTACACAGTCAAAACCCTTGGAGCAGTCTAGAAATATGCTCATCACCTTATCTTTTTTTTGTCAGATACGTAGTTTGTTACATTATTTAAGGCGTTAGTTCTGTGTCACTTAGAATATGCATCTTGTGTTTGGTCTCCTGATTGCAGTTGCAGTGCCAGATTGCAGTTCGTACAAAAAAAGTTTATTAAATTTTTCGAACGCAAATTTTATATCAACGATAAATCTGTTAACTATTGTGCAGGCTTAAATCGTTACAAGTTATAAGTCAATTTTTATATCTTGGCGGACCTAATTCATCCTCTACCGCATATAAGGGTGAGCTTCCAGTACCATTGCTGCCATATATGAATAAAAAACTTCAGTACAAAGTGCTCAAATTGTTAACTGCATAGCAAAATTCAGATTGAGAATATTTAATGTATGAATATATACGGCTTCGATTAAAGTCCACTATTTAGTCAAATGTTTCCAGTTATTTATTATTTCTTTTGATCAATTATGCTAATATAATACTCTCTGTATTTGTTGGCTGTCGATATGACAACATTGCAGAAATTTTGACCACACCCTCAAATGACAAAAATGCAGTGGCGAGCATCTCTTCACGAGCATAACGTTTCGGTGTGTTGAAGCGGCCAGTATATTTTCATTTTTTTTTGTTTAGTACTTGTTCTGCTATCTTGTACTTTATACAAGATTGCATGTTTTTATATAAAATAACGCACAATGGCATTGATTCTATTCTCATGCTATCGTATCTAGAATTTAATACTATCGTATTATTTTAAACCAATGTGCAGCAGAACAACCATAAGGGCTTTTTCGCCAATGAACATACTCAGCACTGATGACTCAATATGATGACCATTCAACTTATATTTCAATAAAATAGAAAAAAATAATTATACCAAAAAATATGTTTAACACAGTGTTAATAGATTACTTAAAATAACTGTTTTTATGTTAAGAACAATAAAATGCAACTGTGATTATTATAATTATAGTATTTTTGATCGAGGGAGTCATTTTGGTGCATACTGCACTATTGACACCACCATAAATAAATAAATAAATAAACAACATAATAAATTAATGTATAGTAATTTCCGATATTATAGTACATTAAAGAACAATGCGTAGGGGTCTCGCAAATAAATTAATATTTTCAAACCTACGAGTTTTTCGATTATATATCTCCATATTATTACATTACAATTTCCAAGGTTTTCCATATTAAATTAAAGTTTTGAAATAATTAAAAGCCATTTAGTATTATTTTCATACACTACTATATCATTTGTAATCTCGTCCAATTATACCGGTGTCCATAAAAAGTGGCATTGCTTTATTGTCGTAATGTTATTAACTTAATATCTATTATTTACAGCTATAAACAATCTATATGCAATGGAAAGTGTTGGTTATCATATTAGAATATAATTTACAAGTTTGAGAAAATTTTAACTGTTGCTTTTCATCAATGATGTATTTTATTTTATTGATGTATACTTTCCTTACAAGAAAATTCCGTATAAAACATCCACGACAGTTAAATGGCGTACTCCAGAGTTAATAAACTTGAATGAACACATAAAGCTGCTAAGCAACCTTAGTATAAGACATCCACAATATAAAGTACCTCTAAAAAGTGCTAGAATGAAATATGAAAGACTTCTAATATCCGAGAAGCGTAAATATTACTGCCGTCTCATTGATAACTCTGATAACAAATGTAAAACCACCTGGTCCATTATCAACTCACTATCTGGCTGCAATAATATTACTGAACATCTTTATCAGATTATCACCAAGCTTATCACAATTATTATTTTTCTTGAACCTGTATCTAAGTCGGAACTATGTAATGTCATAAATAATTTGAAAAACAAAAAATCCTCTAGACTTGACGACGTATCACCCGTGTTCTGCAAAAGAATGTTGTTCGCTATAGCAGATACCTTATTGTAGCTATTTAATGAATCCATGTCCCAGGATATATTTCCGAAAGCTCTAAAACAAGCTCTCATTAAGCCTATCCATAAGAAAGGAAATGTGAGTGATATGAACAACTACAGACCCATAAGCCTATTAACAACCTTTAGTGAAGTCTTCGAAAAACTCATATATGAAAGAACTATTGCTTTTCTGAAAGCGTGTAAAGTATTTGACAAATTTCAACACGGCTTTCTAAGAGGCCAATCAGTAGAGAAAGCGGTTTATGAGTTTTCGAGAAGTAAACTCGAACATATGGACGGATTCGGACTCTCCTGCGGAGTATTTCTGGATCTGTCCAAAGCTTTTGACAGTATAGACTTTAATCTGTTATTATACAAACTTGAATGTTACGTCATACGAGGTGTTGCACCTGACCTTGTCGTGATATCAGAGTGAAAGATACCAATGCGTTGAGCTATGCGGGGATGGCAAAAGATTCTTGTCCAATAACTTGCTAGTTTCTGTAGGTGTGCCTCAGAGTAGTCTACTCGGCCCGCTACTGTTCATTATTTTCATGAATGATATAGCCTCCATCACTAAGAAGCATGCTGGCGCTTTATTAGTGAACTACGCTGATGACACGAATGTTCTAATAAGGGGCTCCTCAATAGAGAACATTTCTGATAATGATACAATATCAAAGTTGGCTGCGTGGTTTAAAAATAATAACTTAATTTTGAATGAAAGCAAAACGAATGCAATAATTTTTCAACATAAAAGATCTAAATTACCAAGTCCCTCACACATTGGCTTTGCCAATACAACACTTGCGGTAGAACTGTCTACACATGCGAAATGTCTTGGAATCTTCTTTGATAGTCATCTGGATTGGATTCACTATATTAATTATTTAAGCCCAAAAAATAAGCTGTAGAATCTTCTCGCTTCGAATCCTCGCAAGATATATGGGTAGGCAGGTTCTACTGCAAGTGTACTTTGGTACTATATTGTCTCTCCTACGATATTGTATAATTCTTTGGGGTTCATCATCTAAAGTAATAAAGAGTTTTCGTACGCAGAGGTTGGCCATCCGGACTATTTTTGGCTTAAAATATAAGGCTAGCTGTCGGGGTTCTTTAAATCTAACAATTTATTAACTATCTACGCAATATATATTTTTGAATGCCTACTGTTCTATTTTAGACATAGCCAAAAGTTTGAAGAAAACAAAGGTAGTCATAATCATAATATTCGATATAAGGACAACATATTTATATACCCTGAACATTCCACGTCCATCTTTGAAAAAGGCTGCCATTACCAAACTCTTAATTTTTTTAATGCTTTACCGTTAAATATACGCACTACTAAAATATAAAATGTTTTCAAACAACAATGCTTTCGTTTACTCTTAAAAATTGAACTATACAATGTAAACGATTATTACACATTAGATTATACTAATCAGAATATTATGCTTTTGACCTGTTTCATTTCATGTGCTGCATAACTTATAATTCAATGTTTTGATATCTGTACCTTGTAAACATGTAATATAAAATAAATGAATTATTTCTGTCTTTCTTTCTTTAAAAAATGATCAAACATAATTTCATTTTTATGCAATAATTGGTTGTAGATTATTGTAAAGGTAATTTACAAAAACAAACAAAATATGTTTTCATAGATTCAATTTTCTTGATTTTAATGCCATAGCTTTTAATTGATAAGGTCGTACTATTGTGGAATTTTGAAATTGCAACAGAGGTTTGGGATTTCTTGGAAATTCGTTTCCAAAAAGTAAATACTTATTGCACTTATGGTAGAAATGCGCTTGATTATATCTTCAAATAATTGATAAATTGAAATGTTCCTAAAAGACATATTATAACGTCTTTTTTGAGTGCCAAAGAAACTGCACATTATATTAGCTCATGAACTTCGTGGATGTAAAAATCTTTATATTTAATTACCATTAATTGCTGAGCCAGCTGCGCTATGAACTATAGTTTTAGAATAAGTTAATAAAGCATTAAGATTTGCAATATAGATGTCGACAACAATGAACCATTTCGTTCGTCTTTGATATCTTGTTATTAGTATTGAAAAATAGTTAATTCTAATAAAAATCAATTCAATATAAGCAGATGAGGAAGAAGAAAAAGAAATAGATCAAATAATGATTTCACATCATAGAACTGAAGAACTGTTAATATAAAATATTGGCATATGTTAATACCGTACGCAATCATTCGCCATTTCCATTTTCTTTATCAGAAATATACGATATTTATAATGCACTGCTCAATACTTTATGTTACTTAGGTGGAATGTAAGTACGTTGCTCGAAATCGAGTATACTCGTATATGCATCTGATATTTATGAACAAGTCAATTATCACTATTGTATTATGAAGCAGCCGTTCTTGATCCTGGCCAGTAAGCGCAAACAACAATGGGATTTTGCACGAAAAAAACTTAAGATATGATTCTATTGTATGAGATTCATGGTATATATAGTTCAGGGAAAATTGTTCCTTGATCAATCTATAATGCATCCTATTTACTTTTTACTAATACGCGAAAGTGTTGTTTTTTGAAAGCATTAAAGTATTTTGCTTTGATTTGTTTATATACGATTCTTCAATTTAATCTCATCATATTGGGGAGTTTTTAATAATATACTGCAGCATTAATAAAATCATTACTTAGTAACAAAATTCGAATTTTCGAACTAAATGTCTAGCATTAATATATAAAAATGGCGAAAATTAAAATATATTAGATTAATACTTCTAATAGTCTTGCTAATTTTCTAAGAAATCCCAAAGATTTGATTGATTTCAATAAAAAATCTGGTATTTATAAAATATCTTGTTTTAGTTGTTCTAAAGTATTTATAGGACAAACATGTAGACCAATCGAAACTAGATTTAAGGAGCATTTAGTTCATTTCAGATTAAATAGAAAACATAAAAGTGCTGTGGATGAGCATATTTTTGAATCAGGTCATCATATTCAAATAACTTCACAGTTTTTTATTGATGAAGAAGCCCAACGTACATTAAGCTTAATATAATTCACTGATTTCATTTCAACTCAAGATTTAAGCTTTTTACTGTGATTTAAAAAAATCAGAGTACATAAATCTAAGTGCAGGCCATACTGCCATTGTTGCATTTTTGCCGTAATCGCAGGTGATAATGTAAGCTCATGATTTTAAGGTTAAATACATTAACACTATTGCAGTAACTTGAACAATTTATTAGTGGTGTGATTTTATATTTCAAAAGGATCTTCTCTTATGGTGATGTTGCCTGTATGTTTTCATCTCCACAATATCGGCAGTTTTGCTTATCGTTTTTTGAAGCGGACCGAGTCAACAATATGACCACATTCTCCAATAATCTTAAACCAGGTAGACTATTATAAGGGGCGCACTGGGATTTGAATTTTAATTGGAATTTTATTATAACGTCTTGTGAGCTAAGCAACAATCAAAAGGTCTCAAATATTAACATCCAACTTCATAAAAATTAATAAAACAGCTCCCAATAGTTTAAGAATATGTATTTAGGAACTACTAAGTATTTTGAATATTCATTTAAATTACAAAGATCACCGTTTAAACCATTAAATATTATAAAATTACAATGCAATTTGCTGATTATTTTATATTTATATTTTACATTATTAGCAAGTTCAAAGAAATTTAGTTTTAGTACTAATTTCGATTTAGATTAAGGTAAAGATAAACAAACGAACTGACCCTACTGACCGGCACCGGTCATTGTACCTGTACGAATACCTTACTGTTATTCAGATGGCTAGTTCATCCCTGATGGGCCTTCATCTTCTCATAAGTAAAAGAAGAGCCCATCACAGACACATATAAAAATTTAGTAGTAAATAAAAGCATATAGGTAATAGGCTTTATCCTTCTACATTATTTCAACTATTAATCTAGTTTCGAACGAATTATCTCCATGAACAATTTAATGAAGCATACATAAAAGACAGTAATAAGTTGGCAGTACAAGGATAGTGAAGTTTATTCGAATGTTGCAAGAAATATTTGGAAAATAAATGATTTCTTAGAATATATTTCAATAATTACGAGTCTTGGAAATTAGATGCAAGAAATCCAATTTAAACTTGTCAAATTACTAATATTATGCAATTGAAAATATTAAGATAAAATTGAAGTACATATTCCCAAAAGAAATATAATATATTCAAGGTAGTCTCCTTATCTGTTCTAACCAAAGCAACTTAGTTAATATTAGACGTGGAAAAGTAAAGGATTTCAAATTAACCTTTATTCTGATTTTATAAATAAAATCTCTAACTAACGAATTAATTTTTAATTACTATTTGACTATTATCAATGTCTTCATGAAACTGTGAATTAAGATTTTTTTGTAATTATTTTAGGAAATCAAAAACTAATAAAAATGATATACCCAAAAATTGTGCGATAACGTAACACACGGTACAAAACAATAAAGAAACTCTAAAATAAAATCAGTCTAAAACAATCGTCGAATATTAAGCTTGAAAGTAAGTCAATGGTTTATTGATGTGAGTTTTAACTTTTCTTTATTCTCTTTATTGGTGACAATAACATACAAAAAAACAATACATAATAATAGTAGACTTTTTAAGAAATAAATCACCAAAAGGATTGTGATCATATTCGTGATGTATGCAGAAGTACGCAGAACATGTTTCACCTTTGGTCCTCCTCACAACCCATATTTACATAAAAAAAAAATTCACTTATATATTAGAATAAAAAGAACAAACCATTAAAAAACACAAAATCAGCAGGAATTTCATATCAGTGGATAAATATCTTCTATTGTTATAAATTTGCTTAAGTGATAAATAGGCTCTGGAATTTAGTTTAGAAACATGATCTCGAAAACTCAAATCTAGATTAATAATTAAACCTAGCTTTTTTGCTGATTTTACTGGAATAAGTTCAGTATGTTCAAGTTGCAATTTGATGTCATTTTTATACAAATTTAAATTTTTCCCATTACCAAATATCATTAGAGATGTTTTCGCCGCATTTATTTTTAGTGAGTGTTTATGCGATATATGCATTATACTATTCAAGTCTTCATTGATTCTATTTAAAGATAACTGTAATGTATCGGGACTAAAAGAATAATACACCTGCGTATTATGCTCATACATATGACACTGACAGTATTTTATGAAGTCACAAAACTTCGCAGTGTACAACGTATACAGAAGTGGGCCCACGATAGAACCCTGCGGAACACCTCCAATTTATTCATACTATTAGAAGAGACAGTATTATATCTTACTACTTGTTTACGATCTTTTAATTAATTTGACATTATCTGCAAAGCCGCATCACTAAAACCAATATGCCGCAAAATATAGAACAAAATACAGTGATTTAACATATTGAATGCCTTTAATGAAGCCATTCGATTTGTAACTTATATTTTTAGAGAAAACATTTCATAGATGACGTGTATAAACAGAAATATTTTATGGTACTTTAAAGTCTAGCATTATTATACTTTTTTCTTCTATTTTTGCTTCCTTTATTGAACTGAAACTTCTATAGGCGCGGTAGGGCAAATTGGCCTGAACGTCACGAAAAGTGAAACGCTTCAGTCACGAAAAGTGAAACATGCTACGCATATGCGCCGCATGTACTGTGTGTATACGTAGCATAAGGCAACCAGTAGACGATTGCGTATTTTATTATATATTACACAAACACAGCTTAATCTTTTAACTAACAATTTCCATTGTGTGAAAAGTGAAATGGAGAAAAAGACAAGTACAGACAGAGTGTGAGTCTTTAGAGAACGGAAGAAAGCAAATAAACCGCTAATAAAAGTGCCAACAAGTACCTTGGGAAGAAGTAGAGAGTATCGAGCCAGGCAAAGAGCGTTAAAGAAACACGGTGGACAACATAACCTTCCAACGACCTCAAATACACTGGATGAATCGATACCGTCCTTAAGTCGTTAAAAGGACACAGTGAGTGGTATAGAGAATTTGAATGCCACTGATTCAGGCGTGCCGTCTACACGTGAAGATACACGCGGTTTGAGAGATCAACGAAATGAATCTGATACAGCTGAGCGAGCCATCGACAAATAGAAATGCACCCACTAGTGCATCATACATAAAGTTTACCCTACCGCGCCTATAGAAGTTTCACTTCAAAAGTCTTTTCGTTAGGAAAGGTAAGAGAAATCCAGAATTTAAAAATATATATAACATACGCCAAATACATTTAAAAAAAAGTAAGAATCTCTAGATGAGTGCACAATTGTGTATAGTGACTCCATACCATGCCTAGATTCATAACATATTGATAACAGTATTTTAGTTTACCTATATAAATGAACATGGCAATGGATATATTCATGATAAAAGTTAGCACAATGAAGAAACTCTCTCCTTGGGATAAATGGATTCGATGTGGCTACATAAGTTTACTATTTACATATACATTTAATTTGATTTTCGTTCGTATCTTTAGAAGGGAGCGTTTTACATTTTAGAGAAATAACGTATCCACTTATCCTTTTCTATAATGGCAACGATGTACTTAACTACTTACCGGAAAACACCACAATATCCGTGCGAGTTATCGAAACCTTGGTCCAAAGGGACAACTCGTTCTAAGAATTTGGGCGTAAGTGCTAATGATGCAACAGCAGCAAGGAGCCACGGATCGCCCAGTTCACCAGATTCTACTGCAAAACGCATTACCTCATTCGGATTTTCATTCAGAAACTTTGGTCGCTGACATATTTCCTGTAAAAATACATAAAGAGAACGATTAGATATCTGCGAATTAAAGCGAGTCGTTTTAAAATGCAAACGTTTTCCAATTGAATTTGATTAATGATTTTATAGTAATATCTAATTTTAATATATGAATAGGTGAAAAATAATTAATATGGAGTTATTTTACCAGTTTAGGACAAGGAAGTCTTGCTAGATGAACTTGACATCGTGAATTGCTACCTAATTTAACGCCAATAAAACTTGAGGCATTTTTCTTTTGTTTTATATTTCAAATTACGTCCAAATAATAGCGCATACAAACATGAAATTATACATGATGATAAAAAAGGGTGCGAACTCGAAGTAGAAGACAATATTTTAGATAATACCACAGTTCTTTAACAAGACTATATATATGTATATATAATTTTAAATTCTTCCCATTTTTACAACCTTTTTAAAAATAAATTGATGTTTTTAAAACAATAAATAAAAGCGCAATTAGGCAAGAGACAAATCAAGGTCAATTTACCGAATGAATAAAATAAATAAACTAATAATGTAAGAGCAAAGCAGAGATATTTATAGTATAGAAGATTACCCAAATACCGTAACTTAAAGCATTAAGTAGATAGATACGCATTTCAAAGGCTATGCCCCCATCTTCAGTAGCACAAGATGAAATCTAAATAAAATACCTCTGTCACGAATCATGATTAATTTAATAATTTAATAATTTATGTTGACGACAATGACAATTTAAACAAAAAAAAAATAAATTTATAATAAAGAAAATACCATGATGGGATTTTTGTTATAATTGTTACAAAAAATATCAATTCTTAAACTAGTTACATTGCGAAATCTATATAAAATACCAAACTATAATGTGAGCAAAATATGAATGGACTAAGGGTATTATTAAAAAATACCCGAAAAATGATGGTAAACTATTTAGTATATGGCAACTATTATAGGATATCCTAAAACTTAAATGTCCCATTAAAAATACATATTATTACATTAAATTCAAATTTTAATTAAAAACGTTATAAATTTTATAATTAACATTAGAGTGAAGTTAGAATAAGGTTCTCTTATTTTTCACATTAGTCATTGGGTACACATTTTATTATACCTGTAGGTATATATCAGGTATTCAAATAATGTTGATTTCTTCGTGGCTTAAAATGACTTAGTGGTTACTGTCGTTACTCACCATAATTGTATTAATAAATACAAACACGTATTTTGACATACAAGCTCTCTTTTTCAGTATATTACACTTGTACTTAAGTGGTTACTTCCAAGTGGCTAAATAATCCTTCAGATGAATCAAGTACTCAGTTTTTTCTGAGTATCGGATCTATTCGTTTATGTCACTTTTCAGATATACCATAGACCAATTTTGGTCATTAGTTAAAGAGTCCGCAATCCTAAAGATTGGTTGGAAACAGCACGCCATGCCGATCTATCCTGAGCTAATCCCTTCATCTCCCTATAGCTATTCATCTCAACGTCTTCAACTATCTGACTCACATACTCCAATTTAGGCCTACCTACCCCTTTCTTTACCTCCACTCTACCTTCTATGATCAATTGCATAATCCCCCCATGCCTAAGGATATGCCCTACTAATCTGTCTCTCCTACGCTGTAACACTCTCCAAATACTTCTCTTCTCCCCTACTAACTCTAGTACAGCTTCATTTGTTACTTTATCTTCCCAACCAATCCTCATCATCCTCCTATAACACCACATTTCGAATGCTTGTAATCTACGCTTCTCTTCCTTTCCTATAGTCCACGCCTCACACCCGTACAGTGCTACACTCCAAACATATACCTTCAGTAATCTTTTTCTAATACCCAAGTCAATATTTGATCTTAAAATCTGTTCCTTTTCTACGAATGCCTTCCTACCCTGTGCTATCCTACACTTTATATCTACCTTGCTTCGATTATCTTTTGTGATTCTACTGCCTAAATAACAAAAATCTGACACTTCTTCGATTCTATTATCTCCTATTGTGATCCTCATTTTTCTACTGCATTCCTTTTTGTCACACCTCATCACTTTAGTTTTACCTATATTTATTTTCATGTTAAAATCCCTAGTCAATACTGCCTGCATACCATTCAATACCCTTTCTAAATTCTTTTCGCTTTCTTCCAATATAGCTATATCGTCGGCGAATCTCAACATATATATTTTCTCTCCCTGTACATTCACACCTACACTATACTCTTCTTTTACTTTGTTTATTGCATCTTCTATATATAGATTAAATAATAACGGTGAAAGTGTACATCCCTGCCGAACTCCCTTCCCTATTTTTGCTACCTCTTCTTCCCCCTCAATTCTAACTAAGGCAGTTTGGTGTTTATATAAATTAAAAATTATTCTCCTATCCTTATAATCTATACCCGTTTCTTTTAAAATTCTAAACATTATGTCCCAATCTACATTATCAAATGCCTTTTCTAAATCTACAAAAGCTATGCAAGTTACCTTTCCTACCCTCATTCTTTTTTCTACTACTGTTCTTAGTGCTAAAATCGCCTCCCTCGTCCCTCTGTTTTTCCTAAAACCAAACTGATCTTCTCCTAGCCTTTCCTCTACTTTATTTTCTAATCTCCTATAAATAATCTTTAGCAATATCTTCGATGCATGTGATAGTAGACTAATGGTCCTATAGTTCTCACACAAATTAGCTCCTATTTTCTTCGGCATTGTTACTATTCTACTACGCTGAAAATCCTGTGGTACTTCTCCCTTCTCATATATTTTACAAACTAACCTGTATAATCGCTCCTGCATTTTTTCCCCTGCGTGTTTTATTAATTCGGCTGGTATCATATCAATCCCCGCTCCTTTGTTATTCCGTAAATCATTTAATGCTCTATGAAACTCTGACCTAAGTATGCTAGGATCTAAGTCATCCTCATCTATCTGTTCCACACTTTCTAGCTCCTCCATGTCCTGCCTACCTTTATATAAATCTTCAAGATACTCCTTCCATCTTCTAGCTTTTTCCTTATTTTCTGTGAGTTCCTTACCCTGCTTATCACATATAATGTTACCCTTTGGTTTTACTTTAGAAAAATGTGACTTAATTTTCCTGTAGCCCAAATCTACTTTACCTCTTCTCATATCCTCCTCAATATCCTCACAATTTCCTTTTATCCACTCTTCTTTCGCTAGCTTGCATTTCCTATTAATTAAGTTCCTTAGTTCCTTATATTTTTTCTGTCCTGCTTCTGTGTTTCCAATTTTAATTTTCCTTCTTGCTTCTATCATTTCAACTATTTCTTCCGTGATCCATTCCCTCCTACCTGCCCTTTTCTTTGTGCCTAATACTTCAAACTACTTGCTGCTGTAGTTAACCCATTTCTGATTTCCCTCCATTCGCAATCTATGTCGTTCCTAGATGTTCCATTAGCCATGATTTCTACTTTATGCTTGTACTTTTCACATACATCAGCTAATTTTAACCTATCGACATCTACTCTGACCTGTTTAGACTTCTGTAATTTCTTGAATTTGACCTCTGAGTCCAGGACTACTAAATTACGGTCACTATCAATATCTGCTCCAGGGTAACTCTTACAATTCTTAATCTGGTTCCTAAACCTCTCTTTAACCAGTATGTAATCTATCTGATACCTCCTTATATCTCCTGGCATTTTCCACGTATATATCCTGCGCTTGTGATTCTGAAAAAGCGTGTTTGCTACCACTAGCTTATTCCTAATACAAAACTCTACCAATCTATCCCCTCTATCATTACGTGTTCCTATTCCATATTCTCCTACTATTGAAACTTCCTTTCCCTTACCTACTACGGCATTCCAATCTCCGGTTACAATTAGATTATCCTGTCCTTTAACGTTTGCTAACCTAGATTCGATCTCTTCATAAATGGATTCTACCTCCTCATCATCGTGACTTGAAGTTGGCATATATACTTGCACCATAACTGTGTCCGTTGGCTTCGTGTCTAATCTAATAGTTATAATTCTATCACTAACTTGGCAATAACTCTTTACTCTACATCCCAACTTTCTATTCATTATAAAACCTACACCGGTATGCCCATTATCTGATGCTGTGGTTATTAATCTATATTCTCCTGACCACGTATCTACCTGATCTTTCCCCCTAACTTCACTAATCCCTACAATATCCAGTTTAAGTCTCTCCATTTCTAGTTTCTAATTCTCTAACTTTCCTATCCTATTCATACTGCGAACATTCCACGCTCCAACTCGTAGAGCTCTCGGCGAAATCGATTTCTTTCCCGCCCCAGAATCCGAGGGCTTGCCTGCTACCGAAGTAGCCGGGTGAGATTCTGAGCCATTGGCTCTACCCACCTGGGGTAATACATTAATAGTAATCGACATTTCATTCGCTGTAATCTTGAGAGAGGTACAGTGCTGGTTTCTCCTTGCCTTGCACCGACCAATGAGTGCATATTTTAGCCGTCGCCCCACCAATTCAGCCTAATCCCCCTAATACCTTGGGTTAGCCTGAAATCTTTCCTATAGACCGGGATCCCTGTGTAGGGACCGCTCTATAGGCCAGAGCGTCATTGCCCATGTCTTGCCCCTAGGAGGCATATGCAGTGCATTGGCGCACTATACGTTATTTATTATATATTTGGTCATGAAACCATGAAATTCATGAAACCTTTTAGATGACATTATAAGCTAAAATTACAAGTTTGGTTAGTTAGTTAGATAGTCCTCAATCCTAAGGATTGGTTGGAAACTGAGTTAATTCTTGGACCGCTAATTCTTGAAATATCATCTCTGTAGCTATTCATCTTACACGTCCTCCACTATCCGACCCACATACTCCAATCTAGGCCTACCTACCCCATTGTTTCCTTCTACTTTACCTTCTATATCTAATTCCATAATACCTTCATGTCTAAGAATAAGACCGCTACAATACTTTCCAAATACATTTCTTCTCCTCTACTAATTCGAACACGGCTTCATTCGTCACTTTATCTGCCCAACCAATCCTAATCATCCTCCTGTTGCACCACATATATTCGAATGTCTCTATTCTACGCCACTCTTCTTTTACTATAGTCCACGCCTCACACCAGTACAATGCTACACTACACACATATGCCTTCAGTAATCATTTTCTAATACCCAAGTCAATATTTGATCTTAAAATCTGTTCCTTTTCTACGAATGCCTTCCTACCCTGTACTATTCTACATCCTATATCTACCTTGCTTCGGTTACCTTTGTAATCCTACTTTCTAAAAAAGAAAAGTCTGGCCCTTCTTCTATTCTATCGTCTCCTATTCTAATCCTCATTTTTCGCCTGCATTCCTTTTTCTCAACCTCATCATCTTACTTCTTAAATAACAAAAGTCTCATACTCTCATTCTATTTTATCATCAATTATTCTAATCCTCATCAATTTGGTTAGCTTAATTAATTAGATTAAACCGTTTTGATGATAGAATAGCTAGATAGATATACAGATGGACAGATATTTTATATTCATGAAAATCTGTTTCAGTAAACTAAATGATAGCTAAAAACATAAATAACTGTTGAAAACTCGGTACATGTTTTTACCTGAAATAAACTTGGCAAATTACTAAATATATAATATTATATAACGGGTACACAAATTTTATACGGAACGTATCTGCATATAAGCATAGAATTTCGTGAAAATTTCCAAAAGTGGAATTTATTCATAAGAAAAAGATTATACGCGTAGATACATGAAAAATTGTCATTAAAAATTTTAATTATTTGTCCAAATGTCTATGTAATATAATTTACCTTACGACGAATGAATTATACACTATTATTAAGTCAGGGTCGGTTTTATTTATTATTAGGCGATATGAGAAAGACTAATTCAAGAAATATTATTGCATAACTGTAATAGGATTTCCATCAGATATATGATTACATAAATGCTATATTGAATGTGAAACGTGCTTATATAATGTTTATTAGATTACAGGTGCAACTGGTTTAAAGCGATCTTTGACCTAAAAACTATCAAAAATTGTACACAGATAACATAATTGTAACTAGTATATTAAACAGAAATTTGCATGAGTGGTACTTCAGGTCCAGTATTCTGTATAAACTATGTGGTCTGGTCAGTAGAATACGGGTAGGCGAATAAGTGAGTAACATTTCCACTGAAATTACATGGCATTATGTGAATTATATAGAAAGTCGAAGACAATCCATTGTAATATATATTATATATTAACTATTATAGGTCGTGACATGTCTATTTGCGCCATCATATAATAATGGTAAACTACTTTTGAGTGCAGTTTTAATGATTGGTATTAGAAGATTCAGAAGCACGTATATACTTGTAGTGTGTTAAAAAATATAAGTTTCATAAAAATTTCTATTTCTGTATCTTATTTAATTTTTCTGTTACAATTTTGGACTGGCAACGGCAATACTTTCGATAAATTTGATGGCATGGGACAAGTGGCCACGGCAGAGTGACCGCCGTCAAATCGCAATGATCGACAGGTCGCCGAGCCAACTGGTCAAGTGACCGCAAGCCGGTGGGTGACCAGGTAGCTCAGTGCCTATTGGAACATTGGCCAGTTGGCGAGTCGGCAGTGGTCACTAAACCTTGCCCACATGTCCTAGACCCGGATATTCAGAAAGGAATCATTAATATTAGAATGTCAATGTATATATAGCCTTTTTTTTAAGTGGCTGGCCCGCCCTTTCTACTGCGCATTACAAATTAAGACTAGTTTATGCATAAGACCAATGATATTACTATACAATTCAGAATATACTGGCCGCTTCAACACCCCGAAACGTTATGCTCGTGAAGAGATGCTCGCCACTGCATTTTTGTCATTTGAGGGTGTGGTCAAAATTTCTGCAATGTTGTCATATCGACAGCCAACAAATACAGAGAGTATTATATTAGCATAATTGATCAAAAGAAATAATAAATAACTGGAAACATTTTACTAAATAGTGGACTTTAATCGAAGCCGTATATATTCATACATTAAATATTCTCAATCTGAATTTTGATATGCAGTTAACAATTTGAGCACTTTGTACTGAAGTTTTTTATTCATATATGGCAGCAATGGTACTGGAAGCTCAACCCTTATATGCAGTAGAGGATGAATTAGGTCCGCCAAGATATAAAAAATGACATATATTAAACATATTACAAGTTCTAATTATATATATATGAAATTGTTTAAAATGTGCCGCATTTTCAAATTCTTGTGGATTTCTTATAATATCTTGACCACTTGTAAACCCTGCTTCTACTAGTTCCAGTAGGATGCCATTAAAGAGTTATTGATTCGAACATATATCTCTCTATCTACATATAAATCCGTTATCAATTTAGGAAAGTGGTAGGGAATACCCATATTGGTTAGACTGTTCAGGAGAATTTTTAGGTTAACATTATCATATGCTCCTTTGATATCTACAAACATAGCTATTAAGGATTTGTTGAAAGAGAATGATTTATAAATGTCTGTTACTAAAATAGCGACGTTATCGTAGATTCAATATCCTTTCCTAAACCCGAATTGGTATGAACACATTTTCTTATTTTTATTTAACCACCAGTCTAATCGAGATTTAATCATCCTTCCAAATGTTTTTAAGAGACAAGATGACAGGGAAATCGGTCTGTAAGATTGAGAATGCTCAGGAGAATTTTTTTTTTCAGCAGAGGTAAAACGACATATTTTTTCCATTTATCTGGAACTATTTTTGTTTCCAAAACTTTATTGTATTAACTGATGACGTGAATTACTAGGAAGGTTATTGATCATACTATAATGTACTTTGTCCATACCTGGTGCAGTGTTACTATTGCTTTTGATAGCTTTCTAAAATTCTTCCATAGAAAACGGGATTTGAAAAAACAAGGTATCAGACCCCTGGGCGTCTGCATCGCCATTATTCCCAATATTCTCATTAACTGATGGAGGAGCCAATTGACATAAAAAGTTATTACACCAATTTCCCATAATAACTGGATGCGTATTGGCAAATCTAATATTTTTCACTAAGCGGATCTTTTTCCAAATGTCTGATATTGTCGTAGTTCTATTTATTGATTGACAGAATGTCTGCCAGGAATTCTTTTTCGCTTTTAGAACAGTACTACGAACTATCGCGGCTAACTTTTTATACGCCAAATAATTTGAGATAGCAGAAGATTTTACATACGCTTTAAATAATCTATTGCGGTTATCGATTGTAATTTTGCATTCATCATTCCATCAATTATTGGAGTATTTAAGATTATGGGAACCCTTTATATTTGGTATGGCTTCCGTGGATGCTATTTGTATATTCGACTCAAATGTATTATAAGTGAGATCTTCGTTTTCTATTACTTCCTGGGATAGTTGCTCCATTTTTGAGTAAAATAGCTGCCAATTTGCCTTCTTCATATTGAAGAGGGTTTCATTTGAATGATATTTGGAGCCTTGATTACATAATTTCAATTTAATATCTATTACTCTATGATCCGAACGTAGGACTTCATCTGCTACAGTCCACACACAGTTCGCAAAAATATCTGGAGATACAATTGTTAAATCCATAGCCGACCTTGAAAGAGAATTTGGTCTAGATATATATGTGGACATACCGTTGTTTAATATGTGAATATTGGTAAATTCAACAGCCTCGAGAAGCTCCGTCCCAGCTCGATCTGTAGAGGAGCACCCCATACAACATGGGGCATATTGAAGTCTCCTCCGACTAAAAAAAGTCTCTTTAACCTAGAGAACAAAATCTCCCATTCTTGAGAAGACAGGACTGTACTTGGACGAACGTATATTGAATAAATATTTATAACTTCATACACGTTTAATTTGATTTGTAAGGACCTGCACATTATTTTATTATTGTATATATTTTGATGTGAATCTTTGTAAGCAAAAGACTGTTTTAGTAGAATAGCAACACCGCCTTTTCCATCTATTCTATCAGATCGAAAGATATTATATCCTCTAAACCTAATATTAAAATCTTTTTTTAACCACTTTTCGCTAAGAAGAGATTCCCTTTATTCGCTGTGACTGAACGACAATTCCATTGCGTAATATTTATTATATTCACAGTTGTTTATCGGTTACAATATCGTGCAATTTCAACTTAAGAACTGATTCTGGGTTTTCACAATTGTTATCTAAGATCGTTTCGAGCAAAATATCCATTATTCTTTTTACTATAGAATCTTTTTTTTTAAATTATAGCTTGTATCATGAGTCGCTGAAGAAGTCGATACACAATTCATAAAACTATTCTCGAATTGTATTGGATTTATCAATTTTTTTCCCGTTGAGAATGGATATACTTTAGTTTGGTTTGATGTCTGAATCTTAGACATTGAATTATTTCCGTAATTGGATATTAAATACGAACCCTTTTTATTGTCCGAAGACCATGATTCTAGTATTTCCTTCTGTTGTGTTACTAGTCTATTACCTGCATAGGCCTACTTCGCTTAGACAAGGTACTAGTTGTAAAATAGTTTTGTCTCTTAGAGTTTGAGTTTTCGGTAAAGGATAAGTTTGATGAGAAAGGAGGTTGAGCGCCTTTTGCAGCTGCACTTATTGGAGGATAACTGCTACGGTTTGCTAAATTAGATGGGACTGAAGCTCTTTGATTGACCTGCGCTACATTTGCATACGAATTTTTAACACTTTGTGCTTATATGATATTTTTCATACGCCATTTCCTTTTTAATAACTAATTGATTTTGGAATTCTGGACAGATTTTGTCCTTTAACTCATGTCTACCAGAACTCTTTGAACGTAAGGTTCAACAGGGCAACATGTTCTGAAAATCCCCACATGAATGGGAAGTTGTTGACCTTTAAATGATACTAGGATTGATTGAGTAGGTATTTGTTGTATAGTATCGTTCGATTTTGATTTTCTATATAATCTTTTTACCGATAAAACATTTATAATATGGCCATTCTCTATTAATTCTTCTTCTGACAAATCCAAATCCACATCTTTAATTACAGCAAGTCGCCTCAACACAAAAAGTTGTATATATACATTCAATTTCTTTTCTTTAAAGTAAACAGGATCTATTAAAGCGTTTGCTGAAGAGTATGTTTTTATAACGATTTTAACTCGATTCTTCCCTGCCTGACTGATACTTACAACATCTCTCTCCATCTCCTTGTGATTATGAAAAATTTGCTTCCCCAAACTCATCGGATGTAGTCTACCTTGTTCTCTTGTTCGCCTTCAATAAAAATTAAGAACGGTCCTGTATCAGACCAGACGAATTTATGTACAACTCTATTGATTACATTATTGTTATCATTTTTTCTATACGAATTGTTATTATTTACACTCGTACCGGAGTTGTTACTATGCTGAGATTCTATAGCCATATTATTTGATTCGTTATTATTTACTACGATATTAGACTATATCACAATTCGAATTAGCGACCTTATTGACATTAACTATTGGATCTATATGATTATTGTCTGTTGTTTGGGCAGATCTCACCAATTTGTTGTCTTCTTTAGAAACGTGGTTTTCCATTTTTTGTATTTTAAATTCCTTACGGTTCAGCGATATATCTACCCCCCTAATGTGTTTTGGACCCTCGGTTAGCTCTTCATTTATCAAGGGCCTGAAGGAATTTGATGAATTTTCTGAAAATGGGAACTCTTCAATTTGCATTCCCAGATCGTTTTCATTTTAGATTGTGTTCATAGCACTTCTTATAACTTCTCCGATCGACATTATGGGGCATCCACCTCCGGGATCCGGGGGGGTGCCCCTGCCCGTCCATTTGTTAAACTATCTTAACTTCACTTTGATTAAATATTATTATTTAATAATTATTAAAAAAAATGAGGGTAGGAAAGGTAACTTGCATAGCTTTTGTAGATTCAGAAAAGGCATTTGATAATGTAGATTGGGACATAATGTTTAGAATTTTAAAAGAAACGGGTATAGATTATAAGGATAGGAGAATAATTTTTAATTTATATAAACACCAAACTGCCTTAGTTAGAATTGAGGGGGAAGAAGAGGTAGCAAAAATAGGGAAGGGAGTTCGGCAGGGATGTACACTTTCACCGTTATTATTTAATCTATATATAGAAGATGCAATAAACAAAGTAAAAGAAGAGTATAGTGTAGGTGTGAATGTACAGGGAGAGAAAATATATATGTTGAGATTCGCCGACGATATAGCTATATTGGAAGAAAGCGAAAAGAATTTAGAAAGGGTATTGAATGGTATGCAGGCAGTATTGACTAGGGATTTTAACATGAAAATAAATATAGGTAAAACTAAAGTGATGAGGTGTGACAAAAAGGAATGCAGTAGAAAAATGAGGATCACAATAGGAGATAATAGAATCGAAGAAGTGTCAGATTTTTGTTATTGAGGCAGTAGAATCACAAAAGATAATCGAAGCAAGGTAGATATAAAGTGTAGGATAGCACAGGGTAGGAAGGCATTCGTAGAAAAGGAACAGATTTTAAGATCAAATATTGACTTGGGTATTAGAAAAAGATTACTGAAGGTATATGTTTGGAGTGTAGCACTGTACGGGTGTGAGGCGTGGACTATAGGAAAGGAAGAGAAGCGTAGATTACAAGCATTCGAAATGTGGTGTTATAGGAGGATGATGAAGATTGGTTGGGAAGATAATGAAGCTGTACTAGAGTTAGTAGGGGAGAAGAGAAGTATTTGGAGAGTGTTACAGCGTAGGAGAGACAGATTAATAGGGCATATCCTTAGGCATGGGGGGATTATGCAATTGATCATAGAAGGTAGAGTGGAGGGAAAGAGAGGGGTAGGTAGGCCTAAATTGGAGTATGTGAGTCAGATAGTTGAAGACGTTGAGATGAATAGCTATAGGGAGATGAAGGGATTAGCTCAGGATAGATCGGCATGGCGTGCTGTTTCCAACCAATCTTTAGGATTGCGGACTCTTTAACTAACTAACTTTTTGAACTTAAAATGAATCCAAATTAATAACTAAATTTTAAATGAAATGTAAATTCCAATGATAAGAATTATTAAACCATTGATTAATACAACCGAACTACACGACGTACGAACCAGAACTGAACAAATACATAAAATATGTGTATAATAAAAGATTTATTATTGCAAAGTTTGTGGTTTCATATCTTCTATCAATAATGAGGTGTGCATGTCGATAAAGATAATCGTAATGAATCTTCGGTATGTGAATTCGTAAGTAAAGAACGATGCTGTGCCTTTGTTAACTTTAAATATTAGAAGGCCGATTCACACAAATACATTGATTCAAAACAAGAATAGATATATTCAACACATTTTTTAATATTTGGATACTTCTCACAACTAACATATTTTCAAAAGTCTTCTCCAAGCTCCCTAGCTTTTAATATCAAATCAGATTGTAGAGTTATAATTTCATTCTCTAATTTCATTTTTTCCAAGTCAAAAATATCAGAAAATTTTGCAGCAATATATTGCACATTTCTAAAATGGAAAGATAAATATTGAACAATATCCTCATTTTTTTTTAAATCACATAAAAAATCTTGCATCAAAACCTCGATAACTTTATAATATCTACAACGTATTTTTCAAAGTTATAATTAAAATTGGGATGTTTTTGTAAATAGTCATTTATATTTGGAAAATGATCAAAATTTTTTTGTTGGAGATCTTCAATCAACATTACGAACTGACTTTTATAAGCATTAATGTAACTAATCATGTGACTCATTGCCTTCTTTGTTCCTTATAACTTTAAATCCAAATCGCTCAACTTGGATATAAAATCTGCCAGAAACGCTAAATCACTGAGCCAACTTATCTTCGCCTTATTTCATGTTTTTTTTTTCTCGTTTCACTATCGCAACATTCGAAATAATTAGTTTTTGTGTCCAATTGTTCGCAATCGACCTCAAAAATCGCTTCGCGATCGACTTGTTGGCCACCCCTGCGATATATAATTACGTAACCAGACGATTTGCAATTTATAATAAAATTTTGCAATTATTTTCGCACTACTAAAGACAGCACAAAAATTATAAAAACGGACATAATTTAAGACATTCAAATCTATAATTATTAAGAGCATGCTCTGCATGGCAAGATGATCAATGGGACCGACACCGACTGTTTTTACAAAAACATTTATATTATTTGCGAAATATTAATAAACAACGGAGGAACGGTTCATAGTATATGAATAATTAAAATTAAATTCATAATAAAAAAAAAAATTCTTTATGGAAATTGCTCTATTATGCCGATAAATTATATGCATTTAAAGCATGTTCGGCCGTTGAAGCATGAAAAAGTGGTTTAAATCAAATATATACATATGCTACTTATTTATTGTACGCACACATTAAAATACAAGCGTTCGTACATGTGTTCGAATGACTGCATTTACACTATATTATATTTTTGTTCTCGTTCCACTTAATTTATAACTATATTTCGCATGCTATTAGCAACAGTACCATAAATAATTGATATTTTTCCAATGCATCCTTTTATTTTCCGCTGCAATTCCTTGCAGTTTATGTGTTTGTAATAATGCGCGTGTCGCTGTCCGGTGCATGTATATGACGAATGCACTATTGCCACATCGACATAAAATATCTCTAAGCTATTTTGAAATGAAGATTAAATTTATTGCTTCTAGTTTTTTCAGTTCGAATAAAATATATCTAAAATGGTATATACAGAAAATCTTTTCTACTCTCCAAGTTTATATTTTGTTGCAATGATTTGTTTTGAAGTAATGTATAAAATGAAAAACGATGTAGAATTTACAATGAAAAACTGTACATCAGCTGATATGTAGTAGACAATCTTTCTAAGAAAATACGCCACTTATAGAAACTTATAGCGGCCAGTTGATAATTTTTTAATTCTTCTTGATACCTTTAGACACATATTATTGATGCTTCTGAATTCGTCACTTTAGATCCTCAAAACTCAAGAAATATTTTTTTTTATAAAAAAAAGTTATCACTTTTATTGCAATATTAATTATAATGGTCATAGTGGTTATATATATATATATATTGTTTCTTTCTTGCGTTATTGAAAATGGGATAAAATTTTTTGGTGATAATTTATTTTATTCTGGAACTTCTGTTTGATGAAAGTGTTACAAAGTCTTAGGGCAATTGTTCTTAGATGTGAATTTGAGCAATAATAAAGATACTATACTTATTTTTTAAGTTTAAGCTATCTTAATATAGAATATCACCCAAATATCGTAACAAGCATTAAGTAGCTAGATGTACATTTCAAGGGTTATGCCCCCATCTTCAGTAGCACAAGATAAAGCTAAATAAAATACCTCTGTCACGAATCGTGATTGATATAACTGTATTTTTCACGACAAAAAATTATTTTCTATCTCTGGAAATAAATTTATTAACGTCTGAGAGCTGGAAACGTCTAAAAACGACCACTTTCAACGAATACAACCGTTTTTAGACATTTTCGTGCTTCGCGGATTAAAAATGTATTTTTCACGAAAAAAAAACATGTTTTATCTCTGAAAATAAATTTATTAACGTCAGAGAGCTGGAAACGTCTAAAAACGACCACTTTCAACGAATACAAGCGTTTTTAGACATAAAATTAAAACTAAAACTGTATTTTTCTGGACAAAAAATATTTTTTATGTGTGAAAATAAATTTATTAACGTCAGAGAGCTGGAAACAAGTTGTCTAACAATTTTTTATTAATTGGCTGCCGTTATTCTCCCTTTATCACAAATTGCCTTAATATCCGTTATATATTACAAACGCATATTGATATTATCAAAACTATTCCATTATTGTAGCTTGCTAGTTACATCATTGTATTAGATTTTCAAAAAAGTGCCAAATATTAGTTAATATTGTTAGGATAATTTCTATGGTAGTTGGCCAGATTTCACAAATATGATCAGAGCTGATAAAAAATGAATTAGTTGATAAAAAAAATAGCAATATAACCCAAAAAATGGTAATTTAAAGCACTTGTCAACTCTGTGCGCATTTCATAGGCTGAGCTCCCATCTTTAGTAATATAACTATCAAATAAATAATACACTTTAAATTTCGGTTCAGAATTATTATACATAACTACGCAGTAGTTGAATGATAGTTTTCGAAAATATAAGAAGGCCTGACCTGATATAACTTAGTCTTTGTTAGTAAAATAAGGGCAAAGTAAATAAAAATCTTCAATATGTACATATATTTTCACAAATTACAATTTCACTAGATCTAAAATTTGTGTGATTTGATGAAAGTTGGCATCAGTGGTACAGTAGCATGTGAATGTCGTAAAATCAGACAAGCCGAGTTCTTAGCATAGGATTTTATTGTAGAGTATAGACAAATGTGTTATTGCGATCGTGAAGACCATTATAGTGCCCTTTCTGTAGTTGCGAATTTATAGCAAATAAATTAGGCGTTTAGCGAATACATAAAATGCTTCTTGCTTCTTGGGCAATCCGCGTGAAGAGCGCAATGATCTATGTATTAGTGCAGCGACTTTCAATAGGTTTTATAAAACAAATATTATTGATAAATATCAATCTATTCTATTAATATGTTCATTACTATCCAATATATTAAATTAATATTCTATTCATTAAATTTAATTGAAAACGCACTGTTAATAAAGATACTTTCAAATATAACTTCGAATCGCTGATTTTAATAAAGGACGGGCAATTTAATTTATTGAAACGTATTTCGATATTAATGGGAAAACGATTCTTATTAAATATTTTTATTAACTAGTTTATATCAATGCTAGGTTGTATATCATTCTATTACTTTCGAAGCTATTAAAATACAATTTTGAATGTTAATTTTTAGTTGTTCTTTAACATATTGAGGATAAAAACAAATAGACTTTATTTCCATTTGTTTTTATTGATACTTATTGTGTGTGACAACAGTAAATTAATCGAAAACTTATTCTGCTAAGGTAGTAGAAGACTTTTGTATTTGAATATTATTTATATTAGTATAGAATATTCATTTGAAGATATTTGAAGACGCATTGAAACTAGATTTAAGGAGCATTTCAGATTAAATAGAAAAGATAAAAGTGCTGTAGCCGAGCATATTTTTGACTAACTCAGGTCATCCTATTCAAATTAGTTCACTTAAATTGCTTAAAAGTGTTTTGAAGTGTACCGAGTTTAATCTAAATCAAATTGAATGAATTTAGATGCATGCCCAATGTTTATTGTTGTTACTTATCAGTTTCGTTAATTATTAATTTATATTATTTTAAAAGATTTATTATATGCCATTTTTGAAATACTTCTATCATGTTGACTTATTTATTTAATAGTATATCAATCACGATTCGTGACAGAGGTATTTTATTTAGTTTTATCTTGTGGTACTGAAGATGGGGGCATAGTCTTCGAAATGCGCATCTAGCTGAGTTACGTTATTTGGGTGATATTCTATACTATTATTTAACACCATAGTGATAATATTAAATAATAATAAATCACAGACAATATTCATGAAAGAAGATGAAAATGTATGAAGTAAACAATGCCATTATATAGTTATATATAAGCAAACTGTATTTTGTAAAATATTGTATATTTATTATTTTCTATATAATCTATAAAGACTCTTTAGAAACTTGGAATTTATGCTAAAACAATAAGAAGTACTGTTAGATCTGTTACTGGCTTATGGGTTCTGGATCTTTTCATCTAGACAAGAGTCAATTGCAAATATATTTTGTCCAGTAATTGAGAAAATATTGAGATTGGTTCGATCTTGTAATGGGAAGCAAATAAGTAAATGTTTCTCTCAATAATGAAAGTGTAGGTGAGGAATGCTAAGGAATTGGTGATATGCTCATAAAACTAATCGCCGATAAATATTTGTGAAAATAAGAATACATTTCGTTGCACCTTGAAGCGGCAATAACATTTTTATTGGATACAGTTGTGTGCAGCTTTCCAGTTAAGCACTTAATATACCATTATTCTTAGCTTCCTTCAAAACGAAGAAGTTTAATTAACTCCGTACAATTTTAAACTTTATGCTCGTAATTTATTTTACGTCTAATCTATATGATATTTTGTTAGCGGCAGTCAAATACGAAAATGAACCGTGTAATTCGAATATGAGTTGGCAATCTGCCTTTTAGTAATGCTGCAATTTATATGGTATAGGCATGTTCTAATTTGGTATGAGCCGATAATTTCGCAGATATATCCGATAAAAATCAAGATATGGATCGCCTCTCAATTATGCATCTAATTAAAATTTGCATTCGAATGCGAATGCCGGCTCATTCGATTCAACGAAGATAAAAATGATTTTCTCGAATGGCCATTGCCTGGTTGCATACAACATACATACTGTGAGGTTATAATACCGGCTGACCTCAAATAACAATGGAAAAATTAATTCGTGGGCCGCAAAAACAGACAGCGAAGTATTCAGATCTATGATAGTAAAAAGTGATGTAAATATTTATGTTGGTATTCTTATTTTAGCAAATGTTGTATTTATTATTCCTTAGTCATTTAATAAAATGAAATTGATGAAACCAACACAATTTTCAACAAACGTACCTTCCATATTTCGATAATGGAATATCTTGATAATTTGACTAACTTTGTATTATTTTGTAACGATATATACGTATTTTTTGCTAATAAAATCATTTATTATTATTATTATTATTCATTTGAATATATATAAATGGAATTAGAAACACAAAAAGCATTATTTCCAAAAGAAATACACATTGATATCGAGGAACATAATTTTGAGATTATTTAAAGTTAACACTATAATTATTTTTTTAAATTATCACTACGGTGTTAAATTATAGTATAGAATATCACTAAAATACCGTAACTTAAAGCATTAAGTATTAGATCCATTGAAACTAGATTTAAGGAGCATTTAGCTCATTTCAGATTAAATAGAAAAGATAAAAGTGCTGTAGCCGAGCATATTTTTAACTAACTCAGGTCATCCTATTCAAATTAGTTCACTTAAATTGCTTAAAAGTGTTTTGAATTATTCCGAGTTTAATCTAAATGAAATTTAATGAATTTAGGTTCAGGCCCAATTTCATCTTGTCTATTTAATTTATTTAATAAGATATATATTTTTTAATTTTTTTTAATTTTTTTAAATTTTTGGTTATTTTAGGTTTGACAAACCTAAAATTGTTGTAAATTGTTGTAAATTGTTGGTACTTGTCAGTTTCGTTAATTATTAATTTATATATTGTTTTAAAAGATTTATAGGTCATATTATATGCCATTTTTGAAATACTTCTGTCATATTGACTTATTTATTTAATAGTACGATTCGTGACACATGTATTTTATTTAGTTTTCATCTCGTGCTATTGAAGATGGGGGTATAGCCTTCGAAATGTACATATAGCTACCTACTGCTTTAAGTTACGGTATTTGGGTGATATTCTTTATTACTATAATTAAAAATAATAAAAATGTTTCAATGGTGTTCTAAATTTTGAAATGCGTAACAAACAAAAATTTACGTTTGCTATGAAAAAGCTTTTCTGCTCCTTGCTTGGTAACTGAACATTTTCATTGAAAGTGTGGACATTTTTAATAAGCTATACTTTTCTAAATCTTGTTTAAAAATTTTAATATGTCTATACATTTATCTAAATTTTGTTTTTATATGCATATAATTAAAATCAGCGTTACCACATTTACTTTACCGCAAATGTGGCTTTAATTACTAAAAATTTAAAAAAATATATAAAAAATATATAGATTATGTATTTGATAACTCAAAGATTAATTATTGAGCTATAAATAGCATTATTTATGGTTCTAATTGATCAAATATAACAAACTTAGTACATTACATTGTAATTATACATAAATTTTAGTGATTTAATAAAAACCTTTAGGGCTCTGGGATATTTTCCGAAAGAAAAATCCCTTCTGGACCATAAATGTCGCTATTCAGGGTTCCCTGAATGAATAAGTTTAATTAAGAATATATAGTAATTGGCTCCTTATACGGCTCGGCGTTAAAGCCGTAAAGGATGGTAGTGCCTTCAGCGTCCATTCTTTAAAAAAAATCGTTATATTTGGATCCATTTTTGTTGATGGCGTAATAAAAGAACATGAACCATTTAACAATATCAACAATACAAAGTTTTTTGTTGCTTTAAGGAAAATTTGATTTATAAATATGAAAGAAAATTAATAATTCATAAATATAGGCATGAAAAGGATTCTTTTCGCAAAATTCGTTCAAAGCGATCATCTATTGGCCATTTTTTATATACAAATAAAGCGGTACTTGCGTTAAATAATTATAAATAAATTAATATTTATCAATTCGACAAAATGAAATTAATTGATGTGAAATATTTATATACTCGTATATGTATAATATCGATGCATGACAAATTAATCGACTATAAATAAAGATATATAAATTAATATGGCGGTAAATTATTAACTAATGTGAAGTGATAAATGTATCTTGACTTTCGTTCAAAAAGGACCAATTTAAAAATTTGTTTGTGTTGAGTAAATCGTGTTAAATGAGAATTTATTTTAAAAATTATCACTACGGTGTTAAATTATAGTAAGAATATCACCCAAATACCGTAACTTAAAGCATTAAGTAGCTAGATGCGCATTTCGAAGGATATGCCCCCATCTTCAGTAGCACAAGTTAAAGCTAAATAAAATACCTCTGTCACGAATCGTGATTGATATACTATTAAATAAATAAGTCAACATAACAGAAGTATTTAAAAAATGGCATATAATAAGACCTATAAATCTTTTAAAACAATGTATAAATTAATAATTAACGAAACTGACAAGTAACAACAATAATCATTGGTTTGTCAAACCTAAATTCATTAAATTTGATTTAGATTAAACTCGGAACATCTTCAAAACACTTTTAAGCAATTTAAGTGAACTAATTTGAATAGAATGACCTGAGTTAGTCAAAAATATGCTCGGCTATAGCACTTTTATCTTTTCTATTTAATCTAAAATTAGTTAAATGCTCCTTAAATCTAGTTTCTATTGGTCTACGTGTTTGTCCTACATATACTTTAGGACAATTAGACAAGATATTTCATAAATACAAGATTTTTTATTCAAGTCAATCAAATCTTTTGGATTTCTTAGAAAATTAGCAAGACTGTTAGAAGTATTATATGTTACTTTAAAATTTTATTTATTTAAAATACTATCTAAACCATAGGATCAAATGGTAATTTAACAAATTTTGGAGTTGAATTATTACTTTGTTCAACTACTAATATTTCTGATATTCTCTTGTTCTTTTAAATTTTCTTAATATGTTATTTATAATTTTCTAACCATAGCCATTTTGTACTGCTATATTTCGGATATTATTTAATTCAATGTTATATTATAAATAATATAAATTGTAATTATGTAATTATATTCATTATAAATGACTTTATACTTATGTAGATTTTGATATATTCTTATATTGTGGTTGATATTCCTGTCCTCCATCCAGAAGAAATATCTCAATTTTAGTAGTTTTCAAGTTTGGACTAAGTATGTGCTCTGTGTTATTATTTTAACAATAGAATAAGCAATTAAATAGAAGTTAATCTTATAATAAAAAACCTCCATTATAAGCGGCGTACAAGAAAGACCATGTGTGTAATAAGAGAAAATAAACAACTGGCGGAATAGAGAGTACATGTAATGTTTTTAATGATTTTGGTCTTGGAGCGAAGTGCAACTCTTGGATGAGGATTGAGGATAGCAAAAGAGGTGCATCATTTCATCTGAGAGCAACACAACAACCACTGCATAGTCCGGCGAGGTTCCGCAGCAATTCTCATCAGCTTAGCACTGACCTTCCTTACACACTAATCCCGTGCTCCATGCGCGGGTCTTCCATAATTATTATATAAAGCATAAAAAAGATACAAAACATACACACACACACACACACAAGTAATAATAATGCGACAAGCCAAACATCGTCGCTGTCCATTACACGGTCCACTTCGAACATCTTGGCCCATATTTTGCTGCTAAACATCGGCCTTTGGAGCATATATTTGTGTAATAAAATGAAGAACAATTAAATGAATTTTTGCAAACTACGTTGGACAATTTCCTCCCTTCACAGCGTACTATTTGAGAAAACTAAAGCGATTCCTCACGGACCATATATATGTTTACAAGCTATAAATCAATCAAAATAAGTAGATCAATCTACTTATTTAAAAAAATGAAATATTAATTATGGCAGGGTGTTTCTTATCAAATAATTCAAATGTGAACTGATCGAATGTGATAAATGCTTGAGTGAAGTTTTGGCATCCTTCTAAAAGCACGTTGTTTTACGAAGAGGCTTGTTGAATGTGGGAGTTCGCCTTTTGCACTTCTCTTGGTGGTTTTGGATGTTTAAAGAAATTGCATAATTACAATTTGATAATACGTTTATTAGGAACAAGTTTCGAGGACGTATAGTACCATACCATCCTCTGAAAAGGATTTAAATTTCTCTAGAAGAATATAATCTTAAGATGTAATTATAGACCGTTCAATTAGTCTAAAAAACGTTACTTCATGACAAAAACCAAATTCAATTGTGAGTATATGACAACTAAGCTGTTACCTGTTAACCTAAACATCATTCTTCGTGTTCTAACCGAGGATGGTAAATTCCTATAAATATGGGGTCAGGTAGAAGAAACCGAAAATGTGCATGGTCAAATTCCTACAAACGCTTTAAGTAGGATTATATGAAAATTATTGCTTATAAGTAATTATTTCTAATTTTTGGCATTTTTTTCCGGCCGTATTAATCTCGGTATTTCTGTATCGTCGTCATTGTTGTCCATCACTTAAACGGTATTTTATTTCTGTGTACCACAGCCTTGACAAAATCCCATCTGCTAATTTCACCTGCACCAAATTCATCGATTTTGTTATTGATGAACGCGTTTTTCAAGACACAGCTTTTTTTCTTCCGACGTGTGATTTTAAGTCTTGCGCTTCTAATCTTGATGTATGTTTGGACTTGGAATTATTTTAATACCTCCAGAAAAGTGTAAAGGTGTGGATGACTATTATAAAAGCTTGCGTTTAATTCAGCATAGAATGATTCGCAAGCGTTTGTTGTTCGGTTGGAATCTGCAGAGGCTCTTGCCCACACCTTCGGCGGAAATATACTTTCTGCAGATATATACGTTTCCACTAAATAATCGCAGAATTGATCCACTTCTTACTTCATCGGTTTTTCTGCCATGAATTCGTCAATAAAGCAGTCGCCTACTTTATTTGGATTAAAAAATGGCAAGACAAATATATGTACGAGGGATTAAGGAGCTTATTTTCTTGGAGACCGAACCTTATAGGAATTTACATGTACCTTTGTAGGAATTTGATCATCATTAACTCGACTACCTGAAAATTATAGGAATATGTATACGCACATTCTAACACACACTTAAATTAAAAATTTTAATTATTAATTTCTGTTCCAAGGCTTATCTGTGGTTCTTTCTATAAATTTGTTATAGTGTAATATTATTATTTGTAATCGTCCTCAAAACTTGTTCCTAATAAACGTATCATCAAATTGTAATTATGCAATATCTTTAAACATCCAAAACCACCAAGAGGAGCATAAAAAAGCGAACTTCCAGATTCAGCAAGCCTCTTCATAAAATGCTTGAGTGTTATCCTATTATATATATGGTCCTGAAGCATTGAAATGTCTACTTTGATATCAGATTTGATGTGGAAATAGTCAAAAAATCAATGATCAAATTTCTTAATTGAATGAGGCAGAATTAAGTAAATTAATAAATTCTTGTAAAAAACTACGTTGCTCTGAACAGAATATTTCTGAAAATATTTTATCGAATGTATATAAAAAATACAGTATTTTATTGCGAAATCAGTAATTTTTTTTCCTGCAGTTGCGCGATTTGTTACAGCAGTGGCGGTTTATAATTCTTCACCCTGACATGATTACTTGTTCTAAATACTTTATTACCAGATCAAACGAAATCGTAGAATATAATACGATATTACTTGTACTTAAAAGAAGTTTAAATCATTTTTCAAGATTGTCTAAGATGTAATAGAACATTATTTGAATTGTAAAATCGTCACTACGACATAAAATAATTGTATAAAGTATTACACAAAAACCGTAACATAAAGCCAGATGTGTATTTCGGAGGCTATGCCCTCATCCTCAGTAGCACAATAATAAAACAAATAAAGATTGCTATACAATTGTATATCTGGCTGGTCTTTAACTGCGCACAAATTTTATTACCGGATTAAAATATTCTCTATTTGCGCCAACAAACAAAATTCCGACCGAAAATAGATACATCAACTGCGCACATACACACACACCTGACCTGACCTGACCTGACCTGACCTGACTTATATATATTTTTCTTAGTTAAAGAGTCCGCAATCCTAAAGATTGGTTGGAAACAGCACGCCATGCCGATCTATCCTGAGCAAATCCCTTCATCTCCCTATAGCTATTCATCTCAACGTCTTCAACTATCTGACTCACATACTCCAATCTAGGCCTACCTACCCCTCTCTTTCCCTCCACTCTACCTTCTATGATCAATTGCATAATCCCCCCATGCCTAAGAATATGCCCTACTAGTCTGTCTCTCCTACGCTGTAACACTCTCCAGATACTTCTCTTCTCCCCTACTAACTCTAGTACAGCTTCATTTGTTACTTTATCTTCCCAACCAATCCTCATCATCCTCCTATAACACCACATTTCAAGTGCTTCTAATCTACGCTTCTCTTCCTTTCCTATAGTCCACGCCTCACACCCGTACAGTGCTACACTCCAAACATATACCTTCAGTAATCTTTTTCTAATACCCAAGTCAATATTTGATCTTAAAATCTGTTCTTTTTCTACGAATGCCTTCCTACCCTGTGCTATCCTACACTTTATATCTACCTTGCTTCGATTATCTTTTGTGATTCTACTGCCTAAATAACAAAAATCTGACACTTCTTCGATTCTATTATCTCCTATTGTGATCCTCATTTTTCTACTGCATTCCTTTTTGTCACACCTCATCACTTTAGTTTTACCTATATTTATTTTCATGTTAAAATCCCTAGTCAATACTGCCTGCATACCATTCAATACCCTTTCTAAATTCTTTTCGCTTTCTTCCAATATTGCTATATCGTCGGCGAATCTCAACATATATATTTTCTCTCCCTGTACATTCACACCTACACTATACTCTTCTTTTATTTTGTTTATTGCATCTTCTATATATAGATTAAATAATAACGGTGAGAGTGTACATCCCTGCCGAACTCCCTTCCCTATTTTTGCTACCTCTTCTTCCCCCTCAATTCTAACTAAGGCAGTTTGGTGTTTATATAAATTAAAAATTATTCTCCTATCCTTATAATCTATACCCGTTTCTTTTAAAATTCTAAACATTATGTCCCAATCTACATTATCAAATGCCTTTTCTAAATCTACAAAAGCTATGCAATTTTTTTCTAACGTGTTTTAATAAATGTATTGAAATATATGTGAAATTGTTGAACTACAATGCAAATCTATTTTTATTTTACCCATTATTAAGAATGACACAATGAAAAATACATTCTCTTTTTGTTACACATTATTAATTTTTTTTATTAGAATATTATTAATTATTAATAATTTGTAGCCAGCCGTTCGTATACCTGCCTATACGTGTGCGCAAACGAATAGTAGGATTAAGGGTGCCGCGCTGGGTCGTAGTTTATGACATGTGATTACTGCGTAAATAGAAAACTGCCGTATATCTATATACCCAGTGAAAATCTTTATAAAATAAGACTATACACTATGGAGAACAAGTCTAATATATAAATTGATATTTTGTGGTTACAAATCAATAATACTATTATTCTGATGGTATCGTAAGTTACGGTAACAGTTGACCTTTACTATTCAATAGATGTAGAATGGCCACAAAATAAATAAATCTTCCATTTCCTCAAAGGCCAATACCCGCGCAGGGAAATGCAACTTCTGCTACCACTTCATATGAAAATATGTGTTTATAATGATATATATGCGACTCGGTCACGCCGTAACATATTATAATAAATATTTTAAATATACAGGTTTGCAGATTAATTTGAAGAGTACTTTTCTCAAAATTCTGTTTTAAACTATTAACGAATTTGATATAAAAAAAACATGAATAATATGTTATTTATTACAAGCCATTTGGGTTTTGTGCAGGGCTCCATATTGATTTTAACTTGCAAAATAAATTATTTCAGATATTTTATTTAATGATACTTTTGCATATAATTCTATTATTGATTACAATATAGTATATATTATACTTGATGGGACAGATTCATAATATTTATTAATAAGAAGAGAATTTTCAACGAAAACAAAAAATTGCACAGGTTAATTCTTTGGTTACAATATGAGCTATATATAATAAATATTTTCCAGTAAATAAGATAATATTAGTGTATTCTGGCTGCTTTTGTGATCAAAACTTGAACTTACGAAAAGATAAATTGGTTGGATATAACATTATCTTTATTACTTGTTTTGAGCTAACTCGATTATGTCACTATTGCCTTTGGCCAAAGATTGTCTTTATGTATAAGGTACATAAAATTATAGTTTTTGTGCTCTGTTATGTACAATTTTGTGGTCAATAAAGATTATTATTATTATTATTATTATTATTATTATTATTATTATTATAGAATAATCCTACCTACATATATGTAAGACGAGTGCGCATACCCTTGTAGCCGCAGACGTTCGCCAGTTAGAAAAAATTTACCAATATGTGTCTATCTAAACTTTCCCTCTGCATTACTTGTGTCTGATAATACGTTCAACGAGTATGACTGTAAGTATAGTAATGGTTTATTTATTTTTAGTATTTATATATTTTTAAAGTTAATTATTTATTATTAAGCAATATTTTTTATTTAATCAATCATATTTAAAGTTAATTAAGCGATATTTTTAAGGAAGTTAATAATAATTTTTCTCATTTGACATTTATAATAAATAAATGAAAATTACTAAAAATACTTATATATTATTCTATTAATATATGCAATATTTTATCTCAAATGATGGGTAATACGATAAAAGTATTCCAGACGGGCCTCCATATGGAATAGTTAGATTAAATAGTTAGTAAAAAAAATTGAAAATCAGAAACAGTATATAAGAATAATAAAACAATATTACCAAGGCACCTCCTTTTTACTATATTACTTATTCTCAATTAGATCGCTTTTAGACATTTTCGTGCTTCGCGGACTAAAACTATATTTTTCACAACAAAAAATATTTTTTATTTCTGAAAATAAATTTATTAACGTCAGAAAGCTGGAAACATCTAAAAACGATCACTTTCAACGAATACAAGCGTTTTTAGACATTTTCGTGCTTCGCGGACTAAAAGTGTATTTTTCACGACAAAAAATATTTTTTATCTCTGAAAATAAATTTATTAACGTCAGAAAGCTGGAAACATCTAAAAACGATCACTTTCAATGAATACAAGCGTTTTTAGACATTTTCGTGCTTCGCGGACTAAAAGTGTATTTTTCACGACAAAACATATTTTTTATCTCTGAAAATAAATTTATTAACGTCAGAAAGCTGGAAACATCTAAAAACGATCACTTTCAACGAATACAAGCGTTTTTAGACATTTTCGTGCTTCGCGGACTAAAACTGTATTTTTCACGACAAAAAATATTTTTTATCTCTGAAAATAAATTTATTAACGTCAGAAAGCTGGAAACGTCTAAAAACGATCATATTCAACGAATACAAGCGTTTTTAGACATTTTCGTGCTTCGCGGACTAAAAGTGTATTTTTCACGACAAAACATATTTTTTATCTCTGAAAATAAATTTATTAACGTCAGAAAGCTGGAAACATCTAAAAACGATCACTTTCAACGAATACAAGCGTTTTTAGACATTTTCGTGCTTCGCGGACTAAAAGTGTATTTTTCACGACAAAACATATTTTTTATCTCTGAAAATAAATTTATTAACGTCAGAAAGCTGGAAACATCTAAAAACGATCACTTTCAACGAATACAAGCGTTTTTAGACATTTTCGTGCTTCGCGGACTAAAACTGTATTTTTCACGACAAAACATATTTTTTATCTCTGAAAATAAATTTATTAACGTCAGAAAGCTGGAAACATCTAAAAACGATCATATTCAACGAATACAAGCGTTTTTAGACATTTTCGTGCTTCGCGGACTAAAAGTGTATTTTTCACGACAAAAAATATTTTTTATCTCTGAAAATAAATTTATTAACGTCAGAAAGCTGGAAACATCTAAAAACGATCACTTTCAACGAATACAAGCGTTTTTAGACATTTTCGTGCTTCGCGGACTAAAAGTGTATTTTTCACGACAAAACATATTTTTTATCTCTGAAAATAAATTTATTAACGTCAGAAAGCTGGAAACATCTAAAAACGATCACTTTCAACGAATACAAGCGTTTTTAGACATTTTCGTGCTTCGCGGACTAAAACTGTATTTTTTAAAATACGATTCTAAAAACTGTATTTTTTTTGTTTTATTTTATTTCTATTTTTTGTTTTATTCACCCAACTAATCCTCAACATCTTCCTAATCCACCATATTTAAAGTTCTTCCATTTTACGTATCATCTTTTTATATCATATTTGTGTTGTAAGAATGTTCTAAATAATGTACGTTGTATCAAAGAATATTGTGCAATTTTATAAACATTTCTTGCACCCTGTATGCGTGACAATGAAGAGTTATTACATTGTGAGCGAATACGCGAGTTCGATGTGACGAAGAAGTACCATTTAACAAGTTGGTTAAGCCAGTCTTTGCGGTAAACCAGTTCCGGTTCTAGGCTACATATATAACCCACTAACAATGAACTTGGACAAGAATGTCGCTTGTTATTATTGCATGCTGTAATAATAACCAAGAGCAAGGTCCAAAGATAAATGCTAAAATGAAATTATAATATTTGCATTCGCATAATTGAATAATGCACAAATCAAAGTTATTTTTAATTCTACATGCATATAATTAGCAGATTTTAAATTAATTAAATATTAATAAAACCTTAAAAAATAATAAAAAACTAATAATACATAATATCGGGTGTAACTTTTTGTGCAGAGAAATAAAAATAACAATTTTATATTATACATATTATATATTATAAAAATACATATACGTATATTTTTAGAATCGTTATAAAGAAATGCTGTAAAGTTGCATTTGGGACAAAAATGAGAAAATAATTCTAAGATTTTCTTATACTTTATAACCTGTTAAATGAGAAAATCATAAAGCAGAAAAGATTATAACTGCTGGTATGGATATTTCTGATGTACTTCCTACCACCAAGATTTTTTTGTGACATCGCGCAATTCTCATACGTTTTCCAATCGTTAGTGAAGATATTTTTGTACTCATTCTTTATCTTCGTTGGTAAGAATCATTAATTTTAATACGGGCCTGTCTATAGTAAATACTACAATATACTGCTGCATTCTTACTGTACGATTATAATTGGATCATATTATCATCATTCTGCTTTCTGGAAAAACTTGTCAGATGTTCTAGATTCCCTGCCATATCCTTTCACGATCAACTTTATTGTCTGGTACCCGCAATTTTGTCATTTGTATTTATACGAGCTACACAAATGAAATAGTTTATATGAAAGCTGGAAACATTCACTCTCCAATATTTTGGTATATTCAAAAGTTGCACAAAATATGATTAAAGACAGTAAATCGATGATAGCTGACATACGCTTCTTTATTTGGTAAAATTAATTAAAAGTGGTATTGAAAAAGTATGTTTTTTATACTTCCTTGTGCAGAATTAGGAAATGTGACAAGGAATGGTACAGCAAGGATATTTCTCTTCAGAAAGACTTAACATGCCATTGGCCAATATGTTTTATTTTTATTTTATTTCTTTCGAGTAAATATATCTCTAAGATATAGAATAGGGAAAAAAAAGAGTGTCAAATAATAATCTGGTCGAACTTAAATTACGAGATGTGAAGTACTGTAATAAAGAAGGTGCTTATACCAGAATTTATATATCAATTTAGAATACAATTGTGCGCCATGAAAATTCCAAATTACTTGAAAAATATATTAACAAAAGAAGTTGTCAGTATTTTCTATTCAATTAAAAATATATTTATACATTATTTTATAATAAGATTTAAGTTAGTGTATATTATAATGCAAGTACTTGCATAAAGAAAGTTTCAACAATATGCAAGGATTTACGTGTATGAATGTACTAGAGATGTGTAGTTCACTCGTGAACCGTTCACTCTAAACGGTTCAATCAAATGACGGGTGTACTGTGACGATGTTTTGCAAAGACCTATAGGTCATTATGAACTAGTTCGTGAACTATAAACTACATGGTGCACGGTGTACTTGTACTAGGCCCTGAACCCGTCAAGTACTAAACCGTTCATGAATCACAATGGCTTGTAAACAATGCAGTATAGTATACATTACATATATAGTACCAATAGCGTACCAACATTTATGTTATAGTGTGTTGGTGAACGGAACGAAATTATATTTCCTTATATATATGTTATATATTTCTTATATCTATATTTATTTATCTATATTTATATCTATATTTCTTATATCTATCTTATATATTTCTATATATATATGTATTACTATTAATTTATTACCCCAGGTGAGTAGAGCCAATGGCTCAGAATCTCACCCGGCTACTTCGGTAGCAGGCAAGCCCTCGGATTCTGGGGCGGGCAAGAAATCGATTACGCCGAGAGCTCTACGTGTTGGAGCGTGGAATGTTCGCAGTATGAATAGGATAGGAAAGTTAGAGAATTTGAAACTAGAAATGGAGAGACTTAAACTGGATATTGTAGGGATTAGTGAAGTTAGGGGGAAAGATCAAGTAGATACGTGGTCAGGAGAATATAGATTAATAACCACAGCATCAGATAATGGGCATACCGGTGTAGGTTTTATAATGAATAGAAAGTTGGGATGTAGAGTAAAGAGTTATTGCCAAGTTAGTGATAGAATTATAACTATTAGATTAGACACGAAGCCAACGGACACAGTTATAGTGCAAGTATATATGCCAACTTCAAGTCACGATGATGAGGAGGTAGAATCCATTTATGAGGAGATCGAATCTAGGTTAGCAAACGTTAAAGGACAGGATAATCTAATTGTAACCGGAGATTGGAATGCCGTAGTAGGTAAGGGAAAGGAAGTTTCAATAGTAGGAGAATATGGAATAGGAACACGTAATGATAGAGGGGATAGATTGGTAGAGTTTTGTATTAGGAATAAGCTAGTGGTAGCAAACACGCTTTTTCAGAATCGCAAGCGCAGGATATATACGTGGAAAATGCCAGGAGATATAAGGAGGTATCAGATAGATTACATACTGGTTAAAGAGAGGTTTAGGAACCAGATTAAGAATTGTAAGAGTTACCCTGGAGCAGATATTGATAGTGATCATAATTTAGTAGTCCTGGACTCAGAGGTCAAATTCAAGAAATTACAGAAGTCTAAACAGGTCAGAGTAGATGTCGATAGGTTAAAATTAGCTGATGTATGTGAAAAGTACAAGCAGAAAGTAGAAATCATGGCTAATGGAACATCTAGGAACGACATAGATTGCGAATGGAGGGAAATCAGAAATGGGTTAACTACAGCAGCAAATGAAGTATTAGGCACAAAGAAAAGGGCAGGTAGGAGGGAATGGATCACGGAAGAAATAGTTGAAATGATAGAAGCAAGAAGGAAAATTAAAATTGGAAACACAGAAGCAGGACAGAAAAAATATAAGGAACTAAGGAACTTAATTAATAGGAAATGCAAGCTAGCGAAAGAAGAGTGGATAAAAGGAAATTGTGAGGATATTGAGGAGGATATGAGAAGAGGTAAAGTAGATTTGGGCTACAGGAAAATTAAGTCACATTTTTCTAAAGTAAAACCAATGGGTAACATTATATGTGATAAGCAGGGTAAGGAACTCATAGAAAATAAGGAAAAAGCTAGAAGATGGAAGGAGTATCTTGAAGATTTATATAAAGGTAGGCAGGACATGGAGGAGCTAGAAAATGTGGAACAGATAGATGAGGATGACTTAGGTCCTAGCATACTTAGGTCAGAGTTTCATAGAGCATTAAATGATTTACGGAATAACAAAGCAGCGGGGATTGATATGATACCAGCCGAATTAATAAAACACGCAGGGGAAAAAATGCAGGAGCGATTATACAGGTTAGTTTGTAAAATATATGAGAAGGGAGAAGTACCACAGGAGTTTCAGCGTAGTAGAATAGTAACAATGCCGAAGAAAATAGGAGCTAATTTGTGTGAGAACTATAGGACCATTAGTCTACTATCACATGCATCGAAGATATTGCTAAAGATTATTTATAGGAGATTAGAAAATAAAGTAGAGGAAAGGATAGGAGAAGATCAGTTTGGTTTTAGGAAAAACAGAGGAACGAGGGAGGCGATTTTAGCACTAAGAACAGTAGTAGAAAAAAGAATGAGGGTAGGAAAGGTAACTTGCATAGCTTTTGTAGACTTAGAAAAGGCATTTGATAATGTAGATTGGGACATAATGTTTAGAATTTTAAAAGAAACGGGTATAGATTATAAGGATAGGAGAATAATTTTTAATTTATATAAACACCAAACTGCCTTAGTTAGAATTGAGGGGGAAGAAGAGGTAGCAAAAATAGGGAAGGGAGTTCGGCAGGGATGTACACATTCACCGTTATTATTTAATCTATATATAGAAGATGCAATAAATAAAGTAAAAGAAGAGTATAGTGTAGGTGTGAATGTACAGGAAGAGAAAATATATATGTTGAGATTCGCCGACGATATAGCTATATTGGAAGAAAGCGAAAAGAATTTAGAAAGGGTATTGAATGGTATGCAGGCAGTATTGACTAGGGATTTTAACATGAAAATAAATATAGGTAAAACTAAAGTGATGAGGTGTGACAAAAAGGAATGCAGTAGAAAAATGAGGATCACAATAGGAGATAATAGAATCGAAGAAGTGTCAGATTTTTGTTATTTAGGCAGTAGAATCACAAAAGATAATCGAAGCAAGGTAGATATAAAGTGTAGGATAGCACAGGGTAGGAAGGCATTCGTAGAAAAGGAACAGATTTTAAGATCAAATATTGACTTTGGTATTAGAAAAAGATTACTGAAGGTATATGTTTGGAGTGTAGCACTGTACGGGTGTGAGGCGTGGACTATAGGAAAGGAAGAGAAGCGTAGATTACAAGCATTAGAAATGTGGTGTTATAGGAGGATGATGAGGATTGGTTGGGAAGATAAAGTAACAAATGAAGCTGTACTAGAGTTAGTAGGGGAGAAGAGAAGTATTTGGAGAGTGTTACAGCGTAGGAGAGACAGATTAGTAGGGCATATTCTTAGGCATGGGGGGGATTATGCAATTGATCATAGAAGGTAGAGTGGAGGGAAAGAGAGGGGTAGGTAGGCCTAGATTGGAGTATGTGAGTCAGATAGTTGAAGACGTTGAGATGAATAGCTATAGGGAGATGAAGGGATTAGCTCAGGATAGATCGGCATGGCGTGCTGTTTCCAACCAATCTTTAGGATTGCGGACTTTTATATTAGACATAATTGAATGTAAAATTACTGACTAAGCAATCAAATTAAAAGTTTAGTTTTAATTTTACTTAGTTAAAAAAAATTATATATATATACATAAATGCCTAGAATTATTTAAATTATAAAATCAATCTGGAAATACATTTAAAAGAGATGTTTGCGAATATTTTTGAGAATATATTATATCAACATTTTTATACCAAACATTTTCAGATCTACGATTTCTAGATGCGTATCGTAATAAACAATGCATAAGCTCAACTCATCCTAATGTAACATCGCATTGAACTGTCTTTAATCCGCACTCAATATATAATTAAATCGCTTGTTCCCACGCAGTTATATCAACCATTAACTCTTATATATCTCACCTCCATCTGACTCTGGGTTTCTGGGCCAAACTTACTGGGACCCGCTACCGTTATATGCAAATGGCACCGCTCAAATTAATATTTCACACACTGGTAAAATTGTTCCGGCTGTTTTAATTGTTCTTCTGCATATCTTTTTGGAATACCTTTTTCCCATTATATATATCATATATATACATATATCAGTGGCGGACCTTGCCATTTCAATCGAGGGGGGCGCATTTCTTAAAAAATAACATAATCTTACCTAAAATGGATGCACAATGATTAAATTCAATCATTTCTTTAAAGTGGTATTCCGCTTATTTTTATTTTTATTAAATTATTTCTATTAAATATATTCTTGGAGAAACACGTGGCAAAATCGTACATACGTACATATCGTACATACACAGAACAAATGCTACTGTCTTATCTGGCTATTCTATATCAATTTATATACATATATACCAGACCACTCTGTTCTCTGAACTGTGATTGTGGCTGTGGTTATATGGCTCTTCGGCGCTAAAGTATCGTGGCATTCATGATCCAATGTTTTAAAACAACTATAGATTCTTAACTTTGAAGCAACGTTACATCACGTTGCTGTGACTCATCCCAAGCCGCTTGATTGTATGTTACATTAGTCGATATATTGCAATACGCGAACCGAAGAAACAGAAGACATACTGTATACAGTCGCTCTCACTCTATTGCTTGCAATAGAGTGAGATGAGTGCATATGCATTTAACCCGTATGGGTCGTCTGGCTGCCGCTGGAATGTGTGTTACATTAATCGATATACGTATAGCGACACGTAACTACACAGAACAATGCAACTGTCTTATCTAGTTATTATATATCAATTTTCCTGTATACTAGACTAGGCTTCTCTGTCGGGACGCTAAAGAATTACAGCCCGGAATAACTTAAAACGTCACGTTGCTATAGCAACCCAGGCCGCTAGTTTGTATGCGACTTATTAGTCGATATATTGCGATACGCGAACCGAAGAAACAGATGATATACTGCATACGGTCGCTCTCACTCTACCGCTTGCAATAGATAGTATGAGTGCATATGCATTTAACTCATACTTGCTAGCTGCCATATCGTGTTGTGTTGATTGTTGTCTCGACGCAAGTTTTATCTTATAGGAAAAATAATGCCGAGTTAAAATATCATAATACAATTATATATCTACGGTGATGCGCTCAAGGTTAAGGGGGTGGAGAATTTAATAAATCAATACTGTTTGGGCAAAATTTATAATGTGACAATTTGTCTATCAATAAATCATGAAATACACAGTCGAACACAGTCAACTAATGTTACTCCAGTAAAATTAAGATTATCAAAGCAACTGTAGATATCGTCACAAAGATTGATAATTGCATTAATTGTTGACTTGTTCTTTCGAAATCCATACTGATCTTGATACAACAATTTGTTGGACTCGAAGTAGTTGGGCCAGGATTTATTTATTTACGCATTTTATACATGCATTGAGCATCGATAACCAGAGTTAAGCAACGTCCCGCTAGGTGTCAGTGCTTGGATGGGTGACCGTAGCTCAGCGCCACCTATCATCTATACTTGATACCATTCTTAGTTGGGATACAATTAACTAAGCTTTAGCGGAATAGCATACCGCTATAGTAACAGGCTTCCCATCCATCCCATATTTTCCTAATATCCTCTATAACTACACTCTGTAATTGGGATATTAGATCTTGTTGAGGTAGTTTCCACAAAAACAAATAAATAACCCGCGCAAATTATCGGACCAAATAATTCAGTAACTGGAGTTCTTATTCCTTCATTTCGCGATAGATATTTGTTCTAACGTCCTGCTCTCTCTGACTTACATACTCTAATAAGGTTCTTTGTCACTCTATCTAGCCACATAAATCTTATCATCTTCCTATATTCATCTTCTTGTATTTAGTAATTTCTTCTTTATACCTAAGTCAATATTTGATCTTGAAACCCGCTGTTTTCCTACGAATGTCTTCCTACACTGTGCTATCCTATATATTATATCTACCTTCATCAATTTTCCTTTGTATTCTTACTTCAAAAACAAAAAAAAGTTTGTTACTTTGTTTTATTTTATGATCTCCTATTCGAATCCTAATGTTTCGCCTGCATCTTCGTACCTGATGATCACTTTGGTTTTGCTTATATTTAATTTCATGTTATAATCCGTAGTTATTACTTCCTGTATGTCATTGAATACCTATTCTAAATTCTGTTCCCTTTCTTCTAAGATAACTATATCATCTGTGAACCATAATAATTCTCTTCTATATATGTTATATATTGTACCTATTATATACTATATATTATAGATTCATCCCCAAAATATCCCTTTGTTACTGATAGATAAATAATAAGCTAATTTAAAAAATTTCAGTCATTCTACTACTACTCTATGAAGTTATTTACAGAAATATAAGCTATCATAGAAAATGTTGAGCTATGCTAAGAATTTTATATAAAAAATGTCTAAATACATACATGTGGTCGCAGCCATACAATTGGTTGTAGAGGAGTTTTCTTATGGTGGTATAAAGATTTCAGTGAAGAAGGGAATTCTGGATCCTCAAACAGCACTCCCCTTTCTCGACAAGATCTTTTCACAGCTTGAAAGTTGTTGTGATTCTTTTGACGTTCTGTCGTGCAATACCTACAAATAAATATTTGCAATTAATATCATATTATAAGGCATTGTTTAGTGTGATTAATTGTTAGCGTTATATAATTTAAAGAGTCAGAAGAAATATATATGTTGAGGTTCGCCGACGATATAGCAATCTTGGAAACAATGGTGGAGAATTTAGAACATGTATTAAATGGTATGTAGGAAGTAATGACTAGCTATTATAACATGGTCATAAGTATATGTAAAACGAAAGTGATAAGATGAAATAAGAAAGAAAGCAGGTGAAAGATGAAGGTTAGAATAGGACATGATAAATAGAAGATATGCCACATTTCTTTTATTTTGAAGATGGAATTAGTCGATATAAAATATAGGATAGCACATGGTAGAAAAGATTTCTGAGAAAAGAAGCTAATTAAAGGATCAGATATTATATGGAGAAGGTATATGTGTGGAGTGTAGCATTGTACGAGTGTGAGGCGTGGAAAGGAAGAGAAACGTAGAATGAAAGCATTTGAAATGTGGTGCTATAGGACGATGATGAAGATTGGTTGGGCATTTACGGAAATGAATGGGTAGGTAGGCCTAGATTGGAGTATGTGGGTCAGATAGTGGAGGACGATAAGAAGAAGAGAAATGAAAGAAGATAAGAAATGATGGGATTAGCGCAGAAAAGATCGACAGATGGCGTGCTGTTTCCAACCAACCTTAGGATTGGGGATTCTCTAACAAATTAAATTAATTTTATTAAGTAAGATTTAATAAGTTTGGAAGTTTTGAAGTTTTCGGGCAAATGAACAATTGCTACAATAATTTGAGTTAACCATCGTAGTATATTTCCAACATTTCAAAGTAATTATTATGACTTTTTCGAGGACTGTAAGCAATACAGAGTCCAAATTTATTAATAGGATAATAAAGTGCAGTCCCCTTTTTTGATTGGATTGGATTACCAATTGCTCAATCTATAAATGGGATTTTTACAAGGATTTGAAAATGAAAAGCATAGAAACGATTTAGAAGAGATTAGAAACGAATTATAAAAATGAAAAAAATTATAAATTGGCCATAAAAATTTGGAAATATATGCTAAAGTAAAGTTATTTAAAGTAAAGTTACTGAAGATATTCTGTAGTAAAATTCATTGTTTTCAATAATGATATTAATTTTAACCGAAATTCTATAGCTTAAAAATTTGATTTGTCAAATATTTTGTTTAAGAATTCAAATTAGAAAATATTGTTCATTCTTAACCTTAAATATCAGTCATAATAATAAAAAATTACGACAGAATATTGGTTTTAAATTTGACTAGTTTATTATACTTTGATGGACATTCAAATTGAATTGAATTGAACTATTGAATTTTCAATAAAGATTTATTTTAAAGTATGAAACAATTTATTTTAAGGGAAATACTAAATTATTTTGCTAGTAACTCCTATTTATTAATAACGTAATATAAATTTTCATCGTCACTTTCTGGGATTCAAGGGTGCTCAAAATTGTTAACCACTGAAAAAACTGGAGAAAATAATTTTGTCTGTTTTTTGCCCCAAAATAGAAATATATATAATTATGTAGCAAATCTCAGTTTTATTAACTATCAAAAATACATAGATATAATACTATAAATACTATCAAAAATTATAACGTAGCTTTATATAACAATATCACTATAAATAATGTATACACAAAAATTAAAGAACAACTCAAAAAATAAGAAATCAAATGTTATATACAAAATAGATTGCAAAGATTGTAATAGTTGTTACATCAGTCAAACTAAACACTATTTAAATAAAAGATTACAACAGCATAACAATGATTGCAAAAATAATAGTAAAACAGAAAAAACTGCACTAAATACTCGTGCTATAAAAAATTAACACAACTTCGATTTCAATATAGAAAATGTTAAAATTGTAGATAGAGATTAATTAGATGAAACGTAATATAAGTGAAATGATTTTTATAAAAAAACACAATAATTCATGCAACTTAAGATCAGATACTTTTAATACACATAATAGTTGCAATTTAGTGATTAAAAATATATAAACTAAGTTAGGCAACGTTGTTTGATACCATTTTTTAAATTAGTTTGGATATATTTATTTTTTTATCTATAGTGGTGTGTTATATTTTCGGTTTACAAAATAAAGTCGAGAAATAAGTTAGACAACTGTACGTACAGGAGTGTAGAATTGTACAACTATTAATATGAGGAGGTTTTGTTTGCGCATCTGTCACTATCAAGTTCAGATAACAAAAAATGTAATGTACTACGAAACAATATCAATTTTTTTTCAAATGATCAGTTACAAATATTAAAATATAAAAGTAAATTCGGTATAACAAAAAAAATGTAGTAAGGTAACAAATATATTTAGTTGAATATAATGAAATGTGCGTAATTATAATATATTTTTTGCAATAGAATTGAAGGGTTTGGTGCAAAAACCAGTCAGATCCGTTTTTATCAATTTTACAGTATTGACAAAAAACTGCATTGGCAAGTATAACCACTGAAAAAACTGGAGAAAATAATTTAGTATGTTTTTTGCCCCAAAATAAAAATATATATAATTATGTAGCAAATCTCAGTTTTATTAACTGTTAAACATACAAAATGACTTTTACCATGTTATTATATTTCTACTTTAACATCCTCGTCCTCGCTATCCAGATCTTCTTGAGGTATTTCTGGTCTCACACCATTATACAAAAGATCGTAATACCATTGATCATTTTTGGGCACATAATTTTCAGCCAAAGAACGCACGTTTTCAAGTTTTTTTCTGCTTGTTGAGTATGGGGTAGTTTTTGTAAAGTTTTTCCGTTGGCATTGAATATGTAGCTGATGATTTCTTGAATGAAAATTCGGAAAACATTATAATCCCTATGGTAATACTGCATTTTACTACATTCGTTTTTTCGTACTTGAAAACACGATAATTAGAAATGGAAAAATTTTCCTTTGCATTATTTGTAACGGTCTTTTTAAGAATCCTTTTGAAATGTTTTAGTATAATGTCTTGATTCACCACAACTACTGTAAATTTTCGATATGTCTTCTTTACCAAATCGATCCAACCATTAGGCGTATACACTATTTCTTTGTTTCTTTTCTCTGTTTCTATTAAACCGAAAGATCGGTCACAAGACAGAGGATCGGCCATTCCATTCTCAGCAATATTTCCCATTATATGCCACAGAGCTGCCCGTTTTTTACACCAAAATATGCCCAATGCTAAGTACATTAAATTCCACACGAAAAGTCAATTTTTCCCAAAAATGGAGACCAAACCCTTCAATTATACTATATTTGTCTTTGTGATCTAGCGGCAGCAATCGAAATTGAAATATTTGAAATTGATACTTTTTTTTGATAAATCGATCATCTAGATTTCATCAAAAGCAGAAATAATCTGTTCTGAAATAATAATTTTTATTAAGTATTTAGAAAAAAAAAATATGGGCACAAAATAGAGTCAGTCGTGCTTCTTTAAATATTGCATTGCATACAGGAGGTATAAGTAAATTTTTTCCAACTGGCGAACGTCCGCGGCTGCAAGGGTACGCGCACTCATCTTACAGCCCTGGAATAAGAACAGCCTCAAAAGCGTTCACATGTAAACATCCTCTATGGCACATCTTATTGGTTGTTGCTGTCTGTGCAGCGGTTATCGGTGCGCGGACGTTCGCCAGTTGGAAAAAATTTACCAGTAGTTCATTTCTTCTCTACCAGATTGGCTGAAAAAATTATTTGAACTTGTCTTGTCAAAATAAAGTAGTGGGTTAGAATAAGGATACTGAAACATTGAATTGAAAAGAGATATGAAAGGGAGTAAATCGCCGGAATAATTTCTAAATCAGTCGATTAGTGTGCCAAAAATACGCGACATACGAACAGGTTTAGCGTTATTAATATAGATGGAAAAATAAAATACAAAATCGAAAAAAATACATTATAGTAAAATTAGTGATGAAAAAGTTTTTTTTAATACACAAAAAGTTATATTTCTTCATTTATCGGTACCTAAATATTGATGAAACAGTTATTATTATCCCAGAGCTGCTTTTTGTGCATCCTCATTATGCACTTGCTTGAGTAATATTAACATGCCGATTTACTTCTAATGAGAAAACTTGCTGCAATTCTTCGATATTCCCACGTTACTCAATTAATCTTACTTTCACAATACTACGACCGGATTACAACAGTTAATATTTGCAGTATATGGACATGCTCCTATAGAATACTAATATTCTCATAAGGAAATAATGCAAGATTAAATTAAATAATGCACAAATTAAATAACGATATATTGAGTTTAGTGAATACACGATGGGAGATTATTTCAAACAATGTAGTCTATAATGATTTAAAAAAATGATCAATTACGGCGTAAAGGAAAAATATTTGTTAATTAGCGATTTACAACATAAGTATGAATTTCATCAATTATAATATACAGATGCAAAAGCATATTATTAGTCAGGTGTCTTGTATGAAAACAAATAAAGATAGCAAGATTAGGTCATGAATATAGATACTTATATACCATGGAATAGCTAATAAATAGCGAAATTAAATGTGTTTATAAGTTAAATTTAAAAAACGATAAGATAAATGCGTACTTCGAAAGCCAAGCCAAAACCATCAGGCAAAAATAATACATATATGCAATTATCAATGTCACAGGATTCATTTGCTTAAATGAAAAGTCCCAGATTTTTTTCTGGTTTTATATATTTTAGATATTACACAACATCCATGGTACGTTTTAGTCTTTGAAAAGTAAACCTTCCGCAGCGTGGATTTGAACTTCCAGTTCAGTATCAAAACTCAAAAGCAATTATACTTTTAGTTATTTCAGATTTGTATAAAGGATTCAATTTTATATATTACTGTTATTAATATGGGTCTCTCTGTATATTATATTAATAAAAGCAATAAAATTGAGCGTGGAATTTTTTGCTAAGGATTATTTTCACACAAAAGGGCATGAATGAGTCGACAAAATTCGTACAAACCACGTCGGTGTTCGCTTAATAACTTGTAAGTGTTAACTAAATGCATACAGTGTGTCCATAAAGCATAAATGCAGAGCTATTGCATTATAGAATTTTCAGCTCATTTATTTCAAAATTAAGTGATTAGGAAACCACATTACACATATTATATAAGTAATCGACCGAAAATATGAAAAATGTAAATATATTATATAACTTTTAATCTCCTATTGACCACGAAAAGGACTAATAATAACAAGAGTATTAAAATAGAATATCACCCAAATACCGTAACTTAAATTACCATTTTATCCTATAATTGCACATGGTTTAGATAGTATTTTCAATAAATATAATTTTAGAGTAACATATAATACTTCTAATAGTCTTACTAATTTTCTAGGAAATCCCAAAGATTTGATTGATTTCAATAAAAAATCAGATTTTTATGAAATATCTTGTTCTAGTTGTCCTAAAGTATATATAGAAGACAAACACGTAGACTAATTGAAACTAGATTTAAGGAACATTTAACTAATTTCAGATTAAATATAAAATATAAAAGTGCTGTAGCCGAGCATATTTTTGACTAACTCAGGTCATCCTATTCAAATTAGTTCATTTAAATTACTTAAAAGTGTTTTGAATTATTCCGAGTTAAATGCTTATGAAAGTATATACATGCATAAATCTAAATCAAATTTAATCAATTTAAAAACTATTTTTAAATTTATATTGTTTAAAAAGATTTATAGGTCATATTATATGCCATTTTTGAAGTACTTCCGTCATGTTGACATATTTATTTATTAGTATGTCAATCGCGATTCGTGACAGAGGTATTTAATTTATTTTGTATCTTGTGCTACTGAAGTTGGGGGCATAGCCTTCGAAATGCGTATCTAGCTACTTAATGCTTTAAGTTACGGTATTTGGGTGATATTCTATACTACCGTAGTGATAATTAAAAATATATATGTTAGTATTATTATTATCCTTAATATAATATTGCTATTTATTATTATTATACTTCGCTCCGACTATGAGATTGCGTTTGCCCATTATTTTAAAAACAACTAATTTTTAATCCAGATTTCACATAATAAGCCAAAAGTAACTACATCATGATAGGCAAACTTAAATTATATAAAAATATTACTTAACTTACTGCACATATCTATACCAGGTTACAATGCACATTAAATTATATAGGCAATTCTTCACTTTTCTCCGGTGGAAATTACGCTTTTTTTTTACTAAAAATATATTGTGCCTCTTTACTACGACAATTCCCATGGTACTGATTATATTATATATAACATTTAGGACTAGTGTCTTATATTTAGAAATTGCAATGATGAAAATGTATAAAATATAATAATAATAATAATAATAAATCATTTCTTTTCTCAATAAAATAAAATAAAATAAAATATACATTTCTAGTACAGCCAAGGTAATTATTTAAAACATTTATTGAAAAAAAGGGCCAGCATTCAGTTCATCTGTCAAATAGTCAGGTGTTCTTCCATGAAGCCAAACATTATAATTTTTCATTTAAGGGCAACCAATATACATTTTAAGCGTATATGCTGGCCATGTTAATATTATCCCATGCCAAAGTTAAACTATTTGCACCAAATAAATGAAATTTTAACGGAAATCAAATTGGTTCTTTCCACATGGAAATACATAGAAAAAATCCTATTATCTGTATGTAATCAAAAGATAATTGACTTTGAATATAACACCATTTTGCAGTAACTTCGTGACGTTCTATTTAAATTTGGTACATGTATTTGATCGCGCAATAGTCTCATAAAGTATCATACAAAAATTTCGATCTTTATATAGCTTAATTAAGCTATGGCATGGTATCATAATTAGCAATATTTAGTGTATGAAAGTAGTGACAACGGCGGAGAATATTCGTACTATTAAGGTAGTTCCACCACAATGAAATATTATTCGATACGAAGTAATACAATAAAACTCCGGAATAATAGAAACGTATCTGTTTCTCTATCAATATTTTCATTTATATTGAATATGAATTTATATAATCTTTATTTGCTATGTCCAACCTACAAAGCGCTCTGAAGGGTCATAAAATTATCCAAAATTCTCAGCGTTGAAAACTTGCGAGACTCCAGTTCGGCCTTAAGGTCACACACTTACTTAGCACTTTTCACATATATATAATATACCAATAAACAATATGAAAGTAAGTAAAGTAGCATATATAATAAAATATGATGAAACATGAAACAGATCGTAATGCAATAATTCCCTCACATAAGTTAATTGTTCCGCCCTAAAAAGAATTAAAAATAATAATAACAAAAATAAATTATTACATTAAATTAATTACAGAGTACATTTAATTAAGTATTATTTTGAATTAGTCATAAATATTTTGCATATTTAACTTTAAACCGACGACCAGACAGAAGCTTTAGTGAAATGGGTATTCCGTTATACAAATTTACTACTTGATACGAAAATGATCTTTCGAAAATTGTTGTTTTATGAATAGGTGGAGATAACTGTTAAGTCCTCTAGATCTAATATTGATATTATGAATAAGATCTATATGTAAGCTTCTCATAGAGATATGATGGGGCTTTCAATAAAATAACTTTTTGAAACTGATAGACTGTGTGCCTATTTTTTATGCTCAACCAACCAACCAACCTCAGCCAATTTGAAAGAAATATGTTCACGTTTTTTTAATTCCAAAACTTAAACGAAGACACGAGTTTAGCATTTTCTGATTTTTTTTTGAGTATTCTAAATGTATGCAAACACCGAATCGCAAAAAATGAATACAGACAATATCAAAGATTCAAAGAGAAGCGTTTTCAATTTTATATTTAGATTCTGACGAGGTGAATATATTTGTTTTAAAGAGCAGTAAGATTTCTGTAGAAGGTGGCGCACATGTTTGCGGAATCTTAAAGTTTCATCGATGATTACGCCTAGCCTTTTTGCTTTGTCCACAACTTCTAACTCATCGTTACGCAATGTATTTTCACATCATTTCTTGTCTTGCCTTGGACAGCCCCCAACAGCATAAGTTGTGGTGTTGCTCAGATACATTCGATAGTCAGAATTAATTATCTTACAAGCTTCTTTTATATTACTAGGATATGTATTTCTAAAATAAAATAAGCATTTAAAAAATATTTCTCAGCCTATCATAACATACCCTATCTTATCCTGATATATATTTTTTAACAAAAGAAAGGCAGTCATATCTTTGTAAGCTCTAACCACTGTTTATTATAGTCTAGCGATGTGTAGTTTACTCGCGAACCGTTCAATCAAATGACCTAGTTCGTGAACTATGAACTACATGGTGCACGGTGTACGTATTCATGTACTTGTACTAGGTCCTGAACCTGTCGTGTATAAATAACAACGACTCGTAAACGATGCAGTATAGTATACATTACATATACAGTACTAACATTTATTTAGTGATAAAGTGTGTTGGTGAACGGAACGAAATAGGAAACTCGATGCAATATTGCAACAGCAGCATTGCCGAGCTGAGTCACAATTTATATGTTGTTATCAGATTTCATTTGGAATAATATAATTAATATATTCGCAAGATTAAATATGTTCGTAAATATGTCATGCCATAGCAAATTTTTGCAATAATGCAAAAATAAACATCTAAATCTTATAGTACTTCTATTTCATACTCAGTGCAATGCAATCACTTAATATCAAATCAAAGCTTTGAACAGAGAAGATTCGGAATAGAAAATATAAATTATAACGCCAAACAAAACGTTTCTATCTAGTTCATTTTATTATAGTTTGTACATTTGATTTTCAAGTGTTAGTAAAGTAGTAAACATTTTCATCAGTAACTACCAATAAGTATTTTAAAACTTTATATAAATAATCGTGAGTACCTAGAGAAGATTATATTTCCTTATATATATGTTTTGTAAAAATTATAAACATTGTTGTCTTTTCTTCCTCATTCTTAATTCAAAATAAATATTGTAATATTTCAATTTATTTATTTTTTACCATTTAATATTTTTATATTGAGAAAAAAAGAGATTATTTTCAGTATGTGCATGTAATAATTCATATAGGTCGTGAACTAGTTCATTTTTAAAAGATGTAGTAGTTCATGACCTATAGTTCGTGAACGGTACATTGAAATGAACTACGAACTACGAACTAGGTCCTCAAAGTGACCTACAGTTTGCCATCGCTATTATAGACAGCATATCTTATATACAGCATATAATTGAAAAGTAAGCAAGCAGCAGGATTCGAACCTTCGCCCGCCAGCCGCAAGGGACCAACATCCAATTTGAAAAATATGTTCCATATCTTTTGGACGTTTTGTATAAAGATGAATAGGTGCTGTTGTTGACTCGGGTACTACAGACATGATAGTCTGGAAATTCAAAGTTCTGTTGCATGGTGCATAACTGCATACTGTCCGGTGCCAGTGGCAATATCGAAATGAAATGAACAATATTTAATAGAACTAGGTGCTAAATGTCAAATGATCAGTGGCGGCTCTTGACATTTCGATCGAGGAGGGCGCATTTTCTTAAAAAATAACATTCAACAGTACAATGCATATATCGCAGAAACAATCACTAAAAATAAATGCGGCGAAAATATCTCTAATGATATTTGGTAATGGGAAAAATTTAAATTTGTATAAAAATGACATCAAATTGCAACTTGAACATGCTGAACTTATTCCAGTAAAATCAGCAAGAAATCTAGGTTTAATTATTGATCAAGATTTGAGTTTTCGGGATCATGTTTCTAAACTAAATTCCAGAGCCTATTTATCAATTAAGCAAATTTATAACAATAGAAGATATTTAACCACTGATATGAAAATCCTGCTTTGTGAAACTACGGTGCTGTCACATTATAATTACTGTGACGTCATTTACGGACCCTGTCTAGAACAAATGATTAGCAAATGACATGCAAAACAATTGTTTACGTTTAATTTACGGCATAAGGCGCAGGCTGATACCATCGCACATGCAAAAATCAGGTGGGTGGTTAAATATGGTTAATAGACGGGTCTTGCATTTAAATACCTTCTGTTTGAATATATTACAAAAAAAATTTCCGCCTTATCTTTACGATCTGATTAATTTTAGAACGGATATTCGTCATTTGAATATTCGAAATAAAGGCCTATTGACCATACCACATCATAAAACCGAAACTTTCAAAAAAGCTTTTATATACAGATTAATAAAAACAGTCAATTCGATTCCACTGAATAATAGAATATTAACTGTCACAACTTTTAAGAAGAACTTATTTATTATTGTAAAATCCGTTCAAGACTAATAAGCTATAATTTTGCAATAACTTTGCTAAGTACTCGGTATTATGTTAATTTAAATTTAATTATTTTAATGTTACATGAATGAATAATTATTTTTCTCCACTGTAATTATGTACACTACAGTGTTATTCTTTATATTATGCAAATGAGATGTTGTGATTTTGTGTTTTTTAATGGTTTGTTCTTTTTAATCTAATATATAAGTAAATATTTTTTTATGTAAATATGGGTTGTGAGGAAGACCAAAGGTGAAACATGTTCTGCATACTTCACGAATATGATCACAATCCTTTTAGTGATTTATTTCTTAAACAGTCTATTAATATGTATTGTTTTTTGTATGTTATTGTCACCAATAAAGCGAATAAATAGAATAAAGACAAGTTAAAACTCACATCAATAAACCATTGACTTACTTTCAAGCTTAATATTCGACGATTGTTTTAGAATTTAGAGTTTCTTTGTTGTTTCGCACCGTGTGTTAAGTTATCGCACAATTTTTGGGTATTTTATTTTTATTAGTGTTTCATTTTCTAAAATAATTACACAAAAATCTTAATTCGTAGTTTCATGAAGACATTGATAATAGTAAATTAGTAATTAAAAATTAATTCGTTAGTTAGAGATTTTATTTATAAGATAAAAACAAAGCTTAATTTGAACTCCTTCACTTTCCACGTTAATATTAACTAAGTTGCTTTGGTTAGAACAGATAAGAAGACTACATTGAATATATAATATTTTTTTTGGGAATATATCAATTTTATCTTAGTATTTTCAATTGCATAATATTAGTAATATGACAATTTTAAATCGGAATTCTTGCAACTAATTTCCAAGACTCGTAAATATTGAAATCTATTCTAAGAAATCATTTTGGTGATTTATTTCTTAAAAAGTGCATGCAAAATGATTAAATTCAATCATTTCTTGAAAGTGGTATTCCGCTCTTCTATCTTTCATTGATATAAACACTCCCTGCACAAGTTTGTGATAAATTTAAATCAGGCAATGGCCTACCTAATTCTTTAATCTTTACTTTGTCCACAAGAGAAAGTCTACAAAACTCTATTTTCAATAAAGAACTAACACTATTCATTTTTATTAAATTATTTCTATTATATACATTCTTGGAGGAACACGTGGCAAAATTGTACATACCATAACTACACAGAACAATGCAACTGTCTTATCTGGCTATTCTATATCAATTTTACTGTATACTACACTAGGCTTCTCGGTTCGGACGCTAAAGAATCGCGGCCTGGAATAGCTTAAAACAGCGATATATTCTTAGCTGTAGAAGCAGCGTGACATCACGTTGCTATAGCAACCCAGGCCGCTATTTTGTGTGCGACTTATTAGTCGATATATTGCGATACACGAACCAAAGAAACAGATGATATACTGCATACCGTGGCTCTTACTCTACCGCTTGCATAAATGCATATGAATTTAACTCATACTTGCTCGCCGCCACACCGTGTTGTGTTGAGTGCTATCGCAACGCAAGCTTTATCTTTTAGGAAAAATAATGCCGATATAAAATATCGCAATACAATTATATATCTACCGTGATGCGCTCAATGTTCAGGGGGGTGGCGCAGGGCCGTGTGGCCTCGAAAGAAACCTCCACTGCAAATGATGTGCATATTTTCAAGTCTTCTGCGTCTACAGGAAATCTGATTTGCATGTAATTTAGAAGTACTACGTTATCACGTGAACTAATAAATACACAAGTTCTGATAAATGATTCACAAATCATTATTCTGAAACGACACGTTGCTTTAAAACGTTGAAATGTATAGCGATTGAATCATTTTGAAATCGGGTTATAAACGAGGATTTTATAGATATTTGAAAACGTATCTTCCATGGGGACTTTCAAATGACTAGAATGAAAATAAATTATGGGTAAATTTATATAATCGTAGACAATTAAGTATTATATTAGTATCGCTTTAAAACTGAATTTGCGTGTAGGGTTTATTTTATTAAATAGTAATTATTAAGGTGGTTGTATTTGTTTCATTACAAGGCATACATTATATTTCTTCGTTTTGTAGTTCTTCTGTTTTGAATAATTTTTGTTGCCGAATAGCAAATAAGAATGATAATCTAATTTTTATTTTTTTTATACAATCATTCAATATGCAGGATACAAAGTTAATGAAATACAAGCACTTTTAAAATCAATAACTATGCAAAATAATTTAATTTAACTCTCTGAGCACTGGCCAAATCTTTTTATGCGAAACTTTTAAGATCAATAAATGGAATATTCTTTCCGTTTTCTCTAAAAATGCTATTTATACAGAGTACGTTTTCTCGTATTGCACAAAGTAATCTATTTGGGGGGATGTAGACACAACTAGTGATATATTTATGTGACAAAAATGACCATGAATGAAGACAATTATTATTATTATTATATTCTTGCTAGAATTATTCTTTAGGAGAAGAAATGAAGGATCGTGTTGAATAATAAAAATCCCAACAAAACACGATGGATACTGCATAGTACATCTATTTATTATTATGTATAATATGTAGTCGATTATTTTCAGATGACTTCGTTTCGAATATCTTGCTAAATATTAGCCTCTACTAGAATAAAATTAGATTTTATTGAATGTTTATATCTAACTAAACTATATTTACAAATCAAAACAAAAAGTATGCAAGATCGACGAGGAAAAAATATATTACATACTTTTATTAAACAATAACGCTAGATTAGTGCTTCGAATTAAGTTAAATATACTGAAATGTTTTTAAGTACTTTTTCTGGCTAATATGCAAATGGTGAATTTTTACAACTTTGTGTCTATTTGCAACCATTATTTGAAAGTAAGCTGCAGATTAATTTCTTACACATATTTTTTAACGTACTACAATTTGTTAAACTATTTAATATTTGGATCAATATTTTCATTTTCAGCCAATTAAAAATCTCGTAAGGATGAAAATATCATTATCTCTAAAACGAACCTCACGGCAAATCGAAAATTTTGTTTTAATTATTATTTTTTTTTACTATAATAAGTACTTTAGCAATATTTCCTGTTTACCATCTCCTTAGCTGTATATTATTTAATTAATTCTATATAATTTATATTTATGGGATTTTACCACGTTGAGGTAACGGCTTTCAGAATTGCCATGTTTGTCTGTATTCAGTATTTATTTAAATCCTTTTTGCCTTTTTCCAGTTTAAATTCAAGTCATGAGTATTTTCACACAAACGTCCGGCTGGCAAATGTTAATAAAAGGTTCCTGTGTATTTATGTTCGGATAAGTATAATTTTCCTGTCTGCAGATTTATAGTGATTTTATATTTTGATTATGTGGTTACAGACGTGCGAACTGCAAGTTTTAGCTGCGATTTTTTCCAAAATATTGGATTTATTTCCATGTTCTTTCGTTTGCAGACGGAATATGTACATATTTGTGTAAGTATATGCATAGAGTACGTTTATTATATTATAAAAATAAAATTATATACGCGATTTCTGTACACACTCAATGATGTCCGAGTGAATATGTGAAGAAGCTATAAATTACTTGTCGGCTAAATAAGACTCAAATTAATAATACTGTATTCAGAAAAAAATAAAGAGGAAGGCAACACACTAAGCATCGTGTATTATATTTCTTTTTTCAATAACGAGAATTGTAAGCTTTCAGAATACTCTACACTCAAAATTATATCCTAAAGCTCTAGTAAAAAATTTAATTGCTAAAGAATTATTAATTTTAAAAAATAGTTAACCCAAAAGAATTGCGAACAATTGTGAAATAAGTTAATGAAATAAAATAAAGTAAGGCAAGAAAGTTTTCGCTGAAAAACAGTCAATTTTTAGTTAATGAAGAACATATCATTATGGGTATATGTTGCATGTTCGTGTGGCAAAAATAAGGTAGATAGTATTTGGATCCTGGTGCAAAAGAAGGATGACAACTGAAGATTAGGTCGGTAGATAACATGACAAATGAAGGCGTGTTAGAGCTGGTTGAGGTATTTGGAAGGTACAATAATATACAAGAGCTTTATTAGGATTAACAATTATATTCTTGGACGATTACAAAATTAGCTATAGAAGGAATAGAGAAAGGGCAGTGGGAAATTTAAAAGCAAATCCAGATTCGAGTCAGATAGGGCAAGACGTTAGGACGAATAATTTACGAAATGAAGAAATTAATTCAGAACAGGTTGATAGGACGTGCATTGATGTTTTCAAACATTGAATCTACCTTTCAGATGTTTCTAACTAATTAAGTTCATACTTGCATCGTACATCCTCTAAATGAATATAACTTTTCGAACCTTGCATCCTGTTTTCCTTATCCATATTCTATTTCATCTCTTTCAGTATCTCACCCTAACAATAATAACGTTCATCCAATTATCAGATATACTTCATTTATCGATTTCCAAAAGATTACAAACATCTGCAGTAAAAATTTGACCTGCGAAATTAATGAGTGAATTCATGACATTATATAAATATTATAATCAAATGTTTTAAATAAATATTGAAATAACGCAACTAGAGCAATTTGTTGGATAAACACATATTTAATGTAACAAATATTTTAAACGAGTTTTGTATATACCCTGTATGTGATTACCATTTACCTGAAAAGTTTGTACATTTCTATGTTTGTGATGTGCGTCTCGAGAGCTAATATTACCACCAATAAATTTAAGCAGTGAACATATTTAATGTAGCTTTCAACGTCGCAAATATCGCCACGTATAATCCGTGACTGTTTTATTTCCTTCAGAAACGGGCGCTAAATAATTAATTGCTCCATAAAATCGCACATTTTCATACCGTATATATCTAATAATGCTTACATTCTTACAAATGTGATTTGAGCTATTTTGGCAGTTTTAAAAAGTTTCCTTAAAGTAGACGATATTTTATTAACTACGAATTTTCTATACCCATCAACAGAAACGTGCTTAATATACATTATATAAAAAAAACTGGGCTCTAATATCATGCAAAGAGTTTGATTAAGGTCCTATTCAATTTCGTTCACTAAAATTGCATAAATGTGATGAATTATTTCGGGTGGAATGCTTATGAAAGTATGTACATTCATAAATCTAAATGAGATTGGAGAAATTCAGATTTAGGCCCGATTTCACCTGGCCTTGCCATTAAAAAAACGAATTTCGTTTTTAGTAATTTAAGTTTGATTACCATTGAATTATTATTATTACTTGCACACGTTGTAGGTTATATCTTAAATTATTCAACAATTTATAGGTCATATTATATGAATCAGTGTAAATTGTTCGCCGTGAATTGTTCCCCGGTAAATTGTTCCCTAGATAAATTGTTCTCCGGTAAGTTGTTCCCCAGGTTAATTGTGCCCGGGCAAATTGTAACTATGATGTTATCATCAAATCATGTTTAAATTGTAAATAAAGTAGATTGTGTATGAAGCGAGTATATTCATATATGTTATGGTACAAGTAAAGAGATAAATTTCAATACCCTCGAGGGTAAAAATCCCTTCAGAACGTCAAAAAATATGAAAATGTTTGGATGTGTACTATGTATGTAGTTACTTGTATGCATATTAACTTCTGCCTGCGGGCCTGACCCCACCCTGCCCAATAAGTTACCTGACCTGACCTGGCCTGACCTGATCTGACCTGCCCTGCCCTGACTTGACCCCCCTTGCCCAATAAGTTACTTTTATGAGAAGAAGAAATATAGGCACTTGCACTATATATAAATGCTTCACTACTCCCATTTATTGGCACTAAAACTATATGACCAAAGAGCAAGAGAAAAGTTGTCCAAAGTCGGAAACACTGTTAGAGGGCATATCTAATAAGCCATAATGGTCAAATTCAAAGTCCATTATAAATAACTTGGCTTAAGTTGACGTATATGAAGTCTAGTAGTGTGAGACAAAAATATACTGGGGAACAATTTGTCGGCGAATAACTTATCGGGGAACAATTTACCTGGGGAACAACTTACCGGGGAACAACTTGCTGGGGAACAATTTACGGCGAACAATTTACCGGGACCGATATTATATACGTCAGAGATTTAGAAACGGTTGGAATGTTGACTTTTCGTTGTATTGTTTTGCATACACGGTGGCAGGTATTTTTTTCTTATGTTACTGAAGACATATGCGTCCAAATGCGCATCTAGCTATTAAATGCTTTGAGTTACGGTATTTCGGTGATATTCTATACAATGTGGATCCCAAGTGGTATCGTATGGGGACAGCACCTCTAACACTGTATTGGTTAACATAGGCGTCCCACAGGGATCTATTCTAGGGCCAACTCTGTTTTTAATTTACGTTAACGACTTATTTAAGATATTTGCCGGAGATGAGAATTGTAGAATTATTTCCTATGCGGATGACACGAATTTGATAAATACAACTGAGCTAATAACTAAATATTACACTGTGTATAATGAAATTTCAAATTGGTTCAAACGGAACAAATTAACTTTAAACAGTGACAAAACAAACTGCATTTTGTTTCATACCTCCTCATCCTCCGCTTTACATAACAACATATTGATAAATAATGTATTAATTAATACAACCAATAATCTGAAACTTTTAGGCATTTATGTTGATGATGTTATTAGATGGAATATTCATATTGACCATTTATGTAAAAAACTTTGTTCAATTAGTTTTTCGATCCGATGCTTGACCCAAAAATGCAGTCTCCATGTCTGCAAAATAGCGTATTATTAGTATTTTCACAGTTGTCTGAAATATGGTATAACCACTGAGGTGGTTGCGACCACATCCTATTGCAAAGGCTCTTTGTAATCCAAAAACGGACTGTTCGAGCATTTGCCAGATTACCCGCTCGACATACCTGTCGAAATTCATTTAAAAATCTGAAAATATTAACAGTATATGCCACTTATATATATAAGGCACTTATATTTATTCACAAGTTATATAATTTATTTAATATTCATTCGCTTAAACACACTAGGCATAAAAATTGTTATAATTTCCTAGACATAACCAGTCTTTTTATCAAAAAAAATTGTTTTATAAAGGTTGCAAATTTTATAATAAATTGCCTAATGAAGTAAAATTAATGTCAATTATAAAACCAAATCTGTGTTAAAGCCTATATTAACGAATCTTAGTTTATACTCAATAAATGAATTCCTTGAAGCAGAATTCTGATAAATGTTTACTATGTGCACGTTTATTGTTATTTCTTATTTTTGAAGTGAAACTTCTATAGGCGCGGTAGGGCAAATTGGCCTGAACATCACGAAAAGTGAAACATGCTACGCGCATGCGCCGCATGTACTGTGTGTATACATAGAATAAGGCAACAAGTAGTCGCTTGCGTATTTTATTATATATTACACAAACACAGCTTAATCTTTTAGTTAACAATTTCCATTGTGTGAAAAGTGAAATGAAGAAAAAGACAAGTACAGACAGAGTGCGAGCCTTTAGAGAACGGAAGAAAGCGAATAAACCACCAAGAAGAGTGCCAACAACAACAAGTACCTTGGAAAGAAGTAGAGAGTATCGAGCCAGGCAAAGGGCGTTAAAGAAACACGGTGGACAACATAACCTTCCAACGACCTCAAATACACTGGATGAATCGATACTGTCGTTATGTGAGGACACAGTGAGTGGTATAGAGAATTTGAATGCCACTAATTCAGGCGTGCCGTCTACACGTGAAGATACACGCGGTGTGAGAGATCAACGAAATGAATCTGATACAGGTGAGCCATCGACACATAGCAATGCACCTACTAGTGCATCATACGCAAAATTTACATTTTTTCAACCTGCTCATCGCGAATTTGATAAACAATTTTTCAATAATCCGCTAGGTACAGTGTGTTCCATATGTGATCGAAAATGTTATAAGAACGATGTGAAACCTGTTGATCCTAAGCACGAGCAATTTTTACATACTGATAACGTGCAATTCATGCCGAAATGCTCTCACTCGGAATACCATTCCAATGTTATCCAAGTCAAATGGTTTTGTCTACCCAGAATTAACTGGTCATCTACCAAAATTAGATTTAGTGTCACAGAGGTTAATTTCACCCAGAATTCCATTTATGCAAATTCGACGTTTACGACATGTACATGGTCAACATGGGATTTATGGGCAATGTTCCATTATCTGTGAATACGATGGTGAATCATTTGTCAAGAGACATTGATGATGATCATTGTATTAATGTCCACATAAAAGAAGAAAAATACACAGATCGAGTTATGTAATTGGTTTGGTGAGAAAAAGAACTATAAAAATATGGCTACAATATTTAATCCAAACTCCTCTTTATAGACTGTACGACATTACAGTTAATAATGCTTTCTTTGATGATCAGAGTGTCAATCAAAATCAATCAAAATCAAATCGTTAACAAATGGAAAAAAAGCAATGCATAAAATCAACTATTCCTAGGAGCTAAGAAGTTTCACTTCTACCGCGCGAGAGTCTCACGCATTTTTTATTTTTTATGTAGTATTTCTATGTTTTATGTACTTATGTACACATTTTTATATTATTAATTTTTAATTGTAACACAACATAAAACTTAATTCTCTACTTTTAATATGCGAGTGACTTGTTTCTTTTTTAATTGTATTATATTTTTATACAAATTATGTACAATTGAAAAAATGAATAATAAAATAAATAAATAAATAAACAATGTTTCATTGTGATTTATTTTATTATCTAGACCTTTGTTTTCATTATAAAATCATAAAAATTATTAGGAAATAAATGAAAGTCATATGCTAACTACATCGTTAATGTTTCAACTATTATAATTTAATTTCTTTTTTGTTTTGATGCAATTTACTTTGACTCTTCTTTCAAATTTTACAAATAACATAAGCATTCAAGTATATATTATGATATAACTTGGATGTATATACAGCTTTTCTAATATATATTTTTTAGTCAATATAAATAATTGAAACTTCTATACTATACCATATATATGCACTTAATTTACCATTACTGTTATTTTCATTGATGTAGTTTATTTATTTTTTGTAAAAAAATAATAGAATCACTTAATGAAAGTAAGCAGCACGCAAACTCTGCATCAACGATGACTATATCTATACACTTAGCTTAGTTCCTCCAACATTAAATATTTGAGAAAGAAATGACTGCGGAACGTGTAACGGTCATTGTTTGTCAATTTAAGACTTCTTATAAACCGTATATAGTTTTGCGGTCTTCCTACATTGTTATGCTCGATATGCAGCAGGCATCAGTAAGGATTTAAATATTTTATATATCTAAATATGTGAACTACGAAGCGCTTTTCATATTTTTTTTGTTAGTGCAACGTTATATAGTTCCAGACTTTGTACTACCGCAAAAAGAATTATATTTTCGTTTTGTTCGTAAGTGCGTTAATATGCTATACAATCAAGGAAAAATACTTGCAAGCTAAAGTATTATCTCAAGAATTAGAAAAGAAAATCCATTTCAATCTATTATGTGGAACACGTAACAAGGACATTTTTAATCACCATTTTTATATACAACATCCTAACGGAACATTTCATTTTGTAAATTTCATCATTGTGTTATCTTGAGTTGATTATTCTTATACTAAGAGTGCATAGCTAAGTATTATTATACTTTTGTGATGGAAAGTATTAAAGACAAGTGAAAGTAAAGTAATAGAGACAAGTGAAAACTTTATAGTAAATGAAGTATTGGTCATTGTTAACAAATCTTTAACTGAAAGTGTTGTGCCAGATCAATGGAAGGCATCGACAATTATATCTATCCCAAAAGTGAAAAATACGAAAGATCCGTCAATGTTTAGACTAGTAAATATGGTGCCCATTTTGGAGAAAGTACTGGAAAAAAAAGTGCACACTCAGTTACATTAAAAATACCAATCTAGTAGTGCGAAATCAATCTGAATTGATTCTGAAATCAATCTGAATTTAGAGAGAAATATTCGTGTGAATCAGCACTGCAATTAGTGATATCAAAATGGAAAAAAAACTATTGATTCTAAACAACTTAGTGATTCTTGTAGTGTTTATTGACTTTAAAAGAGCTTTTGAAACCATAGACAGAAATATTCTAATTAAAAAATTACACAAATTAGGTCTATCTATTAAAGTGTTAAGGTGGTTTGCTAGCTATCTCGAAAATAGAAGACAAATCACAAAAATTGGAAACAAGAAATCTAGCGAAATTATTAACGACTTTGGTGTACCACAAGGCACAATCAAGTACCGCTTTTATTTATAGTGTACATTAATGACATTGTGAATAGTATGAGTACTGAGGTCTTTGTGAACCTCTTTGTAGATAATGATTGCGATAGAGGGAAATAACATTGAAAACATAGAAATTGTTTTGAAAACATGAAAAACCTACCTAAAGTGCATATTTGACTGTAGAGGTTTGCATTAGGGCTAGCGATTAAAAGTGAAAAATGGGAAAAACAAAAAATAAGATCAAAATATTTCTTTCGTTGCATCAAAAAGCATAAATTGTTGAAGACTACGAAAAGGGAATGACGGTAACCGCATCCAAGAATTTCACCAATTTCTTTCCAAGAAATATGGTGTAGCCAAATCCACAATTTGTGCTATTAATAACAGGAAGGATCGAATTATCAATGCCATTAGTAATATATTAAAACCAAATAGGATGTGTACTTTGAAAATATCTATGTTTCCGAAAATGGAAAAGAAATTGTATAGACGGTTACTTCAACAACGCGAGGGACATATGCCAGTTGCAGGTGATATCATGAAACAAAAAGCAGTAAACTTATTTTCAAGTTTGAATCTTGCCAATATAATAGCAATATAAAATTTAATGCAAGTCATGCGTGGTTGCAACGATTTAAATGTCGTTCTGGAATACGATTCTTGAAAGTTACTGGTGAAAAACTGTCATCTCACCCAGAAATTGTTGACCCTTTCAAAGAAAATTAAGCAAAATTAGTCGAAGAATTTGAATTTTGTGAGGACCAACTGTACAATGCGGACGAAACAGGTCTATATTGGAAGATTTTACCTGAAAAAACATATGTCGGACTAAGTGAATAAACTGCTCCTGGATTGAAAATTGCCAAACAACGGCTTACATTTTTGGGTTGCGCGAATGCGACGAGCTTGCATAAATTGAAGGAGCTTGTGATTGGCAAATCGAAAAATCCGCGATGTTTTCGAAATTTAAAAAATCCCACAATTTACAAGCACACAGAAAATGCGTGGATGACTGGAGAAATTTTTAAAAGGTGATTCTTTCAACACCTCGTTCCAGAGGTAATAGGTATGTCTAAAATTTTAGGATCAAAGATTTATATGCCAAGAAGGCCTTTCGGAAAAAGCAGTTCTTCTTCTCGACAACGCACCATCTCACCCTCCAGAGAAGGAATTGAAAACTGAGGATGGGATGATATTTGTTATGTTTATGCCTCCGAATGTTACACCATTAATCCAGCTGATGGACCAAAATGTTTTAAGGTTGACAAAATTATATTATAAAAAAAGTTTGTTAAGTTCCATTATGCCAAACAGTCAATACATAGGAGAAGAACTGAAGAAACTTACTTTAAAAGATGCCATCATACATTTACACAGTGCCTGGGAAAAAATTACATCAAAAACAATTTGAAAATGTTGGCGTAACTTATTATCCAAGAGTTGTGAATTTACTAAAGAAGATAACATGTCATTGAGTCAACTTAAGAAATTCTAGAAAGATGATGACGTAGAAACAGTTGTTTCAGAGACTGTAACACTACTGAAAACGATTCATGCTGATCATTATACTACATCAGAGGTTCCGGAATGGAATTTGGACAACATTGAACATAAAGCGATTGAAACCTTGGATGACAACAGAGAGCATGATGATGACGATGATGATGTTTTGGAGGAAGATCTTGAACCCAACTTTCCAAAAATAAAACATGACGAGGCTATTGAAGCATGGAAAATGGCAGTAGAGTGGGCCCAACAGAATGATCTTGAGATATTAGATATTTTAAGTATTAAAAAGGTTAATGAAAAAGCGGTGCTTTACAATTCTGCAAACGAACAAAAACAGACAAAAATAACTTCATTTTTAAAATAAATCTTGTATTTATGATGGATGCATGTATCAAATAAAGAAAAATAAGCTATTATTAGCTATTTTTTTCACCCCCTATAGTGTGGACACCCTCGCTCGTGTGAACATGCTTGGGATTTTTGTCTTCACACTATCGAGATCGTACTGTATATACTTTCATAAGCATTTAACTCGGAATAAGTGAATTAATTTGAATAGGATGACCTGAGTTAGTCAAAAATATGCTCGGCTACAGCACTTTTATCTTATCAATATTTAAATGCTCCTTAAAAATAGTTTCAATAAGTCTACGTGTTTGTCCTATATATACTTTAGGCAACTAGAACAAGATATTTCATAAATACCAGATTTTTAAATAATTTTTTTTTGCAAAAGCTGCAAAATAAATGTATGATAGCAATTTTGAAGTGTGATAAGTATACTAGCATACAAAGTATGTTAAATTCGTTAAACCTGTTATCCATAAAACAATTTTTATTTGTGCAATAAATGTGCTTCGTATATAAAATAATTAACGACTTAGTCCCTGATCATTTGACAAACAAAATCGTGAGAATAACTGATGTACATGACCATTTTACTCGAACTAGCAATAAATTATATATACAATTTTATATACAAGACTATAAAAAAAAATCACTTTTTTATGTTGGCATTAGGGAATTTAACGCTCTGCCATATATACTTAAATGTAATAATTTAATTAATTTTAAGAAGAATTTAATCGAACATATCAAACAAAATGTTTCGCTATAGGCCAATAACTATATATACCTGTAAAATGTAAATAATATGTACACTAGCATACTTAATAAATTTACTTTACTTTACTTTACTTTACTTTACATATAGAAGGTAAAGTAGATGGGAAAGCAAGGGGCAGATAGGCCCATATTAGATTATGTGGGTGAGATAGTGGAGGTGTGTGGGATGGATATCTATAGGCAGATGAGGGTGTTAACTTAGATGAGAGATCCCTGGCATCGATGACTAAGTAAGTAATTGAAAATTGATGTGTTTTTATCTAAATCAAGGTACTAGAAACGGTTTTAAAATGAAAAATGAAAAAGTGAAACGGTCTACAAATTATATTAGTAGGATACAGAATTGAACGATATGCTAAAGGCATAAAAAATAATAGCAGCAACAAAGAAAATGCCAAACGAACTGCTGTTCAATAAAAAATTGTGAAATTGATTGTGAAAGGTTGTGAATAAAAAATGTGTACATTGTTCGTTTATTAACATTAGTTAATGGTACTATAAGATATTTCCGTCTTGGCAAAGTTCAAAACGGTCCCAACCACTTGGCAATTAAGTTTTACAACTGCTTACCTTTATAATTAGAACGTTAGTTGCTGTGAAAAATTACCTAGTGTTGAAGAAAGAATGTCATAACTATAATAACTGTTTAGTTTGCTAACATTTATTTACAGATTTTACTTTCTGATTTTTAGTTTAGTAATCTTATTTCGTTAACAAAGGCTAAAATATGTATTGAATAAAAAATTTTAGTTAATATAGCGTTAATTCATTTTAATGTTTTCTTAGTCTATGGGCATTCGTTCGTGTAATTTCGTATTGATTTTTTCAATTTGGATTTCTGTGATTTTCTTATTGTGTATTATATTCATATAAATTATATTGTATTATATAAATTGCAAGTTTAATTACTTATATTTGGACTCTTGGGTGCACTACAATTATGTATATATTTATATTGTACATAATCGATTTCTACGTGTGAAATATTGTTGTCCTTGATGTACATAGAATTTCTGAATTTTAATTTAAGAACTCAACATGTGTGTCAGTGGCGGATCTTGACATTTCAATCGAGGAAGGCGCATTTCTTGCAGAATAACATAATAGTGAGAAATCTTACCTAAAATGGATGCAAAATGATTAAATTCAATCATTTCTTTAAAGTGGTATTCCGTTCTTCTATCTTTCAATGATATAAACACTCCTTGCACAAGTTTGCGATAAATTTAAATCAGGCAATGGCCTACCTAATTCTTTAATTTTTACTCTTTGTCCTCAAGAGAAGTCTACAAAACTCTATTTTCAATAAAGAACTAACACTATTCATTTTTATTAAATTATTTCTATTAAATATATTCTTGGAGAAACACGTGGTAAAATCGTACATACGTAACTACGCAGAACAATGCAACTGTCTTATCTGGCTATTCTATATTAATTTTCCTGTATATTAGACTAGGACTTTCTGTTGTGGCCCGGAATAGCTTAAAACAACGATATATTCTTAGCTGTAGAAGCAGCGTGACGTCACGTTGCTATGACTCATCCCAGTCCGCTGGATTGTATGCAACATATTAGTCGATATATTGCGATACACGAACCAAAGAAACAGATGCTATACTGCATACAGTCGCTCTCACTCTAGCGCTTCCAACAGATAGGATGAGTGCATATGCATTTGACTGGTACTTGCTAGCTGCCATATCGTGTTGAGTCATGAGTGTTAGGTATGTTCGCGGCGCAAGCTTTATCTTTTAGGAAAAATAATACCTACTTAAAATATCACAATACAATTATATACCTACGGTGATGCGCTCAATGTTTAGGCCTTTTCAGGCCTCGAAAGGAACCGCCACTGATGTGTGTATAATTTGTTAAATTTTTATCCTCGCCTTGTGTAAAAAAATTTCTGCTATGATGTGAATTGTAAAATAACACCATTAAAATAATTATTATTTAAGGGATACCATAACGTGTCATTAAACACATTCAAATCGACAACCCAACAAATCTGATTTAAAATCGAATCTTAGTGAATTCCGTCCGATTTCTGTTAACGATTTAACAAAAGGTAAAAATGAAGTTTTCTCAAGAAAAGTAACGATCTAAATCAGTCCACACCTGGTGCATCCGCATTTAACGTGTGTACGAGCTATGCGAAGAGATAGATACAGCGCTAGTAATTGAAGAAATAACGATCATAAAGTTCAAGCTCAAGTGCCCCGACAATTCGCATGCCAGCGCCATTAAACATTGTTTGCGAGTATAGATATATGCTGTTGCAAGGTACAATTATATACTGCAGAGGTTATGGTCTTTATTGCATTGTTGTTATACGTAAATACGCATTAGTTTCAACAAAACTAATCATTTAATCATCGAACATGATGGTGGCAATTTCATAATGTGCTATATGCTTAGAGTCTTCAATATCTATTTCACCGATTTCAATGTACGATAAGTTGCAACATACTTACATTCTGAGCTTTATAATTATATTGATATGTATTTATAATAATGTGCACCAACATCAGAACACGCTTGTAGTAGAAAAAACAACTTGATTGTATGATTTTAACTAAGAATAAGGACAACTAAGATATTTCAAAAAAATAAATTCTTTCAAACTAGTCGTAACGAGCTCACAGCGAGCAGATAATTAAACAATGAGAAATAAAAGAATACTACTTTGTTTTTATATCATAATTTTCAAAATGTATTTATTGGACAACTCTAGTTCCGTGTTATTTACACATTTGATGTCAAAGAATGACAAAAGTCTACCTATATAAATACAAACCTTAAGACATTACGGGGTAGGTAGTGGGATTATATTAAACAGATTATTGAATAAATGCGGATTGAAATGATCCTCAATAAAAAATGCGAAATAGAAGTTAACTTTTTGAGAAAATTAGGGGAATTGTCCTATAGAAGAATTTTGAAATAATTCTTAAAAACGTGTAGAATGTTTTGACAATCAGATTGCATAAGTTTGACAAATTAATTTTCCGATTCTTATCAAATTTAAGGTCATAAATCATAAGTTGATTTATATAAAATTAAAACGGCTATCCAAGATAGTTCTTAAAATCTACACATTGATTATACAAACGAATGTTAAATACACTTTAATTATTATACTATATTTTGATACTATATTAAAAACACTTTATACCACAAGAGTATCCACAAGAGTTTTATATATTAATACTTTAATAAAAAAAATACATTTCCATATTTTACGTAGGTCAAAAATATCGTAAAACTATTCAGTAAGCGCTGTCTTGAGTACAACTTTCTAAATATTAAGAGAAATGTAATGTTTAGAAACTTCCTTGTGTATTCATTTATGATAATATCAAAAAATCATTATTTTCTTAAAAAGCTAAAAATATGATTTTAATAATTATAACACAGGTTAGCTAATTGCATAGATAAATAAGAAAAATGAATATCATAATGAATATAAAAATGTTGATATAGGCACATGGAAAATGGGAACATTCTGTAACTTGAAAATATTTTTAACATACATATTGTAAAAACATTTTCAAATTATTCCAAATTTTCAGATTTTAATGTGACCTAGTTCAGACGATTCAATGTCTATCGAACCACCCTATATATATATGAGCCCTTTATTTTGATAGTGGTGTAAGTCAATTTTCCTAAATATTGAGATATTTAAGGGTTCGCGTTTTAATCGACTTAAAAATATTAATTATTACTTCATGTTTTTTTTTGTGGTGACAAATATTTAAACTTTTGAGGTATATAAAATATATCGGAATTGCTTGAAGAAAAATTGGGACTTTGTTACCACAAATGGACTTACACCACTATCAAAATTATCAAATTTTCTATAATGTCACTTAATTGCATAGAATTCAAGCTTTTTGCAAAAAACTATATTATATTTTCAAAAATTTAAACCTTTTATTCATGTTATGCGAAGCAAAATTACATATAACTTTAAACAACAGTATACATAAAAAAATTAAAAAAATCATGGTTTTTAATTTATTAATTTAAAACATCTTCATTGACACCATGAGAAAGGTTTTGAGAATATAAGGCAATAAATCATTCATATCTTTATATTTAGCTCAGGTTATGGGTATAGAAGTTTTGTATATAGGTGATAATTTTATATTTTTTAAATGTTTTGGTCTTCCTCGTCTTGGATGTAGTTACAAAGTTTTAAATTCTGCTGTAGAGGTTTTATAAAATAGCTTGTATGGCTCATTTAAAAAAAAAAAACGCATCTAGCATATTTTCAACCAATTATATATTTCTCCCTGAGTGTTTTTTGATGTTTTAAAAACAACATCTTCTAGGTTCTTCGTTGAAATGAAATCTTCGCGCTTCATCCGGTTAAGTATAAATATCTTTCTTTTGCGGCACTGTTCAATTATTTTGTAATAATTTTCTGGGACATACATAAAATTTGATTTTCGTAGTGAAATATTTGCTTAATCCGGTAAGTAAAAATACTTCAACTCGACCGATGGTAATCAATTTTATTTTGGCCCGCTATGATATTTCATGATAAGATTTAACCATATGTTTTACGTGCATAATCTCGAATTTTTTTTTTAAATGCACTTGCACCACTATCAAAATAAACGGCTCATATATACAAATACTTTTAACTTGTTATATTTCCTTTTCCTTTTAAATTTAAGCGCTAAGTTGTATTTTCACAAACTTCATTTAATACAAGTGTACATAAAAACACTCCTAATATTATGCTAATAATATATATATTAAATTTTTTTAAAATAGGATTAGGAACTAATGGCTCTTACATCTCATGGATGTGACAACACTGGTCATATCAACATATACAACGTTTATTTTTTATATAACATTATCTATGCACTGAAGCTAAACTTGAGGGACGACACTAAATAGACGAGGACAATTGCTTCTTCTACCTATAAAGAAAGATATTCAGCATAGAGAAAGGTTCTTTATTAGTATCTAAAATATATTCTGTACTTTAGTAAGAATATATTTTAGATAAAATATCTTTAGAAAAAAGAAAGAGGGTAGGAAAGGTAACTTGCATAGCTTTTGTAGATTTAGAAAAGGCATTTGATAATGTAGATTGGGACATAATGTTTAGAATTTTAAAAGAAACGGGTATAGATTATAAGGATAGGAGAATAATTTTTAATTTATATAAACACCAAACTGCCTTAGTTAGAATTGAGGGGGAAGAAGAGGTAGCAAAAATAGGGAAGGGAGTTCGGCAGGGATGTACACTCTCACCGTTATTATTTAATCTATATATAGAAGATGCAATAAACAAAGTAAAAGAAGAGTATAGTGTAGGTGTGAATGTACAGGGAGAGAAAATATATATGCTGAGATTCGCCGATGATATAGCTATATTGGAAGAAAGCGAAAAGAATTTAGAAAGGGTATTGAATGGTATGCAGGCAGTATTGACTAGGGATTTTAACATGAAAATAAATATAGGTAAAACTAAAGTGATGAGGTGTGACAAAAAGGAATGCAGTAGAAAAATGAGGATCACAATAGGAGATAATAGAATCGAAGAAGTGTCAGATTTTTGTTATTTAGGCAGTAGAATCACAAAAGATAATCGAAGCAAGGTAGATATAAAGTGTAGGATAGCACAGGGTAGGAAGGCATTCGTAGAAAAGGAACAGATTTTAAGATCAAATATTGACTTGGGTATTAGAAAAAGATTACTGAAGGTATATGTTTGGAGTGTAGCACTGTACGGGTGTGAGGCGTGGACTATAGGAAAGGAAGAGAAGCGTAGATTACAAGCATTCGAAATGTGGTGTTATAGGAGGATGATGAGGATTGGTTGGGAAGATAAAGTAACAAATGAAGCTGTACTAGAGTTAGTAGGGGAGAAGAGAAGTATTTGGAGAGTGTTACAGCGTAGGAGAGACAGATTAGTAGGGCATATTCTTAGGCATGGGGGGATTATGCAATTGATCATAGAAGGTAGAGTGGAGGGAAAGAGAGGGGTAGGTAGGCCTAGATTGGAGTATGTGAGTCAGATAGTTGAAGACGTTGAGATGAATAACTATAGGGAGATGAAGGGATTAGCTCAGGATAGATCGGCATGGCGTGCTGTTTCCAACCAATCTTTAGGATTGCGGACTCTTTAACTAACTAACTTTAGTAAGATTCGTGCCAATGACACTTAAATATAAACAAATAGGTAATTATATATAGTGCCTTCCCAAAAAAAAAAATAATCCTCGAACCCGTTATCGAAATGGAAAATATTACTTACAGGAAAAATGGCTTCGTCGCCAAATTGCATAATTACAATTAATATAACCGTTAAAAAGCTGTATCTATTAGTATTATTAGTATGTTATTCTCAATGATGTGTTCAACAGTGATTTAAATTTGATTAGCGGTGTGCGTACAAATTTTCTCTCGTGTGATTATACAGTCTGTAATGCAACTTATGACGGGTTCCCCATAATTGATTTTATAATTTTCCGAGCCGTGTGTAAACTGCAAAAGTATTCATTCGCAAAGTCCAATCTCATACAATATTATTTACAATATATATATATATATTGCATAGTAAGGCAAGTAAGGAATACACGCGTGCTAAGAAGGCGACTATTAAATTGACAGTACCGGTGGAAGGAAACGTTCCAAAGCGAGGAATAATTAATTTTTTATTTATTTATATATTTTTGTTGAGGATGTACTTTAAGACAGTATTTTACAAATTATCACTACGATGTTACATAATAGTATAGAATATCAACCAAATACCGTAACTAAAAGCATTAAGTAGCTAGATGTACATTTCGAAGGCTATGCCCCCATCTTCAGTAGCACAAGATAAAACTAAATAAAATACCTCTGTCACGAATCGTGATTTTAACGGTGATATCTCCATTAATGTTAAAATTGTTATTTTAAGTATTTAATGTTTTAATTATTTTCAAAGGTTCAAAACTTGAATCAAAATCGCTTGTAAATATTATTCATAATTAATAAATTTGAAAGGAATTGTAACGCTTCCTTTATCAGTTTGTAACTTTTGTGGTATTATGAAAAAAATTTCTTTTAACTAATGATAAATATAATATTGAATTAAATAATATCCGAAATATAGCGGTACAAAATGGCTATTTTTATAAAATTATAAATAACATATTAAGAAAATTTAAAAGAACAGGAGATATCAGAAATATTAGTAGTTTAGTACAAAGTTATAATTCAACTCCAAAATTTGTTAAATTACCATTTGATCCTATAATTGCACGTAGTATTTTAAATAAATATAATTTTAAAGTAACTGTCTTAAAGCATATATAAGACAAACACGTAGATCCATTGAAACTAGATTTAAGGAGCATTTAGCTCATTTCAGATTAAATAGTAAAAATAAAAGTGCTGTGGCCGAGCATATTTTTGTATCCGGTCATCCGATCGTCAAATAAGTTCACATAAATTAGTTAAAAGTATTTTGAATTATTCCCAGTTAAAAACTATATAAATTTAATGAATTTAGATTATTCAGGCCCAATTTCATCTTGTTTATTTAATTTATTTAATAAGAACTATTTTTAAATTAAAGTTGTGGAAGTTCATCTTTGTAAGGTTGAATATAATAAACTATTTGTTGAGTAAATACTTACAAGTTTTTTTATATTATGTAAATTTTCGACTAGTTTCGGCTTTTGGCCATCAGCAGTTGAAAAAAGTGTCAGATATTACTTTAAGGACAACATGTTGTTTAGTGATTTTTTTATAAAATCATATACATTTTGATGAACTCAAACATTTAAAATACACAATGTACTTAATACATATGAATATCATTTCAAATATAGTTGTGAAAGTGAGGTCGTTAAGAATTATTAAAATGAAATAAATGCATTTATCCCCAAGCATGTAAAAATGATTACATTATTGGGGAATGAGGAATTTTAGCATGTTTCACTTATATATAAACTTTGCTTTTTATGCTTAGTTAAATCTGAGGTCAACAAAAAACAGACGCATAACAAAAAAGCAATTTCTTAAACTATTTGAGAGAAATTATTAGTAGCATTTTCGCAATGAATTTAACCGAGGATGGGTAAATTCCTATAAATATGGGGTCAGGTAGAAGAAACCGAAAATGTGTATTGTCAAATTCCTACAAACGCCTGCTGTCCATCGCCTTCCTCTTGCACGAAGCACTTATTTCTTGCACATGTACTTTTGTTTTCGCAAAGGCTTCTGCATTCTGAATTTCTGTACTTTCACCAACTAGGTCATCTGGGTCATTGTTAATTGGGCAATTGTCACGATCGTTAAATATATGGGAACCTATATCTATGTCTTCTTCTTCAATGTTTGATTTCAATTGGAAATGTTTCTTTTGACTATCAGTAACGAAGAATTAAGGAGCTTATTTTCTTGGAGACCGAACCTTATATGAATTTACATGTACCTTTGTAGGAATTTGACCATCATTAACGCGACTACCTGAAAATTATAGGAATATATATACACCCAATTTAACAGCTATGTGTCAGCTCAATATTATTTTGATATTGGGTTCTTGGGTTACTCTACGCCCATCCTCCAGAATTCACATATATACACATTCTTTCTTTGCAAATAGTGGTATTTCATTCAGCATCATTTTGAAACGTTGTACAAACATCAATTATTCTTCAATCATACTGCATTACTACATTATTTCAGGAAAGCTATTTTTAGAGTAATTCGCTTGTAAATATTAAGACAACGCTCAGATTACATCCTTGCACGATTTGGTCTAGGATTCCACATTTATTAAATCTAAAATAAAGGCTTTCTCGCCAAAAAAACATCGATGACCCAATTCAACTTATATTTCAATAATATTGATAGATTTTTATACAAAAAATATGTATAAATCACTTTTAATTACATTACTTAAATAAGTTTTTTATATTTATTTTTATGTTAAGAACAATTGAAAAGCAACTGTGATTATTATAATTATAGTATTTTTATAATTCGAGGGGGCCGATTTGGTGCACTGTTGGCACCTCCAGATAATAATTTATGTAAATATGCCATAAATAAGTTGGGGATGGGTTTCTTCTTTTTTACGTTATTTTATATTACATTATCAAACTATGCTTTCTTTGGTAAGATTTTTTATATAATTCTTTATAATATTTGTCTGGAGCAGCATTAATTTCACTATGTGTGTCTAAAACTACTAAACAACATGTGTCCTTAAAGTAATATCTGATACTTTTTTCACCTGATGATGGCCAAAAGCCGAAACTAGTCGAAAATTTACATAATATAAAAAAAACCTTACAGGTTTTACTCAACCAATAGTTTATAATTTTTAAATTAATTTTTATTTAATTTATTTTTGGTTATTTTCGGTTTGACAAATGTTTATTATTATTAAATGTTAGTTTCGTTAATTATAAATATATATTGTTTTAAAAGGTCATATTATATGTCAATTTTGAAATATTCTGTCATGTTGACTTATTTATTTAATAGTATATCAATCACGATTCGTGACAGAGGTATTTTATTTATTTTGTATCTTGTGCTACTGAAGATGGGGGCATAGCCTTCGAAATGCACATCTAGCTACTTAATACTTGGAATTATAATATTTGGGTGATATTACAACAGTATTGGTTTAAAAACCAAAGCCTATGAAAGTACACCATTAAAGATCTTAAAAATAAATTAATATAAAAATTAAATTACATTAGTAATTAAATAGACACGTGTGAACTGTACACAGGTAAGTTAATTATTTTTATTAACAAAAGAATAATGTTTAAAAGCAAATATTTTAAAAAATAATTATGAATATTAACATATTATAATCTTCGACAAAATTGGAGTTGTGAGAGACATTCATATTATTATTCTTAATTAGGTATGTGTGTAATAATTCTTAAAAGAATTATGAACCTACGAATGTTTAGTAATAATCAATTTGAATTTGGAGAAAGAATAAGAAAATATATCTATAGAAATAAACTGCCGATAAGTTGAAAGTTGAAAAGTTTACAAAAACGGGAAATTGGAGAGTATAATGCAGAATTAGTGTGGTTGAAAGATAGTGCAAATAAAGTACAAGATAGTACAAATTTTCATATATTGATCGTAGAAAATACACTTGAAAAAAAAAATAATAATCATAATTTAATCGTTGGTCAATTTTTTTTTATTGTAGATGATGTTTTTACGACACATAATTTAAATCTTCTTAAGTTGCTATTATTAAAATTTAAAAAAAATGTAGTACATTCAAATATAAGTCATTTTTTATATCTTGGCGGACCTAATTCATCCTCTACTGCGCATAAGGGTTGGACTTCCAGTACCATTGTTGCCATATATGAATAAAAAACTTCAGTACAAAGTGCTCAAATTATAAACTCCATAGCAAAATTCAAATTGAGAATATTTAATGTATGAATATATACGGCTTCGATTTAAGTCCACTATTTAGTAAAAAGTTTCCAGTTAATCATTATTTGTTTTGATCAATTATGCTGATATAATACTCTCTGTATTTCTTGACAACATTGCAGTAATTTTGACCACACCCTCAAATGACAAAAATGCAGTGGCGAGCATCTCTACATGAGCATAAGGTTTCGGGGTGTTGAAGCGGCCAGTATATTTTCAATTTTTTTGAATTATATAGTAATATCATTGGTCTTATTCATAAACTAGTCTTAATTTGTAACGCACAGTAGAAGGGGTGGGCCTGCCACTTAAAAAAAATAGCCTATATCAGCTCTCATTATCCCTTCTTATTATCCCTCCCTTCAATGCAGCAATCCTTAAGACATTGTTTGTTTAATCTTGAACGAGTCTTATTTTCTGTTTAATCAGTAGATATAAATTTGTTACAACAAATGTTGCTTATAATTTTTTGGCGTTGTACGATTATAGGACAAGAATGCACAGAGCATTCCATCTGTTGTACGTTCTACTCTAAATAAATAAATAAATAAATAAATATACAAATAAAAATTATACCTACCTCTTAATTCAATTCATATTCCAATTACTGGAATTACTTATTTATTTTTCTTAAAGATTATATATATCATTATAAAGATTATATATGTATATTTGACTCGCGAACCGTTCGCTCTGAACGGTTCAATCAAATGACTGTGACGATGTTTTGCAACGACCTATAGGTCACTAGGACCTAGTTCGTGAACTATGAACTACATGGTGCACGGTGTACGTATTAATATACTTGTACTACATATGTACTTGTACTTGTATATGTAATGTATACTATACTTGCAGTATAATATACATTACATATACAGTACTAACATTTATTTAGTGATAAAGTGTTGGTGAACGGAACGAAATGGGAAACTCGATGCGATATTTATATGTTGATATCAGATTTCATTTGGAATAATATAATTAATATATTCGCAAGATCAAATATGTTCTTATATATGTCATGCCATAGCAAATTTTTGCAATAATGCAAAAATAAACATCTAAATCTTATAGTTCTTCTATTTCATAATTTCATTCAATCGCTTAATATCAAATCAAAGCTTTGAAGTTAGAATAGAGAAGATTCGGAATAGAAAATAGAAATTATAACGCCAAACAAAACGATTCTATCTAGTTCATTTGATTATAGTTTGTATATTTAATTTTCAAGTGATAGTAAAGTAGTAAACATTTTCATCAGTAACTACCAATAAGTATTTCAGAACTTCATATTAATAATCGTGAGTACCTAGAGAAGATTATATTTCCTTATATATATGTTTTGTATAAATTATAAACGTTGTTGTCTTTTCTTCTTCATTCCTAATTCAAAATAAGTATTGTAATATTTCAATTTATTTATTTTTTACCTTTTAATATTTTTATATTGAGAAAAAAAGAGATTATTTTCAGTATGTGCATGTATTGGTTCATATAGCTCGTGAACTAGTTCATTTAAAAAAGATGTAGTAGTTCACGACCTATAGTTCGTGAGCGGTACATTGAAATGAACTACGAACTACGAACTAGGTCCTTAAAGTGACCTACATTTTGCCAACGCTAATCCTTCGCAATATACTTTTATTTTACTCATATATACCCACTAATTTGAAAATGACTTGATCATTTAAAACGGCCTATATACACAAAATAGTAATATATATAATTTAATTTGTAATAAAAATTATTTTTACTTTTTCTACAATATTGCAAAATTAATTCACATTCTGTATTATATTATTGTTTCAGCTAAGAATTTGATAAATAACTTAGTTAATATTACCGCTCTATAATTATTGTATATTAATTAATTAGTTTCTTGTACCAGAGAAGAAAGTAGAGATTGTAAATGGGTCATGTTGAGTCACGATTACTCGTAATTATGCTATTGTTATAATTATATAACATAAATATTATAAGGTTCGATATAATAATTTATGAATTTCAAGAGCGCTACAACATTTATATTGTTATTGATCTTCACGAAAATAATTAAACGTAATAGTGAACAACGCTAAAGAGTAGCGCACACAATCTCAAGAGGCGGGTATTACGACTGAAGATAAATTTAATTACGCCATCTGAAGTGGAAGATTATAAGATTATTGTTAATTAAAGTAATATATGGAGTAATGTGAAGTACATATCTCATTCAGATAATATCAGTTAACTTGTCTTATTTGTATTTTTATAACATTCAATCCTGCATTTCAGCTTGAAAACTTTAAATGATTAAAAACTAAAGAATATCATCCAATCAGTAAAACCTTGTATATGTAATACTGAAACGAATAAAAGATTGGAATATTATAGGAAAGTGAACTAAATAAGAATCTTTTTCTTAAAAATTATTGTGCAGCTACTAAATTTTATTGAAATTTCAACATTGTTGCATATTAGTTTAGCCGAATGAAACAAGAATAATATATTTTTAGAGTCCGTTTTGATTTTTTTTGGATACCGTTAGAAGTCGGCTATAAATTATGCTCATACGTGAATTATTTTCAGGTATGATCCTAAACAAGAAATATAAATATGGATTTATTTAATGAAATTCTCTAATCATATTCTTTGAATCAATTAATTGACTTTCTAGGTACGATTTTTGATCTAGAACTTTATTTTTGTAAAATATAAATAATTATTATTGACAATTAGAATAAATACTATACAATAAGTATGCCAATAACGATAAGGGTGATATATTTATGCTTTAAAATAAAACATTATGGTAAAATTTATACAACTCGATCCAATTACACATTCTTCAGTAACAATTTGCTGTACAAAAATTCTTTGCAAACTCATGACTAAATCTTATTTGTCATTCTCATTTTCAAATCAAAAATTCAAATCTAAAATACATAGACCAAATTTAAATAGGACGTCACGAAGTTACTGCAAAATGGTGTTATATTCAAAGTCAATTATCTTTTGATTACATGAATATAATAGGATTTTTTCTATGTATTTCTATGTGGAAAGGACCAATTTGATTTCGGTTAAAATTTCATATATTTGGTACAAATAGTTTGATTTTGGCATGGGATAATATTAACATGGCCAGCATACACGCTTAAAATGAGTATTGGTTGCCCTTAAATAACAATCTGAAGTTTGAATCTCAGTGGATGAAATAGAATTAGTTTTTATATCTTATAAATTTTTCAAATTAGTCATTGAAATAATATAATTTATAATAAGAGTATGATGCTTGATTATAATAACGTGTGTGTTTAATTTTAATTTTTGTTTTGTTAGTACTTTGGCCTAAAAGACTGCATATATCTTTAATCAAATGCCTTTAAGAAATTCTCGCACATATCAAATTAAAATTTGCTATGCTTTGCTGATCCTTTTATAACAGCGTAATTCTTTAATTTGTTTCAAATTTTGTTCAATAATCACTTACGACTAGGTGTAATTTTTAAACCTAAACCACAGTTGGAAATGAAACTGACAGCCATTTATTTCTAGGTACTGGTAAAAATTGACTATATATTTTATAAAATTTCCACCAATATTAAAATGATTATTGTAAAAACCAATATAGTATGAAAATTAAATCAAATGGAGAGAGGGCGTAAATTTTAGCAAATAAATAGTAATAGTACAGAATATTACCAAAATACCGCAACTAAAAGCATTAAGTAGCTAGATGCGCATTTCGAAGGCATCTTCTGTCATGTTGACTTATTTATTTAATAGTATATCAATCACGACTCGTGACAAAGGTATTTTATTTAGTTTTTATCTTGTGCTACTGAAGATGGGGGCATAGCCTTCGAAATGTACATTTAGCTACATAATGCTTTAAGTTATGGTATTTGGGTCATATTCTATACTATAGTTTATATATAGTTTCCACTTTTACGATTCTTATTGAATGTTTTAACAACAACTTTTTTCATTATTTTTATCTCAACTGTATTGTGATATTTATACCGGCTTTTGCCGCTTTATCAAATGAATTAATTAAATAAATAAATAAATAATTTTACTATATATTCATCCTTCTTGAAGATAATTAATCGAAAAAAAATTTTATACTTTCAAATTAAATTCAATTAATAGATATGGAAAATCCTGTTAAGAATCCTTGTCTATTTGTTCAAAAACACGTAGGGCCTAAATATTATTACAAAATATTTTCATTATTTTCATTTCAAATAGAGAGTATATAAGAGTATCACTTTTTCTAAATATTCACATTCTCATTATATATTGAAAATATGAAAAATTGATTTTCGTTATTACTCGCTAATAAGTAAAAAAAAAAACGATTTTAAATATATCGTACGTGATTTAATTATTTCTCTATTACATATGATGAAAATATTATTTTCAAATCGACTTTATCCTACGTTTCAACACCAGTGTTATTCTGTCCAGTGCCAAGTTCTTCAGCTTTAGAGAAAAAAACGAACAAGGTGCGCACCGAGAGATAGATCTAGTTCGATAATTGTTTTATTTATTGGTTCTGGAAGCGGCGCAGAATGAAGGCAACAGCAGTCACTCGGTGGTTACGGGTAATGCACAATCCGTAACGAGGTGTACTCATAAATGAAGTTTGACTACACCAATGCCAGATGTTATGTTTGCTACAAAAACTCAGATAAGGTCACTGTGGTGCCGCGTCGAAACGTCGTTAGACCGGCACCGCGGAGGTTGTGTGTTCGAACCCCACTCCCGATAGGATATTTTCGATAGAAAATCCTTTGCGACTACGAATGTTGTGAATTATCCAAATATTGTCCAAATACGTCGAGTGTCATAATATGAATTTACAACTCGAATATTGTACGAAATTTTATCTACAAAAATTTTTTTTAAAAGATATGTCCTAAACAAAAATGATACCTGCTGTTATAAGGATTTAAGTTTTCTAAGTAGTTTTGAACTGTTTGTTGTTTCTGAGTTGTCTTGGTTACTGTAAAACACGTCAAATTTATAGCAAAAGTTTGCAAAAAAAGTACTGTTAGAAAATGTCTGATTCTGAAGAAAGTTTACCCTCGGAAGTAGAGGAAGCTGCAAATGGTGCAATTTCAAGCCTAATTCCCGCAAAATCAAAGCTACGATATGAACTTGAATACCAGAAATTTGAAAAATGGTGTGATTCAAAAAGAATAAAACAAGTGTCGGAAAAAAATTTGTTGGCGTATTTCGCCGAAAAGCAACAATCACAAAAGCCGTCAACACTTTGGACGCACTATTCCATATTAAGAACGATGATTTCCGTAAGAAAAAATCAAGATATAAGCAAATTTATACAGCTAGTTGCTTTGCTCAAGAGAAGTTCAGACGGATACACGGCAAAAAAGTCTAGCATTTTTTCTAAATAAGTATGTAAGTTTTTGGGCACAGCAGAGGATGAATTGTTTTTGCTTATGAAAGTTGTGATGATCGTTGGCATTTTTGGGGCTTGTCGACGACACGAACTTACGAAGTTAATGTTAGATCACATTGAAGACAATGTATCATATGTTAAAATCGTGATCCCATCTACAAAAACGAAAATCGTACGAGAATTTATAGTTACCGAGGGAAACCTGCCAGGTATTAACTGCTTAACCATTTTTCGAAAATATGCTGAGCTTCGTCCTCCTAGTGCTACTCACAGGCGTTTTTTTGCCTTCTATAAGCAAGAAAAATGTAGCTCGCAGACTGTTGGGATCAATACCTTTGGAAATGTACCAAAATTAATTACAAAGCAGTTGGGCTTGAAGAGACCCGAAAAATATACGGGGCACTGTTTTCGGAGGTCCTCTGGTTCCATGCTGGTAGATGGTGGGGCGGATATGCAAATTTTTAGGCGCCACGGAGGGTGGAAACCTCTGCTACTGCAGAGGGGTATATTGAGAGTTCTTTAGAAAATAAGAAAGAAATAGTAAACAAGATTATGGGTTCCAAAAAAACCATGACGGTTCAAAACACCAACCTGAATAACTCAGTGATGTCCACCTCTGGTGTGCAAATTTCAAATTGCAAAAAATGTGTTATAAATGTATACAATAAATAATTTTAAAATGTTATTCTATTAATCAAAAACTGATTACAGCACTAGTGCTGCAATGACGACCATTACAGCACTAGGCTGTAATGGTCATCATTACAAAACTTTTTTTTAAACTGTTTCTTTACTTTACTGAATGAAAGTAGATAAAATAATTATTTCTGAATAAAAAACTAGGATTTATTGCCAAAAACAATGTCTATAGTGACATTGTATATTAAACAAATTTCAGGGACAAGTGCCGTCATTTGCTATATAAACGTGGATAATCCATTTTAGATATGGTCAGTGGCGGTTTCATTCGGGACCGCACGGCCGCGCCCCCCCTAAACATTGAGCGCATTCCCGTAAATATGTAATTGTATTGCGATATTTTATCTTGGCATTATATTTCCTAAAAGATACAGCTTGCGTTGCGATAGCACTCAACACAACACGGTGTGCCAGCGAGCAAGTATGAGTTAAATGCGTATGCACCCATCCTATCTATTGCAAACGATAGAGTGAGAGCGACCGTATGCAATATATCATCTGTTTCTTTGGTTCGCGTATCGTATGCGCTGCAAACAAAATAACGGTATGGTTTGCTTAGGCAACGTGACGTCACGCTGCTTCTACAGCTAAGAATATATCGTTGTTTTAAGCTACTCCGGGCGGCGATTCTTTAGCGTCTCAACAGAGAAGCCTAGTCTAGTATACAGGGAAATTGATATAGAATAGCCATATAAGACAGTTGCATTGTTCTGTGTAGTTACGTATGTACGATTTTGCCACGTGTTTCTCCACGAATATATTTAATAGAAATAATTTAATAAAAATGAATAGTGTAAAAATGAAAGTAAAAATTTAAGATCTAGGTAGGCCATTGCCCGATTTAAATTTATCGCAAACTTGTGCAAGGAGTGTTTATATCAATGAAAGATGGAAGAGCGGAATACCACTTTCAAGAAATTATTGAGTTTAATCATTTTGCATCCATTTTAGGTAAGATTAGATTTTTTTTTTTCAGAAATGCGTCCCCCTCGATTGAAATGTCAAGAGCCGCCACTCGATACAGTACTGTTTATATGGGAGCTCAATCGTTGAGGTAAAGGACTTGTACACATACTCAAGGCGGACGAGAGTTGAGATCTGGAAGCGCAGGTATATTGTACGAGGCCTAAGATGTCGGTGATCGCTTTCCGCTTCTGCAGGAGAACCGTGCTGCTCTGCCTATTGTACATTAGTCTCTTCCCATCAGTATTGGGATGCCCCGATACGGATAATATATATAGCATCAGAATTGTTATATGTTACGTTCAATATCCGGTATACATAAAAAATGCTCAAAATTATATATATTTTTTAAATCCTTCCACATGTACTTATACTCCAGATTCCAGATTAGGACCTACGACCAACACCAACATCAAAACAGTTTATCGGCACAGAAAAAGCACTAAACTTGAAGTTTTACTTTTAAACGTATAAAGAATATTTTTAAATAATCACAAATAGTTTTGCACATTCTTGAGTAAGCAGAACTAGTTTAACGCATTTGATAAGCATATATGATTTGCTGACCCATAAAGATATGTTAAAATCTTCATCGATCAGATGAATTATTTTATTTTATGATTTTATGCGTTTTTGAATTAATTTTTAACCAGTACTTTTACGACCACAAGCCAAAAATTGAACCATGTTCAATGGGCAGAACTAGCATTGGTCATTCATTTACCTTTTACGTGTATAAAGAATAATTTCGTATTTAGGAAAATTCGCAAAATTAATTTTGCACTTTTTGTGGCATTGTTCGAAATCGGGTTTTGAGTCTAACATATACAATAGCGCTACTCTGACGCCGAGCCGCCATATAGTCGACCACCACACCGCCACCCGTGTGATTTATGAATCAAAACGGTCAATAACTATTAATATTGTGGCTTTATTATATCTACTTGACCAGCACGCTGCTCAACTATAACTCACATACAAAGCGTTTAAAATTAAACCCGCCATTGATGTGGAAATGATGAGATTATTTCAATTCCTACAGTACAAAGTAATAATACAGCAAAATTAGTAACAGTCGCTATGACAGAATAATTTTAATACTATAGGTGAAATTGAGGTCTTCAATTATAGTTGTACTTAATTTAGTATAAGCAATCTTTTGAAGAATCTTTCACATTCAATTTGCTTGAATTAATCAACTTATTTTATTACTCGACATAATTACCTCGCACAAATTCAATCTTTTTAGTAAAATATTTTTATAGAATGGCACCCAAATAGAAGCGCATTTCGAACGCCAAGTTCTTGTCCTCAGTAGCACAAGATCTATCAACTAAAGAACCCCTGCCATTCACCGGGATTAATATACAATTGATTTCTTGATGAAAATAACCAAATAAGTAGTCAACATTTTTTAAATATACATAAATCTATGTCTTCTGTATTTTTTAAGTCCTGAATAAACCAAAATAGTTGGTAAACATAATTAAATGTTTAATATAAAAAAGTGCAATTAGCCTTCGTCCAAAAAATTACAGTAAATTATTCACAAAGATTAAAAGTCTAATTAAAATACTTGTATATAATCTATATATTTAAATTGAGATTTTCGACAGTCTTTTGCAGAAACGGCTTCACCGGTTTCAATAATTTTTTGTTATATTAAAGTTATTATGGTCTATATTTGCCCATTTTGTACAAAATTTAAATATGTTGGGTAAATTAGTCAGAAATCAAAAAATCAAAATGACTAATTTTCAGCTAAGACATTTATTTCGCAGTTGTCTAATGCAAGAATGGTGGCTTAAAAAGTCGCACTTATAATTAAAGTAGTCAGAGTGAAGTAGGTTCGACAATTTCTTTTTTAAATTTATACATATAATTTATATTTGCATATATAAATTTCTAATATTTTGATTTTTTATTATTTTATAGTAAAATATGTAGGACTTCATAAAATTAAGTGTAATAAAAAAATATTATTAAGTTAAAAATATTAGCATAGGTAATTAAATCACAAATTCGATACAATGACAAACAAAACTGTGCTAAGTGAAATATATTGATTTACTGCCTTTTTGCTATATACGACTGTGTTTAAAAAGTAATGAGACTGTTTCAATAAAACTCGTTATTTATTTTATAATACAATTCAACCTTATTACTTTCAGAATAGTTCCCTTCTGAGGACACACAGCGTCGGAGACGTTGCACCCACTGCTCATAGCAGTGTTGGAAGTCGTTAAGTGGGATCGAACGAAGTTGGTCCGTCACGGTTTTCTGAATGACGTTTATAGTGCCAAAATGATGTCCCTTGAGTTGAATTTTCAACTTGGAAAAAAGGAAGAAGTCACAGGGTGATAGATCAGGTGAGTAGGGGGGCTGAGGAACCACTGAAATTCCTTTTTGTGTCGAAAATTGCCTAATAGAGAGTGCTGTGTGACAAGGTGCCTTGTCATGATGCAACATCCAACTTTCAGAAATGCTAGGTCTGACTCGAAGAACTCTTTTCCTTAGTCTCTCGAAAACTTCGCGGTAAAACTGCTGATTGACAGTTTGCTCCGGGGGCACAAACTACTTATGAACAATCCCGTGACTGTCGATAAAGCAAATGAGCATTGTTTTAATCTTGCTCATCCGTGCTTTCTGCAGACGTGGCGAGTCGGGGGTGTGCCACTCCTGACTTTGGCGTTTCGTTTCAGGGTCGTATTCAAGTACCCATGATTCGTCACCTGTGATCACGTTTTTTAGAAAATCTTTGTTAGTTTCAATGTTCTGCAGAAGATCTGAACACACAGCTCACCGATGTTGTTTTTGCTCAGGTGTCAAGATTTTGGGAACCATCTTCGAACACACCTTTCGCATGCCCAAATCCTGGGTTAACATGTCGTAGACAGTGGCAATGTTCAAATTCAATTCACTGCTGATCATTCTGAGAGTCATTCGTCGATCAGACATCACAAAATCTCGCACTTTTTCCAAATTTTCGTCGGTTTTTAAACTGCGCGGTCGTCCTTTCCAATTTTCATCATTAACGTTTTCACGTCCCTCTAAAAAGGCCTTGTGCCACCTAAAAACTTGAGCTTTCAATAAGACCTGCTCCCCATACGCTAGCGTCAATTTTTGAAAAGTTACCGTTGCGGTTTCGGCAAGTTTGACACAAAACTTTATCGCATAACGATGCTTCAATTTTGTTACGTCCATTTCCGTGACACACTTAAAAAACTAGCTTCACAAGAACACGTAGTAATAAAAGTGCAGTAGCAGTGGGTAGTTGAGACTTGTACTGGAGGTAGATCAAATGTTGGAATGTAAACTTTCTTGTATGTTGGAAAATAAAAGATTATTATTACCTTTAAGTAACACAAATAAACACTATCATCTCTTAGACATCATAGATTGTTTGGTTAATACGGATAAATATATTTTTATAGTCAGTAAATGTAGATATAAAAACCGCACTCCAGATAACAATAGTAAAGGTGCCATTAGCGTTCCAAATTCGATATATTGCAATTTAATATTGACTAATCCAAATACACTCTGTAGAAAGATTCCAGTCATCACGTAGATCTACGATGTACAATGTGAGTACATCGGCCAATATTGTATATTACCGCACACGGATGGATATTGGATAGAACGTACGGATAGGAAACTCTCATCTTCGGAGAGGAGTACCCGCATCCGTCCTTCTCCATCCCGTCTAGAGCTAGAGCACTACCTGGTGAGTTTTGTATTGTTCAATAAAAAATATTACAGGCTTACAATTTATGTCCAAATAAAATTAGTTCGGACATATAGAAATATGGATAGCCAACCACTTTAACACCTATATATCATCAAGCATTGAAAATTTGCGCAAGTTGATAGAAGTAAAACGAATGAGGGCAGAAATGTAATTCAAATTCTTATCCATTTTTAATTTAAGAAGAACTTCATATAAAATAATTTATTGTTAACCACATGTAATCTAAAAAATATTTTATCTCGTTTATATCAGATTTTGTCCTGAAGATGCACTAAGCGAAACCGGTAGACAATATACATTTAAACATAACAACAAGGAAGTATTTCTCAACCCCAAAACTTCATATAAAATATATACAAGATATTTTAGCAGCATGTATAGAACAATTCAAGTCGACTATGCAAATGATCTTAAAGATGCATTGTTTGGATTTTTTTTATATAATTACATGATTTTTGTAAATGTGTAGAAAATTGTCGGATTTTCAAATATTGTAAATATAATAATTGTTAAATCATCATATTTGATTATATTATATTTTAAGATATGCTAAAAAATAATTCTGTGGATGATGTTATTATTAATGAATACTTAAAACTTACTAAATTATGTATGTCTCAGAATTGTTTTTCTTTAATTAGTAAATTCTTTGAGCAAAAAGAAAATGGGAAATTGCTAAGTCCATTTATTGCTAATTTATTTATGAGTTATTTTGAAAGTAAATTAAAGGAAACTGAAATTTATTTTGCTAGAATTTGGATTAGATATGTAGATGACATCTTTGCGATTTTTGATACTGAAAAATCTAATATTGATGATTTTATTAAAATATTAAATTCCAAATTAAATTCTAAATTAAATTAAATTTGAAATATATAGAAAAGCTACAAATACGGACTACTATATAAGGAACGATTCAAATCATTGTCGTCAACATAAATAATTTTTTAAATTAACCGCTTATTAAATTTTCTTTTATCTAATGATAAATGTAACATTGAATTAAATAATATCCAAAATATAGCAGTACAAAATAGCTATTCTTTAAAAATTATAAATAACATATTAAGAAATTTTAAAAGAACAAAAGATATCAGAAATATTAGTAGTTTAGAACAAAGTAATAATTCAACTCCAAAATTTCTTAAATTACCATTTGATCCTATAATTGCCCGTGCTTTAGATAGTATTTTAAATAAATATAATTTTAAAGTAACATATTTTCTAATTTTCTAGAAAATCCTAAAGATTTGATTGATTTCAATAAAAATCTGGTATTTATAAAATATCTTATTCTAGTTGTCCTAGAGTATATATAGAAGACAAACACGTAGACCCTTTGAAACTAGATTTATTAAGGACCATTTAGCTCATTTCAGATTAAATAGAAAAGATAAAAGTGCTGTAGCAGAGCATATTTTTGACTAACTCAGGTCATCCTATTCAAATTAGTTCACTTAAATACTTAAAAGTATTTTATTTATTTTGTATATTGTGCTACTGAAGATGGGGGCATAGCCTTCGAAATGCGCATCTAGTTACCTAATGCTTTAATTAGTTACGGTATTTGGGTGATATTCTATACTATTATATAACACCGTAGTGATAATTTTTACAATCATATTTACAATAAATATTTAATTCTGGATTTGTAAATACTCACTTTTTCTAGGCTTCGAAATTTCAAAAGCTATTTCAAAGACAAAAATATATAAAAAACACTTTTAAACGAAACTATATGTATTAAACAGCTTTGTAATTACAAATTTTTCTTTGCAAATTGGAAATTAAAGCTGAAAATATATTCAAGTCTTTGTAATATATTGTAGTATTATCAGCGATTTTGGCAGAGCCTATGTTTTGTTTTTCTTTTTAGTTAAAACATCATATTTTGGAAATATAAAAAATACCCTTCCCATATGTTCCTAATATCCCTTTATAACTACACTTTGTAATTGGGATATTATATTCTGTTGAGGTAGTTTCTACAAAAAAAAACAAATAAACAAAACAAACAAATAATGAAAATTAGGCTGTTACTAGCTTCTTGAAGTATTACCAGTGTCAAATGGCAATGACGTAGATAGACGTAGACAAATATGAATATCCACCGATAAGGTAGATACAATAAATATTGTTGAATTCGTCGCGAGTATTTGGACAAATATCTGAAGAAACTTCATCTGGTCATAACGTGACGTGCAAACTAAACCGTGAACGGGCGCAGATCGTCTCATTCTTCTTATCGTTCCACCTCCGCGTACACTTTATCCTATTCCATGCCTCGGACGTGGGAAATAAAATGTTGCGCACAGGATTTTGCACTGTAATTATTTTAATATAGAAATGGGGACTATCTAGTTTTGATCCGAACACCTTCACTGTTCGTCGCCGTTGTTGATGTCTGTTCACCGTAACACATTCTACGTAGAATGTATTTAGTTGCAAAGTGCGATAGTTTAAAGTACATATTATTATTAGATATATCAGTCTACTTACTCCTGCGGGTAATATTAGCTGCGAACCGAGTTGTACTTACATACTACAAGGTATCGACAGTATTGATTTGCAGCCGTAACAACATGATTTATGATTTATTTAATAGTTCTTCATTTGTTTTGTCTCGGACGATGCGAAGCTGAACTATAAAAGATTATAACTCCGAGAATTATATACATACTATATTTTGCAAATGAATACAGTATGTACTATTGGTTTTCGATCATTTTGTGTGTGTTAAAATACAAATGCCCGAATAAAATTTTGTCAACTCACGTCTCTCCATCATTCAAAAATTATGTGAACAAGGAAGATTGTAAAAATATTATTTCAGAAGCGGACAAGTGATTCTAAAAGTTGTTTAATGTTTTTTTTTGAAAAAAATATAGCTTCCCATTCGGATATTAATTTTAAGTTTATTAGCGGATTCTCAAAATAGATTCTCTGGGTATCGATGGAATTTTGAAAAGGATCCATGGCACTGAATACACCGATTTAGGATTTATTTATTTATTCTTTATTGCAGTTAATATATAAAAATATTTTACAAACGTCACAATTATAATAGGTAAAATACACATTATTTATACACGTTAAAAGAGATTAAGAACATGGACTATTTGATATTGAATTCATGTATTCATCAAAACGATTTGGATAAAAGAAATTTCATTAAATTTGTTTTTGTTTCATTTTTACTCAAGTTTCTTAAATTTATCGGTAGTGTATTAAACAGCATTTTACTTTGGTATTCTATACTTTTTTGTGATATAGTTAAACGACAGTTAGGTATATGAATATCATGTCTTTGCCTGGTCAGGTGGTCATGGAAGTCATCATTACACTGATAGTTATCAACTTTTTCTTTGGCATAAAGTATACAATTTAAAAAATATATAAAAGGTAATGTTAAGATATCCAGTTATTTGAACAGATGCTGACAATCCTCTCTGTAGCCAATATTACCAACAATTCTGATTGCTCTGCGCTGGAGCCCAAATAATCTCTTAGCTGAAGCACAATTTCCCCAAACTATGTTACCATAATTTATGTGACTGTGTACCAAAGCGAAATATGCGCACTTTACAACAGATTGGGTAACAATTGATGCAAGAAGACGCAAAACAAATATATTCCGACTTATTTTTGCTGCTAATTTTTCTGTGTGTTTATCAAATCTTATAGACGGGTCAATAGCCAGACCTAAGAAATTACATTCCTCCATATTTACATAATTAAAATGTTTGAGGGATAGTAACATATTCACAGTCTTTTGTTCATTTAGACATAATTCGTTAGTAACACACCAGTCCGATGCCTTCAACTGCGCTCTCTCTGCTTTCGCAAGTAAGTCGTTAAAGTTTTTATTTGATACAAATAGACATTATCATCGGCATAAAGGAGACACTGTGCAAATTCACCAACATATTGCGGAAGGTCATTAATGAATATTAAAAAAAGAAGCGGGCCCAGAATAGACCCTTGGGGTACCCCTCTAGATACTGAAAGAGCGCTTGAAGATTTATCATTGCATGCTACAATTTAATGTTATTGTAGATAACCAAAATAACCCTTGTTTGTTACAATCGATACAATTGCTACTATAGATCATTTCGTCGTCGTTCAAGCAGCAATCACTAAGTCCGAATCGTTCAATTTGTGTAAATTAGCATTTAAAATCCAATTTTTCTTGTAAATTTTATTTTCAAGGCACACTTGAAACAGAAACCTATTTCAAGCGTACCCTTAGGTACTTTTAAATGGTACTTTGCACAATATCAAAAAACCTCCCCACCACCACAAAAAAAATCAAAAAATGGACTTAGTGATTTCTGCTTGAACGACCACGATTTCTATAATACTGGCGATATATATTTTTGTATTATTTAGCAGCTATATTTGGTTTTTATAGCGCGATATTAAATTTTATTCAATAAAAATCAAGTTTCATTGTAATAATAATTATAGTTACAAAAGACAATATAATGGGATTTTTGGCGCGCATACAGATATAATACAATTCTCGAAAGAGATTTATTTTTTCACCCACGAAGTCTATCCTGTGGGTTGATATAAGTTACCCAACCCAACATATTAAATATGCCCATAACATTATTTTTGTTTTAATTATTCTATTAGAGGGACTAGTTTTAATGAATTAGATGACCTAGTGCCATTTCTACCATGGTAAAATCTACCAATTCTAAATTCATTGCATGTATATTAATTACGATTGTTATCCAATATGAAGAGTGAGTTTAGATAACCACTTTAAGAGCAACGAGTGACGTTAACATGTAGCGTGTTTAGCCAATTAATCTTACTAGGGTTACATAATTGTGGAAAGATTTTCACGCGAGCACGTATCGCTAATGTCGGCCCATGTATTATAATGCATAGGTGTCATCGTTGAGAGTGCAGACTATGAGTGTGCATGGTCGTCGAAGTGTTGGATCCAGCTCATGACCATATTAATTTATAGTATAGAATATCACCCAAATAACGTAAATTAATATCAATCACGATTCGTGACAGAGGTATTTTATTTGGCTTTTTATATTGTGCTACTGAAGATGGGGGCATAGCCTTCAAAATGCGCATCTAGCTACTTAATGCTGTTTGGGTGATATTTTATATTATTATATTATTTACACCGTAGTGATAATTTTTAAAATATTAATTTAAATTTGGAAAATATGGAAGAAAACATTTGGATTCCCATTCAATATTTGAACTAAAGTATCCTTTAAATATTGAAAATTTTGGATTATAACATAAATTGCAACACAACACAAGTACAAAAATATTTACTTCATTCTGAAAGCCCGTATTACAATAGGCATTTTTATAGAAAAATTATTGAGAGTTTATATAGGATGTATTATATTTTTATAAATTCTAATTATAAAATAATAAAGGTATCGTATTTTACAGGGATGATGTATGTAAAATTTAATTGCTTCTTTGTTTGAAAAATATGTTTTTTTATGTGAAATTTTTTTTTTATGTAAAGTTTAAGCGACGTAGTAAAGTCCTGAAAAATCAAAACATTGATTTTAAAGCGGCATTATGATATGTTAGTAGCATATACAATACTAACAGTATTGCCACCCTTCCCATATGTTCCTAATATCCTCTATAATAACACTGTGTAATTATGATTATATCCTGTTGAGGTAGTTTCCACAAAACAAATTAAAATAAAATAACAGGGGAATCGTAATAACCGCGAAATTACAAGCTTTCACGAATCATGTTGTCAAACGATAATTCCAGCTGTTCGTCAGTTCAGGTGGAATTATTTCACAATATATTGAGTTATACCAATTTGCATTATTCACAATTTCGAAAGTGGTAATCCTTAATTTTAATCACCAGAAAAAACAAAATTGAAAATTCGTTGTTCTAAAGTTATTCTGATGATACAACTAAATCATCTGATGATCTTCTTTATATTCTGCTGCAATTTTTATGCTATGGTCGTCCCAGTTGAGCAAACTGATTTTTATATCTTTATTCTTTTGTTGTTTCGTAAGAAAAAGGCATATTTTTAGGTGTATGCATATTCCTATAATTTTCAGGTAGACGAGTTAATGATGGTCAAATTTCTACAAAGGTACATGTAAATTCCTATAAGGTTCGATCTCCAAGAAAATAAGCTCCTTAATCTCTCCTTATTAGTCATCCACACCTGTATACTTTTCTGGAGGTATTAAGATCAGTCCAAGTACAAACATACATCAAGATTAAAAGCGCAAGACTTAAAATCACACGTCGGAAGAAAAAAAGCTGCGTCTTGAAAAACGCGTTCATCAATAATAAAATCGATGAATTTGGTGCAGGCGAAATTAACAGATGGGATTTTGTCAAGGCTGTGGGACACAGAAATAAAATACTGTTTAAGTGATGGACAACAATGACGACGATACAGAAATACCGAGATTAATACGGCTGGAAAAAATTGACAAAATAAGAAATAATTATTTATAAGCAACTCATATGTGCAATTCTCTGCAAAAATATCACAACAAGCTTTATAGCAATTGTAGGAATCGTAATGTATTGTGGCAGCTTATTGCAGGTAGCATAATTAATAAACTGGCCGCTGACCACGCCATATAATCCTACTGAATGCGTTTGTAGGAATTTGACCATACACATTTTCGGTTTCTTCTACCTGTTCCCATATTTATAGAAATTTAAATATAAGATTCTGATTGAACTGTTTTTTTTTTTAGTTTAATCTGTCATTATCTTTTAACGAAAATTCGTGCAATAATAATATTTTTTTATGTATTCAATTTTCATGTATTTTCACGTTTTTTTAGCAAGGCTATTCTGCTTGCATATAAAAATCGGTAGTTCTCTCGTAAGTAATATAATCGAATTAACGTAATTGCCACTTATTAGTCAAAATCATGGTACATGATTTATTCGTTTTATAATTGTATGTACCTACAAAGAATAATTATGAGTGATATAATTACTACAATGGTCACTAAATTTGGAGGGCATTAGATGACATATCATGGTTTTCAGTGACATTTAAATCAAGGAATGCGCATTTCTTAAAAAATAATATAATAGTAAGAAATCTTACCTAAATTGGTTCAAAATTATTAAATTCAATCATTTCTTGAAAGTGGTATTCCGCTCTTCTATCTTTCATTGATATAACCACTCCTTGCACAAGTTTGTGATAAATTTAAATCATGCAATGGCCTATCTAATGCTTTAATTTTTACTTTGTCCTCAAGAGAAAGTCTACAAAACTCTATTTTCAATAAAGAACAAACATTATTCATTTTTATTAAATATATTCTTGGAGAAACACGTGGCAAAATCGTACATACGTAACAACACAGTACAATGCAACTGTATTATCTGACTATTCTATATCAATTTCCCTGTATACTATACTAGGCTTCTCTGTTGGGACGCTAAAGAATTACGGCCCGAAATAGCTTAAACCAACGATATATTGTTAGCTGTAGCAGCAGCGTGACGTGGTTTGTTTACGGCGCATACGATACGCAAACCAAAGAAACAGATGATATATTTATACAGTCGCTCTCACTCTACCGCTTGCAACAGATAGGATGAGTGTATATGCACTTAACTCATACTTGCTCGCCGCTATTGTGTAGAGTGTTATCGCAACGCAAGCTTTATCTTTTAGGAAAAATAATGCCTAGTTACAATATCACAATACAATTATATAAGAAAGAATATACCGCCACTGATGGTTTTCTATACGATGCGGAGGAATTATGATCTCGAATCTGTTAATGTATAGAACAATCATACATATTATAATATGTAATTGGCAATGAGTAAATTTTGCGATTAAAATTTATGAAACTTCGACTTTTGCTGAGGACATTACTGAAAATCTTTGTTTAATGTATTTATTAATTAATCAAAAACTAATAAGATCGAAGTATCAATTACAAGCGGTCTTACATGGGATGTACAGAAATAATAATGATAAATTTTCTGCCGCTGTTGGATTCCCAATGAATGATAATTAAGAATTGTAGTTGTAAGACTCTATTTATTGTTATAGCAGTAATTTTTATAATTGAATTAGATTTAAGCCTAGCACTTTCTTTGATAATTAAGCCAACACTCTAGTAACAATGTACTATGAAATACATACACACTCGAAACCGGCATTATCGCCTGCATTCATTATAGATGTATATGGATAGGTTAGGTATATATATATATGTTGAGGTCCTGATCTTCCTGCGTAATTACAGGTACAACAAGGCGCTAGCATAAAATGTTACTTTCATGTGCAAATGTGGATATATAATACAAGACTCCTATTTTCTATGAATCTTAGCGAATCGAAGAGCTAATGAAATGCATCAATAATATTATAAATTCACAATTTTATAGGAAGCTAATTTTAGTGGTTCTAAATTTTCAATTAAAGAAATTTTGTCAATACATATTTTAAAAAATGTTTCACAAAATGGACGAAGAACAAATATATTATATAAAGAGGTTTTTATGTATAATTACTATACATATTTTAAAAATTATCACTACGGTGTTAAATAATAGTATAGAATATCACCCAAATACCGTAACCTAAAGCATTAGGTAACTAGATGCGCATTTCGAAGGCTATGCGCCCATCTTCAGTAGCACAAGATAAAAACTAAATAAAGTACCTTTGTCACGAATCGTTATTAGAAAAGTACCCTTTCAAATCATAGTTTTTGCAAATATATTTTGTTAACCTGCTTATAATAATTTTAGAATAGTTTTTGTGAAAGGAAAAAATTCTCATAATTCATTTAGAATCCTCAGATCATTTCCCAATCAAAAATGTCCCACTTAATCATTTTCCCATACAGAATAAAAATTGTATTTTTTAACTAGGACGTCCATATAAAATATTTTTTACTCTTCACTTCGAAATTCTATATTTTTGAATTATAGAATATTCCTTTGAAATGTTAATTTCCCATTCAAACCACTTGCAGGTTCTAAATTCTGAGATCAAATCCTGTTAGAAAATTTCATAAACTCATTTTCGAAAATATTAAAAGTTAGCAAAAAAATTCACAGGGAGGACCCTTCTTATTTTTCAATTTTCAGTTTTTGACGATATTTTCCAAACCGTTAGTCCTACAACAAAACTAGTTGCTGATTTAGAATCCTTAGATCATTTCCCATTCTAAAATCTCTCATTTAATCATTTTCCCACACAGATGAAAAATTGTAATTTTTAACATAGGACGTCCATATAAAAATATTTTTTACTCTTCACTTTTAAATTCTATATTTTTGAATTATATAAACAACGTAAGTTTATATAGAAAATATATTTATACTTTGGGGAGAAATGATATATAAAAAAAAGGATTTCATTAAAATCATTTAATGCTTTCTCCATATATTTGCTTGGTCCATGAAAATCTTGAGTATTTGTGTTTGTATTTGTATTGCTATCACATACATACATAATTACATAATTGATATATACACACGTCAATTTGAAAATTTTAGGTAAAATAGTTGACAAAAATATTGAAAATATATAAAAATATGAAAATAAAAATAAAATATATATAAAATAGGAACGTTAAGTAAATTAAGTAAATATAAACATTGAGAAAAATATATAAAAATATAAAAAATAAATACAAATACAATATGAATGTTAAAATATGATAAAACATTAATTAAATGTATAAACAAATAAATATAGAACTATAATGACTAAAATAAGTGATATATAATTACAATTAATTAACAAATATATAAGTATAAATAAATAAGGACAATCAAAATAAAATAAGCATCATATACACTGACAAAGCACGAATCCATGAGTAATTAAAATATAAAAATACAAAAATTTTCACAAATAACCCGATATGCAATATAAACATAGCAGAACAGACGAATACGAAAACTAAAATTTGTTGTGTAAATACTCCTCGAAACTATAAAATCAATCAGCAATTAAAATGGCTTTGGTCTTAGTTTTAAAAGAATTAAAGTCTAAGTACCTAATGCTAAGAGGCAACGTGTTATAAAAACGTTTAGCATAAAAATTTATACTAAGTCTGGCTGATGCTACTCGACAGAAGTCAATTTGTAAATTAGATTTACTCGTCTGAACTATTATAAAATGAAGAAATTTATTAGCGATGGCAAACTGTAGGTCACTTTGAGGACCTAGTTCGTAGTTCATAGTTCATTTCAATGTACCGTTCACGAACTATAGGTTGTGAACTACTAACATCTTTTAAAAATGAACTAGTTCACGACCTATATGAAATACATGCACATACTGAAAATAATTTTTTTTTTCTCATTATAAAAATATTAAATGGTAAAAAATAAATAAATTGAAATATTACAATACTTATTTTTATTTAAGAATGAGGAAGAAAAGAACAATGTTTATAATTTATACAAAACATATATATAAACAAATATAATCTTCTGTAGGTACTCACGATTATTTATATGAAGTTCTAAAATACTTATTGGTAGTTACTGATAAAATATTTACTACTTTACTAACACTTGAAAATTAAATGTACAAACTATAATAAAATGAACTAGATAGAATCGTTTTGTTTGGCGTTATAATTTATATTTTCTATTCCGAATCTTCTCTGTCCAAACTTCAAAGCTTTGATTTGATATTAAGTGATTTCATTGCACTCAGTATGAAATAGAAGAACTATAAGATTTACATGTTAATTTTTGCATTATTGCAAAAATTTGCTATGACATGACATATTTAAGAACATATTTAATGTTCCGAATATATTAATTATACTATTCCAAATGAAATCAGATACCAACATATAAATTGTGACTCAGCTCGGCAATGCTGCTGTTGCAATATTGCATCGAGTGTCCTATTTCGTTCCGTTCCCCAACACACTTTATCACTAAATAAATGTTAGTACCGTATATGTAATGTATACTATACTGCATCGTTTACGAGTCGTTGTGATTCATGAACGGTTTAGTACACGACGGGTTCAGGACCTAGTACAAGTACACCGTGCACCATGTAGTTCATAGTTCACGAACTAGGTCCTAGTGACCTATAGGTCGTTGCACAACATCGTCACAGTACGCCCGTCATTTGATTGAACCGTTCAGAGTGAACGGTTCGCGAGTGAACTACACAGCGCTAAAATATATCGCTCTATTAAACGTCGTGAATGTATCTTGCGTCATCTAAATACATCTAATTAGTTAAACATTGCGATTTATTATGATTTGCTATGATTGCACATTAATTAATTGAACGTAGAAAATTTCCTTATCTTAATGACCAAGTACAGTTACGTTCAAACAGCAGTAATTTAATTATCAGATATAGAATCGTATGGCCTATAAACGCGCATATTCTCTAAAAAAAAATCTAAAAATAGCTTGTTCACATGTCCACTAAAAAATATAAACGAATTACCATTGCCGATAAACATTCACTTACACTATATTTAGAAACGAATATTTACACGTAAACTTAAAGTATGCGCAGAGGTCTATGTTGCTTTTTAAATTATATATTAATGTAAAATGTCTTTAGGACGATTGATATTTGACTTCTTGTACTACTTTTATCTTAAGCCCATAATATGTTTAATTTTAATGTATACACCGTTTTATTGAAAGTGGCAGAAAGTGACAGAAGTTCACGCATCATAAATCAAGTCCTGTATAATGACTTGCGCAATACAGTACAGAGCAGTGCTATTCAAAACAGTATGGTTTCAGTCGTACGGCACATTGAATAGTGCTGTGGGTACGCTTGTGTATTGTCACTAGAAGAACTAGGTGTGGCTGAGTACCTTGTGTATATAAGTATATAGTGATGTATATAAGTGCAGCCCTTATGCGCAATAGTGGACGATACTGGTCCGCCACTTAAAAAAAAACGACGTATATCTATATGCCGTTTTGTTATTTTTAATGCACGATTTAAATACATATAATAATGGATTTCTTTATAGGTTAAAGGGAAAAAGAAGTATATGGTTCCCGGAAAAAGCCGGTGCCATCATAATAATATAATAGAAATAAATTTTAATAATATTTAATGATTTGAGAATAAATAATTTCTTTTGTAATTTTCTAAGCTTGAAAACTAAGAAATTGATTTAGATTAGATTATTGTTATTACGATTACATTACGCATACATATATGGGTGAAGTGAAAAGATTTAAATAAGTATTGACATCAGTATAACTCCCACAAGAGTGCGAAGAGATGCGAGTTGGATTTAGTGCCTTCTGATTTACAAACGCATCGCTTTGCCCGCGGCAAACGATCACAAAGGTCTTATACGCGGGTCACACAAATTCGCATCAAATGGTCATTGTGTGAGTTGTTACGGGTACATATAAACATATAGATTTACTTCTCTAGAGTGATGAGCAAAACTAGTTCATTAAATTGTAAAATCGTCGCTACGGCGTTAAATAATTGTAGAAAACATCACCCAAAAACCGTAACACAAGAATTGTTACGGTGAACTAATTCGAATAGGATGACCTGAGTTAGTCAAAAATATGCTCGGCTACAGCACTTTTATCTTTTCTATTTAATCTGAAATGAGCTAAATGCTCATTAAATCTAGTTTCAATTGGTCTACGTGTTTGTCTTCTATATAAACTTTAGGACAATTAGAACAAGATATTTTATAAATACCAGATTTTTTATTGCAATCAATCAAATCTTTGGGATTTCCTAGAACATTAGCAAGACTATTATATGTTACTTTAAAATTATATTTATTTAAAATACTAAATCTAAACCACGTGCAATTATAGGATCAACTGTTAATTTAACAAATTTTGGCGTTGAATTATTACTTTGTTCTAAACCAGTGGTGTGCAAACTATTTTCATTTCTGACCCCCCATTTTGTGTAAAATTTTGTCTCGACCCCTGGATAGACAGTAGACGTAATTAAAGTGAATTTTTTTCTGGGATTTGCGCTTATGTTTCTGCCTTATTAGAGGTCTGAATAAAACACATAATTTTATGAAACAATGGTTTTATTTATGGTATCTCTTGAAACGGTTTCTCTTGATAATGGTATTGTTTTTAAATCGTTACCATATTTTTCTCCATGCATAATTGATGTCATTTTAATTGCTGAAGGAAAAATGAGTAATTCTCCAATTGTATGTCGTTTCAAAAATTCCTTATGAAATATGAAACTTCTAAGGATGCCCGTAATGCCTTCTCAGGAATTGTGGTATATTTTTTCAAAAATACATTTTGATTTTTACCATTCTTTCCGCTCGTTTAAAAAAAAAAAATGTTTCATATTTATCGTTGCAAATTGAAATTTATTATTGTTGCAAATTCTTTATGTTTAGTTTCCAAATGTCTTTTTAATTTAGCAGGTTTCATTTGCTAATTTATCCTTGCAATTAACACACAACGGATGTTCTTTCTCATTAACCACGCAAAATGTAAATCCGTATTTAATAAACTCTTCTTGATATTTTCTCAATTTTTTATTAGATAACATTTCGTTCGATATTTTTTGATGTAGAAACAGTGCCACTGGATTCATTTTTGTTTGGGCTTTCATCCACAGTTTTTCTAAGTTTATTAGATGTTGGTCCATCATTCTCATTTGTATTGTCATTCTTTTCATTTTCTGGACGTTGGGTACATATTTTTAGCCATTTACCCATTATGAAGGTATTAAAACTAAAACTAAATTATAAATAAACAATATTTCTTTGCGTTTCAAAATAGTAAGTACCTTGGTAGCGTCTTTTTTATTGTCAAATAAATTTCTTTGAATTTGGCGATCCTCTGGGGGTCGCGACCCACGGTTTGGGCACCACTTTTCAAAACCACTAATATTTCTGATATCTCTTGTTCTTTTAAATTTTCTTAATATGTTATTCATAATTTTTAACAATAGCCATTTTGTACTGCTATATTTCGGATATTATTTAATTCAATGTTATATTTATCATTAGATAATAATTTAATCGTATATCAATCACGATTTGTGACAGGTATTTAATTTAGTTTTTTATCTTGTGCTACTAAAGATGGGCGCATAGCGCTTGAAATGTACATCTATTTGGGTGATATTCTATACTATTATTTAACACAGTAGTGATAATTTTTAAAATGGTTAATATCACTATCAATGTAATATATCTAATTAGTGTAGTTGTATTTTTCACTACTATTAATTATAATTATTACTTTCAAATAAGTCGCTACATAAACTTGTTAAAAAAATCTTAAAATATTGATCTCAAGATAATTATATTCTATTATATTCTTATTATTTACTACCATTTTTTCCTCCCTAGAGTTAAAAATATTCTGTTTTCTATTCAAATATTGCCAAGGATTTGACAATATATATATACATCGTTTTTTTGAAAGTGGCGGACCACTGCTGCGCATAAGGGCTGCACTTATATACATCACTTATATATATATACATATATTATATACACAAGGTACTCAGCCACACCTAGTTTTTCTATTGACAATACACAAGCGTACCCACAGCACACTATTCAATGTGCCGTACGACTGACGCCATACTGTTTTGAATAGCACTGCTCTGTACTGTATTGGTCAAGCCATTATACAGGTCTTGATTTACGATGCGTGAACTTCTGTCACTTTCCGCCACTTTCAATAAAACGATGTATACTAATCTAAACTTTTTTCTAATTTATATTGTAAATATGATGAATAATGTTTTTAAAGGATGTGCGCTAAAGGCACTCCCGTCCTTATGGCCTTATGTTACTGAATAATGTTTGATGTATATCTAAAAGAATATGAACTCTTTTTCAAGCAATCTAAATCTAAATCTATTTTTTCTCGTCAATAATGATGAAGTTTACCCAGTTTTTAATTTATTACAATATTTGCGCTAAAACTTTGTTAAATTTGTAATAGTTGAATTGAATTAGGTTTGACGCTTTATATTAGTAGATTAGTGCCAAGGTATAAATATCGGGTACAACAAAAGGATGTATATACGAGAAATATCAGTAAATGTTAGGAAATATTTGAATTTTTAGTGTTTTAAAGGAAATATCGCAAAAGAAATATTTTTAAATACTTCTAAAATGGAAATATGGTCTGCGGAATTTTGTAATATTGTATGACCATCGGGTAGAGTGTTAAAAAAAAAAATAAAAAAAATAAAAAAATTATTGTCATAAAATCATGTTTGATTGATTACAAATTGTTTACATAAAACTTTTCCTGCTAACAGACAAATGATATCGACATAGTCAAAATACAAATATACAAATACAAGGTATTCACACTATTAGTGTGAATACACTGAACATACTACATATACATATTAAAATAGAATAAGATAAATTTGGTTGCTATCTAACATATTCGAAATAATCATATGTCAAACAATTCGTTTAAAGAGTATAATGATTTAGTTTAGTTAAAGAGTCCGCAATCCTAAAGATTGGTTGGAAACAGCACGCCATGCCGATCTATCCTGAGCTAATCCCTTCATCTCCCTATAGCTATTCATCTCAACGTCTTCAACTATCTGACTCACATACTCCAATCTAGGCCTACCTACCCCTCTCTTTCCCTCCACTCTACCTTCTATGATCAATTGCATAATCCCCCCATGCCTAAGAATATGCCCTACTAGTCTGTCTCTCCTACGCTGTAACACTCTCCAGATACTTCTCTTCTCCCATACTAACTCTAGTACAGCTTCATTTGTTACTTTATCTTCCCAACCAATCCTCATCATCCTCCTATAACACCACATTTCAAGTGCTTCTAATCTACGCTTCTCTTCCTTTCCTATAGTCCACGCCTCACACCCGTACAGTGCTACACTCCAAACATATACCTTCAGTAATCTTTTTCTAATACCCAAGTCAATATTTGATCTTAAAATCTGTTCTTTTTCTACGAATGCCTTCCTACCCTGTGCTATCCTACACTTTATATCTACCTTGCTTCGATTATCTTTTGTGATTCTACTGCCTAAATAACAAAAATCTGACACTTCTTCGATTCTATTATCTCCTATTGTGATCCTCATTTTTCTACTGCATTCCTTTTTGTCACACCTCATCACTTTAGTTTTACCTATATTTATTTTCATGTTAAAATCCCTAGTCAATACTGCCTGCATACCATTCAATACCCTTTCTAAATTCTTTTCGCTTTCTTCCAATATAGCTATATCGTCGGCGAATCTCAGCATATATATTTTCTCTCCCTGTACATTCACACCTACACTATACTCTTCTTTTACTTTGTTTATTGCATCTTCTATATATAGATTAAATAATAACGGTGAGAGTGTACATCCCTGCCGAACTCCCTTCCTTATTTTTGCTACCTCTTCTTCCCCCTCAATTCTAACTAAGGCAGTTTGGTGTTTATATAAATTAAAAATTATTCTCCTATCCTTATAATCTATACCCGTTTCTTTTAAAATTCTAAACATTATGTCCCACTCTACATTATCAAATGCCTTTTCTAAATCTACAAAAGCTATGCAAGTTACCTTTCCTACCCTCTTTCTTTTTTCTACTACCATTCTTAGTGCTAGAATCGCCTCTCTCGTCCCTCTGTTTTTCCTAAAACCAAACTGATCTTCTCCTAGCCTTTCCTCTACTTTATTTTCTAATCTCCTATAAATAATCTTTAACAATATCTTCGATGCATGTGATAGTAGGCTAATGGTCCTATAGTTCTCACACAAATTAGCTCCTATTTTCTTCGGCATTGTTACTATTCTACTACGCTGAAAATCCTGTGGTACTTCTCCCTTCTCATATATTTTACAAACTAACCTGTATAATCGTTCCTGCATTTTTTCCCCTGCGTGTTTTATTAATTCGGCTGGTATCATATCAATCCCCGCTGCTTTGTTATTCCGTAAATCATTTAATGCTCTATGAAACTCTGACCTAAGTATGCTAGGACCTAAGTCATCCTCATCTATCTGTTCCACACTTTCTAGCTCCTCCATGTCCTGCCTACCTTTATATAAATCTTCAAGATACTCCTTCCATCTTCTAGCTTTTTCCTTATTTTCTGTGAGTTCCTTACCCTGCTTATCACATATAATGTTACCCTTTGGTTTTACTTTAGAAAAATGTGACTTAATTTTCCTGTAGCCCAAATCTACTTTACCTCTTCTCATATCCTCCTCAATATCCTCACAGTTTCCTTTTATCCACTCTTCTTTCGCTAGCTTGCATTTCCTATTAATTAAGTTCCTTAGTTCCTTATATTTTTTCTGTCCTGCTTCTGTGTTTCCTATTTTAATTTTCCTTCTTGCTTCTATCATTTCAACTATTTCTTCCGTGATCCATTCCCTCCTACCTGCCCTTTTCTTTGTGCCTAATACTTCATTTGCTGCTGTAGTTAACCCATTTCTGATTTCCCTCCATTCGCAATCTATGTCGCTCCTAGATGTTCCATAATGATTTATTAATTAACAATGACTTCAAGTTAGTTTTGTATTTATTTAGGCAAATACTACCACTCATATTATTATTTAGGTAATTATATATTTTTACAGAATTTAAAGGATGTTGCTTGCTAACACCAAGCCTCCAATATCGCTGATGAAGTTGATCCTTTCATTCGAGTATTATAAATGTGATAATGGTTATTTCTTTCTAAATTGCTTATATTAATTCTTATAAAAGTTTATAAACTTAAAGGACGTATAGCGTAAGTATATTCTTCGTGGCGAAAATAGTTTTACAAGACGCTCTAAAAGGTAGATTAAGCATATATCTAACAACTCTCTTCTGTATTGCAAATATATTTTGGACGTGATACCTATTTCCCCAGAAATAAACCTATGTATGCTAATATCAAAACCGATACGCCACATGTATTTTTCAGATTTTTTATAATAAAACATATATTTGACAATTTAGTGCATAGATAATCTACATGATTTGACCATGTGAACTTAGAATCAATAAGGATAACTAGAAACTTTGTTGTTACTAATTGCTGAATAGATTTTTTTTCTATTCGTATATACACACTATTGGTAAGTCTGTTATTCTTAGGAAAGAATTAAACTATTTATTTTTTTTGATGCATTAAGTGTTAAGGCGTTATTTTTGCTCCAAGTAATCATTTCACTTATTAGGCATTCAGCATTATATTTGAGGTCACCCAAATTATCTGCGGATATTATAGCATTGGAATCGTCTACATTTATGCAATGAAGAGGAAGATCATTTATAAATAATAAGAATAAAAACGGCCCCGAAATAGAGCCTTGTGGTACACCCACGATGTTTATTAAAGAGATGGATACACGGATACTAGCAAAATTTTCGAAAAAAAAGAGTGCAATTAGAAAAACTTAAAACGGTTCATAGTTGTTTTGTATTCAATCAAGCCTCAGCTAGATTGTGTAGAGAAAATATTTGATTTTTACTCTCTGATCGCTGTTTAGGAATTCGACTAGTAATGAGTCGTTCCATCGGTCACATGAACGGTTCGTTAGCACTTGTATAGCGTCTATATAGTACATATGTGTCGATGGTTAGAATATAATAATATAATATAATAGGCGGCATCAGAGCCATTAGGCACTTCCTAGAGCGGCTAATTCTGGTACTAGAATCCTTGTAAATTGATTTCGCGCATATTGAATATCGCAGTCCAGGCGAGAACGACATGGTCGTTAACTGCTTTATGATGGTACTGCTGCTTGAATAATAGCACACTCTCTACCATTTTTGAATATGCTAATCTACGTTGAAATTAACTGATAAGTATAATAAAATGTGTAATATTAACGGTACTAGCACTTAGATTGTACTGCATATAAAAGCTAATGGTGCAGGTGCTTCAATTTTAGAATAACATTCACTATTTTCTGTATAAAATGACTTTTACTTTGGATTGTACGTTACTGCCTACGATTATAAAAGACTACAACATTCAAATTATATATCAAATATTAAAATATATGAAATTATTCATATATTTTAATCGGCTGGTCTTTAACTGCGCACAACTTTTATTACCGGATTAAAAGATTCTCTATTTGCGCGAACAACAAAACTTCGACCGAAAATAGATACATCAACTGCGCACACACACACACACACCTGACCTGACCTGACCTGACCTAACTTATATATTTTTTTCTACCATGTTTTAATAAATGTATTGAAATATATGTGAAATTGGTGAACTACAATGCAAATCTATTTTTATTTTACCCATTATTAAGAATGACACAATGAAAAATACATTCTCTTTTTGTTCCACATTATTATTATTTTTTATTAGAATATTATTAATTGTTAATAATTTGCAGCCAGCTGTCCGTATACCTGCCTATACGTGTGCGCAAACGAAGAGTAGGATTAAGGGTGCTGCGCTGGGTCGTAGTTTATGACATGGGATTAGTCCGCAAATAGAAAACTGCCATTTTAATCACTGAGATATATTATTATAAAAATGTATTCTAATTTATTGTAATAGTATACATATATAGGTTTCATAAGCGAGTTTGAATGTCAACGACGTAGTTGAAAATTTCTTATTCTGATTTCTGATCTGTAGGGGAAAAGAAAGGTGGCTTTATTGACTTTGATCAAGGTACCAGAAATAAGAACGAGCATTAAATGGTATGCTAGAAGTAATGTTTACAAGTTACAATGAGTATAAATATCAGTAAAACAAAAGTGATGTGGTGAGGAAGAAAACAAGAAAAAGATTGAGATTAAAGAGGAATAGTATAGAATATCACCCAAATACCGTAACTTAAAGCATTAAGTAGCTAGATGTACATTTCGAAGGCTATGCCCCCATCTTCAGTAGCACAAGATAAAAACTAATAAAAAAAATAAAAAATAATAGTATATCAATCACGATTCGTGACAGAGGTATTTTATTTAGTTTTTATGTTGTGCTACTGAAGATGGGCGAATAGCCATAGAAATGCGCATCTAGCTACTTAATGCTGTAAGTTACGGCATTTGGGTGATATTTTGTACTATTATTTAAACCGTAGTGATAATTTTTTAAATTAAAATAGTAGATTAAATATATGTTGCATAAATTTTTTCTTTGTATCAATTTCTTAAGTATAGATAAATCCACGGTAGAATTTATGTCAGGAAATTCTTAATAAATTGCGTGCACGATACAAGTTCGCACTAAATTGAATAGAGCTAGCTGTATCATCACTGGATCAGAATCATCATCTCTTTTTGAACAACATGAAGACTAACAAAATTAATATTATTGTTAAGTATAAAGTTGTGTTTATATTTTAAAGATTATCACTACGGTGTTAAATATTAGTATAGAATATCACCCAAATACCGTAACTTAAAGCATTAAGTAGCTAGATGTGCATTTCGAAGGCTATGCCCCCATATTCAGTAGCACAAGATAAAAATATATATCATTTCTCTTCGAAATGTAAATCTAGCAACTGAATGCTTTAAGTTACGGTATTTGGGTGATATTCTATACTATTGTGTTTAAATATTCAATAATTTGATCTTTTTTAGTTTTTGCACTACACATTTATGTTTGATTTGCCGTATTTTAGCAACAAGTTGATTAGTAAGAAATATAATAACACTTATATTAGCGTCAAATTTTAAGTAAGTAGGGTGGTTATATTTTTGGCAGAAACTTTAAATAATGTATTTGATATTCTTATGAATGTTTCGTAGTTTTATTCTTCTTATATCTTTTCATAAATTGATTTATTTATGATTTAATTGCATAAAAGTTATTATATTGGTACAGACGTGTAATTTTTAATTTTTTTCTGCTTTACGACTAGCGCTACGATGAAGATGTTGTGAAATATTACACGGAACATTAGCAATAAGAAAAAAATAAAATAAAAAATTTCTTGCCATCCTGACCATATTGTGTATTGTTAATGGCTAATATGGAACAAGTAATAAAGTGGACCTTTTTTATTAATTCATACATCCCATATTGTACGCTGGAATATGTGCTCGACGTTCAAACTTCATACTTTTGAAATGTGCGGAATAAACCAGCTGGTTATATTTGACAACCTATTTAAAAGAAATAACTCGAGTCTCAAATAATGACACAAAATCTAGTTTATAAATATTAAATAGGATATGGATGATACCGTCACTTTGTGATAATCAATTTTGAAAAGTTTAAATTTCGTTTTTATAGATATTAATTATAAATAGTTTTGTACATTTGAAAAAATATATATTTTGAAGGCTTAAATAAATTGCGGGAACAATGAATCACAAAATTTAATACTTTTGCTAATTTCAAACAATGTAATGCAACTATTTTATAAATATATCTCACCGCTTTTTGAATCTTGAAGCATTTTAATGACTTTTTAACTACATAATATTTACATAATATAGATTATATTAATTGAGAAAGTTGTAGAGGCTCACAACAGTAACAAAAAAGTTCAGATCACAATGTGTGATCTAAGTAAGGCTTTCGATTCGGTTGACCACGAAATATTGTTAAAAAAACTACAATATTACGGCCTACGAAGAAACTCATTCAATCTAATGAAACCATACCTCAGCAACAGATGCCAACAAGTCTTTTGGAATGAGAGGCTCTCTAGAACGGCTATAATAAAAACTGGAGTTCCATAAGGCTCTATTCGCACATCAACATTATTTGTAATATATATAAACGACCTGCTCTATAATATAGATCCTCTGGCGGCAAATCTATATGCAGATGATTCCTCTTTTTTAACTGGAAGGGACGAAGCAAAGCCTTAGAACAATGTAAAACATCGTTTAGCTGCAATAAGCTATTACTCAATAATGGCAAAACATAAAATACGGTCTTGACAATAAAACTACGAAGTAACGAATCTGTAAAATTCTTGGGTTTGCACATTTATTAACCTGGCACAAACATATCGACACGCTATCCAAATCCTCATGCTCCACTATATACTGCATAAGAAAAATTGATGAAACGTGGACATGTCAATGCGCTAAAAATGTTTATTTTAGCAGCTTCATAGCCGAATGACTTACAGAATAGCAATTTGGAGTTAAAACTCAACAGAAGCACAACGGGTCTTCAAACGTCAAAAAAGGGCGCTACGAACACTCTGTGACATGGGGTGGAGAAATACATGCAGAAATAACTTTAAAGAAGAAGGTAGCCTTACAATGCATGGCATGTTATACTTGCGTGCCTATGCTACGACATAACAACAAGGAGGCCTTCTCAACAAATCAAGAACGCCACTCTTACAACACCAGGTGCGCGAAAGATATAGTGATGCCTTCCCACAGACTAACACAATGCCAGGAACGGTCGAGATACTGGAGTATGAAGATGTACAACTTTCTACTAAATAAATTAAAAACAGCAAACACAGATAATTTTAGAAGTAAACTAAAAAGAATGATCCTACATGAAGAGCTGTACGATAAAGACGACCTTATTAAAATAGATTTTAACATGTATACTATGTAAAAAATAATTTTTTATTCTATAATATATAATTTATACTATTATTCTATGTAAATGTATATGACAATTTGTGAAATTTAATTGACAATAAACACAAAACACTTATTCATATCAAATTTAGAAATTTATGGTAAAATCATACAGCACTAAGCGTGCTATTTCTAAATTGTTTCTAAATCCTCTTCTAAAGTTTTTGTTTCAAAATCCTCTTCTATTTTATATAAAATAATAAATTATCTAAATGTACACTTTTTTCTTCGGCTTCGTCTGGCATTATCTGGTATTTTTTCATCGTCTGGCATTATCTCTTGTTATTCTTCTTCTTGTTCGTCGACTGTTTTTTCATTTCTTGTCTGTACGTCTCTTACTAAATCGAGATGAGATATTTCTTCAGTCGTTGGAAAGTCTTCATCCATTTAGATATTTAAAGAGTCCGCAATCCTAAAGATTGGTTGGAAACAGCACGCCATGCCGATCTATCCTGAGCTAATCCCTTCATCTCCCTATAGCTATTCATCTCAACGTCTTCAACTATCTGACTCACATACTCCAATCTAGGCCTACCTACCCCTCTCCTTCCCTCCACTCTACCTTCTATGATCAATTGCATAATCCCCCCATGCCTAAGAATATGCCCTACTAATCTGTCTCTCCTACGCTGTAACACTCTCCAGATACTTCTCTTCTCCCCTACTAACTCTAGTACAGCTTCATTTGTTACTTTATCTTCCCAACCAATCCTCATCATCCTCCTATAACACCACATTTCAAGTGCTTCTAATCTACGCTTCTCTTCCTTTCCTATAGTCCACGCCTCACACCCGTACAGTGCTACACTCCAAACATATACCTTCAGTAATCTTTTTCTAATACCCAAGTCAATATTTGATCTTAAAATCTGTTCTTTTTCTACGAATGCCTTCCTACCCTGTGCTATCCTACACTTTATATCTACCTTGCTTCGATTATCTTTTGTGATTCTACTGCCTAAATAACAAAAATCTGATACTTCTTCGATTCTATTATCTCCTATTGAGATCCTCATTTTTCTACTGCATTCCTTTTTGTCACACCTCATCACTTTAGTTTTACCTATATTTATTTTCATGTTAAAATCCCTAGTCAATACTGCCTGAATACCATTCAATACCCTTTCTAAATTCTTTTCGCTTTCTTCCAATATAGCTATATCGTCGGCGAATCTCAACATATATATTTTCTCTCCCTGTACATTCACACCTACACTATACTCTTCTTTTACTTTGTTTATTGCATCTTCTATATATAGATTAAATAATAACGGTGAGAGTGTACATCCCTGCCGAACTCCCTTCCCTATTTTTGCTACCCTTTCTTCCCCCTCAATTCTAACTAAGGCAGTTTGGTGTTTATATAAATTAAAAATTATTCTCCTATCCTTATAATCTATACCCGTTTCTTTTAAAATTCTAAACATTATGTCCCAATCTACATTATCAAATGCCTTTTCTAAATCTACAAAAGCTATGCAAGTTACCTTTCCTACCCTCTTTCTTTTTTCTACTACCGTTCTTAGTGCTAGAATCGCCTCTCTCGTCCCTCTGTTTTTCCTAAAACCAAACTGATCTTCTCCTAGCCTTTCCTCTACTTTATTTTCTAATCTCCTATAAATAATCTTTAACAATATCTTCGATGCATGTGATAGTAGGCTAATGGTCCTATAGTTCTCACACAGATTAGCTCCTGTTTTCTTCGGCATTGTTACTATTCTACTACGCTGAAAATCCTGTGGTACTTCTCCCTTCTCATACATTTTACAAACTAACCTGTATAATCGCTCCTGCATTTTTTCCCCTGCGTGTTTTATTAATTCGGCTGGTATCATATCAATCCCCGCTGCTTTGTTATTCCGTAAATCATTTAATGCTCTATGAAACTCTGACCTAAGTATGCTAGGACCTAAGTCATCCTCATCTATCTGTTCCACACTTTCTAGCTCCTCCATGTCCTGCCTACCTTTATATAAATCTTCAAGATACTCCTTCCATCTTCTAGCTTTTTCCTTATTTTCTGTGAGTTCCTTACCCTGCTTATCACATATAATGTTACCCTTTGGTTTTACTTTAGAAAAATGTGACTTAATTTTCCTGTAGCCCAAATCTACTTTACCTCTTCTCATATCCTCCTCAATATCCTCACAGTTTCCTTTTATCCACTCTTCTTTCGCTAGCTTGCATTTCCTATTAATTAAGTTCCTTAGTTCATTTAGATAAACTCTTCTAAATTATTTGAAGTGGGAATATCAAAAGATTGTTGCCAATGTTTCAGAGGTAAATCATCTTCCTCAACAAAATGATGGTCGCATAAACCCGCATGCCGGAAGCAGTTTCTAATTGTAGCACCGGTGACGTCCTTCAAGGTTTTTTTTCAGAAATTTCAGAGTATCAAGTAGAGTTACTTTGCTCAAATTTAAGTTTGCGCCGTCGGTTTCCATCATTTCCAAAACCAATCTTTTTCTGTACGCACATTTCAGGCTTCTTGTTACTCCTTGTTCCACTGTAGAATACTGGTTGTGTTTGGAGGCAAAAATTTCAAAGTTATAAATTTCAATCCTAGTATGCGAGGATGAGCTGGACAATTATCCAAAAGTAGAACGATTTTTCTCTTTGCTTTTTTGAGGGCCTCTTCCCAACGTCGGATTTATTTTTCAAATAACTCGCTTGCCATCCAAGAGTTCTTATTGGCTTCATACGTCACAGGCAAGCTTTTTACATTTTTGAAGCATCGTGAATTTTATGATTTATCGATCACTAACAAATCTTTTTTTTCAGTGCCGCTTACATTAGCACAAACAAAAACAGCGATCCTTTCTTTTAGCAGTTTTCCGCCAATGCATTTTTAATTTTTGAACTTTAAAGTGTGGTCTCGTATCAGCTTGAAGAAGAGGCCTGTCTCGTCCCCGTTGAAGTCGTCTGGGTCTTTAAAATTTTTCCTGATTTCTTCCCACTCATTTTTAATCCACGCACTGGTGATATTCAAATTGACGTCTTTCGCTTCGCCAATCATTTTCCGAAAATTGATTTCATGACGCTTTTTAAAACGGTCTATCCATGCCGGGGAACATTCAAAATTTTCTATTCCCAACAATTCAGCCAATTTTCCAGCCTTTACTTGGCGAATAGGTCCGCTTACCGTTAAATTCTATAAAGGGTTCTTTGTTGTTTAAACCAGTTCAATAAAGCAGCATCTACATCCTTAGGAGTAGGTTTCCTCATACGCTTCCTCATACGCTCTTACGCTTCACTTGTGCTTGTTTCATTTTCTTTAATTTTATTTCGAGCCGTCCATATTGAACCCACCGATGAGTTTATTAAGTTGAAATGCTTACACACTTCACTTTTCGTTACACCGCTTTCTAACAGTTTGTTTTGTTCAGTAAATATTAGATTAACCAGTTTGAGAACGTGAGCAATTAAAGACGAATAAATACCGGAATAAACGATGGTTGGATTTAGAGCACTGAACCGTTTCTGAACATCTTTAATTTATGTATTTCGAATGGACGACCTACCGCCGATAACCATACATACAATAAATCATAATATATATTATCTAATGGTAACACTATTATACTTATACTATTATACTTGATTAAATTACATATGACCACGCTCTGAACCGAACCTCCCTAGAAAATTACCCACCTATACCCACAGTATAGATTTATGGCGCACCAAGGCAAATGATTTATGCCGAATATTGGATAAAATAAAAACAGAGCGTAGGCAATCAGAAGAATGGATCCGCGATATTATTTATTCATGTAAAATTATGTATTTGACAGGACCTTGAGTTTGTGAGTAATATTTGGAGAGCTATGAAAATATGAACAATATATTCCGAATATATTTCTAGTAATTTTACTCGTAACATAGTTAAGCTTAACATAAATTTTAATATATCTTTAGTACGTTAGAAGAACATACTATAAATATACGAAATTTTAGTATTTCATATTATTTATTACCAAATGTCATTGCTGTACAATATGATTAATTAAATTCTTATAGATATAAACTTAACTGTGATTAAACAATTTTTTTTATAAAAATAGTTCTTATTAAATAAATTAAATAGACAACATGAAATTGGACCTGAATCTAAATTCATTAAATTTGATTTAGATTTATGCATGTATATACTTTCATAAGCATTTAACTCGGAATAATTTAAAACACTTTTAAGTAATTTAAGTGAACTAATTTGATGATAGGATGACCTGAGTTAGTCAAAAATATGCTCGGCTACAGCACTTTTTTCTTTTCTATTTAATCTGAAATGAGCTAAATGCTCCTGAATAAATCTAGTTGCAATGGGTCTACGTGTTTTTGTATAATTTAATTTAATTTAATAATTTAACAGCGTAGTGATAATTTTCAAAATTATAAATATATTAAAATTAAAATACTTGATAATTCTATGCAATTACAAACCAAGACCATTCGATATTTATGTGAATTACAAAGAGTCTTCATTTATTTGTTTTTGCCCTGTGAGAATTTCTCAATTGTGTACAAGGTCTTAGGTATTTATGAATTATTGATATAAGGAATGAAATGTATCCACAAATTTTAAGTCTCAAATAAAACAAATAAATTCTTGATATCCTAAGAAAATGCTTAATAATAAAGAGTGTTTCATTTTCGCGATACAATTCTCAGTAGCTTAATTTTAAGCACAACATATTTTTTCTAATTTACATAATATCACACAAAATAACCGTACAAGAATGTACAACTGTTTACATTCTGTTTCAGGCTATATATATAAATTAATTATTTTGTAAAGAAAAGTATATATGCTAATTATTAATTAGTACAGATATTAAATATTAGACTAATCAGATATTTTTGTTTTATTTTACGTCATAAATGATTTTTAGTTACATGATCAAGATAGTGGATATAGTTTCATGGATCAATTTAAAAAGTATAAAAAATTTCATTTGACATCAACAGGTGTCTATTTTTCAGAAAATAATTAATTACGAGATAAACAGAAATCGAGAGTAAAAGAAAGACACATCGTTGAAAAGCTAGTTGTGTACATACTTTGCATTTTAAATAATAAAATTGTATGTTTAATATCTCATAAATGAGATTCCGATATTTGTAGTCAATTCTGTATAGAACATCTTATTTAGAAACAACATATTTTGGTACTTATCTAAAAATAATATATATTTAATTCGTAACTAGCAGCAGTAGGTAAATAAAGCATAATCATTCATATTGCAAACAGGTTGAAATATTTGAATAACTCGTTCGCAAAATAATGTTTGCATAATTTAAAATGTGTAGGAATAAAGTTCGTTCTCTAACTTGACTACATTTGATGGAAGAGCTCAATTGGATTACTTAAAAATTGTATATTGATCTAATAATAGTAAAAGTGGACTTCATTGGTTGAAAATAACCAATCCAACAACAAAATAGTCTCAAACAATTAAATCCAGCTGTCCAGTAAATTATTTTAAAACTATAGAATTATCATCATCCAAAAAATACTACTTGACAAACTTGAGAGTACTTGGAATAACCGGACATATAAAACAATTATTTAAATCATACGTAGAAACTAGAAAAATAAAAACTAAAATTGGAAATATTATGAGTTCTGCAAAGAAATTTCAAGAGGTGTTCCCCAGGGCTCGGTCCTGAAGCCACTACTATACACTCTCTACATCAATGACATAAAAGAAAATTGTATATCAGGTAATATTACCAAAAAAAATTATATTAAACGATTGATTAATAAAAAACAAGCTCACATTAAATACAAAAAAGACCAATACATTTTATTCCAACAGAAAAACAAAACCAATTGTAACTTTAAATATAGACAACACTAAAATTGAAAATGTACATTGCAAAATACCTGTGGAGTTACATCGACAATAAATTATATTGGGACAAACATATCGAATACATTGGGAAAAAAGTAACATCTTTAATTGCCGCAATAAAAAGAAGTAATCTTGGAAATAGACTAGCTAATTTATTGTGCAATGGTTTTGTGTTACCACACTTAAGTTACGGCATTACTGCATAGGAGCAAATGACGAATACTCGAATTGCAAAAAGCTATAAAGAAAACTAAATATCACTATAAAATCCATTTTCAAACTACACTGCAGTGGCGGCTCGTGTCATTTCAATCTGGGGGGGCGCATTTCTTAAAAAATAACATAATAGTGAGAAATCTTACCTGAATGAATGCAGAATGATTAAATTCAATCATTTCTTGAAAGTGAATTTCACTCTTCTATCTTTCATTGATCTAAACTTTTCAAAAACTTTTTCGTTAAAATTGTAAATATCTCGCACCACATTTTTATTAATACACATCATCGCCAACGCATTTAAACGATCATTACCCATAGCATTTCGCAAAAAAGTCTTGATTCTTTTAAGTGTTGAAAAACAACGCTCTGATTCAGCAGTGGTCATCAGGGTTGTTAAAATAATTTTAAGTATTTTTATAGTTCCCGGGAAAGTTTCACTGAGATTATTTTGTAGCAATAATGAAAGAAAATTTGTGGCTCCAATTATTTGGTAAAAGTCCGGACGCGAATAAATGACTTCTAATTCTGTTTTTAATCTAGTTTTATTCAAAAATGGATATGCATGACACACGGTTTCCAAAAGTTCCACTGTAAATTGTTTAGAAAATGTTGGCATCGATTTTGTGTTAAATAACTCAACGGCTTGAAGATGGCCACGATATGAGAATCTGTCCTTCATCTGTGTTATATATTTTTGTAAATGTCTCTTGTAAAACGCCGCGTAAATGTTCGGTTTTGAGCACTCCTTGCAAAAGTTTGCGATAAATTTAAATCAGGCAATGGCCAACCTAATTCTTTAATTTTTACTTTGTCCACAAGAGAAAGTCTACAAAACTCTATTTTCAATAAAGAACTAACACTATTAATTTTTATTAAATTATTTCTATTAAATATATTCTTGGAGAAACACGTGGCAAAATCGTACATACATACATATCGTACATACACAGAACAAATGATACTGTCTAATCAGGCTATTCTATATCAATTTATATACATACATATATATATATATACTCTCTGTATATATATACTACTCTCTGTTCTCTCTGAACTTGTCTAGGACGTTAAAGAAGCGCGACATCCAATAGATGATATACTACATCGGTCGCCTGCACTTTATGATACACTCATCTCATTGCATATGTACTGTATATATGTAATTAACTTATACTGGCAATGGATGGCCGCTGGGAATCTGTGACATATATTAGATGATGAAGCAAGGAGCGAACCGAAGAAACAGAAGATATACTGCATACGGTCGCTCTCACCGATTGCTTGCAATAGAGTGAGATGAGTGCATATGCATTTAACCTGTACTGTGTGGCTGGGTGGCGCTGAACACGCAGCGGCAAAAAATTAGCGATACCACGCGAACGATAAATCTATACCACGCGAACGATAGATGAAGATAGATACAGCATCGGTCGCTTCTCTGACTTGTAACGGATACCACAACAAACGCCACACCGTGTTGTGTTGATTGTTATCGCGGCGCAATCTTTATCTTTTAGAAAAAATAATGCCAAGATCAAATATCGCAATACAATTTTATATCTACGGTGATGCGCTCAATGTTCAGGAGGGGGGCGCGCGGCCCTGCAGCCTACATAAGGAACCGCCACTGCTACACTAGAACACCAGTACTTCCGAAGTATACAATACAACAAAGCATCTTATCATCCCAGAAATTATTGACCTCGAAAATGGGATATTGGTACATAAAATGATGTCAGGGGCTATAAAATTTAATATTAACCTTATAAAAAGTTGTGAAATACATGAACACAAAACAAGAAATGCAAACAATGTACATTTACCTCCTGTAAGAACTAATAAAGGATGGAAGGATATAACTTTTAGGGCCATAAGATATTATAACCATTTACCACAAGCTATAAAAGTTGCTAGAAATATAGGTATATTTAAAAAAACTTAAGTTACACATAATAAATAATAGATTACGTAATTTAGTTAAAAAAATAAAAAATTGTAATGCAGATTTGAATACATAAGTAGTACGTGTAATTGATAAGTCACTCTTTTATAATGCAGGGTATTGTGTAATCAAATTAATTATATAACTGCTAAAGCAATTTAACATTCTACTCTAACACCAACAGATATCTGCTGAATGAGAAGATGTATATTTATCTATATCTTGTTGTACATGAAACTAAATTTGTAAACCAAACTAATTTTTTTGATAAAAAATATTTTTTTTAAACATTAAATAGAACTTTGACGCGGACAGTGCATGTGTCATATTTTGGCACGTTTTTAGTTATGTCAAATAGAATTTTCTAATCCAAATAAAAATTTCCAGTGTATTACAATAATCATTGGCTCTAGACAAGAAACAAAATGCTGTGGTTCTTATTGTCCATCATCTTAACGATTTCGGCAGCCGTCACACTATTTTTAGTTCTCTCCACTGGCGATTTACGAAAATTCAAAGAGCGATTCGCTGCCATTACAGCAGAGACCACTCTACCAATCATAACAAAAGAAGGTCAGATCCTGGACACGAAGGAGGACTTGGATGAACAACTTACCGTCTTACAAGATCGTCTTGAATCCAAACAGAGTGAATTGTTGACATCCAGGTCCAGGTGAAATTTTACCTTGTTTATTGCATCTTCTATATAAAGATTAAATAATAACGGTGAATGTGTACATTCCCGCCTGACTCCCTTTCTATGCTTGCTACCCCTTCTTCCTCCTCAATTCTAATTAAGGCAATTTGATATTTATCTAGATTGAAAACAATTCTCTTATCCCTATAATCTATTCCCATTTCTTTCAAAAATTCTAAACATTATGTCCCAATCTACATTATCAAATGCCTTTTCTAAATCTACGAAAGCTATGTAAGCACTTTTCCTACCACCATTCTTTTTTCAACTACCGTTCTTAATGGTACTCTCTCGTCTCTCTGTTCTTCCTGAAACCAAATTGCTCTTCTGCTAGCCTTTCTTCTACTTTATTTATATTAATGTGATAATTTTCATTGATAATCAGATTTAATTCTAGAATTTTAACTGCTGCGGAAAGTATCCAGAAGCTGCAATCTACTTCTGATCAAGTACGTCGATACTATTTAAAATTGAAAACGGAGATCGAACGGAGCGAGCAGCACTGTAAGTCCTTACAAGAAGAGATAGAAGAATATCGGAGGAAACGTCAAAATGTAAGAAAAGAAGATAATGCAAGTGAGAACAATTAAAATCGTATACTGACAATATCAACGATTTCAAACAGACTACATAGTTTAGACGATGTGGCAGTAGAGGACGCTTTTGTTGCAAATGTTTTTTTTCTTAATCCGTGATACTTTATTTAATTGTTGAAATATATAGTAGAGAATAGGAATTCCGCCTTTAGCTTGTTAAATTAAACTATTTACTACAACTGGATTTTCACTTCTGAAATAGGTATTGAAGAATGGTAAATTAAGTGAAAAAAGTGACCAGTTTCTAAAGAATTTTTGCAAAGATTTAGGAAGTGTTAAACCGGAACCCAATGCGGATGGTAATATGAAGACGTATACAGCCTCAATGGAATCCAGATTCTATCCCGATTTTCAAAGCATGTACAGTACAACGTAACAGCTTCTTGTAATAAAATAGTTTGACTACACATTAATTTAACTTACATTGTAATTCCTTAATTACCATTTTCTTTGCTCAAGCATGTAATATAACAAATAAATACTAAAATTTGAGTTTACTAATGTCTCTTCGGATGAAATCTTGTAATAAAGGGTAACTTACCTAGACAATGTAGACTGTTTGTCTTCAATTTTAGTGGCATGGCCATTCAACCAGGATCTTGCATTAGCTTGATCTGTAAGGAAAGAGAAAATGTTACAAATATAGTATTAAACTTTTGTAGTAATTCTTATTGGGAAATATGTGGAAATTACTCCACAAATTTAAATCTGTTTGAAACCTATTAAATAAAAAGGTACATAACATTAAGCTCTCCTTTTTCTTGACCACTGTCTTATTTGATTGCGTTATTATTATGGATACTAATCTACAGCAAATTAAATTAGATATCCTAGGGATTAGCGACGTTAAATGGAAAGAACAGTTACATACGTGGTGAAGAGAATATAGATATACATACTGGCGTTGATTTTACAACGAATAAAAGATTAAGATGTAGATAGCGATAGTGACGACATAGATAGCGAATAGATGGAAATTAGGGATGAGTTGACAACTGCAGAAATATTAGGTACGAAGAAAAGGACGAATATAAAAGAATGGATAACAGAAGAAATACTTATCATGACACAGGATGGAAAGAAATTAAAAAATATAAACACAGAAGCAGGACAGGGAAGATATAAGGAAATAAGGAACTTAATTTATAGGAGAAGTAAATTAGCGAAAAAAGAATGAATAAAAGGAAAATGTGAGGATATCGAGGAAGATATAAAAAGGCGTGAAATAAATATAAGATATAAAAAAATAGGTCTCGTTTTACTAAAGTCAGGCCTAAGAGTAAAGGTATATTTGATAAGCAAGCCTACAGAAAGCGACAAAGCTGGAAATTGGAAACATCATCTCCAAGACATACAAAGGATTTTGAAAGAAAATGAAAGAGATAGAAAGTATAGAACAGATAGTCCAGAAAGAGTAAGGTCATAGCATTCTCAGGTCAAAGTTTGATAGAGCATTAAGTGTGTTAATGAATAATAAAGCATCAGTAGAAGATATTATACGAGCAGCATTGATGAAATGCGCAAGGGAAAAGATGCAGGACTGATTATACAGTCTAGTTTGTAGGAATAATGAAGGAGAGATACCATCGGATGTTCAGCGTAGTATAATAGTGGCAATGCCGAAGAAAGTAATACTTAAAATATGTCAAAATTGTAGGACCATTACTCTACTATTGCACGCATCGAAAATGCTAAGGATTATTTATATGACGTTACAAAATAGAAAGAAATGCTAGTGAAAGGAAGGCTAGGGAGGGACGTGAGAAGATATTTTAGTGCTAAGAAAACGAATAGTAACAAAATAAAAGTAGGAAAAGCAACTTTATAGCTTTCGTCCAAAAAACATTCGATAATGTAGATTGAGTTGTAATATTGGAAACTTTAAAAGAAAGAAGAAAAGATAATAAGGATTATTTTCAAGCTACTTACTTAAATATCTGAGGGGGGAGAAGAAGAAGCAATAATAGAAAACGGGGGTGGGTATGTACACTTTCGCTGTTATTATTTAATCTGCATAAAGAAGATTTAATTTAAAGGGGGCTGTATTCACAAGAGGTATTATAAAGGCATGTGTATACAGTAGAATGCAGCATTGTATGGGTGTGAGGCGTGATCAGTAGGAAAGGAAGAGAAGCGTAGGGTAGGAACCATTTGAAATTTGGTGCTATAAGACGAAGTAGAGCAATAGATGGATACATAGAGTAACAAATGAAGCCGTGTTAGAGTTAGTAGGAGAGAAGAGAAGTATTTTTGTTTTAGAATGTACAGTAGAATGAAGGTAAGGCGTGGTTAGGCTCAGAGAAGAGTATGCAGATATAGAGCAGAGTAGTCAGATTGTGGAGGACGTTAGGATGAATAGCTATAGGGAAATTGCCAAGTTAGCTCATGATAAATTGCTTTGGCGTACTGTTACTAACCAATCACTGCTATTAATGAATTGTCAACTAAATTGATATCACATGTATTCGAAAAACTAAAGTTTTTTTGGTATAATAAAGCATATTTACGGTACGAAAACTATGGAACTGTCCTGTTATGATTTATTTGTAGCTTAAGCAAACTATCCTCTATTAAAACAAATATGAAATTGTACTGTTTGAGAACCTTCTTATTTAAGTCAGTTTTGAAGTGATACTTAAATTAATAGAATGAAACAAATGACATTCATAATATATACTTATGAGCATTTAGTGTTATTATCGTATGAATATAATCATGTGTCCTATTAGTTGTAAATATATCACTAAAGCAGCTATCAACCTTAAACTTGATTATTGTAACAGACAGTTCATGGGAATCATAAATTAAGTTGTCGTTTGAATGAGCGCATACACATTTGCTTAGGTAATAACTCTTTCACAATACCATTGAGATATTATTCGCATAATAATACCAATATATGCCAACACATTTAAATTACATAGTTGAGTCTCGTTGCTTGATCTCATCGATACGTAATATCTACCTATTCTGTCTGTCCGTGAAGATTCAGAGAGCGACTTATTGCGCCAATTGCATCACGCATAATGGCTCAATACGGTAATGCTCATTCAAATTACGCTCCAAACACTTTAATGTATCACACCATGAGCGCATGTTAAGGCACTTACGTACCTATTACATACACACAGTTACTTCAAATTCTATGTAATAATTCAAAGCATTTCATTGGGGAAAGAATTAAGATTTCGTAAGAATTTCATATTGAGAATATATAATGATTCCATTTTGCAATAATCAAATTTTAAAGTTCAAATTTTAAAGTTCAAATTTTTGGAAACATACATAATAGAATGCAACCAAAACTATACTTAAGCGATAAAAATTAGGAAATTATTGAGGAGGTGCCATCTTATAATAAAATATATAATTATCGCAATATTTAATAAGGATACAAATTAATGCATCAAAAAATTGAATTAAAGGATCATAAATTTATTCAAATTTTCCTCAAATTTTCAATACCTTAACAAATTTGTTTGTTTTTTCTCTGTATTCTGACGTATTGTATATGCAGAATTGTATCTTCCAAATATGTAGTAGTTGTTTTTGGTGGAGCAGCGTAGACACTTTCAAAATTTACTTGTATTAGTAAAATGTAGAAGTAATAGATGGAGTTGAGCGATGTAGTAAATTTCGGACTGAATTCAAGTTCAAATTCAAAGTATATCAAATCCGGATATGATATGATGGACTACAGTAACGCCCTTTCTCATGTCGCGATGTCATAATCTTATAATATATTGAAAAATATAAAGAAGCAAAGGAAACATAAAAAGGAGACAAAAACCTTAAAGAAACTAAGAAAATACTGTAATGACAGATACCCCAGAACCCAGAAACTTAACACTCTAGCTCTGGTCCTCGTAAGTGATACTTAAAATTGATAAACTTCGCCAATGTTGTCGTTTGAGAGAATTTAGAAGCGTTAAAAATAAGGCAACATCAGCAATAAAAAGTTACGTATTCCTTTTCTAGAGTCAATTATTAGCAATTGTCTGGAAAATGACCCAAGTACCTTAACCCAAAGCATTTAATACATAGATGTGCATTTTAAAGGCTATGCCCCCATCTTCAATAGCACAAGATAAAATAAAATAAAATAAAATACGTGTCACTCATCTAGCACTCAAAATATAATGTTATTGTTATACAATTATATAGCAATTACGGTGATCGACAGAGGTACTTTATTTTATTTTATTTTATTTTACCTTTAAAGAGGGTTAACGCTGTGTAATTTTTTTCTTTATATAAATTTCGAGCGAGAGCGACGTCGGCCTCGGAAGGGTCGAACGAAGAACTAATGATTGGCAGAAATCTGCAGGTTTTACTGCTGTACTTCGCATTTGCGGCAGCCAGTGTTGTGACGTATTTTACTGACTTACTATCTTTGTTTTCTTAATATTACAAAGTGACATATGGATTAGATGTAGATCGACCGCCATTTAAATTATCTAATTTAATTTTCAACAATAAGGATGTAACCTCTATATTTAATAAAAGTGGAGTATATGTGTTAAAATGTGATTTTTGTGATGCTATTTACATTGGCCAAACAGGTCGCAGTTTTTCTATCAGATATTGTGAACATTTACGTGACTTTAAATCCATGAAAAATATTTCAACTTTTGCGGAACATGTTAATCTGTGTAATGGGAACCTCCCAGATATTAATAGTTTAACACCGTAGTGATAATTTTTAAAATTGTTCATCTATTCACCATATAGCTGCTAAGAGTAATAAAATAAATTATCTCGAATCCTTAGAAATACATAAAGCTATCAAAAATCCTAATCGCAACATCATTAACGACCAGTTAGACTTAAGACATTGTAAATTATTTGACTTACTGTAATATTGAGTTACAGTAATATTTTCTGTATATATTCTTGTAGTTTCTTCTTATAATGTTCACTTGATAATGGGCGATAGTCCTTGTAATATATAAATTTTATAAATAAATTTATATTTCCTATTGTTATATAAAAACCTCGTTTTATTCGCCCCGTATTTAATTTATAATGGTAAATATTACTTGGAACTAGTTTCGACCATAGTCAACATAATTTGAGCACTAAAGTTTAGTTTCAAACGTAGACGAATACTCAACAACATATATTGTGTACGATTCACATGAGTATTCGTGAAGACAGAAAGGTGCATTACCGTAAATCGAGACACAGATGGGAACTCGCATTGAAATGAGGTCAAGCCGTAAATACTACACATGCAGTTTCACACTACACAAATAGTTTGATATGCTGGCCTTCTCCTTTCCTAAGAATACTGTAGCCAAAGGAAGAAACCTAATCGATTGAATCTCATTGCTGATGATTAATTACATTAACATATTAAATCGATATGTAGTGCTATTGGCTTGTTATGGTGTATAATTATAATTCATCTTGTATTACCGTTTATTTATTTTAGATGAAAATGTAAACCGTGGGTATCTTCACAATATTGGTAATGGTTGTGATTTTTTGCAATATTCAAATGTCTATTATTATCATAATAATATTGTCAAAGCAGTTTTCATAATTTAGTAAAAGAAGAGAATAATATACGGCGCTAGCTGCGTTTCCCAAATTATTTATTAATTTAATAATAATTGGAAGCTCAACAATAATGAACTTAATAATAATAATAATAATGCGTTTTATTGTAAGAATTCAAAAATAACAATGGGCGAGTTTCAGATGTGACCTACTCACAAGACATAGCCCATCCTGTTCTTCCAACTAACTTAAAAAAGCTTGTTGACCTCTTTTAGTAAAGTTTTTGAAATTATACTATTCAAAAGACTGTTGCAATTTCTTGGGACGTGTAATATTTTGAACGATTTTCAGCACGGTTTCATTGAGGGACGCTCAATAGACACTGCCCTGCTCGAATTCAGTAATTATATAATGGAGGCTTTGGATTCAAAAGAATTAGCAACTGGAATATTTCTTTTGACTCGATTGATCATTCAATATTACTCAGGAAAATGGAGCGTTATGGAGTGCATGGTTTAAGTTTGAAGATTTTTAGATCCTATCTGAATAACAGACTCCAATCAGTCATATTGACAAACAACGGCAATGAAATCAAATCCAATGCCTTGAGAGTCATCATGGGAGTCCCCCAAGAGAGCGTCCTGGGCCCTCTTTTGTTTGTTCTTTTTGTAAACGATATTATTTCAAATGTTAAATCTCCTAAGCTAAAATTTATAAACTATGCCGACAACACAAACATAATGATAAGAGCAAAAACTATTGGTGAGTGTCAGGTAGTAGGCAGTGATAGCTTGGCTAGTGTTGTAAAGTGGTTAAAAAATATTAGATTAATATTAAATACAGAAAAAAACAACAGCCGTCATCTTCAGGTCAAACAGGTCTCCAGTAGACATACCCGTCGCTATCGACTTTATGCTTACAAACTTTACAATTGACAAAAGTGTCGACACAAAATTCCTAGGGATCGTCTTTGATGAACACTTAAAATGGTCCTCCCACATAAGTCTTATATGCTCCAAGGTTAGTCAACGCTGTTTTGCCTTGCGTTGTTTATCAAAATCGTTCTCCCGTGAAGTTTTGATTATCTATTACCATGGTTCTATTCAGTCACTTGTAAGATTAGGTATTTTATGTTGGGGTGCAGCAAACGATCTGTACAAACTATTTTATGTTCAAAAGTGGGCGCTCAGAATAATTAATAAGATGTCTCGCAGAGAATCTTGTAGGGGTATATTTAAAAAATCTGGTCTTCTAACAGTATACGATACTTATATTAATGAATGCCTCATCTTCATGTTTAAGAACAGAGATAAATTTCAAAATCATACTTTTACGCACCTCCATAAGACGAGATATAAGGACCTATCTTTTAAGTGTCCGTGTCACTCCACAACATTATTTGAACGTGGATGTCTTTACAATTGTATTAAATTTTATATTCATATACCGAAACTAATAGCGACTCTCAGAACCTTAAAATTGTACAAGCAGAAATGCTTTGAATTATTACCCGAAATTGAGCCATATTCTGTATCTAAATTCTTTCTCTACATTGCGTAATGATTATTTGGTGTATTTACACTACTTTACCTTTTTTCTTCCAAGATTTACTGTGACTTATTTCAATGGGTGCATGTAAACTCCTAGACGAAGCCATTAGACAAGAATATGGGGAATTAAAACATGGTGGAATTCCTATACGAACCCCCATGTAGTTAATACCGAAGATGAAGCATTTAGGAATAACACCTAAAATGTTTTTTGTCGACTTCGAGGTGGGATAGCGATATTCTGGGCTGCCATTTTCATCTCGGACAAGCATGGCACCGATAAATTCAAAAGTTGGGTCTTTCCAGACATTACCTTGACCCGAAAGATGATGTCGGAAAATGGCTGACCTACGTTTTTGGGCTACCATTTTTAAATCCCGCGGAAGTAGGAGATTGCCTTGCCGAAGATCTAATGGCAGAAAAGCCCGAAAACGAACAAATCGATAAATTTTGCGACTATTTAGTCTATAATTACATCGGCCAGGACAGCCGTTTTCCGCCAATCATGTGGGCGAAAGCAGCTGTGTATATGTGCCGGACGACGAATGCTTCCGAATCATTTCATTCGGATTTAAACAACAATTTTTACAGCCCGCATCCAAATATATACATTTTTCTGGAGGTTCTAAAAATGCTTCAAGTGAACCCTTATGTAAAAGTCCGTAGTGCAAAAAGGAAAATTAAAGCCAGACGAAATAAAAGCTCGCAACTAAAAAATGTATATATCGAAGAAAAACTGCTGCAGTATAAAGAGGGCAAGCTAACTAGATGGGATTTTGTAAAGGCCGTAGCCTACAAGAATAGCACCGCAGTTGTTTTTATTTGTATTGCCTAGATTTTTGCCTTACCGAGCATTCTGCAATACTAATGCATATCATTACTCTGTAATTAGTGGTATTAACTATAGGGGGGTTCCTCGCGGAGTCCGTCTTGGAATTTACCTATAATTAGGTTACAAGGATTATTTGGTCTAGTAGTTTTGAATCCATGTATTTGCTTACCCTATTGTAACCTCCTGAATGGTGAGGTATAATATGTTTCCGACCAAATGTATAAGTAAAATGGTCAAATGAAATAAATGATTTATTATTATTATTATTATTATTATTATTATTATAAACAATACATAATTTAGACATTTTTCCTTATAAAATAAAATACCACAGAAAAAAATTAAAAAAATATCACCACAAAGCTAGAGAAAAGAAGGAAAACAAATCGCGAGTAAGGACCTATTACAATGGATAGATTATTTTCATCAATCAATCATTACTTTGCTTATTTGGTAAGTACTTGAATATCTGTTTTCTAATTGTACTTACCGACATAGATTTCATCTCCCGAGGTAAGCTTTGTATACGTTATATGAGAAACTTCTTTCAAAAATAGTTGTTTTATGAGGCGGAGGAGTTATTAAGCCTTTAAATCGAATAGATAAATTGTTTTACTTAATCATATACCCGTACAAGCCAACAGTAATGATTGAAGGTAATTTGTTTGAATCGTTGTTATCTTATATTTTCAGTTTTTCTGCTCTATCACTTGTAGCAATTAATATAATTGTTAATATTTTTCTTATATTCTCTTTAGATTCTTCGATTTATATTTATTTGTAACTATATAATATTGTATAGTACAAGAATTATCAGTCTATATGATACCCATAATTTTATTATATCGTTATTTATTTATTTATTTTTAATATACATGGGAAGTCCACAGGGCGGTTTAAAGGTCCCAATAACCGACGACCACTAAATTATTGAGGACAACATAATATTAAAGTTCTATACAATAAAATAAATTAAAATAAACCGGAATATAGCTAAGTTTATACGTACGTAATAATAGATTGTTATAATGTGAGAGAAATACAGAGAGATTTACAGGTATTTTATAAAAAAACAAAAATAAAAATATATAATATATATCCAAAATATAAGGAATAATGATCGTTTTTAGTGAAACATAAATTAGGAAAATACAAATTATTTTATGATTATAGATTACTATTTATAAGCACTAAGTTTTGATATTGGCATATGTAGACATCAAAAAAATATCGAGTGAAGTGTGTAATGTGATAAGAGAGTTATACAAACGGGTCATCTGAATCAAAGGAGAATATCTTCCAGAATTAGTATTAGCATGAGGAATAGAAAATAAAGGTAAGTCTCTCGTTTGTCTGGAAGGTATTCGGATGCACAACAAATCCGTAAACTCATTGCATCTATACTATTTAAATTTTATAAAGAAGCAGTAAATACGAGTTTTGGTGCCTTACATATATTGTCTGCAAATTATGATTTACATTAAATCTTCTATGTAAGTACTTTGCAAATTTATTTTGTATCGATTCCAGTCTTTCTATATATACGTTGTACTGTGATCTGCAAATGGTGGATGCAAACTCTAACTGTGATTGGACAAGAGAACAGTAAAGTACTTTTACAGCCTGGGCATTTGTGAATTGCTTACAAGTTCTTCTAATGAATCCCAACGTACGATAAGCTTTTTTGGCAATATAATCGATATGAAGGTCGAATAATAGTATACTGTCCATTACTATGCCCATATCTTTAAAATTATCTACCACTACTAATCGAGTATTGTTAAAATTATAATTATGGATCAAATTAAATCTTTGACGAGAAAAACTCATTTGGGCACATTTTTTAATATTAAGTTGTAGTCGGTGTAATTAGCAATATTTATAAAAAGCGTCCAGATTCAGTTGCGTAGCCTCCATTTCAGTCACACTATTAACTTCACGATATATTTTAATATCATCGGCATACATAATAAATTGGGAGTTTTTAAAACATGTTGATATATCGTTCATAAACAATATGAAAAGAAGTGGGCCCGCATGTGAACCCTGGGGGACCCCTGAGGAGATATTCATGGTATCCGACTCGTAGCCGTTTATGACAACCGATTGCGTTCGTAGGGTTAAATATGATTTGAACCATTCTAGTAATTGACCCTGTATACCGATTCTAGCAAGCTTTATAATTAATTAAAATGGTCAATTTTGTCAAATGCTTTGCTAAAATCGGTATACATAGCATCTACTTGACCTCTAGAGTCCATTATTCTAGATAAGTAATTTGTATAAACAAGCATATTTGTTTCTACCGACCGACCTGCAAAGAAACCGTGCTGTTCTGGAATTATTACTCGTTTAAGTTTCGAAAATAATACTTTATGCAGTAGCAGCTCGAAAACTTGACTTATATTACATAGTTTTGAGATAGGCCAGTAGTTATTTACATCGTGTTTTGATCGCTCTTTAAAAATTGGCATAATATGTGCATGTTTACAAACTTTGGGAAAGCTTCCTATGGCGAGGGATATGTTAAATAGTTTACATAGAGGTTTACTTAACGATAGTACACAGTTTTTTAAAAATATATTTGGAATGGTATCAGGACCAACACCTTTATTTATATCCAATGAGTTTAAAACTGAAACAATGTCTTCTACAGTGAACGATATGTCATTAATTAGAATTTCGTTACATGTATTACAGCCTATATTATAACTAATTCTTGGAAGGTCTGTAAAGACAGATGAGAAGAATTGTGAAAAGAGATCACTTATCTTTTTGCCATCGTTCGCTACAATTTTGTTGAATGACATTTGCTGCGGAATAGCGGAATTAAGTCTTTTACTCTTTACAAATGTCAAAAATTTCTTAATATTGTTAGATTTGATGATATCTTCAATAGCGTTTATGACAGGCTGATTGGCAATGTTTTACTTGTTTTCGCAAATGACTGAACTTATTATATATTATTATCGTTTTAAATTGTTTTTATTTTTTATGAGCTTTTTGTTTTAAATTTATCAAATTTATAAGTTGATGGGTATATCATGTAGGGTATCCTTCATGTTTTGGCATGGTTTTTTTATGCACGTTAGAATCAATAATGCTATTCATTTTATTATATATTTATTTTATTATATAGTTATATTATATACAATATTCACACTGTATGTCTATCATAGTAATTAATATATTTTTTTTTTCACAACGCTACAAATTCACAAATTGATTAATAAATTCTTGTAGCCTTGTGAAAATGTACATAAATTGTATTTTGTTTTGATTGCACTTCAATCCACAAGAATCCATAGCAATCTAATTTCTTACATTTTGCGCAGATAAATAAATAAACACCTATAAATTTATAAATATTTATAAATATACGAATATATATTTGGGTGATATTCTATATTATATAATAGTATATTAAAGAACGAATTTTATAAAGCAGGTTTTATTGCACGAGTTCAAGTTTAGAAAACGAGTTTTCTAAAGAACAAGTGTTATAAATGACTTATGAAATGAGTTTTTTAACATTTATTTCTAATTTGCGTCTTTAATGTCCTTTATAAATAAAAAATCGAAATTTCAAAATTTAGGGAATTTTTTGACTGTTGGTAGTAGCTATTGACACATTTGAAATATTTGCAATAAATTGTCAAATAAATAAAAATTAAACTATTTGTTACTTTCTTTTGTAGTTAACGTACAATTGTACATTTCAGGGACATAATTTAAATTAAACTATTTGTTGCTTTCTTTTGTAGTTTGACGTTTGATAACTGGTAAGCAGAGCTACCAACTTTGAAACAGTAAATTGCACTATGCTATAAAAGAACTCAAATTCGCTATAAACGCACTCATGTAGGTTCGTTAACAGCTCTATTAGAGACGCAAATTAGAAAAACACATCAACACAACTAAATTTATATTCATTTTCGAAGAGGGATTTTTTTTAAATCAGGAGTATTTTTTACTAATAAAAGCAACATACCATAAAACAAATTGTCTTCTGCTAATTATTATTCAGATCAGGTTACTTTACTGATAACGTCAGAAATGCCATAATATTTTACTAGTGTCTTCTTTTTATAATTAGAACTCAACTTTTATTGCTCTTCAATTCGACATAAAAATTTGTTAGGCCAGGAAGGCTATAAAGCTCAACAAATGCAAATTAAGATGGAAATAAAAAATCTTATTGTATCTGGTAATTTTATTCATTATATTCTAATCATACTAGTTTCATATCCTCTTGATTGATTCTTGATTATAATGATAGTCATGTACAATATTAACATTCAGGATACATTTTTGTGCAGGATTTTAAATTCTTCAATCTAGTCATGTACATCCATTACACGAATCTTTGATTTCATTTGCACTGTAATCTCCTATTCAATTATAACTTAAATATATCACATTTACGTACACTTTGTAAACCGCAGATTGCAAGATGATTTAGTCCGAACCATTCGCATTTAAGTTTAAAGTTATATGATCGTATTGGAGAAGAATAACCAAATAAGTTACTCGATCTAAAAGCGATTACGACGACCAATTATGTTCCAATTTTTTTTTTAGCAAAATTTATAATATGTAACTGTTTGCGGCTGTAATGTGCCAAATAACAGAAAAAAATGTAACAAACATTTTTAAGTGACGCTTTAATTGCACATGTGGCTTTTAAATCCTTAATACTGTTTTTGGCTGATATTTTTCAAATTATTTAATTAGAAAGATTTTAAATAATGTAATTCGTTTTCAATGTATACTTGCCCATAGAATTAATTTAGAATCGAGTTTAAAGAAGCCACCTACACTAATATCTACATGTTCATGAAGAATTTGTAGAGAAAATGCATTAAACTGAAACACTAAATAATAATGCGAAACACATTAATTCTTATATATACCGGGTGTCCCACGTATTTATCGACAGTTTTGTTATGCGAAATAACTTGTAGAGTTTTTGTCAGATTTTATTGAAAGTTTGACGCGATATAATACAAACAGTTTAATTTTATTACTATTCATTTTTAGGCACCTAAATCATTATTTCTTTAATATATTCAAATTAATATGGCGTATTCTATTCGCGAACGTGCTAAAGTGGCGAGTTGGTTTGAATGGACCAGAAAACCTATTTTGGTTCAACAGAAATTTCGAGAAGAATTCGATCGTGACCCGCCATCAAGGGATACCATTTACAAATGGCACAATGCCCTAATGGAAACAGGCAGTGTCCTCGACGTCAAAAGAAAGCGCAGCAGATCAATTCGTTCTGATGAAAATTTGGATCGCGTTCAAGAACATTTTACTGATAATCCGCATTCATCCTTACGCCGTGCCTCTAATGCTCTTCAAATCAGCCGTACCAGAATCGGGAGGATTCTTAAGGACCTCAAATGGCATCCATATAAAATTCAAGTTGTGCAAAAATTAACTGAGGAAGACAAAGCAAACCGACTGGAATTCGCACAGGATGAAAGGAACAGAATTTCTGTAAATCCTGATCATTTATCCAATTTGATGTTTTCGGATGAAGCTCATTTTAATTTTGATGGTGGTGTCGACCGCCATAATCATCGTTATTGGGCTAGCGAAAATCCTCCCTGGTTTGTCGAAGAATCGTTGCATTCCCCCAGAACAACCGTGTGGGCTGCAATTGGTGAATGTCGTGTCTTCGGACAATTTTTTTGACCGATGAACAGTGTTCGATATCTCCAAATGCTGCAAACTGAATTTTATCCAAAATTGGAAGCACGAGAAATCCAAAACGATGGAATCTTTATGCAGGATGGGGCTCCTCCACACTGGGGACGAGTGGTTCGAAATTGGCTAAACGAAAAATTCCCGGATCATTGGATGGGACGTGGATCCCCAAACATGCCTTGGTCTCCTCGATCACCGGATTTGACACCGTGCGATTTTTTTCTGTGGGGCTTCATTAAGTCCAAAGTCTATACAACACGACCGGCGGACATTCAGGTGTTGAAGGAACGCATTATCGATGTTTTTCAGCAAGTTACTGTTGAAATGAGAACGAAAGTTTTATTAGAATATCACGAACGATTGTTCAAAATTGAAGAGAATAATGGTGATCACGTTGAGGTTTAGTATGTTGGTTATACTATGTTGTGGTAAAGTTTTGTTTAATTTGGATAAACTGTCGATAGATACGTAGGACACCCGTATATTCGCTCCTCTAATCAAAATTCGCCAATGACAGAATAATAATAAGTTATGGGAATCGCACAACTAGTAGATAATTGCAGAATTCCTTGGCAATATGTATATATATTTTTATCTTGTTGTATATTTTTCTTATTTCCAATATGCCAATATTAAAGTTTAATAATTCAAATAATGTAGTGTATTTGAAACATATCGGGCAACTTTTAATAAGCAGTGAGTAGTGAAGAAATTTTTCTCAATGGCTTTTTAAATCGTGCAATCTTTGAATAAATTTGAAATTTTAATATATTATAAATGGCATTGTTGTATATGTTACACTCTAACCCTGAATTCCGACGATACCTGAGAAATGGCCGAAGGTAAAGTTTAAGTACGGAGAGGTTTTTAAACCTGAAAATTTACTTTTAACCGGATAAAGCCATAAATCAAAATAATCCAAATTAGTTTTGTGCATTGTTGAATGACCAATGCTTGTTCTCCTCATTTAATAGTTTAATAGTTTATAATAAGCCAGAATAAAATATATGGATATATTTATGTTGTCATTGTACAATTGCTAAATGAAGGAAGACCCAGAAGGCATAAATTACTTTATTTTAGCGGGTGAAGCTGTTAATATAATTAACTAAATATATTTATTAAGCGTTAGAAAGAATATATAGGTTTGTTTAGTGCAAACTTGTTTGGCTCACTAAAAAATGCGCAAAACTAATTATTCTGATTATTTTGGAACCAGTTTGAAAATAAATCTGAGGATTTTATGCACTTTTATAGACTTTCGTAAATTATCTTACAGGCATTGTTCGAAATAAGGATTTGAGTCCAAAATAAATATAAACATTTAAAAAATTATCACTACGGTGTTAAATAATAGTATAGAATATCACCCAAATACCGTAACTTAAAGCATTAAGTAGCTAGATGCGCATTTCGAAGGCTATGCCTCCATAAACAATATGCCTCCGTAAACAATTTTTTTCCGGTAAGGTAATTAAAATAAATAGTTGGAAGGAAATAAATAACATTAAAATGTGTAAATTTTATCACAAAAACACTTTATCACTAAATAAATGTTAGTACTGTATTTGTACTGTATACTATACTGCATCGTTTACGAATCGTTGCGATTTCATGAATGGTTTAGTATACGACGGGTTCAAGACCTAGTACAAGTACATCAATACGTACACCGTGCACCATGTAGTTCATAGTTCACGAACTAGGTCCTAGTGACCTATAGGTCGTTGCAAAACATCGTCACAGTACGCCCGTCATTTGATTGAACCGTTCAGAGTGAACGGTTCGCGAGTGAACTACACATCGCTACAATATATGCTATCCTCTGGTACATCAAACGATTTGAAGGATATATACATAGTTTATGCTTTAATATAAATAAATTTTATATATATATATATATATATGCCATCTTTTTACACTGACTACTAGAAAATCAAAATAAGGTATCACGTTTTAGAAGCAAAGTATTCAATTTTCAGAACCAATTATTGTTGCAATGGAAATCATGCCTCAAGATGATACCCATGGTCATGATCAACAGAATTGCTTCACCTATTACGCTTCCATCATCTTTATAGATGGAGATAATAAATTCATCAAACTATCTCTGGAGAACAATGTAACTGTACGTATTATATCATTGCTATTGTTATTGAATTAGCTGCAACCTTGAATTTCAATATTATCCGTAGTTTCTGAGACTTTCGTTATTATATTACATACCTTGGTATATGTATTCCATATAAAAATATGAGATTATCAAATTTGACGGATCGTAAGTGCTTCACATATATTCTTAAATCGATTACGAAATCATTACGATTTAATCATAATGATTCTAGATGTTTACAGCCATGATTTCTACCAACGAATGAGAATAAGCTATATTTATATCTGGTGGCAACAATGTAATAGTGTGTAATTACAAAAGCGATTACAGTGATTATTTATTTTAAAAAATTTCTCTACGGTGTTAAATAATAGTATAGAATATCAACCAAATGCCGTAACTAATTAAAGCATTAGATAACTAGATGCGCATTTTGAAGGCTATGCCCCCATATTCTGTCACGAACCGTGAAATACCCCTGTCACGAATCGTAAAAAGCTTGCCTATGGCCTATGAAGCTAATAAGAAGTCTTGGATGATTAGCGAGTTATTTGAAAAATAAATCCGACGTTAGGAAGAGGACCTCAAAAAAGCAAAGAGAAAAATCGTTCTACTTTTGGATAATTGTCCAGTTTAAAAAACGTCATGAAATTAATTTTGGGAAAATGATTGGCGAAGCCAAAGACGTCAATTTGAATATCACCATTGCGTGGATTAAAAATGAGTGGGAAGAAATCAGGAAATATTTTAAACACGAAGACATCTTCAACGGGGACGAGACAGGCCTCTTCTTCAAGCTGACACCAGACCACATTTTAAAGTTCAAAAATGAAAAATGCATTGGCGGAAAACTGCCAAAAGAAAGGATCACTGTTTTTGTTTGTGCTAATGTAAGCGACACTGAAAAAAAGGATTTGTTAGTGATCGGCACATCAAGAAACCAACGATGCTTCAAAAATGTAAAAAGCTTGCCTGTGACCTATGAAGCTAATAAGAAGTCTTGGATGACAAGCGAGTTATTTGCAAAATAAATCCGACGTTGGGAAGAGGACCTCAAAAAAGCAAAGAGAAAAATCGTTCTACTTTTGGATAATTGTCCCCAGCTCATCCTCGCATACTAGGCTTGAAATTTATAACTTTGAAGTTTTTGCCTTCAAACACAACCAGTATTCTACAGCCGATGGATCAAGGAGTAACAAGAAGCCTGAAATGTGCGTACAGAAAAAGACTGGCTTTGAAAATGATGGAAACCGACAGCGCAAACTTTAACTTGAGCAAAGTAACTCTACTTGATGCTCTGAAAATTCTGAAAAAACCTGGAAGGACGTCACCGGTGCTATAATTAGGAACTGCTTCCGGCATGCGGGTTTATGCGACCATCATTTTGTTGTGGAACATGATTTACCTGTGAAAAATTGGCTACAATCTTTTGATATTCCCACTTCAAATAATTTAGAAGATTTTATCGAAATGGATGAAGACCTTCCAACGACTGAAGAAATATCTCATCTCGATTTATTAGTAAGAGACGTACAGACAAGAAATGAAAAAACAGACGACGAACAAGAAGAAGAATAAGAAGAGTTAATGCCAAACGAAGAAAAAATGCCAGATAATGCCAGACGAAGCCGAAGAAAAAAGTCTACATTTAGATAATTCACTATTTTATATCAAATAGAAGAGGATTTAGAAACAAAGGCCTGAATCTAAGTTCGTTAAATTTGATTTAGATTTATACATGTATATACTTTCATAAGCATTTAACTCAGAATAATTCAAAACACTTTTCAGTCACTTAAGTGAACTAATTTAAATAGGATGACCTGAGTTAGTCAAAAATATGCTCGGCGACAGCACTTTTATCTTTTCTAGTTAATCTGAAATGAGTTAAATGCTCCCTTAAATCTAGTTTCAATGGGTCTACGTGTTTGTCCTATATATACTTTAGGACAACTAGAACAAGATATTTCATAAATACCAGATTTTTTTATTGAACTCAATCAAATCTTTGCGATTTCTTAGAAAATTAGCTATACTATTAAAAGTATTATATGTTATTTTAAAATTATATTTATTAAAATACTATCTAAACCACGTGCAATTATAGCATCAAATGGTAATTTTACAAATTTTGGAGTTGAATTATTACTTTGTTCCAAACTAGTAATATTTCTGATATCTCTTGTTCTTTTAAAATTTCTTAATATGTTATTTATAATTTTATAAAAATAGCCATTTTAATAGCTACTTAATGCTTTAAGTTACGGTATTTGGGTAATATTCTATACTATGATTATGTGTTAATTCACTTTTACAATTTCTATATTAATTCGATATTATCATGGTAGTTGTTTACTCTATTAACTACTACTGAAGCCTTGATTTGAAACCTTTAATTAAAGGTTGCAACGTTAGCAATATATGGTAAAAATACCTTTTTGATACCACTACCTTTTCATAAGCTAATTGCACAAAGTATTATATTTGATTTAATTATAATTCTATTCCATAAAAACAAAAAAATTTCGTAGATTTTCATTTTTCGTTTATTTTTTCTGTTTTACAATTCACCCCACAATTTCATTTTCACCTTTCTACAGCTTTCTAAATTCATCACTACGGCGTTAAATCCTCCAAATACCGTAACACAAAGCATTTAATAGCAAAATATGCTCATTTCGAAGGCAATGCCCCATCTTCAATAGCACAAAATTATATTTGATAAAATCTCACCATAATTGTTATATAATTACTACAGCTATTTCTCCAACGTCGTTTTATTGTATTAATTTGTTCAGCATGCTTTAAGATTCTTTTTTTTTATATATAAAAAAAGCAGTATAAACATTACGTAATACGTATAACTTTGTTGTATCATTTAATTTGCAAGAAATTTGCATAACTGTGTCATTTACGCTATATTTTGTTAGCGAAACAGTGCTAACTGCTTATAACGACATTAACGTCTTTCGTATTATTATATACGCAAATTATAAACGTTAAATTGACCGTTTAAATTTGTTTTCTCAAGTGATACGTCAAACAACATTTCGTACAAAGGTATCATCGTATTATCGTATCATCAAACACGTACATGTTTAAAATAATAAGATCAAGTTCAACTATACCTATAACAAATATTAAAATTATCTATTGCCACATATTAACTTGAATCTTAAAAAAGATCTTTTATTTTGTTAGAATGAGTTGTTATTAAGTTTTCCAAAAAAATCTATAGTATTTGTAAAGAGCATAAATAATGAGATACTATAATTTATTTCATATTATTTCTAATATCCTTAAAATATATCCAGTAACAAACGTACATTTGTAAGTATCAGTTATCCTTAATGAATTTTTAGCTCTAGCAACTGATTTATGAGGAAACCCCCTACTTTTGCATACGTCTTAATTATTTTCATTGACATTGTATAAGAAGAGATCAAAGAAAAGTACCACCTATACATTAAAAGTATTGTTTTCGCTGCTGGAGAGCGTAATAATGTACTCACAATATTAGTTATAGAATATATTATATATGGTGAAAACTGATCATAATTAGATCGACTCGCCAAAGTAGGTATATTGCACAGGTCGTGCGTTGTTTATGTATGTGTTAAAACTGGTTAATTAAAAGCAGTTACTAAAATATAGCGAAATAATATTACCAACTGATATAAATGAGAATGATTCGTGACGATAGGAGTCAAATGCAGAATTTCATAAATGATAGCCGATGATTTAAAATGCCTACTTGAGGGAAATGTTAAAGTTAGGAATGGTACTTGCGCTCTGCTAGATTTTGGTATAGAAGATACTTCAAAAATATATCGCACTGTCAATGGAATACCAACATAAGTAAAAAAATACAAAAATTACATCTTCAATGATAATGGCTGGAAACGCAGTATGTAAAAGTTGCTCGTGCTTAGGATCAACAGGTTTCACATCGTTCTTAAACCATATTCGATCACATATGGAACACACTAGCGGATTATTGAAAAATTGTTTATCAAATTCGCGATGAGCAGGTTAAAAGAATGTAAATTTTGTGTATGATGCACTAGTGGGTGCATTTCTATTTGTCGATGACTCAGCTGTATCAGATTCATTTCGTTGATCTCTCACACCGCGTGTATCTTCACGTGTAGACGGCACGCCTGAATCAGTAGCATTCAAATTCTCTATACCACTCACTGTGTCCTCACTTAACGACGGTATCGATTCATCCAGTGTATTTGAGATCGTTGGAAGGTTATATTGTCCACCGTGTTTCTTTAACGCCTTTTGCCTGGCTCGATACTCTCTACTTCTTTGCAAGGTACTTGTTGGCACTTTTCTTGGCGGTTTATTCGCTTTCTTCCGTTCTCTAAAGGCTCGCACTCTGTCTGTACTTGTCTTTTTCTCCATTTCACTTTTCACACAATGAAATTGTTAGCTAAAAGATGAAGCTGTGTTTGTGTAATATATTATAAAATACGCAAGCGTCCACTGGTTGCCTTATGTTACGTATACACACAGTACAGGCGGCGCATGCGCGTAGCGTGTTTCACTCTTCGTGACGGAAGCATTTCACTTTTCGTGAGGTTCAGGCCAATTTGCCCTACCGCGCCTATAGAAGTTTCACTACAAAAATAAATATGTTGGTTAGTCCACCTTTGAAATATTTAATTTTTTCGATGCAATACCACCAGATTTTTAGTTATGTAAGTCTTCTATCGACAATAGTGTTTAATTTCTTAGTCTAAATGTAACATAACACCAAATATGTTACTTATGCATTGTTAATTTTGTGGGTATGTAATGATAAAATGCTAACACTTGTTTCTGTGCTAAGTGTTTATGTTTCTTTTAATTAAAAAATGTGAAATTGTTACAAAATTGGTTAAATTACCAAATTTCATAACACAAAATTATGGTAATTTGTTAATGCAATACCACCATAATAAAAAAATTGCATAATTTCTTTATAAATAATAGCTTTAAGATATAAATTAAAAAATACTCAGTTTGCCCTTATTTATCCACTGTTTATCAATACATTAAATGAACAAAATTTGTTAAAATTTCAAACCTAAGGGCCACTATTTATTTTTTTTTTTTCGACAACGAAAACTTCATTTTGATTTTCCTCTAAACATACCCATTTTGAGTTGTGTTAGTTTTCCATTGATAGTACGATATATGTATAAGAATCTGCGAATGCTACCAAAACAGAAGGAATAAGGTACGCATGGTATAACTGCAGTATTGATATTGATTTTTTGGCAAGGTTATAGCGATGGCAAACTGTAGGTCACTTTGAGGACCAAGTTCGTAGTTCATTTCAATGTTCAATCATACAATGCTCTATCAAACTCTGACCTAAGAATGCGAGGACCTAACGCTTCTTGATCTATCTATTCTATACTTTCTACCTCGTCCTCCATTCGCTTTCTACCTGTATATAAATCTTCGAGATACTCCTTCCATCTTCTAACTTTGTCCTTATTTTATGTGACCTCCGTACTAGCGATGGCAAACTCTAGATCACTTTGAGGACCTAGTTCGTAGTTCAAAATATTACAATAATTATTTTGAATTAAAAAGAGGAAGAAAAAACAACAATGTTTATAATTTATACAAAACATATATATAAGGAAATACAATTTCGTTCCGTTCACCAACACACTTTATCACTTAATAAATATAAGTACTGTATATGTAATGTATACTATACTGCATCGTTTACGAGCCGTTGTGATTCATGAATGGTTTAGTACACGACGGGTTCAGGACCTAGTACAAGTACACCGTGCACCATGTAGTTCATGGTTCACGAACTAGGTCATAGTGACCTATAGGTCGTTGCAAAACATCGTCACAGTACGCCCGTCATTTAATTGAACCGTTCAGAGTGAATGGTTCGCGAGTGAACTACACATCGCTACAAGGTTTAGAGATTTAAATAAGCCGTGTTTAATAATAAAGACACGCATAAGACGTCTATAAAGACGTGTTCTCAAAATATATGACGTAAGGGTGATATCATTTGACTGCCTGTTATTAATATATGCATCTTGGTAATAGAGCTGTGGTGAGCATGCTACATCATGATTACGCTGATGTATGGGTCATTACTGTTGAATATGTAATTATAGGTTATTGCTGATCATAATATTACAATAGTTCGCAATTGATTTGTTGACTGTTCATCGGGCGAGCTTAGTTATAGATACACAGCGTAATAACATATACTTTATAGTAGGGGTGGCCAACTTGTTTGTTCTTGAAATCGACTTTTCTATTTAAAAATTGATCACGATCTATCTGTAAATTTCTTAATATTTCACACAATGACAAGTTATCAAATTTCTCAAAAATCGATATCTAGTAAAAGGTAGAAATGAAGTTTAAACGAAACGATATCACGATAATAATATTTATTCAACAAATAAAATACAATGTTTTGGCTGCAATTTGAAAATTTATTGCAACCAAAACTGAAAAATATTAACAAAACACAAGTAAATCTGTTGATATAAAAAAATTAGTATTCGAAATTTTATTATAATATTATGGGTTGAAAATTGAAAGTGAAGATGTGGTCGTTTTTACAGATCAACGAGAACTAACTACAAGTTTAAAATTTTACATACATAATGAAATTGTGAAATACATGCAATTTATTTTAAACGGGGTCTATAGAATTGACCAATAATAGTGCAAGATTAAAATACAACCAAAGTACTTTATACAGATGCGCAAGATTGGCCAATGAAATATAGGAAGAAATGTTCCTAGCCACATTCACACGGAAGAAGGAACTTCTCCCTTGTTAAATATAGCAAATGCGCATGCGAAATAAACTCCAAATTTGCTTAAGAAGAAGCAGTACTACCAAAGGATAGAGAAAAAAAAGACGCATGCAAAGTAAGTCAAACATATATGCTCAGTAGAAAGCTGGTTCCCCGAAAATTGTCACAATGTTAAATAAGACAGTACTGACATGTGTGGTGGTCGTACCACAAATTAATCTGCAATACGTCAATGTGGACATGACACGAATAGCATGCCTAAGAATTATGTGCAGGATGCAAGCATGAAACAACATAATTTCAAGCAAATCAACTACATCTTAAAGGCAGGAAACGGCCAGATGTTTGAAAGAATGAAAGAATATTAAACAAATTTACAGGAAATTCTGAACCTAAATATAATACAAATAACTTCCAAAGTGCCCAATAAAAAAAAAATTTCTATAGAATTGCAAAACAGTTTAAAAATATTTAAAATTCTTAGAAGGATAAAGCAAAGGCTTGTTGTTCACAACATATATGTATAATAAAAGACTTATTAATGCGAAGTTTGTGGTTTCATATCTTCTATCAAGCATTCATAGTGAGATGTGTATGTCGTTAAAGATAATCGTAATGAATCTTCGGTATGTGAATTGGTAAGTGAAGAACGATGCTGTGTCTTTGTAAACTTTAAATATAGAAAAGCCGATCCACACAAATCCAAAGCAAGAATAGATATATTCACTACATTTTTTTATATTTGTATATCTCTCATAACTAACATATTTCCAAAGTCTTCTTCAAGCTCCCTAGCTTTTAAAATTAAATCAGATTATAGAGTTATAATTTCATTTTCTAATTTCATTTTTTCCAAATCAAAAATATCAGAAATGTTTGCAGCAATATATTGCATATTTAAATCTTTCTTAAAATGGAAAGATAAATATTGAACAATATCCTCATTTTTTTTAAAATCACCATAAAAAATCTTGCATCAAAACCTCGATAACTTTTTAAGATCTACAACGTATTTTTCAAAGTGACAATTAAAATTAGGATGTTTTTGTAAATGGTCATTCATATTTGGAAATTGATCAAAATTTGTTTGTTGGAGATCTTCAATCAACATTACGAACTGACTTTTATAAGCATTAATGCAACTAATCATGTAACTTATTGCCTTCTTTCTCCCTTATAACTTTAAAATCAAATTGTTTAACTTGAATGTAAAATCTGCCAGAAACGCTAAATCAGTGAGTCAACTTATCTTCGCCTTATTTCATGTTTTTTGTTTCATTTTACTAGCGCCACATTCGAAAAATCTGTTTTTATGTCCAACTGTTCGCGATCAACCGGTCGATCGACTTGTTGGCCACCCCTGCTCTATAGGGTACATATTACCACAGTATTCAAGGAGCCTCTGTGGCTTGTGTGGGCAAATAAAATAAAACGACCTGCTACGGGAGCACAAATAATATAAGTCAAACTTTGCATTCTCGCATAATTTTCAAATTATATGGGGTCTAAAATAATTGAGTTTATCAGTACTAAAATGAGATGAGTCAAAAATTATATCTACTGAGAAGTATACAACAAATGCCAAACAGTTCTTCGGAAATATTATTAGAGTTTAGATAAAAGGACACGTGGACAGGAAGAAGCGGATAGGTAGAACTAGATTAGAGTATGCAAGTCAGATAATGGAGGACGTTTGGGGTGAATAGCTATAGGGAAATTATAGAATTAACTCAGAAGAGATTATGAAGGAGTGCAGTTTCCATATAACTCCTGCAATTACCATCAATTAATCAAAATTTACTTACTAAAGTTTATTTTGTTGTTGGTAATTGATAAATTACCATTTATATATTTTATGAGGTTTTAATTTGAATTATATTACTGTTAAAATAAAAATGAATAAATGACAACATACAGACATAAAATATAAAAAGACATAAATACAGGATCCAGTGAAAACTACGATGTCAACATTTTGTTGTAGAAACGAAACGGTATAAAGTAAGTGCATTTTAATACATTTCCTAAAAAAAGTATGTTCAATAGGAAGGGACGTTTTACCTAATTGAAAACTATTAGAAATATGCAAGTATTACTATATGTAATAGACATATTAAATTATATTACAACGTCTTCAGCTATTACAGTACATAATTCGTTCAAGACAGACTCGTTCAAGATTAAATAAACAAACAGTGTCTTAAGGATTACTTAGTAAATATTGTTTTAAGCTTAATAAATTAATAGTACTTAGATGAATTGTTAAAGATATTGTTAAAGATTATTTATAGGAGATTAGAAAATAAAGTAGAGGAAAGGCTAGGAGAAGATCAGTTTGGTTTTAGGAAAAACAGAGGGACGAGAGAGGCGATTCTAGCACTAAGAACGGTAGTAGAAAAAAGAAAGAGGGTAGGAAAGGTAACTTGCATAGCTTTTGTAGACTTAGAAAAGGCATTTGATAATGTAGATTGGGACATAATGTTTAGAATTTTAAAAGAAACGGGTATAGATTATAAGGATAGGAGAATAATTTTTAATTTATATAAACACCAAACTGCCTTAGTTAGAATTGAGGGGGAAGAAGAGGTATCAAAAATAGGGAAGGGAGTTCGGCAGGGATGTACACTCTCACCGTTATTATTTAATCTATATATAGAAGATGCAATAAACAAAGTAAAAGAAGAGTATAGTGTAGGTGTGAATGTACAGGGAGAGAAAATATATATGCTGAGATTCGCCGACGATATAGCTATATTGGAAGAAAGCGAAAAGAATTTAGAAAGGGTATTGAATGGTATGCAGGCAGTATTGACTAGGGATTTTAACATGAAAATAAATATAGGTAAAACTAAAGTGATGAGGTGTGACAAAAAGGAATGCAGTAAAAAAATGAGGATCACAATAGGAGATAATAGAATCGAAGAAGTGTCAGATTTTTGTTATTTAGGCAGTAGAATCACAAAAGATAATCGAAGCAAGGTAGATATAAAGTGTAGGATAGCACAGGGTAGGAAGGCATTCGTAGAAAAAGAACAGATTTTAAGATAAAATATTGACTTGGGTATTAGAAAAAGATTACTGAAGGTATATGTTTGGAGTGTAGCACTGTACGGGTGTGAGGCGTGGACTATAGGAAAGGAAGAGAAGCGTCGATTAGAAGCACTTGAAATGTGGTGTTATAGGAGGATGATGAGGATTGGTTGGGAAGATAAAGTAACAAATGAAGCTGTACTAGAGTTAGTAGGGGAGAAGAGAAGTATCTGGAGAGTGTTACAGCGTAGGAGAGACAGATTAGTAGGGCATATTCTTAGGCATGGGGGGATTATGCAATTGATCATAGAAGGTAGAGTGGAGGGAAAGAGAGGGGTAGGTAGGCCTAGATTGGAGTATGTGAGTCAGATAGTTGAAGACGTTGAGATGAATAGCTATAGGGAGATGAAGGGATTAGCTCAGGATAGATCGGCATGGCGTGCTGTTTCCAACCAATCTTTAGGATTGCGGACTCTTTAACTAGATGAATAATAGGAAATTGCGAAACCAGAGGGTTATATAATTTACATAAACTTAATAATGGGTATAGAATATTACCCAAATACCGTAACTTAAAGCATTAAGTAGCTAAAGGTACATTTTGAAGGCTATGCCCCCATCTTCAATAGCACAAGATAAAACCAAATAAAATACCTGTGTCACGAATCGTGATTGATATATTATTAAATAAATAAGTCAACATGACAGAAGTATTTCAAAAATGGGATATAATATGACCTAGAAATCTTTTTCTGCAGTGAGGATTGAATCTACGGCCAGCGCTTAGTGTTAGCATTCGTGCCAACGTCGATATCGATATGCCACGTTGGCATCTAAAGCGAAAGTTAACGAAACTAAAAGAATATCGAGGAAATTTTAGCAATATAATGGTTCTAAAGAAGTTTCTAAATAAGTTCCACTAGATTTATTTATAGTTGCTGATTAGTGAACATCGTAAACTTTAATATTACTTTGGTGAATTGGAATAATTTCAACCATAATTTTCAGGACTCTTCAACTAAATTTGGCCAATGTGCATGGCATGATAGAAACATTTCTCAATAAGTGTTGAGTAAGTAATAACAGTTCATAAATCTTAAAATAGTATACTTTGCACGATTATTCATTATTATTTTTTAAATAATTTATCATGTTAACCTTTTTGGCGTAATCGTGATATGCCGTTAAACTACGTAGGCCATAACAAAGATAATTTATACATTGCGCTATAACCGTAAACTCTTTATTTCTACATTGTTGCGTACAGTTGCGTTTTGATTTCCATTCCATTCACATATATCTCTCTCCACATACATATCCACTTAAGGATATGTTGCCACATGATCGTAGAAAGATACGTAATGTAAATCGCGAGCTAAAGCTTCAGTGGCGGCAGATTGACGCATTATATGAGATAGAGGAACTTCACTTGCATCGCATACATCTATGGCCCTATACAGGCAAAAAATTGTTAAAGAATTTATTACATGTCCATGATATACCAGCAAAGTCCATAGATAAGTTTCTCCAGCTTGCGAATTATGATTATTGCCTATACCAGGCATGGTGAAGCTATGGCACGCGTGCCATAGGTGGCATGTACGAAAAATTTACTGGCACGTGAATTATTTACAGATCATCATTTTTACGGTTTAAATTAGTCCATTTTATATCTGCACGCGCTTTAAATAAACGAAAATTTCTAGAATTATTGAATGAGGTCTCAATCAATGGTTTACTTATGTAGAACAACGTCCCATGGTTAAGTCGAAGAAAAGTTCTTCGAAGGTTCGTTGAGTGTTTAGATGAAGTTAGGCTTTTTTTTTACAACGAGAAAATCATTGAAAAATATAATGAATTAACGGATGTCGAATGGCTTTCCAAATTAATGTTTTTTTACTGATATGTGTTCACATTTTAATGAATTATTATATTTTTTTTTACTTCCCATTTATTTACAATCTGTATGAATAATAACAATAAGTAAATCGTATGATAATTAGCAAAACATGTAGATATTTGCCCAATGACTCATATCACAATCATATATAATCTTAGACTAGCTTAAATTATTTATAAATTAGAGATTTTGTAGAATTGAAATAATTAAAATCTAGTGGCTAACTCTATTGACTTAAATCTTCTCAGTCTGCGTCGAAGGATTGGGTTTAGCAGGAGAGTTGCAAGTCGCTTTGGATGTGCCTTTATCCTTGTGCTGTATTTAGCTGCATAGTTACTGATTTCTTGCTTCACGCTAAGAATTCGAAAATCATTACGTATTTGTTCATTTGAGACAAACCATGGAACGTTTACTATGCCTCTTAGAATCTTGGACTGAAATCTTTCCAAGATTTCAATATTGGAGTTTGATGCTGAACCCTAAAACTGAAAGCCGTCTGTCCATATTGGCTTCAATATAGATTTGTAGATTAAGATTTTGTTATCTAGTGACAGTTTTGAATTTCTGCCTAGGAGCCAGTACATTTTATAAAATTTCAGATTCATTTGTGTTCTCTTTTTCCAAATGTGTTTCTTCCAGGTTAATCGGTGATCTAGGTGCATACCAAGATATTTAACACATTCTACTTGGGGTATTGGTTTATTGTTTAATGTTACAGGTGGGTATGTTTCATTTCGGAACGTGAACGTCACATGTGCCGATTTTGCATCATTAGCTCGTATTCTCCACTTCTTAAACCAGTGATGAATTTTGTTTAGATTTATTTGCAGATGTTCCGAGGCTACTCTAGGATTTGTATGAGAGCTGCAACAGTTGCCGTTATAATTGCATTCATTGTAGGTAGATCAGCGGTATAAATAAGATAAAGAATTAGACTCGAGACGCTACCTTGCGGCACTCCCGGATTTGATCGGAAGTAGGTCTGTATACTCTTCATTTAAATGAATTGAATGTGAAAGTGCAAGGTGTTAATAAGACAGTTGTTGTCATGTGTGATTTGATGAAAGCATTAGCAGCTACATTACAAATTTCAACCGTGATGCTATTTCTAACACCTTCAAATATTTTCCAAATGTAAAAAAATTCTTAGCAGATCTAGAATCGCATGAATCAAGATCGCAAGATTAAGTTAAATGGACACATGAGTTTTCTGTTGTTGTTCAATCGATAATTGACGAATTTTCTTCAAGATTTACACAGTCCACGCAATTTGAAAAAAACATCAAAATTTATTTTATACCCGGACACAATATCAATGGATAAACTCAATTTGGAGATTTTTGAATGGATGAATTTGGAGGGTATAGAAATGCAATTAATCGATTTTCAATAAAGTTCTATATGGAAACAAAACTTTGTCGATTTGAGAAATAAGTTAGAAATAATTAAAAATGATCGATTATTAGGCGTACTTAAAAAGAATGCTGAAGAAGATAACTTGGACTACTATTTCTGAAGCTTTTAGTTGTTTAAAAAAATTAGCGATCGCTATATTATCATTTTAAAAATTATCACTACGGTGTTAAATTATAATATAAAATTTAATCACGATTCCTGACAAAGGTATTTTATTATCTTGTGCTACTGAAGATGGTGACATAGCCTTCGAAATGTACATCTAGCTACTTAATGTGTTAAGTTACGGTATTTGGGTGATATTCTATGCTATATTATCAATTTTCTCCTCTACTTATGCTTGTGAGTCATTGTTTTTTCCCAAATGAATTTCATAAAAGACAGTTCAAGAAACCGAATGACTAATGAATCTAGTTCGACGTGTACATTATTAAAAGTGACGAAATATGAAGCAGATATAAAGCATTTGGCATCCAATGGTACAACAGCAAAAATCTCATTAAACGCTATCGATTTTTGTATAATTTATGTGTTAATTTTCTATGAAATTTTGTTACTTTTTAAACGTTTGCAATATAATTTTGCAATAATTAATTTGCATATAATTTATTTCCATATTTCAAACTCGTCAGTCACTCGATAAATATTATTTGAAATTTTTGGCATGTAAAAATATTCGCCACCACTGGCCTATACTATCCTTGCCTATACATGATTGTTGAATAATGAAAATGTATAATCGATACAAGCAATAATTCAAGACATGTATGGAACGGCCAATGCAAGATCAATTTAGGAATCAATTTTTTCTCATATATTTTGGCTGTTCATTCTAATAATTCCCTAGTCAAGGAATTTACTGCAATATTTTTTACTTTTCTATAAAACAAACAATAAAAACATATACCAAACATTTTTTTTAAGAAGATTATTAAATTTTTGCAAAAACAGTTAAATTGTAATAATCATAATTGAAAGGCGTTTTCCTGAAAATGGACCTATTCGGATATATTCACTACTTTCCTAAAACTTTTAAATATAAAAAATAAATTGTCAACATTTGCCAAGTTTACTTCTTAAATTTATAACAATGCCAATTGACACTCATTTAATATTTGCTTATATGTTTGTATCAATTAATTGTATTGTAAAAATCGCTATTTTAGAAAGCTTTTAAACAATTAGAAAATGTATATAAATATAAGTATAAATATTAATACAAGATCCACAAATATAATAATAATAATAATAAATTATGTTTATTAAATACAGCAAAAGAAAATTTATAAATAGTTACAGATATAAGAAATCTGCAGACATTTAAAGGAGAAGTTCAGCTTACAGAATAAAAATTAAAAATGAACGCTTATTAGCAGTAACTCGCTGTTATGACACTTAACCCAGTTCATATATATGTCATATATCAGTTTCACCTTTTTCAAATTTTGTGCTTTCCTCTTATAGTCATAATAAGATTATTGGTAAATGTAACATACATTTTGACTATCACCTAGAGTCCTAGAACATATATCACAACTACAGCCTATAAGATATATTTTTAAATCGCCGATAAGAAAATCGCGCTTACATATTTCATTAAAAAGATTTTTTCAATTTAGATACCTTATCACCAGGTAGTGATAAGGTATAAGCTGATCTACTAAAGAAATACAAGACATACCTTAGTTATCCCATTGCACATATAGTTAACATGATTTGATTCCGGTGATATCCCAGATTCCCTAAAAGAAGCTGTGGTGGTACCGATACACAAGGCTGGTAGTCACGAAATACCATCTAATTATAGGCCTATAAGCCTAATAAGCAATATTGCTAAACTAATGGAAAAATGCAAGAAAAATAGACTCTTTAAAAATATCCTTCCTAAATAAATATGATATACTATCTACCAAACAATATGCTATGTAGGATCAATATAGTACTATCATTGACAATTTTAATAATAATTTGAACACAATTAGTGTCTTCGTTGATCTTGATACGGTATCGCATAATATCCTACTGCAAAAATTGCATCTCATTGGCGTAAGAGGTATTGCACTAAATTTTTTTATATAATCGCAAGCAGTCTGTAAGAATAGGCCAAGAACACTGTAGTTCAGATAACATAACTTTTGGTGTTCCACAAGGGACAGTTCTTGACCCTATCCTATTTTTCATATACATTAATGACATGTTAAGTGCCACAAAATACAACATTGTCTCTTACGCTGATGATAGTAGTTCAAGATACCGACTGGGACGGCGCAAGAATCAAAGCAGAAGAAGCCTCCACCTCGATAAAGAAATGGCTATCCAAAAAATTACTTCAACTCAATGCTGTCAAAACCAAATTTACGTTTATGTTTCCAAATTGTACCAAATTGTACCAAAATGTACCAAATTTATGTTTCTCACCAACTGAAGCCGCACAAGACAGGCAGTTAGTCCAAATACTTGTAGACGACGAAATTGTCAGTAGAGTTAGTAATATTAAGTACTTGGGAATCACTTTTGATGAGAATTTGAAATGGAATTTCCACATCGAAAACGTCTCCAACAAAATGCGATAGCTAAATGGTATCTTTTATTTCTTGAAAAATATTATGAATACAGACACAATCAAACTAATTTACCAGAGTCTAGCGGAATCAGTTCTTAACTACGGCATCATACTAGTCTGGGGTTCCGCATATGATTCCCACATAAAAATGTTGGAAACATCTCAAAATTATGTCTTAAAAACAATTCTAAAAAAATACCGACATTTTCTGTACTGACCAACTGTATTGTCCTAACTCCTTACTCAATACAAGAGGCTTATGTGCATATAAACTGCTCAAATATGTCTACAATAACCATCAACTTAAAGAGAACGTTCACACTCACCTACAGCAGACTAGAAATATAACAAATCAACACATAAGAATTGCCATTAAAAAAAAAATTTTAGTCAGAGGTCTATTGATTATTACGCAGTAAAACTGTATAATAAACTGCCAATAAACACAAAAAAATTAAAGAAGAATCAATACTATAAAGCCACAAAGGAATATATAATCCAAAACTTGGACGATGTAATACGTCTTTTCAAAAATTAATGTATTTTTAACTTCTTAATCTCACAATTTCTTAATTTAATTAATTTAACGAATTAATTATTATTTATTTATTATAAAACTTCAACCGAAATTTTTCTTGCTAGTTTAAAATATGTCTACATACATTAACTAAAATAACAATGCTATATGAATAGTCGATGTCTTCTGTTTCATGCAGTCCATATAACAGGAGTGCATAAAAGACTTAGTCTTAGGCACTCCTTAATATTATATAATGATTAAAAAAACTAATTAAATGAATCGTAATTATTGGAAATATATTATTATTATTGTATTGTAAATCATATATAATTAATAATAAAAATAATAATAATAAAGATTGTGATGGTTGTGGTAATTTAAACTAAATTTAGGTAATTCGCTTTTCTCTCGATTTTTCAAACTATATATAATAATGAAAAGCATTCTTGTAAAGTGTTACTTCATCTAAAGCTCTTCTTATTGTTGCTAGATACGATTACAAAACCAACAAAGTATAGTAAATAAAAATGTTATAAATTCTTTAAGTGAGTTCAAATTTTACAAATATGCTTTACTATTTTGTATTTGATCATATCTTTATTATTCAATATTCCATACGACTTCTCGTTTTTTGTTTTCATTATTATTTTATGGATAGTATAGAATATCACCCAAATACCGTAACTCAAAGCATCGAATAGCTAGATGCGCATTTCGAAAGCTATGCCCCCATCTTCAGTAGCATAAAATTTAAAATAAATTACGTGGTTCTAGAATTCTCATATTAGATAATAATCTTGACCAGAATTTATTTAGAAATTACGATAAATGTCACATTTATGATTATGCTCTAGGCCCGAAATTATGATTGTTCCTCGGGCCTCTCAAATGCATAAGCCGTCACTGTATGAACACCTACGCTGCACAACGTCGGTCGTTTATATCAAGATTATCCTTTATTATGCTTAAATATTATTATAAAAATCCTCATATGGTCCGTCTGCATTATTATTATTATCATTAGACTACAACATAACAATTGCTAATAAAAGTGCATATGTTATGTTCATATTTATAATAGTGGTGGCGCAAAGAGTGTTGCTCAATATCTCCATCCAAATGGTTAAAATTCAATCATTGAAACGAGGTACAAATAAACTTCGATCTATATTGTTTTATTATCCTTGAAGCTTCTACCAACCCTTGTGAACATATCTCAAAACGGCGTTGTAGCATAAATAATATATATTCGGTGAAGTGACACGACCCCCTATTTTACAAACATTCGAAAAATGCGATATTATGTCAAATTGATGCTTAGGTGCATTACGCATGTTCAGAAAAGCTCCCATCTCATTAAAGGTTCAAAGCAGTTAGGAGGTATTGTCACATCACTGACAATATGTGATACACGTATTTTATTTTCATATATATTTTTAAATTTAGATTTATTTATTATGGAAAAATACATTATCATGAGCGTGACACGCAAATTGATTATTAATTGATTAAAAAAATAATTAAATTTTAAATCACATATTTTTGGTTAATTTTTAGTCATTTAATCTAGAAAAATGATCAGAACAGTAATAAAAAATATTACGAGTAGGTATATTAATTCGATGATGTGTCATCCGTACAAAAGATAATAAATAGATATTGTAATACTGAAATACTAATAATAAATAAAATATAAAAAAAACCTTACAGGAGTTCGTTCTCTCATTACTCGATCAAAATGAACTTATTTGGGAATTCTCGCTACTTCAAAATCATCATATTATTAGTTAAAGAGTCCGCAATCCTAAAGATTGGTTGGAAACAGCACGCCATGCCGATCTATCCTGAGCTAATCCCTTCATCTCCCTGTAGCTATTCATCTCAACGTCTTCAACTATCTGACTCACATACTCCAATCTAGGCCTACCTACCCCTCTCTTTCCCTCCACTCTACCTTCTATGATCAATTGCATAATCCCCCCATGCCTAAGAATATGCCCTACTAATCTGTCTCTCCTACGCTGTAACACTCTCCAGATACTTCTCTTCTCCCCTACTAACTCTAGTACAGCTTCATTTGTTACTTTATCTTCCCAACCAATCCTCATCATCCTCCTATAACACCACATTTCGAATGCTTGTAATCTACGCTTCTCTTCCTTTCCTATAGTCCACGCCTCACACCCGTACAGTGCTACACTCCAAACATATACCTTCAGTAATCTTTTTCTAATACCCAAGTCAATATTTGATCTTAAAATCTGTTCTTTTTCTACGAATGCCTTCCTACCCTGTGCTATCCTACACTTTATATCTACCTTGCTTCGATTATCTTTTGTGATTCTACTGCCTAAATAACAAAAATCTGACACTTCTTCGATTCTATTATCTCCTATTGAGATCCTCATTTTTCTACTGCATTCCTTTTTGTCACACCTCATCACTTTAGTTTTACCTATATTTATTTTCATGATAAAATCCCTAGTCAATACTGCCTGCATACCATTCAATACCCTTTCTAAATTCTTTTCGCTTTCTTCCAATATAGCTATATCGTCGGCGAATCTCAACATATATATTTTCTCTCCCTGTACATTCACACCTACACTATACTCTTCTTTTACTTTGTTTATTGCATCTTCTATATATAGATTAAATAATAACGGTGACAGTGTACATCCCTGCCGAACTCCCTTCCCTATTTTTGCTACCTCTTCTTCCCCCTCAATTCTAACTAAGGCAGTTTGGTGTTTATATAAATTAAAAATTATTCTCCTATCCTTATAATCTATACCCGTTTCATTTAAAATTCTAAACATTATGTCCCAATCTACATTATCAAATGCCTTTTCTAAGTCTACAAAAGCTATGCAAGTTACCTTTCCTACCCTATTTCTTTTTTCTACTACCGTTCTTAGTGCTAGAATCGCCTCTCTCGTCCCTCTGTTTTTCCTAAAACCAAACTGATCTTCTCCTAGCCTTTCCTCTACTTTATTTTCTAATCTCCTATAAATAATCTTTAACAATATCTTCGATGCATGTGATAGTAGACTAATGGTCCTATAGTTCTCACACAAATTAGCTCCTATTTTCTTCGGCATTGTTACTATTCTACTACGCTGAAAATCCTGTGGTACTTCTCCCTTCTCATATATTTTACAAACTAACCTGTATAATCGCTCCTGCATTTTTTCCCCTGCGTGTTTTATTAATTCGGCTGGTATCATATCAATCCCCGCTGCTTTGTTATTCCGTAAATCATTTAATGCTCTATGAAACTCTGACCTAAGTATGATAATCATAATATATATATCATCATAAGCAATTATTAACGTTGTGATTTTTTTACAAAGAAATTTTATTTAATTTAATACATATTAATGTATTAAATAATAATAAATAGAAAAAAATACATAAATAGTAGTTAAATCAACAAGATACAGTGAAATTTTTTTATTTATGTAAATCATTAAAAACTTTTTTTGTTTAATAGAATAGGTTAGAAAAAATATATATTATACTTGAAATGGATCTAATCTTCAGAGAAAATGTTTGTAAACCTAAAAAACTTTGAAGCAACACATGATTGTAGAGATACAGCTCGTGGCGGGGGTATAGCTATATATCTACGAAAAGATATCCAATACAATATCATAGAAGTAAAGAAACCACCTAATATTATATCGAATTTTGTCCTAATTTCTATAAACACAACCCCCAAAATGCACATATTAGCGGTATATAGACCACCACATGAAAAAATTGATCCATTCTTAGACTTACTTGAACAAGTGATAAGCAAATATAAAATTTTTATTATCATAGGCGATATTAACATTGATCTTTTAGACACTAAAAATATAACAGTTGCACAATACATTGAAACATTACAACTATATGGTTATAGAATCATAAACGAACTATCGACAAGTAACGCTACCAGCGAAACATCAAATACGCATACAATATTGGATCATATTATTACAAATGCAGATGTCATTCATGCAAATTCGATACAACTAAGAGATACTTTTCTATCAGACCATAAACAAATAGAATACCAATTCACAATAAATGGAAATATTAATCGAAAAAATAAATTTATTTTCAAGGTTGTGACGTATTTGGATGAAGATAGATATGTTAAATCGGTTAGAAAGGAAATAAGCAAACTAAATCCAGAAAGTTTTGAATCAGTAATAAGTATTTTATCAAAATGTAAAGAAAGATACACAAAGACCAGAAGATATAAAATTAGAGATAAAAACTTCTGGATTAACAAGGAATTAATAGACCTGATGAAAAGGAAAAAACATTTTTAAGACCTAATAAAAAAGAACCCAAATAATAAACATTTCGACACTCAATATAAAAATATAAAATCCGAATTAAAGCGACAAATACGGCATGCAAAAGATTCGTATTTAAAATCTAAAATAGAATCATCAAGTGATAATATAAAGAAAACCTGGAACATAATAAATTCGATGATCCTGAAAAAAGAAAAAGCAGATCGAAATGATATTGAACAAATTATTATGGATGGTATAGTTATAAAAAATGTCGAAGGTATTGCGGACGCCCTAAATAATTATTTTATTGATTACAACTTTGACCTCGGTAAACAAATACCACCAGCAACAGCAGAGGTAAAAAACAAAACAAATGAAAGGTCTATTAATCTAAAGCAAGTTGAAATCGCAGATGTAAGAAAAGAATTCCAACAACTAAACAAAAAATCTTCGCCTGGATTTGATAAGTTAAAATATGATGACATCAATCTAGTACTAGATAACATTATAGAAACGTTAACTAAAATCATAAATACTCACATACAAATAGGTTCCTTTCCAGATATCCTAAAGAAAACTATTATCTCACCTGTATTCAAAAAAGGAAATATGCAAGATCCTTCCAATTATAGGCCAATTGCCTTGACTAGTATATTCGCAAAACTTTTTGAATCTATTCGCAAAACTTTTTGAATCTATTCTAAAAAGGCAAATAGAAAACTTTATAGAAGATTCTATTGGGTTTGATCGCAAGCAATTTGGTTTCCAAAGAAAAAGCAGTACACAATCTGCAGTATTAAACTTTCTAGATAATATATATGAAAATCAAAATGACAGCTTATATTCAATAGCAATATTTATAGACTTAACAAAAGCCTTCGATGCAGTAGATTATAGTATACTTACAAACTCTCTAGAAGAATTAGGAATTAGAGGCAAATGTAAAGACTTAATTCAAAGTTATCTTAAAAATAGATATGTATGTACAAAATACAAACAGACTTTAAGCACAAGTAAAATAAAAAAAATTGGTGTACCCCAAGGATCCATACTTGGTCCACTTCTTTATCTACTATATATTCAAAATATGCAAGAAATAGAACTGACAGCTAAATATACAGTGTATGCCGATGATACTGTACTTGTATATAGCGCAAAACAGATTGATACCTTAGTAAACATTATAAACAATGACTTAGAAAAATATGCAAACTGGCTACATTTCAATAAATTAACTATAAATACATCAAAAATTCAATACATTGTATTTAAAAATAAAAATAAAGAAGATCATGATTTTAACATAAGCCTAAACAAAAATCATATAGGAAGATTAAAGAAAACTATATATCTAGGCATTACAATTGATGAAAATCTAAATTGGGACGATCATGTCAAAAATATTAGGAAGACTTTGGTGCCACTTCTAGGTTCCATAAAACGCAATGAAGCCCTATCTCATGACACAGCAAATCTAATATACAATTCAGTACTATGTACTATCAAAATTCCTCTACTTAGCGACATGTTGGAGTGAATGTTCACAAACTAATTTAAATAAGATGTCGAGATTTCTTAGTATAAGTATAAAAGTGTTATTTAATATTTCGGGAAGATTCCCCACGGATGATCTATATCAAATGTTAAATAAGCACAAGCTAGAAACCCTTGTCAAAATCGAAGCCAATAAGCTAATGTATAAAATATATAATAATAACATCAAACATTCATTTGAGTTTCAAATAAATTCTGTTATTCATTCGCATGATACTAGACAAAAAGACAAAACACACTTATTACAAATAAACAATAACTTTGGTAAAAAGCGGTTATATCACAACTTCTCCATTGTCTACAATAATCTACCAAAACACATAAAACTAAGGCGAAACACCAAAAATATTCATTAGAAACCTATTGAATTACTACAAAAACAACTCATAAACCCTATATTACACATGTATATATATGTATATCATATGTAAATTTAAAATAATTGATGTTTGTATAATCCTTCATCACATTATATTAAGATAAATGCTCTTGAACAAATGTTTTTAATACGTATGTTACAATATTTTTATATATTTTACTATGTTAATTTCATGTAAAACAACTAAGATTAATATTTCATTCTCCCTAGTACTTTCAAACCGGTCATACTGACTGTCTCGTGTATAGGCAAACAAACTACTATCTTAAAAAAAAAAAAATTGTAAAACCTGACATGTATATAAATATTTTTTTAATTCTAATAAAAAAATAAAAAAATGAAAAGTTGATGTTTGTATTGCCTTAATGAAACATCCCGTATTTTTTTAATATTTTGAGAATACAAATATCATAGTTTCATTTATAAAGTCAATGGCATCTTCTAAAATTAATTTAAAATTTTTTTTAATTTAGTTTTTTAGTTTAGTTAAAGAGTCCGCAATCCTAAAGATTGGTTGGAAACAGCACGCCATGCCGATCTATCCTGAGCTAATCCCTTCATCTCCCTATAGCTATTCATCTCAACGTCTTCAACTATCTGACTCACATACTCCAATTTAGGCCTATCTACCCCCTCTTTCCCTCCACTCTACCTTCTATGATCAATTGCATAATCCCCCCATGCCTAAGGATATGCCCTGCTAATCTGTCTCTCCTACGCTGTAACACTCTCCAAATACTTCTCTTCTCCCCTACTAACTCTAGTACAGCTTCATTTGTTACTTTATCTTCCCAACCAATCCTCATCATCCTCCTATAACACCACATTTCGAATGCTTGTAATCTACGCTTCTCTTCCTTTCCTATAGTCCACGCCTCACACCCGTACAGTGCTACACTCCAAACATATACCTTCAGTAATCTTTTTATAATACCCAAGTCAATATTTGATCTTAAAATCTGTTCCTTTTCTACGAATGCCTTCCTACCCTGTGCTATCCTACACTTTATATCTACCTTGCTTCGATTATCTTTTGTGATTCTACTGCCTAAATAACAAAAATCTGACATTTCTTCGATTCTATTATCTCCTATTGTGATCCTCATTTTTCTACTGCATTCCTTTTTGTCACACCTCATCACTTTAGTTTTACCTATATTTATTTTCATGTTAAAATCCCTAGTCAATACTGCCTGCATACCATTCAATACCCTTTCTAAATTCTTTTCGCTTTCTTCCAATATAGCTATATCGTCGGCGAATCTCAACATATATATTTTCTCTCCCTGTACATTCACACCTACACTATACTCTTCTTTTACTTTGTTTATTGCATCTTCTATATATAGATTAAATAATAACGGTGAATGTGTACATCCCTGCCGAACTCCCTTCCCTATTTTTGCTACCTCTTCTTTCCCCTCAATTCTAACTAAGGCAGTTTGGTGTTTATATAAATTAAAAATTATTCTCCTATCCTTATAATCTATACCCGTTTCTTTTAAAATTCTAAACATTATGTCCCAATCTACATTATCAAATGCCTTTTCTAAATCTACAAAAGCTATGCAAGTTACCTTTCCTACCCTCATTCTTTTTTCTACTACTGTTCTTAGTGCTAAAATCGCCTCCCTCGTCCCTCTGTTTTTCCTAAAACCAAACTGATCTTCTCCTAGCCTTTCCTCTACTTTATTTTCTAATCTCCTATAAATAATCTTTAACAATATCTTCGATGCATGTGATAGTCGACTAATGGTCCTATAGTTCTCACACAAATTAGCTCCTATTTTCTTCGGCATTGTTACTATTCTACTACGCTGAAAATCCTGTGGTACTTCTCCCTTCTCATATATTTTACAAACTAACCTGTATAATCGCTTCTGCATTCTTTCCCCTGCGTGTTTTATTAATTCGGCTGGTATCATATCAATCCCCGCTGCTTTGTTATTCCGTAAATCATTTAATGCTCTATGAAACTCTGACCTAAGTATGCTAGGACCTAAGTCATCCTCATCTATCTGTTCCACACTTTCTAGCTCCTCCATGTCCTGCCTACCTTTATATAAATCTTCAAGATACTCCTTCCATCTTCTATCTTTTTCCTTATTTTCTGTGAGTTCCTTACCCTACTTATCACATATAATGTTACCCTTTGGTTTTACTTTAGAAAAATGTGACTTAATTTTCCTGTAGCCCAAATCTACTTTACCTCTTCTCATATCCTCCTCAATATCCTCACAGTTTCCTTTTATCCACTCTTCTTTCGCTAGCTTGCATTTCCTATTAATTAAGTTCCTTAGTTCCTTATATTTTTTCTGTCCTGCTTCTGTGTTTCCTATTTTAATTTTCCTTCTTGCTTCTATCATTTCAACTATTTCTTCCGTGATCCATTCCCTCCTACCTGCCCTTTTCTTTGTGCCTAATACTTCATTTGCTGCTGTAGTTAACCCATTTCTGATTTCCCTCCATTCGCAATCTATGTCGCTCCTAGATGTTCCATTAGCCATGATTTCTACTTTCTGCTTGTACTTTTCACATACATCAGCTAATTTTAACCTATCGACATCTACTCTGACCTGTTTAAACTTCTGTAATTTCTTGAATTTGACCTCTGATTCCAGGACTACTAAATTATGGTCACTATCAATATCTGCTCCAGGGTAACTCTTACAATTCTTAATCTGGTTCCTAAACCTCTCTTTAACCAGTATGTAATCTATCTGATACCTCCCTATATCTCCTGGCATTTTCCACGTATATATCCTGCGCTTGTGATTCTGAAAAAGCGTGTTTGCTACCACTAGCTTATTCCTAATACAAAATTCTACCAATCTATCATTACGTGTTCCTATTCCATATTCGCCTACTGTTGAAACTTCCTTTCCCTTACCTACTACGGCATTCCAATCTCCGATTACAATTATCCTGTTCTTTAACGTTTGCTAACCTAGATTCAATCTCCTCATAAATGGATTCTACCTCCTCATCATCGTGACTTGAAGTTGGCATATATACTTGCACTATAACTGTGTCCGTTGGCTTCGTGTCTAATCTAATAGTTATAATTCTATCACTAACTTGGCAATAACTCTTTATTCTACATCCCAACTTTCTATTCATTATAAAACCTACACCGGTATGCCCATTATCTGATGCTGTGGTTATTAATCTATATTCTCCTGACCACGTATCTACTTGATCTTTCCTCCTAACTTCACTAATCCCTACAATATCCAGTTTAAGTCTCTCCATTTCTAATTTCAAATTCTCTAACTTTCCTATCCTAATCATACTACGTATATTCCACGCTCCGACTCGTAGAATTCTCGATGAAATCGATCTCTTGCCCGCCCCAGAATCCGAGGGCTTGCCTGCTACCGAAGTAGCAGGGTGAGATTCTGAGCCATTGGCTCTACTCACCTGGGGTATTATATTTGAGATAATCGACATTTTCATACTGTAATCTGGAGAAGGGTACAGTGCTGGTTTCTCCTTGCCTTGCACCGACCAATGAGTGCATATTTTAGCCGTCGCCCCACCGATTCAGCCTAATCCCCCTAATACCGTGGGTTAGCCTGAATCTTTCCTATAGACCGGGATCCCTGTATAGGGACCGCTCTATAGGCCAGAGCGTCGTTGCCCATGTCTTGCCCCTAGGAGGCATATGCAGTGCATTGGCACACTATTGACATTTCTTAAGTATCGAAATATTAACACCAATATACTTCCGAATTTTTGTATATAAAATGATAGTAGTACTTTACAGTTTTCGCAATATTATTCCACTGTAGAGAAAAGTGCATTATATTCAATAATCGATTAAAAAAAAAACAATTAACATCTTTAGCTCTAAATTAATGAATACAATTCATTTCAAAATATCGTACCCATAGAAAATGCATTGTAACTAGTATACTGAATATGCACTATTGATAATTAAACCAACATCAAGTAAAAATAAAACACTCTGAATATATAAAATTTCATAATTTTTTTTAGATACGTTAAGAAATAGCTGAGGTTATGCAAATTATGCTGGTAGTAAAACAACCTTTGATGATACACTTTGCGCCACTGTGTTTAAAAACAATGTAGTAAACTAAACAGAACTGTATCTATTTTTAACCAGTATTCAAGTAAACAGGGTAAGATAAAGTATTAGATATAAATACACAAGTATGCAATTTTCAGCATATGTTAACTTATCATAAGTGAAATTTGTACATTGCCTATTTATGGTCTGAACAATCATTGCAAAATCGTCATCGAAAATCATCTATCTAGGCACGAGAATCAATTGTTACATATTAAAGCCTACAGTTAAAAAATAACGTTATATTTAATTACTAATATCAATAATAAGTAACGTGAAACAAAATTAATTCCAATAGAATATAAATATTATAAAAGGTTGTTTAAATATGAAGATTTTTATTTTATATAACTTATTGTTTAATTGGCGATAATATTTATTTTAAAAATATCACTACGGTGTTGAATAATTGTATAGAATATCACCCAAATACCGTAATTTAAGTAGCTAGATGCGCATTTGAAGGCTATGCCCCCATCTACAAGATAAAAACTAAATAAAATACCTCTGTCACCAATCGTGATTGATATACTATTAATTAAATAAGTCAACATGACAGAAGTATTTCAAAAATGGCATATAATATTACCTATAAATCTTTTAAAACAATATAATTAATTAATAATTAACGATACGGACAAGTTTAGGTTTGTCAAACCTAAAATAACTAAAAATAAATTTAAAATAGGTCTTATTAAATAAATTAAATCGACAAGATGAAATTGGGCCTGAATCTAAATTCATTAAATTTGATTTAGATTTATGCATGTATACAGGGTTGGGCAGTTCTAACGAATCGGAATCCCCTGCCCGAACTAATTCAAATAAAAATGCGAAAAATTTCAATCTTATATATATTTATGGTATTTAATGTAAAGTAGGTTTAAGTAAACTTTAATTGTCGAATTACAAATATTACAGTTGACATTATCTTCCATGGCAATCTTAAAGATTTATATTAATTTTAATTGAATTGTTTGTTTGAATGCTTCATTTTTGAATAATATGTTAATATCTTAGAAAATACTAGTTTTAGGTATAGGACATATTTAATAAAAATGGTTCTATTATAATCAAATTATCTTTCAGAATAATAATATATGGGGTGTTCCATTTAAAAAATCGGACTTACCTTTCAAGGAAAATGCCCCAATTGAACATTACTCTTGCATGTGCCTGTATATTTCAGGAGAAAAACCGATTTACAGAAAATAATGCCATGTTAGTGGTTACTCAGATTTGAAACTGTGCTACTTAAATTCACTACTTAAGTGAGTTATGATTTTTTGAAATTGGGCTTGCAATGAACCAATTATTTACAAAATTACTAATATCTTGGCAACGCCGCATTCTAACAAATTACAATTTACGTGGTCATAAGTACTTAAACATCTGCTATGAAATGGGATTAAAATATATATAGTGTTCCATTTAAAAAAATAAGAACAGTTTTAATTGTGCTTTCATGGTTCATCCTGTATACTTGAAATAATTAATTTTAGAGTATGCAACTCGTAATTCTATATAAGATTGCAATTTTTCGCATTTCTATTTGAATTAGTTTGGGCAGGGGATTCCGATTCGTTAGGACTGCCCAACCCTGTATACTTTCATAAGTATTTAACTGGGAATAAATCAAAACACTTTTAAGTAATTTAAGTGAACTAATTTGAATAGGATGACCTGAGTTAGCAAAAAATATGCTCGGCTACAGCACTTTTATTTTTTCTATTTAATCTGAAACGAGCTGAAAGAAAAATCAGGTCTGAAGGGGTTAAGCAGATAAGTCGCCTTGTTATAAAAAAAAATGTTTATTAAAAAAATAAACGAAAGGATTTTGGAATACTGAAAGTATTGTAAGAAAAGATCTAAGAATATAGAGGGATAATGTAGCTATGGAAAACATATACGGGGGTAATGTGATATGCACGTTGGTTAAGATTAATAAAAAGGGCGATGATAAATTATAAAATTTACAGAAAGTCAAATGTTTCTAAACAATTTTAGAAATGCCATCATAAGTGAACTTTGTGTAAGAATTACAGTATGCATTACAGAAATCTCTGTTGATATTTTTTGCAGATACTAAGTACAAAACTGCGTAACATTATCTACTCTAGCGGAGGCGGCTATCTGACAGTGGTACGAACAATGCATTAGCAAAGAAGAACTAAATGCAAAGACACATAGAATAATATGCAAATCTGCAATGTTTTATCTCTGTGCTAGAAAAGAAGTTCAACCATTTCAATATAGTAGCTAATTAAAAAAAAAGAAATATATAAATATCAGGTGTACACTGAAAAAAAAAAAAAAGTTTTATAGAAGTGATGGCGAACCTTTTTGAGAAGTGGCTCAAATTTTGTCCATTCTTTTTTTTAATACGTAGCCCATGGGTCACTAAGTCAGTGGCGTTATTTGGAAAGGGGGGGTGGGTGGTAAAAAGGGTACCAATAATTTGGAAACACCGAAAATTTGTTAACAGAAAAACTTGACAGTTGAACCTTTTTTTTTGGTTCTCACTTTTAAAATCCTCTAAAAAGGTTTACGTTTCATTTTTGTTTTACAACTTTTACTTTGCAAAAGCACATATATATTATGAAATATTCTTTATTAATAAACATAGTTACAGATATGTGTATGTATAATAAAGTTGATAAAAGTATATTTAATGTGAAATGTGTTGATGCTTACTTTCAGATAGTTTCTTAATATTAGGTTCATATTCCGTATTCACGCAGGGGAAAAAATGCAGGAGCGATTATACAGGTTAGTTTGTAAAATATATGAGAAGGGAGAAGTACCACAGGATTTTCAGCGTAGTAGAATAGTAACAATGCCGAAGAAAATAGGAGCTAATTTGTGTGAGAACTATAGGACCATTAGTCTACTATCACATGCATCGAAGATATTGTTAAAGATTATTTATAGGAGATTAGAAAATAAAGTAGAGGAAAGGCTAGGAGAAGATCAGTTTGGTTTTAGGAAAAACAGAGGGACGAGGGAGGCGATTCTAGCACTAAGAACGGTAGTAGAAAAAAGAAAGAGGGTAGGAAAGGTAACTTGCATAGCTTTTGTAGATTTAGAAAAGGCATTTGATAATGTAGATTGGGACATAATGTTTAGAATTTTAAAAGAAACGGGTATAGATTATAAGGATAGGAGAATAATTTTTAATTTATATAAACACCAAACTGCCTTAGTTAGAATTGAGGGGGAAGAAGAGGTAGCAAAAATAGGGAAGGGAGTTCGGCAGGGATGTACACTGTCACCGTTATTATTTAATCTATATATAGAAGATGCAATAAACAAAGTAAAAGAAGAGTATAGTGTAGGTGTGAATGTACAGGGAGAGAAAATATATATGTTGAGATTCGCCGACGATATAGCTATATTGGAAGAAAGCGAAAAGAATTTAGAAAGGGTATTGAATGGTATGCAGGCAGTATTGACTAGGGATTTTAACATGAAAATAAATATAGGTAAAACTAAAGTGATGAGGTGTGACAAAAAGGAATGCAGTAGAAAAATGAGGATCACAATAGGAGATAATAGAATCGAAGAAATGTCAGATTTTTGTTATTTAGGCAGTAGAATCACAAAAGATAATCGAAGCAAGGTAGATATAAAGTGTAGGATAGCACAGGGTAGGAAGGCATTCGTAGAAAAGGAACAGATTTTAAGATCAAATATTGACTTGGGTATTAGAAAAAGATTACTGAAGGTATATGTTTGGAGTGTAGCACTGTACGGGTGTGAGGCGTGGACTATAGGAAAGGAAGAGAAGCGTAGATTACAAGCATTCGAAATGTGGTGTTATAGGAGGATGATGAGGATTGGTTGGGAAGATAAAGTAACAAATGAAGCTGTACTAGAGTTAGTAGGGGAGAAGAGAAGTATTTGGAGAGTGTTACAGCGTAGGAGAGACAGATTAGTAGGGCATATTCTTAGGCATGGGGGGATTATGCAATTGATCATAGAAGGTAGAGTGGAGGGAAAGAGAGGGGTAGGTAGGCCTAGATTGGAGTATGTGAGTCAGATAGTTGAAGACGTTGAGATGAATAGCTATAGGGAGATGAAGGGATTAGCTCAGGATAGATCGGCATGGCGTGCTGTTTCCAACCAATCTTTAGGATTGCGGACTCTTTAACTAATTCCGTATTCATTAGTTTAACGCATTTCGCGTCAATTCATTTCCAAGTTTATTTCTGTTGGTAGATTTTACAAAATTCATTGAGGAAAACAAAATTTCACACGAATATGTGGACCCAAACATCGTTAAAAGAGCATTAGCAAGTTTCTTCATTGATATATATATATTGATATATTGATATATTCTTCATTGTTTGGTAAAGAATCCCATACGTTTAATATAATATTTTCAATTTTTAGTGTGGGATCATTATTATCTAAACTACTTTCAGAATTTTTTCCTTCTACTTCGGAAATCAGGTTTTCAATTTTATTTTTCCACTGCTTTGAAATTCAATTAATTCGCAGCATTTGCAACCAATAATAAAATATAAATCGTAAATGACACCAGAGTGGAGTGGTAAATTTAATAATAAAAAATCGCTAATTATTTTCTACTCTTTTATTGAACGTGTATATATTGAAATTGAAATTCACATATTGGTAAATATGGATAGAAATTTAACTTTTAAACATAAAATATCTCAAATATTCCACTTACATTATATGCACAAATATTTAATAAGGTACGCACTGCACTGCTGATAAAATGCATCACACTTATGCAGAATATATGCATATATGTATGTATCTCATATGAACGAGCGGTGATGTTTATAAGATAGAATGATGCTTTTCTTCTGCTTCATTGGATTATTCAGTCCAAGCCCACACGCATCGCATTGCGAACTAATATAATTTTATTTATCAAATAATGCCTTTATGTGCACATCACACGTCACATCGCGTCATTGATGTTAATAACCTACATAGGAAAGCTAAATTGTTCTGCGGATTTGGAAAAGTGTGAAATCTTCGTAAATATACATACGGATGAAGAGGATTATAGAAAATCATATTTATGTGCGCTGTGAATTGATTAAGTTGAATATATTATTTTCAGACAACAGTGTTACCATACACATTATATGATCTAAGTACTTTGAACATTAAAGCGAACTAGAATATATAAATATATTATTTACAAAATGAAGATGCCACCCGAAAGAAGATATTATCGAGAAGATCTTACAGTTTTTTAGAATATTTTCGATATTATTGCATGTAATGAAGAGTACATCCAGAAGAAAAAAATGGACGAAATAATATAAGCGACGAGTTATATTATTGGGAAGAAATATTATTTTATTAACACTTCTATTTCAGTTTAATTTGCATCCTGCAGCAAATTTATTAAATAAAATTGTGGTGTTAAATCGAAATTACACATGTTAGAGTGGCTGTGTGTATAATTCCGCATTCTGTAGAATACCTAGGCATTCTGTATAACGACTGATATTATCAGGCATGACCAGTTTAATTTCGTTCATTGTATAATATTGTGAAACCAATGAAAATATTGAAAGCGCCAATAAACGTTATTTTGTGAAATTAAATGAGGTGCTGGATGACGAAAATATTATTCCTACTAATTTAGTTAATTTAAATAACATTGTCAAACATGTCTGTATAACTAAATTGTCAAACTAATATTTGACGTTCTATACAATGCCTAGGTATTCTACAAAATGCGGATTTTTACATATTGCCGCTTATACAAAAAAATAAAAAACATGCGTGAGCCTCTCACGCGGTAGAAGTGAAACTTCTTAGCTCCTAGGAATAGTTGATTTTATGCATTGCTTTTTTTCCATTTGTTAACGATTTGATTTTAATTTTTATAGCCAATATACTAAATATTGTAGCCATATTTTTATAGTTCCTTTTCTCACCATACCAATTAAATAACTCGATCTGTGTATTTTTCTTCTTTTTATGTGGACATTAATACAATGATCATCATCAATGTCTCTTGGCAAATGATTCACCATCGTATTCACAGATATTGGAACATTCATAATTTGCCCATAAATCCCATGTTGACCATGTACATGTCGTAAACGTCGGATTTGCATAAATAGAATTCTGGATGAAATTAACCTCCCTGACACTAAATCTAATTTTGGTAGAGGACCAGGTAATTCTGGGTAGACAAAACCATTTGACTTCGATAACATTGGAATGGTATTCCGAGTGAGAGCATTTCGGCATTAATTGCACGCTATCACATCTTCAATGATAATGGCTGGAAACGCAGTATGTAAAAGTTGCTCGTGCTTAGGCTCAACAGGTTTCACATCGTTCTTAAACGATACTCGATCACATATGCAACACACTGTACCTAGCGGATTATTGAAAAATTGTTTATCAAATTCGCGATGAGCAGGTTGAAAGAATGTAAATTTTGTGTATGATGCACTAGTGGGTGCATTTCTATTTGTCGATGACTCAGCTGTATCAGATTCATTTCGTTGATCTCTCACACCGCATGTATCTTCACGTGTAGACAGCACGCCTGACTCAGTGGCATTCAAATTCTCTATACCACTCACTGTGTCCTCACTTAACGACGGTATCGATTCATCCAGTGTATTTGAGATCGTTGGAAGGTTATATTGTCCACCGTGTTTCTTTAACGCCCTTTGCCTGACTCGATACTCTCTGCTTCTTTCCAAGGTACTTGTTGGCACTTTTCTTGGCGGTTTATTCGCTTTCTTCCATTCTCTAAAGGCTCGCACTCTGTCTGTACTTGTCTTTTTCTCCATTTCACTTTTCACACAATGGAAATTGTTAGTTAAAAGATTAAGCTGTGTTTTTGTGATATATAATAAAATACGCAAGCGTCTACTGGTTGCCATATGCTACGTATACACACAGTACACACAGCGCATGCGCGTAGCGCGTTTCACTTTTCGTGACGTTCAGGCCAATTTGCCTTACCGCGCCTATAGAAGTTTCACCACAAAAATGCAACATTTAACATAACAAAGCCGTTGACATTGGTATCTGGAAAAAATGTATCGTTTCTTTCTACATTAATCGTAAAGTGTCGTGAAAGCACGTGGTTTGTACAAGATAGCTTAATTCTTTCGGATGTCAGCAAAAATTAGTAAAAAATTATTTATTATATCAATAGCAAATTTCAAAAATGTCCGTTGCTCGTATGGCACAGCAATAATATATAAGTATATTGCTCATACTTACCGAACAAATATCAAGTCACTTTACCATTTATTTTACTTTGCAATTTACCAATAAAAATATCGGCTATGTGTATATATATATATTTATTATCCAGTGAAAGTTAAAAGAAAAAACTTTTCATTAATGAATTCAAAAAAATAATTTGCGTATACTATATAATATGTATCCTGTGATCAATAAATAATAGGAATTATTAAATATCTCAGATTCTTTTAAAACTGCATATCAGCCTGGTATAATATACCTATTCAGCTAATCACACAGCAGTGTAGAGGGTTGCAGCTGTGCATAAAAAAAAAAACGCTGATAAAATGCATCGGATGTTCTTTATCTTTTGTCAAAATTAGGCTGAGTAAAAATGTCTGATTTGAATGATGAACAAAGAATTTGTATCCGATTTTGTTTCAAAATTGGGAAATCGGCCACTGAAACTGGTGAAACCGGTGGAATAGATGGATTTGTGTGGAAGAATTATATTTTGAAGGAGATTGTAATATTGGTTGTTTTAATAAACGTTTAATATTTAATATACTTATATTCCTAATAGATCAGCCCAAGTATATTTATATATTTACAATACTTTACAAGTTGTATCTTAATTTATAATATTTAAAAAGTTCTAGAATTATTATCGCTAAGTTAAATTAAATAATCTACTTCAAATGACTTGTCTAGATTTGAATTGCTTCATTTATTCATCTACTGCACTGTTGTGCATCGAATGCCTAGCTACATCTAGCAGATGGATGCCACATACTATCATGACTGTACAAGAAACACGGCACAATTCGCGTTTAGCTGTCAGATTGATTATGACAGCTGTCATCCTGGGAAAGCGTTTAATACTCGCCGCGTCAGCGGAGCTTTTTTCCCCTACTCGTTCTCTGCCGCCGCCGCTGCCACATTAATATTAATCTGTCACGGGCTGCGTGACTTAGTGGTATGTATATTAGTGTCAATCTAGTTGCGTTATACACATCTTATGGGAATCTATGCTAATCAAATTGCGATTTGACTTGCATTGTTGCCCATATAACATTTTGCGTGAAGTAAACTAGCGATGTGTAGTTCACTCGCGAACCGTTCACTCTGAACGGTTCAATATATAGGTCACTATGACCTAGTTCGTGAACTATGAACTAGATGGTGCACGGTGTACGTATTGATGTACTTGTACTAGGTCCTGAACCGGTCGTGTACTAAACCGTTCATGAATCACAGCGACTCGTAAACGATGCAGTATAGTATACATTACATATACAGTAGCAATAGCAGTATTAACATTTATGTGATAAAGTGAGTTGGTGAACAGAACGAAATTATATTTCCTTATAAATATGTTTTGTATAAGTTATAAACATTGTTGTTTTTTCTTCCTCATTCAAAATAAATATTGTAATATTTCAATTTATTTATTTTTTATTATTTAATATTTTATATTGAGAAAAAAAGAGACTATTTTCAGTATGTGCATGTATTTCATATAGGTCGTGAACTAGTTCATTTTTAAAAGATGTTAGTAGTTCATGACCTATAGTTCGTGAACGGTACATTGAAATGAACTACGAACTAAGTCCTCAAAGTGACCTACAGTTTGCCATTGCTAAAGTAAACGTGTGTACTTGATATTGCACTTTTATATAGAACCAGAACGCAATCTACGAGATATTGGTTGTTTTTCTCTTGGGCAGCTTTTCGCACCACTGACATTTAGACATGTCGATGTAACATTATACCGTGCTGATTAGAATCCGTATGTTTAGGACGAATAAATTCAAGAATGTGTCGTCTTAATATATACTTAGAACAATGACAATTTTTTGAAAACTAAGAAATATTCACTAACATATAATTTCTTAATATGGTTCATGCTCTTTTATATATGCTATATTCATATATTTAATTCTTGTTTGAGAATACATGCATAATTTAATAAGAAATAATACTAGTAGAATAGTATAGAATATCACCAAAATACCGTAACTTAAAGCATTATGTAACTAGATGCGAATTTCTAAGGCTATGCTCCCATCTTCAGTAGCACAAGGTAAAACTAAATAAAATACCTATGTCACGGACCATGATTGATATACTATTAAATAAATAAGTTACCATGACAAAAGTACTTCAAAAATGGCATATAATATGACCTAGAAATCTTTTAAAACAATAGAAACTAATAATTAACGAAACTAACAAATAACAACAATAAAACCAAATGTACTAAAAGTCTTTTATTATGCTCTGGTTCAATCGGTACTACAATATGATATTCTGTGTTGGGGAGGTGTTTTTATAATGTACACGATTGTACACAAATATATTTTAAAAATCATTTTAAAAAACCCAGGCTGTTGGCCGACTAATGAACTATTTGATAACTACAACTTCTTCACGATCAAAAAAACTATACCTCCTGTCGCTGGCTAAATATTATTATAAAGAAACTCTATTACAGGAACAAAATATAGGCCATAGATATCGAACTACAGTACAAGCAAACCAAGAACTATCAATTCCCAGAAGAAACCGAACTTTGAGTCAGCAGTCAGCACTATAACACATATTTAGGACCTAAATTACGAGTATATAACAAAATTCCTTTTTACAATAGATTCGCGAATACTAAAACAACATTCATAAATTTGTGCAAAACTCGGTTGAATAAGTATTCTTTTGATGAAATCGAAAACGATACTATATTTTCCATAGTTGGAAATAGCGATGTGTAGTTCACTCGCGAACCGTTCGCTCTGAAGGGTTCAATCAAATGACCGGCGTACTGTGACGATGTTTTGCAACGACCTGTAGGTCACTATGACCTAGTTCGTGAACTATGAACTACATGGTGCACGGTGTACGTATTGATGTAATTGTACTAGGTCCTGAACCCATTGTCTACTAAACCGTTCATGAATCACAACGGCACGTAAACGATGCAGTATAGTATACATTACATATACAGTACCAATAACAGTACTAACATTTATGTGATAAAGTGTGTTGGTGAACGGAACGAAATTATATTTCGTTATATATATGTTTTGTATAAATTATAAACATTTTTGCTTTTTCTTCCTCATTCTTAATTCAAAATAAGTATTGAAATATTTCAATTTATTTATTTTTTACCATTTAATATTTTTATATTGAGAAAAAAGGAGATTATTTCAGTATGTGCATGTATTTCATATAGGTCGTGAACTAGTTCATTTTAATAAGATGTTAGTAGTTCACGACCTATAGTTCGTGAACGGTACATTGAAATGAACTACGAACTGCGAACTAGGTCCTCAAAGTGACCTACAATTTGCCATCGCTAGTTGGAAACCTTAAATAAAATTCCTTTTTTTTAACATATACAAAATATTTTACATTTGAATTTTCACAAAATTAGCACACAATTGAAAGGTTGTGTGTTTATTGTGTTTATTTTTTAATCATAATTATTTACCAAATCAAAAATTTATATTGTACAAATTGTACAAACATATTTATTTAGAGGTATTTTATTTAGTTTTTATCTTGTGCTACTGAAGATGGGGGCATAGCCTTCGAAATGTTCATCTAGCTACTTAAAGCTTTAAATTACGGTATTTGGGTAATGTTCCATACTATTCTTTGTTAATGATTAAAATTGAATGATTTATTTAACATTAATATTGGAGTAACTTCTGATAGACAATGAAATTGATATTTGTATTTATCTAACTGACAAACAGCTATTTTTTTCCATAATAGGCTAGTAAATATGAAACAGTATGTTTTAGTAAAGATGTTTTATTATAAATTGGCGTACAATACACTACATCAGAAATCTGTGAGGTCGCGGAAAAGGTACTTGAAAATTAATTTAATAAGTAAGCCTATATCCTAAAAAGTTGTTCGCATTGATTCTCAAGATAGAAAGAACCGTTTAACATATTGGAAATTTAGAGGAATAACTCATATTCTGATCTACAAGGTTATAAGGGTAGTCATTAGAGAGAAGAATTAAAAATAAAATCTGGAGTTTACATGATTGTTGGTTTTGAAGCATTTTTGTATATGTATATTGATGAAAAAAAACTTAATACTTAATTTTTTATATATAATATAATATACTATCACCATATAATTTTTGTCTTAATTTCAAACGAACAATATCTTAATTTCATAACATAGTTTAATTATGATCTATTTCAGTAGGTATATAATTAAAAGAAAATTCATATAACCATGGAATAAATTCAGTAATCTATGAGAGAGTATATAATTTGATACGAAGCTGTAACAGTAAATCTGAATAATAATGTTCTTAATTTACTAATGCACTGTACTAACTTTTTTTGTTTTAAAGAACTTCTACTGAAAGCATAAATAAAAAGGGACATATCTAAGTATATGAATTACAAGGTTTAGTATATATATATAGGAAATAATACATACCAAACTACAATCGACTCCACACGTACTGATAATGGATTTGCAGTTACGTAAATTATTATCAAATTACAGCAGGAATTTCATGGATAATTTTATACAAACTTGAATAGAGTGCGAGGAACTGTTCGTTTCGAAATTAGTTTCAAGTACACAAGATTCTATATTGCATACAAAATCGTCTATCTATAAAACTATTGCGCTATAGCGCGTGCCAAAAACATTTGAATTAACATTAATTTTTGCAATAACATTAACTATGTTCAGAAAGAGTTTGATTTGATTAGTATTTTATTTTCGTAATTGTTTCTATAACATTGAACACAAATAGAGATTAAATTAGATAGATTAAAATTGCATTGTTAAACATAACGAGATTTAACGAATTAATAAAAAAATAGTGATGGTGTGGAGACATAATTAATTATTTCATATATTAAAAAATTGCGAAAATCGAAAAATTATAATTCATCTATGAGTGTATATAAAAGAAATGTATAAAAAGAAAAATTAAAATATTTTTGTGTAAGTGTAAATAAGGAGATTGTAAAACCGTTAGTATATTTATTATTTAAAACGATAAGCTTTAAAAAAAATGTACTTTTCTGGCAGTTTAAGCAATCGAATTAAAAATGTATATTACGGCAATGGAAACGTATTCAAAATTGTATAGATAAAATAGTTGGATACAAATTTATTATAACTAAGGTTGATAATTTATTAAATAATGCAGTTCTATAAAAACAATTCCGTGAATACATTAATGCAAATATTAGTTGATATTGTGATTTGTGGCATTTATTTTGTTTCTTACGTTATATAAATAATTTCAACATAAGAAATGAGTTATATTCAGAAGAACTATACAGCATTTGATTGAAAGTGGCAGGAAAGTGACAGAAGTTCACGCATCATAAATCAAGACCTGTATAATGGCTTGACCAATACAGTACAGAGCAGTGCTATTCGAAACAGTATGGCGTCAGTCGTACGGCACATTGAATAGTGTTGTGGGTACGCTTGTGTATTGTCAATAGAAAAACTAGGTGTGGCTGAGTACCTTGTGTATATAAGTATATATGTGTGTATAAGTGATGTATATAAGCGCAGCCCTTATGCGCAGTAGTGGACGATACTGGTCCGCCACTTAAAAAAAAACGATGTATATATATATTGTCAAATCTTTGGCAATATTTGAATAGAAAACTGAATATTTTTAACTCTGGGGATAAAAAATGGTAGAATATAATAAGAACGACTTTTTGATATTAAAAATAAATAAAAATAAGCTCTATAATAAATACGTTTAATAATTATAATCTATTATGCATTTTGAAAGTAATTATAAACAGGCAAAGAAAAATCATTGCTTCGAAAACCAACAAAGAATTGATATTTTACTTTGTTCAGCTTTGTGCTACTGAAGATGGGGTATAGCCCACGAAATACGCATTAGGTATTAAATGCTTTGTATTATTTGGGTAATATTCTATACAATGTAAGGATTTTTTAACTCAATACTTCATTAAACTATATACTGATCGATGCAAAGGCAATCTTAAGCTAGTTGAATTTTAAGTCACTTTAAAAACATTTCTTTCAGTTAATATTATGCAAAATCTTCGAAATACGTACAATGAAAATTCTAAGCGGATTGATTAAAATTTATATTTTCTTTAGATGTACGAAAAAGGTACTCATTGAATATCGACTAGATGACAAATGTTTGTTGTTTTCATTTTGCCATATCCAGACAGATTTTCTGTTACACTAATACTAACAATGACCCTGTATAATATATATATATATATTTTAGCTTTGATGTTGAGGCGAGCACTGTCAATATGACTTGCATTTTTACAGCGAAGGAACTGTTATAATCGAATAGGCGTAATAGGATAATTGTATAAGGACAATGCACGCCTTCTATTATTTATTGATTAACAATTACATTACAGTAATAACCTGACAATATACTCATTGTGCACTTTTATTTAATGCTCTTCATGGCATGATTATTTAATCCAGTTATTGCTGAGCATATAAGAAAACACAAAACCTCTAATCTTTCTTGAAAATTTTGTTTATTTGTGATAAAGTAACGACATAAAACTATTAAAAAATTATTATTTAAAAAATAAAAATAAATAACTATGGTCCTGCATTTAAGACGTCAGGAACATAGTATTCTAGATATTATGATAATTATAAAAACATCGCACATGTACACCCACATTAAATTTAGTAGTTGTTTTCATGTGGCATTGACGACATTTAATTTGTTTTTCTGATGGAACAGCAAGATGTTGGTAAACGAGCTACAAAATGAGTTACAAGAAGAATTGGGAATAAGAGGTAATGCAAATGCTATGATAAAAAGCTACTTGAGTGAAATAAAGATGTCAACACACATACATCATTGTTGTAGTTTGGGAAAAATAGCTAACAATGGAGTTCCACAAGTTTCCGTACGAGGGCCCTTGTTCTACATATTATATAATAATAATTTCGCGCAAGCAAATCTTCAAGGACATTTTGCAGATGATTCTGCTTTACTGTACTATGGCACGAATCCAGTTGAGATGGAAAATAGAATTTGTCAAGACATGAAAAAATTAGAAGACTGGCTTAGAGGTAACCGCTTAACTATAAATACTAAAAAAACTGGGCTGTGTATTTTCTAAGCTAAAAACAAACCGAACATAGAGCTTAATATTAAAATTTATCAACAATTAATAAATGTTACCAGTGCATCAAAATACCTAGGTATAATTATGGATAATAAACTATCGTGGTGTGAACTAATAAAAGCAATATCCAAAAAATATGTACTGGTACAATTAAACGATCAAATTTAATAAACAAGACTGAGCTACTTTCCTGCACAATGGAAAGTTGCTCAGATCATCATGATTCCAAAGCCTGGCAAAGATCCTTCTGAAATGACATCCTACAGACCAATAAATCTGCTCCCTATAATATCAAAAGTATTCTAAAAAAGAGAAAAAACTTATTCCAGACCACCACTTTGGTTTTAGAGAGGAGCATACTACGATAGAACAAGTTCATAGTATAGCCAATAAAATAAACAGAGACCTAGAAGATAAAAAATACTGCTCTGCCGTTTTCCTGTATGTAACCCAAGCATTCTACAAAGTCTAGCATACAGGTCTATTATACAAATTTTTAAAAAATCCCTTACGATCTATACCTAATGCTGAAGACATATTTAAGCGATCGACATTTCCAAGTCAAAAATGATGAAGAGTACACAGACTAACTTCCGATCAAATCCGGGATGCTGCAAGGTAGCGTCTTGGGTCCAATTCTTTATCTTATTTATACCACTGATCTACCTACAATGAATGCAATTACAACGGCAACTGTTGCAGCTGATACGGCAGCCTTAGCCTCTCATAGAAATCCTAGAGTAGCCGCGGCACATCTGCAAATAAATCTAAACAAAATTCATCACTGATTTAAGAAGTGGAGAATACGAGCTAATGATGCAAAATCGGCACATGTGATGTTCACGCTCCGAAATGAAACATGCCCACCGGTAATATTAAACAATAAACCAATACCCCAAGTAGAATGTGTTAAATATCTTGGTATGCACCTAGATCGCCGATTAAACTGGAAGAAACAAATTTGGACAAACAGAACACAAATGATTCTGAACGTTTATAAAATCTACTGGCTCCTAGGCAGAAATTCAAAACTGTCACTAGATAACAAAATCTTAATCTGCAAAACTATATTTAAGCCAATATGGACATATGGCATTCAATTTTGGGGTTCAGCGTCAAAGTCCAATATTGAGATCTTGGAAAGATTGCAGTCCAAGATTCTAAGAGGCATAGTAAACGCTCCACGGTTTGTCTCAAATGAACATATACGTAATGATCTTCGAATTCTTAGCGTGAAGCAAGAAATCAGTAACTATGCAGCTAAATACAGCACAAGGATAAAGGCACATCCAAATCGACTTGCAACTCTTCTGCTAAACCCAATCCATCGACGCAGACTGAGAAGATTTAAGCCAATAGATTTAGCCACTAGATTTTAATTATTGCAATTATACAAAATCCTTAATTTATAAATAATTTAAGCTAGTCTAAGATTATATATGATTATGTTATGAGTCATTGGGCAAATATCTACATGTTTTGCTAATTATCATACGATTTATTTATTGTTATTATTACTACAGATTGTAAATAAATGGGAAGTAAAAAAAAATAAAAAATTTAATAATCATATCACCTATAATCCTAATTACTTTTATAATGCCACATATAATGCAGTGGTGTGGTCTCAGACAACAAAAAACAATCTTCAAATAAAAAACACTTTGAACAGATTGATTAAAATACTTTTTGGACTACCATTTCTAACAAGAACTCTAGATTTATATAATGTGACCGGGTTTTTCTTTGTTAACCAAATAATTGACATTGCAAACTATAAGTTTGTTCAAAAAACTATAAATGGAAATATTAAAAATAACACATCGTTATAAGAAATGTGGACATTCACAATCATAGAACACGAACAGCTCAGTTTCTTCAAATGATATCTGTGCGTCTAAATAATAGTCGAAATAATGTTACTCACAAGGGATACCAAAAATTCAATGAACTGCCTGATAGATTGAAAACAATAACTTGCTCCAAAAAATTCAAGTTTTAAATAAAAAAATATGTACAAAAATGTAATCAAATCATAACATACAAGTAATTAATGTGGAATTACTATAGAAGATATAGAATTTTGATTTGTTTGAAGATTACATTGCTGTTTATTTTACTTTATTTTATTCTCTTTGGATGATAGGCCATAGACTATGGCCCGTCATCTAAATACTATATTTTATTTTATTTACTTATATAATATTATATTTAACTTAGACGATATTTGTAGTCACTTCCTTATACCAGGATTCCCTGATTGGAATTGAAAATTATAAACTTTTTTTTTATATAAAAAAAAATTCTTTATTAATAAGAAAAACAATTCAATTCTAAAAAAAAAGATGGTTCAATCTATCAAATCTGGATTATGTAAAACTTGGCCCCGGGTCGCATAAGACGTATAATAAGTCTGCAGAATTGAATTAGCGATGTGCCTACGGAATGCTAGATGATCTAATGGAACCTCCTTGCTTTTTGTGTATTTGCCATGCATTTTGGACTGACATGTCGATGCAATGGGTTACAACAGGAAAATACGACTTTTTCCCTGTAATTCCACATTTATAAAGGCTGATCCGCTCTATCGACGCCTCCCATACTCAAATTGTACAAGTGTATCATTGAAGGTTGTGGAACAGTTACATACATTTTCTCTTTTTGAGAATATCTTTTAACCTGACGTCTTGGCTCTATTCCGACTGCATTGGAACATAAGCCTACCACACTGTTGTTATTCCACCTCACAATAGTAATATTTTTATCCTTTTCTATACGATCATCGTGAGTACCCCTCGGCATTTTCTTCAGTTCGTTCGATAATTTCAAAGAATTTTATTTGATCCTATTGCTCCTTATTGTTCCTGTTGCTTCGATATTTTTCTCAGATAAACATTGTATAAACATTGCCTCGATGTTAGATTATCAGGGTATATTTTATCTACATCACCTGAATCTTCCTCTGTTTAGGCATCATCTGGTGGTAACTTAACTAGGTCCGCTTGCGAATAAGGAAATTGATCATCTTCAATCATTGCTAGCGCTTCATGCATTGTTAAGCCTATGCAAATTGTTTAACTTTCTTGGTATGTATATGAAGTAATGCGACGTCCTATATGGAGGACCTTAATATGTACATGCCTTTATCATAAAATCAACAATTCAATTTGATATTAGAAACTCATATTTTATCCTCAACAAATTCATCTCAAATTATATTCAAGGAAATAACTTACCTCTCAAAATTTATCACCATTTTTACACAAATTGTAATAAATATAACACGTAAGTTAGCACAGATGTAAAAACATCTGATAGAGTAGACTTTATGGATGTTATGGGTAAGTAGAGCGTGCGCTTCGAGCATGCGCAGTGTTACGAAAAATTCTCAAACTTACCGTCCTTACCATAAGATGTCAGTAGCAACTTGGATAAAATAGAAATACCTCTAAATTAATTATATATATATATAATTGTACAGGTTGTGCCAGTGATATTAACACTGTTAATATAACAATAATTAATCATTCCCATTTTCAGTAATGCAAGCAAAGTTTCCCAAATTTGGTATACATGGATGAATTTATTCTGGTGTCTCAGCTTTTCTGCAGCTAAATAAACACTATTACTATTAGATTTGTTCGGGTTATAAAATAATGGTATACCCGGTATCTTCGTATGTTACCGTCATGGAGGTCGTGGGTTCGAGGTCCCAATCGGAAGGTTAACTTTTCGAAGATGAAAAATACCCTCTATATCATGGATACGAGATTCATTTGATATAATTGAAACATCAAAGAAAATTCGAAGAGAGAGTTGAAAGGGATTCCGACTGAAACGTTTCAAGACTGCTTTCAGAAATGGAAATGTCGTTGGGATAAGTGTATTCGTTGTGGAGGAGAGTACTTTGAAAGGGATAAAGACCAGTAGCTTATAAATATTCTGTGTAATTTTTTTAAAATATAGTTCACGAACTTTTAGAACAGATTGGGAGTGATTGATTTTTTTGTTGTTAAATGATTTTAATATTACTTTTGTTCAATAACTTAAATTATTTTCAAAATGACCACAATACCTCGACATTGCTAATAAGATTACTCGTTTTATCCATTATTGCAGTGACCATATAATCTTATATGCGATGTTAAAAATATTAATCGTCAACGAAAGCTTATCTATATCATTTTTCAATTATCAAAATGAGAATTTGAAATTTCATTGTATATAAATATGAAGAAATTCCAAAAGGTTACAACATTATGAAAATTAAAATTTTTAAACAATGATAAAGACAACTATGAGGTACTAAGAATATTAGTGGAAAAAGTATGAGAGTAGAAAATGCAACTTGCATAGAATACCCAAATTTGAAAAATGTAGATTTAGATTTAGTGTTTAGTTTCTTAACAGAAATATGAATATATTATTATATACATATATATATATTACATAAAAATTATTTTCAATCTATACAAATATCGAACCTCTATAATAAAAATTAAAACGGAAGAAAGGGAAGCATGAATAAGAAAGTGAAGGTGTAAAAAAAAGCAAACGAAAGATGAAGCTTAGAATAGACGATGATAGAATAAAGGACAAAAATATAAGCTGTTATTTGGCATGTAGGATTGCAAAGGATAATCGAAGTAAGGTACAAAGATATAAATGTAGGATAGGATAGGAAGGCATTCCTAGGAAGAATTGGTAAAGCATAATTCTCTTCTTAAGGTTGTCATCTGTTTTTTTTTTTCCATTCACAATTTCTTATCTTGGTATATTTTGCGGGCTTCTTCACCATTCACATGTATATATATATATATATATATATAGCTTCTTAATCATCAAACCAAAATTAAACGCATTTAAAAAAAAAACGCAAATTTTATTAAAAGGAGCGTAAATTAAAATTGTTTGTGAATTTGAAATATCAAGGTTGAGTGTTTGTTAACACGTAATTCGTATTAAGGTTGAAAATATTTCAGCGCTAAATATAATTAAATTATACAATTCATCCAATATAGCACAAATTTGCGACAGATAAATATTTATTTGATTGGAAGTATTCGTGTATTTGATAGCTATAAAGTATCGTTCGATTCTTCTCAATATATTGTACAAGTTTATTATAATTTTAATAGTTTGCAGTGTTGAGCTATTCCCTATACTACCTATATTCTAGTTCTCATAATGAAAGAGTCATTTACCCGTAATATTACGAGCATAATCTATACAAACTGATCAAGTGCTAAGCTAATTCCTTCGCTATATATTTTTGTACCATCTGGCGTTTGCTAATTTTTAATGAAATATTCTGACGTTCAACTCGCGATAGTTGGGCTGAATCTTGCGTCTACTCTGTGCATAGAGACACATGGATATTAGCATTAGCACCTCTGTGCAATATTGTCCATTTTCGCTAGACATCGTTCTATTAGTTAATACACTGTTGCAAACGCAAAACTTTGTTAGAATGAGCTCAATTCTGAAAACTTGAAATATTTTTTAAAGTCATGTATGGGCATTAAATGTGATTTTTAAATTATTTATCATATGCTACAATCGTCGCCTTAAAATCTTTTTAACTCTTTTGCTTTATTAGATACTTGTTGAAAGCCTATTTATGAAAACGTTCAATTATTTATTTAGCACACTGCAGATAGTATTAAACAATATTTCTGCTTTTCTATAACTAATTGCATAATATTCCCTTATCCGACAAATGTATATTTAATGTCTACTTAATCTAATAGTCTTCTCTTTTGCTAATGTTTTTCTTAAATAATTCTAGCTTCTCCAGTCTTCATTTGTCACTTTATTTACGTACCCAATCTTCATTCTCTTCCTATAGACCAAATTTGATATCTTATTTCCTACTTTTATGTTTATATCATATACATCTCGGGTATTTCAAAAGAAGCTCCTACAAATTAAACCACAATTTTTGCAACACTTACCCCTGAAAAATCAAATATCATATACAGTCTTAAAAATCAACGAAATCCACACGTTCATTCGCAAATTCTCAGCATCTTCCCCAATGTCCACACATATATTTATGTATTCTAAATTCTTAATTTGTTGATTACAGCGCGGTTTAATTTTTTTAAAGTACATTATTAGCGCCAACTTAGAAGAGATTTATATATGATATATCGAAGTATCTAATATAATTATTACTAGTTGGCATAAAGAGTCAATTAAGTTGAATTTTCGATACATTTTTGCTTTGAAGATAAGAACAGATGAAAACATTAGCCAAATAGATGGAATAATAAACAAGCGTGCTATATTAAAACGCATCAACGCACTCAGTGCTTCGTTGGATAAATGTGAAAGTCAACCCCAGAAAACAGACTCGTATGAACTTTAATTATATAATATATTATTGCTAGACTTTACGAAATTAATTTTTTTTTATGCCAATAAGGACGAGTGCAATTTGGTTAACAAAATAAATACTTGACGTAAAATTGTTAATTATATCATTTCACTTTTTAATGGCAACACCGCCACAATGTTGCACTAAACACTAGGTGTTGAACTGACTGACACACTCAATTAAAATAAATATGAGTGTCAGCAGTGTCAGCGCAATGGGCGATGTTGAGCGTTTCAGTGACGGTGCTGTTGGTACCTGAGGGTGAACTGTCGCAACACCATAATTGTTATTACGTTGTGTCTATCTCTAGTGTGTATAAATATAATATCTTCTATTTGGAAACCTTTAAATCCACCGAAAGTCATTCGATATAATCGCCAATGAGTATAAATTTCATTGTGAATAAAAGTAAAATTTCAATACGATACAGCTTTCACAGCAGAAATTGCATTCGATAAAACTATCATTGATTTCATCTCTGTTTTCATCAATGTATTTGGTAAAATTTTATACATCGAATAAGCGTTGTGTACAAGTCAGGTTTCATACTCAGGGACAATTGCTATTTTCTATAAAGAATAGACACTAGACACTATATTTTCAATAAAGAACTAACACTATTCATTTTTATTAAATATATTTTTGGAGAAATACGTGGCAAAATCGTACATACGTAACTACACAGAACAATGCAACTGTCTTATCTGGCTATTCTATATCAATTTCTCTGTATACTATACTAGGCTTCTCTGTTGGGACGCTAAAGAATTGCGGGCCGGATAGCTTAAACCAACGATATATTCTTAGCTATAGAAGCATCGTGACGTCATGTTGCCATAGCAAGCCGGGCCGCTATTTGTTTTGCAGCGCTTACAATACGGGAACCAAAGAAACAGATGATATACTGCATACGGTGGCTCTCACTCTACCGCCTGCAACGTATACCATAACGGAACGCCACACCGTGTTGTGTTGAGTGCTATCGCAACGCAAGCTTTATCTTTTATGAAAAATAATGCCAAGTTAAAATATCACAATACAATTATATACAAGTAATTTTTTTCCAACTGGCGAACGTCCGCACACCGATAACCGCTGCACAGACAGCAAAAACCAATCTGATATTCAATATAGGGATGTTTATTGAGTGAGATCTTTGTTGATGACAAAGAAAAGTTGATTGAGGATAGTCAACATCGTTTCAGGGCCGGACGTAGTACAGAATCAGCCTTAATGGATGCAATATCCTTTGTTCACAAAAGTATTAATGATAAGCAACTAGTAGTGGGTTTGTTCATCGATTTTTCCTCGGCTTTTGATCTTGTCAATCATAATTTACTCTTACTCAAGTTAGAATCTATGGGTATAAGAGGAGTCGCGAACAAATGGCTCAAAACATATCTATGTGACAGGCCTCAATATGTGCAGATCAATCAAAGTAAATCCAATAGTATGACAAACAGTATAGGTGTCCCCCAAGGATCAATTCGGGACCCGTTTCTCTTCCTCCTTTTCGTTAACGACCTACGTAAATACTGTAACCAAGTAGACAAGATTGTATTGAATGCGGATGATTCAACCTTCCTAATTAGTGCTCATAGTATTATTGCGAAATAATGCTGATAGTATTATTGCGAAATTAGTGCGAAAGTCTTGTTTCTATAGCCAATAGAGCAGCAAATTCCATGTTTCTGTGGAGTAAAGAAAATGGTCTGTTGCTTAATATGATGAAAACCAAATTCGTTAATTTTACTACCAAAAACACTACATGTGATCAAAGTTTGTACATAACATGTCAAGGCAAACCTATTCAGCAAGTAATATCGACCAAGTTTTTAGGACTACTAATTGATCAAAAACTCACGTGGTTGAACCACGTTGATTACCTTAGTCGCAAAATAAGTAAAGCCTGCTATGTTCTAAGAAACTTATCAAGGACATGTAGCAAACCAGTACAAAGAATGGCATATTTTGGAATCTTTCAATCAGTTGTCAGCTATGGTCTCATCTTCTGGGGCATGTCTGCTCATCTAGGCATTTTATTACGCATTCAAAAAAACGCTGTTAGATACAAGGCCGGAGCAAAATATCGAGAGCACTGTAAAAAAATTTTCATTGAGTATAAATATTCTTACTGTTCCATCGCTTTATATATTTTTAATATGTGTTTATATAAAACGTAATTAAAATATCTGCGTATTAAATAATGCAATTTACACCTACAATACAAGAATCAACGCCCGTTTCCGAATTCCATATAGCCGCCGGAATATAGCCAAACAAAATCCGCTAAATCGTGTGGATCTATAAAATAAATTGCCCAGCTCGTTACGGGAAATTGGAAGCGTGCGTAAATTCAAAATGGAACTGTATAAATATGTGGTAAAAGAACCCATGTATTCTATTGATTAATGAGAAAAATGTATTCTGGTAACTATATACATCCCAAGGAAATTTATCTTATTTCTTCTCTTTGACCATATCTTACAATGTCGATCGTGTTAATTTTAAGCCTTCATTATCTGTATGCACATTGAACATTCTACAGATAATAAAGATATTATTATTATTATTATTTACATGTGAACGTTTAGAAGCTGTGCTTACTCCAGGGACGCACGTAGAAAAGAATGCAAATAATAATTATACCTATAAACAAGAATTTTAACAATAATTAGAATAATCTTTATCGCTATCCAACTCGCTATCGGTCTCACCAATTATGTTTATTATTAATTGTTCCGTGTGGGAATCAATAATACTCTCATTTTTTTAATAATTCCTCCTTTATTTTTATGGAATGTTCGCAACATCGCTGCCAAAATTGCGGGGTTACTTCTTCAAATTCCTCTTTCGCTAATCTTTTCACATCGTCCAATTTAAATCTTACATTTAATTTTACGAATTTTACGAATTATATATTGTTTGGGTGACGAAAATATAGGTTTGTTCTGTTCTTCATCATCTGCTTTATTTCCTTCTGCTAGCATTCGCTCTATTGATCGAACAGATACTGTTGCGGCTCTCGAAACAATCTGTTTAATTTCTTGGTTACTTTTGCTTTCATTAGTATTTTGAAAGAATTTAAAAACGTGATAAATTACTCCCTTGTCTGGCTGTTCAACGTTTTATTTTGAAGAAGAGACATTGTAACTTAATATTTGCAACTAATAACTTGCGATGCCAATATAAGAATGACATAAATTTTCACTTGCTATAATTACCTTATAATGCGCCACTAAGCCTACAAAGTACTCTGCGATTGGTTATTGAAGATGTGGTTACGCTGGCCTTGCTTGGCTGTAAGAAGAGTACGCATACCCTTGCAGTCGCGGACGTTCACCAGTTGGAAAAAAATTACTTTATATCTACGATGATGCGTTCAATGTTCAGGGGAGGGGCGCGCGGCCTCGAAAGAAACCGCCACTAAGGCTAAGTGACTGCAATGCGTCTTTCAAAAATATATCATATTTATTTCATAGTCATTTATAGTAGTTCATATTTATGTTTAGTGCAACAATGCTTAGTGGCGATTCTCACATATGATTTTCGGCCCAGTGATGCGTTCCATTCCATTCCTTGTTGCGTTGTTCTAATGCCGTCAATGCAACATGCAGCCTGCAGTCTGCCGCCCATATCGCCGTGTTCTTTGCTTTATACATAAAGATGTGCAATTTATAAATAAGCCCAAAATGAAGCTCCATACTCAAACCTGTACACGATGGAAATTGGAATTCTGTAAATGAAATTTTTGTCAAATAGATAATGTAAAATCGGCATACGTCTGATCATTAACAAAATTGAAAAGTGATTTTTAATTATACCGAATATCAGTTTTGCTATATATATATATTGGTAAATTTTTTCCAACTGGCGAACATTCGCGGCTGCAAGGGTATGCGCACTCGTCTTACAGCCCTGGAGTAAGCACAGCCTCTAAAGCGTTATATATTTCTTCCTCTTTAAATAACAAATGTTTTGATAATACAATACATTATTATACTTTATTTTTTACATTTTAACTGTATAATATGTCAATTGTGGCCAAACTGCGCATGTGGTTCTTCTTAAGTGTTATTGCGGTTCATTAAGATACATTGCGTTTTAGTCAATTTAATTAATTTCAGCTTTAAAATTCGGTTTAATCATTTCTACTATTTAAGTTTGGAAATAATTGTTTTAGTCGTCGATTTAAGTGTTAAATTTAATTATTTTTATTATACAATACAAAAAGCACAAAGAATTAGTTTGGCATAATTTTTTGGTGTGTATTTTATAATGATGTTGAATCAATGGTGAAGTTTTTTAAATCCAAGAACCGTTCTCAATTAACAATTAACCAACATTTGAAAGAATGAATAACAAGTCCAATTACTAATTACAAATCAAATTATCAAAAATTAGTTGCTAACTTACAAATCCATAAACCTTCTACTATTAAAGAGTAAATAAAAAAATGTAAATACCTATAAATGATATAGTATTTATATGTGTACGTATATGACTGACATAAGACCTTTGGGATGCGGCTCTTCACAATTTCTGGTTGGTAACTAGGGATGTTGCTGCAAAAACTCTGGCCACCCCTGTAATATGTTATTATATTTAAATTAAATATAAAATAGATATTCTATACGTTTGAAACCATTTCCCATTTACACATTTCAATGCATAATAATATTATATTATTTTAAATGTAGGTTGTATGTGTTGTTATTTAAAAAAAAATTGAAATATTAAAAATAAAAATAATTAAAAACATCATGTGGCTTAAAAAATAAAATGTTATATTAAGGAAGGTGGAGAATCGTAGGATTTGTCAATCCTTTATGATTTTCTATGTATCTAATAATGCAAAAATATTTTAAATAGTATTAAAGTATAAATTATTTGCTGGTATATAATACTCGAGATATATCCGAAAAAAAAATGAAAAAAAAACCTCTAGTTCGCATGTATAAAAAAAAAAATAGAGAAAAGAGAAGAAAAAAATACAAAAAAAAAACATTAGTATTATAGAATCCCAGTTTGTAGTATAGAATTAAAGAAAATATTTGGAATTCAAATTATCTTATTGATTAGTGATGATTTTTGCAGTTGTTTTTTTATATAGTTTCTTATTCAAAGTTTTTATTTCAGTTGGGATTTCATTGTACAATTTACATGCATACAAATTTGAGGAACATTGACTGATTTTATTTTATATGATTTTATATAAATTTTATATAAATATATTAGTTAAAGAGTCCGCAATCCTAAAGATTGGTTGGAAACAGCACGCCATGCCGATCTATCCTGAGCTAATCCCTTCATCTCCCTATAGCTATTCATCTCAACGTCTTCAACTATCTGACTCACATACTCCAATTTAAGGCTACATACCCCTCTCTTTCCCTCCACTCTACCTTCTATGATCAATTGCATAATCCCCCCATGCCTAAGAATATGCCCTACTAATCTGTCTCTCCTACGCTGTAACACTCTCCAGATACTTCTCTTCTCCCCTACTAACTCTAGTACAGCTTCATTTGTTACTTTATCTTCCCAACCAATCCTCATCATCCTCCTATAACACCACATTTTAAGTGCTTCTAATCTACGCTTCTCTTCCTTTCCTATAGTCCACGCCTCACACCCGTACAGTGCTACACTCCAAACATATACCTTCAGTAATCTTTTTCTAATACCCAAGTCAATATTTGATCTTAAAATCTGTTCTTTTTCTACGAATGCCTTCCTACCCTGTGCTATCCTACACTTTATATCTACCTTGCTTCGATTATCTTTTGTGATTCTACTGCCTAAATAACAAAAATCTGACACTTCTTCGATTCTATTATCTCCTATTGAGATCCTCATTTTTCTACTGCATTCCTTTTTGTCACACCTCATCACTTTAGTTTTACCTATATTTATTTTCATGTTAAAATCCCTAGTCAATACTGCCTGCATACCATTCAATACCCTTTCTAAATTCTTTTCGCTTTCTTCCAATATAGCTATATCGTCGGCGAATCTCAGCATATATATTTTCTCTCCCTGTACATTCACACCTACACTATACTCTTCTTTTACTTTGTTTATTGCATCTTCTATATATAGATTAAATAATAACGGTGAAAGTGTACATCCCTGCCGAACTCCCTTCCCTATTTTTGCTACCTCTTCTTCCCCCTCAATTCTAACTAAGGCAGTTTGGTGTTTATATAAATTAAAAAATATTCTCCTATCCTTATAATCTATACCCGTTTCTTTTAAAATTCTAAACATTATTTCCCAATCTACATTATCAAATGCCTTTTCTAAATCTACAAAAGCTATGCAAGTTACCTTTCCTACCCTCTTTCTTTTTTCTACTACCGTAAATATATATATAATTTGAACATCGACTAGCAAATTTTTAATATTGGCAATCATTTTTCAAGTCAATAAAAATGATCATATACTTGAAATAATAATCGCCCAAAAAAAATACAAGAACTATTAATTTTGTAATATAAATCTTATATAATATTTTACGCCTGAATTTAATTTTATATCCAAATTGATGAGAGGAGGTGAAAAATATTTTCCAAGTGTATGATATTTGTTTAAATTTGCGAACGTAGTTTATTGCAACAAATCAGATTATAAATAGCATTAAATTTGTTATATTTTTATTTTTATTATTTTTATACTTTTTTATATATATAAATCGAACAATCATTGTATTCAAAAATGATCTGCACTAAAATTGTTAAGAAATATTATAGTTTATTATTGCAGTTGTGGCTTTTTCAATTAGTGATACAGCAATCAAGTAATTTTAGCAATTTTTGTTATTGAATAATAAAATACTACTTCACGTTTACAGAAGTAAATATTATAATACTTCAAGCACAAAACATTCACGATAAATTATAAAATTTCAATGTGTTTAATGGAGCAGAAATATCATTGCTGCAATAAAAAATGAGTTGAAGTTAGAACCAATTACTTTGCGCCAACATTATTATTACGATAAAAAAAGATTGGAATGCAACGCAGGTGGAGGAGATGGAATAATCTGTATTATTAGTGATGTTCAAAAACTTGCATCTGAGGAGCGCCAAATACCTTCAACCAGATCTTTGATTATGCCTATTAGTACAACTAAATTAGACAACATACCAAATCTTGTTTTAAGTTGTAAACTATTTCGTATTTCGTGTTCTTTCGTATATTGCATAATAATGTATACATTCCGATTTCGACAATGAATTAATAAAATGATAATGCTTTAAGTTAAATCAAGGAAAGATTTATTAGTAAACAATTCCTTAATAAATTTCTTGTGTTATGATTAGAATATGTATTTTAAAAATCTGATGTGGAAGGATGTTTTAACTTTTATTCCCGCCATTTGCAATGAAAGTCATTAGAAAAGTGTGGAACAAAATAGTAAGAAAATTATGGAATTAGAGTTGTTTATTCCATAGGGACTTATTTCAAGGTACGCATCTAAATATAATTGATATAATATCAAATAAAGAGATAAAGTACGCCCCTGATTGAATATTTTCAGGATTTGATCTCAGAATTTATAATCTGCAAATGGTTTGAATGGGAAATTAATATTTCAAAGGAATATTCTATAATTCAAAAATATAGAATTTCGAAGTGAAGAGTAAACAATATTTTATATGGACGTTCTATGTTAAAAATTACAATTTTTATTCTGTGTGGGAAAATGATTAAATGAGAGATTTTCGAATGGGAAATGATCTGAGGATTCTAAATCTGCAACTAGTTTTGTTGTAGTACTAACGGTTTAGAAAATATCGTCAAAAACTGAAAATAAGAAGGGTCCTCCCTGTGAATTTTTTTGTTAACTTCTAATATTTTCGAAAGTGAGTTTATGAAATTTCTAATAGTATTTGATGTCAGAATTTAGAATCTGCAAGTGGTTTGAATGGGAAATTTATATTTCAAAGGAATATTCTATAATTCAAAAATATATAATTTCGAAGTGAAGAGTAAAAAATATTTTTATATGGATGTGCTATGTTAAAAATTACAATTTTTATTCTTTGTGGGAAAATGATTAGGTGGGACATTTTCGAATGGGAAATGATCTGAGGATTCTAAATGAATTATGAGAATTTTTAACTTTTACAAAAACTGGTCTAAAATTATTATAAACACCTTAACAAAATATATTTGCAATAACTATGATTTGAAAGGGTACTTTTCTATTTTTGAAAATATTGATATATTGGCGGCATGAATACCTTAAGAAAATCATGATACCATTACGTTTTGTTCATTCTTCTTAAGTGATAATAAATGATAAATCTATAAATGAAACAAGGCAGTTGCAAAAAAAATACATTGAATCGAAGCATGTTAAGTAGATGATTAATATTCAAAAACTAGCCCATGAGGGAGTTGCTAATTCAGAATTAAGAGCTGTTATAGAAGTTCATTATCTGAGCGCTTACTTAAATAATCTATCTCTTCTAATTATCTCTATATAAAGACGCTACTACGAAACAAAGAATACACAGATCTTTAATGTCGCTGCTTATTCCATGAGGGAATAGTGATTTTAGAACAGAAGCCATCTGATGAGTTTAAGGATCGAACTACATACGTACGATATTGTCAAATCCTGCTTTTAGAACTAGTTCATGGTTAGCAAAAAGATTGGTAAATATACCAATAAAAATGTACACAAAAGAGTTATTTAATTTATTGAGTGTACATTCCTTGATATTGGAGCTATTGCCTTCTATTCTTACATGTGCATATTTATACTGGTGATGAGAACAGTTTATTCAAGTGCTATAAACATAATGTTCATTTGTTACAAACGGCATTATGTATAGCCGTCATCGTGTATAAAATTTATTTCCTCAAAATTACAGTTTGTAAATTGGCATAAATGTATTAGTTATAAGCGGCATTAAGTTTAAATTTTTTATTTTCTATATTGAATGACAATAGTGCCCAATATCATTTACATCGAATGAAAAATATGATCAGCGGCTATTATATCTTACGATTTTACTCGAAATTTTTACTCATGCCTCTTCAATTGCAGTGGAGGTAAAAAATTCAAAATGATACTATTCTTAAATTTTTAATATTCTATACATAAAAATGTATAGAATGGAAAATCCGAGTTCAAAGCACTGTTCGGAAGACATATACATAATAATTTATTCACGTACGAAATTAATAAGGTAGTCGTTAATTGATTTTACAAGAATTGTGGAAATTCTAACTGGTGCGATATTTTTTAGAGTATCGTTTTCAATACATTAAAATGCATTAAAAATATTAAAACACGAGCACAGATTGGTATTTTATTTAGTTTTCATCTTGTACTACTGAAGATGCAGGCATAGGCTTCGAAATGCGCATCTAGCTACTTAATGCTTTAAGTTACGGTTAGTTAGTTAAAGAGTCCGCAATCCTAAAGATTGGTTGGAAACAGCACGCCATGCCGATCTATCCTGAGCTAATCCCTTCATCTCCCTATAGCTATTCATCTCAACGTCTTCAACTATCTGACTCACATACTCCAATCTAGGCCTACCTACCCCTCTCTTTCCCTCCACTCTACCTTCTATGATCAATTGCATAATCCCCCCCCACTCTCCAAATACTTCTCTTCTCCCCTACTAACTCTAGTACAGCTTCATTTGTTACTTTATCTTCCCAACCAATCCTCATCATCCTCCTATAACACCACATTTCGGATGCTTGTAATCTACGCTTCTCTTCCTTTCCTATAGTCCACGCCTCACACCCGTACAGTGCTACACTCCAAACATATACCTTCAGTAATCTTTTTCTAATACCCAAGTCAATATTTGATCTTAAAATTTGTTCCTTTTCTACGAATGCCTTCCTACCCTGTGCTATCCTACACTTTATATCTACCTTGCTTCGATTATCTTTTGTGATTCTACTGCCTAAATAACAAAAATCTGACACTTCTTCGATTCTATTATCTCCTATTGTGATCCTCATTTTTCTACTCCATTCCTTTTTGTCACACCTCATCACTTTAGTTTTACCTATATTTATTTTCATGTTAAACTCCCTAGTCAATACTGCCTGCATACCATTCAATACCCTTTCTAAATTCTTTTCGCTTTCTTCCAATATAGCTATATCGTCGGCGAATCTCAACATATATATTTTCTCTCCCTGTACATTCACACCTACACTATACTCTTCTTTTACTTTGTTTATTGCATCTTCTATATATAGATTAAATAATAACGGTGAAAGTGTACATCCCTGCCGAACTCCCTTCCCTATTTTTGCTACCTCTTCTTCCCCCTCAATTCTAACTAAGGCAGTTTGGTGTTTCCTTACCGAGTAAGGATATTTATGTAAGTCACTAGTCCTTAACCCACGAGAGGTCGCACGGGGTATATAATGACCCCAGTCGCGTGAATGTGTAGATATTTTTTACATTACTTTAAGAGGGACTCCCCACATTTTAGGTCTTTTTACAACAACCTCTGCAAGAATTCAGTTCCATTCGTTTTTTTTTTGGCGAACAAATCGATATATATTCCAAGTGGGGTATATACTCCGTTTATCGTTACCAAATTTGTCAGTTGATTTAAAATCAGAAATAAAAAGAATCTTTGTATTTGATATTGAGAAAAGCGAAGAACCTCTCGTAAAACGTGCTAGAGGAGGGTGTATACATAATCCTATAATTTTCAGGTAGTCGAGTTAATGATGGTCAAATTACTACCAAGGTACATGCAAATTCCTATAAGTTTTCCTATAATACTTCCAATTGAAATCAAACATTGAAGAAGAAGACATAGATTTAGGTTCCCATATAATTTACGATCGTGACAATTACCCAATTAACAATGACCCAGATGACCCAGTTGGTGAAAGTATAGAAATTCAGAATGTAGAAGCCTGCATTTATTGCAAGATCACCCGAGGAAACAAAGTTACATGTGCAAGAAATAAGTGCTTCGTGCAAGAGGAAGGCGATGGGCAACAGGCGTTTGTAGGAATTTGACCATACACATTTTCGGTTTCTTGTACCTGACCCAATATTTATAGGAATTTACCATCCTCGCTAGAGGAAGATGTGACATATGTCCAAGGTCACGAGATAGAAAAACAACAAAATCTTGCTATCGCTGCAATTATATGCTCTTTTCAGAGCACATGAATTACATATGCGAGAATTGCAAAGGAAATTTGGAACAAGATGATATTTCCGAATAAATTTGTATTATATTATTTGTTTTCTATATGTTCAACAATAAATTAATAAAAAATAATATATTTTGCATTTCATTTCCTGCGTATGGCGATTTTATTGCTGTGGTCAAAATATACCCCAAGCGACCTCTAACTGTGTTTAAGTATGCTAGGACCTAAGTCATCCTCATCTATCTGTTCGACACTTTCTAGCTCCTCCATGTCCTGCCTACCTTTATATAAATCTTCAAGATACTCCTTCCATCTTCTAGCTTTTTCCTTATTTTCTGTGAGTTCCTTACCCTGCTTATCACATATAATGTTACCCTTTGGTTTTACTTTAGAAAAATGTGACTTAATTTTCCTGTAGCCCAAATCTACTTTACCTCTTCTCATATCCTCCTCAATATCCTCACAATTTCCTTTTATCCACTCTTCTTTCGCTAGCTTGCATTTCCTATTAATTAAGTTCCTTAGTTCCTTATATTTTTTCTGTCCTGCTTCTGTGTTTCCAATTTTAATTTTCCTTCTTGCTTCTATCATTTCAACTATTTCTTCCGTGATCCATTCCCTCCTACCTGCCCTTTTCTTTGTGCCTAATACTTCATTTGCTGCTGTAGTTAACCCATTTCTGATTTCCCTCCATTCGCAATCTATGTCGTTCCTAGATGTTCCATTAGCCATGATTTCTACTTTCTGCTTGTACTTTTCACATACATCAGCTAATTTTAACCTATCGACATCTACTCTTATCTGTTTAGACTTCTGTAATTTCTTGAATTTGACCTCTGAGTCCAGGACTACTAAATTATGGTCACTATCAATATCTGCTCCAGGGTAACTCTTACAATTCTTAATCTGGTTCCTAAACCTCTCTTTAACCAGTATGTAATCTATCTGATACCTCCTTATATCTCCTGGCATTTTCCACGTATATATCCTGCGCTTGTGATTCTGAAAAAGCGTGTTTGCTACCACTAGCTTATTCCTAATACAAAACTCTACCAATCTATCATTACGTGTTCCTATTCCATATTCTCCTACTATTGAAACTTCCTTTCCCTTACCTACTACGGCATTTGGGTGATATTCTATACAATTGAATATTAGTTCAAAATTGAATTGAAATATTATATGTATTTTTTTAATTTTGCAAACATATTATCTAGAATTCAAAGTAATGTCTAAAAAAACATACCAATAGATCTGTGGCTGGCATAAATATATTAAAGCTAGACAGACAATTTATATTTATTAAGAAAAGATATATTTTAAACAGAACTTATGTATTTTTAATAAATCTAGATTCTAAAGCATGTTAGTTAACTTTCACAATATTTAACTCCGAGAGATATTTGCAATTTTATAATTTGAATATTGAATATTCAATATTCCTTTTAATATACATTATAAAAAATGATTACATGTGACGTAATTATTATAATGATGATTACAATTGTAAAGTCCGTTACAAATACTACTAATTTCACAATTACTACTTCTAGCATGATTTATTATTGGCGAATGACTTCATTAAGAAGGAATTTATATCGAGAACGGGAAGTAGACTGTGTACACGTAACTGTAACAATTTGAAGCATAATATAAGAAAGATATTTAATAAGGGAAATTCGTTATTACAGCAATGTTTATTAATTTGCATTTACATGGTTTCCATTTGTCTGGAAGATATTACGGTACTGCTAAGTGAACTATTTATTAATGCGAAAAGTTTGTTTTACTACATACTATGCATTATTATATTTCTTTTAAGATAATTATGATCCATGGGAGAAAGAGACATGAAAGTGTTCAAGTTAATGGGAATTTAATGTTTCTTGTAAATATTATTTGATACGAGGATTTTGTCAAAAACTAGGCGAAACTAATATGCATGTGCAATTTAATCTCGGATATATATTTACAAGATTTAAGTAAAATCGGATAGAGGGAAGTGAAAATGAACTATTCATATTTCTAGTTGCATAAAAAACTTTTGAAATGTAGATAATGTAGAAAAATTATGAGGATTGGGTGAGTAGACAATTATAAATTACAAACTAGAGTTTCTTCTAATTGATTTGCTAGAGTTAATTAAGGAAACGAAAAATATTTGGAAAGATTGTAACGTAATATAGCATAAGTCATATTCTTAAACACGTGGGTATTATGCAGTGGCGGTTCCTTATGAAGGCCGCAGGGCCGCGCGCCCCTCCTGAACATTGAGCGCATCACCGTAGATATATAATTGTATAGCGATATTTTATCTCGACATTATTTTTCCTAAAAGATAAAGCTTGCGCCGCGATAACAATCAACACAACGTTCGTTGTGGCGTTCGTTCGGTGTGGCGTTCGTTGTGGTATCCGTTGCAAGTCACAGTATCGATGCTGTATCTGTCTGTATCTATCGTTCGCGTGGTATAGATATAACGCTAATTTGGTGCTGCTGCGTGATCAGCGCCACCCAGTACAAGTTAAATGAATATACACTCATCTCACTCTATTCCAAGCAATCGGTGAGAGCGACCGTATGCTGTATATCTTCTATTTCCTCGGTTCGAACCTTGCTTCATTGTCTAATATATGTCACAGATTCCCAGCGGCTATCCATTGCCAGTACAAGTTAAATACATATATACAGTACATATGCAATGAGATGAGATGTACATATGCATAGAGTGCAGGCGACCGATATATTGGATGTCGCGCTTCTTTAACGGCTTAGAGAAGTTCAGAGAGAAGAAAGAGTAGTATATATATATATACAGAGAGTATATATATGTATATAAATGGATATAGAATAGCCAGATAAGACAGTTGCATTGTTGTTTGTAGTTACGTATGTACGATTTTGCCACGTGTTTCTCCAAGAATATATTTAATAGAAATAATTTAATAAAAATTAATAGTGTTAGTTCTTTATTGAAAATAGAGTTTTGTAGACTTTCTCTTGTGGACAAAGTAAAAATTAAAGAATTAGGTAGGCCATTGCCTGATTTAAATTTATCGCAAACTTTTGCAAGGAGTGCTCAAAACCGGACATTTAAGCGGCGTTTTACAAGAGACATTTACAAAAAAAAAATTATAACACAGATAAAGGACAAATTCTCATATCGTGGCCATCTACAAGCCGTTGAGTTATTTAACACGAAATCGATGCCAACATTTTCTAAACAATTTCCAGTGGACGTTTTGGAAACCGTGTGTCATGCATATCCATTTTTGAATAAAACCAGATTAAACAGAGAATTAGAAGTCATTTACTCGCGTCCGGATTTTTATCAAATAATTGGAGACACGAATTTTCTTTCGGTATTGCTGCAAAATAATCTCGGTGAAACTTTCCCGGAAACTATAAAAATACTTAAAATTATTTTAACAACCCCGATGACCACTGCTGATCAGAGCGTTGTTTTTCAACACTTAAAAGAATCAAAACTTTTTTGCGAAATGCTATGGGTAATGATCGTTTAAACGCGTTGGCGATGATGTGTATTAATAAAAATGTGGTGCGAGATATTTACAATTTTAACGAAAAAGTTTTTCTAAAGTTTATATCAATGAAAGATAGAAGAGTGGAATTCACTTTCAAGAAATGATTGAATTTAATCATTTTGCATCCATTTTAGGTAAGATTTCTCACTATTATGTTATTTTTTAAGAAATGGCACGAGCCGCCACAGGTATTACGTCATTTATAGAAGAAGATTGATATATGTTGCGCCCTAACCACAAATATATACGTAGTAATCACTGCGCAAGGCAGTACTACCCTGAGTTATGGTACCTAGAGCATAGAGGCACAACGGCATTAGGTTCTATATAAAGGACGAGTGACTCAAGTAACGAGGACAAGTTTCAATACACATATCAACCACTACGGCACAACCATTATTATTTAAAACAAATCGCCCTCATATTTCATTCACCTTTATCAAAACACAGTCCACTCGTCGTAAGTACCCCACAATATATATTATTATAAATTGTAGTTGTGGTTATAAATTATGTTGTAGTTATAAATTATACCCCACAATTGTAGTTTATTAAAATACAAGGTGGAGTAAAATGTTATAAGGAGATGAAGGAATTTGTACAGCGTTAGTTGATGCATTTTTGTTTAATTTTTTTTAAAGGATGAACGCTGAAGGTCTTCCATCCTTATGTTAGAGCCAGCATCGAAAACTTGTAAATCTAGAAACTGTTTCAATGCGCATTCGGAGAACTCCTGAATAGCAACATTCACAACGTCCACGGTCCAGAAGGGATTTTTCTTCCAGAAAATAATTTTGTTAATTGTACACATACCAACAGTTTTGAAGCCGCAATTACTATTAAAATGTAAACGTTCTTCTAAGGTACGCACAGATGTAATTGATAAATTTTCTGCCCTGGTTGGCATTCGAAGCCACAGTCTACGGATTACAAAGCGGGAACGTAACCCCTAAACCATCTAATGCTATTTCGAACAAATATAAATGATTCGCGAAGGAGTGGTGAAGATAAAAATGATAAGAATATGAAAATTTCTAGTTCGATTCTAATTAGAATTGTTTTACTTTCGAAAATGATATAGATATTCAACGCGGTTTTAATTTTATAATTAAAGATACGCGTTTGTAATTTGCATACCTTTTACATCAATACACTCGTATACACATAAAGCCGGCTACAGACGACGTGACGAGTGTAAGCCAATATTTATTTTGGGGTATATTCGTGTATGTGGAAAACGGATCACCAACTCTTACCAACGTTGGCGCACTGGTCTACGTTCGCCTCGAAGGCGATATTTCGACCACACATCAAAGAGAATCGACCAACATATATACTGTTCGCGTTTAATTTGCCTGGCCATGAGATGCGCACTTGTCCAAAAATAGTGGGGGTGCAATTGCTATTGCTTAAGACGCGCTTAAGACAATCATTCAGTCCTCAGCACTACCCTTCAGTCTGTGTACTATCAGTGGCGTAACAACTTACTAGCAAAATGAGTTCGCTTTTAAATGGTAAAGTAATCCATAGCCAATCAAGGGAATTGATTTTCAATGTGTATAAATACTTTAAATCTGTTGGCAATTTGTCATCGAAGGAAGTAAAGGAAAGAGTGTCTGCAGCAACCAAAGTGGCTATAAGAACGGTAGCTACAATTATAAAGGAAGGTGAAGCTTCAGGTAACGAAATTGAACCGAAAATTTCTACACCACGAAAGAAACGTATTCGAAAGGCGACTATACGACATTTAGGAGATTTTGAAAAGTGTGTCTTTCGAAATATAATATATAATTTTCACAAAACCGAAAATACAAGAGTTACGCTTAAAACATTACGTGAAAAACTATACAGTGACTTAGGATGGGAAGGACATAAAACTTCCTTAAATCATATTGTACATGATTTGGGATTTAAGTTTAGAAGCACAAAAAATAATCGTAAAGTTTTAATTGAAAGGCACGATATTTGAGTTTTACGAATTAATGATTTACAATTAATTAAATATTATCGACGATTAGGAAAATCAATAATTTATATCGACGAAACATATATTCACGCCGAATATACTCAGTCGAAATCGTGGAGTGGTAATTCCAATGAAGGACTGCATACGAATTACTCAAAGGGACAACGTTTAATAATAATTCATGCCGGTGGTGAAAGTGGCTTTGTACCAAATTGTTTGACAATATTTCAGTCGGGTATGAAAAGTGGAGACTATCACCATGAAATGAATGGTGAAAATTACGGAAAATGGATAACAGATAAATTGTTACCAAATTTACCGGAGGATTCCGTAATTATCATCGACAAAGCGCCTTACCATAACATGCAAATTAATCGTGCGCCAAACAGTAATTCTCCTAATCAGGAAATGGTAAAATGGTTGTCCGAAAAAAAATTCCATTCACGCATCTAATGTTAAAGCCCCAGCTGTACGATATTATAAAATCTCATAAAAAGAACCACATTACATATAGATTGACACACTTTTCACAGACCATGGACACAGAGTTTTACGTTTACCCCCTTATCATTCGGATTTGAATCCTATAGAACTAATATGGGCACAAGTGAAAAACAGCGCCCAAAAACTTTTTCAGTACGTGTGTTTTATTAATCTTTCGATTCTCAGGATGGGCTGTCTTTTGTGTAAGAAGGGGTAAGAAGAAATATAAGAAGAAGTGTATTTTGAAACTTCTTATCCCTGTGTTCTTTGGGATTTGGTTTGTTGTCTTGGTTCACTTTGATTTCTATCATCGCTGTCTTTGTAGTGGTCATTAGTTGTTTAGATTCTTCTTTTCTCTGAGGTTTATTTGTTTTGTAATCTCTTTAGTTCAAAGATTGTGCTCTGGTGTTTTGGTTTGTGTTTTATAGTATTTGGTTGCTGTGGGCTTCTAATTTGTCATAGAATCTTATGTTTAGTTGGGTTATGTGTTCTTCTAGGTATTGAAGTTCAAGGTATTTGTAGAGTTTTTTGTTGGAGGTGTAGATTTCTGCCCTTGTTGCGGCTCTGATGAATTTTGTTTCTATTGTATTAATTCTATTTTTCAGTGTTCTAGGTAGCGTTGTGTACCATAATGGTGATGCGTACGCGATTACTGGTCTGATATAAGTTGTATAGATTCTTTTAATGTGGTGTGTTTTTACTTTCAGGTTTTTTAATATCGGATATGGTCTGTTTTTTGCTATGTTTGCCTTTATTCTGGTTTCTTCTACTTGGTCCTTAAATGTTAGTTTGGTGTCTAGGGTGAGCCCTAGGTATTTCGTTTTCTGTTCCAATTTTATGTTCTTGCAGTTGTACGTTACCATTGGCTCCTGGTTCATATTGATTTTTTTCTTGCTAAATAGCACTCCTGCTGTTTCATATGTGTTAACTTTCATGCCCCAGATTTTAAAATACTTGATTGCGTCTTCAGTATGGTCTGTAAGTTTTTCAGCGATTATCTCTGTACTTTTCGATGTGCACATTATAGCCGTGTCATCAGCATATATTGCTGTTTAGGTCCTTTGGTCTTCTGGTTTTGGTATATCGTTTATGAACGTGATAAATAATGTAGGGCCAAGGGCACTTTCTTGGGGCACTCCGCAGAGTATGTTTCTAGTGGTTGATTTTTCATTATTTATCTGGACTTAGCTGGATAATTAGCCTTTTGTCTATTTGTAGTTTGTTCATTTTGTGGGTTATTCATGGTGCGGGACTTCCAAAAACTTTTGCCCAAAAAAATTTCTTATATTACGAACATGGTAAGAACGACAAATGTATTGGCAACGCCACTGGTCGACAGAGTTGAAGAGAAGAACCGCCTTCTCTTCACGGAGAATGCCGAATATCCCTTCGCTATCTGCGCGACCCGAGGCAAATTTATAGCGAACAAACTGTACGTTTGTACTTATCACATCGTGTGTAGGGATCGCATGCGCAAGCCTTCACGAACGCCAAACGTTTGCCCTCAACGTTGGCGCCAACGTTCGTGTCACGTCAACTGACCACTCGACGACTCGTCACGTTGTCTGTAGCCGGCCTAATACAATGCCATCACATGCCGTTTTCATAACGTAATCTGCAATTACTCGATTTCTACTTATTTCAATGTTTTTGCATGGCGGTTACGGTAACCGTGACATTTTCCATCATGTGTATCGGCATTTCAATTCGCCGGCATTCTATAGATACCCATAATTTGTAGTCATGCGTAGATAAATATGAATAATACTTTTTCCTGGATGTCACTTGCGCAACTATTTCATAACATGAACATATATATGGTATTTTGATACAGTTATGATATAACGGCTACTTTGTACATTCTGCAACAGAATGGACTTGCAGTGATGATTGCAACGATGTAATATAATATCAAGTTCAAGTCTGATGGCAAATGTCAATGTTAAATTACACTATAGAATTACTATAGTTTCTCAATGTCAATTCTTGTGTAAATATTTATTACTTTGCATAGAGTCAACTAGTGCAGCTTACTAGAGAAGTTTTTAATAAACAATTTAATAAGAGGGTTTCAAAAATATAAAAGAGTGTTTTCGACAATTGTTAATTAACCCAGAATGAATCTAACAATTACATATAAGTAGAAACAAGGAGTGATGAAACAGTAAAAGATAAAATACATAGGACAATATTGTTGTTTATGGTCCGCTTATATCTTAATTAATTTTCACTACCATAAGTTAGCAATTTGTACCTATACATGACATTATTATCTTCGTAAATCTCTAGAAGTTAATGCATATCAATCAAAAGTTAATGATTTTTTATAAAAAAAAGGACTTCCATTTTAAGGATCAGTGGAACTCCTCATTTTCTCTCTTATATATAATACCCTTCTGTTTTTCGCTCATAATTCTATTGTTTTATCACCTTCCAATAATATAATAATAATAATAATAATAATTTCATATATTGGCATTTTTGGAGTACAAACATACTAAAAACGGAAGTAATGAAATGATGACTCTTGAGAAACTCAAAATCCTCCTTGTTCTTCCTCGCAACCCTACTTAAAATAGCATACAAAGCGGTACAAAAGTACTAAATACTAATTAGGTACAAATTATAATTTAATATTCACATATTTTATAAATTTAGAAAGAATCACATACATATTCTATAAAATATTTTGTTAAAAAAATCTAACTCAATAACATTTTAAGTATAAATATCAATTAGAACACCAAATAAACACCTAGTAGATTTTTTAATACGAAACTGTATAAGTTAAGTGATATATAATAAAGAATAAATGTAATAAATAAAATAAAATAGCACGTAGCTAGGCTATAACAAATTATGATAAGACAATGGAAGATTTAAACTGATACCTGTGAAATATTGATGTGAAAGTATTTATTATTTTTATTTTTTATTTTCACACTGGCTTTGAGATGCCCCCATTCGCCAATAATCAATTTTCTTAAAAAATAAGGGTTTAGACAATAGTATGGGGATTATGTACGATGTTGTCAAGGGGTCCGTCATGACATTTAGGAATTACAAGAGGTAGACCACGGTTAGGAAGGTAAATAACAATAAGGTAAAGTAGGAATTGACATTCTCTTACTGATTCACACTTTCCTTTCTCCATTTTACATTTTATATTTTAATGTCGCTTTCAATTATGAATTTGTACATAATCATGTAAATACCGATATCACTGGTCCTTAAAATACGTTTCCAATAAAATGGTGCACTTGTCAATTTGTATAATTTATTTAACATTTGTATTCTTTTTTTTCTGTGGTTCAGCATTCCAATATTATGTGTTGCATAGGTCCCACTTCCTTGATGTGAAAGTAAGACCTTTTAATAAATTAACTTATTAAAATAATAATTGATGATAATTGATGATAATGATTAAAAAAAATTCTTTTTAGAATAATGATTAAAATCAATACTCAATATACTCAATATAATAAATTTAACATACTTTTGAAGAGTATTTTAATGTCAATAGCATTGTATATAATAATAAATATATCAATTAATAACAAACACAATATATTCCATTAATTTCAATAAATAGTACTAAAAAATAGACATAGCAGTATAAAATAAAATAAGCATCTGTATAATTTAAGTGATAATAATAAATAGATGTAGACATGTAATGAACAGACATAGGTTTAAAAATAGGTAGATGTAAGAATATAGAAAACAATTGAGATAATTATATAGCTACCATAAATATGATAAGACATTATAAAATATATAATTATATTCATTATATTCCAAATGTTTCGTTCCTACGCTTATTTCACGATTCAAATACAGTCGAACTCGGTTATAACGTCATTGCTGGGACCGAGCAATTTTGACTTACTAACCGAGGTGACTTATTATCCGAGGTAGGGAAGGGATACAAATTTAATGAATTAGATTCTTATTTGAATTTTATTTCAATAATACCTAACATTTAAATTTTAAACATTTAAAACATTTAAACATTTAAAAAAATCGGTTATCATTGTATGCTTTTTTCTAGAATTCCAAGTTTTTGTTTCTAAATCTAAATGTAGACTTTTTTCTTTGGCTTCATAATATGTAATTAATTTACGAACCAGTAACAATGCTTCAGAGGTGGTAGGTTTTGGGTCTAGCATTATTTCTTCTTCTTCTTATTCGTCGTCTGATTTTTCATTTCTTGTTTGTATGCCTCTTACTAAATCGAGATCAGATATTTCTCCAGTCGTTGGAAGGTCTTCATCCATTTCGATCAAATTTTCTAAATTATTTGAAGCGGGAATATCGAAAGATTGTAGCCAATGTTTCAGAGGTAAATCATCTTCCTCATCAAAATGATGGTCGCATAAATCCGCATGCCGGAAGCAGTTCCTAATTGTAACACCGGTGACGTCCTTCCAGGCTTTTTTCAGAAATTTCAGAGCATAAAGTAGAGTTACTTTGCTCAAGTTAAAGTTTGCTCCGTCGGTTTCAATCATTTTCAAAACCAGTCTTTTTCTGTACGTACCTTTCAGGCTTCTTATTACTCCTTGATCCATCGGCTATAGAATATTGGTTGTGTTTGGAGGCAAAAACTTCAAAGTTATAAATTTCAACCCTAGTATGCGAGGATGAGCTGGACAATTATCCAAAAGTAGAACGATTTTTCTCTTTGCTTTTTTGAGGTCCTCTTCCCAACGTCGGATTTCTTTTGCAAATAACGCGCTTGTCATCAAAGACTTCTTATTGGTTTCATAGGTCATAGGCAAGCTTTTTACATTTTTGAAGCATCGTGGGTTTTTTGATTTGCCGATCACTAACAAATCTTTTTTTTCAGTACCGCTTACATTAGCACAAACAAAAACAAAGATCCTTTATTTTGGCAGTTTTCCGCAAATGCATTTGTCATTTTTGAACTTTAAAGTGTGGTCCGGTGCCAGCTTGAAGAAGAGGCCTGTCTTGCCCCGTTGAAGATGTCTTCGCCTTAAAAATTTTCCGGATTTCATCCCATTCATTTTGAATCCACGCACTGGTGATATTCAAATTGACGTCTATGGCTTTCCCAATCATTTTCCCAAAATTGATTTCATGACGCTTTTTAAAAGGGAATATCCATTCGGGGGAATATTCAAATTTTTCTATTCCCAATAATTCAGTCAATTTTCCAGCTTTTATTTGGAGAATAGGCCGCTTACCGGTAAATTAAGGGTTCTTTGTTATTTAAACCAGTTCAATAAAGCAGCATCTACATCCTCGTGAGTAGGATTCCTCATACGCTTCACACTTTTGCTTCCTTCATTTTCTTTGATTTTATTTCGAGCCGACCATATTGAACCCACCGATGAGTTTACTAAGTTGAAATGCTTACACACTTCTCTTTTCTTTACACCGCTTTCTAACATTTTCACCACTGCCAGTTTTGTTTCTAAGGTTATTGCTTTACACTTAAGGCTCGCCATTTCGTTTTCTAAGAGTACAAACTCAAAACTGATTTGATGTTTTTGCTTGCATTTTGCTTGCAAGCTATTAAACAACCTCATTAGTCGCTAATTACCAGAAAACCCGTCGAATCTCTTAAACCGATGAAATCATAATGTCGTCCACATAATGACTTATTAAGCGAGGTATGATGACTTATTATCCGAAGTCATAATATATAGTATATGAGCCTTGGGTTGGGACCAAGCCATTTTGACTTACTAACCGAGTTGACTTATTAACCGATGACTTACTAACCGAGTTCGACTGTATAATACAATATTACTTCATACATATGCTTTTAATATTTTTTTTTATTCCTGAGGCAGTAACGCACCTTGACAAGTACTATTTTTGTACAAGTAGTTTTCCAATTTGTGATAAGATACATATTAAGGCTATAGATTACTTCTATTTTTTTTTGTAATTCGATCTAATAATTTAAAAAACGACATACTTCACATAAATTAATTTACCATCTCAGGTTAAATTTTATCTTTCGCCTTTTTACCTCATCCTTCAGTTTTATTTATATTATTTTTTTATTTTGCAATGTTTAGTTATTTTTTCCTACATATCATTTAGTACCTGTTTTTAATTCGACTCCCTTTCTTGTAAAATTATTTCTACTTTCACGACGTGTCTTGTTCTTCTCTCGTATTTTTACGACTGTAATATTGTATGCGTTTTATGCAAAAAAAAAAACAATTGAAATTAGAATTTTCTTAAATTACAATTTCTCACACCATCGTACATAGAGATAATCACTTAACCCCTTTATATAATTCGTATTGGATATGTATAATATTGAATCACTTGGTATGAAAGTGGGACATTCTTTACATTAATTTAGATCAGGAATTTTGAGCGAATGTACTTTAATCACATATTACAAAACATGCGGTTATTGTTTCAATGTTAGCCTTATCGGTATTATAACTAAGAATATAATTTAATGTAGGTATAATAATTTTGGATAAAATTTGCAAGTATAAAAGTCACACTTAATTTAGGAACGAAAGTAATAATGCGTTGGTATTATATATAGTAGAAAGCATATATATATATATATATAATTATAAATGTTGCATATTCTACAATAGAAGAGTATGTCAAATGAAAATCTGTTTGATTGATTTTAAGTAAATTATGAAGGATATAATGTAAATAACTATGTAAATTATTTTGTTGCAAATTGCAATTATTGTACTACTAATTGATTCATTATAAATGTCGATCTTTTAAATATAATCATGAAATAATTAATAAAATATATAAAAGTAAGATGGATGGACAGTAACCTTCGTGTTGATATAATATGTTACTTTCAAACTAATACTTCAGCAAGTTTTCTTACGTATTTTCGTTTTCCATAATTACCATTTAATTTAATATAATTTAATAATTTAATAATAATGATTTTCCATAATTTTCAATTTACGACGAAAATAATAAGAGTCTCTATTCAAACTATTTACCATGTCACACAATTCTGTCCATATTGCAACAATTATTAGTAAAACTGGTTTTAAGTAGAGCAATCATCTTTGCGGTATTAGAGATCCAAGCATATTCTACCTATATTGTTTCTTTGTTGAAGTTAAATTTTTGTATAATGCCTTTGAGCTGTAGATTATGGTAACCGAGCATTACACTTCGCATAACCTATCCAATTTGGATTAGAGTGTAAACACGAAATTTTTAAGTCTGAAACGTGAAGATCAATTATTGTCCCGTTAAGAACTGTTATAGAAGAAATCAGAAATGGACTAAGTGTAAAATCAAGTATTGCAATAAATATTATATACACTCCATTGCTAATTGGAATTTACTGTGATTTACTGTAAAAATATCACATTTTACTGTGATATTTTTTCAATTAAAACTATTCTCTATTTTTTCAATTAAAACTATGCGTATATGTATGATAGTATATCAATCACGATTCGTGACAGAGGTATTCTATTTAGTTTTATCTTGTGCTACTGAAGATGGGGGCATAGCCTTCGAAATGCGCATCTAGCTACTTAATGCTTTAAGTTACGGTATTTGGGTGTTATTCTATATTATAATTTAACACCGTAGTGATAATTTTTAATATGCGTAGATGTTAGCAAACATATATTTTTTTCAATGACTGATGATTCTAAAGTATACTAATAATTATGCTATATAATCGAATTGTATATGTGCCATTTAAGGAAATAGAAACAATTAATTACAATTACTAATATAAGCAATAGTTAGATACTGAGCATTCCTAAATTCTTCAGAACAGTGTTATAATGATGAGTGAATCTACACATTGGAATTTAAAGGGCAAACAATGCTTATATCTTTTATAATTTATCTACCATGAGGATGTATTTACCATGTCTTTTTCATTCGAAACTCATTCCAAATAAAGTTCACATGAACATAAAATTTTACTTGATAGAAAAAATACATATATATAATTTGAATAGGATGACCTGAGTTAGTCAAAAATATGCTCGGCTACAGCACTTTTGTCTTTTCTATTTAATCTGAAATGAGTTAAATGCTCATCATTTTTAAAATGATTCTATCTAAACCACGTGCAATTATAGGAGCAAATGGTAATTTAACAAAATTTGGTGTTATTTATTAATTATTATAAAAATTTAAGACCGTAGTGATAATTAAAAAAAAAATCTTTGATCCTCCCGCTTTATCTTTATCTATTATTACTAAACTACTAATAGTTCTGATATCTCTTGTTCTTTTAAATGTTCATTTTAACCATAATTTCCTTAAGTCGAGAAGGTATTTAAAAAATTCTACTAGTCAATTTATCTCGTACTTCTGTTTTAGTTATACCATGGTCTAAAGTTTCATGTTTATACACGAGCCTTTATCTAGACATAATTCAGAATATAAAATAAATGAAAAATACGTTGAGTGGATATATTAAGTACAGTTCGCTCTTAAAAAAGGATAATGTAATTCGGGCTGTCTACATCATGGAAAAGTTTCATAGTACGATACTGGTCATTGGTATACGATTTCTCGTAATTTCTTCGTCAAAAGTTATATGGAAATGTAACGTATGTTTCTCTGCAGCAACGAGATTGCCAAATGTGGTCATCGGACTTGCACGCACATACACTGGTAAAACTGAATATTCCTACCAAGAATCGTGCAACTCTAATACTATAAAAGCGAACAAGTTTCCTTCTTATGTACACTCGAAAATATACCTTCCAATTCCGTATAGAGCTTTCAATTAGTTATAGAGATTTCCCGCAAAAAAATGCTCAAATTCGAATATTTTTATGATCGTCACAAAAAACAGTTGTTAGTAATCAATTTTAAATTGTGCTACTTAAAATTTTTAGTCACGGTGAGTAGTTAAATAAATCAGTTAATCGCTGACGCTCTAATAAAAAATGGATTGGTTAAAGATGAATGGCAGTTCTAATAATTCAAAGTTAATGATTATTAAATAGGTCAATAATTCAAATAAAGTTGTTCCACTGCGATTTACAGCGTTGAAAATTTGTAAATGATAAAAACCTTTAATTATACTTTTGAGGACTATTGCTAAAAGGATCGATTGAACTGTAACTGTTTGATAGTCCATATTAGAACATAGGCAAATAAAGAACTTTTTTTTTAAATAGTTTGTACAGAGTTCTTCATTTTTTTATTTTCCAACTATTGCTAAGTTTCAGATTAATAGAAAAGATAAAAGTGCTGTAGCCGAGCATATTTTTTATTAACTCAGGTCATCCTATTCAAATTAGTTCACTTAAATTATTTGAATTATTCCGAGTTAAATGCTTATGAAAGTATATACATGCATAAATCTAAATCAGATTTAATGAATTTTGATTCGGGCCCAATTTCATCTTGTCTATTTCATTTATTTAACAAGAACTATTTAAAAAAATTATAATTTAATTTTTTTTTGGTTATGTTAGGTTTGATAAACCAAGTTTATTATTGCTACTTGTTAGTTTCGTTGATTATTAATGTATATTGTTTTAAAAGATTGATTAAAAGATGAAAGTAAAGCTTGATTCGTTGTTTTGCAAGAGTCTAGATAAAGCCGATTAACGTTCCGATTGTAGCTATGATTTTAATTGAATTTATTAAAAAATAGTGGACCAATATGAAAGTATGAAAGTCTGCATAACTCTTGGATATTAATTTTTAGTTTGGGAAAGACTGCCTTCAGTGCATTCAAATATTTTGAAAATTTTGAAAATTGACGAATTCAGTATCAATGTATCTTTGTCAATATAAAATATCCCAAAGTATATTTGGGATATTTTATCCCAAATATATTATATCTTTGCGATATTTTTTTATAATATTTTATTGAAACTTTTTCGCGTGAATTGTATGGTTTATGTTCATGCCGTGTGGATTTTAGTCATTTCTCAGATTCGCTGCTCAATATTAAATAATCCTTTGAAAAAGTAATATCGGTAATATATTATATAGCATGCGCATTTCGAAGGGTAAGCCGTATCATTAGTAGTGCGACAATCAGATTTGTTGATCTACTAAAGATATATGATTTAAAATATTGTTGCTCCATCTAATTATTTATCATTGTAATGGTAATTCTACAAAGAAATAATCTAGTTAAGAACTATAATATTACTTTGTTAGCTACCATTTACTGTAGATATTGCATGATGGTACGTGAAAAAAATCTAAAAAATTTAGATTTCTTCTTGATGTTGAGTTTATGAAAGAAATCATAACACAATCATCGAACATCATTATGATTTTGTTTTATCACTGATCCTTTATTAAATTCCAACTATCCACCATCTTTAAGTACTTAAGATACACGTACGTAATAAATCGAAGATAATGAATAATCGGAAAACGCTTATGTTTCACATTTAATTGTACGACGGGTTTCACGATGTGTGTGAGTGGTTATCTTATTGTACACTTTCAATTATAAAATTGTACCAATTAATAATCGCTTGGCTATAAAATAAAAGTAAATCAGGATTGGTGTCACTTCTGAGCGCACGTACAGCTTCAGCTTGGTAAAGCATCTCGGAATTCCTTATTTATTAATGTGGGCTGCAGTCGTTCTTGATACAAGAACATTGGCTAAGAACCTACTCAATATACAGGTATGTGAATAGTTATTAATGGAGCAATAGATTACGCTAAATAATTAATTTTATCATTCTATATAAATGTGTGTGCATATAATTTATGTAAATGATAAGGGGTGACTCGTTCATAATATTTAATAAAAATATGATATTATTCACATGTTAAAATGTTAAAAAGGTATGTCACAGCAAATTCGCAATTTAGCATTACATAAACCTACACCTTATTCTATGAAAACACAATATTATGGTGAGTATATATGATTATAGGGCATTTCTTGAGGCTCTTCGGCAAACTTTAAAACTTTAAAGCTTTCCCAACATTTTTCTTGCAATATCCTATAACAAAACATATATAATCCAATTAACTCCCTTAAAATTACTAAGATACTTCTCAAATCTTGTTTAAAGTATTGTCTAAGTGAATAGTAAATTAAAATGATTGAATGCAACAACCAAAAGATTTCCAACGCGTTCTTCAGAAACTCTAGTAAAAAAAAAACAGTAATACAACCGTTAAAGAAATTCACGAATGATTCATATTATCATAATAATAATAATAATAATAATAAAGTGCTTTATTAATTATCAATATAACAATAAATGAAAAACTTCAAACTGTATCATATGTAAAGTAGCGATGTGTAGTTCACTCGCGAACCGTTCACTCTGAACGGTTCAATCAAATGACGGGCGTACTGTGACAATGTTTTACAACGACCTATAGGTCACTATGACCTAGTTCGTGAACTATTAACTACATGGTGCACGGTGTACGTATTGATGTACTTGTACTAGGTCCTGAACCCGTCGTCTTGAATCACAACGACTCGTAAACGATGCAGTATAGTATACATTACATATACAGTACTAACATTTAATTAGTGATAAAGTGTGTTGGTGAACGGAACGAAATATAAAACTCGATGCAATATTGCAACAGCAGCATTGCCGAGCTGAGTCACAATTTATATGTTGGTATCAGATTTCATTTGGAATAATATAATTAATATATTCGCAAGATTAAATATGTTCTTAAATATTAGCAAATTTTTGCAATAATATAAAAATAAACATCTAAATCTTATAGTTCTTTTATTTCATACTGAGTGCAATGCAATCACTTAATAACAAATCAAAGCTATGACCTTTGAACAGAGAAGATTCGGAATAGAAAATATAAATTATAACGCCAAACAAAACGATTCTATCTAGTTCATTTTATTATAGTTTGTACATTTAATTTTCAAGTGTTAGTAAAGTAGTAAACATTTTCATCAGTAACTACCAATAAGTATTTTATAACTTCATATAAATAATCGTGAGTACCTAGAGAAGATTATATTTTTTTATATATATGTTTTGTATAAATTATAAACATTGTTGTCTTTTCTTCCTCATTGTTAATTCAACATAAGTATTGAAATATTTCAATTTATTTATTTTTTACTATTTAATATTTTTACATTGAGAAAAAAAGAGATTATTTTGAGTATGTGCATGTAATAATTCATATAGGTCGTGAACTAGTTCATTTTTAAAAGATGTTACTAGTTCACGACCTATAGTTCGTGAACGGTACATTGAAATGAACTACGAACTACGAACTAGGTCCTCAAAGTGACCTACAGTTTGCCATCGCTAATGTAAAGTCATATCGACAATTAATGGCGAAGTTCAACGCTCAAAGATTTAAATTTAGAAAAGTAAAATAATGCTTATTAAAATAAGTACCTCTGTTTGCTGTTTTTCAACTGAACCAAATTTTAAATGTAGCTTATAACCAATAACAAATCAGAATCAAGAAATTTACAAATTATAAACAAATTTACAAACTAATTATATGAAAATTTGGAAAACAATCGGTAAATGTGACCACTCGATTTCTATCGACTTTTGTCAAAATTTCGTAGATCAGGTTCGTCGATCTAAATAGACCTCATACGGTTCCTTGCTTTACATTTTGAAAACTTTTATATTGACATTTTAAATTGACAATTGTATTGAAATTTTTACTATCTAATGAAATGGAATCTATGCCTCATTGGTATTTTCATGAGAATTATTAATTGATATTGAAACAATATATATATTTGTGTTTATAAATAGTAAAATAAATGGGTCTATTGTACTCAGAAATACTTTCTTAATAAATGATAATTGCAATTTACATATGTATATATTAAAGGATTTATGTTTCTCCATTTAATTTAAATTTAATTTACATTTGAGTAACCTTTAATTATCTGAGATTTTATTTATATATAAGTAAAATACTATCTAAGAAATATGGCTTTAACTTTGCTTTGGGTAAATATGTTGGAATTTTGTTTAGATTATGGTTTAATGGTTTATTGGAACGTAAATTTAAATCGTAGTTTATTTAGGATTTTGAAAGTAATTTAGGATTATTTTTAATTAAGTCACGAAATTTATATATATTGTAGACAAAATCTCCAATGAAGTAGAATTGTGTTCATAATAAGTTCATAAAGTCTATGTACATATTTTTACTACGAGTATCCCATGTTATAATAACTCAACAGCTTCCGGTAACACGTTTTATTTTAAAAATTAGCATAATTTCTTGAGAAAAATTAAAACGAAAAGTAACACTACAAAAAAAAATTATGCGGGAAAAAATGCAAAAAAGTATGGTTTATTTTCTATTGGGATGTGCGACCAACGTGAATTTTCTAATTCGATACACTACAAATAAATACAATATGTAAATCAGTTATCAATATTACAATTACAATGTATGTATATTTATTATCCCATACTTCGAAATCATGCATAGTAAAATGTTAAAAGTTAACAAATTGGTTATTAAATTTTTTTTTATAGTATTTTACATATTTCGATTTTGAATTTTATTCAGTATTGTTAAAAATATGCGTATTTAAGCTAAATACGATAATTTTTAATTCATAAAAAAATTGGAATTTTAAATTAATATACCCCATATTCCAAAATTAGTTAGTTAAAGAGTCCGCAATCCTAAAGATTGGTTGGAAACAGCACGCCATGCCGATCTATCCTGAGCTAATCCCTTCATCTCCCTATAGCTATTCATCTCAACGTCTTCAACTATCTGACTCACATACTCCAATCTAGGCCTACCTACCCCTCTCTTTCCCTCCACTCTACCTTCTATGATCAATTGCATAATCCCCCCATGCCTAAGAATATGCCCTACTAATCTGTCTCTCCTACGCTGTAACACTCTCCAGATACTTCTCTTCTCCCCTACTAACTCTAGTACAGCTTCATTTGTTACTTTATCTTCCCAACCAATCCTCATCATCCTCCTATAACACCACATTTCGAATGCTTGTAATCTACGCTTCTCTTCCTTTCCTATAGTCCACGCCTCACACCCGTACAGTGCTACACTCCAAACATATACCTTCAGTAATCTTTTTCTAATACCCAAGTCAATATTTGATCTTAAAATCTGTTCCTTTTCTACGAATGCCTTCCTACCCTGTGCTATCCTACACTTTATATCTACCTTGCTTCGATTATCTTTTGTGATTCTACTGCCTAAATAACAAAAATCTGACACTTCTTCGATTCTATTATCTCCTATTGTGATCCTCATTTTTCTACTGCATTCCTTTTTGTCACACCTCATCACTTTAGTTTTACCTATATTTATTTTCATGTTAAAATCCCTAGTCAATACTGCCTGCATACCATTCAATACCCTTTCTAAATTCTTTTCGCTTTCTTCCAATATAGCTATATCGTCGGCGAATCTCAACATATATATTTTCTCTCCCTGTACATTCACACCTACACTATACTCTTCTTTTACTTTGTTTATTGCATCTTCTATATATAGATTAAATAATAACGGTGAAAGTGTACATCCCTGCCGAACTCCCTTCCCTATTTTTGCTACCTCTTCTTCCCCCTCAATTCTAACTAAGGCAGTTTGGTGTTTATATAAATTAAAAATTATTCTCCTATCCTTATAATCTATACCCGTTTCTTTTAAAATTCTAAACATTATGTCCCAATCTACATTATCAAATGCCTTTTCTAAATCTACAAAAGCTATGCAAGTTACCTTTCCTACCCTCTTTCTTTTTTCTACTACCGTTCTTAGTGCTAGAATCGCCTCCCTCGTCCCTCTGTTTTTCCTAAAACCAAACTGATCTTCTCCTAGCCTTTCCTCTACTTTATTTTCTAATCTCCTATAAATAATCTTTAACAATATCTTCGATGCATGTGATAGTAGACTAATGGTCCTATAGTTCTCATACAAATTAGCTCCTATTTTCTTCGGCATTGTCACTATTCTACTACGCTGAAAATCCTGTGGTACTTCTCCCTTCTCATATATATTACAAACTAACCTGTATAATCGCTCCTGCAGTTTTTCCCCTGCATGTTTTATTAATTCGGCTGGTATCATATCAATCCCCGCTGCTTTGTTAATCCGTAAATCATTTAATGCTCTATGAAACTCTGACCTAAGTATGCTAGGACCTAAGTCATCCTCATCTATCTGTTCCACACTTTCTAGCTCCTCAATGTCCTGCCTACCTTTATATAAATCTTCAAGATACTCCTTCCATCTTCTAGCTTTTTCCTTATTTTCTGTGAGTTCCTTACCCTGCTTATCACATATAATTATAACTTATTAATATTCGTTATTGATCTCTTTTATTTAAAATATGCATTTATGTCCAACATGCAGCCTTGTTAAATTAAATTGACAAATTAGTTGAAATTCAATCAATTGACAATGATGGAGTGCTTTGTTAAATATTTTTACATGCATTTGCACTATTGCCACGAAGAATGAAAGACCAAAATTTCTCATGGTATTACAAGTATCATAATAATTAATATTCTACTCATAAATAACAGTTAATTTGTATTTCGTTATTCAAGGGCACCGTGGTGCCATGGTATAGGCGTTGGACTGGCACCACGGATGTTGTGGGTTCGAATCTCCACTCCGGTTGGGGTATTTCCTTCAGGAAAAATCCTTTCCGGACCATGGATATGCTTACTTGTGTATGTTAAATGCAAAGTACTTGTGCCTAAGTATCGCCGCTCAGGTGGTGGTAATTCTCTGAGTTGAGCTTAAAAGTTAATAAAAAGCTGGCTACAATGATTACGACAACGTAATTATAGGGATGGGGAAATTTAAATTACGGCCATTAGGGATGGGAAAGCCTTCAGCGCCCCCCCATCCTTTAAAATATATATATTCAGCGAAATACATTATAATTTGGTTTCCTTGGTTCTAATGTTCAATTATTAATTGTTCTTTTTTACTGTTATCATTTTACCAAGAAATTCTTTTGATAACTTTTTAAAGTGCTTAAAAAATATTCGATTGTATATATAAGATACAGTTGCCTTTTTCCTTTTGCGGGCTGCCCTTTACAAGCAGTTATATTATAGTTAATATTTTTAGGTGGTATGCTGTATATTGGTTTCTTAAAATTTTCCACTCAAGCTCTCTCACTAGAATTTAATAAAATATATGTTAACATAGTATAGAATATCACCCAAATACCGTAACTTAAAGCATTAAGTAGCTAGATGTACATTTCGAAGGCTATGCCCCCATCTTCAGTAGCACAAGTAAATCTAAATAAAATACCTCTGTCACGAAGCGTGATTGATATACTATTAAATAAAGAAGTCAACATGACAGAAATATTTCAAAAATAGCATATAATATGACCTATAAATCTTTTATACGGGATATACGCATGGTATCCAACATAATAGAAATACATTTAAAAAATTACGTGTTCTCCAGAAATAGCTAATATTTTTCTATAACAAATTGAGTTTATTGCGAATACAAGAACAAACATATTTTTCAATAACAAGTGTAACCTTTATTTGTACCGTGAAACAAATAGCTGTTAGTTTTTACTTAGTAAGGACTTTTTAATATAAGACGCACATTTCACAAAGTGAATTTCAATTCAAATATGCCGACACAGATGCTGGATGTATTTCAAAGTCATCAACTTCCCCTGTCTTCTACAAACATTATAAATTCAGTAATTTACATCTGGCGAAATATTGCAGTATACTTTGTGATGCAAGCAGGGAAAATATTTAGGAACAGTTAGTGGCAACTTAAGCATTAAGAACTCAATATGAAATTATGCAAAAGTAGCGATTTACTGTGGAGTCTAAGGACATTTCATATAAAAGTTGACACCACTAATAAATTGTATCCTCTTTGTTATAAAATATAATTTTATTACAAATATTTATACTTCTTCAATAAAAGGTAGTGTGGTCACTATAAACCTTTTATATACAACTACTACAGTGAGTGTAGATTACACCTGGCTTGCAATATCAAACATTTGCTCATTATTATTGTTTCTTTCATTTTGATATTTCTGAAACACTTTTTTCTGCCCATCACTTTCAATATTGTTTTAACGTTCCAGTCACATGAAATTTTTTAAGAATATAATTCGGATTCCTTAAATACATTGAAAATGCTTCTAATAGTAGCAAATAGTTTTTATTTGATGTATCACGTACCATCACGCAATATCTACAGTAAATGGTAGCTAACAAAGAAATATTATAGTTCTTAACTAGATTATTTCTTTGTAGAATTACCATTACAATGATAAATAATTAAATGGAGCAACAATATTTTAAATCATATATCTTTAGTAGATCAACAAATCTGATTGTCGCACTACTAATGATACGGCTTACCTTTCGAAATGCGCATGCTATATAATATATTATCGATATTACTTTTTCAAAGGATTATTTAATATTTAGCAGCGAATCTGTGAAATAACTAAAATCCACACGGCATGAATATAAACCATATAATTCACGCGAAAAAGTTTCAATAAAATATTATAAAAAAATATCGCAAAGATATAATATCTTTGAGATAAAATATCCCAAATATACTTTGGGATATTTTATATTGACAAAGATACATTGATACTTAATTCGTCAATTTTCAAAATGTTCAAAATATTTAAATGCACTGAAGGCAGTCTTTCCGAAACTAAAAATTAATATCCAAGAGTCATGCAGACTTTCATACTTTCATATTGGTCCACTATTTTTTAATAAATTCAATTAAAATCATAGCTATAATCGGAACGTTAATCGGCTTTATCTAGACTCTTGCAAAACAACGAATCAAGCTTTACTTTCATCTTTTAATCAATCTTTTAAAACAATATACATTAATAATCAACGAAACTAACAAATAACAATAATAAACTTGGTTTATCAAACCTTACATAACCAAAAAATAATTAAATTATTATTTTTTTAAATAGTTCTTGTTAAATAAATTAAATAGACAAGATGAAATTGGGCCCGAATCTAAATTCATTAAATCTGATTTAGATTTATCCATGTATATACATTCATAAGCATTTAACTCGGAATAATTCAAATAATTTAAGTGAACTAATTTGAATAGGATGACCTGAGTTAATAAAAAATATGCTCGGCTACAGCACTTTTATCTTTTTTATTAATCTGAAATGAGCTAAATGCTCCTTAAATCTAGTTTCAGTTGGTCTATGTGTTTGTCTTTAGGTCAACTAGAACAAGATATTTCATAAATACCAGATTTTTTTTTGAAAGTAATAAAATCTTTGGGATTTCCCAGAAAATTAGCAAGACTATTATATGTTACATTAAAATTATATTTATTTAAAATACGATCTAAACCACGTGCAATTATAGGATCAAATGGTAATTTAACAAATTTTGGAGTTGAATTTATTACTTTGTTCCAAACTACTAATATCTCTTGTTCTTTTAAAATTTCTTAATACGTTATTTATAATTTTATATGAATAGCCATTTTGTACTGCTATATTTCGGATATTATTTAATTCAATGTTATATTTATCATTAGATACAGGAAAATTTAATTAAAAAATTAAAAGCAGCAATTTTTGTTGACGCCAATGATTTGAAATCGTTCCTTATATAGCAGGCCCGTATTTGTAGCTTTTCTATATATTTCAAATTCTAGAATTTAATTTAGAATTTAATATTTGAATAAAATCATCAATATTAGATTTTTCAGTATCAAAAATCGCAAAGATGTCATTAACATATCTAATCCAAATTCTAGCAAAATAAATTTCAGTTTCCTTTAATTTAGTTTCATAATAATAATAATAGATTCCTATATTATCTTATTTCATTCGAAGGATATATACCTAAAAAAGTCTGTACAATGAGTAACAAAAGATTTATTATTAACTTCCGGCTATAACGATTTGCTTTGGTTTGCATTATATTATGTAACTATAAACATGAGTTTTAATTCTAAATACGTATTAATAGCAATATATAAGCAAAGAAATATAACTACACCTCTTTAAGATGTTCTTATACCTATTTGTTTTATACAGGATGTGCAAGTATAAATATATACATTTAACTTAATCTATCGACGTCAATTATAAATTTCTTGTTTTGTGAAATGTATTGTAAATTTATCACTGCTACATCAAATTATTGTATAGAATATCACAACACAAAGCATTAAGTAGCTAGATGCGCATTTCGAAGGCCATGCCCCCATCTTCAGTAGCACAAGATAAAACTAAATAAAATACCTCTGTCACGAATCGTGATTTATAACACGATGAGTGACAGAAAAAGTGTTAGTGTCTAAAGAATTGTTAAATATTTTGATTGATACGGAAATTTTTTTTAATTTAATTTTGGTCCACTGCGTTTCAAGTGAAAATTCAAAGGTATCAAATAAATAGGGGTAAAATGTGGTTTACGGTAAAAATTCCTAAAAATCCGGCGTTAATTTTTCTGTGTCCAGGAAGGTCCAAAAACCATAAAAACCAAAAAAAATCGAGGCGGCAAAGATAAAGTGGTCGAAATCGATGAGAGCAAATTTGGCCGTCGAAAGTACCACAGAGGTCATCGTGTCGAAGGTCAGTGGGTGTTTGGAGGCTATGAACGGGGGACGGGACGAATATTCATGGTCCCTGTGGAAAAAAGGTAACTTGTTTGGCTTAATTTTTTGCTTAGCAGCTTTTTTTACAGTTTTTTGAACAAAAAAATGCTATTCAAGTGATTTTTTTAGAGATCGGCGACATTGTTACCCCTGATAGAAACGTGGATTGAGCCAGGCACCACGATAGTCTCAGATTTTTGGCAAATATGCAAATTTACCGTAAACGTAATTCGCTCCATAAATAGTGTGAAATTATGTTGTTCTTAAAAATATTCAGGAAAGCAAAAGGTAAGGTAATTTTCAGAAAGATGAATATGGCTTAATACACAACGGGGTAGAAAAATAAATCAGATATATAAAACTTCTTGTTCATTTATCAACAAAAAAGTTTTAATCACATTACTTTTTATACTTCGTACTTCAAATCTACTATTATTCTAAATCTACTATTGATATCTTCATGATGACTTAGGACACGCTGTATTTGCAGATAGGCCTGGCTAATATTTTAGTAGTAGCTGTTAAGACACGGCCAACCATTAGACCAACTGTAGTTTGAGAGTTTGCTTAATTAGTGGCCAATTTGATGTACAGTTACATGGAGAGCATGAGTGCGCGAAGTGGTGTGCTATGGCTCTCGCAGAGATGATCGTTCCAAGCTGGTTTTTGGACGCGTGATACACTTCAGCTGCGCTTCAGATGGCTCAACTCACACAACCATTCCACTGACTGACGTCCAGTGTGCTCAAAGTTCCGAAGCGTGAGCTTTCACTAATAGATTTTAATATATCCAAAATACCGTAATTTATATTGCGTATCTAACACTTTTCGCACCCAAGGTAACTAGACTAACATAATATAAATTTAAGATAATTATTACTATAAGACAAAGTGTTTGCAAAATTTTGCAATATTTTACAATTGTAAAAACAAGGAATTGATGACAGAACTATATAGGTATCGTTTTCGCTAAATTATTAACGCGTTTAGTAAATATTGTTAATTTAAACAAGATATGACTAAGAAAATAAATCAATATATTCAGTATTATGATTTATTGTTTGGTAATTTAATAGAAAAAATCCGGTGTGTATATACAAATTATAATAATTTAAAATCACGTCCGTACTAAGTATAAATTGTTGTTCAAAGTAATCGGGTATTACACAATAGAGTAAGACAACACAATAATGATTGTAAAAAAACAAAATACAAGTCCTCATTTGATAAACTCACTATTGGATACATGTTTTTAATTTAGACTTGGGGATGAAATTAGTAAATAATAGTTTTTTAATATACCTGTCGAAATTTTTTAATTATTTACAAAGAAGGTATATACCTGTCGATTTTTAAGAAAATTATCGATAAAGTACAGAGGTATATACCTGTCGAAAATTTAAATTCTTTTCTCGATTAGCATCAAAATTATCGAAAAGGTACAAAGATATATTCCTGTCGATTTTCATCAAAATTATCGAAAAATTATCAAAAAAGAAGAGAGGTATATACCAGGCGATTTTCATCAAAATTATCGAAAAATTGTCGAAAAAGAGCAGAGGATATACCTCAGGTATATCTGTCGATTTTCATCAAAATTATCATTTCCCATTAGAAAATGTCCCATTCAATCATTTTTTCACGTTTAATAAAAATTTATAATCTTAGCATGGACAGTCCATATAAAAATGTTTCTAAATGCTGACTTTGAAATTGAACACGCAATTAACATCGCGTATTAATTTACAGTTGCTGATCGTGTTGGTATCGCCATCTACATATTTTAATATTAGATGTGTGTGCGACAACGACGATAAACACACACACAGATTACACACTATTTATTCTCGACGAACGCGGCGAGGAATTCAAGTCTAACTACATGGTTACGTGAATGCAATCCCATCCCTGCACATGCTATTTTATATGAGCAGTTGCAATGTCACCTTGAACGGTAAGTTGAAGTGAAAAATATAAACTGGAAAAAGTTGATTGCGTTGGTTGAAGCGAGACTTTCGCCGTTTTCTGAGAAAGTTCTCGCTCTAGTGGAGTATTCGTTATCAAGAAACGCGTTTTTATTATCCGAATTTTATCTATACACTAGTACACCTACTGCCAAGAATATGGCAAATCAGACATAAATGTATAGTTTAAAAACTGAAAAAAGAAAATTGACCGATTGTTTGAGGACGCTATTGTGTATTTATTTTGTAATTCATAAATCCAACATATTTTGCTATAAAATATTTGACAAAAATCTAAATAAAATATTTATAAATTTAAATATAAGAAAAGTATGTAAAAATAAATTATATATATATATATAGCATCGCCAGGTCTTGCCTAGAATAATTTTAAATCAGTCACTTTAAGCCACAATTATTGACTATTTCTTTGACTCGATTGTACATGGCCGCTATGCCTTTGATTATGATATACAAGTCTATATGAATGTAGAGGAAAATTAGTAATTCTTAATTTTCAATTTCCGACCAATTTAGCAAATACACTTAAATTTTGAACAAAATAGGCCGAAAAATAGACATAATCGCTTTAATATAACACCAAAATCATTGAAATCTGTCGAGCCGTTCCGCAGAATTTTTTTTATACGGGTCATGGTAAACTTTTGTAGTAAGCATGGAAATAATGATTTTTATCCTTAAGCGGGACAAATTACCGAAAATCGGGATTGTCCCGCTAAAAGCGGGACGTATGGTCACTTTACTTATTTGTGTTAGTAATTTTATCCCAATAAAATTTTATATAAAATAAAATAAGCAAAAATCTGTTAGGTAAGCTGTTCATCAAAATTATCGAAAAATTATCGAAAAAGAGCAGAGGTCAATTTTCATGAAAATTATCGAAAAATTATCGAAAAAGAACAGAGGTATATACCTGTTGATTTTCATTGCGGCGCATTTTAGGTGGACAATACAATTTTTGCTAACCATTCTTAAATAGTTGATACGCCACTGAACCCATAGATAATGAATTATTATATCAAGATGCAGCTTAATTCACAAAGCACAGTACAATATACTTATTGCTCGACGTATCAATACTGTATAATTGTGGAATCATATCTTATCTACGTGTTTATTTTGTTACTGCGATTTCGTCTGCAAGGGACAAATAAATTGCATTTTTAATCAAATTCTACATGCTTAGAGAATAAGTTAATGTAAACTTATGTAAAATTACTCTCTATAACTCTATATGCATTATCATTTAGCTGTGGTCAACTGTTTTTTAATATTTTTTAAATTCTGATACCAACACCAGTATAATGAGCTTGAAATTATATATTTTTCAATTTAATAATAGCATATTTTGTTTCGTTTTTCACTCTAGATCAGAATCTTTGCTTTGGAAATCTACCTTAGGATTAAATCTTCGCATAAGATTATTTTACGATTTTAAGATTCAGTTTTTTAAGATTATTTTAAGTTGAAATGGTTTAAAATACTTAATACTATCATATTATTTAATATTTAATATCTACTAGAGTACAAACTATGGTAGAGCTTTGTCTCTGCTGCTCTAATAGAAATCAACTTGTATAAACTTCATTATTCTGAAAATCGGTGAACCGAGATTGTCTTGGTTGCCGGTTTTCGACAAAAAATAAACCGGTGCACCGGTTTACCGGCACCATTCCCAGCACTAGTTATAACTCTTACTGGCTGTCATACGTCTATCATTTATTAATTTGTACGTTTTTGTACGTTTGTCCATTTGTACGTTTTTAAAATTTCTTTTTGGTGTTTTTCTTAGGTAGTTTATATTAAATTATTAGAGCCAAAATTAATGAATGATAGCTAGTAACAATTTAATAAGGTAAGTAAAGTGTTTTTTTTTTAATGTTAATTTAAAAATGGTAAGTTAATTAAAAAAAAAATGTTAATTTTTGTATGTATAACTGTTAATAATTACGAATATTGTATACTATTGATACTGCTGTACCCGTATTGATTTTTTCAAATGTATGCTAGCACCCTGATGATGACTTATTACGTCGAAACGCGTAGGTGGAGGATAAAGAGAAAATGTATACTTGAAAAGTATTATTTACTAATTTCATCACCAAGTCAAAAAATACAAGTGATAAACATATCATGGGCAGAATTAATATAAATTTTACAACCATTTAGTATAAATCTGATTTATTGTTAGTTAGTTAAAGAGTCCGCAATCCTAAAGATTGGTTGGAAACAGCACGCCATGCCGATATATCCTGAGCTAATCCCTTCATCTCCCTATAGCTATTCATCTCAACGTCTTCAACTATCTGACTCACATACTCCAATCTAGGCCTACCTACCCCTCTCTTTCCCTCCACTCTACCTTCTATGTTCAATTGCATAATCCCCCCATGCCTAAGAATATGCCCTACTAATCTGTCTCTCCTACGCTGTAACACTCTCCAAATACTTCTCTTCTCCCCTACTAACTCTAGTACAGCTTCATTTGTTACTTTATCTTCCCAACCAATCCTCATCATCCTCCTATAACACCACATTTCAAGTGCTTCTAATCTACGCTTCTCTTCCTTTCCTATAGTCCACGCCTCACACCCGTACAGTGCTACACTCCAAACATATACCTTCAGTAATCTTTTTCTAATACCCAAGTCAATATTTGATCTTAAAATCTGTTCTTTTTCTACGAATGCCTTCCTACCCTGTGCTATCCTACACTTTATATCTACCTTGCTTCGATTATCTTTTGTGATTCTACTGCCTAAATAACAAAAATCTGATACTTCTTCGATTCTATTATCTCCTATTGTGATCCTCATTTTTCTACTGCATTCCTTTTTGTCACACCTCATCACTTTAGTTTTACCTATATTTATTTTCATGTTAAAATCCCTAGTCAATACTGCCTGCATACCATTCAATACCCTTTCTAAATTCTTTTCGCTTTCTTCCAATATAGCTATATCGTCGGCGAATCTCAGCATATATATTTTCTCTCCCTGTACATTCACACCTACACTATACTCTTCTTTTACTTTGTTTATTGCATCTTCTATATATAGATTAAATAATAACGGTGAGAGTGTACATCCCTGCCGAACTCCCTTCCCTATTTTTGCTACCTCTTCTTCCCCCTCAATTCTAACTAAGGCAGTTTGGTATTTATATAAATTAAAAATTATTCTCCTATCCTTATAATCTATACCCGTTTCTTTTAAAATTCTAAACATTATGTCCCAATCTACATTGTCAAATGCCTTTTCTAAGTCTACAAAAGCTATGCAAGTTACCTTTCCTACCCTCTTTCTTTTTTCTACTACCGTTCTTAGTGCTAGAATCGCCTCTCTCGTCCCTCTGTTTTTCCTAAAACCAAACTGATCTTCTCCTAGCCTTTCCTCTACTTTATTTTCTAATCTCCTATAAATAATCTTTAACAATATCTTCGATGCATGTGATAGTAGGCTAATGGTCCTATAGTTCTCACACAAATTAGCTCCTATTTTCTTCGGCATTGTTACCATTCTACTACGCTGAAAATCCTGTGGTACTTCTCCCTTCTCATATATTTTACAAACTAACCTGTATAATCGCTCCTGCATTTTTTCCCCTGCGTGTTTTATTAATTCGGCTGGTATCATATTAATCCCCGCTGCTTTGTTATTCCGTAAATCATTTAATGCTCTATGAAACTCTGACCTAAGTATGCTAGGACCTAAGTCATCCTCATCTATCTGTTCCACATTTTCTAGCTCCTCCATGTCCTGCCTACCTTTATATAAATCTTCAAGATACTCCTTCCATCTTCTAGCTTTTTCCTTATTTTCTGCGAGTTCCTTACCCTGCTTATCACATATAATGTTACCCTTTGGTTTTACTTTAGAAAAATGTGACTTAATTTTCCTGTAGCCCAAATCTACTTTACCTCTTCTCATATCCTCCTCAATATCCTCACAATTTCCTTTTATCCACTCTTCTTTCGCTAGCTTGCATTTCCTATTAATTAAGTTCCTTAGTTCCTTATATTTTTTCTGTCCTGCTTCTGTGTTTCCAATTTTAATTTTCCTTCTTGCTTCTATCATTTTAACTATTTCTTCCGTGATCCATTCCCTCCTACCTGCCCTTTTCTTTGTGCCTAATACTTCATTTGCTGCTGTAGTTAACCCATTTCTGATTTCCCTCCATTCGCAATCTATGTCGTTCCTAGATGTTCCATTAGCCATGATTTCTACTTTCTGCTTGTACTTTTCACATACATCAGCTAATTTTAACCTATCGACATCTACTCTGACCTGTTTAGACTTCTGTAATTTCTTGAATTTGACCTCTGAGTCCAGGACTACTAAATTATGGTCACTATCAATATCTGCTCCAGGGTAACTCTTACAATTCTTAATCTGGTTCCTAAACCTCTCTTTAACCAGTATGTAATCTATCTGATACCTCCCTATATCTCCTGGCATTTTCCACGTTTATATTCTGCGCTTGTGATTCTGAAAAAGTGTGTTTGCTACCACTAGCTTATTCCTAATACAAAACTCTACCAATCTATCCCCTCTATCATTACGTGTTCCTATTCCATATTCTCCTACTATTGAAACTTCCTTTCCCTTACCTACTACGGCATTCCAATCTCCGGTTACAATTAGATTATCCTGTCCATTAACGTTTGCTAACCTAGATTCAATCTCCTCATAAATGGATTCTACCTCCTCATCATCGTGACTTGAAGTTGGCATATATACTTGCACTATAACTGTGTCCGTTGGCTTCGTGTCTAATCTAATAGTTATAATTCTATCACTAACTTGGCAATAACTCTTTATTCTACATCCCAACTTTCTATTCATTATAAAACCTACACCGGTATGCCCATTATCTGATGCTGTGGTTATTAATCTGTATTCTCCTGACCACGTATCTACTTATTGTTATATTATTTTAATTTAATGTAAGATTTATATTCGGTGATATTAAGTTTATATTTGGGTGTGTTCTTTTCCATTTGTAGCTCTGATGAAGATGGTGAAATAGACATCGAAACGTTAGCAAGATATCACTCGTTTTATTTACGTAATCAATTATTTGTTGTAATATTCTGTTTTCTTTTGGACAATAAAATGATTATTCATTAAATTCAATTTCGCTATATTTTAAACTAAAAAATAATGTAACAATGTTCAATTTTCAACCGTAGTAGCAAAGTTCTAAATATTTGTGATAGATTGTTATTTACGAAAGGTAGTCAATCTAACCAGAGATTATTTCTTCCTTTTTTCATACGAGGGCTGTTTGAAAAGTTCGTGGCCTGATATATTCGAAACAGCATCTACTTTTGTCATTTTGTTGATTGGTCTTTTACATGACATGTCATATTTTCCGAACAACAGAGCCGCTTATTTTGATAGTGGTGTAAGTCCATTAAAAAAAAATTGAGATTATGAATGAATATCATAGCGGGCCAAAATAAAATTCATTATCATCGGTGGATGATAATGAGTTTTTCTACTTACAATAAGCAAATATTTCACTACGAAAATCAAATTTGATGTATGTCCCAGAAGATTATTACAAAATAATTGAACAGTGCCGCAAAAGAAAGAAATTTATACTTAACCGGATGAAGCGCGAATATTTCATTTCAACGAACAACCTAGAAGATGTTGTTTTTAAAAGATCAAACAATTCCGATATACCTCAAAGTTTAAATATTTGTCACCACAAAAAAACATAAAGTGAGACTACTAATAATTTTGAGTCGATTAAAACGCGAACCCTTAAATATCTCAATATTTGGGAAAATAGACTTACACCACTATGTGGTGAAATGTGGTGCTACAGAAGGATGGTGAGGATTGGTTGGGAAGACAAAGTAACAAATGAAGCGGTACTAGAGTTGGTAGTGGTCCGACTCTTCTCTAAGTACTAGTTGAGTATTACAGCCTAGGAGAGATAGACTAGTAGGTCATATTCTTAAACATGTGGGTATTATGCAATTAATTATGGAGAGTAGGAAGGAGAGAAAAGGTAAAGTTGAAGGAAAGGAAGGGGTAGACGTAAGTGGAACTTGTTACAATGAATAATTAAAAGGATATGAAGGAGACCACTCAGGAGAGATCGGTGTAGCGTGCTATTTCTAACCAATCAATTTCATGTCAGCAATTTAAAAAGATTGATGATTAACTAACTAACTACTTAACTAAGTAACTAGTGATTGTGTGGTAAAATTTATATCAATCTAACAGGGAAAATTGGTATTAGCATCAAATAATTCCAAGAAGCACTTTGCGAAATAGCAAATTGTAAATGGGCAGTAGTGTAATGCTAATTTTTCACTGATGCAGCTGCAATATGCAATACACAACAAGAACGGATTGGTATCCGTATATATTTCCATGCATTGCACTGCAGTTGACTGGAGCGTGTTCTCCGTCCTGCCTAATTAAATTGGTTAATTAGAGTCCGTGCTCTCCATCTAACTACTCAATGCACATAGGTTACTTATTGGCAGGCGATTGTAATTGTAAAGAACATCTTACACAACGGCACAACCTGTTGTGAGTTAAGACCAGGCTACACTGTTGCGGTTGTGGCATATGCGTAAGTTGAATACACGTGACCAACGTTTGCGCCATTTATGACAACTTGCAATTGCACCACTCGAAACACGATGTTAAACATTATTTAATTTGATGTGTAGTTGAATTATCGCCTGTGAGATGGCACTGGCAGTTTCGTTCGAGGCCGCACGGCCGCGCCCCCCCCCCCCCCCCTGAACATTGAGCGCACCAACGTAAATATATAATTGTATTGTGATATTTTATCTCGGCATTATTTTTCCTAAAAGATGAAGCTTGCGTCGCGATAGCACTCAACACAACACAGTGTGGCGGTGAGCAAGTATGAGTTAAGTGCATATGCATATATATATATAAAATATCATCTGCTTCTTTGGTTCGCGTATCATATGAGCGGCAAACAAACTAGCGGCCCCGGTTGCTTAGACAACGTGACATCACGCTGCTTCTACAGCTAAGAATATATCGTTGGTTTAAGCTATTCCGGTTATTCCGCAATTCTTTCGCGTCCCAACAGAGAAGCCTGGTCTAGTATACAGGAAGATTGATATAGAATAGCCAGATAAGACAGTTGCAGTGTTCTGTGTAGTTACGTAAGTACGATTTTGCCACGTGTTTCTCCAAGAATATATTTAATACAAATGAATAGTGTTAGTTATTTATTGAAAATAGAATTTTGTAGACTTCCTCTCGATATAAAGTAAAAATTAAAGAATTCGTTAGCTCATTGCCTCATTTAAATGTAACACAAATTTGTGCATGGAGTGTTTATATCAATGAAAGATAGAAGAGCGGAATACAACTTTCAAGAAATGATTGAATTTAATCATTTTGCATCCATTTTAGGTCAGATTTCTTACTATTATGTTATTTTTTAAGAAATGCGCCCTCCTCGATTGAAATGTCAAGAGCCGCCACTGCGAGATGGACATCTGCCAATACTAACATTTAATGAACTTGGCGAAGCGATTTCCAAACACAAAAATGAATAGATTTCAATGTAAACATTGGTCATCGCATCGTGTGCAAGTAACTTTATATTTATTGAGATGTCTTCTGTAGAATACTTTTATAAGCATATATAATACCAATAGCAAATGTAAATTAATAAACAATACCAAGGAAAACATTTTTCTAACCGCAAAGCTTCTTAAAAAGTTGATATCAAATGGACAAGTGTTGGCGCAATAATGTTATTCGCCGGTCGGAGGTTCGAATCCTCGTCAGGAAATGTTTACATTTCGAAGACGCAAAGTGTCTTCTGTGTCATTGGTGTGCTTTCTGTGTATGTATAAGCAAAGTCTCTGTCCTTGAGTGTCGCCACTCAGGTATTCACTGATTGTATATTGAAAATTTAAATATTGCAGCTGGGTACTTTTTAACTTTTAAAGCGTAAGGCCATAAGGATGTAAGAGCCATCATCGCCCACCCTTAAAAAAAATATGCGTGAGACTCTCGCGCGGTAGAAGTGAAACTTCCTACCTCCTAGGAAAAGTTGATTTTATGCATTGCGTTTTTTCCATTTGTTTTCCATTTTCCATATTTATATATATTTTTTCACACAATGGAAATTGTGAAATGATATGTGAAAAAAAAAGTGAAATGGAGAAAAAGACAAGTACAGACAGAGTGCGAGCCTTTAGAGAACGGAAGAAAGCAAATAAACCGCCAAGAAAAGTGCCAACAAGTACCTTGGAAAGAAGTAGAGAGTATCGAGCCAGGCAAAGGGCATTAAAGAAACACGGTGGACAACATAACCTTCGAACGACCTCAAATACACTGGATGAATCGATACCGTCGTTAAGTGAGGACACAGTGAGTGGTATACAGAGAATTTGAATGCCACTGATTCAGGCGTGCCGTCTACACGTGAAGATAGACGCGGTGTGAGAGATCGACGAAATGAATCTGGTACATCTGAACCATCGACAAATAGAAATGCACCCACTAGTGCATCATATACAAAATTTACATTCTTTCAACCTGCTCATCGCGAATTTGATAAATAAATTGTTAGCTAAAAGATTAAGCTGTGTTTGTGTAATATATAATAAAATACGCAAGCGTCTACTAGTTGCCTTATACTACGTATACACACAGTACACGCGGCGCATGCGCGTAGCGTGCTTTTCACTTTTCGTGATGTTTTGACAGGCCAATTCGCCCTACCACGCCTATAGAAGTTTCACATCAAAAATAATTGTTGTTTGTATCTAAAATGGAACTATAAGATAATAAAGCTATGTTACTTATTAGTATCTGATATTTCTATTCATATAAGATTAGTAAATTTAAACAATTCTCACATTTCTTTATATGAGCATTTGGAGCCACCCTAAAGAATTAAGTGTAATTACCCATGATCTGGTAACAAGTAGTAATTCTGTTTATGGGCACATGTCTTCTCTACATGTTTTTATAGGTGCCACCAAAGTTAATACATCACTTTCATTAGATATGCATTAATATTATTTCTATCTTTGAGTGGCCGGAAAGATATACGAGATAAGTTACTATTATAATGTCAATGAAGTTGGCATTATGTTTTAAAAAATAACGAAATATGTTTCAGATAACTAAAAAGAATACAACACGAAACTCACAAGGAAAAAAGTAAAATTATTTGAAAAATAAAAATTGAACAAAAAGAAAAAACCACAGCGAGAAAATAAAAATACCAGTAAGAATTATTATTGGGATATTGTAGCTCTGTAATTTAAAGTTATATTAATTCATTATTAGACAAAAAACACATATTAATAATGATTCAATAGTAAAAAAATGTTGTCAGTTTTATTCTAGCCCTCAAGTTAAAAGCATGAAAAAATTACAAAATTTAGCTTAAAACATATTATGATTTTTCCAAAAGGATTTTACAATAATTCTTAAAAAAAACACGATATATTAAGAAAGTAGGAAAATAATGGTTTTAAAAACTATAATGATTTCATGTAACAAATTTGATCTTTTGATAAAAGATGCGTAGTTATTTAGGAAATAAGTCAGTTATTTATGCATTTTGCTTTGTTAGCAAATATCGATATCATGTTTGTCATTTATTACAAAATAACGCAACAGAAAGACTCATTACGTAGGAAGAAAACTTTATATAATAAACACTATCATGCACACATGACTTAGATTCAAGCAGCCTAGTGCCAACGAACTTGAAATCGAAGACAATTATATATGAAAATTACAATTTTATACGCGTACTGGACTGTGGACAGGAGGCAAGAGGCATGTGCTTATATAATGCTGCACGGTGTTGAAGATGATAATTGCCAAGTACATTCAAAGAAATTACGTTTATGTTTTTTTCAATATATTACGATATCGCAAATTGTAAGAAAAATAAAATTATAACTACATTTATGATTGTAGCAAATTTTTATTGAAATATTATAAAATACACATATTTCTGCAATTAATTACTCAATTGAGTCAGGTTAAGTTTTACCAAATTTTTACCAGGTTAAGTTTTACCAAACGAGTACTCGTACATAATTTATTGTAGTTTTTTCACCTGATGATGGCCAAAAGCCGAAACTAGTCGAAAATTTACATAATATAAAAAAAAAACTGTAAGGATTTCCTCAACCAATAGATTATTATATTCAACCTTACAAAGATGGAATTCCACAACTTTTTACCAAATAGATGTATAAACATGATTCTATACAGAAAATATTCTATATTACAATATTTAAGTAATTCAATTATTTAAGAATATGAATTTTAAAAAATATACTAGTGAAACGAAATATTATAAAATAAGTAAATAACGCACGTAAAATTCGCGAATCAAAAGTGATTTAGAATTGTTTAGAATTGAATAGACGCAATGTCATAGCCATATTTCTAAATATTTAAGAAAAATATATAATTTGAATTCCTTGCACATTTTCAAAATATAAAGATGTAATGAACTTAACATATAGGAAACGAAAATTAGCCAGGGAACGATGGATAAAATGGAACATGTGAGAATATATTATAAAAGATATGAAAAGGCATAAGATAGATGTTGAATATAGGAAAATTTATTAGATTTCTCTAAAATAAGGCTGAAGACTAACGTTATATTTAATAAGCTCACCGAGCACAAAGTAGGGAGCTCACAGAAAATAAGGACAAAGCTAGAAGTGCGAAAGACTATACCGAAGATTTATATAGTAAATGGAGGACCTAGATTACTATAAAACAAATATATCAGGTACATGTTGACTTATTTTTTTAATAGTATATCAATCACGATTCGTGACACAGGTATTTTATTTAGTTTTTACCTTGTGCTACTGAAGATGGTGGCATAGCCTTCGAAATGCGCATCTAGCTACTTTATGCTTTAAGTTACGGTATTTGGGTGATATTCTATATTATTGAAATGAAACTTCTATAGACGCGGTAGGGCAAATTGGCCTGAACGTCACGAAAAGTGAAACGCTTCCGTCACGAAAAGTGAAACGCTTCCGTCACGAAAAGTGAAACGCGCGCCGCGTGTACTGTGTGTATATGTAGCATAAGGCAACCAGTATACGCTTGCGTATTTTATTATATATTACACAAACACAGCTTAATCTTTTAACTAACAATTTCCATTGTGTGAAAAGTGAAATGGAGAAAAAGACAAGTACAGACAGAGTGCGAGCCTTTAGTGAACGGAAGAAAGCGAATAAACCACCAAGAAGAGTGCCAACAAGTACCTTGGATAGAAGTAGAGAGTATCGAGCCAGGCAACGGGCGTTAAAGAAACACGGTGCACAACATAACCTTCCAACGACCTCAAATACACTGGATGAATCGATACTGTCGTTAAGTGAGGACACAATGAGTGGTATAGAGAATTTGAATGCCACTGAATCAGGCGTGCCGTCTACACGTGAAGATACACGCGGTGTGAGAGAACAACGAAATGAATCTGATACAGCTGAGCCATCGACAAATAGAAATGCACCCACTAGTGCATCATACACAAAATTTACATTCTTTCAACCTGCTCATCGCGAATTTGATAAACATTTTTTCAATAATCCGCTAGGTACAGTGTGTTGCATATGTGATCGAGTATCGTTTAAGAACGATGTGAAACCTGTGAAACGATGTGAAACCTAAGCACGAGTATCTTTTACATACTGCGTTTCCAGCCATTATCATTGAAGATGTGATAGCGTGCAATTCATGCCGAAATGCTCTCACTCGGAATACCATTCCAATGTTATCGAAGTCAAATGGTTTTCTCTACCCAGAATTACCTGGTCATCTACCAAAATTAGATTTAGTGTTAGAGAGGTTAATTTCACCCAGAATTCCATTTGTGCAAATTCAACGTTTACGACATGTACATGGTCAACATGGGATTTATGGGCAAAATATTAATGTTCCAATATCTGTGAATACGATGGTGAATCATTTGCCAAGAGATATTGATGATGATCATTGTATTAATGTCCATATAAAAAGAAGAAAAATATGGCTACAATATTTAATGCAAACTCCTCGTTATAGACTGTACGACATTACAGTTAATAATGCTTTCGTTGATGATCAGAGTGTCAATCAAAATCAAATCGTTAACAAACGCATTTTTTTTTATTTAACACCGTAGTGATAATTTAAAAAAAAGATCATTGTATGATTTAAGGAATAACAAAGCAGCAGGAGTAGATATGATACCAGCAGAATTAGTAAAATATGCAGGGAAAAAATGCAAGATTAATTATACAGGTTATTTTGTAGAATATATGATGAGGTACCACAGGATTTTCAGCGCAGTAGAATAGTGACAATGCCGGGGAAAGTAGGTGCTAATTTATGTGCGAACTATTAGTCTACTATCGCACGCATCGAAGATTTTGTTAAAGGATTATTTATACGATGTAAGAGAAATGGGTGGAAGGTTAGTGGAATATCAATTGAGTTTTAGGAAAAACAAAGACACGATAGAGACTCTTGTAGCGCTAAAAAAGTAGTAGAAAGTATTTGGAAAAGTAACTTGTATAGTTGCCGTACATTTAGAAAAGGTGCTCGTTCATGTAGATTGCGAGATAATAAGTAGAACTGTAAAATAAACAGGAATAGATTTAAAGGACATGAAGCGTATTATATATACATAATCGTGGGTTATTTAACAAATTTGGTACTATGGTATTATCTATAGTAGTATTACAATTAATTTATTCAAACTAATATAAGCAAGTTCACTGACCTATCGAAATTTTGAATCATTTAATGATTTTAATTTATGATGAATATTGTATAACAATATGGCTATATTAAATACCTCGTACGAAACCTGTAGCATATGCACCGGTGTCTTATTATCTGCTTTAATGAATGATTTTGCTATTAAGGATTGTGCAAAGTAAATATTTTTGCTAATATTAACGGTGAAGCATTATTATATGTAGCAAAATCACGGAGAATAGACATTATCAAACGAATCCGTAACTTTATAAAGTATATTTGCATTAAGAAAGTTGTTTGCTTTGCATGGATAATACATAACAGGGCTGCAGTATGGATAAATCAATTTTGGTGATGAAAATGTACTAATTTACATATGGTTTTATCTGCCGCTGCAATTTTATTAATAGACGAAATTTTTCGATCTTGTGCATATTTTTAAACGTTATATAACAATCACTATCCATGAAGCGTCTTGTTCAGGATATGAAAATTTCGAAATTTGATGTATTTTGTTATACAAAATCAATCTCTTGAATCGGTTGTAATTTATAAAAACGATGGCAAGCCGTTAACTTAAAATTACATATATTATATTAACTTTAAAATTCGATTGCGTAAAAAGGTCTTAACCAACTTTTTGTACCTGAACAATATACACATTCATAGTAGCGATGGCAAACTGTAGGTCACTTTGAGGGCCTAGTTCGTAGTTCATTTTGATGTAACGTTCACGAACTATAGGTCGTGAACTACTACATCTTTTAAAAATGAACTAGTTTACGACCTATATGAAATACATGCACATACTGAAAATAATCTCTTTTTTTCTCAATATAAAAATATTAAATGGTAACAAATAAATAAATTGAAATATTACAATACTTATTTTGAATTAGGAATGAGGAAGAAAAGACAAAAATGTTTATAATTTATACAAAACATATATATAAAAAAATATAATCTTCTCTAGGTACTCACGATTATTTATATGAAGTTATAAAATACTTATTGGTAGTTACTGATGAAAATGTTTACTACTTTACTAACACTTGAAAATTAAATGTACAAACTATAATAAAATGAACTAGATAGAATCGTTTTGTTTGGCGTTATAATTTATATTTTCTATTCCGAATCTTCTCTGTTCAAACTTCAAAGCTTTGATTTGATATTAAGTGATTACATTGCACTCAGTATGAAATAGAAGAACTATAAGATTTAGATGTTTATTTTTGCATTATTGCAAAAATTTGCTATGGCATGACATATTTAAGAACATATTTAATGTTTCGAATATATTAATTATATTATTCCAAATGAAATCTGATACCAACATATAAATTGTGACTCAGCTCGGCAATGCTGCTGTTGCAATATTGCATCGAATTTCCTATTTCGTTCCGTTCACCAACACACTTTATCACTAAATAAATGTTAGTACTGTATATGTAATGTATACTATACTGCATCGTTTACGAGTCGTTGTGATTCATGAACGGTTTAGTACACGACGGGTTCAAGACTTAGTATAAGTACATGGCTCATAGTTCACGAACTAGGTCATAGTGACGTATAGGTCGTTGCAAACAAAACATCGTCACAGTACGCCCGTCATTTGATTGAACCGTTCAGAGTGAACGGTACGCGAGTGAACTACACATCGCTAATTCATAGAACGAAATTTGAAAGTATTTGAAAAAGCCTCTGCTCAGGTGAATACTCATTGACAACAAGCGTGGACTATTAGATTTAGATAAAAGAAAATATATAAGAAAATAATATTTAAAAACTCGCTTCATTATAAATGATGAAAAGCTTGTATGAGTCTTCATTCAATTGGATTATTGCTTAATAAGTTTCAATTTGTTTAGTTTTGCTACTTATAGAAGTAATGTATAATCAACAAACGGGAATACAATTTGTGTTAAAAAAACTTTAAATTCAAATATTAAATTAATACCGATAGTTTAATAAGAATTTTATTATCAGTCCACTTTTTAGCGTTCGTTTGTACTAAATAATAATATAATGGAATTATAATAGCGGTGCAGATACAGGTGAGATAAAAAATATATTTAAAAAAAATTGTTGTTGTTTACTTTGTGTATGTTAGAACATACATACTCTTATCACTGTACTGATTTGTTTGCTTTGATGTTGTAGCCTGATGAAGAGGTTGCTGAATCTGTTAAAATTATAATAAAAAAAATGGAAAATAATATTGCTATAGTCCGCTTACCTGATAATAAAACTATTATTAAATAAACTTATATGGAAGTTATTAACAGTAATTAAAATACCGATAGTTTTCGTGTAAGTTTCATATGAAATCAAAAAATTCAATGATGAATTAAAAATTCTAAGAGAACATTTCAATTTCCTGAATGAAGTCTAAGATAAATATCCTAATAACAACAATCTATTGTTATGAAATAGTTTTCGTAATAAATATAGGAAATGCATCAGAAGTGCTAAAATACATGGAACAAGTCAATTTATATCTAAGGATACTAATCCTGTAAAAGCTATGTGGAATATTATTAGCTCACATAGGAATATTAAGTGTAAGAAAGAATCATCACAGATAGATATTGATGCGAATACTTTCAACACTTATTTTGCCAACATTAGTAATCAGATTGTAAGCAACTTTTTGTACGATAATTAATTCGGATGTCACTAAGTTTGAGTTGTATGAGATCTCAGAAATAGAAGTGAGAAATATCTTAAAATCACTCAAAAATAGTAAATCGAAAGACATATATGGTATTTCCTGTCATGTGATAAAAAAGAACATACGTCTGTATGTCTCACCTCTTACTAAACTTATTAACTGTACTATTAGAACTGCTGTCTTTCCTGACATACTGAAGGTGGCATCAGTTCTCCCTGTATTTAAAAAGGGTGATAAATTAGACATGGGAAACTATAGGCCAATCTCTATCTTACCTTTGTTCTCTAAGGTCTTTGAAAGGGCTATCCATAATCAAATTTCCAATTACTGTGAAAGTAGAGGCTTACTATATTCAGCAAAATATGGTTTCCGGAAAAATAGAGCGACAGCTGATGCTATCATAGATTTTGTGAATAAAACTATTAGTTATTTTGAGACTGGTAATTTTGTCATGTCAATTTTCTTAGATCTTTCCCGAGCCTTTGACTGTATGTCACAAGAGATACTAATAAAAAAAGTAAAATGGGAATTAAATTTGGGTGAGAGAAGCCTAGCCTTAGTGAGTTCTTATCTCTCAAACAGGAAACAAATTGTAACATGCAATGGTAAATCTTCAAGTGCTATTTCAGTATCTAGAGGGGTACCCTAAGGGTCTATTCTGGGCCCGCTTCTTTTTTAATGTTCATTGATGACCTCCCGCAATATGTTGGTGAATTTGCACAGTGTCTCATTTATGCCGATGATAATGTTCTATTTGCATGAAATAAAAACTTTAACGACTTACTTGCGAAAGCAGATAGAGTTCAGTTGAAAGCATGTTACTAACGAATTATGTCTAAATGAACAAAAGACTGTGAATATGTTACTATCCCTCAAACATTTAAATTATGTAAATAAGGAGGAATGTAATTTCTTAGGAGTAATTATTGACCCGTCTATAAGATTTGATAAACACACAGAAAAAGTAGCAGCAAAAATAAGTCGGAATATATTTGTTTTACGTCGTCTTGTATCAAATGTTACACAATCTGTTCTAAAGTGCGTATATTTCAGTTTGGTACACAGTCACAAAATTATGGTAACATAGTTTGGGGAAATTATGCTTCAGCTAAGAGATTATTTGGGCTCCAGCGCAGAGCAATCAGATTGTTGGTAATATTGGCTACAGAGAGGATTGTCACCATCTGTTCAAACAACTGGATATATTAACATTACCTTCTATATATATTTTAAATTGTATACTTTATGCCAAAGAAAATATTGATAACTATGAGTGTAATGATGACTTCCATGAGCACCTGACCAAGCAAAGACAAGATATTCACATACCTAACTGTCGTTTAACTATATCACAAAAAAGTATAGAATACCAAAGTAAAATGCTGTTTAATACGCTACCGATAAATGTAAAAAACTTCAGTAAAAATGAAATAAAAATAACTGTAAAGAAATTTCTTCTATCCAAATCGTTTTATAATATTAATGAATACATGAATTCAATATCAAATAGTCCATGTTCTTAATCTCTTTTAACGTGTATAAATAATGTGTATTTTACCTATTATAATTGTGACGTTTGTAAAATATTTTTATATATTAACTGTAATAAAGAATAAATAAATAAATAAATATAATGTAATAAAAAAAAACTTTATTGACAATGTAAGAATAGAGTAATAATCAACCAGCTACAATTTCGATATAAAAAATAATTATCATTTTAAATTTATCTCTATGTGAAAACAAGATATTTTAGATCCAGTCATTTGAAGAATTTTTGGATTTAAGGATTTCTTAATGTGTGTATTAGTTGAAAACAATTTTGTAGCAAATTTGTTAAATTCCTTCGTAGATATACGATCTCTGCATAATACAAAGTTAGTTGTGGAAAATATGAAGCTATGCCGGAAATTTCTGCTTGTACATTCCGATAGAACCAAGAACTTACGATTTCAATTATTTCACAGTCGGAATGCACGCACCTTGACCAACAGGCATATAATACGGAATTATAATAATGTCTATAAATAATAAAAACATTCATAGATGTGTATAATTAATACGCAAATTGAGCACGCAGTTTAATTAAAATATAGTCGCACTGATTACGATATTAGTAAGTTAACTATCATTTTTAAATTTTATGTTATTTAATTGTGGTTCGTTTACAATGAAACTTGATTTTAATAAATTTCATGTAAATCGATTTTCATTGTAAACAAGCCACAGCAAAGAGAAATGTATAATATAGTGAGTAATACAAATATAAATGAATGGTATTTGATTGTATTTTGTATTTTAACGCAAAGCCATGAATTGGCAACAGAGATATAAATGAGTCCCATAACAAATATCCTTAGAGGATTGGAGTTTTGTTACTTTAGCACTTAAAACTATATAAGGACATATTAATTAATGAATAACATGTAATACCAAAGTTCGAAATGCCAACGACGTATACTGATTAAACCCAATTTTTATTCCATTGTTATTTTTAAGAAAATAAATAATAAATAAATAATGACACTGAAATAGAAATTTGAACGAAAATACGAATGCATTAAATACGAGTCCAAACTGCACTTCCTTATGATCAATAACTGAAAATTCCTTAGTTCTGCATCGAGGCATATTCTTAACAGCATTTTTAAAGCTTTTACATTTTATTTTATTTTATTTTATTTTATTTTAATGCTTGAATAGTTTAGTACTAAACGTTTAAAAACGTTGCATCACAAACACAACACTTTACATAATAATGAAAAATCTAATTTTACAATTTTAAAAATCTAATCTTTATCTAATGATAAATATAATATTAAATTAAAATATTATCCGAAATATACCAGCACAAAATGGCTATTCTTAAAAAAATGTAAATAACATATTAAGAATATTTATAAAAACAAGAGATATCAGAAATATTAGTAGTTTAGAACAAAGTAATAATTAATAATTAAAGTAACATATAATACTTCTAAAAGTCTTGCTAATATTCTAGGAAATCCAAAAGAGTTGGTAAAAAATCTGTTATTTATGAAATATCTTGTTCTACTTGTCCTGAAGTATATATAGAAGACAAACACGAAGACCAATTGAAACTAGATTTAAGGAGCATTTAACTCATTTAAGATTAAATAGAAAACATAAAAGTGCTGTAGCCGAGCATATTTTTGACTAACTCAGATCATCCTATTTAAATTAGTTCACTTAAATTACTTAAAAGGTGTTTTGAATTATTCCGAGTTAAATGCTTATGAAAGTATATACATGCATAAATCTAAATCAAATTTAATGAACTTAGATTCATTTGATTGTGCTACTGAAGATGGGGACATAGCCCTTGAAATGTACATATAGCTATTTAATGCTTGTTACGATATTTGGGTGATATTCTATATTAATAACAATGAACATTTTTGCTAAATTGTAATCGTTGATATTCATTTTAAAATTTCGTCTTTATCGTTTCTTTAAATCATCTGTAAATAAATGGTATATATTAATAATAAAATCAGTACGTAATATAAGTGGTTAATACCTCGACTACTACAAAGAATGTTAGTAATTTAATTAAATATTTTTAATAAAGTAATGTATATATTTTTAATAAAATATTGGTCAGATAAAAAAATATTGGCTCAATAAAATTTTATTTATTGGTCTATTTAATTCGTTTAATAAGAACTATTTTTTAATTTATTTTTATTTCATTTATTTTTAGTTATTTTAGGTTTGACAAACCAATGTTTATTGTTGTTACTTGTCAGTTTCGTTAATTGTTAATTTATATTGTTTTAAAAGATTTATACGTTATATTATATGCAATTTTTGAAGTACTTCTGTCATGTTGACTTATTTATTTAATAGTATATCAATCACGATTCGTGACAGAGGTATTTTATTTAGTTTTTATTTAGTTTTTATCTTGTGCTACTGAAGATGGGCGCATAGCCTTCGAAATGCGCATTTAATATCATAAGCTATCTATCAGTAGCGGCTATCAACCATAGCATAGCTGTTTATCAAATTCGCAATTATTTTTATATACAACATATCTTGATTTTAGTCACGTGATATCCAAAAGTGTACAAAACCTGAATGGAAAATCACCAGGTATAATCACCGGTATGGGTCCTTTCTAATTAATGCATAAAAAATGTATTGAGATTGTCAAAATATTAAATTTCCAGAAATTATTTCAGAATTTCAAAATTTACAGTTTTAGGAGATATATTTCATAAAAATAACTAATTACAAAAAAGTTAACTCTGTATTCCAATAAAAAAATAAATGATAAAAACTTTTTCCACAATATAAAATCTGTGTTTTTGTAATTGCAATTATGAAGAGCACGTAAGCTTTATTTCAAAGCACAATAATTTTCATTAGATGGATTCAATAAACTCCATAGTGCCTTAATGAACCATATACATTCGTCATGGTATTTAGCCTCACCCCTAGAGCTTAATTTGTCTTCTCATAACGTGGCTCGCTAATATGGGTACAATTTCCGAAGCATTTGCTTTGCAGACTTACGAGGTATTGAAGCTTATAATAATTCAAATTCTTAGTTTAATAATAGAGTATCTACGCAAACTAGATGAGCACACGCCTCGACACAACGAAGCTAACTTTACGTTGTATATAAAATAAAGATAGTTTTGGCTGCATAAGGATGCGTCTATCAGCTAGTATGGATCTGTGAATTAACAAGAACAGTGAGTCGGATTGAATATTGGTTTGATTAGATTGCACAAAATACTACAACCAGTGGCAGTTCCTTATGCACGTCGCAGGGCTGCACGCCCCTCCTGAACATTGGGCGCATCACCGTAGATATATAATTGTATTGCGATATTTTATCTCGGCATTATTTTTCCTAAAAGATTAAGCTTGCGCCGCGAACATACCTAACACTCATGACTCACACGATATGGCAGCTAGCAAGTACCAGTCAAATGCATATGCCCTATCTGTTGGAAGCGCTAAAGTTCGAGCGACGGTATGCAGTATAGCTATATAGCTATACTACATATACTTCGCAATACAGCTATATCGTTAATATGTTGTTCACATTCCAGCGCCACCCAGCCACACAGTACAGGTTAAATGCATATGCACTCATGTCACTCTATTGCAAGCAATAGGTGAGAGCGACCGTACGCAGTATGTCTTCTCTATTTCTTCGGTCCGCTTAAACAATATTACGACTAGTGTGCAATATTCCAGCGGCTATAGATGAGTCATAGTAACGTGATGTCATGCTGCTTGTACAGCGGGAATATATATCGTTGTTTATGCTATTCTGGGCTACGATTCTTTAGCGTTCTAACAGAGAAGCCTAGTAAACAGTAAAATTGATATAGATATAGTTGCATTGTTCTATGAGTTACGTATGTACGATTTTGCCACGTGTTTCTCCAAGAATATATTTAATAGAAATAATTTAATAAAAATGAATAGTGTTAGTTCTTTATTCAAAATTGAGTTTTGTAGACTTTCTCTTCTGAACAAAGTAAAAATTAAAGAATTAGGTAGGCCATTGCCTGATTTAAATTTACCGCAAACTTGTGCAAGGAGTGCTCAAAACTGGACATTTACGCGGCGTTTTACAAGAGACATTTACAAAAATATATATAACACAGATGAAGGATAGATTCTCATATCGTGGCCATCTACAAGCCGCTGAGTTATTTACACGAAATCGATGCCAACATTTTCTAAACAATTTCCAGTGGACCTTTTGGAAACCGTGTATCCTGCATATCAATTTTTGAATAAAACTAGATTGTTGAAAAAGAAATGGTAGGGCGAATTGGCCTGTCAAAACGTCACGAAAAGTGAAAAGCACGCTACGCGCATGCGCCGCGTGTACTGTGTGTATACGTAGCATAAGGCAACCAGTAGACGCTTGCGTATTTTATTATATATTACACAAACACAGCTTAGTCTTTTAGCTAACAATTTATTTATAAAATTCGCGATGAGCAGGTTGAAAGAATGTAAATTTTGTGTATGCTGCACTAGTGGGTGCATTTCTATTTGTCGATGGCTCAGCTGTATCAGATTCATTTCGTTGATCTCTCACACCGCGTGTATCTTCACGTGTAGACGGCACGCCTGCATCAGTGGCATTCAAATTCTCTGTATACCACTCACTGTGTCCTCATTTAACGACGGTATCGATTCATCCAGTATATTTGAGGTCGTTGGAAGGTTATGTTGTCCACCGTATTTCTTTAACGCCCTTTGCCTGGCTCGATACTCTCTACTTCTTTCCAAGGTACTTGTTGGCACTTTTCTTGGCGGTTTATTCGCTTTTTTCCGTTTTCTAAACGCTCGCATTCTGTCTGTACTTGTCTTTTTCTCCATTTCACTTTTTTTTTCACATATCATTTCACAATTTCCATTGTGTGAAAAAATATATATAAATATGGAAAATGGAAAAGAAATGGAAAAAACGCAATGCATAAAATCAAAATTTCCTAGGAGGTAAGAAGTTTCACTTCTACCGCGCGAGAGTCTCACACATATTTTTTTTAAGGGTGGGCGCTGATGGCTCTTACATCCTTATGGCCTTACGCTTTAAAAGTTAAAAAGTACCCAGCTGCAATATTTAAATTTTCAATATACAATCAGTGAATACCTGAGTGGCGACACTCAAGGACAGAGACTTTGCTTATACATACACAGAAAGCACACCCATGACACAGAAGACACTTTGCGTCTTCGAAATGTAAACATTTCATGACGAGGATTCGAACCTCCGACCGGCGAGTAACATTATTGCGCTAACAGTTGTCCATTTGATATCAACTTTTTAAGAAGCTTTACGGTTAGAAAAATGTTTTCCTTGGTATTGTTTGTTAATTTAAATTTGCTGTTGGTATAATATATGCTTATAAAAGTATTCTACAGAAGACATCTCAATAAATATAAAGTTACTTGCACACGATGCGATGACCAATGTTTACATTGAAATCTATTAATTTTTGTGTTTGGAAATCGCCTCGCCAAGTTCGTTAAATGTTAGTATTGGCAGATGTCCATCTCGCAGTGGCGGCTCTTGACATTTCAATCGAGGAGGGCTTTTTTTGTTAAAAAATAACATAATAGTAGGAAATCTTATCTAAAATGGATGCAAAATGATTAAATTCAATCATTTCTTGAAAGTGGTATCATTGATCTTCCATCTTTCATTGATATAAATACACATGAGAAAGTATACAAAACTCTATTTTCAATAAAGAACTAACACTATTCATTTTATTCTTTATTCATTTTATTCTTGGTGAAGCACGTAGCAAAATCGTACATAGGTAACTACACAGAGCAATGCAACTATCTTATCTGGCTATTCTATATCAATTTTCCTGTATCCCTATACTCTCTGTTCGGCGCTAAAAAATCACGACCTCCAATAGCATAAACAACGATATATTCTTAGCTGTAGAGCAGCGTGACGTCACGTTGCTATGACTCATCCCAGTCCGCTGGTTTTGTGTGACTTATTAGTCGATATATGCGATTCGCGAACGAAATAAACAGATGATATACTGCATCGGTCGCTCTCACTCTATTGCTTGCAATAGAGTGAGTTACACAATAAATTGCTCTTGATAACTATCCAGTTTTTTCAAGGAAAAAACCATCTTTTGCGTTTTTTCAACGTTCAGACATAATTTATTATTTTGAAACGAATTCAATGCCATTTATTCAGCGTTATCTGCTTGAGATATACCGCTAGCAAGATCACTAGCTTCAAAAGACAGTGTCGTGTCATCCGCATATAAAACAATATGAGAATCAATCATATCTGGGACGTCCGGGATATCTTTGCTACATCTAGACGTGTGGTCTCATAAAGGCTATATTCCATCAGAGACACTTGTGCAGCATGGAACAATAAATACAGTACTACAGCAGCTATCAATTTCAATTTCATCTGTTATCAATCTGGTCGTCTATGCGCAATTATGATATAAGTAGCCGTTACCGGTGCGAGTCGTATACGGTTATTTGTCTTACAATAAAGCGATTCCTTTTTCTATGCGGAATGTAACTGTTCTGTAGGCGTATTTGACTTTTACAGCTACGACTCGTTATTATAATACTGAATACATTTGAATAGAATAGATCTATGTAAATGCAGCTTTTTATGCAATAAGTTCTTCTTTCTAAGCGAAGTCTAGTTATACGCGGTGAAGCTAACGCTAATTCTAATACCAACATTATAATAGCAATTCACAGCAATTTCTTGTGCTAAATGCTGCGGTTGTCTTTTTATTACGGTTAAATATTTCAAGTAAACTGTTCTACAAGGAAGTTATGCAGCCTAATAATGCTAAATATACTCTTTTGTGATTGTTTCCTAGTGATTAAATAGTAGTAAAAGTGAACAGGGCCTCGGAATAATAAACGGCTATTGTGCGGAAATAATTTGCAATTAAATGTAAATTATGTCAATGTGGGAGACGTAATAATAAATTAATTAGCATTTTATTTTTGCATTCCAGAGGAAACCATTTTGGTATCGAATAATATTTTAAAAATTATCACTACTGTGTTAAATAATAGTATAGAATATCACCCAAATACCGTAACTTAAAGCATTAAGTAGCGAGATGTATATTCCGAAAGCTATGCCCCCATCTTCAGTAGTACAAGATAAAACTAAATAAAATACCTCTGTTTGAGGTATTTATTATTTATCTTAATGCATCTTAAAGAATAGTGTCACTTGGAAATAACGTGCAAACATCAAATGAAATCAGTATTTCATCTTGTGCTACTGAAAATGGTGGCATAGCCTTCGAAATGTACATCTAGCTACTTAATGCTTCAAGTTACGGTATTTGGGTGATATTCTATACTATCGAATAATATAACAATAATATTTTTTTAGTTATAACCATTATTTATTTATTTTTTAATTATTTATTGTTCTCATTTATAATTAAATACGTTTCACCTTAAAATTATATAATTTGTCACAATAATAAACTGTTTGTGACTTCCACACACATAATATTCTTAATTTCAGTTGTAGCCGAAGACACTTTTTAAGCTAACAAATTTCTTTGATATAATATTTATATTTATATTTATGCAAATCATAAATTAATCGTTTATGGAAGCTTTAAACACAATTTTTATCTTAAGATTTAACTTAACAATTTACCGAAAATTGGTCATATTTAATAAGTAACTAATTAATCTTAGTTCTCGTCCGTAATGAATTAATATGTTGTAGTTATCGGGTATTTTCGGACAATTCAAAATGAAACCACCTTCTTTTAAAGCGACGTTTCCAAATATATTGCAATTTCTTCTTCTGGCTATAAAATATACATTAAAATACGTTAAAATGGCGTGTAGTAGAACATAGAATTGTAAATGGATAGAAATTATTCCTGTTTAATATGTGGTGTCTGTTAACGTTCAAGAGACAGTCAAGATCAACTATAAAATTTATAAATTAAATGCTTATTTCTGATAAAGGTAATATATTAGATGTTTCGTAAAAAAAAAATTTAAATTAATATATAATAAAATAAATACAGTCAAATAACTTTGTAAATTGCAAATAAACTGCTTAACATATAGTAGTAAGATTAAAAAGATGTAAAATGTATGTAATGGTCCAAATTTTAACGTATTTTAAGTTGGTAACAGAAATATTTAAGTTGGTAACAGCTGCAAAGCGGAATGTATATGTTACGCTAAAAACTCAAATTCCAAACGTCAAATAATACTCCAAACTAGTTTTGCACAAAAACAAAAAGCTACATCGACTGTTACTCGAATGAAATTGTTATAAATCACAATCATCTGTTATTTTATGTTTAATATCACTTTAGAAATTAAGCAATGTCATTGAATGATAGTTCGAAAATATATCAATATTAGCAATACTTAGAAATGTATTTAATAGGGGCACAATCAAGGAAATACATTTCTTACTAATTTAAATTTACAATTCGCAAATATCTATGTCAACGATGATCCGTTTTCTAATTCATAAGAGTACGTACAATCTAAGTAGGTAATGTAAGAGAATCCATAATATTAAATGTCAATATATCTTACTAACCACATGCTGCGCATCTGTTTCATTAGATTTATTTTAAAAATAATATAGAAATGGCAGATACTTCAATTATAATTGCTTACACTTTATAAAGATGAACAAATCGTAATTTAAAATAAGGAAATTAAATATATATGAGGCGGTTTCCCCAAAAATATACCGTACGATAGGAAGTAGTGCTGTCCATTGTCACCGATGCACTGGTGCACCGCTTACCGGTGCACTAGTTCGTACCATACGTACCGGTACGTATGGTAAGGACCGGTACGTAAAAATAAATCGGTGCACCGAATCCGTTGATGCACCAGTATGATACAAACCGATGCATTGATACGTACGGTACGGACCGGTGCATCGGTACGCATGGTGCGGACCGGTACGTATAGTACGGTTCGTACCATACGTACAGGTTTTCCCTAGTATCTGATAGTGGTCTCATATAAACTTAGCGAAAAAGGCGAAAGAGTGCGCGTAAAAGAAAGGAAATAGTGGAATGGAACGAATAGAATGAATTCACCCTCTTCAGAAAGCTAATGCAACTGTGGAAACGATGTGCACATTTATTAGCAGTTTATTATATTTTTGTAGATAATTGACATAAAAAAATAAATGATGTTAATAATTAATATAATAAATGAATAAATGATATTTATAATTTATAATTGATAAATGTCTCTTGATGACCAATCTGTTTTTGTTTCATAGTATTAAAATTTAGATTTAGGCGCTGCTTCATTTCTAGTACTTTCAAAATTTGTACTGATATTTCGAAACGGCCCATTTTTTGTAAACCGCTGTACCGGTGCGCAGTGCGCACCGCTGCATTAGCGCGTTGCAGTACACACCGGTACGGCAGTACACAGCGGTGCGGTGGTATACAGCGGTGCGGCGGTACGTACCGGTACGTACCGGTGTACTACGAAAGGTAAAGTAACCGGTCCCCAACAAAAGTTGGACCGGTGCACCGGTACACCGGATTACGTGACAGCACTATTATTCACTCAGCAAAAGATATTGAATTTTTGTTCTTATAAAGCAGACATACCGAAGCGAACCTATGGCAGGCGTACTAGATAGCACATATAAAAAAATTTGGTCAATATATAAAAAAGAAAGATAAATATTAGATTATACATTAGAAAATATCCACCTTTTCATTTTTAAGATATGTAAAAAGTATTAAAATATGTCTACAATATTATTTTCACGAAAGAAACTAACCAACAAATAAGATTTTTCCTCTTCACGTTAATCAATATATTGTCGATACTCCAAAAAATTTCTCAAAGATTTATAGTTCTGTCAATTTGCACAATCATCAAAATTTATTTTACAAGCAGCACAACAAATCAGCAAGTAAACTAAATTTGGGGATTTTCATTTAGCTAACTTTTAAAAATATAGAAATACAATTAACGGAATTTTAATCCCGTTCTAGACATAGACACTTTTGTTTTGCATATACTGAAACAAAAGTTTGTCCTTTTGCGAAATGACTTTCGAGAGAATTCAAAATAATTAAATTGATTGTGCGTAATTAAAAAGGCGCGGAAGAGGAAATAACGAAAACTGGAATTACCATCAATTTTTAATTGTTAAAAAAATTTGCGAGGGCTATAATATAAATTTTCTTCTCGGCATATACTTGAATTTTATGAAAGGCAGAATAACAAAAATGACTCTAGTTTGAGTCATTGTAGAAATGCTCATCCAACTTAAACATCTTCTGTTACGGTAATTTGGTGACATTTAATACAATTACTTAACGCTGCAATGATGAAATAACAATACTAATTATTATTATTACTGTAGTAAATTATAGCTCCTCTATTGCAATTCTGTGTTAATTTTCAAATATGTTTCAATAAAATTGGGCAATAATTCAACAATTAAAAACTGGTACTCCAGCGTCTTGATAAATATTTATTGTAAAGTTTTGTCACACATAAAAAGATTCGCAATCACTGTTGAAGAACATCATTTATATACATCAATTGAAACACTGACCTTGTTGGTGTTTCAGTAAGAATTATTAAAGATAAATCCAAATAACTCCTTTTTTTAAATAATTTTCGGTATTTAGGTGATATTCTATATTAAATAACTCGTATTAAATTTTATGCAAAGTTTACGTACCAAAAATATTTATATATATCATTTATAAAAGTAAATAAAATATATGGAACTTGAGGGATTTGAAATCAAATATGAAAGATATGAATATAGAGAGGAAGTCAGAAATACTTGCAGGATATGGGAAAACGGACGAACTCTATCATCCGTCTTTATAGTAAGAAAGTATACGTTGAATGATAGTGAGTGACTATAATGGTGAGTGATAGTAATATAATGGTATATTAAGGAACGAATTTCATAAGGCAGGTTTTATTGCAGGTTAGAGTTCAAGTTTAGAAAACTAAGCGCTACACACCTCGTTTTCTAAAGAGCGAGTGTTATAAATGACTTATGAAATGAGTTTTTTATACTATTTTTTCTAATTTGCGTCTTTTATGCCCTTTTTAAATAAAAATCGAAATTTAAAAATTTTGGGAATTTTTTGACTGTTGGTAGTCAATTCAAATTAAACTATTTGTTGCTTTCTTTTGTAATTTGACGTACAATTATACATTTTAGGGATAAATTTTAAATTAAATTATTTGTTGCTTTCTATTGTAGTTTGATAACTGGCAAGCATAGCTACCAACTTTGAAACACTAAATTGCACTATGCTATAAGCGAACTCAAATTCGCTATAAACGAACTCATTTGGGTTCGTTAATAGCTCTATTAGAAACGCAAATTTGAAAAAAAAAATTATGTAAAATAAAATTGCGCACCGTCCTGTTGAAAGCAAACCATACGTGTACTTATGCAAATATTGTATATGCGCATACGGCTTTATTCCAGTTTACACCAGTTTACTGATTATTTCAATGGTAAGAAAGATCAAACTAAGAATCAACTATTGAAGCCATAAAAAATTAACTCCTCTTTTCCATATGATCATCAGCAGCTTTCCACATTGTTGTAATCTATACTTAACTTGCTTTTGGACATTAGAATCGCAATCTTTTGGCATTCTCTAAGATGGAGTGCTAATAATAATGGTAATACCAAACGTGCATAACCTCGTTTCGACCATTTGCACTTTTACATTTTATCGATTTCTACTTATTATGCACCGGCATTAACCGACTAAGACAACTAGTTGCTAGCTACAAGCACCGCTCGGGCCATTCTTCTATATATGAGCATATTTTACCACCTTGACCCATAGAGGAAGTATAAACCTACTTTTAAAGAATATACGGTCTACACCACAAGTCTGCATGTTTATATAAAAGTTCTCCTTTATAAACCTACATCATAATAAAAGAAAGTCTGTCTTTGAGATAATCATCTCAGAAAAAATCTTCCGAATAAACTTTAGCAATTTAACAATGGTCACAAATAATAATGTAAAAAATTAACACTTCAGCTTTGCTTAACAATTCAATAAGCTATAACCGATAGTCGCAAGTTAAAGTCAACTGAAGAAATTTTAATTAATATCTCCCTCAATATAGCAACTTTGACAAGTATTAATAATAAATAAAAATATGTACGGACCAAATAATTTTTACTGCAATTAGTACAAAGACATATTTCGATTTTAGTTCATAGTAATATTATAATTACTTTGTTTTAACTGGTCCAAGAAAAGAAGCAAACGAACCTAGGATAAAACTAATTGTAGGTAATAAAAGTCGAAGCATATTTGTTTTTTTAATCATATTTTGACAATATTTTGATCACTTTATTCTGTTTTACAAACATGAAAATTAGATTTTTTCTTGCATTTTAAATTGAAATATTATTGATATGAAAATATCTTAAACTATTTCTTAAAAAGAGAATATATCTATGCCTAGAATGAATCTATATGAATTAAAATCCTTTGGGACAGGCCGAAGCAACTAAAATCTGTTTAGAGTTGGGTTTAGATTTTCTGAACTTTAGTACAATGTTGTTTCAATGAAACGTTTGTACTATTTTGCAGTTCTTGTAGCTGATCAGCAATACATGTATTCGTTTCATCCTTATACATATAACGGCAATTGTTATACAAGAGCAGTTTCGCAGCTCCGAATTCACAATAATATAGCCCTTTTAACACATTTGACCAATAAGTTGCTACAAAACGCATTTTATTAGATATATCATGGAATAGAATCACCATTCTGCATAATGCCACCGAGTATAACTCTCAATCGAAGTAATATACACTCTTATAAAATTGTGTATAAAATGTGTAAAACCTTATCTTCCGGAAAGGTACAGTTCACCAATCAGCATAAAATACATTGGATACAAACAGAACCGAGTATATCGCAATAATGGTGATATAACTTCCAGGGGCGGTTCCTTATGCAGGCCGCAGGCCGCGAGCCCCTCCTGAACATTGAGCGCATCACCGTAGATATATAATTGTATTGCGATATTTCATCTCGGCATTATTTTTCCTAAAAGATAAAGCTTGCGCCGCGAACATACATAACACTCAACACGATATGGCAGCTAGCAAGTACGAGTCAAATGCATATGCCCTATCTGTTGGAAGCGCTAGAGTTAGAGCGACGGTATGCAGTATAGCATCTGTTTCTATGGTTGGCGTGCAAAACATATACATATACATATATTGACTAATGTAACACACATTCCAGCGGCAGCCAGCCACCCATACGGGTTAAATGCATATGCACTCATCTCACTCGATTTCAATCTCTAAAGTGAGAGCAACCGTATGCAATATGTCTTCTGTTTCTTCGGTTCGCGTATTGCAATATATCGACTAATGTAACACACATTCCAGTACGATATGTACGTATGTACGATTTTGACACGTTTCTCCAAGAATATATTTAATAGAAATAATTTAATAAAAATGAATAGTGTTAGTTTTTTATTGAAAATAGAGTTTTGTAGACTTTCTCTTGTGAACAAAGTAAAAATTAAAGAATCAGGTAGGCAATTGCCTGATTTAAATTTATCGCAAACTTGTGCAAGGAGTGCTCAAAACCGGACATTTATGCGGCGTTTTACAAGAGACATTTACAAAAATATATATAACACAGATGAAGGACAGATTCTCATATCGTGGCCATCTACAAGCCGCTGGGTTATTTAACACGAAATCGATGCCAACATTTTCTAAACAATTTCCAGTGGACCTTTTGGAAACCGTGTGTCATGCATATCCATTTTTGAATAAAACCAGATTAAAAACAGAATTAGAAGTCATTTACTCGCGTCCGGATTTTTATCAAATAATTGGAGCCACAAATTTTCTTTCATTATTGCTACAAAATAATCCCAGTGAAACTTTCCCAGAAACTATAAAAATACTTAAATTATTTTAACAACCCCGATGACCACTGCTGAATCAGAGCGTTGTTTTTCAACACTTAAAAGAATCAAGACTTTTTTGCGAAATGCTATGAGTAATGATCGCTTAAACGCGTTGGCGATGATGTGTATTAATAAAAATGTGGTGCGAGATGTTTACAATTTGAACGAAAAAGTTTTGGAAAAGTTTATATCAATGAAAGATAGAAGAGTGGAATTCACTTTCAAGAAATGATTGAATTTAATTATTTTGCATCCATTTTAGGTAAGATTTCGCACTATTGTGTTATTTTTTAAGAATTGCGCGCACCATATTGAAATGGCACTAATGATAACTTCATGTTTCTTGACTAGTTGCAGTTTATGTGGAGTGTGAGACAAATATGATTTTTGATCAAATACATTTTTTAACACAGAGTATCCAATATCCAATTCCGATATTTTATACTAAACGAGAGTTATGCACCCTAGCCATATTCTTGCAGAAACTTATTCCTATTAATATATAGTATCATCGTCATGAGACGAGCTGACTGAATTGCTGATAGTGTCTATTCATACAGCCAAAGCTTGCAATCCGCAAGATCCTCAAGATGGCGCAATGTCCGCAAGATGGCGGAAGATGTAGAGGATGAATTTCGCAGAAAATGTAATATTGCATTTAATGACGACAAAGTTATTGGATGTGACCGGAAACTGTTGAAACTGGTTTCATATAACGTGCCAGAACATTTCTGAAGAAAACTACAATGTGATAAAGGACTGGAAAAATGTAAAGTGGCTGCGTGATGTCTGCTGTGAAAATGAGGTTACTGTAAGCATAAACAAAGAAACCAAAACAATAATTCGTGAAATCCACGAATTAAAGCTTTAAAAGATAGTATAGACACGACCGAAGTGAACGAAGAGCTAAAAACATTTAAAACCAAAAATACATATAGTAGCGTATTACAAAACAATCAAAGAAATGAAGAACCGAAACGATTCCCCGAAACTCCTAGGAATAAATACATACCAAAGACTATCGTGAAACCGAAAGCTATTCAAACTACTCAACAAACGAAAGACGATATTTTTGTCAAAGTTAGTCGAGGAGAAATTTGACCAGATATCAAGACGATCCATAACATATCGAAAGGGGTAGTATTAATAAACCTAATTACAATGGAGGTTACAGAAAAAATTATAGATTCTTGTGAAGAAATTAGGAATGGCTTACACAATATATGCCACAAAACTAAATTAACCAAAAATATGCATTAAAGGACCCAAGAAGGAATACAGTAATGAGGAACTTATTAGTGAAATTAGACAGCAAAATCACAAATCTGTAAACAAATACATAAATATTGGTTGGTTCTCATACTACGCCAAGGAAGATTTAAATATAAAACGATGCTACAAATGCCAACAAAACAACCACGAAACTTCAGAATATATAGCAAAATATGCAGTATGCTCTTTTTGCTCTGAAACACATAACAAAAATTAGTGTAAGGCGAAGCCAATGAAGCCAATTTAATGAAATGTGTAATATATTGTAAAAAGATAGAACACCTCAAAGAAACTACAAATTATGGATAAACCCGAACCGCCCAAGGAAAGCAAGATTAACGAAAGACAAAAAATGAAAATGCTCTATTTAAAAAACCAACCTTAGACAGTGAAACTAAAACTGAAGATCTCTATTTGTTAACTAGTTCGCTGTCACTAACCACATTGTAAACATTGAAAACTATAAGTTCATACAAAAAGTGGTACATGGAAGCATCAAAAATAACCATTCAGCAATCACGAATGACATGGTCCATGGGCATAGAACGACAACTGCGCAATCTCTTCATATTTTTCCGGTGCGATTCAATAAAGCAAGGGAGATGTCTCACATAAGGGCTACATCAATTTCAACAACCTACTAAGCAGGGGTGTATTGCTAAAAAAAGAGGTGGTGGCTCCCACTGCCGATCAATATGTGCATATTTCTCAAGAATACTTTGAGAGAAAGGGGGTAATACCAGGAATTAATATTAGTATTCTTTATTTTTTATTTTTTTAATATTTTATATTTATATAGCCAATATTTATTCTTTGTCATTTAAAAATATTTATTAAACAAAAATTATTTAAAAAAAAATTATAGATGCTAATTTTTTTACATAAAAATTAGAAAAATGTACATAAAAATTAGAAAATATTTACAATCATTTGCAAAGTGTCTGTGGGACCGTTTGTTCAAAACCTGCACTGTATTAATTTAATTGCTTGGGTTGTGCTACTGATGATGGAAGCATAGCTTCCGAAATGCGCATCAAACAAAATATTAAATATTGTATGGTGCAAAGGGGTCAAATTATCGATTTACATTCCTGTAAAATTTTTGATTCATGTTTTCAAATACTGGGCAATATTAAATTTAAGACTAAAATAAAAATATATGTTAGACACAACTACAAATAAGACATTTCTATAACGCTATTAACTATAATGTGATATTATATATACATTTGTATTTCAGTTATAAGACAATTCCTAATAACAGATTCCCTGAATGGAATTGGCTACATAAAAAAAAATGTAGTACATTTTTAGACTGAATAAAAAATAAAAAATAAAAAATAAAAATAATAAAATCAGATTTAGGTCTATGGAATGTACAGCATTTATTATTTCCTTAAAATGATATTTCCATATATTAAAATTCGTAACTTTTAGTTAAGATCGACAAAACGGGTAAAAATGTATATTAAAAAAAATATATATATATATATATAGATCCATGTTTACATTTAATTATGATTGTATATCGGCCTAGGAGTAATTGTTAGTAATAATCAAGATAAAGATAAGCTTCACGCCGCCACTGCATTTTACAAAGCGTCACGGAACTCTTATATTGATATAAAACAGACAATATACAATCATACTGATCATCGATAGTGATTACGTTTATTATATATAATATCAACGGTTATATGCATCAGTGATGTAAATGAAAAAAATCATCATCGGCAATGTAAATTTGCATTATAGTACGTGCATATTATAATATAAATAATATAAGTACTGTATAATACAGGGATGCCTAACACTCAGCCCGCGACACATTTTCTGCGGCTACTTTCACGTGGCGTACTCATTTCAGGCTGAAAGGAAAATTTAATGCTTCTCTAATAACTTATTACAGTTTTATTACAGTGCAGTATTGTATAATGAAGTGACAGTTAAAATTAGGTAAAGTTATTAAGACTGTAAGATTATGTACCGATAATATTTCGGAATCGGTAGGTTCGAATACGTTTTGAATATGTAGGAGTCAGTCGCGGCTTTTGCCATTTCAATCGAGGGGGGCGCAATTCTTAAAAAATAATATAATAGTAAGAAATCTTACCTAAAATGGATGTAAAATGATTAAATTCAATCATTTCTTGAAAGTGGTATTGCGCTCTTTTATCTTTCATTGATATAAACACTCCTTGCACAAGTTTGTGATCAATTTAAATCAGGCAATGGCCTACCTAATTCTTTAATTTTTACTTTGTCTACAAGAGAAAGTCTACAAAACTCTATTTTCAACAAAGAACTAATACTCTTAATTTTTATTAAATTATTTCTATTAAATATATTCTTGGAGAAACACGTGGCAAAATCGTACATACGTAACTACACAGAACAATGCAACTGTCTTATCTGGCTATTCTATATCAATTTTCCTGTACACTATACTAGGCTTCTCTGTTGGGACGCTAAAGAATTGCAACCAACGCTATATTCTTAGCTGTAGAAGCAGCGTGAAGTCAAGTTGCCTAAACAACCCGGGCCGCTAGTTTGTTTGCGACTCATACGATACGCGAACCAAAGAAACAGATGATATACTGCATACGGTCGCTCTCACTCTTCCGCTTGCAATAGATAGGATGAGTGCATATGCAATTAACTCATACTTGCTCGCCGCCACACCGTGTTGTGTTGAGTGCTATCGGAACGCAAGTTTTATCTTTTAGGAAAAGTAATGCCGAGATAAAATATCACAATATATCTACGGTGATGCGCTCTCAATTTTCAGGAGGGGTGCGCGGCCCTGCGGCCCCGAAAGAAACCGCCACTGCTAGGAGTAGTAAAAGGACCTTAACATTTAGTGTAATTAGGAATAAGCGGAAGGTAAGAAATGAGCACTAATCTGCTCGGGGTTTTTGTGGTCGCAGAATTTCACAACATAATATTATGGAAGCGCTTCTTTGCATAACATCGGAACATTTGTGGTGAGCAATTGTATAGAAAATAACCCACAACATCAAATGAGTTTGACAGCCCTGGTATGTATAATACCTTCAGTTGCAGCACCTACCTCTACCTACCTATATGTAATATATTGTGCTAGCGCCTATTGGACTCTACTACAGTAGTGCCGCCATATTATAAAGACAATCGCAAGAACAAGTGCAGTAACGGTGCAGTAAATAATAATTTACTGTACGAATAATTATATCCACACTGTGCTTATGCAAAATACCATACATTCATTTTTATACCACTATTGAAGTGTATGATTGTGATACGTGGAGAGATTTATTATTATAAAGTATTTAGATACAGATAGACTTCATATACAGAGTGAGTGACAATATAATTTATATCACTTTTATTTTTAAAATACAGCGTATCTAACAAAAATATATACACGTAGATTTTTTGATATTTATTTTATGATTCAATAACATTGACTACTTAATTGTAACTTCGTCACTGCAGTGTTACATAATAGTAAAGAATATCACCCAAATACCGTAACTCAACGCATTTAATAGGTAGATGCGCATTTCGAAGGATATGTCCCCATCTTCGGTATTCTACAAGTTCTGTCTTACAAGGCCGGTTTACTTACTTCAATGAAAATGGTAATTAATAATAATATTAAAATAATTACTATTATTTTACTTTTATTATTACTGTCATTGTTATTGTTATTATAAGAATAAGAAAAGCTGTCGATTATTGCACCAAATGCTTAGAAGATATTTTAATACTATATGCATCGTCCAGTTGCTTTATTTGTATTTTTATGAAAACGAAAGAGGCGATAAATTAATGATTAAAAATTGTATTGAAATTGATTAAAAATTGAAAATACGATCTAGGCAATATTATATATTTTATATGTAAATTAACTTTTTTTCGCAGTGATTAGGAAGTTTTATCTAGTGATATTTTACTAAAAATCAAATACAATAATTTAAAAAGTCGCAAAACTCATATGAAGGTGTATACTATTGAAGCCTCGAAGGAAGCATCATTTCAAAAATAGAAAATACTAATTAAGAAATGAAAAATGCATACGCAATATAAATATATTTCTTATCGAAACATAAAAATGATTAAACTACCAGCTTCCAGTCATAATGATTAAATATAAATTAAAATAACTTATCGGTCTTTTAAGACAATAAACGATCAGGATGGCTATGTATAATTGCAAAAATACCTTTTTGAATTAAAGGAACACCAAATTTGAAGATTCGCTAAAAACTAGGCAGGTGTTCATTTGAATCTATGATATAACTTTTAATGTGCTTTTTAATATAGATATCAGATTTTAAAAATTATCACTATGGCGTTAAATAATACTATAGAATATAATATATATATAGGACAAACACGTAGACCAATTGAAACTAGATTTAAGGAGCATTTAGCTCAATCCAGATTAAATTGAAAAGATAAAAGTGCTGTAGCCGAGCATATTTTTGACTAACTCAGGTCATCCTATTCAAATAAGTTCAGTTAAATTACTTAAAAGTGTTTTGATTCATTCCGAGTTAAATGCTTATGAAAGTATATACATGCATAAATCTAAATCAAATTTAATGAATTTAGATTCAGGCCCAATTTCATTTTGTCTATTCAATTTATTTAATAAAAACTATTTTTAAATTTATAAGTGGTTATTTTAGATTTGACAAACCAAAGTTTATTGTTGTTACTTGTCAGTTTCGTTAATTATTAATTTATATTGTTTTAAAAGATTTATAGGTCATATTATATGCCATTTTTGAAGTACTTCTGTCATGTTGACTTATTTAATTAATAGTATATAAATCACGATTAGTGACAGGTATTTTATTTAGTTTTTATCTTGTGTTACTGAAGATGGGGGCATAGCCTTCGAAATGCGCATCTAGTTACTTAATGCTTTAAGTTACGGTATTTGGGTGATCTTCTATACTAATAATATACTTCAAAAGAGATCAGAACCAAATTGATTGAAACCGTTAAAAATATTGTCTCGTAAATTAAGAGACACTGTTTGTTAATAAAAAAAGAAATAAAATGAAAACATAAAGTATACAGTGTAGGTGATTTGTATGTTTTTCACGTAGCAGGATAAATGATTTCCATTGTATCCATGCAATATTATGAGCGTGATAGATCATTTAAGACGTATCCGCCGCGTAAATTTACATAATTGCGCGTGTTTGTAAATTGTGTTAAATTGTCAAGATCATGGCTTCGCATCGGGCGTAATTTCGGCTAATTTGCTATCCAGTTATTTCATAAATGTACCGTGATGGATCTATACCAATACAGTTACACAATGCATAAATTATTTATTTACCGATTGTCCAAGACCACTTAAAAAAGCCACGTCGTTGTCAATAATCCATGCAATCAATCTTTTATGCCAAACCAGTCTAAATATTAACATTATGTTGATGTTTTATATCACCAGTTATTGATATATATGCTTATAACTCTTGACAATTCATTTAAAAAACAAACAGATTATTTAAAAATAAATACTACCTAAATAGGTAAATGGAGACAAAATATTATAAAATATATATATATAGGATTGATAATTTATATAATAAATATATGAAAGTGTTTATTCAAAAAGGATCTCTCATGATAACTACAAACTGAAGGCATGAGGAAACTAACATCATGATACAAAAATACTTTTTGCTCTGTAATGTACCCAGTAGCGATGTGTAGTTCACTCGCGAACCGTTCACTCTGAACGGTTCAATCAAATGACGGTCGTACTGTGACGATGTTTAGCAACGACCTATAGGTCACTAGGACCTAGTTTGTGAACTATGAACTACATGGTGCACGGTGTACGTATTGATGTACTTGTACTAGGTCCTGAACCCGTCGTGTACTAAACCGTTCATGAATCACAACGGCTCGTAAACGATGCAGTATAGTATACATTACATATACAGGACTAACATTTATTAAGTGATAAAGTGTGTTGGTGAACGGAACGGAATAGGAAACTCGATGCAATATTGCAGCAGCCGCATTGCCGAGCTGAGACACAATTTATATGTTGGTATCAGATTTCATTTGGAATAATGTAATCAATATATTCGCAAGATTAAATATGTTCTTAAATATGTCGTGCCATAGCAAATTTTTGCAATAATGCAAAAATAAACATCTAAATCTTATAGTTCTTCTATTTTATACTGAGTGCAATGCAATCAGTTAATATTAAATCAAAGCTTTGAACTTTGAACAGAGAAGATTCGGAATAGAAAATATAAATTATAACGCCAAACAAAACGATTCTATCTAGTTCATTTTATTATAGTTTGTACATTTAATTTTCAAGTGTTAGTAAAGTAGTAAACATTTTCATCAGTAACTACCAATAAGTATTTTAGAACTTCATATAAATAATCGTGAGTACCTAGAGAAGATTGTATTTCCTTATATATATGTTTTGTATAAATTATAAACATTGTTGTCTTTTCTTCCTCATTCCTAATTCAAAATATGTATTGTAATATTTCAATTTATTTATTTTTTACCATTTAATATTTTTATATTGAGAAAAAAGAGATTATTTTCAGTATGTGCATATATTTCATATAGGTCGTGAACTAGTTCATTTTTAAAAGATGTAGTAGTTCACGACCTATAGTTCGTGAACGGTACATTGAAATGAACTACGAACTAGGTCCTCAAAGTGACCTACAGTTTTTTTATATATATATTTTTATCGTGATTGATATAATATTTATCTTGTGCTACTGAAGATGGGGGCATAGCCTTCGAAATGCGCACTAGCTACTTAATGCTTTGAGTTACGGTATTTGGGTGAAATTCTATACTAATATTTAGCTAATTTAATTTAGTCAAAAAAATCTCAATAACTATTTAAAGCTTTTGCCATTCAAGCTTTTTCTTTGTTTTTTGTTTTGTTATTTTGTTTTATTTCGCCCAACAAAATTCCAACCTATCGTAAATTTCACCTTATAATTTTTTTTTTTTGTAAAAACAATATATTTACCATCTCTTTAAATACACATCGTAACTCTTTGACTAAATATGGCCAAAACGAATATTTAAGATTGATTTCAAGTAACTCATTTATCGCCAACGTTTCCAATTGCGGACGATATCTAATTACGTCGCAATGTAAAAACTTGAAATCAATTATGGTACCTGAAAAGTGACTCCCATCAGTGCAACGGTACGTCGTAACTGTTGAGAATTCTTTCAAATGTGAAAACAAGCATGTAATAATAATATTATTGCATTATCTGCAATTGAAAGGACGGAGGAATAGTTGGTTGTACAGTAATGGAATAAAATGCGTAAATACGGCAAAAATATCTTGCACTGTAGTTATCATTCTGTTATAATGGTGCACATAAAACAGTTAGACGCCAATCCTTCATTGAAATTACAATGTTATAGCATCATAAACTACAGACCAAGCGTGCTATACCGCATATATATATATACCGGGTGAAGAGGTGGATTTGAAATTTTAAATGTTAAATTAAACTTGTTCAAATATTAGTTCCCCTGATCATTCTCAATAGAGAATATTTTCGTAATTGAAAACTGAATCTAACGGACTTTAACATTCGTCTTTCACTTTTGTGGTTTTTAAGATATTCGACGAAAACTTTTTCATACATTAAACCCTTAAGTCTTGATTTTGATAATTTATTCTGTAATCACTTGTTATTGTTTCGACTTCTATACTGTTAAATTAAAAGTTAGTATTAGTGTCATACTGATAAATTTAATTTAAAAATAATAATGGAATATTATAAAATATATGAGAAAGTTTAAACAATGGTATTTTTCTGGAAATTCGCTAAGGAGTCGGTAGATATATTCTCTGCATTTTATCCAAATTGGCAAATATCCTCGCCTAAATTAATACTAAAGATAATAAACCATTTCATGACCACTGGTAGCGTAAATAAGATATGTTCTTGCAAAAATGTGACACCTATAAGGAAAAACGAAAGGAATTTCGTATCTTTAAACCAGGATTGCATTGTGAGAATGTGGGTCTAGAATTGGACAAGAATTAGGAATTTCCCAAAAGTAGAGATTGTAAAAGTTCGTATAAATTAAGTTTACAATTACGAAAATATTCCTTATTTAATCCAATATTTGAACAAGTTTAATTTAACATGTAAAACGCGCATTCAATCCATCTTTACACCCTGTATATAATGGTATATTATTTGCACATGTCAATATGCGTAAATTAATTGAATTTAATGAAAATAGATATAGATTGTGAAATAAACTTTCAGTGCCAGAAAAAAGTGTAAGATAGTTTCGGTCTATTTATAATTATGTTAGAATCCATCCAAAAGAATGAATCAAGTTTTTGTTTGCCATTTTACTAAAACTTGAAAAAAATCGTTACTCTTCTATTCTGTAAAAAACGTGTAAATTTTAACTAAATTTGAGGAGTACGTTTTGTAAAGAATTTCTATTTTATACTTAAGAGGATATCATACCTATCAAAAGTTTACAGAGATAGAATATAGTGCGAACTTTATTGCATCGTTCAACTCAATCTATTGTGAATTAAGTTTAATAAAATGATGATACTTTATTAGTACAGAAAAATCTTATAGATGTCGCTGAATCAAAAATAGCAAATTTAGGGGCCAAAGTGCGGCATTATTAAGCGATAAAATAAGCCCATAAAAATCAATGTTTAATTTTCAAGTTTCTAAAATATGCAATTAAATTGGTAATATTTAGGATTTTATACGAATATATAAGGCTATTGTATATTAATATATAAAAAAGTTATTAAATCTCTATCAGTATAGCGATGGCAAACTGTAGGTCACTTTGAGGTCCTAGTTCGTAGTTCGTAGTTCATTTCAATGTACCGTTCACGAACTATAGGTCGTGAACTACTACATCTTTTAAAAATGAACTAGTTCACGACCTATATGAAATACATGCACATACTGAAAATAATCTCTTTTTTTCTCAATATAAAAATATTAAATGGTAAAAAATAAATAAATTGAAATATTACAGTACTTATTTTGAATTAAGAATGAGGAAGAAAAAACACCAATGTTTATAATTATATTATAATCTTCTCTAGGTACTCATAATTATTTATATGAAGTTCTAAAATACTTATTGGTAGTTACTGATGAAAATGTTTACTACTTTACTAACACTTGAAAATTAAATGTACAAACTATAATAAAATGAACTGGATAGAATCGTTTTGTTTGGCGTTATAATTTCTATTTTCTATTCCGAATCTTCTCTGTTCAAACTTCAAAGCTTTGATTTGTTATTAAGTGATTGCATTGCACTCAGTATGAAATAGAACAACTATAAGATTTAGATGTTTATTTTTGCATTATTGCAAAAATTTGCTATGGCATGACATATTTAAGAACATATTTAATCTTGCGAATATATTAATTATATTATTCCAAATGAAATCTGATACCAACATATCGAGTTTCCTATTTCGTTCCGTTCACCCAACACACTTTATCACTAAATAAATGTTAGTACTGTATATGTAATGTATACTATACTGCATCGTTTACGGGTCGTTGTGATTCATGAACCGTTTAGTACACGACGGGTTCAGGACCTAGTACAAGTACATGAATACGTACACCGTGCACCATGTAGTTAATAGTTCACGAACTAGGTCATAGTGACCTATAGGTCGTTGCAAACATCGTCATTTGATTGAACCGTTCAGAGTGAACGGTTCGCGAGTGAACTACACATCGCTAAACCTGATGAACCCAACAAGGAGGCGCGTAGGCTGATGAAGAAAAGAAAAGAAAACACTATTGGCATACCATTAGAATTATCTCATTGGAAATTGAAGGAGTATAATTATGAAGACCCACAAATTATAAATTAGGATTTAACTATTAAATACATACAAGGTTGCACAATAACAATAATACAAATGTAAGTTATAGTTTCTTTTGTAGAATGTGCATGTTAATTAAACAACAATTTTAATAAGAATGTCGTTTAAAAAATTATTACATTATATGCCATATTCCAGTTTGATTAAACTCCAGATTATATAATTATTTAACAATTTGATTATTACAAACGTATATTTTTAACAAGGGGTCTCAACCATCACATAGGATTTTACTAAATATCAATTTGAGAACATTTGATTTCGTAACATTTCTTAAGAATATTCGAGATTATTTACGAAAAATAATGGCTATTCAGTATTGTTGATGAAAGTTCATTTATTGAGCTTTACGCTACAATCACATTCTCCTTTTTGGATTTCACAGTTCATTAGTATAGGAATATTAATGTATTAATAAAATATTAATAAAATTGTGCTTCTGAAGATGGAGGCATAGCTCTTGAAATGTACATCTAGCTACTTATTTACTTATTACGGTATTTGGGGGTGATATTCTATATTATAGTATAGGAATAGTACAGTAATCGCAAAAATTTGAATATTTTTATACCATAAATATTTCAAAAAACGCTCAGTAAAACATGCTTGGAAAACTTTTCTGAATAAAATTTTCGTTGGGACTCTTCCTAATATAGTCAGTGATCGCTACGTCTTTAAATAAGTTTTTTTTTTAACTATTTAAATAAGGATCATTTTGTGCGTAAATAAGGATTATTTTATTGAAGACAACGAAAAATTCGTTCCTGTATTTTATGGTGGATTTATGGTGGAGAACATATCAAAAATGTGTTTATGCCCTATACTTTTATGCTTCTTGCTTCATGTATTGATTACTAAACTAGTTTATCTTAATAAGAAAGAGTGAGCTGTTGAAGTGTGGAAACGACTAAAAATTTTGCTCATCTTGTAGTTTGATATATGCAAATACACGAGTAACCCATTTAAGAAAATTAATATACTTCACATAATGTTCAAATACCAGAAAAATGGTAAGGCAGTAGTATATTGTTATAAAAAGAAAACACATTTTCGTGCCTTATATTATCAATAAAGCAGAAACATATAAAATTTATCGGTAAATTTTCATCTTATGATAACGGTAGTTTAGTATACTTTTTTTATTCATGTTTGAAAATATATGATATAAATATCTAATCTATACTGTAGCGATGGCAAACTATAGGTCACTTTGAGGACCTAGTTCGTAGTTCATAGTTCATTTCAATGTACCGTTCACGAACTATAGGTCGTGAACTACTACATCTTTTTTAAATGAACTAGTTCACGACCTATATGAAATACATGCACATACTGAAATAATCTCCTTTTTTCTCAATATAAAAATATTAAATAGTAAAAAAGAAATAAATGGAAATTATACAATACTTATCTTGAATTAAGAATGAAGAAGGAAAAACAACAATGTTTATAATTTATACAAAACATATATATAAGGAAATATAATTTCGTTCTGTTCACCAACACACTTTATCACATAAATGTTAGTACCTACTGCTATTGGTACTGTATATGTAATGTATATTATACTGCATCGTTTACGAGCCGTTGTTATTCATGAACGATTTAGTACACGACGGGTTCAAGACCTAGTACAAGTACAGCAATAAGTACACCGTGCACCATGTAGTTCATAGTTCACGAACTAGGTCATAGTGACCTATAGGTCGTTGCAAAACATCGTCACAGTACGCCTGTCATTTGATTGAACCGTTCAGAGTGAACGGTTCGCGGGTGAACTACACATCGCTGCTATACTGTGCATAAGACGGATTGACTCAATGGGTTAAGTTTACCTTAATAATCAATAAACTGCACGTTCGAATATCAGACACAATGGAAAATTTATCAATTATTTCTGTTCGTTTTTGTTTCTGTAAATCCGAATGTATATAATAGGGATTTTTTTCCATTCTTGATTGTAGCCTCTATGGCATTAACCAACTACATTTTCTCCTATATTCTAGTAACTTTTTTAAGGCACATTCAAAACGTCCGGAAGGGATTTTATTCCAGAAAATATCTAAAAATAATCCCGACCGGCGCGAGATTCGAACACACGACCAACGTGACTTGTTGCCGTGTAATTCATAATTTAATTACTTTCTGTGATTGTTAGATACAATAAAGATTCCAATAAATATATCTGCTGACATGTCGGAATAAAAATTTTGGATTCAAACAAATAATTTATTATTATAATTTATATATATTAAATACGTAATTAAATAAACAAATAAGCTGTGTTATATTTATATTAAAAATAAAAATTGGTAAAAAAATATCTTCTTGTATCGTATCAATAACATGTATAAAAATTACATTGTACAAGTATCTATATTTTTAAATCATAAAAAGCTAAATAACACAAAAGTACATCTACTTTTTATTCAGATTATGTAAAATAATAACAAAACTTAATGCTTAGCTTTAATATAAAAAAAAAACTTGGACTATAAAATGACAATGACCTACGATGTACAAGTATATACTTAAATGCAGACGTTATGTGAATATTTATTTTGTAAGTAATTGTTGTCTGCACATAGCTACATCCAAATTCATGCACAAAAAGTGAACATGAAAGATGTACTCACACAAACGTAGTTTAACGCAATTGTCGTTTGTTTAGATTTTCATGGATTATTTCTATTTCAAATTAGATTATATATGCTATTTTCTACGGTTGAATCACAACTTTGCTACTAATTGCGAGCAGACTACAGTTAAAAAGTCATTTGGGCGGTTTTATAAAACAAAATTTTGCAGCTTCAATCAAGATCAAGTATTTAATAATATATTGTGTGGGTATAATAAAGTGTGTATTTAAAAATTGCAATATTAAGGTGAGTTATTATTACTCATGAGCAATTTACATAATATTCCAGCAGTCAACGTGATTCGCTCGTTGATGAAACCGTTTGTTTTTTTATTGCGTACCACACAAAAGATTTTTGATTTTGTGTGGTACGCAATTATTATTGCATTCGTAGAAAAGGAACAGATTTTAAGATCAAATATTGACTCGGGTATTAGAAAAAGATTACTGAAGGTATATGTTTGGAGTGTAGCACTGTACGGGTGTGAGGCGTGGACTATAGGAAAGGAAGAGAAGCGTAGATTACAAGCATTAGAAATGTGGTGTTATAGGAGGATGATGAGGATTGGTTGGGAAGATAAAGTAACAAATGAAGCTGTACTAGAGTTAGTAGGGGAGAAGCGAAGTATCTGGAGAGTGTTACAGCGTAGGAGAGACAGATTAGTAGGGCATATTCTTAGGCATGGGGGGATTATGCAATTGATCATAGAAGGTAGAGTGGAGGGAAAGAGAGGGGTAGGTAGGCCTAGATTGGAGTATGTGAGTCAGATAGCTGAAGACGTTGAGATGAATAGCTATAGAGAGATGAAGGGATTAGCTCAGGATAGATCGGCATGGCGTGCTGTTTCCAACCAATCTTTAGGATTGCGGACTCTTTAACTAACACACAAAGCAAACTATATTATGCAATTTGCGTTTATTTAAATTATTGAGGGAATTTTCATTAAAATTGTAAATCAGAGAATACGTAATACCTAAATGTAAGTATTAACTACTCATCTAAAAAAAATAACAACACAGATTTTCAGATGTAAATTTAGCGATGAAAACCTATTAGATGTGGACCTATTTAAAAAAAAATTATACATCTGGAAAGAATACCACACAAAGAAAACTGGACGAATTTATAAGTTGGGTGCGAGTTATTTTCAGAGATTAATTTCTTCTATTTGATGAGAAATCCAATTCGATGAGAAACCACATTATCATTAAATTATGATATATAAAATTAGAAAATTCTCCATGATCTTAGAAGATTTTTTCCATATATCTAACTATTATGTATAAAAATTTAAATTGGAATCAGAAAAAAAAGGAGAAAATGAAAAGAATGGAGTACTGTAGAAACTAAAACTAGTATTAACCTTTTAGATAATTTAATATTTTGACCAAATGCTGTGCTGTGAAGATGATCATAGGTAGAAACGTCTAAATCACAAAATGAATCATTGGTAAATATTATTTTTAAGTACTAATTTACATTGCCTGCTTGTTTCCTCCAATCAAATGAGGAAGATTAAAATATTCTTTGTAAAAAATATTTAAAATCAACTAACTGTTTGCTAAATTTCACTTCAATAGATCTGCAAATAATCATATATATATACATTTTTCTAGAATCAACTCTGAATATATTTTTTGAGATTCATCGTTGAGAGTAGTATAGCTACACGGTTCCTGGACCACTTGCCATCGAGTTCTCTGAACTCGATGACGATGTCCATCAGGAGTGGTGAAGAAGTAGGTGAAGAAGTGTCTCTAGGGCATTTCTTTCAAGTTCATAGCTGAAGAAGTACCTTTTTGATAATTGGTGGTGTAGCTTCCTGTGTATCTTTCAAGGTCATAGCTGAAGAAGTGCCTTTTTGGCCTCAGATGAAGAAGTGCCTTTTGACAATGGGTTACTTCTTGTGTATTTAACAAGGTCATAGCTGAAAAATCACCTTTTCAGCCTCATGGCTGAAGAGGTGCCTTTTGGGTTGAGGGGTGGTTAGGTCTTAGGTGTCGAGCGACAATGACCGGTTGTGCAATAGTTCTTGTGTATTGCATAAGCTTCCTGAGCAGGTGGAATAGGCTAGGCTAGGCTAGGCTAGTTTACAAAAGCAAAACCGCCGAAGAAGTGCCTTTTTGGCCTCATGGCTGAAGAAGTGCCTTTTGGGTTGAAGGGTGGTTAGGTCTTAGGTGTCGAGCGACAATTTATCAGAAAATTGGCATCACTTTTAGAAGTGTATTATATGCTCTTTTAGAATTTATTAATTAGGAATTTCAAACAAACGATTGTGATTTAACATTATTTATCACCATACAATTATTAAAATTGAAAAATCTATATTTTTCAATGCATTAATCTCTACAGCATATCCTAGCCTAGATAGTAGCTAGAATAACATTTGATATTAGATAATACCTTACAAAGTGGTAGTTCATATTCATGAAGGAAATTTCTTATACCCAATTCTTCACCGTTCATTTAGTCGTGATTAAATTTACAAATATTACCCAGTAGATGTACTAGGAAAGTTCTGACTCAAAATCCCATAAGAAATAGCGCAGGGGTAAAATTCCCCGGGGCCTATTAATCCTCACTGCGCATGCGCCATGTATCAGGTGCTGATCAACTGCGGATCAGGTACGGATGAGCTTTTATCAGATAGGAATGAGCTTTTATCAGGTGCTGTTCAGCACTTGATGCAAGGCGCATGCGCAGTGTGGATTAAAAAAGGTCCGGGGCAATTTCACCTCTGTATTATTTCTTATGGGATTTTGAGTCAGAACTCTCCTAGTATATCTACTTCATCCGAAATTTAACTTATCTTGTTTCTCTTAATAAAAATATATAAAATCCTCACACAAGAAGTGAGTTCTCAATTTAACGATTTAACGATAATTTTGCACCCACAATTTATATTATAAAAACTCCACTTACTTTTGATGTGACCATTGGTCTTCGCGTGTCCGTTCTGAATATAATGCATATGTCCACCATTTTGATGTGTATTTGTTCCACCATTTTGATGATGCGGTGGAAAGCCGTTCTGCATACCATAACCGTTGTGTCCATTGTGACTGTTGCTTTGAATGTGATTCCTCAGAACTGTTTGTGGCATTTTCGTTTATTTTACGCACAGAACTGTATTTTAAAAGCGCGAAACCGAAAACTACATAATTATTAATTAAAACGTAAGTCAAATGTCCACAAATGCAAATCCAATCAATTATCGATTTCAATCTGAAAGAGAAGAAATAATAAAATGGTTATGTAAAAAGAAGCAACATTTTTCAATGATATTATATTTCTTATAACGAAAACATAAAGACCTTGGTCAAGACTGCTGATAATATTATAAATAATTTTTGGTCTTAAAAAATGCTAACTTTCGTATGTGAAAGAATCAAATTGTACAATTTCTTCTAACCGTTCTTCATGTAATTATAACTTCCTAACCGCTCTAAGTTTAACTTCGAAACCTGTTGGAGAAGGTGAAAAAATGTTTAAGGAATTCTTTGTGAATATTAGCAAAATTCGCAATAGACTTGGGATAAGAACATTCTCAGTTTTGTAAGCTTTTTGAGCATAGAATAGCTTTAGAACGAAGATAGGCTGCAGGCATTTTTAACAGTGTAACTTCGTTTAACGGTTCAAATATAACACCAGAATAGATTGTTAGTGCAGGAGAAGTAGTGAATCAATTACTAATAGTTTAAGATACTAAAGCAATAAAATATGCTCGGAAGTTCCTGATTTTACGATTACGATGTTAGTTATAAATACATCATAATGTCTGTATATAATGCAAGAATATACTATATAACAGTTTACTTGTTTACATCGCCAATAAATTAACATTGAATATATATAGGCGTTAGAGATAAAAAATTATATCCTCCATGATACGTGATTTCTGGCCAGGAATTAAATTATTATTAACGAATATCGTATCGTAATGAAGTTATAGCACATCGTTACGACCATATAACTAATAGGGACAAGGTTTGGACTATCTTTGTTGAATTTATTGTATTTTGTGTATTATATTTTTTCTCCATAACATTTAGTGAAAATGAAAATGATTGTGAATGAAAAGTTCATTTCATATGAAAAAGAAAAACAGCCATGTAGATACAAATATGAAGTAGTTTAAATTACAATGGTTCATTCATGAGGTTGGAATAGACAACAAGGAAGGTGTAAGGAAATGTTTGAATATTGCGAAATTTCATTGCACCAACAATACAGTGTAATGTACAAGCTATACAATGAGCTCTTTCGATATAATTTTCATTATAATATACCTATCATAAGCGAATTGTAAAAATACTTGAACATATTGGAAACATTCATCGATTTTGCTACAATGATTTTTTTGGAATCGTAATACCCTGAGAGTAAACTAGGCAGATTTTAAGCACATTATCTTAAGAAGTCAGAGATTATTAGAGATAATTTCTTTCACACGAAAATTTTTAAGCATATCCAATCATCGAGAATCAAGGAAATGAACAAATTAGGGGAGCATACTAGAACGGTTTTTTTAAATTCTGTTGATTCGATTTTTTTTCTCATTCGATATAGATAAATGTAGAAGTCGACATCTTTGAGAAAAAGAACAAAGACGTTCACATAATAAATATTGTATATGTTCGAATAAATGAATTTCCACGAAGCGAAATTTCCACGAAATTTATCAGAATATGAAACACAATATATAATAAGATGTGCAAATTATTTTTTAATTTTTATCAGTTACTGTAATGAGGTTCACAGTTTATATACGTGAAATGGTTTAGTAAATAAGGTGGAAATGTTTATCACTAAAGACATAAAATACAATTATTAAATAAATAATTAATTAAAATAAAATAAAATAATAAAATAAAATAATTATTAAATAAATAGAAATCATTTTGAAATTCTCTCACTTATAATAATGAAGACATAAAAATGGATGATTGCCATCGTGGTAGTAAAAAATTATAGATTTATAGGTCATATTATATGCCATTTTTTAAATACTTCCGTCATGTTGACTTATTTACTTAATAGTATATCAATCACGATTCGTGACAGAGGTATTTTATTTAGTTTTTGTCTTGTGCTACTGAAGATGATGGCATAGCCTTCGAAATGTACATCTAGCTACTTAATGCTTTAAGTTACGATATTTGGGTGATATTCTATACCAGTGCATAGTTATTTAATATCACCCAAATGCCCAAATAGGTATTTAGTGCTTTGAGTTACGGTATTTGGTTGATATTCACTACAACATTATATAGTTATTTAATATCACCCAAATACCCAAGTAGATATTTAGTGCTTTGAGTTACGGTATTTGATAGGTCATATTATATGCCATTAAGATTTATAGGCCATATTATATGCCATTTTTTAAATACTTCCGTCATGTTGACTTATTTATTTAATAGTGTATCAATCACGATTCGTGAGAGGTATTTTATTTAGTTTTTGTCTGGTGCTACTGAAGATGAGGGCATAGCCTTCGAAATGTACATCTAGCCACTTAATGCTTTCAGTTACGGTATTTGGGTGATATTCTATACCATTACATAGTTATTTAATATCACCCAAATGCCCAAATAGGTATTTAGTGCTTTGAGTTACGGTATTTGGTTGATATTCGCTACAACATTATATAGTTATTTAATATCACCCAAATACCCAAGTAGGTATTTAGTGCTTTGAGTTACGGTATTTGATAGGTTATATTATATCCCATTAAGATTTATAGGTCATATTATATGCCATTTTTTAAATACTTCCGTCATGTTGACTTATTTATTTAATAGTATATCAATTACGATTCGTGAGAGGTATTTTATTTAGTTTTTGTCTTGTGCTACTGAAGATAAGGGCATAGCCTTCGAAATGTACATCTAGCCACTTAATGCTTTAAGTTACGGTATTTGGGTGATATTCTATACCATTACATTGTTATTTAATATCACCCAAATGCCAAAATAGGTATTTAGTGCTTTGAGTTACGGTATTTGGGTGATATTCTATAGTTTATATTTTGTTACATATTTTAAAAGGCGAAATTGATATTATTAATACTTCAACAATAAATTTGTCCGTCCTAAATATGTTATTTTATATACAGAAATTTGTGATAAAATGATTTTTAGTTTCATCGTATAATTAGAAACAACATTTTTTCTTCCAATTTCACGTGTACTTTTGCGATTTTCTTTAAACTTATAATGAGCGCATTTTTTTGTCTAACCATAAAACAAGTAAACATAATTCTGCGAATAATGCGATATAAGTGCGCTATAATATACATGTACATGGTACTTAGCCAAGGAATTCATACCACACTCTCTGCAAACTAATCACTCTGTAGAACATAATTGCATATAGGTATGTTTTGAAGAAATCCTGAATTAGTCCTGCACTGCGTATGTACATAGTTCTTTAAGAATATGGAATGGAATAGAATTTGTGTGGGTATGTGTGCAAGCTTCTAATAATTACAGTTAATACTTAATTACGAAGATATGCTCAGTGTGCTTAAACTGTTGAGTGCACAGACATGCAATCACAAGTTTTCCACAAAGTTCTCTACTATACCCTCCACGATTGTTGAATTTATAAACGCATCAAGATGAATTCGTTTCATTACATTAGCAGAACATAATGAAATGATTCGATATATTGTATTAAAAGAATACATATTCTTCAAAATTATCATAGTAGCCGTAAGTTTTCTAAATATTTTGTTTAAAATATTCAAAATTAATTCCCTATTAGTATTAATGGGCGCATAGCCTTCGAAATGCGCATCTAGCTACTTAATGCTTTGAGTTTGAGTTATTTGGGTGATATTCTATACTATTATTTAACACCGTAGTGATAATTTTTAAAACCAATGAATTTAATTTAAAAAATGCAAAAAAAATGCTTGAGGTTGTTTATTCCATGCACTTCATGGATTGTGTAATAGTTTATCAACACTTGAAGAACGCAGAAAAATAAATAAAATAAAAAAGCTGTACGATGAAATCAGTGAATTGCTAAACTTCGACTGCATTCATTTTCCAAAACGTTAACAATATGCTTAATTTAAATAATATTTTCGTACAAGAAACTATTAGGCACATTTTGTTCAACTTTACCATTATAATAAATCAATTTTTTATACTTTCACCCCACAAGTTTTTCCACAAAATATAGTGTACATTTATGAAATATTTTTGTTATAGAAACACCTTCAGGGGTACACGAAGAAGGATGCATGATAGCTGATGAAAGTAGGTATTAATTGCGTGTAGATTAGATATATTTTTAAAGAGTTACATTTATAAATATTTGAAAAATTATCGGCAATCTAGCTTCTTCCTTGGCATTTGCTATGACGTTTCGTAATCGTTAGTATAGGAAGTATGACAAGTTATGCGCGATAGAATAAATTTTAATAATTAGATAATACCAGGTAATATAATGTAATGAGCTCGTGAAATACTAGCGGGTTCTGCATGTGTACAATCTGGGTCCGATGATATTGAATATGTACAAAAATGATCTTTGAATTATTAAAAAGTTCGCTTAAACCATTTAAAAGTAAAAGTATTTAAAAGTAAATTGTATTATTATTTAATTTATATTTTATTAAATTTTTTTAATTTATTAAGCTCGTGAAATATTAGCGGGTTCTGCATGTGTACAATCTGGGTTCGATGATATTGAATATGTACAAAAATGATCTTTGAATTATTAAAAAGTTCGCTTAAACCATTTAAAAGTAAACGTATTTAAAAGTAAATTGTATTATTATTTAATTTATATTTTATTAAAATTTTTTAATTTATTAAGCTCGTGAAATATTAGCGGGTTCTGCATGTGTACAATCTGGGTTCGATGATATTGAATATGTACAAAAATGATCTTTGAATTATTAAAAAGTTCACTTAAATCGTTTAAAAGTAAAAGTATTTAAAAGTAAATTGTATTATTATTTAATTTATATTTTATTAAGTGTTTTAAATTTATTAAGCTCGTGAAATATTAGCGGGTTCTGCATGTGTACAATCTGGGTTCGATGATATTGAATATGTACAAAAATGATCTTTGAATTATTAAAAAGTTCACTTAAATCGTTTAAAAGTAAAAGTATTTAAAAGTAAATTGTATTATTATTTAATTTATATTTTATTAAGTGTTTTAAATTTATTAAGCTCGTGAAATATTAGCGGGTTCTGCATGTGTACAATCTGGGTCCAATGATAGTGAATATGTACAAAAATGATCTTTGAATTATTAAAAAGTTCACTTAAACCATTTAAAAGTAAAAGTATTTAAAAGTAAATTGTATTACTATTTAATTGATTGAAAAAAACGGATGGTATTACGGTACCATAAATACAGGTTGATTCATTAGAGGACGTTAAGAAACATATTTGTAGGATAGATTTTCTATCAATTTGAGATTTTCTTAAATAGAAATTCTTAGATATGGTACATAAAGTTTTTCAAAGACACGTTGAAGTTAATAAAAGTTGACATTTACAGAAATGTTTCAATTTTATACTTAACCAATATAGACAACAGAAAGTAAAGAAATGTTTACTTTCTTAAAAATATAATTATGTCATTGAAATTTACATTATAACCACTTAGTTTACACATAGTTGTAAAGTTTATTTTAATTTAGTATCCTAAGCCCTGGTATCCTAAATATTTTATCCAGCTTTACGTGAATTAAAAATATTTGTACGAATTTTACATATGCTTTTGTTGGAGCTATTACATTACTAATTTCTTTACATCACAACAAAATCTGATTGATTATGTGAAAGATAGAAAGCCCTATAAAAAGTTTCGTTACTCGTGACTTTCTAACCGTCAATTTTTAATTAATCAACATTTTAGTAGAGCTGAACAAAACGTATGTTTTCATCCCTTTAGATAATATAAAGTTGTTAAAATTATATATTTTGGAGCATTTTTTGAACTCATGATGTAAACGCATATACGTTGTATAATTAACACGATATTCACATAATTTTTCTCTTTTATACATGATTTTATCTAGAGCACAGATGTAAATGATGGCAAATTGTAGGTGTATGTTTATATGAATTATCGTTTTCTATTATATTTCACGTTGCATTTTTGCAGTGCATGTAGTTCTAGTAGTACTATAGTAACATTAATCAACGGCTTATGTCTAATTATAAAGCAGAGATTGTAATTAGCGCATTCAACCAATTATTGCAGAAAAATACCAGAGCTATATGCGCTCATTTTTTGTAAATGTTAATTATTTATGCACACATAAGTGCATTCTAAAAACAATAAGAAACCGTAATTGCACTTTGTATGGATGAAAAAATTAATTAGTGAAGTTAAGAACGCCTGACAATAATATTCAATTTGAAAATAGGTTCTGATTATAAAAAAATGTTATGTGGAGAGTAGCGTCATCATCATAACTTTGGATAATATTATTACGAAGTAGCGATGTGTAGTTCACTCGCGAACCGTTCACTCTGAACGGTTCAATCAAATGACGGGCGTACTGTGACGATGTTTTGCAACGACATATAGGTCACTATGACCTAGTTCGTGAACTATGAACTACATGGTGCACGGTGTACGTATTGATGTACTTGTACTAGGTCCTGAACCCGTCGTCTACTAAACCGTTCATGAATCACAGCGACTCGTAAACGATGCAGTATAGTATACATTACATATACAGTACCAATAGCAGTACTAACATTTATGTGATAATGTGTGTTGGTGAACGGAACGAAATTATATTTCCTTATAAATATGTTTTGTATAAATTATAAACATTGTTGTTTTTTCTTCCTCATTCCTAATTCAAAATAAGTATTGTAATATTTCAATTTATTTATATTTTACTATTTAATATTTTTATATTGAGAAAAAAAGAGATTATTTTCAGTATGTGCATGTATTTCATATAGGTCGTAAACTACAAGTTCATTTTTAAAAGATGTAGTAGTTCACGACCTATAGTTCGTGAACGGTACATTGAAATGAACTACGAACTACGAACTAGGTCCTCAAAGTGACGTACAGTTTGCCATCGCTATTACGAAGGGTAAGCAGCAGTAAAAAGCCTTAAGCCTTTCTATTCAATTTCACAAATTAAAACAAAATTGAAATTCTGCCCTAATTTCCTCCACCATTCTTATACTTTTATTATGCCACTTTTTATTTAACATGTTATTTTAACATGTAAATGATAGGATACATTGTTCTCTCGGTCCATACCCTTACTTTCTACAATTAACCTATCAATTTTGCGAACTAACCAACTATTTTAATAATCCATTGCTACATAATTTTTTAATCCTAACCAGATTAATTCATCATTGATTCTATTCTATTATATAATCCATTGTTTTTACATTTAAATTATTTTTTAATTGCTTAATTATATTGCATTTCGTGGTATATTTAAGAAGTGCTAAAAGTTTTTGATATATACCTACACCTATACCTATACCTACACTTCAGTAAATGACACATAAATTATAATATAGAATATCACCCAAATACCGTAACAAGCATTAAGTAGCTAGATGTACATTTCAAGCGCTATGCGCCCATCTTCAGTAGCACAAATTATAGTTCGTATAGGTGCATCGCGCTTGAAATGTACATCTAGCTACTTAATGCTTGTTACGGTATTTGGGTGATATTCTATATTATAATTTAACACCGTAGTGATAATTTTTAAAACACATAAATTAGTTTTCCTGAAAATTAAACAAAAACGAAGTGTACTAAATATTCTTTACATTTATATGATTTTTTTTCGATAATTGTATTGAGAATTGCGACAACTTACCTTAACATAATTATGTCGCGAAATCTTTATATATTTTGTTGTGATAATAATAATAATAATAATAATAATTTTATTATTATTATTGTTGAGTTGTATGCGAGGATGTATTATATCTTTCAGCATGAAACATTATGATAAATAGAATAATTATTTTCCATAGTAAACATCGCAAACCAATCTAGCTAAATAAACTGTGGCATAATTTGGCCTTTCAATATTCACCATGTATCTCAACAATATACATACATCATCTTGAGGAATACATTTATGGGTTCTGCTGTTGCTTCTGACCCCACACGAATACATTTGTATTTTAAATTGCCATTTTTCATCACTAGATTTGCCATAAACCCTTATTAACGCACATCTATATTTGCATTCATCATCAGATATGCGTCGTGATTTATTGATGTCCCGATGCGTTCAAAGATGACAAATGCTATTATGTCACCGCCTCGGTCACTGTCTACGCGCTCTATCCCTGTTAAATTCTATTGCTCGCGAAGGTTTCCATACCTTGTTATTAATGCATTGTCGACTTTACGATGTCAAGGTCAATTGTGCTTGCCATAAACAATAATTATTATTATTTAAATTAAACGCCAGATTGTATAATACACCTGAGTGTAGATGCAACATTTATCCGCATGCATTGCAATCATAGTTTCAATTCGAAACAACTATTATTTTCATATCCTTATACTAGATTTGATACTATAATACGTGAACTTCAAATTAATGATTATATATAATAATTTTTAGAATTATCACTACGGTGTTAAATATTAATATAGAATATCACCCAAATACCGTAACTTAAAGCATTAAGTAGCTAGATGTACATTTCGAAGGTTATGCCCCCAAATTCAGTAGCACAAGATAAAAACTAAATAAAATACCTCGAATAGTTACGAATCGTAATTGAAATACTATTAAATAAATAAGTCAACGTGACACAAGTACTTCAAAAATGGCATAATATGACCTATAAATCTTTTAAAAACAATACAATTTAACTCGGAATAATTTAAAACCCTTTCAAGTTCAATTTAAGTAAACTAATTTGATTGGATGACCTGATTCAAAAATATGCTCGGCTACAGCACTTTTATCTTTTCTATTTTTTCTTTTTACTTGAAATGTACATCTAGCTACTTAATGCTTGTTACGGTATTTGGGTGATATTCTATATTATATATAATAATAATAATAATAATAAATTGTCTTTATTGGCCAAAAAAAATAAATTGCAGAACATTACACAACAAAAAAATTATACTTAATGTACACAAATTATACATATTAGATAATGTATTAACAAAAACCATGTTCTCATTGTAATTATAATAATATTGTTTATATATTTGATATTAAATTAATTAATTTATCATATATATGTTTGGCGAATCTATTAAAAAAAAATATATATATATATATATATTCTATACATTATGTAAAGTTGCATGAAATTCAGTATACAGTGTTAAATAATTTTATAGAATATTACTCGATAGCCTTCGAAATGCGCATCTAGCTAGCTAATAAATGCTTTAAGTTACGGTATTTGGGTGATATTCTGTACAACCATATAATTGCTTCAATTCCGTATAATATTTCGAAAAGGAATAGTGATTCCAAAAAATTACGTTTTAAAGCCATTTCAGTTTTAAGTTTCAATAAATATCTTTAGGTTATAGAGCACCTTTAAACTAGCAGAATTTATTAATTATATTTTTGCTAAAAAATTTCCAAATATGTGAGATGACTGCTTCAAAAACACAAATGATTTATTAGTTTACGAATTGTTTGTGAATAATTTTTTAAAAATTATGTTAAAAACTTTTTGAAACATTTTATACAATTGTATAGCAATCATGGTTAGTGACAGAGGTATTTTATTTCGTTTTTATCTTGTGCTACTGAACATGGGGGCATAACCTTCGAAATGCGCATATAGTTACTTAATGCTTTAAGTTACGGTATTTGGGTTTCTATAGAATTATTTAACACCGTAGTGATAATTTAAAAAAAAATTGATATATATTTAGACTTAATTATAGTTGTTTTATAAAATCTATTAAATTTTGGACAAATAAATGTGCAATGTAAGAATTTGAAGATGTTCCACACCTCAATTCTCTATTTCTCTACTTGATGTCAGACACAAAATTAAATTTCTTCTGAAATTCTTATAAAAATGAACAGTAAAGCATTTAGATTTGAATATGTAGATTTTACGAATCCTCAAATTATCGTTGACCACATTTCTACCTCTGAATTTATATCGAACATATATTAAAATTAAGATTTCAAAAGGGTCTAGAATTTTCATGCTATCCTTTATATAATGTATTTTATATCAATTCATCTTTAGTAAAACTATACAATGCAATACAATACCTGCATTTATTTAATTGAATATCAAGTTGACTCCAACTTTTCTAAAGTATAAATCGATCCTCGAATCGAATTTAATTGGAGAATGCATATAGGAGGAATTACCAATTTTATACGAAATAGAGCAGAATTTATTAATTGTATAGAATATTACCCAAATACATGAGCATTTCGAAGGTTATACCCCCATCTTTAGTAACACAAGATGAAAATTAAGACACATGATACTTAACCGGGATTGCTATACAATTGATTAAAAAATCAACATGACAGAAGATTTTCTATCCATGACATGGCATATACATTTTTGAACAAAGGAAAAAACGATCAACAACGTAAATAAGTAATAATAATAAATGGGGGGATAGGCAAACTATGTTATGTCCCAAACTACATTTGATAATGTAGATTGGGACATAATGTTTAGAATTTTAAAAGAAACGGGTATAGATTATAAGGATAGGAGAATAATTTTTAATTTATATAAACACCAAACTGCCTTAGTTAGAATTGAGGGGGAAGAAGAGGTAGCAAAAATAGGGAAGGGAGTTCGGCAGGGATGTACACTCTCACCGTTATTATTTAATCTATATATAGAAGATGCAATAAACAAAGTAAAAGAAGAGTATAGTGTAGGTGTGAATGTACAGGGAGAGAAAATACATATGCTGAGATTCGCCGACGATATAGCTATATTGGAAGAAAGCGAAAAGAATTTAGAAAGGGTATTGAATGGTATGCAGGCAGTATTGACTAGGGATTTTAACATGAAAATAAATATAGGTAAAACTAAAGTGATGAGGTGTGACAAAAAGGAATGCAGTAGAAAAATGAGGATCACAATAGGAGATAATAGAATCGAAGAAGTGTCAGATTTTTGTTATTTTGGCAGTAGAATCACAAAAGATAATCGAAGCAAGGTAGATATAAAGTGTAGGATAGCACAGGGTAGGAAGGCATTCGTAGAAAAAGAACAGATTTTAAGATCAAATATTGACTTGGGTATTAGAAAAAGATTACTGAAGGTATATGTTTGGAGTGTAGCACTGTACGGGTGTGAGGCGTGGACTATAGGAAAGGAAGAGAAGCGTAGATTAGAAGCACTTGAAATGTGGTGTTATAGGAGGATGATGAGGATTGGTTGGGAAGATAAAGTAACAAATGAAGATGTACTAGAGTTAGTAGGGGAGAAGAGAAGTATTTGGAGAGTGTTACAGCGTAGGAGAGACAGATTAGTAGGGCATATCCTTAGGCATGGGGGTATTATGCAATTGATCATAGAAGGTAGAGTGGAGGGAAAGAGAGGGGTAGGTAGGCCTAGATTGGAGTATGTGAGTCAGATAGTTGAAGACGTTGAGATGAATAGCTATAGGGAGATGAAGGGATTAGCTCAGGATAGATCGGCATGGCGTGCTGTTTCCAACCAATCTTTAGGATTGCGGACTCTTTAACTAACTAGGCAAACTAAATATATCCAAAATTCAAATTATTTTTTATTAAATAGATTAAAGAGACAACATGAATTTGGACCTGAATCTCAATTTATAAAATTTGATTTTATCTTGTGCAACTGAAGATGGGGGCATAGCCTTCGAAATGCGCATCTAGCTACTGAATTCTTTAAGTTACGGTATTTGGGTGATATTCTATTCACGTAGTGACGATATGAAAACAGAATTTAGTAGCTATTAAATGATATGCATAATAAATAGGGATATCAATATGAAAATGAATATAACTGTAAAACAAAGTGATGAATCCGTTTTGAAACAAACAAAGAGGAAAATAGCTGTTAAAATACAAGGTGAATATTAGGTGAATAAATAGAAGGTGAATAAGCGGTTAAGGAAAGAAGAATCAAAAGAGAAATTGGCCACCAACACACGAATTTCAATGAATATATATTCAATTTATATATCCATATTTTTCTAAATCATGGGAGTAGTTTTAAATGAGAAAAGATCAGTTTTCCAATACTTTTAGATATCGTGCGGTTGGTAATAATAAAACCATTAAACGGCCAAAGAAGATACATATCTGTGTCTTGTCTTTTTACCGCTTTTATACGAATAAATAAAAAGCCAATATTCAATTTAGAGTCACTTACGAGAAACCTTAAATATAGGCATAAATATATTGAAAAATATATTTATTTTAATTTATAAAATATATTTAATGCATTTAAATTCAGGAAATGATAACAAATATATACATTCTGTACACATATTAATAAACTTATTGAATAGTAAAAAAAAAATCGAATGTAATAAACATTTCAAAAATATTAAATAGGTATAACAGTGGAATAGTTGATTACATATTTCATGTGCAAAATATACATCTTGTATATTTTTGAGAAATATTTTCCAACTTACCACAAGAATTAAATGTAATCCAGTTTATCACTTTAAAAAATGCGTATATATATAATTATATATAGCAATTAATTTCGTAACGTTTATAAGCTTAACACGATCTTATACTAGTTAAACTTAGGAGTGTTTATCAAATTAAAGAACCAATGGCAACAGCAGTTCTATATAATTTGCCCAGTTCCTCAATCAGTCCCGAATAGTGACGAAAACACCGCGATTTCAGGGAATGTATGAACAATATCAATACACCGGAAGTGAGAAATCTGACGCACTCAACTGCAAGACGAAGGCAGCTAAGATGCGCTCACTTCCTGAAGACAACCGCAACCGGGCAACAGTATCAATATACACACACAATATACATTTACAATAACAGTAACAAACAACACCGCACTACAAAACACAAAGTAGGTGCACTACGATATGCATATATACATTATAAGACCGTCTGATGATGAAACAAGACAATGGGTCCATTGAATCAGGTGTATATACTGTCCGACGCTAGCTCACATGTGTGTGAGTATGTATATTGTATTCTAATTGTCCCGGTGAGCTTACCAGTTTACCGGACGTACAGACAGACCATTCGGTGCTCCGTTCAACAGTCGGCTGTGTACTCTGCAAGAGCGCGCGCGAGTTTGATACCGCGGACAAGAAGACAATCAGCGCTAATCTACCTACCTACACCTTACTAGACAGAATCATCACTGCGCCGTTGTTGGACTATTGCGCTAGCCACAGCAACGATCGAGCAGCTCGCGAGATTTCCGCGGAATTCTCTTCTTCCTCTTCTTCGGATGGCTTGAATGCGTTCTCTTTGCGCTAGTTGCAAGTATCGCTACGCGGCGCCTTCTCATAGACAAGACACAAACACGACTATTGCTGCCTACCTGGACCTGCAATGCAACATGCAGGCCATAGTTGTGATTAGGACGGCTGCTCTAACAGCTGATATGCGACGACGACCACTTGCCACCTGATCGCCGACCGTTTCATGTATTCCGAAAAAGTCCTTTAAATGGCAGCAGATATTTTATACAATTTTTTGTTTTTTTTTATATCTTGCTAACCCTCAGATTGGATAACTACCATTACATATTAGTATAGAATATCACCCAAATACCGTAACTTAAAGCATTAAGTAGATGTACATTTCAATGGCTATACCCCCATCTTCAGTAGCACAAGTAAAACTAAATAAAATGCCTCTGTCACGAATCGTGGTTGATATACTATTATACTTTCATAAGCATTTAACTCGGAATAATTCAAAAGATTTTTAAGTAATTTAAGTGAACTAATTTGAATAGGATGACCTGATTCAAAAATACGCTCGGCTACAACACTTTTATCTTTGTAAATAAATGTAAATCAAATTTAATGAACTTAGATTCAGGCCAAATTTCATCTTGTCTTAATTTATTTAATAAGAACTATTTTTAAATTTATTTTTATTTTATTTATTTATTTAACACCGTAGTGATAATTTTTAAAACCATAATATTATTTACATTATCTGCAAATTTTATTTTATTTCATATATAGATTAGAAACTTTTTAAAATTATAAACAGCCTGCATTCGAACATAAATAGATATTTGAAAATAGATGTAATGGGATGAAGGACAACAATTGTCAACAATTGATTTAAAGAGCCAACGTTTCGATTTTTATATTCAAAATCTTTTTCAAAGCTATAAATCACAGTTACTGTATAGTATTTAAAAAAATATCATATTTAACCAATCCAAAAGTAAAATAATAGTCCATCTATAGAATTCTACCAATTGCTCATCACTTAAGATTGCCCATATTATAGTGCAGATTGAAATTTAATAATTGCATTTAAAATGATAAAATTTGTTAGACTACAATTTGTTATATACCATACATAAAAAGCTTCAATTAATTGCACAATATTAAATGATGAGCTATTGGTAGAATTTTATAGGTGGACTATTATTTTACTTTTGGATTGGTTAAATATGATAATTTTAAAAATACTATACAGTATAGCCTTGAAACAGATTTTGAAAATAAAAAATCGAAACGTTGCCTCTTTAAATCGATTGTTTGACAATTGTTGTCCTTCATCCCAACTACTTTCAAATTTAAAAAAAGAGGACGATAAGGAAACAAAAAATAGACACGTTTTACATTATAATATACATACTTTTAATTATAAATCTGTACAAACTTCTATAGATAGAAGCCGTATCTGTAATATAATTGATTTTTTATTGATACGTATAGATTTTGCAACTCATTATACCCACTGTCTTAAATAATTGTTAAACTTGTATCTGTTGTTTTACAAAATTAAAAATCTAACAAACAAACTGGTAGCAAACACGCTTTTTCAGAATCACAAGCGCAGGATATATACGTGGAAAATGCCAGGAGATATAGGGAGGTATCAGATAGATTACATACTGGTTAAAGAGAGGTTTAGGAACCAGATTAAGAATTGTAAGAGTTACCCTGGAGCAGATATTGATAGTGACCATAATTTAGTAGTCCTGGACTCAGAGGTCAAATTCAAGAAATTACAGAAGTCCAAACAGGTCAGAGTAGATGTCGATAGGTTAAAATTAGCTGATGTATGTGAAAAGTACAAGCAGAAAGTAGAAATCATGGCTAATGGAACATCAAGGAGCGACATAGATTGCGAATGGAGGGAAATCAGAAATGGGTTAACTACAGCAGCAAATGAAGTATTAGGCACAAAGAAAAGGGCAGGTAGGAGGGAATGGATCACGGAAGAAATAGTGGAAATGATTGAAGCAAGAAGGAAAATTAAAATAGGAAACACAGAAGCAGGACAGAAAAAATATAAGGAACTAAGGAACTTAATTAATAGGAAATGCAAGCTAGCGAAAGAAGAGTGGATAAAAGGAAACTGTGAGGATATTGAGGAGGATATGAGAAGAGGTAAAGTAGATTTGGGCTACAGGAAAATTAAGTCACATTTTTCTAAAGTAAAACGAAAGGGTAACATTATATGTGATAAGCAGGGTAAGGAACTCACAGAAAATAAGGAAAAAGCTAGAAGATGGAAGGAGTATCTTGAAGATTTATATAAAGGTAGGCAGGACATGGAGGAGCTAGAAAGTGTGGAACAGATAGATGAGGATGACTTAGGTCCTAGCATACTTAGGTCAGAGTTTCATAGAGCATTAAATGATTTACGGAATAACAAAGCAGCGGGGATTGATATGATACCAGCCGAATTAATAAAACACGCAGGGGAAAAAATGCAGGAGCGATTATACAGGTTAGTTTGTAAAATATATGAGAAGGGAGAAGTACCACAGGATTTTCAGCGTAGTAGAATAGTAACAATGCCGAAGAAAATAGGAGCTAATTTGTGTGAGAACTATAGGACCATTAGCCTACTATCACATGCATCGAAGATATTGTTAAAGATTATTTATAGGAGATTAGAAAATAAAGTAGAGGAAAGGCTAGGAGAAGATCAGTTTGGTTTTAGGAAAAAAAGAGGGACGAGGGAGGCGATTTTAGCACTAAGAACAGTAGTAGAAAAAAGAATGAGGGTAGGAAAGGTAACTTGCATAGCTTTTGTAGATTTAGAAAAGGCATTTGATAATGTAGATTGGGACATAATGTTTAGAATTTTAAAAGAAACGGGTATAGATTATAAGGATAGGAGAATAATTTTTAATTTATATAAACACCAAACTGCCTTAGTTAGAATTGAGGGGGAAGAAGAGGTAGCAAAAATAGGGAAGGGAGTTCGGCAGGGATGTACACTTTCACCGTTATTATTTAATCTATATATAGAAGATGCAATAAACAAAGTAAAAGAAGAGTATAGTGTAGGTGTGAATGTACAGGGAGAGAAAATATATATGTTGAGATTCGCCGACGATATAGCTATATTGGAAGAAAGCGAAAAGAATTTAGAAAGGGTATTGAATGGTATGCAGGCAGTATTGACTAGGGATTTTAACATGAAAATAAATATAGGTAAAACTAAAGTGATGAGGTGTGACAAAAAGGAATGCAGTAAAAAAATGAGGATCACAATAGGAGATAATAGAATCGAAGAAGTGTCAGATTTTTGTTATTTAGGCAGTAGAATCACAAAAGATAATCGAAGCAAGGTAGATATAAAGTGTAGGATAGCACAGGGTAGGAAGGCATTCGTAGAAAAAGAACAGATTTTAAGATCAAATATTGACTTGGGTATTAGAAAAAGATTACTGAAGGTATATGTTTGGAGTGTAGCACTGTACGGGTGTGAGGCGTGGACTATAGGAAAGGAAGAGAAGCGTAGATTACAAGCATTTCAAATGTGGTGTTATAGGAGGATGATGAGGATTGGTTGGGAAGATAAAGTAACAAATGAAGCTGTACTAGAGTTAGTAGGGGAGAAGAGAAGTATCTGGAGAGTGTTACAGCGTAGGAGAGACAGATTAGTAGGGCATATTCTTAGGCATGGGGGGATTATGCAATTGAACATAGAAGGTAGAGTGGAGGGAAAGAGAGGGGTAGGTAGGCCTAGATTGGAGTATGTGAGTCAGATAGTTGAAGACGTTGAGATGAATAGCTATAGGGAGATGAAGGGATTAGCTCAGGATAGATCGGCATGGCGTGCTGTTTCCAACCAATCTTTAGGATTGCGGACTCTTTAACTAACTAAAAATCTAAGTTTTTGAAATTTAATTTTTTTTGCCGAATTTACGTATTATACTTGTTTAGCAAATTAATGATATCAAAATAATGTGTACCATCAATTTTAGTGCAATAATTTTTAGTGCAACTATTCGTCTTAGAATCACAAAAGTTTTGACGTTAATGATATACTTGTCCTCATAACATGTTCCGTGTTCTATTATAATTATTAAAAATACTTATCTATAAATAAATTATTACCAAACATTTATGTACATGCACTATGGCTTTACTTTCTTCTTCGTCATAAATATTATTAGTGCGAAACGTTGTATCCAGTGGCGGCTCTTGACATTTCCATCGAGGAGGGCGCATTTCTTAAAAAATAATATAATAGTAAGAAATCTTACCTAAAATGGATGCAAAATGATCAAATTCAATCATTTCTTGAAAGTGGTATTCCACTCTTCTATCTTTCATTGATATAAACATTCCTTGCATAAGTTTGTGATAAATTTAAATCAGGCAATGGCCTACCTAATTCTTTAATTTTTACTTTGTCCTCAAGAGAAAGTCTACAAAACTCTATTTTCAATAAAGAACTAACACTATTAATTTTTATTAAATTATTTGTATTAAATATATTCTTGCAGAAACACATGGTAAAATCGTACATACGTAACTACACAGAACAATGCAACTGTCTTATCTGGCTATTCTATATCCATTTGCCTGTATACTATACTAGGCTTCTCTGTTGGGACGCGAAAGAATTGCGACCTGGAATAGCTTAAAACAACGATATACTCTTAGTTGTAGAAGCAGCGTGATGTCACGTTACCATAGCAAATCGGGTCGCCAGTTTGTTTGTGGCTCATACGATACGCGAACCAAAGAAACAGATGATATATTACATACGGCCGCTCCCACTCTACCGCTTGCAACAGTTAGGATGAGTGCATATGCAGTTAACTCATACTTGCTCGCTGCCACACCGAGTTGTGTTGCGTGCTATCGCGACGCAAGTTTTATCTTTTAGGAAAAATAATGCCGGGTTAAAATATCACAATACAATATATATCGACGGTGATGCGCTCAATGTTTACGGTTTCTTTCGAGGCCGCACGGCCGCGCGCCCCCCCATAATTTTATGCTATAATTATCTATATTATACGAATTATGCTATAGGAACCACACAACCAATTGAAATCCTGTTATTACATTGGTTCTTTTAATCTATTTATTTTTTAAATCTCTTTTAGTTACTTAGTCATCAATGCTAGGAACTGATTTGAAACAGCACTCCACGCCGATCTCTAACGAAATCTCACTCATTAATTTTCCTATAGCTATTCATCCCAACGTCTTCCACATACTCTAACTCTGGGCGTACCTACCCATTCCATTTCCTTTACGCTACCTTCTTTAACTAATTGCATAATACCCCCGTGTCTAACAATATAAACCTATTAGTCCATGTCTCCTACGCTGTAATATCGTCAAATACTTCTCTTCTCTCAACTAAATCTAGCACGGCTTCACTTGTCACTCTATCCACCTACCCAATCCTAATATCCTCCACATTTCAAATGCTTCGATTCGACGCTTCTCTTCATCTCCAGATATTCACGTCTCACAACTGTACAATGCTACACTCCACACTTCTGACTTTATTACTAATCATTACATAATAAGTAATTAGTATTAGTCTCTAGTAGTAAATTGATTCCATAATAATGTATATGTATAATGCAATTATTGGATGTATTATACCTCTTAATTCTTTCCTATCTAAATATTGTATTTAATCGATAACTTTGATATCTTCTATATTAATTAATAAAAATATTTTATACTTTATATATATTGATTTAAAAATGTACATCTTCAGCGTTTATGACAAATGTCCCTTTTAAGAAACTTATCCTTAGATTTGATTTTATGACATATTCCTTTCTATTCCGCGAAGAAGAACGAAAGATATATTTAATACATTTACATTGCTCCCTAATACAAAATTTGTTCCCAAATTTTCAATTATTTTCCTGCCATTTAATCATCGTTTTATTATGCCTTTCAATACAAATGCTAGTGTGCTTTTTCTCAATTACTACAATTAATATTTCATTTTTATTTTTATTGTTACAGACTTATAAGAGATATTTTTTATGCTGTAAATACACAAATTTCTGTTTGAAAATATCTTCAATATAAATAATATAAATTAATTAAGAATGAGAAAGATCTATTAATACACTATAATATAAATATCGCTTTTTTATCTTTGTATTAATTCATTTTTAATAGTTATAATCTTCTTGACTTATTTAGCAAACTCGAAAATGTTTATTGAAAGTTTGAAAATTGCGACCGATTGAAAAAAATTGATGTTGAATACAATAAATATTGACTATTATATTATTGAAAGTAGAAGTACATTAAAATTCTTGGACATACAAGGAAGTGCTGTACAAATCGTGCATCATCCACATAAGTACGGTCAGTCCATGATTGATATGTGAAAGAAAGGAACGTGATGAATATTACAATATTAGCTTTTATGCATTGTGTATGCGGCCATAATTAGCTATCAGTTCATCGACAACTTGGACCTTTTATAAACACATTAAATATTAAAATGATTCTTGATTCTTACTACAGAAGACATGTAAGTACTTTGTACGGAACACAATACCCACCTGTATACTACGCAATTGGGTAGGATAGGATAATAGTTACACAAATACATCATAGCTATCATACATTTTTAACACTTCTAGAAATTGTTGAATAGATTAATTTATATATAGAGTTTGATTCAAGTTGTAATAAATATTATGTTATTTTTAAAAGCATACTCGTATAAGGAGAAACTGCGTAAGAAATAAAATTAATTAGCACGAGTATGTATCATATAAGAAAAGATATAAGATATAATCATATAAGATAAACTAAATTTATTCGATATATAAGCTATATTGTTATGTTGTCTCATTTTAATTATTGTGATGTATATGGGCCGTGTATATCGAAAGGATATTCGGATAATACTGCAGTATTTTAATGATATTCCACGTATGATTAAGAATCTTTGCCAATCTAGATTTAGGACTGTTCTTTAAATCAGGCCATTTAATTCGCAGTCTGATATACAGTCCCACGTATCTATCGACAGTTTACTTTTTATTGCCATATCTGTAAATTTCCAAATTAAACAAAACTTTACCACAACATAGTTTAACCAATATACTAAATGTCAACGTGATCACCATTATTCTCTTCAATTTTGAGCAAACGTTCGTGATATTCTAATAAAACTTTCATTCTCATTTTAACAGTAACTTACTGAAAAGCATCAATAATGCGTTCCTTCAGCACCTGAATGTTCGCCGGTCGTGTTGTATAGACTTTGGACTTAATAAAGCCCCACAGAAAAAAATCGCACGGTGTCAAATCCGGTGATCGAGGAGGCCAAGGCATGTTTGGGGATCCACGTCCCATCCAACGATCCGGGAATTTTTCGTTTAGCCAATTTCGAACCACTCGTCCCCAGTGTGGAGGAGCTCCATCCTGCATAAACATTGCATCGTTTTGGATTTTTCGTGCTTCCAATTCTGGATTAAATTGTCTTTGCAGCATTTTGCAGCATTTTGTACAACTTGAATTTTATATGGATGCCATTTGAGATCCTTACGAATCTCCCGATTGTAGTACGGCTTATTTGAAGCGCATTGGAGGCTTAAGGATGAATGCGGATTATCAGTAAAATGTTCTTGAACACGATCCAAATTTTCATCATAACGAATTGATCTGCTGCGCCTTCTTTTGACGTCGAGGACACTGCCTGTTTCCATTAGGGCATTGTACCATTTGTAAATGGTATCCATTGTGGTCCCGATCGAATTCTTCTCGAAATTTCTGTTGAACCAAAATAAGTTTTCTGGTATATTCAAATCAACTCGCCATGAGGATGAAGGATGGCGTAAGGATGAATGCGGATTATTAGTAAAATGTTCTTGAACACGATCCAAATTTTCATCACAACGAATTGATTTGCTGCGCTTTCTTTTGATGTCGAAGACACTGCCTGTTTCCATTAGGGCATTGTACCATTTCTAAATGGTATCCATTGTGGTCCCGATCGAATTCTTCTCGAAATTTCTGTTGAACCAAAATAAGTTTTCTGGTCTATTGAAATCAACTCGCCACTTTAGCACGTTTGCGAATAGAAACGCCATATTAATTTGAATATATTAAAGAAATAATGACTTAGGTACCTAAGAATGAAGAGTAATAAAATTAAACGGTTTGCTTTAATCGCGTTAAAATTTCAGTAAAATCTGACAAAAACTCGAAAAGTTATTTCGAATAACAAAACTGTCGATAGATACGTGGGACATCCGGTATAATCATATATATAAAATTTCAAGCTACATTTTTATTCTTTAAATTAACCAAAGTGGAAGAGTGGCATGCAGTTCCTGCGACTGAAATCCAAACTTTGCCTTTTCGTTGCAATTTTTTTTCGTATATCCATGATTATATAATTTTTTATTTATCAACTAGGTTAATCAAACCAGTAATATATTCTTCACGGTTAACGTGAGCGCGTTGATATTTTACATTTTTCAACATATACTTTTTATGTATAGTACAGCATAAACTAGTGGCAATGTGCTACACATGAGTTTTTCCACATTTTCTCATATTTCACAAAGTAGTACATCTAGTATTATGGCCTATATATATATATATATATATATATATATATACATATGTTTATTTAAAAAATTGCCATGAATAGTCTATTATTATTATGTTAAACTAGATAAAATTGATTAAATATATATTCTTTATTCTTTTATTATTTATTCTTGCAGTTAATATATAAAAATATTTGACAAACGTCACAATTATAATAGGTAAAATGCACATTATTTATACACGTTAAAAGAGATTAAGAACATGGACTATTCTATATTGAATTCATGTATTCATTAATATTATAAAACGATTTAGACAAAAGAAATTCCTTTACAGTTATTTTTATTTCATTTTTACTCAAGAATATCATAGAATATCAATTTATACTATAGAATATCACCCAAATACCGTAACTAAAAGCAGTAAATAGCTAGATGCGCATTTCGAGGGCTATGCCCCCATCTTCAGTAGCACGGTTAGTGACGGAGGTGTTTTATTTAGTTTTTATCATGTGCTACTGAAGATGGTGGTATGGCCTTCGAAATGCGCATCTAGCTACGTAATGCTTTGACTTACGGTATTTGGGTGATATTCTATACTAATATTTATCACCCTAGTGATAATTTTTAAAATAGATCAAATATATATTCAGTATATCCATCAGCAAGAATATAAATTAACTACGAAATGCATTTTCGACTTTTTTTTCGAATATCGTAATTTTGAAAATGCAAATTACCATATATGTGTAAGTGTGTGTGTGTATATATATATATATATTTGATTCTTTTTTGTATGAAATTAAATTTATGTACCATATATTCTTTATTTTAGAATTATCGTAATCCATTAATTTTTTATATTTATAAGAAACTATTCTTTTATGCACTGATGAATTTAACGTATATTGCAAATGCATAGCAGGACGTGTCTTGATAGGAAGTTTAATAGACATTACTTATACATTTTTTAATTTAGTGATTAATATATCAAAATTCGTTACGTTGTATACATCGTCTTTTATTAAAGTGGCGGACTAGTATCGTCCACTACTGCGCATAAGGGCTGCACTTATATACATCACTTATACACATACATATACTTATATATACAAGGTACTCAGCCACACCTAGTTTTTCTATTGGCAATACACAAGCGTACCCACAGCACTATTCAATGTGCCATACGACTGACGCCATACTCTTTTGAATAGCACTGCTCTGTACTGCATTGGTCAAGCCATTATACAGGTCTTGATTTATGATGCGTGAACTTCTGTCACTTTCCGCCACTTTCAATAAAACGATGTATATTTGTTTATGAAAAATGTTAAAAATATATTGAGATACTATCAATTGATAAAATTTTCCGAGTGTAGAACACCTTATTGGAACCAGTTACCTTCAAAATGCTGAGTATACAAATGTCAAACATAACCCGACAAAGATTATGATGTGATATTTTATGAATTTTTACCATAATTATTTCATGTCCAAACTAAAATGTTTGCATGCAAATTTCAAAATTGTATGGTACATGTTTTCGGATAGTGATAACTGAATCTGATCTGTATCTATAATTAAATAAGATAATTAAACTCAACTTGGGAAGTACATTTAGATCTTGTAAATTATTTTAACGTTTCAAGATATTACATCCATTTGTTTTGCTGGTATGATTCAAGCTTTGCATCTTTGAATGTGTCTTATTTTTCGCAAATTAATTGAATGTGTGAAATAGAATTCGTATAATTGCAACAATAATAAACGAGCCGAAAAGCACACATAAATAATGGAATATCTAGTAACGTAAGAATATTTTTGTAAGCTGTATGTGTGATTCCAAAGTTTCAGCTTTCTAACTTTCTAACTTGCATCAAAATCCATGTTGGATTACCATTTATATTGCACAGGACTATATGTAAATAATAAGTCTGAAATGATCATCGTAAATGAACATATCATCTTCTATCATTATCTCTTCAGTGCAATAAGCAACACACTAATTTTAAAAATGTATGTGTTACTTCCAAGGACCTGTTCCACATAAATTGATTAAAAAAGAAAAAAGAAATTTTGAATCATATATATTGGAATATAGAATATCACCCAAATATCGTAACAAGCATTAAGTAGCTAGATGTACATTTCAAGCGCTATGCACCCATGTTATGTTATATTATTTATGTTATGTTATGTTATGCTTGTTACGGTATTTGGGTGATATTCTATATTATAATTTAACACCGTCGTGATAATTTTTAAAACATATATATTGGGATTGTGTTTAGTTAAAGAGTCCGCAATCCTAAAGATTGGTTGGAAACAGTACGCCATGCCGATCTATCCTGAGCTAATCCCTTCATCTCCCTATAGCTATTCATCTCAACGTCTTCAACTATCTGACTCACATACTCCAATCTAGGCCTACCTACCCCTCTCTTTCCCTCCACTCTACCTTCTATGATCAATTGCATAATCCCCCCATGCCTAAGAATATGCCCTACTAATCTGTCTCTCCTACGCTGTAACACTCTCCAGATACTTCTCTTCTCCCATACTAACTCTAGTACAGCTTCATTTGTTACTTTATCTTCCCAACAAATCCTCATCATCCTCCTATAACACCACATTTCAAGTGCTTCTAATCTACGCTTCTCTTCCTTTCCTATAGTCCACGCCTCACACCCGTACAGTGCTACACTCCAAACATATACCTTCAATAATCTTTTCTAATACCCAAGTCAATATTTGATCTTAAAATCTGTTCTTTTTCTACGAATGCCTTCCTACCCTGTGCTATCCTACACTTTATATCTATCTTGCTTCGATTATCTTTTGTGATTCTACTGCCTAAATAACAAAAATCTGACACTTCTTCGATTCTATTATCTCCTATTGTGATCCTCATTTTTCTACTGCATTCCTTTTTGTCACACCTCATCACTTTAGTTTTACCTATATTTATTTTCATGTTAAAATCCCTAGTCAATACTGCCTGCATACCATTCAATACCCTTTCTAAATTCTTTTCGCTTTCTTCCAATATAGCTATATCGTCGGCGAATCTCAGCATATATATTTTCTCTCCCTGTACATTCACACCTACACTATACTCTTCTTTTACTTTGTTTATTGCATCTTCTATATATAGATTAAATAATAACGGTGAGAGTGTACATCCCTGCCGAACTCCCTTCCCTATTTTTGCTACCTCGTCTTCCCCCTCAATTCTAACTAAGGCAGTTTGGTGTTTATATAAATAAAAAATTATTCTCCTATCCTTATAATCTATACCCGTTTCTTTTAAAATTCTAAACATTATGTCCCAATCTACATTATTAAATGCCTTTTCTAAATCTACAAAAGCTATGCAAGTTACCCTTCCTACCCTCATTCTTTTTTCTACTACCGTTCTTAGTGCTAGAATCGCCTCTCTCGTCCCTCTGTTTTTCCTAAAACCAAACTGATCTTCTCCTAGCCTTTCCTCTACTTTATTTTCTAATCTCCTATAAATAATCTTTAACAATATCTTCGATGCATGTGATAGTAGGCTAATGGTCCTATAGTTCTCACACAAATTAGCTCCTATTTTCTTCGGCATTGTTACTATTCTACTACGCTGAAAATCCTGTGGTACTTCTCCCTTCTCATATATTTTACAAACTAACCTGTATAATCGCTCTATATATAATTGTGTTTAATAAAGTTATTTATAACATTGAAGATATAAATTGTAATGATTTCTAAAACATAAGAATACAGTAAAATGTTTACTAATAGATGCATAAATACTATTGTTACAAACAATTTAACAAATTGTTACAAACAACCTCTACTTAAAAATAAAATTATAAAAGAGAAATATACGGATTGAAAAAATCGTATATAACTAGGGCATTTAAAGACTCATGTTTTTATTTAATATAAAAAGCAATTGGATCTCCTATTACTCAATCATTCCACTCTCATTCCTTATTATTATTTTTATAGATAATTTATATAAGTAAATAGCTAGATGCGCATTTCAATGGGCTATGCCCCCATCTTCAGTAGCAATAATTTTTATTTCGATGGTTTCGCTGTAAAAAATTCTTAAGAATTGATTAATAATGTTAAAGATTTAAATCATTGTCGTCAACATAAATATCCTGCCTTTAATTTTTTAATTAACCGCTTATTAAATTTTCTTTTATCTAATGATAAATATAACATTGAATTAAATAATATCCGAAATATAGCAGTACAAAATGGCTATTCTTATAAAATTATAAATAACATATTAAGAAAATTTAAAAGAACAAGAGATATCAGAAATATTAGTAGTTTGGAACAAAGTAATAATTCAACTCCAAAATTTGTTAAATTACCATTTGATCCTATAATTACACGTGGTTTAGATAGTATTTTAAATAAATATAATTTTAAAGTAACATATAATACTTCTAATAGTCTTGCTAATTTTCTAGAAAATCCAAAAGATTTGATTGATTTGAATGAAAAATCTGGTATTTATGAAATATCATGTTCCAGTTGTCCTAAAGTATATATTGAGAATTGTATAAAGTATAAATTGAGATTAGATTTAAGGAGCTCATTTCAGATTAAATAGAAAACATAAAAGTGCTGTAGCCGAGCATATTTTTGACTAACTCAGGTCATCCTATTCAAATTAGTTCACTTAAATTACTGAAAATTTGTGTTTTGAATTATTCCGAGTTAAATGCTTATGAAAGTATATACATGAAAATATATACATATAAAAAAAAAAAAAACTAGAATTGATATTATTTCGTCGAGTGTCCAGTAACTACTTCATATTAGACTATTCATGGTTAAATTGAAATAATCCTCTTAAATTACATAAAGGAAGGGTAAATTGATTAGATATATGCCGAACAACTCATCTCGATTGTATAATGTCTTACTTATACACGATTTCCCTCCTATTAAATGCTTACATTTTGGTTTTTGAAGTTCGCTATTTCAAACGCTATTTCGCTATTTCAAACGCTATTTCGCTATTTCAAACTGATCTATATGTACTTGCAAAACATATGTTTCTAATGACCAAAGCCGATAGATTTGTGTTGCGATTTCTTTATCCGATGTGGCAACTATGCGTCAGGTGATACTGAACTAAGCATCCAAGACAGAACGACGGAACAGTGAAGAGTGAATGGGAACCTGCTGTGGGATGCAGCGCGGCAGCGTGATGAGTTCGCGCTGTCATTACCTGTGTGCACTAATTATTTACTGTTTGTTTACACCTGAGTGATTCAGATGTATGCTAGATACCTGTATGAACGCTGCGAAGGCCTTATACAGGCAGCTTTCATCTGTAGATGTGGCATCTGATTGGCATTTTCTAACTTCTTGTCCTCACAACATTGTTTTTAAAGAAATGTAAATAGATGAAACACTTGTATAGAATATCACCCAAATACCGTAACTCTAAGCATTAAGTACCTAGATGCGCATTTCGAAGGCTATGCCCCCATCTTCAGTAGCACAAGAAATATAAATATTAAATATTCTATATTAACTACAATAATTGATTAAGTAAATGTATATTATAATATGTATATTTAAATATATACAAATTCATCTTGTCTATTTAATTTATTTAATAAAAATTAATTTTAATTTGATTATCCGCCATTTTTTGTTATTACTTCTTTACGTTGTTAATCGTTTTTTCCTTTGTTCAAAAATATACATGCCATATTATATATGTCATGGACAGAAAATTTTCTGTTGATTTTTAAATTTTTTAATCAATAATTGTATAGCAATCCTGATTAGGGACAGAAGTATCTTGTATCTTAATTTTTATCTTGTGCTACTGAAGATAATGAAGAAATATCACCCAAATACCGTAACTTAAAGCATTAAGTAGCTATATGTATATTTCGATGGCTATGCCCCCATCTTCAGTAGCACAAGACAAACACTAAATAAAATACCTCTCACGAATCGTGATTGAAATACTATTAAATAAATAAGTCAACATGACAGAAGTATTTAGAAAATGGCATATAATATAAATTAGAAAGGGTATTGAATGGTATGCAGGCAGTATTGACTAGGGATTTTAACATGAAAATAAATATAGGTAAAACTAAAGTGATGAGGTGTGACAAAAAGGAATGCAGTAGAAAAATGAGGATCACAATAGGAGATAATAGAATCGAAGAAGTGTCAGATTTTTGTTATTTAGGCAGTAGAATCACAAAAGATAATCGAAGCAAGGTAGATATAAAGTGTAGGATAGCACAGGGTAGGAAGGCATTCGTAGAAAAAGAACAGATTTTAAGATCAAATATTGACTTGGGTATTAGAAAAAGATTACTGAAGGTATATGTTTGGAGTGTAGCACTGTACGGGTGTGAGGCGTGGACTATAGGAAAGGAAGAGAAGCGTAGATTAGAAGCACTTGAAATGTGGTGTTATAGGAGGATGATGAGGATTGGTTGGGAAGATAAAGTAACAAATGAAGCTGTACTAGAGTTAGTAGGGGAGAAGAGAAGTATTTGGAGAGTGTTACAACGTAGGAGAGACAGATTAGTAGGGCATATTCTTAGGCATGGGGGGATTATGCAATTGATCATAGAAGGTAGAGTGGAGGGAAAGAGAGGGGTAGGTAGGCCTAGATTGGAGTATGTGAGTCAGATAGTTGAAGACGTTGAGATGAATAGCTATAGGGAGATGAAGGGATTAGCTCAGGATAGATCGGCATGGCGTGCTGTTTCCAACCAATCTTTAGGATTGCGGACTCTCTAACTAAACTAAATCTTAATGGCATATAATATAACCTATCAAATACCGTAACTCAACGCACTAAATACATACTTGGGTATTTGGGTGATATTAAATAACTATATAATGTTGTAGCGAATATCAACCAAATACCGTAACTCAAAGCACTAAATACCTATTTGGGCATTTGGGTGATATTAAATAACTATGCACTGGTATAGAATATCACCCAAATACCGTAACTTAAAGCATTAAGTAACTAGATGCGCATTTCGAAGGCTATGCCCCCATCTTCAGTAGCACATAATATAAACTAAATAAAATACCTCTCACGAATCGTGATTGATATACTATCAAATAAATAAGTCAACATAACAGAAGTACTTCAAAAATGGCATATAATATGACCTACAAATCTTAATGGCATATAATATGACATATCAAATACCTTAACTCAAAGCACTAAATACCTATTTGGATGATATTAAATAACTATGTAATGGTATAGCGAATATCACTCAAATACCATAACTCAAAGCACTAAATACCTATTTAGGCATTTGGGTGATATTGAATAACTATGTAATGGTATAGAATATAACCCAAATGCCATAACTTAAAGCATTAAGTAGCTACATGTACATTTCGAAGGCTATGGCCCCATCTTCAGTAGCACAAGACAAAAACTAAATAAAATACCTCTGTCACGAATCGTGATTGATATACTATCAAATAAATAAGTCAACATGACAGAAGTACATCAAAAATGTCATATAATATGACCTATAAATCTTTTAAAACAATACAAATTAACAATTAACGAAAATATTGGTTTGTGGATATAATTAATTATTTGGATGATGTTTTTATTAATGAATACTTAAAACTTACTAGATGTACATTTTGAAGGCTATGCCCCCATCTTCACTAGCACAAGATATAAATGAAATATACACTTACTATACTTTTTGATGGACAATTCCATAACCAAACATAATAATATCAAATAATATAGAAGTGATTAATTTCTGCGAAAACGGAAATCGAATACAAGTCATTGGTATATATTGCAAAGCTACTTTTGTGTAGTATGATGTAGGTTAAAAATAAATTTAATTACAATATAATTATAATATAAGTCGCATTTAATTTGAAAATTGAACATCCTGAATAGTTAAAATATGCTTTGGCGTACATCATATAAAAATCCAAATTTGAAGAAACGAGGAACAGGAACATAATTTCAAATGATTATAAATATCACAATAGAAATTTCGTGTTGGTAACTATACTGATACTAGTTACTATTAGTTTGATATCTAAAAAAATGATATATTTTGCATTAAATTGCCTTTTTAGTAATTAAGTTTCACGACTGTGATTCAACAATTATTTTTTATTTGTAACTCGCAAAATTGAAAAGTCGTAAATACATATAGTCCCAAACGTAAGAAACAATGACAATTTATGCATAAAACTACCATCTGCTATATTTTAATTCTCTCTACTTATAATTTAACAACCTTTTCATTTACCTTAAATATTGATTGTCTATTATCTGAATTTAAACTATGAATGAAGTATTATTAATATGAATAAAGAAATAATTAATTTCATTTAGAAAGTAACTGGTATGAGTGAAATCGTGCTTTTAATTGTTTCTATATCAAAATTATATCAATGTTCATTAATACCAATCCTATTGAAGAAAAATATTACCTAATATCAACAATTGCGTGTTGAAAACTAAAGCCATAATGTTAATTTTTATTAATACGATTACGTCAATGCGTCAACCTTTCAAATTGTAGTTCTTTAATTTACCATAAAATGTTATCTATTTTTTAAATTATAACTACGGTATAGAATATCACCCAAATACTGTAACTTGAAGCATTAAGTAGCTAGATATACATTTCGAAGGCTATGCCCCCATCTTCAGTAGCACAAGTTAAAAACTAAATAAAATAACTCTGTCACTGATATAGAGTATGTATATATATATATATAAAATTTCTTTATTTTATTTTATTTTTAACTTGTGTTAGTGAAGATGGGGGCATAGCCTTCGAAATGCGCATCTAGCTATTAAATGCTTTGAGTTACGGTATTTGGGTGATACAAATCTAAACAATTGATCTATTTTAATTACCAAGTAGTGTCCCTATAAAAATCGGCTGCTAACTTATTTTTAAATATTATCTGAATTGTATATGAAGTAATTTGTGTATTTTGTACATTCTCGAATCAACATTTATTATGGGTGGCTACATTTTATTTCTTCGATCTTTAAAATACAAACTCAATATTATAAAAATAAGTTTTGAATATATCTTAAAATTTATTGTTTTACATTTATCTCATTTATAAAACTACCCTGCGTATATCGTTGCCTAACGTATTAATTATTAAATATTAAATATACATCCCTATGCCAATGGTATGGTCTGCTAATATAAAATTTTAAACGAATATATATTCTTCGAGCACAAACTTAAATTTTTATTTATTTAGTTAGATTGATCATGCTATATTATTATAAATATGAACTTGTACGTAATATATAGGGTGGACTGAAACTGATTCATTAGAATATATACCATGAAAGAGACGTACAAGTTTATAAGTACATAAAAAAAATTAAAATATACTGATTCTTTCATTTTGTAACGAATATCATTATGAACTTTTTAGTTTTGAATTCTTTATGACTTATCGTAACATATAAAGTAGCTTCCTTTACAACGATGTAGCAATAAAATATTATAATTTCGGTTGAAAAAATAAAATTTGATTATTAACTGGACTTAATACAAATCACAGACGATACAGGAGAATATATGAAAATTAAAAATTCAGCTTTCAATTAAAACAATAAATTCTAATATTTTTATGACTATTGTACCACTTTAACATGAAAATGTTTTGGATTGCGATTTTTGGATGATACTATATACAAATTGAAACTTAGATTCATTCAAACTGATGTTAAAAGAATGAAAAAGCTTTTACGTTACATAATATTTTGAGGAACATCATACCACGTAATTATTATACATTATCGCAGGAATTATTTTTTTTGTGATGTAACGTAAATAAAGTATAACATGGAGCTATGAAAAATTTTAAGATTTTCAAAACAGCGGATATTAGATGCAGGTTAAGAAATTATTCCATTTTGAATTGGAAATGTAGTTCTTGAGGCAAGGATAAGTAAAACCATTGTTACAATTACGTATTTAAAAACACCATTCGCAGATACTGGCATTTTGACAAGCTCACTTTATAGAACATTTCAATGACAATAAATTAGCATCCGGTGCTCATCGAGCGTTGCACTTTTTTTCTTGCGATACTTATCGTGTCCTACCTGCCCTAAATGTAATGATGCATTTCCTGTCGGAGTCATACTGTAAATGCAACGAAGAATAGAATGGTGGTCGTTCCGTTGCTTCTTCGTCCTCGGACAAGACGCATTAAGAGCTTCTGCTATTCTGCGGTTCTGCCGCTGGTTGCTGAGGCTGACTGAAGCTGTTATTGTCGCCGCCGTCGTCGTTCATGGACCGTTTTTTGTTGTTATAACTCTTCATCGTTTGTTCGCACCGCGAAGGTAGCAATATCAACAGTAATTCATCAAAAATATATTGTAAAATGTGTCTGTTGTCGACAAATAAGAATGAGTACTAATAAACGTACTAGTAGATACTCTTAGTTGCAATTGCACATATCCCTCTAACAATAAAGAATATGTAAATAAGTCCAGAAAGAAATTCTGAACAAAATTGGATGTAATAAATAACTTTAAAAATTATTATCATAAAAATGATTTATAACAGCTATGGAACAAATTGTTTTGATATGGAACTTTAAAATTAAGGAAGATTCATTGTACATTTGTATATGGATGTTATATATTTATTAACATTATTTAAGAGAATTCGTTAATAAAATATTACAAAGGCTTATTGATGTGTTCCTACTTATACTAATTAAAAATGATATGTGTAAACAACTATAGCTGCATTTTTTCAATATATATTTTTATAATTTATACGAAAAACTACTTTGATGCAGTAATTTAAGTATCGATCAGTGGCGGTTCCTTATGCAGGCTGCAGGGCCGCGCGCCCCTCCTGAACATTGAGCGCATCACCGTAGATATATAATTGTATTGCGATATTTTATCTCGGCATTATTTTTCCTAAAAGATAAAGCTTGCGCCGCGATAACAATAAACACAACACGGTGTGGCGTTCGTTGTGGTATTCGTTGTAAGTCACAGCAGCGACCGATGCTGTATCTATCTGTATCTATCGTTCGCGTGGTATAGATATATCGCTAATTTGGTGCCGCTGCGTTTTCAGAGCCACCTAGCCACACAGTAGAGTTTAAATGTATATGCACTCATCTCACTCTATTGCAAGCAATCAGTGAGAGCGACCGTATGCAGTATATCTTCTGTTTCTTCGGTTCTCTCCTTGCTTCATCGTCTAATATGTGTCACAGATTCCCAGCGGCTATCCAATGCCAGTACAAGTTAAATACATATATACAGTACATATGCAATGAGATGAGTGTATCTTAGAGTGCAGGCGACCGATGTAGTATATCATCTATTGGATGTCGCGCTTCTTTAACGTCCTAGAGAAGTTCAGAGAGAACAGAGAGTAGTATATATATACAGAGAGTATATATATATGTATATAAATTGATATAGAATAGCCAGATTAGACAGTAGCATTTGTTCTGTGTATGTACGATATGTACGTATATACGATTTTGCCACGTGTTTCTCCAAGAATATATTTAATAGAAATAATTTAATAAAAATTAATAGTGTTAGTTCTTTATTGAAAATAGTTTTGTAGACTTTCTCTTGTGGACAAAGTAAAAATTAAAGAATTAGGTAGGCCATTGCCTGATTTAAATTTATCGCAAACTTGTGCAAGGAGTGCTCAAAACCGAACATTTACGCGGCGTTTTACAAGAGACATTTACAAAAAAAGATTATAACACAGATGAAGGACAGATTCTCATATCGTGGCCATCTACAAGCTGCTGAGTTATTTAACATGAAATCGAGCCAACATTTTCTAAACAATTTCCAGTGGACCTTTTGGAAACCGTGTGTCATGCATATCAATTTTTGAATAAAACCAGAATAAAAACAGAATTTACTCGCGTCCGGATTTTTATCAAATAATTGGAGCCACGAATTTTCTTTCGTTATTGCTACAAAATAATCCCAGTGAAACCTTCGCGGAAACTATAAAAATACTTAAAATTATTTTAACAACCCCGATGACCACTGCTGAATCAGAGCGTTGGTTTTCAACACTTAAAAGAATCAAGACTTTTTTGCGAAATGCTATGGGTAATGATCGTTTAAATGCGTTGGCGATGATGTGTATTAATAAAAATGTGGTGCGAGATATTTACAATTTTAAGGAAAAAGTTTTGGAAAAGTTTATATCAATGAAAGATAGAAGAGTGGAATTCACTTTCAAGAAATGATTGAATTTAATTATTTTGCATCCATTTTAGGTAAGATTTCTCACTATTATGTTATTTTTTTAAGAAATGTGGCCCCCCAGATTGAAATGGCACGAGCCGCCACTGGTATCCATCGTATAACGTGTAAAGGCTAAAGGGCAACAATACGTGAATGGTGGAGTAATTAAACTAACACCTAACTTTCAGTTTAACTTTATTCTTTCAGTAGAACTGAAACCATATTATTTATATCCCTCCATGTAGTCATAGACTAATAAGCATTATATATAATTAGAAAATACACTGTTCGAAGGATCTTTAATTGAACGATTCACGATTATTGTAATAAAAACTTTACATCCTCATCACATCATCTCAACTTTACAACTTTACTTATATAGAAGACAGTTTAGGCACCACGGATGTTGTGGGTTCGAATCCCTCTCCGGTCGGGATATTTGTGGACATTTTCTAGAAATAAAATCCCTTCCGGACCATGGATATGCTCCGAAAATGCAAAGTCCTCGTCCCTAAGTGTCGCCACTCATATACTTAAAAAATAATTCTGATATTAGCTACAATACGCTAGATCGTTCAACCAGAAGGATGGGAGAGCCTTCAGCACCACCCCACCTTATTAAAAAGAAAAAGAAAATAAAAGACAGTGTAGAGATAAATTTATGTTAATATTAAGTTAGATTACAAATTAATCACCCTATATTTTATAAATAGTCAAATTGATATAAAATTAAGATATTTTTATTATAAAACTATCAACTTTATAAATATTTTTCTTACTACTTTCACTGCTTATACTTTATAAAAATAAACTTTCAACTTGTCTATCGAATCAGTAAATCAGACGATTACCATATGAAAACATATCGTCATCAACTTTGTTAGTTTTATTTTATTTGTTAGTTCGAATTTTATTTTAATAACTAAAAGATAAATGCATAGTTAGTCACAGATGACAGGTTTATTCAGATAAAAACAACATATAGTTCCGTAAGATGTATTTATTTACATTTTAGATTGCAGTTTTTAGTTTGAAAAGGTCAATTTGACGTCCTTATAAGATATAAGGTGGCTGATTTAATTTTTGACACTTCTACGACTGTAAATTTCTGCAAAAGTATTCTTTTTATATATTCTGGTGAATCCACCCGTTCGCGCTTAGAATATTTTCAAATTGTATTCTAAGTTCCTCTTTTTTTCCACTTTTCTACGTCTTACTGTCGTACAATGATACACTTCACACATATTCCTTTAATAATACTTTCCTTATAACTAAGGCAATATTTGACCTTTACAATTGATCATTTTCTAAGAATTTCTTCTTACCCTGTCTGCATTTTATATATCTACCCTACTTTTATATATCTATCTACTTCGATTATCCTAATAATTGTATTTCCTAAATAACGGAAACATTATACTTCTTTTATTAACTAAACTAAACTAAACTAAACTAAACTAAACTAAACTAAACCGTCATATTTCGCCAGCTTGTCGCCTATTATCACCTTGATTTTGCTTATATTTATTTTCATGTAAACCTAGTCGTTATTTTCTATATGCTATTTAATACCCGTTCTAAATTCTAAATCCTTTCTTCTACGATAGTAATACAGTCCGCATACTTCATCATATCTATTTCTTCTTCCTACATTTTCACTACAGTTTAAATAAAAAGATAAAAGTGCTGTCGCTGAGCATATTTTTGAATCAGGTCATCCTATTCAAATTAGTTCACTTAAATTACTTAAAAGTGTTCTGAATTATTCCGAGTCAAATGCTTATGAAAGTATATACATGTATAAATCTAAATCAAATTGAATGAACTTAGATTCAGGCCCAATTTTATCTTGTCTATTTAATATATTTAATAAGAACTATTTTTAAAAGTATTTTTATTTTGTTTATTTATTTATTTTTGGGTATTTTAGATTTCACAAACCAATATTTTCGTTAATTGTTAATTTGCATTGTTTTAAAAGATTTATATTTTTTATTCGTGACAGAGGTATTTTATTCAGTTTTTATCTTGTGATACTGAAGATGGGGGCATAGCCTTCGAAATGTACATCTAGCTATTTAATGCTTTAAGTTACGGTATTTGGGTCAGATTCTATACTAATTATAATTAAACTAATTGTTTTTTTATACTTTCTCTGTCTTGCTTCTGTATTTATAATTTTTTTTTTTTGGAATTTGTTATCATGTTAACTATTTCCAAGAGTACAAGAGTAATGTTTCATTTTCGGCAGGGCCTCGCAGTTAGAACCCGCCACTGTATACAATCTAAAGTTCGTTTAAACATCTACGGTGCGCTTATATAAGACGTTGTGATGATTAGTTGAGAAGAACTATGACTCACGCCAAACAATATAAGCAAACTAATCCAGGAGAAAGAAGCGCCACGCTTGTAAAACTCCATTTTACAGGTCTTAGCAGGTCCCCCAGCATGATGATTAGTTGCAGCGATTGAATACTTCGCGCAACATGCAACTGGCGTAGACTATCTACACCTATGACTTTTCCAGGTTCAACTCTTATAGTAAATTTCATTATATATCTTTTTAGAAGGGATTAAATGAAGCATATTAATTATTTTCTCCTTATATTTTCTTAAAATTAAGTGACGTTATATTACAAATCCGTAATAATATATGTACACTAATGACTATTTAGTTTTTTAGAGTTATAATGTAGTTTTCCTAATAATAATAATTATATCCAAGGTTGAAGGCACGGCATAGTGACTATATCCTTTGTCATATAAAATCTCTACAAACTATAAAAATCAAGTCACTCAATTGAAAGCTAATATACTAACAGATATTATATCCTTTTTAAATATCGCATTACAATATTATTATTTTATTTTATTCATTCCACACCGACGATTGAAATTTAATTGTTCATATTTCCATTTAATTTGTGTAATTGCCTGCGTTTATTGTGTTGTCTTTTTCGCAATATGCAATACTATACAATCTAGACTTGATAAACTATACTTCATTATTGGAGAACATTTTATACAGATGTTACTCTATTATCGGCCAGTAAAAAACGAAATAACAAAAAATGTACAAATTTGACTATTATTTTGTCATTACATTTAATGACTAGAGTTGTATAATAATACAATGTAGGTATGAAATTAAAACCTAAAAACAAGGTGGTAAATGGCCTCCAATACATTGAACGTAAATATGATTATAGCGCGATAAATGTAATCGCTACGTTATTACATACACTCAATTGGTTCTAAAAGATTGTGTGAAGAAATCATCAATTTGGAATTACAGCAGACCTTTAATATCAATAAAAATACAAATTCAAAAGTAGACAATGGCAAAATTCCTTTAACGTTTTTTAACCCTTCTTAAAAATATTGAGTATTTTAATCAATGCATTGTACAGTAATTTCTCGCTGTCTGATGTTAAATCAATAGAAATATTATTAGTATTTCATATAAACCATATCTAAAATAGATTGGACTATATTATTAGCGCTCGCAACTTTTCTTTGACGGAATGTTTGGAATGTTTTATTTTAAATCACATTTTCGCTCAGAAGTAAATCTGAACAAGTCCAAGTTTTTATCAAAGCCATTTTAAGTATTGAAACAATTGAAAATTTATCGGTTCATTAAATGGTAAATCAAAACGCTACCCTTTGCAGCTATATCGAAGACTGCAATAATGATTGGGTGGTAATTATATTATGTAAAACGGATTTGATCAAATTTAGGACGTATTCAACTTTACATCTACGCCGACAAAAATGCTAATTAGCATATTGTGGTTCGAACATAATATTATCTATTGTTTTCATAACTTGTTATATATATCTTTCATATCTATATTATTATTTTCTGTTCACTAGAAAACAGAACTATTTGTGTAGACATTAGAAAACCATTAACGGTGTGTGGTTTAGTATAGATATTTATATTATTATTTATTATTTACAGTTTTAAATAAACACAATATTTTAATTTTTATAATGGCTATCAAGATTGTGCTTCTATTATATACCCACAAAATAATTAATTAATCTACACTTTATATATTATTATAATTAAATAGTCTAGAAAAATTTAAAAACTTAATTAAAAGAAATATTGAAATATATTATTTTTACGGTTGCTGTCAATATGTCAAATATATTTCAACAACTCACTTTGCATCGAATAAATTACGCAATAATAAACTAAGCTCTGAAATTATATTTTTCCAAATTTTCCAAATTTCTTTTTAAAACAATTAAATTATTATTTTTTATTATCCCATCTTTTGTTTTAGAGTAAACACATGTAGACATTATTAAATATTTCAATGTATATTTAAATTGATATGAAAGAAAAAAGAAAAAAAATTGATTGTCTATTGGTTTATAATTTACAGATGCGTTTAATTTTTTATATTTGATAAAATATCAATTTTTCATTATCAGACACTGATTTTAACACGTCATGCATGTAAAATATATTAAGAAAGTAATCTCAGTAGATTTAGATATTTCAAACTATTAATGGCACTGGATTAATGATTAATAATAATTGATAATAATAAAAATAATAAATGTTTAGAACTGCGAATTTAACAAATAAATGTAGAATTAACATTCGAAAACTGAATTATTTATGAAAATGAAAGTTGAGAAGTCGTTAATTTTATTATTTTTCCGTCATAATTAAATCGTCTTTTTATCTAATAGAAAGTTGAGGAATTCATATATGTGTCCACATACTTCCTAATTATTTGACATATCGACAAAATATAGTACATAATTATGTTTCATCTGCTACTCATTTACACTATTCATTGATCAGTATCACCCTTCCTTAACATTAGAACATATTACACAGTTTTGTATCGCTGATTGATTATGTCACAATGTTCTAGAGTCTAGAAGCGGGAGTCGAAGCCCTCGCCAGTCGGCCACCATTACGGTTTCAATCGCTTAAAGCCAGCACCATCTTGACCCAACTTGAGCTCCTCATACAAAGTGGGGTTCACCTCAGTCGCGGCTACCATCGGAACGTGCAACGGCTCCTGTCGCCACGTGGCACCGGACACAGATGACACGGACATAACATTTCCGTTGCTTACAGCTGCCGTTGCACCGTTCGATGTTGTGGTGGCGGTTGTCGAGTCAGTCGGTTGATTGTTAGGGATCTATATTAGGAAAGAAATACCACACATATATACAACTAGTATTAAATTATATTAAAATTAGTTAAATACTCTTGGATCCTAAGGATTGGTTGGAAACAGCACGCCACGCCGATCTATCCTGAGCTAATTCCTTCATCTCCCTATAGCTATTCATCTCACACATCCTCCACTATCTGACCAACATACTCCAATCTAGGCCTACCTACTCTTTGCTTTCCCTCTACTTTACCTTCTATAACTAATTGCATAATACCACCATGTCTAAGAATGTGACCTACTAGTCTATCTCTCCTGAGCTGTGATACTCTCCAAATACTTCTCTTCTCACCTACTAACTCTAGTACGGCTTCTGTAAGCACCACATTTCGAATGCTTCTATTCTACGTTTCTCTTCATTTCCTATAGTCCACGCCTCACACCCGTACAATGCTACACTCCACACATATGCTTTCAGTAATCTATTTGTAATACCCAAGTTAATATTTGATCTTAAAATCAGCTCCTTTTCTACGAATGCCTTCTTACCCTGTACTATCCTACATTCTATGTCTACCTTACTTCGATTATCCTTTGTAATCCAACTTCCTAAATAAGAAAAGTCTGACACTTCTTCTATTCTATCATTTCCTATTCATTTTTCGCTTGCATTCCTTCTTATCAAACCTCATCACTTTGGTCTTGCCTATATTTATTTTCATGTTATAATCCCTAGTCATTACTTCCTGCATACCATTTAACACATGTTCTAAATTCTGCCCCCTTTCTTCCAAGATAGCTATATCGTAGGCGAACCTCAACATATATATTTCCTCACCCTGAATTTTCAAACCTACGCTATACTATTGTTCTACATTGTTTATTGCATCTTCTATATACAGGTTAAATAACAATGGCGAAAGTGTACATCCCTGCCTGACTCCTATTCCTATTCTCGCTGTCTCTTCTCTCCCGTCAATTCTAACTAAAGCCGTTTGATGTTTGTATAGATTGAAAATAATTCTTCTATCTTATAATCTATTCCCGTTTCTTTTAAAATTCTAAACATTATGTCCCAATCTACATTACCTAATTATTAAAAAAGTTAAAATGTAAAATTAAAATTAATAATGAACATTTATTTAATTTATTTTTGTATGACCCCCCCCCAATATCTTAAAGGACTTGTGGACAATTTAAGTAAATGATAAGTTTAATAGAATATAAACATGCTGTATTTACTCAAAAAATGAAACGAAAATGGTGTTCATAGGAAATGATACTCTTTGATCTAGAAAAGGATAAAATGTAACTACAATGATGGATGTACCTGTATGTGGTCCATGTTAACTTCCCGCAAGTAGCTTGGGTTCTCGAATGCGATTCCGCCACCTAGATTCTTTACGCCGAGCATGCGTTTGGTTCTAACAAACCAGAACGCAACCACAATAATAATGGCCACAATTAAGAGTGCCAGACATACGGCCACGGCTACACCTGTATGAGATGAGTCCCCATCTGTGCTGGCGGACGATGTGACGTACTTGTCACCCATAGTGACACGAATTGGTTCCGTTAGAGTGGATAGTCCGTGATGATTTCCAGATATCATTAGGAACTCGTACGTTTTGCCTTCCTTTAGAGAAAGGGAGGCAAATGCAGATATTGCGATATGTATAAGAAATTCGGGACCTACAGGTCTTTGATGATATCTTAGATAATAACAATGTGAAATACTATCGACTTGAAATTTACGTCGAAATATACAATGTTGATCTCATATGAATATATGATAATAATAATAGTAATAAAAGTAATAATAATAATTTTGAATAAATAATCCCATATAAAACACACACATAAATGTGTGTGTGTGATCCATTTTACAATGGACAAATGGAAAACAAAAATTACAATCTATTTATTTACCTTCAGTTCGTTAACTTGCAATGATGTTAGTGGTGTTTCACTCTTTTGTTGTGCACCATCTTTGGCTACCATTTTACCGTCTTCGTTGGTTGACAAGCGCCAGATAACGCGATACATTTCAACTTTGTTAGGATTCTTAATCGGTGGATCCCACGTCAGCAACACGGAGTGCTCATCCAATGGTTTCGCCTGCACATTCTGAGGTGGTCCTGGCAATTTGTCCCTTCCCTCGTGGAAACAGTAGATGATGTCCTTGGTGTAACTTAATACGCATAGACGCTTGTTATGGTGTGGTTCACCTCGGCACCATTCCAAACATCGTCTACCCGAGATCACAGAAAGAATAGTGTAAAGCTTTTTGCGCCTAATAAGTTTTATAGCCTAGTTTTAGTATCGAAGCGGTTTAACAAACCTTGATGAAATTTGGAATAAGTTCAAAATTATATTACTCTAAATTTGAAATTGAGCAGGTTAGTTTTAGGTCAATATGGCGATTACCAAAATTTTAAGTCGCATTCATTCACGGCCTTCTTTAATAACTTAAGTATTTATCTTATGAAAGATCTACAAATGTTCAAGAAATAAATATTTTCTACATATTTGTTTAATACTTCTTAATACAAGTCAAATACTTTCTTTGTAATTTATTGAGGAAGTAACGATGTACTAAAAAAGTAATTATATCGAACTTATAAAAATTCATAATGAAGAATTTATTAAAAACTGACAGAACCGTCCAATAGTGACTAAAACCAATGCTAAAACATTAAAGTGGAAAATAATTAAAGGAGGTAGAAATACTGCAAAACTTTGAAACTTGGTCCGTTGAAACCACAACGCCACCTTTAAAGGTATGTAAATGATGTAGAGTGATTTATGTTACCTTGGTACTCCTCGTTGCGCACAGCAATTCCTATGGTCCGATCCATCAGCAGCGCATTTCATTAGCTTATCGAATTCCGATATACATTCTGGTTTATCAATTACCGCATCAATGTCCAAGTAGAATGAACAAGCATCAAAACATGCACTACTTACATTCTGCTCCATACAACATTGAGTTACATTATTCGTTGCTGCTACATTTCTTATTCGTACCTGGAGACAAAGGTTTTAAATATTCGATATAATTAGAAGCATTACAATGTTGCAGTTCTCTGTTAATGAATAAATGGAGAAAGGCAATGTTAAATGCCTAATTGAAGCAAAAAGCAGAAATAGTGCCTTATATTAAAGCGTACATGTTTTTTAAAAGAAAAATAAGAACAAATTTCTTTACCGATACTGGCTGAGTGGAGTTGCCAAACGCATTTTCCGCGTGACAGTAATAATCTCCAACATCAAGATCGGTAATTGAATGTATTTTCATTTGCATGATATATTTTTCATCTTCATCCTTTGCATTGTGAATAGAAATTTCATACTTTCCACCTTGGATAACCGGCGATCGTTTCTCGTGATCTTTCCAGAAGAACATTTTTGGTTCCGGTTGAGCATCAACTCGGCATTCTAGAGTAACTGATTCTCCTAAAGCTGCCATTGTTATACCGCTGGCTTGAATATGCGGACCATCTAAAATTGAAATATATGTAAATCGTAACAAATAGAATTTCAAACAACTTAAATTCGCAAAGAATAGTAGTCTTTCACAAGTAATTTATTATTATTACACTTATATATTCTGGTATAAGTAGCAAGCTAATTTTGTACGGGTCTTTATAGACTTTATAGAATTATTTCTCGAATAAAGTTTCAGTATAATAAGTAAAGTCTTTGGAAATATGATGAAGTTTAACGAAAGTCGTTTTTGAATATTAAATCAAATACATATACTTTTTCAATACGGATTGAGATTTTTCACAAACTCCGTGAAATAGCCTCGTGGTAGTCTAGGATGAAGTTTAATAATTGAAGTACATTATACCGACATGATTGAATATAATATGAAATAAGGTTTCATACCTCCGGTAGCTCACCAGGACTGATAATCCCTGAATTTTAAGTTCTTTTATGAATCATTTAATATTAATGTTAAATAGTCCTCAATCCTAAGGATTGGTTGGAAACAGCACGCCATCTGCCGTTCTATCCTGAGCAAATTCCTTCATCTTCCTATAGCTATTCATCCCAACGTCCTCCAATATCTGACCCACATAATCTAATCTAGGCCTACCTACCCGTTTCTTTCCCTCTAATTTACCTTCTATTACTTATTGCATAATACCCCCATGTCTAAGAATGTGACCTACTAGTATATATTTCCTGCGCTGTAATAATCTCCAAATACTTCTCTTCTTCCATACTAACTCTAGTATGGCTTCATTTGTTACTTTGTCTTCCGAACCAATCCTCATCATCCACCTATAGCACCACATTTCGAATGCTTCTATTCCACGTTTCTCTTCTTTTCATATAATCCACGCCTCACACCCGTGCAATTCTACACTCCACACATATGTCTTCAATAATCTTTTTGTAATACCCAAATCAATTTTTGATCTTAAAATCTGCTGCATTTCTACGCTATTTTACCATTCTACCCTGTGCTATTCTACATATTATATCTACCTTACTTTGGTTATCCTTTGTAATCCTACTTCCTAAATAAGAAAAGTCTGACATTTCTTCTATTCTATCATCTCCTATTCTTATCCTCATTTTTCGTTTGCATTTCTTCTTGTCACACCTCATCACTTTGGTCTTGCCTATATTTATTTTCATGTTATAATCCCTAGTCATTACTTTCTGCATACTATATACACGTTCTAAATTCTGCTCCCTTTCTTCCAAGACAGATATATCGTCGTTTGGCGAACCTCAACATATATATTTCCTCTCCCTGAATTTTCACACTTACACTATACCCTTCTTTTACCTTGTTTATTGCATCTTCTATATACAGATTAAATAACAATGGAGAAAGTGTACATCCGTGCGTGACTCCCTTTCCTATTCTAGCTACCTCTTCTTCCCCCTCAATTCTAACTAAAGCCGTTTGATGTTTATATAGATTGAAATTGTTCTTTAAAAGTGATCGATTTTGGATGTTTTTAGCCTTATGGTGTTTATAAGTTTATTTTCACAGTTAAAAATAATTTTTTGTCGGGAAAACTTTTCATTTTAAATCCCTGAAGTTCGAAAACGTCTATTTTCTTTGAAAATGATCGATTTTTGATATTTTTAGCCCTCTGGCGTTAATAAGTTTATTTTCACAGTTAAAAAATTTTTTTTTTGTCGTGGAAAATTCATTTTTATTCCATTTAATTTTATTCTCAAAAAAATGACGTCATTTAGACTGTATTAAAATTATTTTTTTCCTTTTTAATATTTAGTATTCTTTAATTCAGTTATTTCTTCTATTTACTTCTATTATCAACACTTACGACTTATTGTGATCTTTCTTGAGGCTTGCATCGGCATTCCATATCCATTATCGGCGTAACAAGATATTTGACTCATATCTCTAGTGACATTATGAATGACTGTCACCATATGCCTCGTGGTTTCTTGTCGCACTAATCTTCCTGAAATGTATAACGATATTGTTGGCATCGGGGTACCCATAGCTATACAAAGGATCGTCATACTGCTTCCCTCAATTACCAAATTTATTGGATGTACTGTTGGTGGCTACAAAATAAGATTTCAAAATAAGAATAAGATTTAATAACAATATATTTCCCTTTTACAATCATTTACAGTATATATGAAATACAGAGTGTATCTGTCTGCAATGTAAACATTAATAATAGTCACTCACATCAATGAGCTGTTTAGAAATTGGTTCAATCCTAGCAGGAAGTAGAATTGACTTTCTGTTAAACTATTTTAAGCAATATCAATCAGTGGATAGCTATGTCAGAAAATATTGTACGTTTGAATTTATATAATATTTATTTGAAACTTTCTGACGTGATGTCGCGTAGTTTTTTAGTTACTTCATAAGTTCTTACGTTGAATGTATAAAATTTGTAAATTTTTAAATGAAATATTTAATGTAATACGAACATCATACTAAACTTTTTGCACTGTCCATAAATTAAATAATGCGGAAACTTTACCTGATCTAACAATATAGCTTTTAAGGGAAAATCTTTCTATGAAATTACATGTTAAAATTAAAGTTGTAAAAATACTGGCTTTTGACAATGTGTTATCGGGTCTTCTATTTTATAGCGGGTATTATTCTAATCTTATACTAATATAATATTATTTTTAGTCTAAAATAAGGTGTTAGATAGAATATATATAGATATATAAATAATATATATTTCATGCTATATTGCCATGCTTACCTCCACAAATGCAGGATACGCAGGATCTGTCCAAGCAATTAAAGTTTCTGATGGTAAACTAGCACCTTTCTTCGATATTGCAGTTACATAGATAATGTACTGAGTGTTTGGATTCAGGTTTTCTAACATTTCTGAGGTGATTGTCGTATTTCGAATGTGGAATGCTTCATCCACTGTTGACTTGTGATGCAGCCTGTAAACGCAATATATATATATATATATCTCCTTTGTGAATGGCTAAATTGGTAGGGCTGTTTTGACTTTATGACTATACCAAACCATTAAGTATGTATTGTGTAGCAACAATGCCCAAGTTTATAATTTTGTCCTTCTTGAGGTTACTTGTGGATGCAGTTTCATATAGTAAGAAAATATATTCAGACAACTATACTTTCTGAAAGGTCAGATTAGTTCGAACCATTAAAAACGTTATAATATACAAATGCTGTAGGTATTCGAATATATTTTAATTCTTAAAATATTTTCATTTGGATAATTGAATATATTCAACTTAATGATTTGAATATAATCTATTGAAATATAATTTCATTTCATTGTAATCAACTTAATAAATTATATTTTTACACATTCGATACATATCCATTGAAAAGTATAATCTTTTGTTTTGTTAACATAAGCTTAGATTTTTAATTTGCCAAACTATGTCTCAATTATATGGAAATTTTTAAACTTAAATATATCATATATTCAGGAACGACATGATAACGTCATTGCAGTAAGTCAAATTGGTAGAAGAGAATATTATTTTATCTAGGTCCTAATATTAAATATCTATATATTTATTGATAATTAATAATATTGAAGAATTATAATGAACATAATTTTTGCAATTTAATTAATGCTAAGAAAAAATGATTGAACAATTATACGCTATAAGCATATGATAATATATTAAAATCATAGACAACCACAGTTTTAGAATTGTTTATTAAAATTTTAAATAATTTGTATTACAGCTTACCTGTATGTAATTAACTCTGAGGGATGACTAAATTCGGGTGGCTGCCACGTAACTGAAACCCATGTGGCACTGTGACTAGCAACTGCTAAAGAATGTGGTGGTGACGTGACTCCATCTACTATTTCACCGTCTAAAATAATATATAAAAATGTCTACACTTTTACGTTTCTTATAACAATTGACTTTCTCACTTGTTTTTGTGTTGGTGATTAGAATCATGCTTGACGGTATCGAAGTTCCATGTTCATTTTGGGAAACAACGAAGATTTGATAAATTCCCTTTGGCTCCAATTCCGTTAAAGTAGTAAATGTTTCGTTCACATGCTTTTCCTAAAATAGAAATTTCAATATTTAAATATCAAATTGGAAAATCGAATAATACAATCCTACATTATCGAGCTTTGGAAGTGTTTCATGCATGGACGTATTGTCCACCTTTCTATAATGAATTATAAAACCAGTAACATTATTTCCTTCCATTGGAGCTTCCCATTGTAGTTCAATGCTAGTGTCTTCTGTTACTGTTGCGTGAAGCTCTGAGATAGGACCAGGTATCAATTGAGTGCCTAGAACAATGTTGAATATTTCATTTGCAAATATCTTTTAAAATAACAATTATAGTAAAATTTTCAATAAAACTTGAGAATTACATATTGTTGAGAATATATTCAAATAAAGTATAAAGTATAATTCTAATTAAGTATAATATTTAAAGCTATTGTTGAAGCATTTATGGAAACTATTTTCTAAATATAAAATTAAAGTCTAACATTCTACACGTTTCGAATTTAATATATACACGAATATTTTTACGAAGTTATGATTGTATTTTGCCATTTCATATTTAGTACTTATATCTAACTTACGTGTTTGAATATACACAAATATGAGTAAAAATAAGAAATATATCTAAAAGCTCAATCAAAATGATTACGTAGTACTAGTTTTTTTATTTTTTTTATTATCACTACGGTGTTCAATTATAATATAGAATATCACCCAAATACCGTAAAAAGCATTAAGTAGCTAGATATACATTTCAAGCGCTATGCGCCCATCTTCAGTAGCACTAAATAAAATACCTCTGTCACGAATCGTGATTGATATACTATTCATAACTATTTTATTTAGTTTTACTTGTGCTACTGAAGATGGGCGCATAGCGCTTGAAATGTACATCTAGCTACTTAATGCTTGTTACGGTATTTGGGTGATATTCTATATTATAGTACTAGTTTGATTATTAAATTTCAATTAATGGATTAAAGAGACATGAATATAAATATAACATATTTTTTGATGAGACCTCAACAGCATCATAATATTTTTTATTATACTCTAAGATGTTGATGATGGACTGTAAATGATCTAGGCGACTTATTATGAAGTAATTAAATGAAACGACAATAGAGGAAACAATTGCTTGGTATGCCACAATATTTACCTTCTTCGAAGCACTGGGCAATATTGCCAATGTAGGGGATGCACGTAGTTGCCGTAAGCAGCAGGGAATCAACAATAACTCCCGAGCACAATGAAAGGCAGGCGGGCGGAACGCCCCTCCTTGAACAGCAGGCACCGTGGTTCCGGCCACCAGCACCACAACGCAGTAGCTTATGGAACTCATCGCCGCAAACGCCAGCCAGAAGTTTGATGTCCGTCATGTTGGCGTCGTAGGAACATAGCGGCATGCACACGTTCATCAATTCCGCCTTTACGCAACATTCGGTTACGTTGTAGTTAGATGCCTCTTCGATCTTTTCCTCAACGATCTGAACGAAGGGAATATCATGTCTATCATACGGTATTGTATAACTTTCGATACTATAAATTTAGTAACATACAGGATGTGCTTAATTCAGCCGGATTTGGTGAATGTAGGGTACCAATTCATACATATTGGTGGTTAAGTTTTTAAGTTAAATTTAGATGTTAAGTTTATCTAAACTTAAAAACTAATAGAAAATAGTCTTTTTTTTACCACTAGAATGTTATATGGCAGCAGGACAACGTTGTAATTCCAACGTTTTACAATAATAATAATAATAATAATAAATTCATTTATTGGCATATGCTAGATTAGGAAAGTACAGCCAAAAGGAATGCCGTCAAATAATAAGCTTTATAAGATATAAGGCTCATCCTTGCTCTTCCTGAATACTAGGCTTTTTATATACAATACTTTTCTCTTTGTTTATTTCATATATTGGAAATATTTGTATACTTCATTTTGTTGATTCCACAGATATTTGACTGTGTCAATCATACCATACTAATTGAAAAGCTTATACATTATTATTTCAGTAGAAATATTGTCAACTTGTTTGTATTTTATTTAACCAGCAGAAAACTAATTGTTTACTTAAATAATGGCCACTCAACCATGCGAAATGATGATTAAATTAAGTTCGCTTAAAATATTTACACTGGCAACCTATAATGCTAAGCATGGAGCCATAAAGAATGGGAGAGCCTTCAGCGCCCATTTAAAAAAAAACAAAAAACAAAAAAAAAAAACATTAACGTGGATACTCACAACCAATGTTCCCTCTAATTTTTATCTGCTGATGTGCGCATTTTTTTTTGCTTCTGCGCTTTTTTAAAAATCGTAATAATTTGTGCGTCGTTTTTAATATTCAATTTTACAATACAATAAAATTTAAAAGTAAAAATCAACATTAATAATCAATAATAAACACAATAAACATTTTAAATTTTGATTTCCAAAAAGTTTTTTTTTTCATACATATATGACAACGTTAACAGTGTTGTTTTTAAAATTAAAACTACGACAATGATACTTATATGTTATATTATTAAAATAGCAAAAGTAACTTAGTAATTTTAAAAATTATCACTACGGTGTTAAATTATAATATAGAATATCACCCAAATACCGTAACTTAAAGCATTAAGTAGCTAGATGTACATTTAAAGGGCTATGCCCCCATCTTTAGTAGCACAAGATAAAACAAAATAAAATACCTCTGTCACAAATCATGATTGCTATATATAAATGCGCATCTAGCTACTTAATAATATAGAATATCACCCAAATACCGTAACAAGCATTAAGTAGCTAGATGTGCATTTCAAGCGCTATGCGCCCATCTTCAGTAGCACAAAATCAGTAGTGCTTGAAATGTACATCTAGCTACTTAATGCTTGTTACGGTATTTGGGTGATATTCTATATTATAATTTAACACCGTAGTGATAATTTTTAAAATACTGAATGCTTGTTACGGTATTTGGGTGATATTCTATATTATAACTTAGTACTGTTTTATATTAAAGTGAAATTTACACACGTAATTAAGTAGCATAGAATATTATATCTTCTCTCTTGTATCTTTACAATTTAAGTAGTGGCGGTTTCTTTCGAGGCCTCACGGCTGCACGCCCCTCTTGAACATTGAGCGCATCACCGTAGATGTAGAATTGTATTGCGATATTTTATCTCGGCATTATTTTTCCTAAATGACAAAGCTTGCGTGGCGATAGCACTCAACACAGTGTGGAAGCGAGCAAGTATGAGTTAAATGCATATGCACTCATCCTATCTATTGCAAGCAGTAGAGTGAGAGAGATCGTATGCAGTATATTATCGGTTTCTTTGGTTCGCGTATCGTATTAGTCGCAAACAAATTAGCGGCCCGGGTTGCTATAGCAACGTGACGTCAAGCTGCTTCTACAGCTAAGAATATATCGTTGTTTTATGCTATGTCGAGCCGCAATTCTTTCGCGTCCCAACAGAGAAGCCTAGTCTAGTATACAGGAAAATGGATATAGAATAGCCAGATAAGACAGTTGCATTGTTCTGTGTAGTTACGTATGTACGATTTTGCCACGTGTTTCTCCAAGAATATATTTAATAGCAATAATTTAATAAAAATGAAGAGTGTTAGTTCTTTATTTAAAATAGAGTTTTGTAGACTTTCACTTGAGGACAAAGTAAAAATTAAAGAATTAGGTAGGCCATTGCCTGATTTAAATTAAGCACAAACTTGTGCAAGGAGTGTTTATATCCATGAAAGAGCGGAATACCACTTTCAAGAAATGATTGAATTTATTCAGTTTGCATCCATTTTAGGTAAGATTTCTTACTATTATGTTATTTTTTAAGAAATGCGCCCTACTCGATTGAAATGTCAAAAGCCGCCACTGAATTTAACTATTCCAAATACTCTTTGTCCAAATTTATAACGTTTCCATCGTTTTGATACGATTTTACTCACATTAACATATCCAAATGACTTATTCCTAAACGATTTCTTTGTTTATTTTTTATTACATTCATCAAGATGAAACCCCGTGCACAATAGACTTTCTTTTTAAATGTATTGTGCACAGATTTATCGTCTTTGTCCGCTAATTTTTTAAACACTGTGTGCGCGCACAAGCGCACACCTTACAGGGAACAGTGCTCACAACTACAATACAAGAAATAAAAATAATTTATCTTTAGATTATCATAGGATCTATAAATGCAGAACAGGAATAGATAGATTATTATGGTCTCCTCTTCTTTTGCAAAATACCTAAAAGGCTAAAGTCATTGGGTATTATGTAAAGTAAAGTAAATTTATTAAGTGTGCTAATGTATATTTGGTTTACACTTTACAGGTACATATAGTTATTGGCTTATAACAAAACATTTAGTTTGATATGTTCGATTAATTTTTTCTTAAAATTAATTAAATTATTACATTTCAGTATATATGGCACATCGTTAAAAGTAATGACGGTTTCTTTTTTTAAAGAAATTCTGTAATTTCTATTTTATGTGCTAGTAAACTGTGAATATTCAGTACATATATATCATTATTAGTTAATTGCTATATTGTATTTTGTCCATAATCTATTTTCCTTCTGATGTTATTTTCAATTGCTATATAGCATGGACAATTTTTGCTCCATACACATATTTTTGTTCCGTATTTTTCTCACTATCTTATTTTTCTTTACACGGTTAATGCATATATTCTCCTTCTTTACTTCTCCGTTCACCTCTATCCAGTTTTTTACATTATGGCCAAACTGGAGGCATCTATAGCAACGAATAGTATTTTCATTGTTTTCCATATTAATTGTGTTTTCATTAGTAATATTCATTTTGCAAAGCTTTGCAAAATGCCCGAATTGTAGGCATCGAATAATATTGAATTCCTCTTCAATTTTGCATTTTTTAAAGTTTAAGTAAATGAATTCTTTCTGTACTAGCGATGAGTGTTAGGGTCAATCCCCATTATGATATCGTACTGATCCTTATATATCTTACATATATACTTCATTTCAAAGTAAAAGTTAGTAATTTCATTATCTATCTCATTTAGATCGATTATTCTTTTAGCTAAATCTTCTCTAGTTTCTTCGTCGCCCATCTATTGAATTTTGACCAATTTTATTATAGGTCTCATTTTATTTGGACTAATTATTTCGTAATCCATTTTCAAATCTTTACTAATATTTTCTTTAATATTTATTAATAGCTCTTTTGTGGAGCATAAGTTGTCCTTCCTTGTGGGAATTTTTTACACACGATTCTTTAAATATTTTATTATCAACATTCTTAAAAAAAATGTTCATATAATTATAATCGTGTTTACTTTTTATAATAAGAATGTTTTTTGAGCTATTGGTTCAATTTTGATCGGTTCGTATCGTTACCTTGTACGATATTACTGTAACTCGATTTAATTTGTTTTTCACTTGCTTAATTTAAGTCAACTGTATTGTTTTCTGTGTCCGTCATTTTCACGGTCCCGTCGATTTGTTTCAATGTTGAATTTTCATTATTTTCATTTATTGAATTGATGATACTTTTTATATCAATCTTCATTTCCAGAATTTCATTGGTTATTACCTTTATTATTGTCGATGTCTGTATTTCTTCTTCTAAGTTTTTACCTTTACTATCTTTGTATTCTTCACAATACTATCTAATATTAACATTTTCAATTATATACTTGAATACATCTCCGGGATGTTTGGCACATTTGTTAGGAAACCATGCTTCACAATTACCATCATACTATCTCAGTTTTGAGGTCTTTATTACACTTTTTACACTTTTCTTCATCGGGGTCACCATTACCACCATGTCCACCTGCCGCTGGCATTGTAATATGTAGAAATTATCTAATTGAAAATGCTTATTACTTCGTCTAAGATTTTATAAAAAATGATAACTGGGGCTGATTTAAAGCCTGGTACGTTGGAATCTTATATAAATTCTAATATATTATGTTATGACTTTTTTTATAATATTTTTTTCTCATTGACCTGTGTAAATACTATATCTTAATCACCAATAAAAATAAATAAATTTATATAGTTACTGCATGCACATTTTTTTTAGCTAAAAACATCAGTTAGTTAGTTAAAGAGTCCGCAATCCTAAAGATTGGTTGGAAACAGCACGCCATGCCGATCTATCCTGAGCTAATCCCTTCATCTCCCTATAGCTATTCATCTCAACGTCTTCAACTATCTGACTCACATACTCCAATCTAGGCCTACCTACCCCTCTCTTTCCCTCCACTCTACCTTCTATGATCAATTGCATAATCCCCCCATGCCTAAGAATATGCCCTACTAATCTGTCTCTCCTACGCTGTAACACTCTCCAAATACTTCTCTTCTCCCCTACTAACTCTAGTACAGCTTCATTTGTTACTTTATCTTCCCAACCAATCCTCATCATCCTCCTATAACACCACATTTCAAGTGCTTCTAATCTACGCTTCTCTTCCTTTCCTATAGTCCACGCCTCACACCCGTACAGTGCTACACTCCAAACATATACTTTCAGTAATCTTTTTCTAATACCCAAGTCAATATTTGATCTTAAAATCTGTTCTTTTTCTACGAATGCCTTCCTACCCTGTGCTATCCTACACTTTATATCTACCTTGCTTCGATTATCTTTTGTGATTCTACTGCCTAAATAACAAAAATCTGACACTTCTTCGATTCTATTATCTCCTATTGTGATCCTCATTTTTCTGCTGCATTCCTTTTTGTCACACCTCATCACTTTAGTTTTACCTATATTTATTTTCATGTTAAAATCCCTAGTCAATACTGCCTGCATACCATTCAATACCCTTTCTAAATTCTTTTCGCTTTCTTCCAATATAGCTATGTCGTCGGCGAATCTCAGCATATATATTTTCTCTCCCTGTACATTCACACCTACACTATACTCTTCTTTTACTTTGTTTATTGCATCTTCTATATATAGATTAAATAATAACGGTGAGAGTGTACATCCCTGCCGAACTCCCTTCCCTATTTTTGCTACCTCTTCTTCCCCCTCAATTCTAACTAAGGCAGTTTGGTGTTTATATAAATTAAAAATTATTCTCCTATCCTTATAATCTATACCCGTTTCTTTTAAAATTCTAAACATTATGTCCCAATCTACATTGTCAAATGCCTTTTCTAAGTCTACAAAAGCTATGCAAGTTACCTTTCCTACCCTCTTTCTTTTTTCTACTACCGTTCTTAGTGCTAGAATCGCCTCTCTCGTCCCTCTGTTTTTCCTAAAACCAAACTGATCTTCTCCTAGCCTTTCCTCTACTTTATTTTCTAATCTCCTATAAATAATCTTTAACAATATCTTCGATGCATGTGATAGTAGGCTAATGGTCCTATAGTTCTCACACAAATTAGCTCCTATTTTCTTCGGCATTGTTACTATTCTACTACGCTGAAAATCCTGTGGTACTTCTCCCTTCTCATATATTTTACAAACTAACCTGTATAATCGCTCCTGCATTTTTTCCCCTGCGTGTTTTATTAATTCGGCTGGTATCATATCAATCCCCGCTGCTTTGTTATTCCGTAAATCATTTAATGCTCTATGAAACTCTGACCTAAGTATGCTAGGACCTAAGTCATCCTCATCTATCTGTTCCACATTTTCTAGCTCCTCCATGTCCTGCCTACCTTTATATAAATCTTCAAGATACTCCTTCCATCTTCTAGCTTTTTCCTTATTTTCTGTGAGTTCCTTACCCTGCTTATCACATATAATGTTACCCTTTGGTTTTACTTTAGAAAAATGTGACTTAATTTTCCTGTAGCCCAAATCTACTTTACCTCTTCTCATATCCTCCTCAATATCCTCACAATTTCCTTTTATCCACTCTTCTTTCGCTAGCTTGCATTTCCTATTAATTAAGTTCCTTAGTTCCTTATATTTTTTCTGTCCTGCTTCTGTGTTTCCAATTTTAATTTTCCTTCTTGCTTCTATCATTTTAACTATTTCTTCCGTGATCCATTCCCTCCTACCTGCCCTTTTCTTTGTGCCTAATACTTCATTTGCTGCTGTAGTTAACCCATTTCTGATTTCCCTCCATTCGCAATCTATGTCGCTCCTAGATGTTCCATTAGCCATGATTTCTACTTTCTGCTTGTACTTTTCACATACATCAGCTAATTTTAACCTATCGACATCTACTCTGACCTGTTTAGACTTCTGTAATTTCTTGAATTTGACCTCTGAGTCCAGGACTACTAAATTATGGTCACTATCAATATCTGCTCCAGGGTAACTCTTACAATTCTTAATCTGGTTCCTAAACCTCTCTTTAACCAGTATGTAATCTATCTGATACCTCCCTATATCTCCTGGCATTTTCCACGTATATATCCTGCGCTTGTGATTCTGAAAAAGCGTGTTTGCTACCACTAGCTTATTCCTAATACAAAACTCTACCAATCTATCCCCTCTATCATTACGTGTTCCTATTCCATATTCTCCTACTATTGAAACTTCCTTTCCCTTACCTACTACGGCATTCCAATCTCCGGTTACAATTAGATTATCCTGTCCTTTAACGTTTGCTAACCTAGATTCAATCTCCTCATAAATGGATTCTACCTCCTCATCATCGTGACTTGAAGTTGGCATATATACTTGCACTATAACTGTGTCCGTTGGCTTCGTGTCTAATCTAATAGTTATAATTCTATCACTAACTTGGCAATAACTCTTTATTCTACATCCCAACTTTCTATTCATTATAAAACCTACACCGGTATGCCCATTATCTGATGCTGTGGTTATTAATCTGTATTCTCCTGACCACGTATCTACTTGATCTTTCCTCCTAACTTCACTAATCCCTACAATATCCAGTTTAAGTCTTAAAAACATCAAGTCTAGTAAAATATTCATGTATCGTAATATTACCTGACTTGTGTGTAAACGAGGAGGCATGTGCAAATGCGTATTTGTTCAAGCTTTTCGATGAAAAACGTGTAATTAAAAATTTAGTTTCTAGCATTGCTTTATAAATAAATATATATTAGTTAAAGAGTCCGCAATCCTAAAGATTGGTTGGAAACAGCACGCCATGCCGATCTATCCTGAGCTAATCCCTTCATCTCCCTATAGCTATTCATCTCAACGTCTTCAACTATCTGACTCACATACTCCAATCTAGGCCTACCTACCCCTCTCTTTCCCTCCACTCTACCTTCTATGATCAATTGCATAATCCCCCCATGCCTAAGAATATGCCCTACTAATCTGTCTCTACTACGCTGTAACACTCTCCAAATACTTCTCTTCTCCCCTACTAACTCTAGTACAGCTTCATTTGTTACTTTATCTTCCCAACCAATCCTCATCATCCTCCTATAACACCACATTTCGAATGCTTGTAATCTACGCTTCTCTTCCTTTCCTATAGTCCACGCCTCACACCCGTACAGTGCTACACTCCAAACATATACCTTCAGTAATCTTTTTCTAATACCCAAGTCAATATTTGATCTTAAAATCTGTTCTTTTCTACAAATGCCTTCCTACCCTGTGCTATCCTACACTTTATATCTACTTTGCTTCGATTATCTTTTGTGATTCTACTGCCTAAATAACAAAAATCTGACACTTCTTCGATTCTATTATCTTCTATTGTGATCCTCATTTTTCTACTGCATTCCTTTTTGTCACACCTCATCACTTTAGTTTTACCTATATTTATTTTCATGTTAAAATCCCTAGTCAATACTGCCTGCATACCATTCAATACCCTTTCTAAATTCTTTTCGCTTTCTTCCAATATAGCTATATCGTCGGCGAATCTCAGCATATATATTTTCTCTCCCTGTACATTCACACCTACACTATACTCTTCTTTTACTTTGTTTATTGCATCTTCTATATATAGATTAAATAATAACGGTGAAAGTGTACATCCCTGCCGAACTCCCTTCCCTATTTTTGCTACCTCTTCTTCCCCCTCAATTCTGACTAAGGCAGTTTGGTGTTTATATAAATTAAAAATTATTCTCCTATCCTTATAATCTATACCCGTTTCTTTTAAAATTCTAAACATTATGTCCCAATCTACATTATCAAATGCCTTTTCTAAATCTACAAAAGCTATGCAAGTTACCTTTCCTACCCTCTTTCTTTTTTCTACTACCGTTCTTAGTGCTAAAATCGCCTCCCTCGTCCCTCTGTTTTTCCTAAAACCAAACTGATCTTCTCCTAGCCTTTCCTCTACTTTATTTTCTAATCTCCTATAAATAATCTTTAACAATATCTTCGACGCATGTGATAGTAGACTAATGGTCCTATAGTTCTCACACAAATTAGCTCCTATTTTCTTCGGCATTGTTACTATTCTACTACGCTGAAAATCCCGTGGTACTTCTCCCTTCTCATATATTTTACAAACTAGCCTGTATAATCGCTCCTGCATTTTTTCCCCTGCGTGTTTTATTAATTCGGCTGGTATCATATCAATCCCCGCTGCTTTGTTATTCCGTAAATCATTTAATGCTCTATGAAACTCTGACCTAAGTATGCTAGGACCTAAGTCATCCTCATCTATCTGTTCCACACTTTCTAGCTCCTCCATGTCCTGCCTACCTTTATATAAATCTTCAAGATACTCCTTCCATCTTCTAGCTTTTTCCTTATTTTCTGTGAGTTCCTTACCTTGCTTATCACATATAATGTTACCCTTTGGTTTTACTTTAGAAAAATGTGACTTAATTTTCCTGTAGCCCAAATCTACTTTACCTCTTCTCATATCCTCCTCAATATCCTCACAATTTCCTTTTATCCACTCTTCTTTCGCTAGCTTGCATTTCCTATTAATTAAGTTCCTTAGTTCCTTGTATATATGTATATATATAATTCCAAATTTATATTCGGAAAAATGAAGTATACGCAAAGTGAAAATATTTGAATTTTTGGATATTGTCTGTGATTCTGGCAATTATATACACTTTTTCCATTACTAACGTGATATTTAATACGAACAAAAGATTTAATTATTATTTATAATTTGTTATAATAATATTTAATTAATAGTGACAATAAAACTGCTGTTGTGTGTGGCTGTGGCACTTATTTGACATAATTTTGGAGTAAAATCATGCCTTAAAGTCACTGCCTAAATTATGTTACAAAATTTTTAGTTATAATAACTATTACAATAATGTCTAATAATGCAAGCAAGCACAATCAGAATTTGATTAAATTAACGAGCTGCGAATTTGGTTCTATATACATCAACGGAGTGTTAGAGATAGTAAAAAAATACACATGGATTAATCAAAATAAGGTGCAAGTACAAGTGATCACTTATGGGGCGCGAATTCACAACATTAAAGGCCCTGATAGAAAAGGAACTGTAAATGACATTGTCCTTGGTTTTGAAGACGTAGAAGGATATTTTTTTTACGCGAACCATTATTTTAATAGTATAATTGGAAGAGTTGCCAATAGAATTGAAAATGGTACTTTCGTCTTAGACGAGAAGCAAGTTAATGTGAGTAAAAATGGAGGTATGGATAATTATAATGGTGGGAATAATGGATTGGATAAAATTAACTTTGAATCCTATCAAAGAGGGAATAAGGTAATAATTAATTACGAAATATACATAATTAATATAAATTAAATATAGCGAATTACTAGCGACTATTTTCATTCAGGAAAGATTGGAAAATTGTAGTATTAGTAGTAGTCGTGGAAAAGATTCCATTCTGGGTGTAGAGATTAATAGCATCTGTCGCTAGATGAGAAGGGTGTGTTCGAATTCCGTGTGTTTGAATCCATATTTTTCCTGAATGAAAACAATCCCTAGTAATTTGCGTTATTTAATAAATATTAATTATATTAATAAGGTAATAATGTCCCATATACTACGAGATGCAGAAGATGGATATCCAGGAGATTTGCTGGTCGTAATTACGTTTGAGTTAGATGTTAGAAATGAATTTCAAACAAATATCGAAGCATATTGTACAAAACCAACAATTTGCAATATATCCAACTTAATTTATTTTAATTTAGCGGGATCATCAACGGGACCGAAAACATTGTATGAACATATTGTTCAAATTAACGCAAATTGCTATACTTTAACAGAAAATGATCTTCCTACTGGACATATAATGAATGTAGTTCATACTAATTTCGACCTTCAAGTTCCTACAAGGCTTGGAAACCTGATCGGAATAGCAGAGGATGATGGATATGATCAGAATTTTTGCATCAATCGAGGTGTGGAGCAGGAAAATTGTTTCGCAGCTAGAATAATACATCCACAGAGTGGAAGAGTTTTGGAAATCTACACAAATCAACCGGGATTGCAATTTGTTACAGCGAACAATTTAGGAAGTGGAGTTTTAGATACTGATGAAGTTCATTTGAGTCACACTACACTTACTGATCTAATACATTCACAAGAAACGATGAATTTCTTTGTATTAGTCGATAGGTTACACAATCATGTATTAAAAGATGCTGCACTAGTGGACACTGAAGATTATAAACGATTACGAATATTGATTGCGAAACTAATCAAATGTGAGAAATATGGATCTGAAGCTACGACAATTGACGAAACATTATTTGAAAATAATGATGCCCTTAACATGGCCAACCCTGATTTCAATTTAGGCTGTATACTGCACCCGATTGAGATACAATATTTATTACATCTAAGAACTGCCGCGACTAATGTGATTAGCACCACTAACTATTTCGATATTAAGCAAGTAATCGATAAGATCCTCACAAATAATAACACAGACGACACGCTTCTCTTAGAAAATGCGATAATTGAGCCAGAAGCAGGCAATAGTCTTTCTACCCAGTTTGATAGTTATGCCAAAAAGTCAGTATCCCCACAAATTAGTGCCACAGTCCATGAAAATACAAAAGAAAAACATAGCTACACGACCAATCAACCACCCACTAACTTATGTGGGAAAAAAATACCAGAACGTTATAAGGACGGCAGAGTTCATGGACGCCATGGTACAGTATATAAACGTCATGGAGCTTTTAGTATGCAAACTCAAAACTACCCAAACGCAATTTACCACAAGAATTTCCCAGACAGTATTTTACGACCAGGCGAAAAATACCATCACACAATTATTTATAAGTTTTGGGTTCAACCCGGAAATCCTAGGAAATATAATTATCGTATCAACAAACAAATAAAGCAAACGACTGCAAACGCATAGGAAAAATGTAGGTGTACATTTGTACAGAATATAACTATACACCATCAATAGGAGCATATCATACAAATAATATATCTGCATCATTTATTATAATAATCATTGTATTGTAATCCTGGTAATTGACAAAGGATTTGTCTGAGTATTGTGCTATTGAAGTTAGGAGTTTAGCTTTCGAAATGCGCATCAAGTTTTTAAATGATTGTAATTACGGTGTTTAAGTGATACTAAATATGAAATGAAATAGGTACTAAATTATTTGATACTATATATAATTATTTAGTGCATGTATGTCGATACAATTTTACAATGTGTTAGTTAAAATATAAAATACTTTGATTTTATAATGTAACATCATTCATCATTTCCCTCAGCCTGTAAAATCAATAAGTAGTTTTATATAACAGGAGCATGTCTTTATATATTTATACCCTCCGACACAATCAATCAATACCTTCATGTTTGGCCACTAAAGGTTTACGTGCTTTTACTGGCACCTTGTCTGTCCTTATTTGAAAAGGTAAAAGCGTGATTTAAAACTGCTTTCACGATATTTTCAGCTTTTCAGTATCGTCAATAAAAGCGTGATTTAACGTTGTAATCTAGTATAAATTATGTAAACGTTGTAATTGTTATCTAAAGAAAATAAAAGTAATGTGTTTGTATTACATATTCGATGTTTTGACTTACATAACTTAATGTCTTGAATGTAATTCTGGTGCTAGCCATACCGATGCCGTGTGAATTGACTGCTTCAACGTAGAACTCATACGACGTGTCCGTTTGCAAACCCTCAAGAATGTAAGGACTCTTGATACCGTGCACCGACTCGTAATCATTGTCGTAGTCAACAAATTCCCGATATCGTATTATGTACTTTTGCACTGTGTCACCTGCAATACAAAATCGAACATTATATTGCTAGAATTAGGAAATCCGCACAAAACAAGTCAATTGCATATAATGTAAAATGTAATTTAACTATTGAAGTTATTATAGAAGGTCTTACCCAGCGTTGTAGGAGGACCCCAATGAATTAAAGCGAAAGTGGTGTCAATATTTGTGACATGAACATGCGTTGGGGCGCTCGGCAGCACACCGTATCCTTGCATCAGACAATTTGTGTAATCGTTCATATATCGCAAACATCTTGAGAAAAAGAGGGAAAAGAATAAATTATCGTAGAAAGTATTGAAAATACTTTGGCTTATGTAATATTCTTTCATAAGTAATTCCTTCGTCAAATAAAGGATAATTGGTCTATGTAAAATATTTTAGTAGACATTAGTCTACCTAACAATTTTGAAGATTAATAAAAAATCGTATCTCATTCCTGTTTTGATAATTCAAACAATCTTGTTTCGAGAATCGCTTTAAAAAGGCTATAGCTTTTGCATTTCAAGAAATTCTTATACATTAAACATTTTCAATTAGAATATAAAAAAATAGATGCAGAAAAATATGTGTAGACTATAAAACATGAAAATATTAATATTTATTGTTGATGAATTCGTGTTAATATTTGAGTTTAAGAAAAACTCTAGAGTATGCATCTCTACTATTAAATTCAGTAATTTACTTGGTCGAGTAAAGTCGTGAAATAAGCCAAAAATGCTTCGATCTGATATCATTAAGATATTTTATTTTCGGTGTAGTATTCTTTAATATCCCTTACAATCTCATTAGGTTAGCTGTCTCCTATTGCGAATATCATTTATAATTTTTAGAAATGGAATATTGGGTCCTGGACAAGCAGTGGCGGCTCGTGACATTTCAATCAGGGGGGGGCGCATTTATTAAAAAATAACAATAGTGAGAAATCTTACCTAAAATGGATGCAAAATGATTAAATTCAATCATTTCTTGAAAGTGAATTCCACTCTTCTATCTTTCCTTGATATAAACTTTTCCAAAACTTTTTCGTTAAAATTGTAAATATCTTGCACCACATTTTTATTAATACACATCTACGCCAACGCGTTCTAACGATCATTACCCATAGCATTTCGCAAAAAAGTTTTGATTCTTTTAAGTATTGAAAAACAACGCTCTGATTCAGCAGTGGTCATCGGGGTTGTTAAAACAATTTTAAGTCTTTTATAGTTTCCGGGAAAGTTTCACTGAGATTATTGTGTAGCAATAATGAAAGAAAATTTGTGGCTCCAATTATTTGATAAAAATCCGGACGCGAGTAAATGACTTCTAATTCTGTTTTTAATCTGGTTTTATTCAAAAATGGATATGCATGACACACGGTTTCCAAAAGGTCCGCTGGAAATTGTTTAGAAAATGTTGGCATCGATTTCGTGTTAAATAACTCAGCAGCTTGCAGATGGCCACGATATGAGAATCTGTCCTTCATCTGTGTTATAATTTTTTTTGTAAATGTCTCTTGTAAGACGCCGCGTAAATGTCCGGTTTTGAGCACTCCTTACACAAGTTTGCGATAAATTTAAATCAGGCAATGGCCTATATAATTCTTTAATTTTTACTTTGCCACAAGAGAAAGTCTACAAAACTCTATTTTCAATAAAGAACTAACACTAAGAATTTTTATTAAATTATTTGTATTAAATATATTCTTGGAGAAACACGTGGCAAAATCGTACATACGTAACTACACAAAACAATGCAACTATATCTATATCAATTTTCCTGTTTACTAGGCTTCTCTGTTGGGACGCCGCTAAAGAATTGTAGGCCAGAATAGCATAATACAACGATATATTCTTAGCTATAGAAGCAGCGTGACGTCACGTTGCCATAGCAACCCGGCGGGCTAGTTTGTATGCGAACAGACGAAACAGATGATATACTGTATACGGTCGCTCTCACTAGATAGGATATATATAGCGCTTCCAATAGATAGGATGAGTGCAGCCTAGCGATATATCTATACCCTGCGAACGATAGATACAGACAGATACAGCATCGATACTGTGACTTGCAACGGATACCAGAACGAACGCCACACTGAACGAACGCCACAACGAACGTTGTGTTGATTGTTATCGCGGCGCAAGCTTTATCTTTTAGGAAAAATAATGGCGAGATTAAAATATCGCAATACAATTATATATCTACGGTGATGCGCTCAATGTTCAGGAGGGGCACGCGGGCCTGCGGCCTGCATGAGGAACCGCCACTGTGGACAAGGTATCACAAAAGAAAACGATTAATTTGGCAACGTTTCATCCAATTTCCTAGGCTTCCTCAAGCCTGGAGAGAATAAGAATAGCAACAAGGAGTACGTTGTTTACATAAATAAATTGAAACAATTAACAATAGAGAAAGTTATATAGTATTGATAATAATAATGCAAGTTATCTTATAATTGGTTAATAATATGAGTGTAGAACAGGTAGGTACGAACTATACAAGTAACATATTAAAATTATGTAAAATAGGTGTAAATAATGTGTAAAATGTGTAACAAGCCAACAGGTCAATACGCTACATAGCTGATTGGTAAAGACAATGGCCACACAGAAAGCTGTGGGAATGTAGAACCAACAATAATGTTCTTATTCCCTCCAGGCTTGAGGAAGTCTACGAAATTAGACGAAACGTTGCCAAATTAATCGTTTATGTTGGTGCTACCTTGTCAACGACCCAATATTCCATTTCTAAATTTATCTACTGGACGAATATTTTCCACTCTAATCATTTATAATTTATATTCATATTAGAAAAAATTGATTAAAAGCATGTTCCCATTAAATATCCTTCAGAATAGGAGTCTACATATTGTATAATTGCAATTAATTCTCCAACCAAGAATTAAATAATTCTCAAGGCTAAAATATTTCTTTTACCAATCCAAAAGAAGTACTTACTTGAAATAGTTAAAGTCGATAGTTGTTACATTTCCAGTGCATAATTGTTGGCACAAAGCTGGTAACCCTCTCGCAGAACAGCAAGGAGTGTGATCAATTCCATTTGTTAAGCATCCGAATGTATCTGCCGCCCAAGGAGCACAAATCATTAAGTCCGTTATTTCTACAGTATCGACTAGTGTTGGATCACATAGCTTATTTACGCAAGTCTTGTGACCAATGCCCTAAAACCAAATACCCATAAGATATGCACTAGGAAATTGATTACGAAATACTATACCTTATTAGCGCAACAGGTTTTAACATCTGGAAGTTTTGGAATTTCAGTTTGAATAACCTTCTGGGGTGTCAACGTAAGCGATCGGACTGCATATGATGGTAAGCTTGAGCCATGTTTGTTCACAGCTGTTACAGTCACTTGATACATGGTATAAGGCAGAAGGTCATTTATTATGGTGTAATTATTCATTGCTGGAACATCCAATCGGACAGTGTGTGTTAGAAACCAATTTATCGCTAGACTATCTTCTTTTGAGTCATTGTTAGCATCTAGGAGGTGACTATCGAAAGTTTTTAGGGATGTTATATTGATGGCGTACTGCGTAATAGATTCTGTATTGGCTTGTGGTAATAGCCAGGATATGCGAAGGGAACTCTCATTTATGGGCTCCACTTCTACGTTGTCAGGTGGATTAGGCAATAATTCTAGAAGAGAAGGAACAGAAATCGTTCGATCTTAGAACGTAAGTGCTCATACATTATATTTGATCGAGAAGTTCTTGTTCGAATAAGCACTATGGTTCTTTATATTTCAAAAATATTCAGCAGATACTGGGTGGGGCATAATAATGTATACATTTTTGAAAACTAATATCTGATTCACCACCAAATATAATTTTATGCGAATTTCAACTTTCCAAAGTAGGAACATGGGAGATTTTTGGCGGATAAACACATGTTTGATATGTCCACCCTCCTCTGCACTGACGCGTTCGTTCGAGCCGAGCGCTGAAGTTTTACATTACATCTCACAATATTTCCATCGAAATCCTTTCTGCATCCGTTGTAATCGTATTGTACAATTCAATCAACTGAGGATTGTTTTTATACACTTTGTCCTTCAAGTATCCCATTATTTGCCTGTAACTCTAAGATATCACAGTCCCGTCAATAAATACCGAACCCACAATTCTCATGGCTGAAATGGCCCACCAGGTTGAAAATCGCTGTGGATGCAATGGTCTTTGAATAACGACATTAGGGTTTTCAGAACCCCATATTCTCATATCCTGTTATTGACATAGCCATCGAATTGGGAATGAACTTTATCTGAGAACCAAATCAAGTTCAGAATGGGCAATATCGGAAGAATGTCGTTAACAAATTGCAGGCGAACTTCCTTATCTCGCTGACGTAATGACTGCTGAAGTTGGATTTTGTACGGGAAGAGATGGAGGTCCCTGTGTGCAATTCTTAACAGCGAACAGCGGGAAATATCCAATTGCAGTGCTGCTTTCCGCAACGATTTTCGCGCGCTTCTTTGGAAGGTCGTTTTAACGCGCGCAATATTCTCAGGAGTACGAACTGAAGTAGGTTGACCCGAGTTTCCTTTTCATTGGTCAAGCATGCTGCCAATCTCTCGGAACTTTTTCACAATCCTGAGAATTGATGTTCGTGTTGGAGGCATTCTGATCTGAAACTTCTGGCAGAATTCCCGCTGCACAACAATGCAACTTTCCTTGTTTTTTATAAACGTTTCCAAGATGAAAATGCGCATTTCAGGGCTAAATCGCTCCATTTCAATAGACAGATGACAAGTCGATGTGACCAACAAAAGATCTATTTGAGAAAAATCTCCCATGTTTCTACTTTTGAAAGTTGAAAATCGCATAAAATTATCTTTGGTGGTGGGTGAGATATTGGCATTCAAACGTGTCTACATTATTGTGCCCCCCCGGTATAAGTAGTTAAAAATAAAGGAATACTTTAAGATTAAAACTGACGAATTCTCCATATAAAATCAAATTAAAATATTCTCGAAAAATCCCGAAAGTGAATATTCTAAATATTATTAAAAATTGTTTTGAAATGTAGCAAATTCTTGAAGTTTAAAAAAAAAGATGAATCACATTTTTACAATTTTCTGCATAATTGGAAATGGATTACTATCTTTGGAGATTTCTTAGAATTGAACATACCATCAAGATCATTAGATTTTACAACAGAATACGTTTTTCAAGCAATCTAATATGTTTAACATTACTTAATATTCCGCTTGTATTTTACGTAGTGATATTTTCGTGTTGCGATGTAAAACAATGAATACCTCGATAGATGCAAATGAAGCCACAATGAATCCTGGTAGAAAGTGAACTCAATGAACTGTGGCTTCATTTCAAAAATGCTTCCAGACGGATTCAAACATTATCGATAGATTCAGGTTACTGGGATGCCAGAATTTAAGGAATAGGATATATCAAATACTTTTTATATATTTCCGAATAAGAAACAATTTTTTCTTTATGCTGATATTAAAATGTTCAAAAACGATGGTCGATATCATAACTTTCGGCTGCACCAGCTGACAAGCAAACGTAATATTATAATATGTAGCTGATGCTTGTTCACATTGTATTTGAAATATTGTATATTGTGTGTAGATTACCCTAATATTGTAACCCAAAGCATTTAATAGCTAGATGCGTATTTCGAAGGCCCCATTTTCAGTAGCACAACATAAGAAGTAAATAAAACACCTCTGTCACGAATCGTGATTGCTATACAATTGTACAATGCTAATGAAGAGGAGGGTATAGTCTTCGAAATGCGCATCTAGCTATTAAATGCTTGAACTTACTGTGTTTAGGTGATATTCTATACTATTATGTAATATCGTAGTGATATTTTCGCAAATGTATATAATGTTTAAAAATAAATCACATATGATAATTAGCCAAAAAATGATTCATGAACCAAACTAATAAAAAGTAATTCGTTTAACTCTGGATAAAAATATTTTTGTGACTAATCTGTTTTTAAGAGACTCGCTACAAAAAGATACAATATATAAAAAGATATATGTTTTACCATTCCTTATAAAAGCTAGTATACTAAGTATATGTTTCCACAATATTTATTTATTTATAGTACTTTATTTACGACGGAATATAAAAATAATTTATAAAAATCTATATGTTACAATTATAATATAAATTTAAAATCCAAAGCAGCAAAATTTGAATTCTATTCTATCATAAAAGGGTGCAGTTCAGAAGCGATAAAAATTAACCATCTGTTTTTAACCTCTACCCATAAATGTCTATCTTCCTAAAATCAGCAATACAATCTAATGAAATGCAACCACTTACAATATTACCTAGATATTATAGCTGTTACTTTTCAATAGATCTTTCTTATAAAATAAATTTAAACGAATCTAGTTTTACTAGTTGAATCGATCGTGGCAGAGAGTTCCATATTCTGTAAGCTTGTTATGTAAAACAACCTTCAAACGCTTCAGAAACATGTCTGGGAGGTGATATTCTACTCTTATGTCGAACATTAACGTCAGTTCTATATGTTATTTTATCCGTCAGATATTCTGGTTCGTATAGTTGTATAACATTATGACAAAAAAAATGCCATAGTAAATTTTAATAAGTTAGAAACATTGAGCCAGTCTATAGTTTTAAATACTCTTGAAATATTATCATATTTCATTTTTCCAAAAATAAAACGTACACAGCAACCTCTGAATATTTTAAATAATCCCTAAGCTTAGTCCCATATATCGCGGAAGTATATTGTAAATTGCTCATTACTAAGCTTTGACATAACATTTTTCTGATACATGATTTAAAACATCTTTTATTGCCATATAGTAATCTTAAATTCCCATACGCCTTCACTAAACAACTATTAATATGAGGCTGAAAAGTTGAATTAGATTCAAATATTACCCCTAGATTTTTGAATTCCATTTGTAAAGAAATCGATGATCCATCGAATAACGGTATTAATAATAATAACAACAATAAATATCAAAGTATAAATTTGACTAGAATGAGAAGTACTTACTAGCAATAGTAAATATACAGGTGTATTTAACATTTTCAAGGCTAATAATTAATTAATGTGATGTGATGTGACAGCTGTCACCCACAATATCGCGGTTTGAAGTCAAACGATGCCGTATAACACCACCGATATCAGTATATAGATGGCAGCATCAGTTGTGTCAGTTCTCGTGGGCAAAACTATTGATTCAATCACATAGCTACATTTTTTGGAAGAATATTTCCACGTTTGAAATTTACAATCACTTGCTAATTTATAATACAATAGTGTGTTGTATCTGGAATCTAACAAGCATAAGCTATGATGTATTGTGGTATTATATTATATAATGAGCGGGTATCGGTACTTACCGATGCCTTCAACGATACAAGCGAGCGTTTGTTCGGTGTAGGCGGAACAAGAGAAGTGTGTCTTGATGTTTTCCGTGATGACTGTGTATTCACCGCGGCACACATCCTGACAGATATCAGGCACCCTCTCTTGGATGCAGCATGGCACGTGGTTTCGTCCATCCGCCATGCACCTCACGATAGCGGGAAAATCGCGCTCGCAGTTTTCCGGGTCCTGACCCGTACTACCTGCAACATCGTGCAGATAATAATAATACCCTATTCTTTTAAGATTTATGTTCCACTAAGACTATGCCTCCCGATAAACCAACTAAAAAGAGAATTATATCTCGCAATGCAGCGCTGTTTAGTGCATAAGTACAGGATATTTATAATTTATAACATATTGTAATTGCTGATTTTTATTGTTGTATGATTCAACTAAACTCCCTTTATTCTTCACTCTTATTTTGCTTAAAGGCTTATACAATAATGGATAGTTCAAGTTGTTTTATCATGTAAATGAGCAATGGCTTCATATTTTATTGGTGCAATAATGTTAAAATAGTATTATTATTAGTAAATTAAAGTTACTAAACAAGAGTTAAGCAACGTCTCGCTAGGTCAGTGCTTGGATGGTGACCGTAGCTCAGCGCCACCTATCTATACTCAGTACCATTCTTAGTTGGGATACAATTAGCTAAGCTTTAGCGGAATAGCGAACCGCTATAGTAACAGGCTTTCCACCTTTCCATATGTTCCTAATATCTCGTCCAAGAACTCAGATATGCTTCACTGGCTTCAAGCTGTTTGCAATCTGATCCCAATCACAAACAACAACAACAATTATTTTATTGTCTAAAACTTCACCCAAAAACCGTAACACAACACAACACAACCGTAACACAACATTGTGTTACGGTTTTTGGGCGAAGTTTTATACAATTATTTAACGCCGTAGTGACGATTTTACAAAAGTATTATTTTAGTTGCTGTAATATTATATAATTTTTATATTCATTTATTTATTTTATATCAATATTTTATTAATAATTATGGTATTACGAATGTTGCTAGCAAATTCCTTCAGGAGTAACTTTTTTCTAATAAAATGTCAAACAGCAAAGTACTCGTTCTACGGATACAATTAATCAAATAAATATACCGTTTTTGAATAATAATTATTGAAGAAAGTTACCATTTTATATTAACGTCTTAACCCGTGAGAGGTCGCGCATGCTTAACCACAGTTAGAGGTTGCTTGGAGTATATTTGACCCCAGCAATAAAATCGCCATACGCAGGAAATTAAATGCAGAATATATTATCTTTTATTAATTTATTGTTGAACATATAGAAGTCTTTGCCATTGCGTCATACCATCTCGACCAGTGTATAACAAAAATCTGGTAGCCAGAGGAATGTCCTCAAGCTCGTCATAATCACTATCATGTTCACTTGCACTTTGGTGAAACACAGAATCTACATCCAATGTCCCATTTTCGTCCTCCATGTCCATTTTTGAATCACTTCCTTCTTCATCACTACTACCTACTATTTCTTCATCGGCCTGTACCTCATCCATGAGCTCTAATAGCCTTTTTTGTTCTTCGTAGCTCATATTTTGTTCTATGTTGCACAACAATTAAAATGGGGTATAAAATGACCCCACTTGGAATATATGTCGCATTATTCGCCAAAAAAAACGATTAGAACTGAATTCTTGCAGATGTTATTGTAAAATGACTTGAGAGAAAATACTTAAAATGTGGGGACTCCCTTTTAAAGTAATGTACAAATATCTACAGATTCACGCGACTGGGGTCATTATATACCCCGTGCGACCTCTCGCGGGTTAAATATGAATGATTCAATTTTTTTTAAATTTAGTTCATTTTTGAAGGGTTTGAACAAAGTTTGGTTTGTAATATCATAATATTACAAACCAAACTAAAATAAACAGGCAAAATTCGTAACTTTTTTTAGTAACTTCGTTAAAAAAAATTAAAATTAATTTTAATTGATTTATATATATTTTTTTATCCAAAGCAAATGGATTTAGATATTACCTTCTAAAATGCTCTGAATATTACAGAATCCTAGGCAATTTGTCGAGACGGACTTTTCGATACAACAATTGGTGTAATTATGATTTCTGCTATTGACTGTGGACTTCTGATCCTCCATGAATGGGATCTCGCTGGTATTGTCCGGTGGTAGGAGCGCTTTGGATAGAACTATAAAACGAAGATATCAGGAAAATATAATCAGCTCTGTTCATAGATCAAAATAATGAGCACTACACAGGATATCAACAAAAGTAAAATTATTATGCATAATAAAAAGTTCTACTATGTATAATAATAATAACAATATTTCAGTCAAATGAATTATTTATAAGGGAAGGAATGCATAAATTATGAAAGAAACAACGGAGAGGTTATATGGTATTTACATATTTACATGTTCCGCATAGACTAAAGTATGTCATTGTGTATGTGTCAATTATCGCTACCAACATTTTATACGGCAGGGCAACCAACATTTTTCTCTGATTGCATGCTTAATATGAGAAGGAAAATGGCGGCAAGTAAAACGCAAGTTTTACGCCCCGAATATAGCACTGACGGTCCTGAAATCGGTACCATTCAGTCGCTATTGAAAATTGCGTGATTGAGGTGGCAATAAAATCGCAGCAATGCGTCGTGGGCGGCATACGATTAATAATTCTGAAGTGTTAAACAGGGACAGAAAATAGTATATCAATCACGATTCGTGACATAGGTATTTTATTTAGTTTTATCTTGTGCTATTGAAGATGGGGGCATAGCCCTTGAAATGTACGTCTAACTACTTAATGCTTGTTACGGTGTTTGGGTGATATTTTATATTAATCCGAGGTTTTATTTTATTTTTCTGTTCTACTTGTTAAAATATTATTTCCATTCTCTGACTAGTTCCCGAAGTAAAATTTCACTATCTGATTAAGGAAATATATTTATTTTAGGAACAAACACGTAACTGAATTTTCAGACATATGTGCGATATACCATCGATTGGTAAAAGCAGATTTTATTTTTCAATATTTGATACAGATAAATATCTAACAATTAAGTTATTTAGAGAAAATAAAATATATAGCGTTATTGAAATTTTTAAGGTATTTTAAAAAGTATTTTGTAATAAATGAAGAGGAATCTAATTTAATTGCCCTAAAAATAATTATTTATCATGAAAAGTGTTTTGTGTATGTACAAACTAGTATCGACTTGGCGATTTATTATAATAATGTTATCAAAAATATCATTCATATTATGAGCAATTTTGAAAAGAATTCGAATATTTGTAAATAATGGCCAAATTATTTAATACAAGAGAAAACAAATAATATTTTTTCACTAGATAACGCATACATATTTCTTTTATTTTAACATTTTAAAAATGTGTATGTATATAAATAAATATGATTCGGTAATTGTGAATTTGTCATTATGATCAATGCGTACATGTTTTTAATAGTGTGCGAATTAGCGATGGCAAACTGTAGGTCACTTTGAGGACCAAGTTCGTAGTTCATAGTTCATTTCAATGTACCGTTCACGAACTATAGGTCGTGAACTACTAACATCTTTTTAAAATGAACTAGTTCACGACCTATATGAAATACATGCACATACCATAGTGAAAATAATCTCCTTTTGAAATTGAAATTGAAATTGAAAATTGAAATATTACAATACTTATTTTAAATTAAGAATGAGGAAGAAAAAACAACAATGTTTATAATTGATACAAAACATATATATAAACAAATATAAGTTTGTTCCGTTGACCAACACATTTTATCACTAAATAAATGTTAGTACTGTATATGTAATGTATACTATACTGCAAGTATATATATAGTACAAGTACATCAATACGTACACCGTGCACCATGTAGTTCATAGTTCACGAACTAGGTCGTAGTGACCTATAGGTCGTTGCAATACGTTGAACCGTTCAGAGTGAACGGTTCGCGAGTGAATTACACATCGCTAGTGCGAATCATATGATTTTCGCTACAGATAATCTATATAATTATTCCATAATTATCGAGTGAATTGACGCAGAAGTAAAGAAAATTTTAAGTTTAAGAAAAGAAACGTTTAAACATTTCATTTTGAATCTTTGATTTAAGTGCGTGACTTCTGTAAGAGAGAATTTATGCATGGGTCATTCCATACCAAGTGGCCTAACGACCATTTTGGTACCATATTGGATCTTGATGAAATTTGGTGTAGGTGTTGAACATTCCTTCAAATGATGTTGTGCAAAATCTCTCGTTTATTAGTAGTATAGATAGGGCGCTATGGCCTCCTGAAAAAGGGTCACCTCTGCAAGGTAAACGCGCGCGCGAATAAATTGCCAAGTTTCAAGTGCTACTGTTTTGAAACTGTAACAGCTAGCATCCTGAAAAATGGCAATTAAGGACAACTTTTTGTGCTTTCCATAGAGGTTTCAGTTCTAGGGTTTAAAAAGTTTTAGTTTTTTTGCTGTTACCTCACAAAGTTGCCAAAATAATCCATCATCTCAATTTAGGGGCAAATTTTTGAGGCTTATAACTTTGAAACAAAACCTCCTGCAAAGATGTACTTTGGTGAGCAAACTAAACCCACTATTGTTTTTAAAATTCCAAAGTATCAGCTATTAAGCTTACTTTGTTGTCAGGATATAAGCAATTAGTCGCAACGTTAAAATTTTATTAAGCAAATTTTGTGTATTTTCAAAGTCAAATAGCATAAAACTTTTTTCTTCAATCAAGTTCTTTCTATTACCAATAGAAAGAGCAGTCTTTTTTCTTTGAGAGTCATCTTGTTTCATTTTGGAGAACCATTGCTTAATGCCAAAAAAATTACTTTGAAAATGACACTTATTTGATTACGCGACCTGACATTACAAACACAACCTACAGGGAGATGATTATCAGTCATTCTAGAATTACCATCATCTGAATTTAGGGTCACTAAAAACCCCATTTATATATTCAATCTTAATTTGATTTAGGTGCTCTATTTTTTCTTTATTTTTTCTTTTATTCTTTATTTACATAATTTTTTTGTAGTTACTTCTTGATTTGACCAAACACCAGAACGTGCCTTGTATCATGGAAATTGAAGCGAACCTACCTAAATGCACCATAGGAAACTGTGATGATTCAATGTGCCACTATTCAGGATTCCATTCTCACAAAGCTGTCTTAAAACTGGTAAATCAGTTTAATAGCGAAGAAAAAGAACTTCTAAGTCGACGATCTGGATTGAAATTTAACGAAGGTTCTACAATTTGCATGCATCATGAAGCAAGGCTTCTAACAAATTTCCAGTTGCTGCAGACATCGTGTTATAATCCTTTTGGAAAGAAAAATCATGCACCAAAGAAAGGTTTGCGACCCATTGACTTACGAACAGCAGACTACCTAATGAAGCTAACAAAAAAAGATGTTAAGCCTGGCCAAAAATTATGCCCAACATGTAGAAAGGAAATGAAAAACCAAGAAGAAGAAGAAGCGTCAGGAGTACCATCTGCATCTTCAGTATCTGATAGTGATGACGAAGTGGTAGTTTGTGGAAAGATGAACTCAAGTCTGACAGCTATCGGCTTATCTCCTGTTAAAATTCCACGATTAACATCAAAAGATTCAAAAGACTATGTAAAAAAAAATTGAACCAGGTGCAGGCAACATTTGCTGAACAAATTGCCTCCCTTAGTCACCTTAAATCCAGTGATATAAAGGCGGCAAGTACAAGTAAACAGTGTGAAAACTGTTCAGCATGTGATGAACTCCTAGAAGGACTGAAGCAAAAACTAAAGCTTTCAAGTACAAGCCGTCAAGAAAAGTTACAGATATTGACACTAGTTCCAGCTAAATGGTCAATAAAAAGAACTATGGAAGAATTTGAAGTTTCCGAAAGAATGGTGAAGAAATCAAGGAAGCTAAAAATGGAAAATGGGCTACTGTCAATGCCGGGAAAGACGCAAGGGAGAAAACTGCTTGATGAAGTAAAACAACGAATACTTTGCTTTTACGAAGATGATGAGTTTACACGAATATGCCCTGGAAAGAAAGATTGCTTATCAGTAAGAACATCTGAAGGTACAAAAGTTCAAATGCAAAAACGATTGATACTGTGCAACTTGAAAGAATTATATACAGCTTATCGAGTCAAAAACGAATCTGATAAAGTTGGGTTTTCAAAGTTCTGTGAATTGAGACCAAAATGGTGCATTACAGTTGGTGCAGCTTCTGTAAACCCATTTGCTACAACCAGTTTTTCATCTCTATCTGTTGCTAATCTTCATCCAGGACAATACATTGCTTGCATTTACGACAACAATTGGTGGATTGGCAATATCTGTGAAATTTCAATTGAACAGCATGATGCCTTGGTCAATTTTATGCATCCACATGGAATAGCACATTCGTTTTATTGGCCCTCTAGAAAAGATACCTGTTGGATACCAGAAGAGCACATTTTAGCCAATATTCCAGTCCCCAAAGCTGCACAAATGGGAAGGCAGTTTAGTTTATTAGAGGCCTTCATGCTGGATATTGATGATAAATTTCAATCAAATATAAAATAATGAAGCAACTTTTCAACAAATCATCTATAGTTTTACTGATGGAACAATGTATCACTTTTGCTCGGGATCCATAAAGAAACCCACCCTTGGCTTGGGATCCTTGGTAAGAAATCCACAGCGTCGAGCGTGGTTGTGTTTGTAATGTCAGGTCGCGTAATCAAATAAGTGTCATTTTCAAAGTAATTTTTTTGGCATTAAGCAATGGTTCTCCAAAATGAAACAAGATGACTCTCAAAGAAAAAAGACTGCTCTTTCTATTGGTAATAGAAAGAACTTGATTGAAGAAAAAGGTTTTATGCTATTTGACTTTGAAAATGCACAAAATTTGCTTAATAAAATTTTAACCTTGTGTTCAATAGCACATATCTTGACAATAAAGTGAGCTTAATAGCTGATACTTTGGCAGCTTAAAAGCAGTAATGGGATTAAATAACTCAGCAAAGCATACGTTTCTACAAGGTCTTCTCTAAAAGTTATGAGCAACAAAAATCTGCCCCAAAATTGACGTGACGGATTATTTGGGCAACTTTGTGACATAACAGTAACAAAACTATAACTTTTTAAAACTTCGCAATACAACTATCATTTAAAGCATTAAAAGCTCTCATAGAGTGCAAATTTTCAGAGTGATAGCTACTGTGGTTGTACAACAGCTCCCCCTTGAAACTTGCCAGTTTGTTCGAATGTGCATCGGTTTTGCATGGGTGACCTTTATGCTGGAGGCTCCAGAACCACTGTTATAGTACTTATGAAGTTGAAATTTTACAAAGCATCGTTTCAGACATATGTTTATACCTACACCAAATTTCAGCAAGATTGAAGATGGTGACTAAAAAATTTGATTGTAAATTAGGCCACTTGGCATGGAACAACCCGCATTCTAAATATAATTATTTTATGAGTATGTATATCATATACCGAATTTGATGCCACATAAAAATGGCCTCGTATTAACAACTACTTTAGTGAAACTGACTAAATTAATAAATGTTGGTACAAATTTTGTAAAGATATTTCCGAAACGAACGGCGCTATGTTAAAAGTTCTTTAATTATATCATATTTTTATGACATCGGTGTTAATGGGTTTTTTAAAATCTTTGTTCAGTTTAATTAATGTACTTAGGGTACTCTTCAGTGGTCACGACAATAGAAATGAAAATACAAACATTTATGTCAGAAGAAATGGCTCGTTTATAGATAACACCTCAAATCACAAATGTTTGGTTTATTTGTTGGTTGCAAATCTGTACAGATTCAGAAATTTTTAGGTTTGTGTAAAGTTTATAGTTTATAGTGCGAGTACTAATCTTTAAATAATTTAAGACTGTTACAGTTTATTTTATACATCTTAAAATCCAACTATCTACAAAAATAGTTCCTTTTTTACATTGTATCAGATTATTGATACTTTAATCGTGAATATGTCTATAGGTCTTTTATATTTCAGTGACATCAGCTCAAGAGATTAACTGCAATTTGTCAATCTTTCGTATGCAATGAACAATGCCTATTCAATGAAAAACTCTAAAAATGAAAGCATTTCCTTTATATACCCTGTCATATGTTTCAATATAGTTATTAATTTTTCGATTTGATATATCTAGAAGCATAAAGCAATCTGTGGTGATCCTTTATGTGTTGGTCTGATAGATATTTTCGCCTGAAGTTGACATATTGTAACGAAACAAAGGCGCATTGTGTGAGAATTTCTTTTTATGTGCGTATTTGTAAAATTGCAAGCTAAATATATTTAGTGGTCATGTTTATACCACAAAAATAAAGTTTTTATTTTATTTTTCAATGGTTAAAAATAAAATTCATAAACATTAAATATCACTGTTTTGCAGTAAAATATTATTCCTAATATTGAAGAAAAGCAAACCACATTAAAAATCTTAAATGCAATCTTAAAAATCATGCAATAAAATTTCGGTTGATGTTATAAGCGGACGAGATAAGAAAAATACTCTAAATAATTGAACGAAAACACCATGAAATAACTTGAATCCTAAGATGGCGACTTACGCTTGACACATGAAGTTAGGGCAATGCATTTTTAAAACGGTACACGCAAAACCCTAACTATATATAATGTCATATACAAGGTGAACCATGTATGTATAAATATAATATAAATATATATATAATTTTAAAGTAGAATATAATACTTCTAATGGTCTTGCTAATTTTGTAGGAAATCCAAAAGATTTGATTGATTTCAATAAAAAATCTGGTATTTACGAAATATCTTGTTCTAGTTGTCCTAAATTATATATGGTATAGGACAAACACGTAGACCAATTGAAACTAGATTTAAGGAGCATTTAGCTCATTTCAGATTAAATAGAAAAGATGTAAGTGCTGTAGCCGAGCATATATTTGACTAACTCAGGTCATCCTATTTAAATTAGTTCACTTAAAGTACTTAATAATGTTTTGAATTATCCCGAGTTGAATGCTTATGAAAGTATATACATGCATAAATCTAAATCAAATTTAATGAACTTAGATTCAGGCCCAATTTTATATTGTCTATTTAATTTATTTAATAAGAACTATTTTTTAATTAATTTTTATTTCGTTTATTTATTTATTTTTGGTTATTTTAGATTTCACAAGCCAATATATTCGTTAATTGTTAGTTTGTATTGTTTTAAAAGATTTATAGGTCATATTATATGCTAATTTTGAAATACTTCTATCATGTTGACTTATTTATTTAGTAGTATATCAATCACGTTTAGTGACAGAGGTATTTTATTTAGTTTTATCTTGTGCTACATAGCCCTTGAAATGTACATCTAACTACTTAATGCTTATTACGGTATTTGGGTGATATTCTATATTAACATATATGAAAACATAATGCGGATCTATTGGCGAAATTCTGATTTTTTGTTCATTTATCTAGTCACTCTATTCTGATCATTTTTCGAAGAAACATCAAGTTTCTGCTTTCCTATAATCCACGCCTCGCAATCGCTCAATGCTACTCTCCACAAAATTGCCTATGCCTTCAAAATGATTTTTCTAAAACTTGAGTCATTATTAGACCTTAATTCCTACTCCTCTTTTACGCATACATATTTATTTTGCTCTATCTAACATTTTATATCTAGCGCTATTTTAACTATATTTTACTATTCTGCTTCCTAAATAGCAAAAATCGGATACTTCATCTAGGTATTTTATCGATTGTGTTAAGATTATCTATTAAGAAATATAAATCATATGTTGATAATATAATATTGTAATTCATTAAAAATATTTCCGTCTATAGAGAGATGATATCTTAACATTTTTACAGTTGTATTTTTTATATTGATTGTTAATGTTTATGGCCACAAAATTAGTCTAGAACATTAGTGTTTTATAGTCACCAATTTGTATATTTTATTCATTTCTTTAAATCATTTATTCTACAGACATATGAAATACTAAGATAAGTGAACTACGTGCGAGTACAGATTGAATAGTTTTTAATTCACCATAAGATTTTTATCGGTTTTATAACAGTTTTTTAATACCTAACCTAAAATCCTTCTATGTACGATTGGTTGCTGTATATCTTTCTAATTTTTCGTTGAACAAGGAAGATATGTGACTCATAATACAGTTACAAAACATACTTATTGTCGAGCACCTTCGAATTTTCGAACAAATATACCATTTGCTTCGCTGGGAAACTGTTTACGTATATTTATCTATAGGAAATTTTTTTTAACAACATTTATTGCTAGTATTCATGGAAACAAATTAAAAAATTTCTCAAGCACCATAAATTGGCTTTACTCATGTTACGAAATTTGAACCTTGTAATTTGAAAAATGTAAATATGTTAGTGTCGAAAAGGAAGATTATGTGAGGGTTTTCTAAACAGCAATGTTATATTTGCATGATAATATTTAACAGAGGTATCAAGCTTATTTTGATTAGGTGGACATAATTATGTATCTTGCCATAAAGCAATGCCATCACTTCCAATTTCAATAAATGATCCTGAAATTCAATGACGACAAAAATATTAATAAGTTATCAAAAACATATGCTGCAATAAATTGTGTATCTAGGCTGCACTTCTTAAATTCTTAAAAACAATATCTTTTATAGCAAATGAAAATTATAGTATGCAATGCGGTGAAGAGGTATGGTTTGTCTCTTTAACAAATCCAATATATATGATGAATATAAGTAAAATTCGCGAATATCACCACTTTGCCAATGTGTTCCGTTTTTATGTGTACGAGTATATATATAAAGGTTGAAATACAACGTATCTGCTAGTATTTATTCTTACCACTGAGCTTGTGGAAACTCCTGACAATGGGGTTGCTGTTCACCTCGCAAACGTAGATGCCGGAGTCGACAGGTTTTGAATTTTTGATCACCAGCACCCAGACGTCGCCGCCGTTGGGCACTCCGCCTCCACCACCACCGCTCGTAGATTCTGCCGTGGTTTCTGTACGTGCGGAACAGAAGAGAACACAAGAACTGAGTACAGTTGTAGGCTAGAGTATCAGGAACATGTGAGAGAAGAAGAAATCATTTAAATTGTATCGGGAAGAGCACTCACACTAAATTAAAAGCTCGTGGTGGAAACTCTCCTGCACATGCACGCAAAGAAATGCGAACGTGCTCAAACATAAAAAGCGTTACATCGAACAATAAAAAGTTTCCAACGCGAATAAATTTGTTTTAGCTACAGTTAAACAACTTTATTTCAAACAATGATGAAACGTTACGTTTACGCATATTGCTCCGCAAAATAGAGGAATGAAGAATAAAGAACTGTAACTAAAGGAATTTGAACAGCCTGTTGTATTATATAGTTTAAATTTAACTACAAAGGAATTAATGTTACAATAGAAAACATTCCACCTTTCATATGAGTAGGAATTTAAACTACACAAATGTTCAACTTTACAATGCAGTGTATTTGCTAGACAGTATTTTGTATGAAGTTAAAAAATATTATAATTTAATTTATATAAGCGCTTATTATATTATTTTATTCAAATTAGCTTAAAGTTTAAGAATTTAAGAAAAATTTAAGAAATATATATTATCCTGGTCATAAGATGATCTCAATGTTATTATAGAGTTTGTATTTATGATATTAATATACAAAATACATTTTGAAGGTAAAATTTTGGTTGCATCTAATCTTTCATGTAGTAATTTATATAAAAGTGTGCAATCATAATAATTTCTCTTGCTCTCACATGAGATTAAATGATATCTGTTTAGAGTCACACTATATATGTATTGTTGTAGTAGAATTTATAGTCTAAAATTTTTTTAAATCTCGTCTGCACTGATCCCATCTACATATGTAAAAGTCATACTGTGGTGACCATATAGGACAAGCATATTCCAAGTGACACAGAACAAGCGATTTAAACATTGCTATAAAACTCGATGGTTGTTTGAAGCCAGTACAAGTACGAAAAATGTATCCAATCATCTTAAAACTCTTCTTCACTATATGAACTACATGACCGTCGAAAATCAGCTTTTTATCAAATATACGTATTGACTTAGATATTGTATACCTACATTCCAAAAATATATATTTACAATGAGGGTCCATTCATAATAAATTTGGTCACTCTTCAAGACTGTACTCTCAACGATCACACCAAATCGTACCATATTGATGAAATTATTATTAGATTATTAAATTTTATATAATCCTAAATATTCTGTGGATAGTATTTGAACTATCGTCAATATTTAAACCAAAATATTGATTGTAAGGTGATCTGTTACAGCCTTCAGAACGTACAAATTAATGAACAAAACGCTACAATGAATCTGGAAATTGTATTGCCATTTAATTTTACAAATATCAGAAGTATTATAATAATTAGTTAGTTAGAGAGTCCGCAATCCTAAAGATTGGTTGGAAACAGCACGCCATGCCGATCTATCCTGAGCTAATCCCTTCATCTCCCTATAGCTATTCATCTCAACGTCTTCAACTATCTGACTCACATACTCCAATCTAGGCCTACCTACCCCTCTCTTTCCCCCCACTCTACCTTCTATGATCAATTGCATAATCCCCCCATGCCTAAGAATATGCCCTACTAATCTGTCTCTCCTACGTTGTAACACTCTCCAAATACTTCTCTTCTCCCCTACTAACTCTAGTACAGCTTCATTTGTTACTTTGTCTTCCCAACCAATCCTCATCATCCTCCTATAACACCACATTTCAAGTGCTTCTAATCTACGCTTCTCTTCCTTTCCTATAGTCCACGCCTCACACCCGTACAGTGCTACACTCCAAACATATACCTTCAGTAATCTTTTTCTAATACCCAAGTCAATATTTGATCTTAAAATCTGTTCTTTTTCTACGAATGCCTTCCTACCCTGTGCTATCCTACACTTTATATCTACCTTGCTTCGATTATCTTTTGTGATTCTACTGCCTAAATAACAAAAATCTGACACTTCTTCGATTCTATTATCTCCTATTGTGATCCTCATTTTTCTACTGCATTCCTTTTTGTCACACCTCATCACTTTAGTTTTACCTATATTTATTTTCATGTTAAAATCCCTAGTCAATACTGCCTGCATACCATTCAATACCCTTTCTAATTTCTTTTCGCTTTCTTCCAATATAGCTATATCGTCGGCGAATCTCAGCATATATATTTTCTCTCCCTGTACATTCACACCTACACTATACTCTTCTTTTACTTTGTTTATTGCATCTTCTATATATAGATTAAATAATAACGGTGAGAGTGTACATCCCTGCCGAACTCCCTTCCATATTTTTGCTACCTCTTCTTCCCCCTCAATTCTAACTAAGGCAGTTTGGTGTTTATATAAATTAAAAATTATTCTCCTATCCTTATAATCTATACCCGTTTCTTTTAAAATTCTAAACATTATGTCCCAATCTACATTGTCAAATGCCTTTTCTAAGTCTACAAAAGCTATGCAAGTTACCTTTCCTACCCTATTTCTTTTTTCTACTACCGTTCTTAGTGCTAGAATCGCCTCCCTCGTCCCTCTGTTTTTCCTAAAACCAAACTGATCTTCTCCTAGCCTTTCCTCTACTTTATTTTCTAATCTCCTATAAATAATCTTTAACAATATCTTCGATGCATGTGATAGTAGGCTAATGGTCCTATAGTTCTCACACAAATTAGCTCCTATTTTCTTCGGCATTGTTACTATTCTACTACGCTGAAAATCCTGTGGTACTTCTCCCTTCTCATATATTTTACAAACTAACCTGTATAATCGCTCCTGCATTTTTTCCCCTGCGTGTTTTATTAATTCGGCTGGTATGATATCAATCCCCGCTGCTTTGTTATTCCGTAAATCATTTAATGCTCTATGAAACTCTGACCTAAGTATGCTAGGACCTAAGTCATCCTCATCTATCTGTTCCACATTTTCTAGCTCCTCCATGTCCTGCCTACCTTTATATAAATCTTCAAGATACTCCTTCCATCTTCTAGCTTTTTCCTTATTTTCTGTGAGTTCCTTACCCTGCTTATCACATATAATGTTACCCTTTGGTTTTACTTTAGAAAAATGTGACTTAATTTTCCTGTAGCCCAAATCTACTTTACCTCTTCTCATATCCTCCTCAATATCCTCACAATTTCCTTTTATCCACTCTTCTTTCGCTAGCTTGCATTTCCTATTAATTAAGTTCCTTAGTTCCTTATATTTTTTCTGTCCTGCTTCTGTGTTTCCAATTTTAATTTTCCTTCTTGCTTCTATCATTTTAACTATTTCTTCCGTGATCCATTCCCTCCTACCTGCCCTTTTCTTTGTGCCTAATACTTCATTTGCTGCTGTAGTTAACCCATTTCTGATTTCCCTCCATTCGCAATCTATGTCGTTCCTAGATGTTCCATTAGCCATGATTTCTACTTTCTGCTTGTACTTTTCATATACATCAGCTAATTTTAACCTATCGACATCTACTCTGACCTGTTTAGACTTTAGACCCTTTAGACTATAATAATAGTATAATTTTATCAAGATAAAAAAATTGTGCAAGAAAATCAATATAAAATATTTCAGACTTTGAAGTGACCAATTATGAAGTGACCACTGATGTTATATATACATAAAGTGACAATATTTCGCGAGAGATAAAGCGAGAGCCGCAATTTTTTTTATTTTTATGATCACTACGGTGTTAAATTTTTATAATAATTAATAATTAACACCAAATTTTGTTAAATTACCATTTGATCCTATAATTGTACGTGGTTTAGATAGTATTTTAAATAAATATAATTTTAAAGTAACATATAATAGTTCTAATAGTCTTACTAATTTTCTAGGAAATCCCAAAGTTCATTTCAGATTAAATAGAAAAGATAAGTGCGGTAGCCGAACATATTTTCGAATCAGATCATCCTATTCAAATTAGTTCACTTAAATTACTTAAAAGTGTTTTGAATTATTCCGAGTTAAATGCTTATGAAAGTATATATTTGCATAAATCTAAATGAAATTTAATGAATTTAGATTCAGGCCCAATTTCACCTTGTCTATTTAATTTATTTAATAAGAACTATTTTTAAATTTATTTTAATTTAATTTAATTTAATTTATTTTTGGTTATTTTAGGTTTGACAAACCAATGTTTATTGTTGTTACTTATTAGTTTCGTTAATTATTAATTTATATTCTTTTAAAAGATTTATAGGTCATATTATATGCCATTTTTTAAATACATGTCATGTTGACTTATTTATTTAATTGTATATCAAGCACGATTCGTGACAGAGGTATTTTAATTAGTTTTTATCTTGTGCTACTGAAGATGGGGGCATAGCCCTTGAAATGTACATCTACCTACTTATTGCTTGTTACGGTATTTGGGTGATATTCTATATTAATATTTAACACCGTAGTGATAACTAAAAAAAAATATTATGAATGTATTTAATAAATAATTTTTTTCTAATTTGCGTTTCCAATAGAGCTGTTAACGAACCCAAATGAGTTCATTTATAGCGAATTTGAGTTCTCTTATAGCATAGTGCAATTTACTGTTTCAAAGTTGCTTGCCAATTATGAAACGTCAAACTACAAAAGAAAGCAATAAATAGTTTAATTTAAATTTTGTCCCTGAAATGTACAATTGTACGTCAAACTACAAAAGAAAGCAACAAATAGTTTAATTTTAATTTATTTCAAATATTTCAAATGTGTCAATAGTTATTACCAACAGTCAAAAATTCCTTAAATTTTGAAATATCGATTTTTTTATTTAAAACGGGCATAAAAGACGCAAATTAGAAAAAATAGTATAAAAAACTCATTTTATAAGTTTCATAACACTCGTTCTTTAGAAACCTCGTTTTCAAAACTTGAACGCGTGCAATAAAACCTGTCTTATGAAATTCGTTCTTTAATACTCTATTAATCAAAAACTCATTACAGCACTAGTGCTGCAATGACGACCATTACAAAACTTTTCTAAAAACTGTAATATTTACTTTAATGAATGAAAGTAGATAAATATTTTTTTTAAACATGCTCATAGCTGGATTAGGGGATTGAAAGTGATCATCTAAATATATTATAAAAAATTGCTAAACATCCAAATCGATTTGCGTATTTCAATATTTAATTCACAAATAAACCTTTAATGCAACAGGAATTTTATGCACAACTTTAGGGGAACCATGAGTATTTGTCAAGATAGTAATTATTAGCATCAGTAAAGTTTTCAACGTCACGTCATTATTAAGCGTATAATATAATGTAGAATGGCTTTTATTGTATGTATGGAAAATAGGCATTCATTATAAAATACTCAATTGAATTGAAAGAATCACAAAAAATGAAATTGAATCTTAAATACAATCGTTAAACCTTGAAAAGTTCGGTTGAATTCTCTTTGCTGTTGGTTGCTCACTTCGTAAGGGAATAACTGTAAGTTGATGATGACAAACCATTTTCGTAGCAACATTGAGCAGTGCAATAGCATACAGATAAATGAGACTTTTAATCTAGCTTACATTGCAGTTTTGCTCAAAATTTTAGTCAATTATTGAGATTGCATCTAAATACTAAATCATCCCGTCGCATAATCTGGTAGAATAGCTCGTCCCCTTCCGGTAATAGCAGACGTAATGATAATTTACTACAAGAAAGTAACTTTTCCTTGCCTCACTACCACTCCTTTCGAGTAGCATAGCAAGTTGGCGCTGATTGTAAATTGAACGGAAACTCAGTTGCAGTCGCGATAACTAGTTTATTCGCCGTTGATAAGACCATAAACATATAAAGGGGATGTTCAAAGTTACCGCACCATGAAGAGCGAATTTGGCGTTCGGCACGCCGCAACGCACGCCAAGAAGCACAAACCGACGGTTCCGGTCGACACAATCAGTTTGCGCCAGCTAATGATATTAGAACTGTTGCCTAATTCAACTAAGGATCACTTATATTTGGTGCGTGATCCAGCCAAAACTTATAACACTGCAACAATTAAGAGAACTTCTCGGATTATTATCCAATAAACATCGAATCTAATTTCACCGCAAGTAAATTATATAATAAATGTGTAGGGGCACCGTGGTGCCGTGGCTGTTGTGGTTTCTGGGAATAAAATCCCTTCCGGACCATGGACATTGTGAATGTAGCCATCCAGGAATTCCCTGAATGAGCATTACTCAACTTAAAAATAGTTGTTTTAATCCAAAAATAGGAAAAAATTATATACGATTTTTACGTGGTAATATATATATGCAAATTTGCCTAGTCTGAGATCCAAAAAATAAAAATAAATAAACAAATATGTTGAGTTGTATAGAATCTATCTATTTTTCGTGCAGTGTGATATAAGGAGGTAAAAAAGGGAAAATTTTTGCACTTCTGCACGTATTTATACATCATCATCCACCATCATCAGTAGTTTAAATAAAGCTAAAAACCAAGAATACAATTTATACACAATTGTCTAGTTATACATTAATTACTTACGAAATATAGTATTTAGTTTAAACTAATAAGCGTTGAAACATTATTGCGATATTGACAACATTATTAAAAGAGTTTATTAATTTATAGTGGTTCATTACCACTAATGAAAACGTGCTCTGTTATAAAAATGGCCGACAACACAAGGTCAAAGGAAGTTGTGGTAGAACAACATACATTACATTATATGTATAGCATTAAATGCCTATAGTAAAATCAACCACACTACGACAATTTATAAATTGAAAAACCATAAATAAACATGTATTTTTTAATTTTCTAATCGCCAAGTGGATCTAAATTCCAATTGTAAGAGCAATTGGTGCAATTGTAGCAAATTCACGCACACAAATAATTGATATTTTTTAGCGTGAGTAAGTGTCAAAGTCACCGCCTGTGCATTGCATATCAAAGTACGCTAATTGAAGACATTTTCTATTTCTTAATCCTAAATTCTGATAATTTTTCAAATATAAACTTAGATTTTGTTATTATTTTAACACATAAAATTTAAAAAGTATACGTATTTGTACTTTGGACCATTATATAACAATAGTGAGGATGTATTCTTAGGCAAATATTAAATATCGTGTAGTTTAGAAATTCAATTTTTCCAAACCTTTATTTGGAAAAATAGTCTAAATTTTTATGTTCAACCTATGCCAAAATATATGTTTAAATGTTCAACGTTCATGTTTTAGCAACGCTTACAAATCAAGATAAATAATAAATTTTTAAATAAATAAGCAAGGTATTCGAATTTTAGCTCAAAAAGAGTTTAGATTATTTTAATTCCATTTTATAAAAATGGTGATAGAAAGTATATAGGAAATTATAGATCTATCTCTCTTACTAGTTCCTTATCCAAAATCATATAAAAATATTTGGTAGACAAGTTTATAAATTTTACAAATAGATTTCACATAATTTCAGACAATCAATTTCGTTTTAGAAGAGGTTTAAATACTGAAAATCCAACATCAACGCTAATTAATGAAGTTTGTAGTAATTTTAATAAAGGATTAACCCCGCTGGCAGTCTTTTTAGATTTGCAAAAGGCCTTCGATACTGTAAGTCATAAGCTCTTATTTGAAAAATTGGACCATTACGGATTTCGGGGAAAAACCTTTGATTTGATAAATTCTTTTCTGATAAATCGTAGACAAAGAGTAAAAATAGGAAATGTATTAAGTGATTCTGTCGAAGCTCAGGTAGGAGTTCCACAGGGAACAGTAATTGGGCCATTCTTATTTATGCTTTACGTCAATAACATAATTTCCTCAACAACAAATGGAAAAATAGTTTCTTTTGCAGATGACACAATAGTTATTTTTAAGGGTAAAAATTGGAATGAAGTCCATGATTTAGCTAGAATAGGGATGTCTCTTTTAAGCAGCAACTTTAATGACAATGGAATATTGCTTAATTACGATAAAACTAAATTTATATGTTTTCGTGGTAAAAAACCAATTTTACTAAATAAATTTGAAATTAAAATACATAATAAAACCTGTCTCAGTATAAATGATACCGATTGTGACTGCAAATGCATAAAAAGGGTGGAACACGTAAAGAATCTGGGTATTATAATAGACGACATGTTAAAATGGGATAAAAATATCTCACACATTACTAATAAAATTAGAAAATGTATTTATAAATTTAAAATACTGAAAAATATCTTAAGCATCTCATCCCTTAAAATGTTATACTATGCATTAATAGTTAAAGAGTCCGCAATCCTAAAGATTGGTTGGAAACAGCACGCCATGCCGATCTATCCTGAGCTAATCCCTTCATCTCTCTATAGCTATTCATCTCAACGTCTTCAACTATCTGACTCACATACTCCAATCTAGGCCTACCTACCCCTCTCTTTCCCTCCACTCTACCTTCTATGATCAATTGCATAATCCCCCCATGCCTAAGAATATGCCCTACTAATCTGTCTCTCCTACGCTGTAACACTCTCCAAATACTTCTCTTCTCCCCTACTAACTCTACTACAGCTTCATTTGTTACTTTATCTTCCCAACCAATCCTCATCATCCTCCTATAACACCACATTTCAAGTGCTTCTAATCTACGCTTCTCTTCCTTTCCTATAGTCCACGCCTCACACCCGTACAGTGCTACACTCCAAACATATACCTTCAGTAATCTTTTTCTAATACCCAAGTCAATATTTGATCTTAAAATCTGTTCTTTTTCTACGAATGCCTTCCTACCCTGTGCTATCCTACACTTTATATCTACCTTGCTTCGATTATCTATTGTGATTCTACTGCCTAAATAACAAAAATCTGACACTTCTTCGATTCTATTATCTGCTATTGTGATCCTCATTTTTCTACTGCATTCCTTTTTGTCACACCTCATCACTTTAGTTTTACCTATATTTATTTTCATGTTAAAATCCCTAGTCAATACTGCCTGCATACCATTCAATACCCTTTCTAAATTCTTTTCGCTTTCTTCCAATATAGCTATATCGTCGGCGAATCTCAGCATATATATTTTCTCTCCCTGTACATTCACACCTACACTATACTCTTCTTTTACTTTGTTATGCATTAATACAATCTGTTATACAATACAACATAAGCGTTTGGGGTGGAACTTGTAATAACGTTATAAACCCTCTGCAGAAAACACAAAAATATTATAAAGATAATTTTTAGAAAACCTAGAAGATACTCCTCTTCATTATTATGCAAAGAATCTAATTTAAAAATTTAAATTTCTAGAAAAATAAAAAAATAAAAAATAAATTAAATTAACAACGACATTTGCAATACATGCAAATTGCTGTAGTATAGAATATCACCCAAATACCGTAACTCAAAGCATCGAATAACTAGATGCGCATTTCGAAGGCTATGTCCCCATTTTCAGTAGCACAAGATAAAAACTAAATAAATTACCTCTGTCACGAATCATGATTGCTATACAATTGAAGATAGAGGCATAACCTTCGAAATGCGCATCTAGCTATTAAATGCTTTGAGTTACGGTATTTGGGTGATATTCTATATTATAATTTAACACCGTAGTGATAATTAAAAAATGCAATTTGCAATTTTTGTCGCTTAAATTATATATTACATAATACCATATGTTTTAATTCTTTAATGAATATTTTAGCATGTTATTTTAAAGGATAATTTTTGGAAATAAAACTAAATTCAACAGCAATATTTGTGCAAGTATCAAAATTTTCTTTTTCAGGTAAAACTGACAAACAGAATAATATCGATTGTTAATCATACAATTTTCATTTCACATTTTGTATGCGTACAGCAAATTTATCCGGCTCATTACTTCTAGAGAGAGGATCTGCATATTTTACCATGTTTATTAAAATGCATGAGATCGTAGTAAGGGATCAATCATTTCTGTTGAAATATAAAATATAGCTGGCACTACCCTTCTAAAATATTTAATATTATGGGGCTTGTATCCCAACCTGAAAATATACTTTTTTATATAATATTTTCCTAAAGGAAATTATTCTGTTTAAAGACTAGCGTTATAAATGAACGTGTTAAAAATAAAATATAAATACATGATATTTAAATAAATAAGATATACTATATGATGCACAGAGTGCGCTTAAATTTGATACGAACATAGTTTTGAAACTTTAGCACTCATAGCACAATAAAATTAATTAATTTACTACTTTGCTTTTTTAGTTGGTTTATGGAACTACTGATACCTGAAAGCACTAGTTTAACGAATCGACTTTTCCAGCTTTTCTTTGGTTGTATTTGCATTAATTGTAATTTATATGAAATGTCGAAGTTCCGAATGTTAATATCACCAATTGCGTATTGGGTATTAGAATCTTAAAAGAATCATGAAGACTAGTAGAATTATTTTCAATCTATATAAAAATCATACTGCTTCAATTAGAATTGAAGGAGAAGAAGAGGTAGCGAGAATAGGAAAGGGAGTCAGGCAGGGATCTACACTTTCACCATTGTTCTTTAATCCGTATATAGAATTATTTTCAATCTATATAAACGTCAAACTGCTTCAATTAGAATTGAAGGAGAAGAAGAGGTAGCGAGAATAGGAAATGGAGTCAGGCAGGGATCTACACTTTCGCCATTGTTATTTAATCTGTATATAGAATTATTTTCAATCTATATAAACATCAAACTGCTTCAATTAGAAGTGAAGGAGAAGAAGAGGTAGCGAGAATAGGAAATGGAGTCAGGCAGGGATCTACACTTTCGCCATTGTTATTTAATCTGTATATAGAATTATTTTCAATCTATATAAACATCAAACTGCTTCAATTAGAAGTGAAGGAGAAGAAGGGGTAGCGAGAATAGGAAATGGAGTCAGGCAGGGATCTACACTTGCGCCATTGTTATTTAATCTGTATATAGAATTATTTTCAATCTATATAAACATCAAACTGCTTCAGTTAGAATTGAGGGGGAAGAAAAGGTAGCAAGAATAGGAAAAGGAGTCAGAATAAACAACGTGAAATCTGATTGCTTTTTACACTTTAGTTCAAGAATGTATGTTATAATTTTAAACGTAATAGAAAATGCTATTGCATGTACTAATCTTTTCCAATTTTTATTTATAGATAGTGACTTTAACCGGTTTTTAAAATATTATTTCCTAATATTTTATAACTAAGACTTTTATAGTTTAAATGCGGAAATAAACTAGATCAAATCCTTTGGCGTTAGAAAATATATTTGTCCCATTTTATGAATTAAAAAATCATTATTATTCTCATAAAAGCATATGAACTTTTGCTATATGTTAATTTATGTAACATCCATTAAGAACTTAATTCAATACGTCCTTCATATTTTTATTTTTATTTTATTTTATCATATACAAAATTGTACATAATATATTTTTCCAAATAATTTAAAGTCTACAAACATGCAAAATTAAATTAAAATTATAACAGTAATTAGCATTTTTGATTTTTTTTAGAAAACATATCTATTACTCTACGTAAAATTAATTTTGTATTTAACTATACTGCATTTATATTAATAATGAGCGCGAAAGAATTTAATCTTGTGTGCGCTCTTGTTAAAAAGTAACAACTTTATACTATAAGACTTAAAAACATAGTAAAATGAGAAAAGAAGATTTAAGGTTAAATTATCTAACTCAAGAAAATGTACGAACATATTGAAGAGCTGTTTGTAAGTAATGTTCAAAACCTAAGTAATACTTTCAAACGAGTTATATTATTTGCAAGAAATATTTGTATTTGACTAACAAATTATCTTTTATGTGTTTCGCATTTTAAACTATTTGGTAATTCATTTAAATTTAAATTTCGGTACTTCCAGAATACAAGCTGCCTTAGATCTAGTATTATAATCATAAAATATTTGTTTGGATTTTATTTTATTATTATTGAAAGTAAATTTGAATACATGAAAAATATATAGCGCTCTGACGTCCGTCAAATCACTAACAGAATATAACAACTTTGTCGAAAATAATCTAGGTTTTCTAGATAATAATTATTGAAGCACATTTTGCATTTTCTTCTCTAGATACAAATATTATTTCCTAAATTATAGAGCATCACAAAATAACGATTAAATCAATCAATTATTATATTCTTATGTCAGAAATATTTGATCAACATACAACATTCATTTAACTTCATAAGCAATGATTTTTGCTACAAGTATTGTGTCAATTCTTTCTTGTTTAGTAGTTATGGTAAGTGCTAATTCCACCTACATTTAGTAAACAAAACAAAAAGAAATTTGGAATGTTTCACCTGTAATGATTTCTTAATATTATTCGAATAAATTGCATATTAGACAGTTTCTGCATATTATTCATTTCTATAATATGTATTACCTATTATATTTCTATAGTATAGAAACATGTATAGTGCAACAAAGCATATATATTCACGTGATATTAATTATTCTGAAAATGGTAATCGACAAATGAAATTGGAAATAAAATTGATATTTAATGGTTTATTATGCTGCTTTTGATACGCGAAATTGGTAATAATAAACTATTTTCATTTGCCTTTCTCAATGCAAATATTATAAATTTAAATTACATTCAGAGTAATATGACATATGAATTTTAATTAATTTCTATTGTAATATATGGGAACAGTTGCGATTTTCGGTGATTTGAATCGTAACAGTTTATATATATATATATATAAAGGGATATCATTTCATTGTTATAATTCTTTGTCATAATACTTTGTGTAATTCTTCATCATATTATAAATGAAAACGTTTTTTCAATCACTCTTATATAGTAGAGTCATAAATTTACTTATTAAATTTATTTATTATTTAAATTTACTTATTAAATACACTTATTAAATTATTTATTGTTGGACACCTTATGTAAATTATTCTAAGAAAAATTTGAGATCCACTTATTATGCAGTTCTAATATTTTTCAGAAATTGAATCAAATTTATTTCTATAATCTAAAAATAGAAACTTTTTTAAAGAAAAGTTTTATAATAATTTACGTAGTACGAAAATTAATTTAAAAGTTTATACATATTTTTGAATTATAACGTCGTAGACAATATGCACGAAATATTTCGCAGTTTTTTGGCAATTAAATTAGCGGCTACAAGTTGGCTATTGTTTCGGGTGAGATATTGTTACTGTTCATCACAACCCCACATCACCCCGCACATACCGATCGGATCTGCTTCGGATCGTTACTCGATATTTGAAACTTTTTTCCTTGCCTTTATATACACAGTTTATGGAGAATAAACGCACTCACGTTATAATTGTTTTATTACCGTACGTTAACATTTATGATATGAAAATAATGATGCCATACAAACGATGATTATTTCGAGTATAGATTATTTATTGTGAAGAAAACATTTGTATGTAAATGTAAGGTACATATAAAGGATTCATTTTATTATTGGATTAACATTCTAGCAAAATTAGTTTTATATGCGATATCTTACAAAAATACGTATGTAACACTAAAAAGATCTAATTTCAAATTTTCAAATCTTATTGTGGAAAATAAGACACACATTGAAAAAAATATTACAGGCATGTCATTGTCAATTGAATACATGTTTTGCGGCGATTTTATATATATATGGTTTCTTTCATCTACAATGTGCAACTCAGCCGTGCACTCTCGCTAGCGTTTGTAGATAGTGGTATATAGGTTTGAGTCGCCATAAGAGACTGGACCGGTTGAGTCCGCGGATAAGACAATTTATAGCATATATGAGTCGCCCAGGAGCATATTGGCCCAACTGAAAAAACTGCTAATTTTAGTTACAATTTAGTATAGAAAAAGTGCTATAGTCACTTTTATTTGTCCTTATTCATTTGTCCAAATTTTGAAACTCAAAATAAAGAATATATTAAGTTGATGCAAAAGTTTGGCACTTATTGAATGTGCTTTGTTTGTCATTAATATTTACTATGAATAAAAATATTTCAGTGTTGTTTCTTTTGATCAGGCGTGTAGTAAATTTTCTGCTCTATTGAACTTTGTGTCACCTTAGACTCCTAGTTTAAAGTTCCTTTTTTTTGTCAATTACTGTAACATGTCGCGTGAAGAATTTTGGACCATTTTCTTTTATGAGTTCAAATTAGGTCAAAGTGCTGCTGAACGGCTCGCAAAATTAATCAGGTGTGGGGTGCCAATAGTGTCAACAAAAGCACCGTACAATGTTATTTTAACAAATTTCGGTGTGGCGATTTTAGCCTCGAAGATCAGCCCCGTACTAGTCGACACACAGTAATCTCAGACGATGAATTGAAGACTATGGTCCAAGCTGATCCATGTCAAAAAACTCGAGAAATCGCCGAAAAGCTTGACATTGACCAATCTACTGTCACCAGACGTCTAGATAGCATTGGAAATGTGAAAAAGCTGGACAAGTGGGTCCCTCATGATTTGAGCGACCGGCAAACATTTTCGCGTTTTGAAACCTGCACTCCACTGCTGTTGCGCAACAAAAATGACCCGTTATTGGAACGAATTGTGACATGTGATGAAAGATTGATCTTGTACGATAATCGTAAACGGTCTGGACAGTGGCTTGACAAACACGAGCACCGCAAGCACTTCCCCAAGGCGAAAATCCACTAAAAGAAGATCATGGTCACCGTATGGTGGGTCTGCAGCCGGTGTCATCCACTATATATATTTATTAAACTGATGAAACAATCATATCTGAAAAGTACTTCGCAGAAATCGATGAAATGTATGGAAAATTACGCCTGTAGCAACCAGCATTAGTCAACAGAAGAGGCCCGATCCTATTGCACGACAATGCCCGACCACATGTTTCACAGATTACTGTGCAAGAATGGATCAAATTAGCCATTGAAGTTCTGCCTCACCCACCATACTCCCCAGATCTCTCGTCAACCGATTATCACTTTTTCAAGCACTTCAATCACTTCCTTAGATCACTAGAAATAAAACGTTCAATGATCAGGACCAGGCAAAATCAGCATTCATTGATTTCAGAGATTTCAGACATACATTAATTCTAGAGATATGACATTTCAAACAAAGCACATTCAAAAAGTGCCAAACTTTTGCATCAACTTAATAAAATCAATACTTTCTGAAAAAAACTGAAATTTCTATACCCCTTATTTTCATTTTACCGATTTACCTAAAATACACTGTATGCGCTTAGGCTATTCTGCTCCTGAGCGACTCATATATGGGTCTAGGTAAATTGTTCAGAAAAAAAAGTTCAGAATCGTTATCACTTCTGGTATATTTATTGTTTGAAAAATCATTATTGGAGGGATGCTTTCCACTAGTGCTGTCACGTAATCCGGTGTACCGGTGCACCGGTCCAACTTTTGTTGGGGAGCAGTTACTTTTCCTTTCGTGATACACCGGTACGTACCGGTACGTACTGCCGCACCGCTGTGTACCGCCGCACCGCTGTGTACTGCCGTACCGTTGTGTACCGCCATACAGGTGTATACTGCAACGAGCTAATGCAGCGGTGCGTACTGCGCACCGGTACAGCGGTTTAGAAAAAAGGGGCCGTCTCGAAATATCAGTACAAATTTTGAAAGTACTAGAAATGAAGCAGCACCTAAATCTAAATTTTAATACTATGAAACAAAAACAGATTGGTCATCAAGAGACATTTATCAATTATAAATTATAAATATCATTTATTCTTTTATTATATCAATTATTAACATCATTTATTTTTTATTTCAATTATCCACAAAAATATAATAAACTGCTAATAAATGAGCACATTCCACAGTTGCTTTAGCTTTCTGAGGAGGGTGAATTCATTCTATTCGTTCCATTCTACTATTTCCTTTCTTACCCGCGCTCTTTCGCCTTTTTCGTTAAGTTTATAGGAAAGCACTATCAGATACTAGGGAAAACCGGTATGTATGGTACGGACCGTACTATACGTACCGATGCACCGGTTCGTACCATACCGGTGTATCAACGGATTCGGTGCACCGATTTATTTTGAAGTACCGGTACGAAACGGTACGGACTGGTGCACCGGTGACAATGGACTGTACCGGGCTACCGGTACCGGAGAGGAAATTTGACACCACTACTTTCCACAGGCATGAAAAAGGGCAAGAACACAACCTATTTTTAATTCTGGTGATAGATCAGATATTTGCAATTATAGAGCAGTATCCATTTTATGTACAATCTCGAAGGTTTTTGAGAAAATAATTTATGATTCTTTAATTTTTACATTTAAGTGTTACATAATTGAACAGAACACGGTTTTTTTAAGGGACGTTCAGTGGAAACAAATATGATCAATTATACGCACAACCTATTAAGCACTATGGATGATCAGGTGCAGGTTGACGCCATCTATACAGACTTCAGCAAGTATTTTGATAAGATTGACTACGGGTTATTACTTGATAAATTGAAGCGTATGGGAATCTGTACGGATGGCTTCAATCCTATCTGTCAGCAAGAACACAGGCGGTTACCGTATGTGGTCATATCTCTAAGTTTATTAACTGCACTACTGGCGTTCCCCAGGGGAGCCATTTAGGGCCCCTATTGTTTATCCTTTTTATTAATGACATTTCTGATTGTTTCCAAAATTCTGATTTTTGTTTGTATGCTGACGATTTAAAATTTTATAGACCTGTTACAACTATGGTGGACTGCCATAAATTACAGTCGGATTTGTATGCTTTTGCTGCATATTGCAAAAAGGACAATTTATTACTGAATGTTACCAAGTGCTCAGTTATTTCTTTCACCAGAAATCGTAATAATGTAACCTATCAATACGTACTAAATAATTCTAATTTGTGCCGGGTATCATTGGTTAAAGATTTAGGTATTATTTTGGACAGCAAGTTGACATTTAGTGAACATGTTGATAACGTAGTAGCAAAATATTCGGCTTCATTAAACGTATGTGCATGGACCACTAATTTAAGTACATTCAAAACACTTTATTATGCCTACATATTTAATCGTATTAACTACGCTACGACGATATTTAATCCATATTATCAGATATATGTTACAAAAATAGAAAGGATCCAGAAAAAGTTTGCTAATTTTGTTTGTAACAAGCTGAATATTGAAATAATAATTATTTATCTACATGTTGTAATCTGCAAATGCTAACATTAGAAGAAAGGAGAATTATTAATGATTTATGCTTCATATTTAAGATTGTTAATGGGCTTATAGATTGTTCATCTATTTTATTGAATATTAATTTTATTCCTCATTGTTACCCCATGAGACAACCGGATCTGTTTCGTGCTCCACAAAGCTTCCACAAACTCCGGAATGGTGAGAATAATAAACACCTTTAATAATATAAATAAAACTTCAAATATAAATATTTTTAATATAACTGCTATAAAATTTCGTAATAGCATTAAGCGTTGTATGAGAGGTAATCATAATTTAATCTGCGGTCATTGTATTTTGGTTTCATTATGTTTAAATTTACAATAGTTATCTTAGCATTTAATTTTATATATACATATGAATAATGATGTTTATATATAGGTATTTTGTCTATTATTTCAAGACTGTTTTGGGCTTCAAGCCTGTTTGTAGTCTTTATGAATTAAATAAATAATTAAACACAAATAAAATATTTGCTGATTCAACAATATATTTTTAAGTGTCGATAGAAATGTTGTACGGGCGACATTAAAACAAGCGTATAAATAAGTCCACTGAGGTCTTAAACACAACCAATAAACTGCATATTGCACGTCTACTCATAAGCTGGACCGAAGCGTACACCACCACATTCCACCACAACTTACAGACCCTGAGGAATTTATATTGCAATATTGATTTCTGGCCAATATCACGTGAACTTGATATTGCACCGCAGATAACCATCCAATATTTCCCAATGGATAGATGCTATTTGTTATCAGCTTAATTATAACACAATTTATAATCGGGTTTATGAACTGCGTGTATAATTTAGAGAAAGTTGGGAACGTTGCTTATAAATATATGGTTTTAAAATATCGTGTAATATGTTCAAAATAAGGTCGATACATTCCAGACACTGCACATTTCACATTTTACGGGGCCTAGACTCTTTGATAAATATTGTAGCTTAATTTAAAAAAATGTGTTGAAAATTTGCCAGAAGCATGTTTTTCATAACCATACCACTTTGAAGTTCAAAAATTGTTTTCATATTTGCAACACATTGATTTTTTCGATATAAATGTTAAAGGGAAAACAAAGCAATTTAACGATGAAAAACAGTGCAGGTTATTTATTAGTGTGTAAATAGAGAAATAGAATATAAAAATATATATCAAACATTATACTCGTATTTCCTCGTTTTTAAATATAACAATTATTGATATAACTTGATTAAATTTATGACATTTATTTTTTTAATTTATCATTTATAAAATAGTTGTTTTGACGCCTTCCTTGCAAACAAACAATATTTTCAAGTACCTGATAGTAATAAATAGGACTTTATTTTCGCAACTCATTTATAAGCTCATTAGTTTTAGATTGAATATTAAATGTGCTCAATCGTAAATTATACGATAATGTTAACATTTAAAAAGTTCCTATGTTTTATTGCAAAAGAATTGATAATATTTACGCTATTTATAGGTCATGTGTTTTCTAAACAATTGCGTTTTGTTAAGATTAACAATATAATTTCTAGTTAGTAAAGAAACGTGTTAAAGGTTCTGAGAAACATAAATGATGCGTACTTATAAAAGAATAAAAATATATGTATTATGCAAAATAAGTATTATTGATAAAAATATTATATTATTATTATATCTTCCTTGTTTCTTGCATTTAATAGTCCTATACGAAACCATAAAAATATAGAAAAAAAAAATGCTTCTCAACAAATTTAAATATTCCAGAATGGCAGGAACTGTATTACAATAGTTTAAAATGAGAATAAATATATTAGTGATAATGGAATAACGAATTCGGCATATTTGGGTTATTACTGTTTATTGCAATTTAAACGGTATGAATATGCCTTATGCTCAGTTACAGTTATAGAAATATAATTTCTACTCAGTGAAAGATGTCTTCTGATAAGATCAAACTTTGTGGTAAATGTTTAAAAAGTTTTTTTTGTATAATATTGAAAACTGTGATATACAAGCGGCCGTGTTTTTCTTGTAATCTGAAGATGAGATATACTTCTCGAAACCGGTAACCAATATAAATCAAAAAATCTTATAAGGACTTACTTCTTTCTACCCTATCACAAATATTAACTTATAATAAGGACATTCCAACAATATATGATTATATTATTTTTTCTATTACTTGCTTCATTTATACTATTTATTTTTAAGTAAAAAAAAATATGATATTATATATCTTGAAAATTGTCGGGTTAAGTGGTAGAATGTCAATAGTGTGCCAATGCACTGCATATGCCTCCTAGGGGCAAGACATGGGCAACGACGCTCTGGCCTATAGAGCGGTCCCTATACAGGGATCCCGGTCTATAGGAAAGATTCAGGCTAACCCACGGTATTAGGGGGATTAGGCTGAATCGGTGGGGCGACGGCTAAAATATGCACTCATTGGTCGGTGCAAGGCAAGGAGAAACCAGCACTGTACCCTTCTCCAGATTACAGTATGAAAATGTCGATTATCTCAAATATAATACCCCAGATGAGTAGAGCCAATGGCTCAGAATCTCATCCTGCTACTTCGGTAGCAGGCAAGCCCTCGGATTCTGGGGCGGGCAAGAGATCGATTTCATCGAGTATTCTACGAGTCGGAGCGTGGAATATACGCAGTTTGAATAGGATAGGAAAGTTAGAGAATTTGAAATTAGAAATGGAGAGACTTAGACTGGATATTGTAGGGATTAGTGAAGTTAGGAGGAAAGATCAAGTAGATACGTGGTCAGGAGAATACAGATTAATAACCACAGCATCAGATAATGGGCATACCGGTGTAGGTTTTATAATGAATAGGAAGTTGGGATGTAGAATAAAGAGTTATTGCCAAGTTAGTGATAGAATTATAACTATTAGATTAGACACGAAGCCAACGGACACAGTTATAGTGCAAGTATATATGCCAACTTCAAGTCACGATGATGAGGAGGTAGAATCCATTTATGAGGAGATTGAATCTAGGTTAGCAAACGTTAAAGGACAGGATAATCTAATTGTAACCGGAGATTGGAATGCCGTAGTAGGTAAGGGAAAGGAAGTTTCAATAGTAGGAGAATATGGAATAGGAACACGTAATGATAGAGGGGATAGATTGGTAGAGTTTTGTATTAGGAATAAGCTAGTGGTAGCAAACACGCTTTTTCAGAATCACAAGCGCAGGATATATACATGGAAAATGCCAGGAGATATAGGGAGGTATCAGATAGATTACATACTGGTTAAAGAGAGGTTTAGGAACCAGATTAAGAATTGTAAGAGTTACCCTGGAGCAGATATTGATAGTGACCATAATTTAGTAGTCCTGGACTCAGAGGTCAAATTCAAGAAATTACAGAAGTCTAAACAGGTCAGAGTAGATGTCGATAGGTTAAAATTAGCTGATGTATGTGAAAAGTACAAGCAGAAAGTAGAAATCATGGCTAATGGAACATCTAGGAACGACATAGATTGCGAATGGAGGGAAATCAGAAATGGGTTAACTACAGCAGCAAATGAAGTATTAGGCACAAAGAAAAGGGCAGGTAGGAGGGAATGGATCACGGAAGAAATAGTTAAAATGATAGAAGCAAGAAGGAAAATTAAAATTGGAAACACAGAAGCAGGACAGAAAAAATATATGGAACTAAGGAACTTAATTAATAGGAAATGCAAGCTAGCGAAAGAAGAGTGGATAAAAGGAAATTGTGAGGATATTGAGGAGGATATGAGAAGAGGTAAAGTAGATTTGGGCTACAGGAAAATTAAGTCACATTTTTCTAAAGTAAAACCAAAGGGTAACATTATATGTGATAAGCAGGGTAAGGAACTCACAGAAAATAAGGAAAAAGCTAGAAGATGGAAGGAGTATCTTGAAGATTTATATAAAGGTAGGCAGGACATTGAGGAGCTAGAAAGTGTGGAACAGATAGATGAGGATGACTTAGGTCCTAGCATACTTAGGTCAGAGTTTCATAGAGCATTAAATGATTTACGGATTAACAAAGCAGCGGGGATTGATATGATACCAGCCGAATTAATAAAACATGCAGGGGAAAAACTGCAGGAGCGATTATACAGGTTAGTTTGTAAAATATATGAGAAGGGAGAAGTACCACAGGATTTTCAGCGTAGTAGAATAGTAACAATGCCGAAGAAAATAGGAGCTAATTTGTGTGAGAACTATAGGACCATTAGCCTACTATCACATGCATCGAAGATATTGTTAAAGATTATTTATAGGAGATTAGAAAATAAAGTAGAGGAAAGGCTAGGAGAAGATCAGTTTGGTTTTAGGAAAAACAGAGGGACGAGGGAGGCGATTCTAGCACTAAGAACGGTAGTAGAAAAAAGAAATAGGGTAGGAAAGGTAACTTGCATAGCTTTTGTAGACTTAGAAAAGGCATTTGACAATGTAGATTGGGACATAATGTTTAGAATTTTAAAAGAAACGGGTATAGATTATAAGGATAGGAGAATAATTTTTAATTTATATAAACACCAAACTGCCTTAGTTAGAATTGAGGGGGAAGAAGAGGTAGCAAAAATAGGGAAGGGAGTTCGGCAGGGATGTACACTCTCACCGTTATTATTTAATCTATATATAGAAGATGCAATAAACAAAGTAAAAGAAGAGTATAGTGTAGGTGTGAATGTACACGGAGAGAAAATATATATGCTGAGATTCGCCGACGATATAGCTATATTGGAAGAAAGCGAAAAGAAATTAGAAAGGGTATTGAATGGTATGCAGGCAGTATTGACTAGGGATTTTAACATGAAAATAAATATAGGTAAAACTAAAGTGATGAGGTGTGACAAAAAGGAATGCAGTAGAAAAATGAGGATCACAATAGGAGATAATAGAATCGAAGAAGTGTCAGATTTTTGTTATTTAGGCAGTAGAATCACAAAAGATAATCGAAGCAAGGTAGATATAAAGTGTAGGATAGCACAGGGTAGGAAGGCATTCGTAGAAAAAGAACAGATTTTAAGATCAAATATTGACTTGGGTATTAGAAAAAGATTACTGAAGGTATATGTTTGGAGTGTAGCACTGTACGGGTGTGAGGCGTGGACTATAGGAAAGGAAGAGAAGCGTAGATTAGAAGCACTTGAAATGTGGTGTTATAGGAGGATGATGAGGATTGGTTGGGAAGATAAAGTAACAAATGAAGCTGTACTAGAGTTAGTAGGGGAGAAGAGAAGTATTTGGAGAGTGTTACAACGTAGGAGAGACAGATTAGTAGGGCATATTCTTAGGCATGGGGGGATTATGCAATTGATCATAGAAGGTAGAGTGGAGGGAAAGAGAGGGGTAGGTAGGCCTAGATTGGAGTATGTGAGTCAGATAATTGAAGACGTTGAGATGAATAGCTATAGGGAGATGAAGGGATTAGCTCAGGATAGATCGGCATGGCGTGCTGTTTCCAACCAATCTTTAGGATTGCGGACTCTTTAACTAAACTAAGTGGTAGAGCATAGGCTATCCGTTTTTTATGGAAATGGATACCAGATGAACTTCGCCCTTCGGTTTCAGACTTTTGTATCTTTTTTTTTTCTTTTTTTATCCATATGTTATAATACCTCCTTTTTATGTGTACAAAAATTCTGGATCTGAATAAAGACAATTTATTATTATTATTATTATAAAGTTTCTGTGAAAAATTACCTAGTGTTGAAAGCATTTTATAACTATAACTGTTTAGTTTGTTTTGTGCACATGTGCTTTTACTCGGATGAAAATCGAGAAATCGAGAGAATAAAGAGTAATCTGGACCGCAATGTTTAACCTAAGTTCAAATTATCGATCAATCATCTTATTAAAAAATTAAACTTATAATGTACATGATAGTCATCAATGATAGACATTCACTAATTATTTTTTCATTAACTTTAAAGAAAATAAATTACGGTATACCTATAAATAAAAATAAATCATAAACAACTGGCCATATGGCCATCTTGCATGTTTCATTGGAATTCGGGTTTTACCGTTTGCTATTTTTTTTTCGCTAGATTTGCACATGATTTATTTTGATTTTCATTGTGGTTTATATTCTAGCCAAAGTGAAAGGAACAAGAACATACTTGCATAGCTATAATGGGAAAATTATGTTTTAATTTGAATGATTAACAATTAATTTATTTACAGATTTTACCTTCAGCTTTTTATTTTAGAAATCTTATTTCATTAACAAACGCTAAAATATGTGTTGAATACAAAATTTTAGTTAATATAACGTTAATTCATTTTAATGTTTCCCAGTCTATAGACACTCGTTCGTCTAATTTCGTATTGATTTTTTCAATTTGATTGACTTACAATTTGAATGATTAACAATTAATTTATTTACAGATTTTACATTGAGATTTTTATTTTAGTAATCTTATTTCGTTAACAAAGGCTAAAATATATGTAGAATATAAAATTTTAGTTAATATGGCGTTAATTAATTTTAAAGTTTTCTTAGTCTATAGGCACTCGTTCGTCTAATTTGGTATTGATTTTTTCAATTTGGATTTCTGTGACTTTCTTAATGTGTATTATATTTATATAAATTATATTGTATTATATAATATAATATAAAAATATAATAGATATATGATAGATAGAAAATAGATAGATATAGACGATATAGCTATATTGGAAGAAAGCGAAAAGAATTTAGAAAGGGTATTGAATGGTATGCAGGCAGTATTGACTAGGGATTTTAACATGAAAATAAATATAGGTAAAACTAAAGTGATGAGATGTGACAAAAAGGAATGCAGTAGAAAAATGAGGATCACAATAGGAGATAATAGAATCGAAGAAGTGTCAGATTTTTGTTATTTAGGCAGTAGAATCACAAAAGATAATCGAAGCAAGGTAGATATAAAGTGTAGGATAGCACAGGGTAGGAAGGCATTCGTAGAAAAAGAACAGATTTTAAGATCAAATATTGACTTGGGTATTAGAAAAAGATTACTGAAGGTATATGTTTGGAGTGTAGCACTGTACGGGTGTGAGGCGTGGACTATAGGAAAGGAAGAGAAGCGTAGATTACAAGCATTCGAAATGTGATGTTATAGGAGGATGATGAGGATTGGTTGGGAAGATAAAGTAACAAATGAAGCTGTACTAGAGTTAGTAGGGGAGAAGAGAAGTATTTGGAGAGTGTTACAGCGTAGGAGAGACAGATTAGTAGGGCATATCCTTAGGCGTGGGGGGATTATGCAATTGATCACAGAATGTAGAGTGGAGGGAAAGAGAGGGGTAGGTAGGCCTAAATTGGAGTATGTGAGTCAGATAGTTGAAGACGTTGAGATAAAAAGCTATAGGGAGATGAAGGGATTAGCTCAGGATAGATCGGCATGGCGTGCTGTTTCCAACCAATCTTTAGGATTGCGGACTCTTTAACTAACTAACTATATAAATTGCAAGTTTAATTACTTATATTTGGACTCTTGTGTTCACTACCATTATATATATATTTCTGTCCATTTTGTACATTACGGTTTCTATTTTTGAAATATTGTTGTCCTTGATTTGAATGGCATTTCTAATTTTTAATTTAAGAACTCAACATGTGTGTATAATTTGTGTGTATAATTTGTTAAATTTGTATCTTCGACTTGTGTAAAAATTTTCTGCTATGATGTAAATTGTAAAATAACACCAATAAATTTAATAATAATAATAATATACTATAATATAAGCTACTGAAGATGGGCGGATAGCGCTTGAAATGTACATCTAGTTACTTAATGCTTGTTACGGTATTTGGGTGATATTCTATATTATATAATATAAGCAACAAAATTTAAATTAAATTCTACAATCAATGTTAATCACACACAACCAATAAAACGTAACGGCACATTTTTTAATTTTCTTGTTCAATTGGCTCAAAATGGCTTGTTCAATTTTCGCGATATACACTAGAAAAGGCGATGCCAGTTAGTTTATATCTTTAAATCCATTTCTACTGCAGTATAGTGGCGACGTGTTAATTGGAACTGTAAGCCGTGAGCAGAAGTTTCATTCGATTAGATGGCAGACCAATATTGCCCACTAAATACATTGGCTATATATGTTCCAACGTTCTATGTTTTCTGTTGTCACTTTTGGTGATAGAGAAATATACTGCGGGTTATTTATGATCCTTATAATTAAAGTAATAAAGTTATGTTTTCTCTTAAGGGCCATTATGGGAAATACTTCCATTAAAAACATGGTCTTTGGAAATAAGATATTGTATACAGAAGAATTAATCATTCTAAAAGAAAAGTTTATCAAACTGTCGAACGTAAAATATTAGATTAGTCATGGATTAGAGTATCGAATTGATCAAAATATAAGATTTTTTTTTATTATCACTACTGTGATAATGATAAGAAATGACTGCTTAAAAAGACCAATAGTGTCTGCTATTAACTCCCCAATATATTTACTTTCGAAATGGTTAGCAAATGTACTTAATAATTTTTATTTCGATAGGTTCGCTGTAAAAAATTCTTTAAACTATTCTTTTTCTTGAAGAAATGCTAAAAAATAATTCTGTGGATGATGTTATTATTAATGAATACTTAAAACTTACTAAATTATGTATGTCTCAGAATTGTTTTTCCTTAAATGTTAAATTCTTTGATCAAAAAAAACATACAGCAATGGGAAATTGTTTATGTCTATTTATTGCTAATTTATTTATGAGTTATTTTGAAACTAAATTAACGGAAACTGAAATTTATTTTCCAATAGTTTGGATTAGATATGTATCTTTGCAATTTTGATACTGAAAAATCTAATATTGATGATTTTATTTAAATATTAAATTCTAAATTACCTTAAATTAAATTTACTTATAAATCGAAAATGATAATCAGTTACCTTTCTTAGATGTTTTAGTCATTCGAAATAATAATATTTTAGAATTTGATATATATAGAAAAGCATAAATATGCTGCTTTTAATTTTTTTTATCTAATGATAAATATAACATTGTTAGTTAAAGAGTCCGCAATCCTAAAGATTGGTTGGAAACAGCACGCCATGCCGATCTATCCTGAGCTAATCCCTTCATCTCCCTATAGCTATTCATCTCAACGTCTTCAACTATCTGACTCACATACTCCAATTTAGGCCCACCTACCCCTCTCTTTCCCTCCACTCTACCTTCTATGATCAATTGCATAATCCCCCCATGCCTAAGGATATGCCCTACTAATCTGTCTCTCCTACGCTGTAACACTCTCCAAATACTTCTCTTCTCCCCTACTAACTCTAGTACAGCTTCATTTGTTACTTTATCTTCCCAACCAATCCTCATCATCCTCCTATAACACCACATTTCGAATGCTTGTAATCTACGCTTCTCTTCCTTTCCTTTAGTCCACGCCTCACACCCGTACAGTGCTACACTCCAAACATATACCTTCAGTAATCTTTTTCTAATACCCAAGTCAATATTTGATCTTAAAATCTGTTCCTTTTCTACGAATGCCTTCCTACCCTGTGCTATCCTACACTTTATATCTACCTTGCTTCGATTATCTTTTGTGATTCTACTGCCTAAATAACAAAAATCTGACACTTCTTCGATTCTATTATCTCCTATTGTGATCCTCATTTTTCTACTGCATTCCTTTTTGTCACACCTCTTCACTTTAGTTTTACCTATATTTATTTTCATGTTAAAATCCCTATTCAATACTGCCTGCATACCATTCAATACCCTTTCTAAATTCTTTTCGCTTTCTTCTAATATAGCTATATCGTCGGCGAATCTCAACATATATATTTTCTCTCCCTGTACATTCACACCTACACTATACTCTTCTTTTACTTTGTTTATTGCATCTTCTATATATAGATTAAATAATAACGGTTAAAGTGTACATCCCTGCCAAACTCCCTTCCCTATTTTTGCTACCTCTTCTTCCCCCTCAATTCTAACTAAGGCAGTTTGGTGTTTATATAAATTAAAAATTATTCTCCTATCCTTATAATCTATACCCGTTTCTTTTAAAATTCTAAACATTATGTCCCAATCTACATTATCAAATGCCTTTTCTAAATCTACAAAAGCTATGCAAGTTACCTTTCCTACCCTCTTTCTTTTTTCTACTACTGTTCTTAGTGCTAAAATCACCTCCCTCGTCCCTCTGTTTTTCCTAAAACTAAACTGATCTTCTCCTAGCCTTTCCTCTACTTTATTTTCTAATCTCCTATAAATAATCTTTAACAATATCTTCGATGCATGTGATAGTAGACTAATGGTCCTATAGTTCTCACACAAATTAGCTCCTATTTTCTTCGGCATTGTTACTATTCTACTACGCTGACAATCCTGTGGTACTTCTCCCTTCTCATATATTTTACAAACTAACCTGTATAATCGCTCCTGCATTTTCCCCCCTGCGTGGTTTATTAATTCGGCTGGTATCATATCAATCCCCGCTGCTTTGTTATTCCGTAAATCATTTAATGAATCATATAATCATTGAATCACTCTTCCTTCGCTAGCTTGCATTTCCTATTAATTAAGTTCCTTAGTTCCTTATATTTTTTCTGTCCTGCTTCTGTGTTTCCAATTTTAATTTTCCTTCTTGCTTCTATCATTTCAACTATTTCTTCCGTGATCCATTCCCTCCTACCTGCCCTTTTCTTTGTGCCTAATACTTCATTTGCTGCTGTAGTTAACCCATTTCTGATTTCCCTCCATTCGCAATCTATGTCGTTCCTAGATGTTCCATTAGCCATGATTTCTACTTTCTGCTTGTACTTTTCACATACATCAGCTAATTTTAACCTATCGACATCTACTCTGACCTGTTTAGACTTCTGTAACATTGAATTAAATAATATCCGAAATATAGCAGTACAAAATGGCTATTCATATAAAATTATAAATAACATGAGTAGCGTAGGTAGGTACTAGCCTTATCAGTTGAAATAGAAATACTTTCTCGCAACTAGTTTCGGTATATATTTAAATCACCATCTTCAGGCGAAACCTACAAAATACAAATTATGGTTTATAATTCAGGATAAATCCCGGTTAAAAAGACAATACATACGTGTCAAAGTTAAAAAAATATTAAAGAATGAGATGACATAACAAATAGAGTAAACGTCCTGCATAGAAAAACATTTTTCAATCACGAGTCATCTAAAATTAAAGGTACATAAATTAACAAATCTAGGTATATAAAATATATTAAACATCTTACAATTCTTTTTAGATTAGACTTTGTAGAGTTTTAAGAACAGTAATATAAATACAGATAAATAATTTAATTCAACAAAAAATCAGAAACAGAAACAGCTGTAACTATCAGAGTCTACAAAGTCTTATTTATTTAATAGTATATTACTGATTATTGCAATTGAAACGGTATGAACATGCCTTATGCTCAGTTACAGTTATAGAAATTAATTTTTACTCAGTGAAAAATGTTTCTGATAAGATCAGACTTTATGGTAAATGTAGGTGGTACTAAATGTTGTTTATACCAAATGAATGTTATGCTCATTGGCAATTATGTTGTACCATTTTATGCAAATTGACGCATCACGAACCAATCTTCTAGCGATGTGTAGTTCACTCGCGAACCGTTCACTCTGAACGGTTCAATCAAATGACGGGCGTACTGTGACGATGTTTTGCAACGACCTATACGTCACTATGACCTAGTTCGTGAACTATCAACTACATGGTGCACGGTGTACGTATTGATGTACTTGTACTAGGTCCTGAATCCGTCGTGTACCAAACCATTCAAGAATCACAACGATTCATAAACGATGCAGTATAGTATACATTACATATACAGTACTAACATTTATTTCGTGATAAAGTGTGTTGGTGAACGGAACGAAATAGGAAACTCGATGCGATATTGCAACAGCAGTATTGCCGAGCCGAGTCACAATTTATATGTTTGTATCAGATTTCATTTGGAATAATATGATTAATATCTTCGCAAGATTAAATATGTTCTTAAATATGTCATGCCATAGCAAATTTTTGCAATAATGCAAAAATAAACATCTAAATCTTATAGTTCTTCTATTTCATACTGAGTGCAATGCAATCACTTAATATCAAATCAAAGCTTTGAAGTTTGAACAGAGAAGATTTGGAATAGAAAATATAAATTATAACGCCAAACAAAACGATTCTATCTCGTTAATTTTATTATAGTTTGTACATTTCATTTTCAAGTGTTAGTAAAGTAGTAAACATTTTCATCAGTAACTACCAATCCAATAAGTATTTTAGACCTTCATAGAAATAATCGTGAGTACCTAGAGAAGATTATATTTCTTTATATATATGTTTTGTATAAATTATAAACATTGTTGTCTTTTCGTCCTCATTCTTAATTCAAAATAAGTATTGTAATATTTCAATTTATTTATTTTTTACCATTTAATATTTTTATTTTGAGAAAAAGGAGATTATTTTCAATATGTGCATGTATTTCATGTAGGTCGTGAACTAGTTCATTTTAAAAAGATGTAGTAGTTCACGACCTATAGTTCGTGAACGGTTCATTGAAATGAACTAAAAACTACGAACTAGGTCCTCAAAGTGACCTACAGTTTGCCATCGCTACAATCTTCATTCCTTAACACACCTATTGCATATTGTGCATCTTTGAAGTAGAAACATTTTCACATACATGGGCATACATGGAAGTTCTTTATATCAGAATTTCTATAAAAATAATAATGAAAGATTTCTATGTGCTCAATATTTTTTTATCGAGATTTAAGTTGCGGTAGTTAATGAAAAATATATTCAAAAAGCGTCAAGTGGCTGTTAATTGTATTTCCTAATTTTTTTTTGGAGATATAACGCATATAGATAGTTTACTTTTTATTGCCATATCTGTAATTTTGATCCAAATTAAACAAAACTTTACCACAACATAGTTTAACCAATATACTAAATGTCAACGTGATCACCATTATTCTCTTCAATTTTGAACAAACGTTCGTGATATTCTAATAAAGCTTTCATTCTCATTTCAACAGTAACTTGCTGAAAAGCATCAATAATGCGTTCCTTCAGTACCTGAATGTCCGCCGGTCGTGTTGTATAGACTTTGGACTTAATAAAGCCCCACAGAAAAAAATCGCACGGTGTCAAATCCGGTGATCGAGGAGGCCAAGGCATGTTTGGGGATCCACGTCCCATCCAACGATCCGGGAATTTTTCGTTTAGTCAATTTCGAACCACTCGTCCCCAATGTGGAGGAGCCCCATCCTACATAAAGATTACATCGTTTTGGATTTCTCGTGCTTCTAATTCTGGATAAAATTCTGTTTGCAGCATTTGAAGATATCGAACACTGTTGACAGATTCATCGAAAAAAAAATGTCCGAAGACACCACATCAATTGCAGCCCATACTGTTGTTCTGGCGGAATGCAACGATTCTTCGATAAACCAGTGAGGATTTTCGCTAGCCCAATAACGATGATTATGGCGGTTGACACCACCATTAAAATTAAAATGAGCTTCATCTGAAAACATCAAATTGGATAAATGATCAGGATTTTCAGAAATTCTGTTCCTTTCATCCTGTCGGTTTGCTTTGTCTTCCTCAGTTAATTTTTGCACAACTGGAATTTTATATGGATGCCATTCGAGGTCCTTAAGAATCCTCTCGATTGTGGTACAGCTGATTTGCAGAGCATTGGAGGCGCGATGTAAGGATGAATGCGGATTATCCGTAAAATGTTCTTGAACACGATCCAAATTTTCATCAAAACGAATTGAACTGCTGCGCTTTCGTTTGACGTCGAGGACACTGCCTGTTTCCATTAGGGCATTGTTCCATTTGTAAATGGTATCCCTTGATGGCGGGTCACGATCGAATTCTTCTCGAAATTTCTGTTGAACCAAAATAGGTTTTCTGGTCCAATTAAACCAACACGCCACTTTAGCACGTTCGCGAATAGAATACGCCATATTAATTTGAATATGTTAAAGAAATAATGACTTAGGTGCCTAAAAATTAACAGTAATAAAATGAAACGGTTTGCTTTCTATCGCGTTAAAATTTCAATAAAATCTGACAATAACTCGAAAAGTTATTTCGAATAACAAAACTGTCGATAGATACGTGGGACACCCGGTAGATTTGATTATATATTTCTATATCCGCACAAAAAAATTAAATTGTTTTTGTATTTTGCAGTCGATTAATCGATACATTTCTACAATCTAACTTTATTTTTATTCATTATATATTATTTGATATTTCGATTTTTTATTAAAGAGTCCGCAATCCTAAAGATTGGTTGGAAACAGCACGCCATGCCGATCTATCCTGAGCTAATCCCTTCATCTCCCTATAGCTATTCATCTCAACGTCTTCAACTATCTGACTCACATACTCCAATCTAGGCCTACCTACCCCTCTCTTTCCCTCCACTCTACCTTCTATGATCAATTGCATAATCCCCCCATGCCTAAGAATATGCCCTACTAATCTGTCTCTCCTACGCTGTAACACTCTCCAGATACTTCTCTTCTCCCCTACTAACTCTAGTACAGCTTCATTTGTTACTTTATCTTCCCAACCAATCCTCATCATCCTCCTATAACACCACATTTCAAGTGCTTCTAATCTACGCTTCTCTTCCTTTCCTATAGTCCACGCCTCACACCCGTACAGTGCTACACTCCAAACATATACCTTCAGTAATCTTTTTCTAATATCCAAGTCAATATTTGATCTTAAAATCTGTTCTTTTTCTACGAATGCCTTCCTACCCTGTGCTATCCTACACTTTATATCTACCTTGCTTCGATTATCTTTTGTGATTCTACTGCCTAAATAACAAAAATCTGACAATTCTTCGATTCTATTATCTCCTATTGTGATCCTCATTTTTCTACTGCATTCCTTTTTGTCACACTGCATCACTTTAGTTTTACCTATATTTATTTTCATGTTAAAATCCCTAGTCAATACTGCCTGCATACTATTCAATACCCTTTCTAAATTCTTTTCGTTTTCTTCCAATATAGCTATATCGTCGGCGAATCTCAGCATATATATTTTCTCTCCCTGTACATTCACACCTACACTATACTCTTCTTTTACTTTGTTTATTGCATCTTCTATATATAGATTAAATAATAACGGTGAGAGTGTACATCCCTGCCGAACTCCCTTCCCTATTTTTGCTACCTCTTCTTCCCCCTCAATTCTAACTAAGGCAGTTTGGTGTTTATATAAATTAAAAATTATTCTCCTATCCTTATAATCTATACCCGTTTCTTTTAAAATTCTAAACATTATGTCCCAATCTACATTATCAAATGCCTTTTCTAAATCTACAAAAGCTATGCAAGTTACCTTTCCTACCCTCTTTCTTTTTTCTACTACCGTTCTTAGTGCTAGAATCGCCTCTCTCGTCCCTCTGTTTTTCCTAAAACCAAACTGATCTTCTCCTAGCCTTTCCTCTACTTTATTTTCTAATCTCCTATAAATAATCTTTAACAATATCTTCGATGCATGTGATAGTAGGCTAATGGTCCTATAGTTCTCACACAGATTAGCTCCTATTTTCTTCGGCATTGTTACTATTCTACTACGCTGAAAATCCTGTGGTACTTCTCCCTTCTCATATATTTTACAAACTAACCTGTATAATCGCTCCTGCATTTTTTCCCCTGCGTGTTTTATTAATTCGGCTGGTATCATATCAATCCCCACTGCTTTGTTATTCCGTAAATCATTTAATGCTCTATGAAACTCTGACCTAAGTATGCTAGGACCTAAGTCATCCTCATCTATCTGTTCCACACTTTCTAGCTCCTCCATGTCCTGCCTACCTTTATATAAATCTTCAAGATACTCCTTCCATCTTCTAGCTTTTTCCTTATTTTCTGTGAGTTCCTTACCCTGCTTATCACATATAATGTTACCCTTTGGTTTTACTTTAGAAAAATGTGACTTAATTTTCCTGTAGCCCAAATCTACTTTACCTCTTCTCATATCCTCCTCAATATCCTCACAGTTTCCTTTTATCCACTCTTCTTTCGCTAGCTTGCATTTCCTATTAATTAAGTTCCTTAGTTCCTTATATTTTTTCTGTCCTGCTTCTGTGTTTCCTATTTTAATTTTCCTTCTTGCTTCTATCATTTCAACTATTTCTTCCGTGATCCATTCCCTCCTACCTGCCCTTTTCTTTGTGCCTAATACTTCATTTGCTGCTGTAGTTAACCCATTTATGATTTCCCTCCATTCGCAATCTATGTCGCTCCTAGATGTTCCATTAGCCATGATTTCTACTTTCTGCTTATACTTTTCACATACATCAGCTAATTTTAACCTATCGACATCTACTCTGACCTGTTTAGACTTCTGTAATTTCTTGAATTTGACCTCTGAGTCCAGGACTACTAAATTATGGTTACTATCAATATCTGCTCCAGGGTAACTCTTACAATTCTTAATCTGGTTCCTAAACCTCTCTTTAACCAGTATGTAATCTATCTGATACCTCCCTATATCTCCTGGCATTTTCCACGTATATAACCTGCGCTTGTGATTCTGAAAAAGCGTGTTTGCTACCACTAGCTTATTCCTAATACAAAACTCTACCAATCTATCCCCTCTATCATTACGTGTTCCTATTCCATATTCTCCTACTATTGAAACTTCCTTTCCCTTACCTACTACGGCATTCCAATCTCCGATTACAATTAGATTATCCTGTCCTTTAACGTTTGCTAACCTAGATTCAATCTCCTCATAAATGGATTCTACCTCCTCATCATCGTGACTTGAAGTTGGCATATATACTTGCACTATAACTGTGTCCGTTGGCTTCGTGTCTAATCTAATAGTTATAATTCTATCACTAACTTGACAATAACTCTTTATTCTACATCCCAACTTTCTATTCATTATAAAACCTACACCGGTATGCCCATTATCTGATGCTGTGGTTATTAATCTATATTCTCCTGACCACGTATCTACTTGATCTTTCCTCCTAACTTCACTAATCCCTACAATATCCAGTTTAAGTCTCTCCATTTCTAATTTCAAATTCTCTAACTTTCCTATCCTATTCATACTGCGTATATTCCACGCTCCGACTCGTAGAATTCCCGATGAAATCGATCTCTTGCCCTCCCCAGAATCCGAGGGCTTGCCTGCTACCGAAGTAGCAGGGTGAGATTCTGAGCCATTGGCTCTACTCACCTGGGGTAATATATTTGAGATAATCGACATTTCATGTGTAAACTTGAGAAAGGTACAGTGCTGGTTTCTCCTTGCCTTGCACCGACCAATGAGTGCATATTTTAGCCGTCGCCCCACCGATTCAGCCTTTTCCCCCTAATACCGTGGGTTAGCCTGAATCTTTCCTATAGACCGGGATCCCTGTATAGGGACCGCTCTATAGGCCAGAGCGTCGTTGCCCATGTCTTGCCCCTAGGAGGCATATGCAGTGCATTGGCACACTATTGACACTAATTATTCGATTATATTCGACTTATTATTCGATTATAAACGAAAAATAAGTCCTTAAGAAGAACTAATTTTTGTTCATTTTCTATATTTAAAATATATGTTTAATTTAAATATTGCGAATTTTAAAAATATTAGATATATTGCAACATTGCAAATGTACGCAAAGTTTTACTTTATTTTAAAGCCTTTATTGCGTACGAAATTTCTAATAAATTAATGAAAATCGGGTTCACGACCAATTGAGACGAAATTAATTTTTACTACTTTCGCGATAGTATCTACACGGTAGTATTTACAAAATAAAAGATGATTAAATTTATAATTTGTGTGATAATTATTAAGACGCTACGTGTAAAGTAAAATCAATTTTAGTATATGGACGTATTACTAAAGAAATAAATTTCATCGAATGAGAAACTTCTCGACGTAATTGGTTTGCACGTCATTTTTCATTAGGCACTTAGACACAAGAAACGATATCCGAAATATGAGTTTGTCGATGCCAAGCTCTGCTCTTCGATAAGTATATTAGACAATTTTCCAATAATATTACACAATAAATCAACAAATAATGTAGCTAATAAATAATTCTACTGGGCTATAACTATCCTCAAACAAAGAAAACATTCCTTGATTATTTCTCATCCATTTACGAACAGCGTAATTGGAAATATTGTATTTTAATTAGTCAACGAACACAAAAAGAAAATATCATGGTAAATAATAATTTCATTTTTGTCTAAAAATGCATACGTAGTAATAAATCGAAAACTAAAATGTGGCGAAAACTAAATTAAGTTTTTAGAAAATTTTAATTAAATATATAAATTCAAACCCCATGTCAATGGCAATAGGTCACGCATATAGAATTATAAATAAATAATTTCTTACTTGCGAGAAATTAATCGATTATATAATGACGGTTCTTGCAGCACCGTTGACATGAAATGCCATGCGCTTCGTTTTCCTAATTTCGGGCTTGCGCGTTTATTTTATAACAAACTTGTTGGAAATATTTAATACAATAACTATGCAATAATCAATATATTTATTGTAATTGTAGAAGTTCATTATGTAAGGTTATAAATTAAATGTAGGAATGGGAATAATATTTAAATTCTACCAGTTTTTTTTTTTTTCCCGACTAGTTTCGATATTTATAATACATCATCTTCTGGGAAAAAAATAATTTGAAAAGAACATGAAAAAATATAATATTAGAATAGATAAAATAGTTCCAAACAATTAAAATTAGGTGTTTTTTTTACTTACTGGTCAATTATTTTGAAAAATTATTATAAGTTGTTATCTTATTTTAAATAATCTCAAGCAGACCATTTTTCAAAATAATTGACCCGTGCGTAAAAAAAATTAATTTTAATCGTTTTATCAACTCTAATATTATATTTTTTCATGTTCTCTTCAAATTAGTTTTTTCTCAGATGATATGTTATAAATATCGAAACTAGTCGGAAAATTAAAATAAACTAAAAAAATTTTTAGAATTTACATATTATTCCAATTCCTACATTTAATATATTTATTATTAATTATATCCCCTTATAAAATTTGTGATAGCTTGCAATAAATGTGAGCTTCGATTTGTTTTATTGATTTTAGATTTTCCACACAGATGGACACAATATTACATTACATATAAATTTTTATAAAAAAATTTTAAGTTTTCTTTTTTATTATTTAAAACTGATTTTATTTAAAACAACACTTGCACTTTTAATAAAAAGATGGTATTTGATAGTCGGTGACTATTATCCTTATTTTCTTAAAATAACTGAAATTGGTTTTAATTCAATTATAATAATATGCAGATTTCAACAAAAAAAAAAGATTGAAGTCGCCACTCATTATATGTAATGTAATAAATGTACGTAATTTTTTTTTTGTTTATTGGGATTTAAATATAAAAATAAGTTTCTGTTGACTTTACAAGTTTATAAATATTTTATAGGAAGACCTATAAGTGTTTGAAATTAGTTTAAAATATCTATATTTTATAATCTTTGACTTTTTTCTACAATAATTTTTTTTTTCATGATTATATCTATAGTATAGAATATCACCCAAATTATATATTTAATATATAATATATATTTAGCTATATCTATATTTAAATTATGAAAATTTCTTAATAGAAATCTAAAAATACTAATTAAGTTTAGCTAAATTGTATATGAAAGTATATTTTTTGACATTCACTTACTACTAAATCCAAAGAAGTATTACGTACTAAAATTCTAAAAAAAGAAAGGGACAAGAATCGTAGAACATATTAAAGATTTTTATACTTTACACTGTCATTATTAGATGATAAAAGAGGATTTTCCTTTGGTAACCACCTTGTATAATTTTGGCTAAATTTGATTTTCATAATTCCCTTTCACACCATACAGTAAAAAAATTATTACGTCAAATATCATGTTCCGAATTAAAAGCTGCAAATGCGGAATTCAAAATTCAAACTTCATCTTTACTAACACAAAAATCGTTTCTATTTATAGCATGATCTTATGTTAAATATAAATTAAAATATTTTTTTTTTGGTCTACGTAAAAATACTGAACGTAAATAAACTGAGGTAGATGCGATTGATTTAAAATGAATCGTGTTGTAATAAGAATATTTACAACTTGCCACAAAATCAAGTTATATGCGAAGCGAAAGTTTTCTAATTTATTTGACTATTATGAAGCTTTTTAACAACTTTACAGTTAACGAACTTTTATGTGCGAAATAACTCAAACATCCGCTCAATACTTTACAGGCTCATATTCCGCTATTCAACAAAACAAGGTTCCGACATCAAAGCACTATGTTAGATACATGAAACCTTCTTTTTATATTACACTTTTACAGAATAGAAACAAGCCATTACCATTTTAATCAAGGTATATTGATTTAAAAAGGCAACGGAACTAGCGATGGCAAACTGTAGGTCACTTTGAAGACCTAGTTCGTAGTTCATAGTTCATTTCAATGTACCGTTCACGAACTATAGGTCATGAACTACTACATCTTTTTAAAATGAACTAGTTCACCACCTATATGAAATACATGCACATAATGAAAATAATCTCTTTTTTTCTCAATATAAAAATATTAAATGGTAAAAAATAAATAAATTGAAATATTACAATACTTATTTTGAATTAGGAATGAGGAAGAAAAGACAACAATGTTTATAATTTATACAAAACATATATATAAGGAAATATAATCTTCTCTAGGTACTCACGATTATTTATATGAAGTTCTAAAATACTTATTGGTAGTTACTGGTGGAAATGTTTACTACTTTATTTACACTTGAAAATTAAATGAACAAACTAAAATATAATGAACTAGATAGAATCGTTTTGTTTGGCGTTATAATTTATATTTTTTATTCCGAATCTTCTCTGTTCAAACTTCAAAGCTTTGATTTGATACTAAGTGATTGCATTGCACTCAGTATGAAATAGAAGAACTATAAGATTCAGATGTCTAAAATCGCATATCTCGCTTTAATTAAGGGGAGGTTCATATGGCCATGTTCATATTTAATAATAAACTTTGTAAATTTTGAACTAAACCAAATTTTCACCGAAAGATCGTAACAACTGAATTTGAAGATATCACCTATAACAGATACCTTTTTAGAAATACTCAAAGATGAGCTAAATTTTTTCCACTGTGAGACTCCACCAGAATATCACGCTAACGAAAATCATGCCGAACAGTTAGGGCGTTATTAGACTGCCCTGCAGTGTAAGCTGCAGGATTAAATATTGCAGACTTTTAAAACTGTTATTGGTTATATTGTAAAAATTTATACTGAGTGGTTGAATACCTACTAAAGTTTCATTATTTGGAACAGATGGATGGCACATTTATATCATCACACTATATTTATTAAAACATTATTTGCCTGCTAAATTGAATAACTCGTAAATCCCAGAAAAACTTTTGAAGGTGAAATTGATTTTATTTTTATTTTTCAGACATATTTTGCATCAGATATTCGATCAGGAATCTATAGAAATTGTAAATTTATGATATACTTTTAGAAATACAGATGGAAATAAAAAAAACATCACAGTTGCAATTCATCAACAATTAATAAACTCGTATAAACGAAGATTTATAATTAAATGGTAAATTAAACAATTTATTAAATTATTCTGAAAGCACAATTGTTTATTTCAGCTTTTTCAATTATCTTGAAAATAATTTATTTGCTTTTGTAATTAAATTGACTTTTGTTCTGTTTTCTTTTGTTGATAATTCCCAGTATTATTTGTCGTCCCATCATTATCGCAAATATTAAATAATCTTTCCTATGTTATTATTCGAAAATTTTGTGTTCATTAAATTTTTATGAATTATAATTTACTTAGGTCAGAGTTTCATAGAGCATTAAATGATTTACGGAATAACAAAGCAGCGGGGATTGATATGATACCAGCCGAATTAATAAAACACGCAGGGGAAAAAATGCAGGAGCGATTATACAGGCTAGTTTGTAAAATATATGAGAAGGGAGAAGTACCACAGGATTTTCAGCGTAGTAGAATAGTAACAATGCCGAAGAAAATAGGAGCTAATTTGTGTGAGAACTATAGGACCATTAGTCTACTATCACATGCATCGAAGATATTGCTAAAGATTATTTATAGGAGATTAGAAAATAAAGTAGAGGAAAGGCTAGGAGAAGATCAGTTTGGTTTTAGGAAAAACAGAGGGACGAGAGAGGCGATTCTAGCACTAAGAACGGTAGTAGAAAAAAGAAATAGGGTAGGAAAGGTAACTTGCATAGCTTTTGTAGACTTAGAAAAGGCATTTGATAATGTAGATTGGGACATAATGTTTAGAATTTTAAAAGAAACGGGTATAGATTATAAGGATAGGAGAATAATTTTTAATTTATATAAACACCAAACTGCCTTAGTTAGAATAGAGGGGGAAGAAGAGGTAGCAAAAATAGGGAAGGGAGTTCGGCAGGGATGTACACTCTCACCGTTATTATTTAATCTATATATAGAAGATGCAATAAACAAAGTAAAAGAAGAGTATAGTGTAGGTGTGAATGTACAGGGAGAGAAAATATATATGTTTAGATTCGCCGACGATATAGCTATATTGGAAGAAAGCGAAAAGAATTTAGAAAGGGTATTGAATGGTATGCAGGCAGTATTGACTAGGGATTTTAACATGAAAATAAATATAGGTAAAACTAAAGTGATGAGGTGTGACAAAAAAGAATGCAGTAGAAAAATGAGGATCTCAATAGGAGATAATAGAATTGAAGAAGTGTCAGATTTTTGTTATTTAGGCAGTAGAATCACAAAAGATAATCGAAGCAAGGTAGATATAAAGTGTAGGATAGCACAAGGTAGGAAGGCATTCGTAGAAAAAGAACAGATTTTAAGATCAAATATTGACTTGGGTATTAGAAAAAGATTACTGAAGGTATATGTTTGGAGTGTAGCACTGTACGGGTGTGAGGCGTGGACTATAGGAAAGGAAGAGAAGCGTAGATTACAAGCATTCGAAATGTGGTGTTATAGGAGGATGATGAGGATTGGTTGGGAAGATAAAGTAACAAATTAAGCTGTACTAGAGTTAGTAGGGGAGAAGAGAAGTATTTGGAGAGTGTTACAGCGTAGGAGAGACAGATTAGTAGGGCATATCCTTAGGCATGGGGGGATTATGCAATTGATCATAGAAGGTAGAGTGGAGGGAAAGAGAGGGGTAGGTAGGCCTAAATTGGAGTATGTGAGTCAGATAGTTGAAGACGTTGAGATGAATAGCTATAGGAAGATGAAGGGATTAGCTCAGGATAGATCGGCATGGCGTGCTGTTTCCAACCAATCTTTAGGATTGCGGACTCTTTAACTAACTATAATTTACTCGGACGTATTGTAACTAACATAGATATACAATAATCCAACATTTTAACAGTGAAAATATAGTGAGAATAGTTTTGCTATCAGAAAGTAAAGATACATTGAGACTGCTTCTCAGATGTGAAGCTGCGATGGCTTTTGTAATATGCAACAATAATTTGATAGTATTTTCTTCAAACAAGTAGGTATTATATTTCAATAACAATATAAATTGGAATACCGCTGCTATACAATGGTGAGTGAATATCATTGGATACAATTTCCTGTGTTTATAATGAGAAGTAGATATATTCCAAGTTTGATAAAAGGCAATTTATCAAGATAGAACTTTTATATTTGATTTGCAACTCCTGCTTTTTATGTGGGAAATATGATGAGGAAAATAACAAATAGAAGTCATTTGCATAGTGCAATGGTACGATACATAACATACAAAAATTTTGTAGTGATAATAAAAATTCAAATTTTGAATATTTATTTGTGTTTGTGGAAACTACCTCAACTGGATATAATCCCAATTACAGAGTGTAGTTATAGAGGATATTAGAAACATATGGGAAGGGTGGGATTTAATATATATAATATAATATAATCTGTATTAGTTAAGAATTTGCTCAAAAGACTCTACAGATACTACAGACATACCTGTGAGTAAAAAGGAGCGCCAAAATACTGAACAAAATTAAACTTTTATAATACATACTAACGGGGAGACGAGTATTACTTTATTATAATATTCATCTGACGGGAAGTTCTGAATGATACTTGTAAAACAACCTTGCAACTATAACTAATATTCTCTTTCAAGAATCATAAGGATTGGTATGAATTTTGCTACAAAAGAATATACCATTCAAAAGGAAATTGTAAATTAATTAGTTGAATTATTTCATTTAATATGAATTTTCACAAGGTAAGCCTGCAACGCATCAATTATTTAATTAGGAATTTGATAAAAGTTTTGTTTGTTAATAGTAGTGCTGGGAATGGTTCCGGTGAACCGGTGCACCGGTTTATTTTTTGTCGAAAACCGGCAACTAAGACAATCTCGGTTCACCGATTTTCAGAATAATGAAGTTTATGCAAGTTGATTTCTATTAGAGCAGCAGAGACAAAGCTCTACCATAGTTAGTACTCTAGTAGATATTAACTATTAAATAATATGATAGTATTAAGTATTTTAAACCATTTCAACTTAAAATAATCTTAAAAAACTTAATCTTAAAATCCTAAAATAATCTTATGCGAAGATTTAATCGTAAGGTAGATTTCCAAAGCAAAGATTCTGATCTAAAGTGAAAAACGAAACAAAATATGCTATTATTAAATTGAAAAATATATAATTTCAAGCTCATTATACTGGTGTTGGTATCAGAATAAAAACAATATTAAAAAATAGTTGACCACGCAAAATGATAATGCATATAGAGTTATAGAGAGTAATTTTACATAAGTTTACATTCACTTATTCTCTAAGCATGTAGAATTTGATTAAACATGCAATTTATTTATCCCTTACAGACGAAATCGCAGTAACAAAATAAACACGTAGATAAGATATGATTCCACAATTATACAGTATTGATACGACGAGCAATAAGTATATTGCACTGTGCTTTGTGCATTAAGCTGCATCTTGATATAACAATTCATTATCTATGGGATTCAGTGGCGTGTCAACTATTTAAGAGTGGTTAGCAAAAATTGAATTGTCCACCTAAAATGCGCCGCAATGAAAATCGACCTTTGTTCTTTTTCGATATTTTTTCGATAATTTTGATGAAAATCGACCTCTGTTCTTTTCGATAATTTTTCGATAATTTTGATGAAAATCGACCTCTGTTCTTTTCGATAATTTTTCGATAATTTTGATGAAAATCGACATCTGTTCTTTTCGATATTTTTTCGATAATTTTGATGAAAATCGACCTCTGTTCTTTTCGATAATTTTTCGATAATTTTGATGAAAATCGACATCTGTTCTTTTCGATAATTTTTCGATAATTTTGATGAAAATCGACCTCTGTTCTTTTCGATAATTTTTCGATAATTTTGATGAAAATCGACCTCTGTTCTTTTTCGATATTTTTTTCGATAATTTTGATGAAAATCGACCTCTGTTCTTTTCGATAATTTTTCGATAATTTTGATGAAAATCGACTTCTGCTCTTTTTCGATAATTTTTCGATAATTTTGATGAACAGCTTACCTATAGTTTTTTTATAGAATAAATAAACTAAAAGCACGAATCAAGTTTTATCTATTTTCCACATTATTTATTGCAGCATTGATGTAAGTAAAAAAGTTAAAAGAATGAGTAGGAAGAGAAGAAATAATGTATTATTATTTTTAAGTATGGTTATTTCTTTTTGTAATTTATCGGGTTAAGTAATTGTTTTTTATGTAAAAAAATTTAATGTCTCATATTATTTGTTGATCTTCGCTCTTTAACATAAAAGTCGTTTAATTTTATCTACGTTGATTTAATACGTCTTATTTTATATATTTTTTACCCAATAAAGTTTATTCTTCTTCTTATTATTATTATTATTAGTTAAAGATACCTAAACAGTAAGAAAGTTTAGTTAAGGGCAAAGCTAATATAAAATTATATGCGATTTTCTTCGACATCATTATAATTGTAATAATTATTTGTTGAGGGCTGATGTGTGAAAATGTGAAAATAATTTAAAATTGTATTTTAAACACAATTTTAAATTGTATATTAAACACAATATAAAGAAAGCTTCTTACATTTGCAGTCTTCTATATTAGCGATGGCAAACTGTACGTCACTTTGCGATAATTTTTCAATAATTTTGATGAACAGCTTACCTAACAGATTTTTGCTTATTTTATTTTATATAAAATTTTATTGGGATAAAATTAATAACACAAATAAGTAAAGTGACCATACGTCCCGCTTTTAGCGGGACAATCCCGATTTTCGGTAATTTGTCCCGCTTAAGTAAAAAATCATTATTTCCATGCTTACTACAAAAGTTTACCATTTACCCGTATAAAAAAAATTCTGCGGAACGGCTCGACAGATTTCAATGATTTTGGTGTTATATTAAAGCGATTATGTCTATTTTTCGGCCCATTTTGTTCAAAATTTAAGTGTATTTGCTAAATTGGTCGGAAATTGAAAATTAAGAATGACTAATTTTCCTCTACATTCATATAGACTTGTATATCATAATCAAAGGCATAGCGGCCATTTGTCATGTACAATCGAGTCAAAGAAATTGTCAATAATTGTGACTTAAAATGTCTGACTTAAAATTATTCTAGGCGAGACCTGGCGAGGCTATATATTTATATATAATTTATTTTTACATACATTTCTTATATTTAAATTTTTTTAATATTTAATTTGATTTTTGTCAAATATTTTATAGCAAATTATGTTGGATTTATGAATTACAAAATAAATACACAATAGCGTCCTCAAACAATCGGTCAATTTTCTTTTTTCAGTTTTTAAACTATACATTTATGTCTGATTTGCCATATTCTTGGCAGTAGGTGTACTACTGTATAGATAAAATTCTGATAATAAACGCGCGTTTCTTGATAACGAATACTCCACTAGAGCGAGAACTTTCACAGAAAACGGCTAAAGTCTCGCTTCAACCAACGCAATCAACTTTTTCGAGTTTATATTCTTCGCTTCAACTTATCGTTCAGGGTGCCATTGAAACTGCCCATATAAAATAGCATGTGCAGAGGTAGGATTGCATTCACGTAACCATGTAGTTAGACTTGAATTCCTCGTCTTGTTCGTCGAGAATAAATAGTGTGTAATCTGTGTGTGTGTTTATCGTCGTTATCGCACACACATCTAATATTAAAATATGTAGATGGCGATACCAACACGATCAGCAACTATAAATTAATACGCGATGTTAATTGCGTGTTCAATTTCAAAGTCAGCATTTAGAAACATTTTTATATGGACTGTCCATGCTAAGATTATAAATTTTTATTAAACGTGAAAAAATGATTGAATGGGACATTTTCTTATGGGAAATGATAATTTTGATGAAAATCGACAGGAATATACCTCTGTACTTTTTCGATAATTTTGATAAAAATCGACAGGTATATACCTTCTTTGTAAATAATTAAAAAATTTCGACAGGTATATATATACCTTCTTTGTAAATAATTAAAATAAATAATAAAAGCGTAATAGCATTGTATACAAGTAATTGAATAAGTACATTGGTAGGAAAAATATTACAAAAATAAATAGAAAGAAAGTATATAACAAACTTTAATAATTTAATAAGCATTTCTTTTTGTCAGACCTAATCACTTTAGTCTTGCCTATATTTATTTCATAAAAAAATGTATATTTAAATTTTTTTTGTGAAAAAACAATTTGAAAATATTTTTTAGCCAAAAGTAAAAATGTAAAAAACGAGATGTTGAAGCTACACATCTATTGTTTTTATTTAAACGCCCTAAATAACTAAATTCATTCAGATTACGTAATAGCACTTTATAAGGGCATTATTCACTTAGTCTCATAAGGAATACCTTCTAAACGCGTAACATTCCTCCGGAGACATTTCTTGCCGAACTGGTTTTAGAACCATATCTGGGTTTTACACTACCATCGCCTAAAGCTAAATATAATATGTACCTTATCGTACATATATACAATGCGATTACTTACCTGTATCGTGTAACACTGTGAAGCGCTTATCGGCCGTCACCCGCGTGTCGCCCGCCGTCAGCACCCGCCTACTGTGCCGTTCCCGGTCCTCCTTCTTCCACATCACACTGTTGTTGCGGATATCTCGTACCACACACGTTATTAGAGCATCATCGCCCTCGTACACATGCACCGGATGGGTGAGACTATGCCGCATCGATGGCATGGCTGCAACAATCCAATAAAATTTCACATATAAGTTGTAATATAAATAAAAAGTTTCTATATTGGACTCAATTATATAATTGGATTATTAAAAAAAGAAAAGAAAATTTGCGATGTACAGCATACGGTATACAGCAGGGGTGGCCAACTTGTCTGTTCTTGAAATTGACTTTTCTACTTAAAAACTGATCGCGATCTAGCTTTCTAAAAGTAATCACTACGGTGTTAAATTATAGTATAGAATATCACCCAAATACCGTAACAAGCATCAAGTAGCTAAATATACATTTCAAGGGCTATACCCCCATCTTCAGTGGCATAAAATAAAACAAATAATTAAGATTTGGATGAATTTGTAAATGGTCATTCATGTTTGGAAAATGGTCATTCATATTTGGAAAATGATCAAAATTTATTTGTTGGAGATCTTCAATCAACTTTACGAACTGACCTTTAACTAATCATGTGACGTATTGCCTTCTTTTTTCCTTGTAACTTTAAATTCAAATCGCTCAACTTGGATGTAAAATCTGCATAGAAACGCTAAATCACTGAGCCAACTTATCTTCGCCTTATTTCGTGTTTTTTGTCTCGTTTTATTAGCGCCACATTCGAAATAATCAGTTTTTGTGTCCAGCTGTTCGCGATCGACGAAAAATCGACTTATTGGCCACCCCTGGTATACAGCATGTAAGCATCTATTCAAAACTCGCATTTTGACACTGTTCTAAAAAGTAGCCAATTCTAAACCAGCTCTCTTAACTAGATATAAGGAAAAATAGCTAAGATATTTTTGTTAGTTAGTGGAAACTACCGCAACAGGATATAATATGCCAATTGCAGAGTGAGGTTATGGAGGGATATTATGAAGATATGGGAAGGGCGGCAAGGGGGTTACTACAGCGGTTCGCTATTCTGCTAGTTAATTGTATCCCAACTAAGAATGGTACTGAGTATAGAGGATAGGTGGCGCTGAGCTACGGTCACCCGTCCACGCACTGACACCTAGCGGGACGTTGCTAAACTCTGGTTATCGACGTTCAATGCATTACCCGCATAGGCCACTCGGCGTGTTCAATACTGCATATATACGGCAATATAAAACTATAGGTAAGAAAGCTATATAATTGAACTTTAGTAAAATCCTGTATTACTGAAGACGAGAGCATAGCCTTCGAAAGGCGTATCCAGCTACTAAATGCTTCGAGTCACTTTCAGGTATTTTGGTGATATTCTATATAATTATTTAACACCGTAGTGACAAACTTGCTATAAAACTTTAGAATTAAATAATCGAAAAATAAGAAACACAGTTTATAAAAAATTATATAATCCCATCTATAGTCAAAGGATTTTTTGCTTCTGCAACTTCATTCTTTTCATTTTCTTTACAGTAATAAGTGAAATCGTTGTAGTCAATGAAAAAAGTTTTTATATGGAAGGTCTACTAAACTCGAAGTTTTACTTTTGAAGGTGTAAAGGGAATTCCAAAATAATAATAATAGGACACGTTTGTCGGGAAGCAAACTTTAAACTATTAATGAATTATGCAATTTCGATTTTTTTAAATAAATAAGTAATGGTTTTGATTAGGATTGATATAATCCCGTCTGCTGAATTTCATAATTAATATTTCAAAAACTACAACACGATGAAAAGGGTGTTAACTCAGTTAACTACGAAACCAGAATATTTAATATAAAAGAATCAATTAAAATCTGCCCTGATACATTAATTAAATAAGTCTGGGTAAGTGCAATTTAGTAGACGGTAGACTATTTCTACTATTGATTGTGCGAGAAAACTTCTTTAGGCAAAAAGCAAGGAAAAGAATTATGCATTATTAACAGATGGCGATTGGAGCGAAAAACCTTTTAGCAAGTTCTTTATTTAATTATGAAACTGCTAAGAGAGCAATTAGAGAAGTTCTGATCCTTTACGCCAACTTCATTCAATTGTCCGTATAGTTTTGAAAAAACCATTCAGTGTTTAGTGCTGGTCAATAAAAGGTTCCTTGGTTTAAAATCGCTGATTGTTCTAACTTTTTAAGGGAGACTCCGCACCATAAAAACTTCTATTAAAAGTTTTATAGATTGATGACGAAATCCATTGCTTGACTATTCTTTGCATTATCTTAACAAAGTGTAACCAAGAGCAAGTATTCTTCAACTTGCTATGGATTGAAATAAAATTCAGGTTAAATACAACAAAAAATACGAACGGTATACTATACAGGGTACACCACCTAAAACACCACGCAATTTCCTGCAAAAAATAATAAAGATGGAAAATTATTATTTCTTTATTAGTTTTTGAATTTATTAATTTATAAAGATAAACTATATTATTATTTCTAATGACTAAAACATCTAAGAAAGGTAACTGATTATCATTTTCGATTTTTAAGTAAATTTAATTCAAGTTAATTTAGAATTTAATATTTTAATAAAATCATCAATATTAGATTTTTCAGTATCAAAAATCACAAATATGTCATCTACATATCTAATCCAAACTCTAGGAAAATAAATTTCAGTTTCCTTTAATTCAGTTTCAAAATAACTCAAATAAATTAGCAATAAATGGACTTAAACAATTTCCCCTAGCTGTACCTTTTTTTTGCTCGAAGAATTTAACATATAAAGAAAAACAATTCTTAGACAATATAGTTATAGAAAAAATAAAAGGTTTTTAAAATCTTACGCTTAGTTATGTCAAACCATGGTACAAAGCCTATAAAATTATACTTAACATTAATTAAAAATATAAAGAGTGTTCCATTCGGAATTTTCAATTTTTTGAAGTGAAACTTCTATAGGCGCGGTAGGGCTTGAAATTGGCCTGAACGTCACGAAAAGTGAAACGCACGCTACGCGCATGCGCCGCATGTACTGTGTGTATACGTAGCATAAGGCAACCAGTAGACGCTTTCGTATTTTGTTATATATTACACAAACACAGCTTAATCTTTTAGCTAACAATTTCCATTGTGTGAAAAGTGAAATGGAGAAAAAGACAAGTACAGACAGACTGCGAGCCTTTAGAGAACGGAAGAAAGCGAATAAACCGCCAAGAATAGTGCCAACAAGTACCTTGGAAAGAAGTAGAGAGGATCGAGCTAGGCAAAGGGCGTTAAAGAAACACGGTGGACAACATAACCTTCCAACGACCTCAAATACACTGGATGAATCGATACCGTCGTTAAGTGAGGACACAATGAGTGGTATACAGAATTTGAATGCCACTGATGCAGGCGTGAAGATACACGCGATGTGAGAGATCAACAAAATGAATCTGATACAGCTGAGCCATCAATAAATAGAAATGCATCCACTAGTGCATCATACACTAAATTTACATTCTTTCAACCTGCTCGTCGCAAATTTGATAAACAATTTTTCAATAATCTGCTGGGTACAGTGTGTTCCATATGTGATCGAATATGGTTTAAGAACGATGTGAAACCTGTTGATCCTAAGCACGAGCAACTTTTACATACTGCGTTTCCGGCCATTATCATTGAAGATGTGATAGCGTGCAATTAATGGCGAAATGCTCTCACTCGGAATACCATTGCAATGTTATCGAAGTCAAATGGTTTTGTCTACGCAGAATTACCTGGTCATCTACCAAAATTAGATTTAGTGTCAGAGAGGTTAATTTCACCCAGAATTCCATTTATGCAAATTCGACGTTTACGACATGTACATGGTCAACGTGGGATTTATGGGCAAATTATGAATGTTCCAATATCTGTGAATACGATGGTGAATCATTTGCCCAGAGACATTGATGATGATCATTGTATTAATGTCCACATAAAAAGAAGAAAAATACACAGATCGAGTTATTTAATTGGTTTGGTGAGAAAAAGAACTATAAAAACATGGCTACAATATTTAATCCAAACTCCTCTTTATAGACTGTAGGACATTACAGTTAATAATGCTTTCTTTGATGATCAGAGTGTCAATTAAAATCAATCGAAATCAAATCGTTAACAAATGTAAAAAAAGCAATGCAGAAGATCAACTTTTCCTAAGAGCTAAGAGCTTCACTTCTACCGCGCGAGAGTCTCACGCCTTTTTTTTTATTGAAAATGTCTAAACTTCGATTGTTTTTAAAATAATGTTTTAAGGCTTCATGTTCTTCTAACAATGCGTTTTGTTGTTATGGCTTACCTTTTGAATCGTTGTTATATATTTTGCACAAACAAATGATTTTAAAAGAAGCTATTATACGAAAGTGTTATGTTGTTGCAAAATGATATGTCGTTGTAAAGCTAAAAATAAAATCAAGTAGAATAAGATAAGATAGAAAAACTATATCATTACATTAAAAATAAAAGAGTTAAACTAAATAATAAAAAAAAAGACTCCGTGTAGGTGAATAAATATGACTTACAGTTTTAAACTGGGTATACGAATCAAATTCTTGATTCTTAATTCTGCAGTTTATTAGATTTTGCGTATTGGCAACTTAGTTACTCTACCCTGTATAGTAATTGTATTGAGTATAAAAAAAATTGTACAGTAAGCGACGAATATGTTAATAACTGTAATGAATTTTTTTATTTTTCATACATTCTGATGTTCTATTATTTAATAGTATAGAATATCACCCAAATACCGTAACTTAAAGAGTTTAAGTTATATTTATTAATAAATATTTTATTTATTTATAATAAATATTTTTAATTGACTTTACAATTTGACTCACAGCATCAGATAATGGGCATACCGGTGTAGGTTTTATAATGAATAGAAAGTTGGGATGTAGAATAAAGAGTTATTGCCAAGTTAGTGATAGAATTATAACTATTAGATTAGACACGAAGCCAACGGACACAGTTATAGTGCAAGTATATATGCCAACTTCAAGTCACGATGATGAGGAGGTAGAATCCATTTATGAGGAGATTGAATCTAGGTTAGCAAACGTTAAAGGACAGGATAATCTAATTGTAACCGGAGATTGGAATGCCGTAGTAGGTAAGGGAAAGGAAGTTTCAATAGTAGGAGAATATGGAATAGGAACACGTAATGATAGAGGGGATAGATTGGTAGAGTTTTGTATTAGGAATAAGCTAGTGGTAGCAAACACGCTTTTTCAGAATCACAAGCGCAGGATATATACGTGGAAAATGCCAGGAGATATAGGGAGGTATCAGATAGATTACATACTGGTTAAAGAGAGGTTTAGGAACCAGATTAAGAATTGTAAGAGTTACCCTGGAGCAGATATTGATAGTGACCATAATTTAGTAGTCCTGGACTCAGAGGTCAAATTCAAGAAATTACAGAAGTCTAAACAGGTCAGAGTAGATGTCGATAGGTTAAAATTAGCTGATGTATGTGAAAAGTACAAGCAGAAAGTAGAAATCATGGCTAATGGAACATCTAGGAACGACATAGATTGCGAATGGAGGGAAATCAGAAATGGGTTAACTACAGCAGCAAATGAAGTATTAGGCACAAAGAAAAGGGCAGGTAGGAGGGAATGGATCACGGAAGAAATAGTTAAAATGATAGAAGCAAGAAGGAAAATTAAAATTGGAAACACAGAAGCAGGACAGAAAAAATATAAGGAACTAAGGAACTTAATTAATAGGAAATGCAAGCTAGCGAAAGAAGAGTGGATAAAAGGAAATTGTGAGGATATTGAGGAGGATATGAGAAGAGGTAAAGTAGATTTGGGCTACAGGAAAATTAAGTCACATTTTTCTAAAGTAAAACCAAAGGGTAACATTATATGTGATAAGCAGGGTAAGGAACTCACAGAAAATAAGGAAAAAGCTAGAAGATGGAAGGAGTATCTTGAAGATTTATATAAAGGTAGGCAGGACATGGAGGAGCTAGAAAATGTGGAACAGATAGATGAGGATGACTTAGGTCCTAGCATACTTAGGTCAGAGTTTCATAGAGCATTAAATGATTTACGGAATAACAAAGCAGCGGGGATTGATATGATACCAGCCGAATTAATAAAACACGCAGGGGAAAAAATGCAGGAGCGATTATACAGGTTAGTTTGTAAAATATATGAGAAGGGAGAAGTACCACAGGATTTTCAGCGTAGTAGAATAGTAACAATGCCGAAGAAAATAGGAGCTAATTTGTGTGAGAACTATAGGACCATTAGCCTACTATCACATGCATCGAAGATATTGTTAAAGATTATTTATAGGAGATTAGAAAATAAAGTAGAGGAAAGGCTAGGTGAAGATCAGTTTGGTTTTAGGAAAAACAGAGGGACGAGGGAGGCGATTCTAGCACTACGAACGGTAGTAGAAAAAAGAAATAGGGTAGGAAAGGTAACTTGCATAGCTTTTGTAGACTTAGAAAAGGCATTTGACAATGTAGATTGGGACATAATGTTTAGAATTTTAAAAGAAACGGGTATAGATTATAAGGATAGGAGAATAATTTTTAATTTATATAAACACCAAACTGCCTTAGTTAGAATTGAGGGGGAAGAAGAGGTAGCAAAAATAGGGAAGGGAGTTCGGCAGGGATGTACACTCTCACCGTTATTATTTAATCTATATATAGAAGATGCAATAAACAAAGTAAAAGAAGAGTATAGTGTAGGTGTGAATGTACAGGGAGAGAAAATATATATGCTGAGATTCGCCGACGATATAGCTATATTGGAAGAAAGCGAAAAGAAATTAGAAAGGGTATTGAATGGTATGCAGGCAGTATTGACTAGGGATTTTAACATGAAAATAAATATAGGTAAAACTAAAGTGATGAGGTGTGACAAAAAGGAATGCAGTAGAAAAATGAGGATCACAATAGGAGATAATAGAATCGAAGAAGTGTCAGATTTTTGTTATTTAGGCAGTAGAATCACAAAAGATAATCGAAGCAAGGTAGATATAAAGTGTAGGATAGCACAGGGTAGGAAGGCATTCGTAGAAAAAGAACAGATTTTAAGATCAAATATTGACTTGGGTATTAGAAAAAGATTACTGAAGGTATATGTTTGGAGTGTAGCACTGTACGGGTGTGAGGCGTGGACTATAGGAAAGGAAGAGAAGCGTAGATTAGAAGCACTTGAAATGTGGTGTTATAGGAGGATGATGAGGATTGGTTGGGAAGATAAAGTAACAAATGAAGCTGTACTAGAGTTAGTAGGGGAGAAGAGAAGTATTTGGAGAGTGTTACAACGTAGGAGAGACAGATTAGTAGGGCATATTCTTAGGCATGGGGGGATTATGCAATTGATCATAGAAGGTAGAGTGGAGGGAAAGAGAGGGGTAGGTAGGCCTAGATTGGAGTATGTGAGTCAGATAGTTGAAGACGTTGAGATGAATAGCTATAGGGAGATGAAGGGATTAGCTCAGGATAGATCGGCATGGCGTGCTGTTTCCAACCAATCTTTAGGATTGCGGACTCTTTAACTAACTAACTTTACAATTTATTCATTTAAATTAATGATAAAAAAACTTAGTTCAAAATAATTAAAGGAAAATCTTTATAGGTGTTTGGACACATTGCAACGTTTAAAATATTAGTATCACATGTTTTATATTCAATTATTTAAAAAATATTTAGACATGAAATGATTAGCGCAATCTCATTTATAATCGAAAAATAATGTCACAATAAATTTATGTTAAAGTAGGTAAGGTGTTAAGAAAGTTTACAGAAAATCGGAGTAATACTGAGAGAAGGAGTATCTTCAGTTGGCATATATGTAACATTGAAAATGTATTCCACTAAAATCACTTAATGCCTCTTCTAACATGTCATACATTAATGTAATATGATTTACAATTTAAGTAGGAACTGTAGGTTTATAAAGCCTCAGCAGGCTGAGTACATCCCATTTATCATAGATAAACTGCTTCCTCAGCAGATATTTTATATATGACAGGTGTATTCATTTCAGCTAGAAGAACATTGGGAAGTAGGAAAACATGTGGAGAATGCACACCCAAGACCCAATACAAGTATGGTGTTATGTTATGTTGCAATATTCATTTTATGAAGTAGGAAATATCCAGCGAGATAAATAAAACGCTGACATAAACAAAAACAGCGGGCTAAGCCTGTTGGTTGACAGTGGAACACATAAACATCCCCATATGGCACATGGGTGACATATGTCAGTTCAATGTAGCGTACTTGCACTGGTCCACCGTCATTATTAATGTCTTCCTTCTGTCGCACGTGGTCGGAGTAGACCTCGAAGGATACCATCGCTGATCGCTGACAAGTTAATATTGTCATTGCAAGGAGCGACAATTAAAAATTCTGTTAAATTTATGGATTTAAGTAAATAAATTTAGAAATAATAATATTGCCAAAGTTCATAATTAGCATTTTAATAAATTTACCGCAGTGTAGACAAATAAGAAACAAAATCATTTTTTTTCGAATTTATTAGATCAAAACAATCAATTTTAGTATATATATTTTTTAAATATTACTTCAACCAAATCTCAGTTTATAAGAATATTAAAATTAAATATTGTGGGTAGTAATTTCGAATTTTCATTCATCAAGGGAATTTTTATTCAGTAAACTTTTTACAATGCGGTTATAAAATGATAAATATTTCTATCGGTGCGAAAAAGACTTTAAATACTTTATATGTCAGATTTTTGTTAACATTTTCATTATTACAAATCAAATCTTAAGGATTTAAAAATATCGAATAAAAACGCATGTGTGGATATCACTAATATATGCCCGATAATGTTATGATGGTTCTAAGCAAAAGAATTGCATGATATAATGTGTTCAAGAAGCTTTTTATAGCGGTTTTTCACCAGATTTCTTAACACTTCTTGATAATAGCTCAAGTATTTGTTTTGATACTACATCATTTTATAATCTATATATTTTCAAACCATTAAAAATCCGTTATTCGGTAAAATATTTCTAGGTAACTCCACCAATTTAATTCTTACCCACACACTTTTTGTTCAAAGTTATTCAATTAAATTTTGTAGCGACATTTGCTCTGAGCTTACACCTTATTAAAAACAAAACCAAGAAAGTTCTTGCTGACAAAGCAGCCGATATATATGAGGCAGAAACCAATCCATCTCTGACGAACAATATCTCTCGTGCGTTGACGACAAAGCGTTGAGCTTCATATATCATAATAATATTTGCAGGACAATAAATACGAAAGAAGGTTTCATTTGTCTTCGTCTGCACGGCTATGGCGCATGACGGGTTAGTGTCCTGGGTGAGGACTAAAGACCAATACTCCAAACGCATATGCCAACAGTGTGAGGCATATTCGAAATCGCTCCGTAGATGCTATGGTCATGTATTGGTTCTTCTTGAATCTAGAACACTTCTCTTGGGATGGGGCGGATTGAAGGGTACTTAAAATAAATAACTTATTACACCCAATAACATGGCATATATCATCGATCCGCCATTGCATCAGTACACACGTGTTTTATAAAATTAAAATATATTTTATCGCATATAGCTACATTTTTTGAATAGCTCGATATCAATCAGATATTTGGTTAATCAGATAATTAAAAAAATATAAATAAGTATATAAAACTTAGATTTTTTATATGGTAAGTACTATTTTATGAAAATTTCAGTGTTTTTTTCTGATAGTGTGATTAGTTTGTGGAAAATATATGTTTTTGAATTTGTCAAAACATGTGTATAATTTATTTTATAAATTAATTACTAAATGTTTTGCTTCTTCGCCCGACTTGCTTTATATAAAACGTACATGAAAATGATTGGGCAAAAAATAGGCATGCGGGAAATAGCAAAATAGGCATTGCAACAGAAATTAGAGCATTAAAATTATAGTAAATATAATATTTACATAAAATAAATCTTGAGATGAACAGCTTTTATCATGTGTTCGTTTTGAATCTTAGAAAATCTCAAAATTGAGCCTGTTATTTATATACTCAATATCTACTTTGACACTGCCGAAAACTAACATACCATTGAATTTGCAAAATTCTATAACTAATCTAGAATATGTGTCATAACCGCACTATGTTTAAATTAATTAATTAGCCCATATCTTACAAAATTCTTTTGAAGTTAAAATGAAAATTTTATACTATATATATATATATGCTACGCCTAACATTTGACAAAGTCGTTCGAAACCGTAAATTGATATTTGGTTAATGGAAATAGATATGGAATCTAGATTAAACACTGTAGATTTTTAAAGCTGTTATTGCACTGTACTGCAAGAAGTTTACTGTAACCATGCCTGAATACTTTTGGCATATGTTAAATACTATTCTACGTATATAAAGTACTTCATCAATTTGAAAACACAGAGCAAAATTGCCACAAAATAGGCGAAATACTCTACGCTGTTTAATCCTGTAATAGTCACTGCAGTGGATCAGTGGCAGTTCCTTATGCAGGCCGCAGGCCGCGCGCTCCCATTCTGAACATTGAGCGCATCACCGTAGATATATAATTGTATTGCGATATTTTAACTCGGCATTATTTTTCCTAAAAGATAAAGCTTGCGCCGCGATAACAATCAACACAACACGGTGTGGCGTTCGTTGTGGTATCCGTTGCAAGTCACAGCAGCGACCGATGCTGTATCTATCTGTATCTATCGTTCGCGTGGTATAGATATTTCGTTAATATGTTGTACACATTCCAGCGCCACCCAGTCACACAGTACAGGTTAAATGCATATGCACTCATCTCATTCTATTGTAAGCAATCGGTGAGAGCGACCGTATGCAGTATATCTTCTGTTTCTTCGGTTCGCTCCTTGCTTCATCATCTAATATGTGTCATACATTCCAGCGGCTATCCAATGCCAGTATAAGTTAAATACATATATACAGTACATATGCAATGAGATGAGTGTATCTTAGAATGCAGGCGACCGATGTAGTATATCATCTATTGGATGTCGCGCTTCTTTAACGTCCTAGAGAAGTTCAGAGAGAACAGAGAGTAGTATATATATACAGAGAATATATATATATATATATATATATATATATATATATATATATATATATAGAATAGGCCAGATTAGACAGTAGTATTTGACAAATAAAGCTTGCGCCGCGAACATACATAACACTCAACGATATGGCAGCTAGCAAGTACGAGTCAAATCTCATCCTATCTGTTGGAAGCGCTAGAGTGAGAGTGACCGTACACAGTATAGCATCTGTTTCTATCGTTCGCGTGTCGCTATACGTATATCGAGTAATGTAACACACATTCCAGTGGTAGCCAGACCACCCATACGGGTTAAATGCATATGCACTCATATGCAGTCATAGCAACGTGAGGTCACGCTGCTTCAAAGCTAAGAATATATAGTTGTTTTAAAATATTGGTTTCAGGATACTTTAGCGCCGAAGAGCCATAGAACCACAGCCACAGCCACAGAGAACAGAGTAGTTTAGTATATAGGTATTTAAATTGATATAGAAGAGCCAGATAAAACAGTAGCATTTGTTCTGTGTAAGTACGATATGTACGTATGTACGATTTTGACACGGGTTTCTCCACGAATATATTTAATAGAAATAATTTAATAAAAATGAATAGTGTTAGTTCTTTATTGAAAATATAGTTTTGTAGACTTCTCTTGTGGACAAAGTAAAAATTAAAGAATTAGGTAGGTCATTGCCTGATTTAAATTTATCGCAAACTTGTGCAAGGAGTGCTCAAAAGCGGACATTTACGCGGCGTTTTACAAGAGACATTTACAAAAATATATATAGCACAGATGAAGGACAGATTCTCATATCGTGGCCATCTATAAGCCGCTGAGTTATTTAGAAGAATTAGAAGTCATTTACTCGAGTCCGTATTTTTATCAAATAATTGGAGCCACAAATTTTCTTTCATTATTGCTACAAAATAATCTCAGTGAAACTTTCCCGGAAACTATAAAAATATTTAAAATTATTTTAACAACCCCGATGACCACTGCTGAATCAGAGCGTTGTTTTTCAACACTTAAAAGAATCAAGAGTTTTTTGCGATATGCTATGGGTAATGATCATTTAAACGCGTTGTGTGTTAATAAAAATGTGGTGCGAGATATTTACAATTTTAACGAAAAAATTTTGGAAAAGTTTATATCAATGAAAGATAAAAGAGTGGAATTCACTTTCAAGAAATGATTGAATTTAATCGTTTTGCATCCATTTTAGGTAAGATTTCTCACTATTATGTTATTTCTTAAGAAATGCGCCCCCCTAGAATGAAATGCCACTGGCAGTGCAGCTGAAAAGAGCCCTTCTGCTTCATACATATAAAAATATATATCCTCTATGCTGGACAAAGTATATATTTTATATTTATTGCCATGAACTGAAGAAGATAAAATGAAAGTAAAGCTTGATTCGTTGTTTTGCAAGAGTCTAGATATGGCCGATTAACGTTCCGATTGTAGCTATGATTTTAATTGAATTTATTTAAAAATAGTGGACCAATATGAAAGTATGAAAGTCTGCATAACTATTGGATATTAATTTTTAGTTTGGGAAAGACTGCCTTCAGTGCATTCAAATATTTTGAACATTTTGAAAATTGACGAATTAAGTATCAATGTATCTTTGTCAATATAAAATATCCCAAAGTATATTTGGGATATTTTATCCCAAAGATATTATATCTTTGCGATATTTTTTTATAATATTTTATTGAAACTTTTTCGCGTGAATTATATGGTTTATGTTCATGCCGTGTGGATTTTAGTTATTTCACAGATTCGCTGCTATATATTAAATAATCCTTTGAAAAAGTAATATCGATAATATATTATATAGCATGCGCATTTCGAAGGGTAAGCCGTATCATTAGTAGTGCGACAATCAGATTTGTGATCTTCTAAAGATATATGATTTAAAATATTGTTGCTCCATCCAATTATTTATCATTGTAATGGTAATTCTACAAAGAAATAATCTAGTTAAGAACTATAATATTTCTTTGTTAGCTACCATTTACTGTAGATATTGCGTGATGGTACGTGATACATCAAATAAAAACTATGTGCTACTATTAGAAGCATTTTCAATGTATTTAAGGAATCCGAATTATATTCTTAAAAAATTTCATGTGACTGGAACGTTAAAACTATATTGAAAGTGATGGGCAGAAAAAAGTGTTTCAGAAATATCAAAATGAAAGAAACAATAATAATGAGCAAATGTTTGATATTGCAAGCCATGGTGTAATCTACACTCACTGTAGTAGTTGTAATATATAAGGTTTATAGTGACCACACTACCTTTTATTGAAGAAGTATAAATATTTGTAATAAAATTATATTTGATAACAAAGAGGATACAATTTATTAGTGGTGTCAACTTTTATATGAAATGTCCTTAGACTCTACAGTAAATCTCTACTTTTGCATAATTTCATATTGAGTTTCTTAATGCTTAAGTTGCCACTAACTATTCTTAAATATTTTCCCTGCTTGCATCACAAAGTATACTGCAATATTACGCCAGATGTAAATTACTGAATTTCTAATGTTTGTAGAAGACAGGGGAAGTTGATGACTTTGAAATACGTCCAGCATCTGTGTCGGCATATTTGAATTGAAATTCATTTTGTGAAATGTGCGTCTTATATTAAAAAGTCCTCACTAAGTAAAAACTAACAGCTATTTGTTTCACGGTACAAATAAAGGATTACATTTGTTATTGAAAAATGTGTTTGTTCTAGTATTCGCAATAAACTCAATTTGTTATAGAAAAATATTAGCTGTTTCTGGAGAACACGTAATTTTTTAAATGTATTTCTATTATGTTGGATACCATGCGTATATCCCGTATAAAAGATTTATAGGTCATATTATATGCCTTATGTTATAATTTTTTTTTAAAATACGGTAATATTCATATTTTGAAGCAATAAAAACTTCAGTAGATCAGTATTCAGTGATAAAAGAAGAAATTTCAAGTTGTCTTATTATTTGCCATATACTCAATTGCTCAATGTCCATTTATAATAATTTGACAACGTGGCGTACAGGAATATAAATTGAAATAATAATGAAATTCTTAAAAATATCACGAACATTAATTTATAATATTGATTAAAGAGACAGAAACATTTTTTTAAGCATTTATTTTGAATAGAAAAAAAAAAAAGCTTTGCAAATTACTCAGAAAAAGTAAGTGCAAGTGTTGGTTTTCTACAATATGGTTCTTGAAATTTATTGAATAATATTAAAAGTTATATATACTTTGTTAGAAAGTTTGGTTCATAGTATATTTTTCTCAATATACAGCTACTCAATGGCACGAAAAAATAATAGCACTTGTTGAACTACCTGTATTGCGAGAAATACACATATTGAGAAAATTGTTTCCACAACTTTATATAGATTTAATATTTATCTTGGGAAAAATAATATTTTTTGTCTGGTTTCTATTGTGTTTCTGCACATAGCAGGCAGTCAAGTCGAGAGTATGGCTATTATACTTAACGGATATTTACCGCATCACTGAAGATGTCCCTGTGCACAAATCGAAACTTTTTCGTGTCTATATACACAATTTATTCGGTGAACCATTGATAAATATGTTTTTCTCACAGAGTTATCAAATAAGTACATATACTCTGTTTTTAACAAGAGGAGCAGCTGAAGGACTCGGAATGTGACAGTACGAAATTGAAAATGTGCATGTACCAAATATACCAGATTTTCCCCAAGACACTGCTATAAAGAAAATAATGCGATTTTTAATCGAATGACTTTATACAGGTTTAGAGTTTCGTGGTAATTAAATTGAAACATTTCCAATAATAGAACCATTTTAAGAAGATATTATTTTTGCACAATCTTATAAAATATATGTTAAATCATAACCCACTATCATACTAAAACTATATTAATCCAATATATACATTTTAAAACAAGTCAAACGCATTTACTTTAGCCAAATAAACTATAATAATGAAGAGTTTAAATTAACATTTCATGTCAAGAACAGATTCATCTTATTAAATTTCAACAATGGCTTGGAATTGAAACCACAATGTATATAAAAAGCTAAATAGCAGTGGTGGCTCATGCCATTTCAATCTGGGGGGGGCGGCGGCGCATTTCTAAAAAATAACATAATAGTGAGAAATCTTACCTAAAATGGGTGCAAAATGATTAAATTCAATCATTTCTTGAAAATGAATTCCACTCTTCTATCTTTCATTGATATAAACACTCCTTGCACAAGTTTGCGATAAATTTAAATCAGGCAATGGCCTACCTATTTCTTTAATTTTTACTTTGTCCACACGAGAAAGTCGACAAAACTCTATTTTTAATAAAGAACTAACACTATTCATTTTTATTAAATATATTCTTGGAGAAACACGTGGCAAAATCGTACATGCGTAGCTCACAGAACAATGCAACTATATCTATATCAATTTTACTGTTTACTAGGCTTCTCTATTGGGACGCCGCTAAAGAATCGTAGCCCAGAATAGCTTAATACAACGATATATTCTTAACTATAGAAGCAGCGTGACGTCATGTTGTATATAGCAACCCGGCCCGCTAGTTTGTATGCGGACAGATGAAACAGATGATATACTGCATACGGTCGCTCTCACTAGATAGGACATATATATAGTTCTTCCAATAGATAGGATGAGTGCATATGCATTATTGCATTCGACTCGTACTTGGCGCTGGAATGTCGGCACCATATTAGCGATATATGTATTACACCACACGAACGATAGATATAGATGATATACTGCATCGGTCGCTGCTTTGACTTGCAACGGATACCACAACGAACGCCACACCGTGCTGTGTTGATTGTTATCGCTACGCAAGCTTTATCTTTTAGGAAAAATAATGCCGAGATAAAATATCACAATACAATTATATATCTACGGTGATGCGCTCAATGTTCAGGAGGGGCGCGCGGCCCTACGGCCTGCATAGGGAAACGTCACTACTAAATAGGATATTAACCTAATGAAGTCATCTGGCTAATAATATATAAATTAAATTTAAAAATGTTTCCGTCTTTACCCAACTTAAATCACCAATGGTCATCTAGCCTGGATAGAGACTAGAGTACCATCTATAAAATTTATAAACTCACGCTTTTTCTTACAATCGATTTGGCAAAATGGTCGTATTTTATTGATTTTGCTTTCATGAAATTTTACTATTTTGTGTCTAGAAATAGTAGAATTCATCTCTTAAATCTGAAAGACTTAATAAGTATTTGGTTGTATTTAATTAAATGGCTGTCTGAATTTCACTTTTTTCACAATTTCAATTGGGAAAAGTGCACTTTTAGTCGTTATATAAACCTAAATATTTGACGAAGGGAAGTGCAACAAGATCATATACTTGTGTAGTGGGTTCAACATTATAAATATTTTTATCAAAGAAAATCGGTTGTGCATAATTAGTCTTTAATTAGTTTATAATTCATCCACCGCGCTTTTGCTATGAACTTACCATGATGCAATTAACATCAGAGTATATGCTTTAAAATCTCACAAAGTCAAATTAAATTTTCTTTATTTTAATAAGAAGTAAATTACAATTATAATTTTTTTTTTTTAATAATTAGAAATAGTAAATTAGTCTAAATAATCTAGTCCTTCTTTCAGGACGTAAGGAAGATAAATAAAAATATTGTTATTAATCAAAGTACTAATTTCCTTTGGAACGAAAATAGTGTATTTTGATTTTTTGGGGGATATTTCATTTAGTCCAATTATATTTATGCTAATAAACCTAAATATTTTTAAAACGATCACTACGGTATTAAATAATAGTATAGAATATCACTCAAATACCGTAACTTAAAGCATTAAGTTGCTAGATGCGCATTACGAAGGCTATGCCCCCATCTTCAGTAGCACAAGATAAAAACTAAATAAAATACCTCTGTCACGAATCGTGATTGATATACTATTAAATAAATAAGTCAACATGACAGAAGTATTTCAAATGGCATATAATATGACCTATAAAATCATTTAATAGACAAGATGAAATTGGGCCCGAATCTAAATTCATTAAATTCGATTTAGATTTATGCATGTATATACTTTCATAAGCATTTAACTCGGAATAATTCAAAACACTTTTAAGTAATTTAAGTGAACTAATTTGAATAGGATGACCTGAGTCAGTCAAAAATATGCTCGGCTACAGCACATTTATCTCTTTTATTTAATCTGAAATGAGCTAAATGCTCCTTAAATCTAATTTCAATTGGTCTACGTATTTGTCTTCTATATATACTTGAGGACAACTAGCACAAGATATTTCATAAATACCAGATTTTGTATTGAAATCAATCAAATGCTACATAATGCTTTAAGTTACGGTATTTGGGTGATATTCCATACTATTTAACCTAAATATGTTCGATGTAATAAAATTTAAACATTTTCGTGAATGCGCCACTTAAATTTCAATTTAATAATTATGAGCCTTGACCTTTATAATTTTTTCTTTAACAAAAATTTGTATTTTAAGGTGACTGCGCGTAGACTTACGAATTGTTCCTCAAATAAAGCTTATATTGTGCGAAAATTCTTCTTCTACAAATTCATTTTACAGTTCGCGTCTATTTATAGGTTTGTGAGTAGTGGTAAAAGTTTGTCAATATCCTTGCTCTCTTCAACGAATGTAGAGCGAATACAAGGTAGGTAATATACTATAATCTACATCCTGATTTTAGAAAATTTCCAATATAATTTTCGCGAGTGCCGTCTTGTTTTTATAATTTTTTATTACTGCAGATAGGGGTTAACTTAAAAATTATGCCATAGCTTACAAATATCTTGAATTACGCTTTTTTTGGCGATTTAGAATACGATAGATATCGATTCAGTTAGATATTAAGGAATATAAAAAGAGTTGCTTTGTATCAATGACCAATTCTATAATATATTTGTCTACTTAAAACGCTTATTACCTTGTACATATGTCGACTTGATTTATGTGTTGTACCCTGTATATGTATACATAACCAATTCACCCATTCGCACCTGCAGATTTAGATTTCCGCATTCAATCTAGAGCAGATCAGATGCGGTAAAAGCTCAGGAAATGATAAATATTCTTGTATTGGTGCGCATTTACCACCGGTTGATCGTGATGCCAACGTCCTATATAAACGACCCGCTTCTGAAGAAACCATCACAGAACATTGAACAGTGAACACCGCCGCCTATGTGAAGATGTGTAGGTGTTTACACATCCGCATACGAAACCGAATAAATACTCCAGAAATATTCCCGATTAGGTGCAAGCAAGGAACATAGAGGAGGTGATTGCAAACGAAATTGAATATTCTAAAATGTTGGAATATCTGCGGAAAATATACGAGCGAAGAATATATCTACATCTACTCATATCTGCTAGGGAATTTATATCGCACTTTGTCCAATTTACATTCAGATCCTGAAATATATTGAGCGTAAACGAGTTTCATTTATGAAGTTTACGAGCGAGAAGGTTATATGCCAGGGGTGGCCAACAAGTTGAAGCGATTTTTGGTTGATGTTGGACAGTTGTTGGCGAACAGTTGGACACAAAAACTGATTATTTCGAATGTGGCGCTAGAAAACAAGACAAAGAACACGAAGTAAGGCGAAGATAAGTTGGCTCGGTGATTTAGCGTTTCTGGCAGATTTTACATCCAAGTTAAGCGATTTGAATTTAAAGTTACAAGGAAAAAAGAAGGCAATAAGTCACATGATTAGTTAAAAGTCAGTTCGTAAAGTTGATCTCCAACAAATAAATTTTGATCATTTTCCAAATATGAATGAATTTTCCAATGTACAAACTCATCCCAATTGTAATTATAAATTTGAAAAATACCTTGTAGAAATTAGAAACGTTCATGAGGATTTTGATGCAATATTTGGTGATAAAAAAAAAATAATTGAGGGTATTGTTCAATATTTATCTTCTTTTAAGAAAGATTTAAATGTGAAATATATTGCTGCAAAAATTTCTGATATTTTTGACTTGGAAAAAACTATATTAGAGAATGAAATTATGACTCTACAATCTGATTTAATTTTAAAAGCTAGGGATCTTGAAGAAGACTTTTGTTAGTCATTAGAAGTATCCAAATATTTAAAAAATATAGTGAATATAGCTATTCTTGCTTTGGATTTGTGTGAATCGGCTATTCCATATTTAAAGTTAACAAAGACACAGCATCGTTCTTTACCTACCAATTCACATACCGAAGATTCATTACGATTATCTTTATCGACATACACACCTCATTATTGATAGAAGATATGAAACCACAAACTTCGCATTCATAAATCTTTTATTATACATATTTTTTTTTTAAATTTGTTCAATAAATATTATTATTGTGATATCGTTTCGTTCAAACTTCATTTCTACCTTTCACTAGATATCGATTTTTAAGGAACTAGATTATGTCATTGTGTGAAGTATTAATAATTTTACAGATACATCGCGATCGATTTTTAAGTAGAAAAGTCGATTTCAAGAACAAACAAGTTGGCCACCCCTGTTATATGTGATATAATCATCAGGCTCACTTATTAGCAAATTGTTTAACCAAAGTAAAATAAAATTATTCTAAAAAACTTCCTTGTGATTAAGAATCTTTTTTCTTTGATAATGCAACAAAATTAGATTAAAAAGTTGTATATGAGACAAAGCCGAAGTCGATCGTTGAATTTGACTAAGGACGTGATATAAACGCAATATTTTTATTTCTCCAAGACAAGAAAGATCAACACAAGAAATAAATAGCATTACATTAATTTTGGAATATAAGGTTGAATTCATTTGCTGCCTTAGAATAACTAAATCTACGAAATGAAATATTATGAATATGAATGATAACGTTTTTTTTTTTAGTAGATAGATTCTATCGCTTTATTTTTCGTAATCTTTTTAGTCAGTGCCGAGAAATAGCAATTGTATGCCGCTAAGTTACTTTACCATACAAATTTGTATATTATGCAATAATAAACAACTCTTTAACTCTTCCAATTTATTTAGAGAAGTGAGATTTCAGAAACAGGAGTAGAAAAATCAAGTATTTATAAATCCAAGGCCACGTGCTTTAAGTTACATCAAAATACTTTTTCTTCGATTGCAATAAACTATTCACGACATACTACAGAACAGTTTATATTTATTTGTTTATGGAATAAGTAGAGGGACTTGAAGAAATTCGTTTTAATATCTTATAAAAATGATATTTTTTACAGTAAATTATAGTAACAAACAGCAATTCATTATAAGTATCTGTTATAAGTTTTAGCTTTGGAGATTTCGAAATAAGGAAAAAGTGCCTGATGGTTTAGATTGAAGCCTCTGTATCTGTATTACTGCTTGCTCAGCAAGTGACTAGCGAAAAGGGAGATGATGAAATGTATGCACTTAAATTAAGTCAAGGAATTAGCGATGTGTAGTTCACTCGCGAACCGTTCAATCAAATGACGGGCGTACTGTGAAGATGTTTTGCAATGACCTATAGGTCACTATGACCTAGTTCGTTAACTATGAACTACATGGTGCACGGTCTACGTATTCATGTACTTGTACTAGGTCCTGAACCCGTCGTGTACTAAACGATGCAGTATAGTATACATTACATATACAGTACTAACATTTATTTAGTGATAAAGTGTGTTGGTGAACAGAACGAAATAGGAAACTCGATGCAATATTGCAACAGCAGCATTGCCGAGCTGAGTCGCAATTTATATGTTGGTATCAGATGTCATTTGGAATAATATAATTAATATATTCGCAACATTAAATATGTTCTTAAATATGTCATGCCATAGCAAATTTTTGCAATAAAGCAAAAATAAACATCTAAATCTTATAGTTTTTCTATTTCATACTGAGTGCAATGCAATCACTTAATATCAAATCAAAGCTTTGAAGTTTGAACAGAGAAGATTCGGAATAGAAAATATAAATTATAAAGCTAAACAAAACGATTCTATCTAGTTCCTTTTATTATAGTTTGTATATTTGCTTTTCAAGTGTTAGTAAAGTAGTAAACATTTTCATCAATAACTACCAATAAGTATTTTAGAACTTCATGTAAATAATCGTGAGTACCTAGAGAAGATTATATTTCTTTATATATATGTTTTGTATAAATTATAAACATTGTTGTCTTTTCTTCCTCATTCCTAATTCAAACTAAGTATTGTAATATTTCAATTTAATTCTTTTTTACCATATAATATTTTTGCGTCGTTATTATAATAATACTATTTTTTATATACAATATAAACAATATTTAGTTAGTCCTAACTCTTAGAGATTGGTTGGAATCAGCACGCCATCTGTCGATCTATCCTGAGCTAATTCCTTCATCTCCCTATAATTAACAATCCTAGCGTCCTCCACTATCTGACCCACATACTCCAATCTAGTCCTACCTACCCCTTGCTTTCCCACTATTTTACCTTCTATAACTAAATATACTAGGTCCTGAACCTATCGTGTACTAAACCGTTCATGAATCACAACGGCTCGTAAACGATGCAGTATAGTATACATTACATATACAGTGCCAATAGCAGTACTAACATTTATGTGATAAAGTGTGTTGGTGAACGGAACGAAATTATATTTCCTTATATATATGTTTTTTATAAATTATAAACATTGTTGTCTTTTCTTCCTCATTCTTAATTCAAAATAAGTATTGTAATGAAAAAGGAATGAAAAAGCCAAATATTAAGAAACTAAAATCATTATATGTTCATAGATTTAACTTAATAAGATAACGTGTTTGCAGATAGTTTTGAGAGTTTGATTTGAAATGGAGAAGAGGAATGTAACACTAAAAAGGTATTAATTAAATAATTATTAATTATTGTAGAAACAATATTTTCATATAAAACCAACTGCACTGTTAATAGGTTATTATATTTATTCTGTTTTGTAAGGATAATAATTAAGCTAACCCGTTTTACTGTTAAATATTTCCGATTAAATCATGCCATATTTGCCAATTTTTTATCGATAATTTGGCAGTCTTTATGTAAACTCAACATCATTTCACAATAACTGTTCTACATACGTCCAATATTCTGGCATTCCTTCCTACACACTCGCACATATAAATCACGTATTCAAATAAGCGTAATTGATTTTACCGGACTCTGGAATCGCAGTTTAATTTATCTTGGCAATGATATTCGGATTTGTCTGAAGCAGCGCGATAACTCAAATCCGGCACTCAAGTACCTGCATATCCTTAAGATATAGCGGTCCTCAAACTAAAAGGTTCTTTTTACGGAGGACTTATTGCAGTTTTCAGTGATAGGTTTATTTGCAATAAGATCGTTTCAAAATGAATAAAACACAAATCGCGTTGGATTGGCAGAATGAAGGACACAATTCTTAACATGGTTTAATTTAGATCCAAGATAACTAATTCAAGTAACTACCTCACAGAATGAATACTTGTATTTAATATAGTTTACGTGGATATACATTATCAAATGCATTTTCTCTTTCTCCTCCCTCCCTCTCCACAAACATCTGCTGATATATTTTACCGAATTATCTCATGATTTTATAATCATTAGCATTTTATTAAATTTATTATGCATTATATGGTATCCGAAGAGAATTTTCAAATAGTTAATTCATCATTTATTTTTATAATTTAGAAATTAATTAATTAATTTATTTACCTTAAAATAAATCTAGAGAAACATATGATACATAAAATATCAATAATTCAATTTTAAAAGGAGGCAAATCAGTTCATATTGTTAATAGCGAAAAATGTTGAATACAAGTTTTTTGAAATGAAGTTATTTTGATCTCTTGCGAATGATTTTTGAGAGTTTCTGTTGTAATGTATGGAAATGTAAACGCGTAGGTCCTCTATTTTTAGTACTCAGTGTTTTCGAGAGTTTCCCAGCGATAGCAAATTTACAGGCAAGAATAGTTATGAAACTGTCAACAAGGTAAGGTCCTATATTGTACTGGTTTTCAGATAAGTGTTACAAACTTTTTAAGAAAATAAAAATACTAAAATGAATATATATTATATTCCGAAATACAGATCATGAAAAATTCATTAAAGTAATAGTATAGAATATCACCCAAATACCGTAACTTATAGCATTAAGTAGCTAGATGTACATTTCGAAGGCTATGTCACCATCTTCAGTAGCAGAAGTAAAAACTAAATAAAATACCTCTGTATAAAATGGCTATTCTTCTAAAATTAAAAATAACATATTAAGAAAATTTAAAAGAACAAGAGATATCAGAAACATTAATTAGTAGTTTGGAACAAAGTAATAATTCAACTCCAAAATTTGTTAAATTACCATTTGATCCTATAATTGCACGTGGCTTAGGTATAACGATGGTAAACTGTAGGTCACTTTGAGGACCTAGTTCGTAGTTCATAGTTCATTTCAATGTACCGTTCACGAACTATAGGTCGTGAACGGTACTACATCTTTTGAAAATGAACTAGTTCACAATCTATATGAAATACATGCACATACTGAAAATAATCTCTTTTTTTATCAATATAAAAATATTAAATGGTAAAAAATAAATAAATTGAAATATTACAATACTTATTTTGAATTAGGAATGAGAAAGAAAAGACAACAATGTTTATAATTTATACAAAACATATATATAAGGAAATATAATCTTCTCTAGGTACTCACGATTATTCATATGAAGTTCTAAAATACTTATTGGTAGTTACTGATGGAAATGTTTACTACTTTCTTAACACTTGAAAATTAAATGTACAAACTATAATAAAATGAACTAGATAGAATCGTTTGTTTGGCGTTATAATTTATATTTTCTATTCCGAATCTTCTCTGTTCAAACTTCAAAGCTTTGATTTGATATTAAGTGATTGCATTGCACTCAGTATGAAATAGAAGAACTATAAGATTTAGATGTTTATTTTTGCATTATTGCAAAAATTTGCTATGGCATGACATATTTAAGAATATATTAAATTTTGCGAATATATTAATTATATTATTCCAAGGAGTGTCAATAGTGTGCCAATGCACTGCATATGCCTCCTAGGGGCAAGACATGGGCAACGACGCTCTGGCCTATAGAGTGGTCCCTATACAGGGATCCCGGTCTATAGGAAAGATTCAGGCTAACCCACGGTATTAGGGGGATTAGGCTGAATCGGTGGGGCGACGGCTAAAATATGCACTCATTGGTCGGTGCAAGGCAAGGAGAAACCAGCACTGTACCCTTCTCCAGATTACAGTATGAAAATGTCGATTATCTCAAATATAATACCCCAGATGAGTAGAGCCAATGGCTCAGAATCTCATCCTGCTACTTCGGTAGCAGGCAAGCCCTCGGATTCTGGGGCGGGCAAGAGATCGATTGCGTCGAGAATTCTACGAGTCGGAGCGTGGAATATACGCAGTATGAATAGGATAGGAAAGTTAGAGAATTTGAAATTAGAAATGGAGAGACTTAAACTGGATATTGTAGGGATTAGTGAAGTTAGGAGGAAAGATCAAGTAGATACGTGGTCAGGAGAATACAGATTAATAACCACAGCATCAGATAATGGGCATACCGGTGTAGGTTTTATAATGAATAGAAAGTTGGGATGTAGAATAAAGAGTTATTGCCAAGTTAGTGATAGAATTATAACTATTAGATTAGACACGAAGCCAACGGACACAGTTATAGTGCAAGTATATATGCCAACTTCAAGTCACGATGATGAGGAGGTAGAATCCATTTATGAGGAGATTGAATCTAGGTTAGCAAACGTTAAAGGACAGGATAATCTAATTGTAATCGGAGATTGGAATGCCGTAGTAGGTAAGGGAAAGGAAGTTTCAATAGTAAGAGAATATGGAATAGGAACACGTAATGATAGAGGGGATAGATTGGTAGAGTTTTGTATTAGGAATAAGCTAGTGGTAGCAAACACGCTTTTTCAGAATCACAAGCGCAGGATATATACGTGGAAAATGGCAGGATATAGGGAGGTATCAGATATATTACATACCGGTTAAAGAGAGGTTTAGGAACCAGATTAAGAATTGTAAGAGTTACCCTGGAGCAGATATTGATAGTGACCATAATTTAGTAGTCCTGGACTCAGAGGTCAAATTCAAGAAATTACAGAAGTCCAAACAGGTCAGAGTAGATGTCGATAGGTTAAAATTAGCTGATGTATGTGAAAAGTACAAGCAGAAAGTAGAAATCATGGCTAATGGAACATCTAGGAACGACATAGACTGCGAATGGAGGGAAATCAGAAATGGGTTAACTACAGAAGCAAATGAAGTATTAGGCACAAAGAAAAGGGCAGGTAGGAGGGAATGGATCACGGAAGAAATAGTTGAAATGATAGAAGCAAGAAGGAAAATTAAAATTGAAAACACAGAAGCAGGACAGAAAAAATATAAGGAACTAAGGAACTTAATTAATAGGAAATGCAAGCTAGCGAAAGAAGAGTGGATAAAAGGAAATTGTGAGGATATTGAGGAGGATATGAGAAGAAGTAAAGTAGATTTGGGCTACAGGAAAATTAAGTCACATTTTTCTAAAGTAAAACCAAAGGGTAACATTATATGTGATAAGCAGGGTAAGGAACTCACAGAAAATAAGGAAAAAGCTAGAAGATGGAAGGAGTATCTTGAAGATTTATATAAAGGTAGGCAGGACATGGAGGAGCTAGAAAATGTGGAACAGATAGATGAGGATGACTTAGGTCCTAGCATACTTAGGTCAGAGTTTCATAGAGCATTAAATGATTTACGGAATAACAAAGCAGCGGGGATTGATATGATACCAGCCGAATTAATAAAACACGCAGGGGAAAAAATGCAGGAGCGATTATACAGGTTAGTTTGTAAAATATATGAGAAGGGAGAAGTACCACAGGATTTTCAGCGTAGTAGAATAGTAACAATGCCGAAGAAAATAGGAGCTAATTTGTGTGAGAACTATAGGACCATTAGCCTACTATCACATGCATCGAAGATATTGTTAAAGATTATTTATAGGAGATTAGAAAATAAAGTAGAGGAAAGGCTAGGAGAAGATCAGTTTGGTTTTAGGAAAAACAGAGGAACGAGAGAGGCGATTCTAGCACTAAGAACGGTAGTAGAAAAAAGAAAGAGGGTAGGAAAGGTAACTTGCATAGCTTTTGTAGACTTAGAAAAGGCATTTGACAATGTAGATTGGGACATAATGTTTAGAATTTTAAAAGAAACGGGTATAGATTATAAGGATAGGAGAATAATTTTTAATTTATATAAACACCAAACTGCCTTAGTTAGAATTGAGGGGGAAGAAGAGGTAGCAAAAATAGGGAAGGGAGTTCGGCAGGGATGTACACTTTCACCGTTATTATCTAATCTATATATAGAAGATGCAATAAACAAAGTAAAAGAAGAGTATAGTGTAGGTGTGAATGTACAGGGAGAGAAAATATATATGCTGAGATTCGCCGACGATATAGCTATATTGGAAGAAAGCGAAAAGAATTTAGAAAGGGTATTGAATGGTATGCAGGCAGTATTGACTAGGGATTTTAACATGAAAATAAATATAGGTAAAACTAAAGTGATGAGGTGTGACAAAAAGGAATGCAGTAGAAAAATGAGGATCACAATAGGAGATAATAGAATCGAAGAAGTGTCAGATTTTTGTTATTTAGGCAGTAGAATCACAAAAGATAATCGAAGCAAGGTAGATATAAAGTGTAGGATAGCACAGGGTAGGAAGGCATTCGTAGAAAAAGAACAGATTTTAAGATCAAATATTGACTTGGGTATTAGAAAAAGATTACTGAAGGTATATGTTTGGAGTGTAGCACTGTACGGGTGTGAGGCGTGGACTATAGGAAAGGAAGAGAAGCGTAGATTAGAAGCACTTGAAATGTGGTGTTATAGGAGGATGATGAGGATTGGTTGGGAAGATAAAGTAACAAATGAAGCTGTACTAGAGTTAGTAGGGGAGAAGAGAAGTATTTGGAGAGTGTTACAGCGTAGGAGAGACAGATTAGTAGGGCATATTCTTAGGCATGGGGGGATTATGCAATTGATCATAGAAGGTAGAGTGGAGGGAAAGAGAGGGGTAGGTAGGCCTAGATTGGAGTATGTGAGTCAGATATTTGAAGACGTTGAGATGAATAGCTATAGGGAGATGAAGGGATTAGCTCAGGATAGATCGGCATGGCGTGCTGTTTCCAACCAATCTTTAGGATTGCGGACTCTTTAACTAATTATTCCAAATGAAATCTGATACCAACATATAAATTGTGACTCAGCTCGGCAATGCTGCTGTTGCAATATCGCATCGAGTTTCCTATTTCGTTCCTTTCACCAACACACTTTATCACTAAATAAATGTTAGTACTGTATATGTAATGTATACTATACTGCATCGTTTACGAGTTGTTGTGATTCATACACGACGGGTTCAGGACCTAGTACAAGTACATCAATACGTACACCGTGCACCATGTAGTTCATAGTTCACGAACTAGGTGATAGTGACCTATAGGTCGTTGCAAAACATCGTCACAGTACGCCCGTCATTTGATTGAACCATTCAGAGTGAACGGTTCGCGAGTGAACTACACATCGCTACTTAGGTAGTATTTTAAATAAGTATAATTTTAAAGTAACTTATAATACCACTAATAGTCTTGCTAATTTTCTAGAAATCCAAAGAATTTGATTGATTTCAATAAAAAATCTGGTATTTATGAAATATCTTGTTCTAGTTGTCCTAAAGTATATAAAAAGTGCAGTAGCCAAGCATATTTTTGAATTAGGTCATCCTATTCAAATTAGTTCACTTAAATTGCCTAAAAGTGATTTGAATTACTCCGAGTTAAATACTTATGAAAGTATATACATGTATAAATCTAAATCAAATTTAATGAATTTAGATTCAGGCCCAATATCATTTTGTCTTTTTAATTTATCTAATAAGAACTATTTTAAAATTTATTTTTATTTTATTTATTTTTGGTTATTTTAGATTTAACAAACCAATGTTTATTGTTGTTAATTGTTAGTTTCGTTAATTATTAATTTATATTATTTTAAAAGAATTGTAGGTCATATTATATGCCAATTTTTTAAATACTTCTGTCATGTTGACTTATTTAATTAATAGTATATCAATCACGATTCGTGGCAGAGGTATTTTATCTAGTTTATATCTTGTCCTACTGAAGATGGGGGCATAGCCTACGAAATGCGCATCTAGCTACTAAATGCTTTGAGTTACGGTTTTTGGGTGATATTCTATACAATTATTTAACTCCGTAGTGACGATTTTACTTGGGAACCCCTATGTGAAAGTATTATTATGGAACTTATAAAACTATATATTAAATCCGATTTTATACTCGTAATGAAATTGTGGAATATACGAGTTAGCGATTAAAACTTAAAAATTCTACTTTTTCTAATCTAGCCTTTTTCAAATTCAATCCAAGTACACACTTACGTAATTTATATTTCCCACAAGTTAAAATTATGTATGCACGTCTCATACAGGTTCCACTACTCCTACAAAAGTTTAGGCATCAGTTGAAGGAAACTTTCTTGATCCATAATACGATTTATACGCGAAAGTGTATCAAAACCAAAAAGATACGTGGGCTTCACGAAGACATGTAGACATATATGAATCGGGTCGTCAACAATTCAAGAACAACACGTGAGCACATGTATAGGAAACTCGGACTAAATACATAAAGGTATTTGGTTATATAGTGGAAGAGAATTGGTGATAAACTGGCTACAGAATAAAAGTAAAACGATACTTAGTTCAATTTCATAGACAATGCATTACGAATATAATTGTTTAAAAAAATTATCACTGCGGTGTTAAATAATAGTATAAAATATCACCCAAATACCGTAGCTTAAAGTAGCTAGATGCGCATTTCGAAGGCTATGCCCCCATCTTCAGTAGCACAAGATAAAAACGAAATAAAATACCTCTGTCACGAATCGTGATTGATATACTATTGAAATAAATAGCCTTCAAAATGTACATCTAGCTACTTAATGCTTTAAGTGACGGTAGTTGACTCTATATCAAATAAAAATTTATTAATAAAAATCTAAAATCTTAAAATAATTATTTTTAGGTCTAAATGGGAGGAGAGTACGCTGCTATTAATCTTAATGGAGCACACATTAATATTTTAATTGTCAATTTAGTCTGTTAATTAAAAATAAAAAAGTTCCATTTTCATCATAGATGACTGAAAAATTTGATTGTATTTATAGATATAGCTGAAAGGTGCGAAATATGATTGTATGGTATATAATCTGTCCAAATTTAATTGAAAGTCAGTTATTGTTATTTTTAGTTAATGAGCAGTACTCATAATGGAAAGTTATTTATTTGGAGTAGGACGTACAACAGATGGAATGCTCTGTGCATTCTTCTCCTATAATAGTACATCACTAAAAAAATGTATAAGCTACTTTTGTTGTTTTAAAAATTGTCACTACGGTGTTAAATTATAATATAGAATATCACACAAATACCGTAACAAGCATTAAGTATATATATATAGTATATATAGTATATCATATATATATAGTATATATAGTATATCATATATATATAGTATATATAGTATATCAATCACGATTCGTGACAGGTATTTTATTTCGTTTTACTTGTGCTACTGAAGATGGGCGCATAGCGCTTGAAATGTACATCTAGCTACTTAATGCTTGTTACGGTATTTGGGTGATATTCTATATTATACTTTTGTTGTAACAAATTTATATCTACAGATTAGACATTAAATAAGACTCGTTGAAGATTAATCAAATAGTGCAGTGGCGGCTCTTGACATTTCAATCGAGGGCGCATTTCTTAAAAAATAATCTAATAGAAAGAAATCTTACCTAAAATGGATGCAACAAATATACATGGTGCAAAGTTCTTTGGGAGTACATGATAGTATTTCTTGAATTGCGGAGTGGAAAGAACATTCATGATTCAGCTGTCGAATATCACTGTATTTTTATTGACAGTTTTATCACTTAGCTATTGAATTATATTGTTGCATTCCACAAAAATTGGTAATTTATTTTATATCTATATCCTTTGCCGTTATTTATAAGATCCAATTTGCATGATACGTGACTTGGATATCAAATGATAAACATTGGTATAGGATTGCTTGTTTCATTTGATACCAAATGCAATTACTCCATCTTGTACTTGCCGTCTAAATTGCATAGTATCCTGATTAGTATGGTAATAATGGTCAATACGTACTAACGGAAATAACCTCTGTTACAACGTTGCACATTGTATGAAACCAATGTCGGATAAGTCAATAAACGTCACATAAATTGATACAAACGATTGTGTATTATACATTCTATGGATTCGAGTGTTAGCACAGTTAGGACCTTTCTTAACTGTGCAACGTTGTAGAACGTCATGATTAAACATCGTAAATATATAAAATCTGTGGAGCAGTTATCCTCCGTTTCAGATATCCGGGTTTAAAAAATGATGAACTTCCGTCTATATTTTAAAAATTGTCACTACGGTGTTAATTAATAATTGTATAGAATATCACCCAAATATCGTAACGCAAAGCATTTAGTAGCTAGATGCGCATTTCGAAGGCTATGGCCCATCTTCAGTAGCACAAATAAAATACCTCTGTCAATCAAATACAATTGATGAATAAATAGTCAACATCATAGAAATGTTTCAATCTGTGACACATAATATGACCTACAAATTTTTGTACAATAGAAAATACGACCCACGAAGTAAACAAGTAATAAAAAAAATCGAACCTAAAATAAACAAAATTAAAACTACAATTGCGGGGTAGCCAAACTAACTAGAAATAAAAAATAAAATTAGTTTTTATTAAACAAATTAAATAGGCAATATAAAATTGGGGCTGAATTTGAATTCATTCAAATTGATTGTGATTTATGGATGTATATAATTTTAAAAGTATTCAACTCGGATTAATTCAAAATGCATAATAAATATGCTGTAGCCGAGCATATTTTTGAATAGGGTCATCCTATTGATATTAGTTCTCTTAAATTGATCAAATGCTTTGAGTTACGGTATTTAGGTGATAATCTATAGAATTATATCTATATGTAGAATAGTACAAAGTGTATGCCAAAGGGGTTCAGTCGCGTAAACTAATTTGTGACATATGAACGAAGCGATTTGTTAGTTGCAATAAAGTATGTATAGATTGGTCCGTTTATAGCACAAATGAATATTCAGACATCGGGGGCAATATATGTTTAGTGTTTCATTTCAACAGTTAAAGAAAATAATTTTTATAGTTCCTTTAAATATAGTATTTTTCAATTTTTTTTTTTTTATAGATAGTCTGCTGCAATAAAAATAAAAACATTATTTAATTCACTACAGTGTTAAATAATTATATTGAATATCAACCAAAATGCAGCAACACGAAACATGTAATCCGTTTCGAAGAAATACTATAAATTAAATAGTAGTGTAGTACAAAGTAATAATTCGGCTTCTAATTGTGTTAAATAAATATTAGTTAGTTAAAGAGTCCGCAATCCTAAAGATTGGTTGGAAACAGCACGCCATGCCGATCTATCTTGAGCTAATCCCTTCATCTCCCTATAGCTATTCATCTCAACGTCTTCAACTATCTGACTCACATACTCCAATCTAGGCCTACCTACCCCTCTCTTTCCCTCCACTCTACCTTCTATGATCAATTGCATAATCCCCCCATGCCTAAGAATATGCCCTACTAATCTGTCTCTCCTACGTTGTAACACTCTCCAAATACTTCTCTTCTCCCCTACTAACTCTAGTACAGCTTCATTTGTTACTTTATCTTCCCAACCAATCCTCATCATCCTCCTATAACACCACATTTCAAGTGCTTCTAATCTACGCTTCTCTTCCTTTCCTATAGTCCACGCCTCACACCCGTACAGTGCTACACTCCAAACATATACCTTCAGTAATCTTTTTCTAATACCCAAGTCAATATTTGATCTTAAAATCTGTTCTTTTTCTACGAATGCCTTCCTACCCTGTGCTATCCTACACTTTATATCTACCTTGCTTCGATTATCTTTTGTGATTCTACTGCCTAAATAACAAAAATCTGACACTTCTTCGATTCTATTATCTCCTATTGTGATCCTCATTTTTCTACTGCATTCCTTTTTGTCACACCTCATCACTTTAGTTTTACCTATATTTATTTTCATGTTAAAATCCCTAGTCAATACTGCCTGCATACCATTCAATACCCTTTCTAATTTCTTTTCGCTTTCTTCCAATATAGCTATATCGTCGGCGAATCTCAGCATATATATTTTCTCTCCCTGTACATTCACACCTACACTATACTTTTCTTTTACTTTGTTTATTGCATCTTCTATATATAGATTAAATAATAACGGTGAGAGTGTACATCCCTGCCGAACTCCCTTCCCTATTTTTGCTACCTCTTCTTCCCCCTCAATTCTAACTAAGGCAGTTTGGTGTTTATATAAATTAAAAATTATTCTCCTATCCTTATAATCTATACCCGTTTCTTTTAAAATTCTAAACATTATGTCCCAATCTACATTGTCAAATGCCTTTTCTAAGTCTACAAAAGCTATGCAAGTTACCTTTCCTACCCTATTTCTTTTTTCTACTACCGTTCTTAGTGCTAGAATCGCCTCCCTCGTCCCTCTGTTTTTCCTAAAACCAAACTGATCTTCTCCTAGCCTTTCCTCTACTTTATTTTCTAATCTCCTATAAATAATCTTTAACAATATCTTCGATGCATGTGATAGTAGGCTAATGGTCCTATAGTTCTCACACAAATTAGCTCCTATTTTCTTCGGCATTGTTACTATTCTACTACGCTGAAAATCCTGTGGTACTTCTCCCTTCTCATATATTTTACAAACTAACCTGTATAATCGCTCCTGCATTTTTTCCCCTGCGTGTTTTATTAATTCGGCTGGTATCATATCAATCCCCGCTGCTTTGTTATTCCGTAAATCATTTAATGCTCTATGAAACTCTGACCTAAGTATGCTAGGACCTAAGTCATCCTCATCTATCTGTTCCACATTTTCTAGCTCCTCCATGTCCTGCCTACCTTTATATAAATCTTCAAGATACTCCTTCCATCTTCTAGCTTTTTCCTTATTTTCTGTGAGTTCCTTACCCTGCTTATCACATATAATGTTACCCTTTGGTTTTACTTTAGAAAAATGTGACTTAATTTTCCTGTAGCCCAAATCTACTTTACCTCTTCTCATATCCTCCTCAATATCCTCACAGTTTCCTTTTATCCACTCTTCTTTCGCTAGCTTGCATTTCCTATTAATTAAGTTCCTTAGTTCCTTATATTTTTTCTGTCCTGCTTCTGTGTTTCCAATTTTAATTTTCCTTCTTGCTTCTATCATTTTAACTATTTCTTCCGTGATCCATTCCCTCCTACCTGCCCTTTTCTTTGTGCCTAATACTTCATTTGCTGCTGTAGTTAACCCATTTCTGATTTCCCTCCATTCGCAATCTATGTCGTTCCTAGATGTTCCATTAGCCATGATTTCTACTTTCTGCTTGTACTTTTCACATACATCAGCTAATTTTAACCTATCGACATCTACTCTGACCTGTTTAGACTTCTGTAATTTCTTGAATTTGACCTCTGAGTCCAGGACTACTAAATTATGGTCACTATCAATATCTGCTCCAGGGTAACTCTTACAATTCTTAATCTGGTTCCTAAACCTCTCTTTAACCAGTATGTAATCTATCTGATACCTCCCTATATCTCCTGGCATTTTCCACGTATATATCCTGCGCTTGTGATTCTGAAAAAGCGTGTTTGCTACCACTAGCTTATTCCTAATACAAAACTCTACCAATCTATCCCCTCTATCATTACGTGTTCCTATTCCATATTCTCCTACTATTGAAACTTCCTTTCCCTTACCTACTACGGCATTCCAATCTCCGGTTACAATTAGATTATCCTGTCCTTTAACGTTTGCTAACCTAGATTCAATCTCCTCATAAATGGATTCTACCTCCTCATCATCGTGACTTGAAGTTGGCATATATACTTGCACTATAACTGTGTCCGTTGGCTTCGTGTCTAATCTAATAGTTATAATTCTATCACTAACTTGGCAATAACTCTTTACTCTACATCCCAACTTTCTATTCATTATAAAACCTACACCGGTATGCCCATTATCTGATGCTGTGGTTATTAATCTGTATTCTCCTGACCACGTATCTACTTGATCTTTCCTCCTAACTTCACTAATCCCTACAATATCCAGTCTAAGTCTCTCCATTTCTAATTTCAAATTCTCTAACTTTCCTATCCTATTCAAACTGCGTATATTCCACGCTCCGACTCGTAGAATACTCGATGAAATCGATCTCTTGCCCGCCCCAGAATCCGAGGGCTTGCCTGCTACCGAAGTAGCAGGATGAGATTCTGAGCCATTGGCTCTACTCATCTGGGGTATTATATTTGAGATAATCGACATTTTCATACTGTAATCTGGAGAAGGGTACAGTGCTGGTTTCTCCTTGCCTTGCACCGACCAATGAGTGCATATTTTAGCCGTCGCCCCACTAATTCTGTCTAAACTAATATAATAAATATTAGTTTAGACAGAATTTTGAACAAATATAATTTCAGTAGTAGCACATATTTTAATAGTCTTAATAATTTTCTAAGAAATCCCAAAGACTTAATTGATTTGAATAAAAAAAACCTGAAATATCTGGTTCTAGTTGTGTTAAGGTATATATCAGACAAACACCTAGGCCTATTCAAAATTAATTTAAGGAATATCTAACTCATTTCAGATTAAATAGAATAGAGAAAAGTGCTGTAGCCGAGCATATTTTTGACTAACTCAGGTCATCCTATTCAAATTAATTCACTTAAATTACTTAAAAGTGTTTTGAATTATTCCGAGTTAAATGCTTATGAAAGTATATACAATATACACGTATAAATCTAAATCAAATTTAATGAATTTAGATTCAGACCCAATTTCATCTTGTCTATTTAATTTATTTAATAAGAATTATTTTTAAATTTATTTTTATTTATAATAGTATAGAATATCACCCAAATACCGTAACTTAAAGCATTAAGTAGCTAGATGTACATTTCGAAGGTTATGCCCCCAAATTCAGTAGCACAAGATAAAAACTAAATAAAATACCTCTGTACAAAATGGCTATTCTTCTAAAATCATAAATAACTATTTTTAGAGACATTTGTTCTAGTTGTCCTAAATTATATATAGGACAAACACGTAGACCAATTGAAACTAGATTTAAGGAGCATTTAGCTTATTTCAGATTAAAGAGAAAGGATAAAAGTGCTGTAGCCGAACATATTTATGATTCAGGCCATCCTGTTGAAATTTGTTCACTAAATTGTTTAAATATGTTTTGAGTTATTCTAAGAATCAATTTCATTTTGTCTATTCAATGTATTTAATAAAAACTAATTTTATTTTAGTTTATATTAGATTAACTATCCTTCAATTATTAATATTTTTAGCAATTTATATATATTCATATTATATACGTCAGAGATTTAAAAATTGTTGTTATAGTGACTTTTCGTTCAATTGTATAGAAATCATGGCAAGTGACAGAGGTATTTGATATAGTTTTATCATGTGCTACTGAAGATGAAAGCGTAGCCTGCGAAATATGCATCTAGCTATAAAATACATTGTGTTACTGTATTTTGGTGATATAATTCTATATAATGTATTTTTGAATAGAATACAAACTTTCTCCAAATTAATGCAAAATATTTCGATATTTTTCTTAGTGCTCTACCTACGCATAGAAGCTGCGACATTAAAAAAATTCCTATAAAATTTAATACAATATCGTACAGCGTTCGGGTTGAAATCTGTATTGGTATCAGTTAAAACTTTAGACGTGCAAATGCCCAAATTTTATGATAGGTGCATTGCTGCTCCACAAAGAAGTATGCCGTATATACGCCTAACGGTTGAAAGTTTTTAAACCCAAAGAAAAAACGCTAGATGGCCGCATGGTTTAATATTTGTATTGTACAATGCATCGCGATCGATAAGCGGACTTTTACTACACTACATTTTTCATAAAGATTTGAGATGTAATTTTTGAAAAAGAAAAGAACAGAAAAAGTTTTGTAGATTTTCTCTTGAGAACAATGTAAAAATTAAAGAATTAGGTAGGCCACTACCTGATTTAGATTGATCGTAAACTTGTGCAAGGAGTGCTCAAAACCGGACATTTACGCGGCGTTTTTCAAGAGACATTTACAAAAAAAATACATGGATATGTGGTTGTGAAGTTGCCAGCTTATTGTACTGCTTTCCATGTATATTAAATTACAACCCTGCAATAACTGAAATAAATCGGAATAGGTATGGAAGATTTGCATCACCTTCCTGATAAAATAAGAAAGCATGAATCATCTCGAGTCCATATCAGTTCATGCGCACAGTTGGCTTTACTTGGCAAAGTAAATATCATGACGCAGCTTTGTTCTGCATATCGCAAACATGTAATAGAATATAACGAACAAGTAAGGAAGAATCGCTATATCTTAAAACGCATTATTTGTTGCGTGAAATTTTGCAGTGGTTTTGAATTAGCTCTCAGAGGTCACCGCCAGAATGAAGAATCGGGAAATCGTGGAATATTTAGACAATTGGTCGATTTTTCGGCAGAATTAGGTTTTACATTGCGAGAACATCTGCAAGACGCTACGGTTTTCAAGGGGACCTCTAAAACAATATAAAATGATATTTTAGATAGTATGGTGCCGGTATGCAAAGAGGAAATTTGTATCCAATTAAAAAATCCGATTTTTTGGCTATTTAGTGCGACGAAACTACAGATGTTACGAATTGGTGCCAAACAGTATTGATATATTTGGATATGTTGTTGATGGAACTGTTTGTGAGAATTTTTGGAGCTTAATTAGGACTATAATTCATATTAGGACTCATAATAAAACCAGATTAAAAACAGAATTAGAAGTCATTTACTCGCGTGCGGATTTTTATCAAATAATTGGAGCCACAAATTTTCTTTCATTATTGCTACAAAATAATCTCAGTGAAACTTTCCCGGAAAATATAAAAATACTTAAAATTATTTTAACAACCCCGATGACCACTGCTGAATCAGAGCGTTGTTTTTCAACACTTAACAGAATCAAGACTTTTTTTGCTAAATGATATGGGTAATGATCGTTTAAACGCATTGGCGATGATGTGTATTAATAAAAATGTGGTGCAAGATATTTACAATTTTAACGAAAAAGTTTTGGAAAAGTTTATATCAATGAAAGATAAAAGAGTGGAATTCACTTTCAAGAAATGATTGAATTTAATCATTTTGCATCCATTTTAAGTAAGATTTCTCACTATTATGTTATTTTTTAAGAAATACGCCCCCCCCCCCGATTAAAATGTCACGAGCCGCCACTGCTACAGATTTGAATACTACAGTCTTCGCCATAGCGCAGCGTAATAACGGCCTAATGCTACAGTCTATACTGCAGGACAGTCTTGTAAGGCCCTTACAAGGCCCTCAGTGTACTGGTTCATCCCTTGATTGTAGTATATTGTCGGATTATGGTTCATAACTGAGCAGCAGGTATTCATGTGTTGTAAAACACATCCCTACATAGTAGATCCTCAAGCCCTTATTATACCGTTATGGTGTTATATGTACGTGTTTTGAACTGTTAAATAGGAAATTATACCATCATTATTAACACATACTGAACGCAGAAGCCATGTCGCACGGTCGCTAAGAATGTTTTATTATGAACCGCTAAAAGTATTTCTAAATATTGAAATATAAGATAATAATATATTATAAAATCTCGAATAAATTACCTTCACAATGGTTACACATAAATTCTTAATATATGTTACGCTCAATACTTGAACCCAATTAGTTAAAGACATTTTGAGCAGAACTAGTGTTGTTCATTTCAGAACTATTTGTGATAATTTTGTACTACTTTTTGGTAGTTTAATAGTAAAATTTCGGGTTTGGGAAATTTGGTTTCTGATTTGAAAATTCGTTAGTATCACTTACATAAATTTAATTAATTAAATGCGCCATTAGGTTGTCTCAAATAAGTGATAACAGATTATCTGGTGGATCTTATTGAATTATAGCTAAAATTTCAAAAATTTATATGTCAATAAGTCAATGTATAACGTTAAATTTAGTTAAATAGTCCTCAATGCTAAGGATTCTTTGGAAACAGCACGCCATCTGTCGATCTATCCTGAGCTAACTCCTTCATCTATCTATAGCTATTCATCCCACACACCTCCTCCACAATCTGACCCACATACTCCAATCTAGGCCTACCTACCCCTTTTTATCTCTCTACCTTACCTTCTATAACTAATTGCATAATCCCTTCATGTCTAAAAATGTGAGCAACTAGCTACTCTCATGCGCTGTAATGCCTTCTAAATATTTCTCTTCTCTCCTACTAGTACGGTTTCATATGTCACTTTATCTGCGCAACCAATCCTCATCATCCTCAAACAGCACCATATTTCGAATGCCTCTATTCTACGTTTCTCTTATTTTTCTATAGTCCACACCTCACATCCGTACAATGCTAAACTCCACACACATGCCTTCAGTTACCTTTTTCTAATACCCAAGTCAATATTTCATTTTAAATCTACGAATGCCTTCCTACCCTGTGCTATCCTACATTTTATGTCTACCTTACTTTGGTTATCCTTTGTAATCCTACATCCTAAATAAGAAAAGTCTTACACTTCTTCGATTCTATCATCTCCTATTCTTATCCTCATTTTTCGCTTGCATTACAACTTGTCACACCTCAACACTTTGATCTTGCCTATATTTGTTTTCATGTTATAATCCCTAGCATTATTTCCTGCATACCGTTTAATACATGTTCTAAATTCTGCTCCCTTTCTTCCAAGATTGCTATATCGTCGGCGAACCTCAACATATATATATCCTCTCACTGAATTTTCACACCTACATTATACTCTTCTTTTACCTTGTTTATTGCATCTTGTATATACATATTAAATAACAATGGCGAAAGTGTAGATCCCTGCCTGACTCCCTTTCTTATTCTCACTACCTCTTCTTCCCCCTCAATTCTAACTAAAGCCGTTTGATGTTTGTATAAATTGAAAATAATTCTCCTATCCTTATAATCTATTCCCGTTCCTTTTAAAATTCTAAACATTATTTCCCAATCTACATATCGAATGCCTTTTTAAAATCTACGTAAGCTATGTGAGTTGTCTTTTCTACTATCATTCTTTTTCCTACTGCCGCTCTTAGTGCTAAATTAGCCTCCTTCGTCCCTGTGTTCTTCCTAAAACCAAACTGATCTTCTCCTAGCCTTTCTTCTACTTTATTTTCTAATCTTCTATAAATAATCTTTAACAATATTTTCGATGCATGCGATAGTAGGTCCTATAGTTCCCATACAAATTAGCTCGTACCTTCTTCGGCAGTGTCACTATTCTACCGCGTTGAAAATTACAGAACTTCAAGGAATATTTCAAGGTTACATACCTTGAAAACATTTTAAATAATGGGCATAAAATATGTATTAAGAATTGACGAAC